>CM066201.1:52746192-54216187 GCA_033675215.1 Rhodiola kirilowii
ACGTTCCCTCCTTGCTCCGCCGCTTTGTTCCACCGTGCACCACCATCACTCGGCCGTGACTCACCATAGCTCAGCCGTGACTCAGTCTTTGTTTCCTCGGTTCATTAGTGAAGTACTCTTGTTCTTATTTACTTTCTACATTGTTTCCATGAGCATGTGTAACTAAACCGATTATTCGGGTTAGGGTTGAATAATTGTGACGATGTTTTGAGATTCCGTTATTCATTATTATTCTTGCATTCTATTTAGTTCTTGTGCAAATTATCAGTTTGAATTATTAGGTTAAGGGGAGATCCGAAAGGGTACAACTTAACCTAGTAATACTCACTATCTATTTACTGCTTATTTGATACTGACCCGTTAGAATAAGTTGAGCACTAAACCCAATATAACCTGACCAGGAGTATTAGGTTTGCTAGAATTAAACGGTTATAACCTGACCAGGAGTAACCCTAAGAAGACAAGAATAAATATTTAGAAATCAAGGATAAACTTAGTCACAATTGAAGAAAACCCTAGCCTGAATATCTTCTCTGATTGATACACTCTTACTTATTTCGTGCCTTACTACTGTCTTCTAATCAATTACTTTCCCCCAATCTTTCTTATTCTCTCTTACAGAACAAAGTAGTAACCATCTAGCTTCCTTGGGTTCGACACTTGCTTGCCGCTGTACTAACCCACAGTTAAGAGTGAGGAGATTATAAATTTAGATTTGCAGGTACAACGACGGCCTGTCAGTCACCATAGCCAATGAAATAACATTTCTGTGATTTCGCATCCAGCTTATTCCTCGCAACTGCATCAATGTGAACATAAGCCAAACAACCAAACACCTTTAAAAAAGATAAATTTACCTTTTTCCACTCTAAACCTCTTGTGGAATTCTGAAACCCAACGCAGCAGATGGTCCTCTATTAATCAAATAAGCTGCAGTGTTGATCGCATCTGCCCAAAACACCTTGGGAAGTCCAGCGTGTATTCTCATACTTCGTGCTCGCTCGTGTAAAGTTCGATTCATATGTTTTGCTACTCCATTTTGTTGAGACGTTTTAGGAATAGTCTTCACCATTTTAATCCCGTGATCAGCACAATATTTTCTGAATTCTCCATCAACATACTCTCCGCCGTTATCAGACTTCAGGCACTTCACTTTTAGATTCGTTTCATTCTCAACCACAGCTTTCCACTTTCTAAATACAGCAAACACATCTGACGAATTTTTCATAAAATACACCCACAATTTTCTTGTTGAATCATCAATAAAAGTCACATAATAATGTGATCCTCCAAGAGAAGAGACTAGTGCTGGCCCCACACATCGGTATGTACTAATTCCAGCTTTTCAGATTTCAGCTCTCTTTCTGCACTTAAAAAACTAACTCGCCTCTGTTTTCCAAGAACACAGCTCTCACACAAATGATGATCCACACATTTCAAATCAGAAATCATACTGTTTGCTACAAGCAGCTTCATTCCTTTTTTGCTCATATGCCTTAATCTATAATGCCACAACTCTGTTGTCTGTGAGCTATATACAATAGTAATTGTATCGCGACAGCTTGCTGTCATATAAAGAGTACCAGTTTTCTGACCCCGCGCAACTACCATAGCGTTCTTTGTCACTTTCCACGAGTTATTACCAAAAGTCACTGCGTATCCACTGCTATCAAGTTGCCCCACAGATATGAGATTACGCATCAATTTTGGTACATGTCTAACCTTTGTGAGTTTCCACACATGCCCGTTTGACATCTTTAAATTAACATCTCCAATGCCGACAATTTCCAAAGGCTCACCATCTGCTAAATACACTTTCCCATGATTTCCCGCAACATAATTTTCCATTATATCGCGATGTGCACTAGTGTGGAAGGACGCTCCCAAATCAAGTATCCAAGAGTCTACCGGACTATCAACAGATAACAACAATGCATCATGAATATCCTCAGCTGCAGCATTAGCTGCATCTCCTCTATTGTCATCATTCTTTTTGTCCTTCCTTTTTGGTGCTCTACAAAATCTCTCGATGTGACCTGATTTTCCACAATTCCAACACTCGAAATTTCGCCTCGGTCTGGACTGATGCCTACCATTCCTCTATTTTGACCTGCTTGTATTTCTGTTGAATTTTCTGTCTTTCATCCTGCCTCTATTTTCCAAGTTCAAAGCTGCGGAATTCGTCGATGTTTCACCAGAATCTATTCTTCGCACCTCCTCGGCAAGAATACGATCTCTAACATCAGTGAATTTCAATTTAGTGACCAACATAATTGCTAACCTCTGCTCTCATAGGCTCCCAGCTGTTCGGTAGAGACGCCAGCAAAATAGGCGCTTGAACTTCTTCATCAAAATCAATCTTCACAGATGATAATTGATTGACAATTGTGTTGAATTCATTCAGATGCGCTGCAACAGAACCACCTTCACTCATCTTCAAATGAAAAACTTTTTTCATGAGAAAAACCTTATTGTTTGCTGAAGGTTTCTCATACATGTTTGATAGAGCATCTATCAAACCTTTGGTGATTTTTTCTTTAGCCACGTTGTGAGCGACGTTCTTTGACAGTGTCAAACGAATAACTCCAAGACCTGTCTATCGAGAAGTTTCCATTCCGTCTCATCCATCTTCTCTGGCTTTGGAGATAACGGCAGGTGAAGCTTTCGGCCATACAAATAATCTTCAATCTGCATTTTTTAAAACGCATAATCTGTACCGTCAAATCTCACAATACCGTGTGGCAAGTTTGTCTACCCGACAGAACACGTGACTGTGGAAAATGGACGACACTTCATTTTCCTTGCAGTCATGCAATTGCAGCTTGTAAGTTTGCGCGCGTGGAATTCAGCATTTTTGTGCCTCATGAGTATACACTTGAAGCTTACAACATGACCTGAAGTTAGCATTTCACTCCATTGCTTCATGCTGGCTTCTGGGAACCCTATGTGGGACTTCCTCATGTTCCTAATCCTCACTTCAAACGTGGAAAAGTCGGTAGAAATCCGACAAGGCGAAGACGTAATGAGATGGACCAGAGGGATGTCGGTCGGTCCAGTACTCAAGGAGAGGCTTCCTCATCACAACCCCTGGCAGAATTCAAATATGCAAATTATGCAAGCAAACTGGCCATAACAGGAGAGCTTGTCCATTCAACAATGCGAGCTAAACCCAACATCCAAGTTCCTGTAATACTTTTCTAGTTCACTTCTATCTTTGTTCAACTTTCTTTTTTTATGTTCAACTTTTAATGAGTTTGAAATAATTTTGTAATTATTTTTAATTGAATCCGTAATCAAATGTGATCAACAACTACAATAAACAAAATTTTCGCCAAACACCGGATCTCCGAAAACCTGTTTTATCAATAAAATCGGATTCTCAGGATCCGGTTTTACGTGGCATACACGTACTCGCCCCTAATCCACCTCATCTCGGTTTGAGGAACACTGGCTCCTGGGAATCAGGTCTTATTAAAAACAAGCCATTTTTGAAATTACAAACTCAAATGGATCATTTTAAATATTCACCAACTCTCAAAAAGATCATTTTTGAAAGAAAAAAAAACTCTAAGAAACACTTCGTTTGTATTTGGAATGATTTGCTTCTTCGGTTTGCAACTCCTTGGAGAAACTCGTGCTTGTTTTTCAATGACTTGTGTCAGTGCATTTACCAAATGCAGAGGAAAACAGTAGAGGATGAGGATGAGGATGAGCTTGCTGCAGCATGTAGGAAGCTTTTGATTGACATGCCTAGTTGCCTTATATGGACAAATGGCATAAGGTTGTGTTCATATTTCAACACTATCCACCTTGCTGCCCCGATTCAACAAAACTCTAGGGTTTCAGTAAGCATGAAAGCCCTGAGAATCACATTCCCATCTCTGCAAAGGTCCAACCTTTCATCGCGCTTCCTTTCTTCAAACACACAATTGGACGAAGCGTCTGTCAGCGCAGTTGAGAAGATTCTACGCTACCAATTTAAAAACAAGGCGCTTTTGGAAGAAGCGCTCACCCACCCTACTTGCGCCCATCAATCTCCCAACTATCAGCGGCTTGAGTTCGTTGGAGATGCTGTTCTGGGATGTGCTATGAGTAACTATTTGTTCAGGTCTTACCCGGAGCTTGGTCCAAGCAAACTCACTCCCCTCCTTGTGGCAAATGTGAGCAACGAGAGGCTTGCTCGGGTCGCTGTTAGACATGGATTGTATAAGTATTTGAGGCACATTGAACTTGTCCGCTGCTTTCCTCCATTGATGATTTTTGGAAAGCCATCTACGATGACCTTGATATACCATTCTTCCACTTAAATGTGTAGCATCAACTTCATCCAAACATAGTGGACATGCTTTATACCCTTTTGTTTTGAGACCTCCCAACATGCCTAAGCCTGGGAAGTCACTAATTGTCCACATTACCGCGGCTTTCATAAGGAATGACGATCCAGAATGACGGTCAAATATAACAACACCTGTATTCCATAAGATTTTTAACTCATCGATTAGTGGTCTCATGAACACGTTCAAACACTTTCCAGGAGATTTGGGACCAGAAATTAACATTGCAAGTATGTTGAATTCCTTCTTCATGCACATCCATGGTGGCAAATTATAGGGCATCACGATAATAGGCCAAGTGCTGTGCGAAAGACCTGATACACCAAAAGGATTGAATCCATCAGTAGATAAACCAAGACGCACATTCCGAATCTCATTTGCAAATGATGGAAAATCCTTGTTAAAATTATGCCACGCTTCTCCATCTACGGGATGTATAAGATCATTGTCACCCTCTGTTGCCCGTCTTTTCGCATGCCATCTCATTTCCTTAGCTATGTAAGGTGACATGTAAAGGCGTTGTAATCTAGGAGTAAGAGGAAAGTAGCGGACAGTTTTCCTTGGAACCTTGCTTCCACTTTCATTGTTTACATATCGTGGCTCGTGGCATATAGGACAATACTCAAAATCAATGTATTCTTTGTAGTACAATACACATCCATACTCGCATGCATGTATAATCTCATAACTCAAACCAAGATTCTTCAAAATCTTTTTAACATCTCGATAAGATTCCGGATAAATATTATCTTTAGGAAGGATATCCTTAACGAGCTCCAAATGCTTATTGAAACTTTTATCTGACCAACGGCCCTCTACTTTCACCTGCATTGCCTTTAAAATACACTCCAATACTGTTTGAGTACTACCCGAATACAAAGGTCTCTGAGCTTCAGCTACAAGTGTACAATACTTCTCATAAGCGTCCTTCCCTAAATAATCATCTTGGACACAATCATTAATCGTGTCATTTTCAGATGTCCCATACCTATCCCCAAAAGGGAAGGTATCATGTAAAAGCTCCATAGTTGGGTTCACGTTATGCAACCCACCACTTTGATGGGAACTTGTTCCTTCATCATTCTGCAAATGATGTTGTTCAAGTTCGCCATGTAATGTCCATGTGGTGTACTCCGACATCATACCATATAAAATCAAATGTCTATGCATTTCAGTCGATGTAGTACCCCCTTTGTGCAACTTACATTTTCTACATGGGCATGGATATGTAAGCTCGGCCTTGTTTTGTTTCACGAATTCAACGAAACTATCAATCCCCTCATAGTAAAGTTTTTCGCATCTTGGTAATTTAATCCAACTTTTATCCATTGTTATCCCTGTAATAACAAAAAAAAACAAAAATTTTAAATCAATACTTCATAGGTATTAAAGAAAATCACATAAATGATGGACAACATACACTACAAATTTTTCCAAAATTTCCGCCTCCAACAAGAAGTCGGATTACAGACGGAAATACGACGGAAACATATTAATTTCCGTCTCCTTCCCGTGAAGAACGATGATGTCGGAAATTTTCCCGACGGTAAAATAGTTCCGTCGACATTTCGTCAACTCAGTCCGTCCACAATCCGTTGATAGTTCGTCATACTTCCGCTACATACACTTCCGTCATCGATCCGAGATATATCCGTTGAACATGTCCGTCACAAGTACGTCTAATTTTCGTCAACATAATTTCCGTCAATATTCCAACGCACTGCCGTTTCTCCATTTTCCGTCTACATGCCGCATACATTACGACAACCTTAGTTACCGTCAAATTTCCGTCTCTCTGCCGTCAATATTATGTTTCGTCCATTTTCCATCTTACTACCAGCAGTATTATTTCCGTCATTGTTCCGGCAAAATTCCGTATTAAATATTACCGTCAAATTTCCGTCTATGTACCGTCAACATCATGTTCCGTCCATTTTCCATCTTATTACCATCAGTATAATTTCCGTCACTGTTCCGGCTTAATTCCGTAATATAAATTACCGGCAAAAATCCACCTACACTCCGTCACTTTATTTTCCGTGTACATTCCGTATACAGTACGGCAACCTTTTTTTCCGTCTGAATTCCTTCTATGTTCCATCAATTTTTATTCCCGTGTTATTTCCGTCGCCTTTCCGTTATCTTTGTTCAGTCACTTTTCCGTCATTTTACCATACTCATAGTTCCGTCGACATACAGTCTGTTTCCCGTTATTTGAATAATTGTTAAATTTCTTCTTTTTTTTTGCTATAATTTTTAAAAATGGGAATTTGCATATTAAAAAAATTCGAAATTTGCATATTAAAAAAATTGTGAATTAACAAGAATTCGATTCAAACAAAAATGTCTAATTTCTGGGATTATTTTCATTCGATCCCTGATGGCCATGATCATGGGTATTGTCATCCGAGCTGCGACTGGATGGCGGCTGGTAGCCAGGATTACTGAGCATCCTCATCATGGCAGCTTGCATTTGCATCATTTGGTCCATGCTCTCCCGAAGGGACGCCTGTTGTAGTTGCATGCTCCTCAAATCAGCCTCTTGTCGGGATTCTATGCGCTCTAAACGCGGCACAAGTTCCTGAGTGTACTCGTTCGACGATTGGCTCCTTGCTGCTCCTTGCGAGCTGGCACACGAATGGCTGCCCGTTGAAGAGAACTTGTCCGACACTAATGTTGCTGCAGGACCATACAGATACGGTATCCCCGACCTTGGGTGAACTCCCATGACAGTTGCAGCGGCCTCTACCAACTTTTCTTCCGGTACCCTTTCATCTGCAACGTGATCCTTGAGGATCAGAGCTTCAGCATCAGCAAGTTGTTTCTGCACATTTCAAATGAAACAAAAAATTAAATTGATGAAGTCCCAAAATTGTATGTAAAAAATGCATCAATAAGAAACATATTAGTTGTCAAACTGATTATACAATCTATTAAGATAAACATGAGTAACAAACCAATATAATTTGGAAAGTGTAATACCCTTTTGTTCTCCCAGTCGGGTATCAGATACGACCCATCCGCCCGCTGGTATTTCTTGTCAAACATATCAGTCAATAAAACTTGTCTTTTATTGTCCTTTTCCTGCAAATTTAATTATAAATGTGATGTGAAAAATCTAAGTGTACAAAATTGAATAATCAGCGAAATAGTATTTATTACCATCTTCGCATGGTGATGGTGTGCCGGTCTAGACCCAAATGCGTGCAATTTCGGCGGGCCGTTCCTGGCAAGGTTGGCAGCATAAGTTTGCTTGTTCTTTTCACTACGGGCTATGAACGCTGGGTCCGTATTAAATCGAGCTCTTTCCGCATCTCTGTGATCTTTGGTCAACCATTTTGGTCCTTTAGTTTTCCCGGTTCGCAAACCTCTCCACGCATCTTGTAGAATCTTAGCCGCCTTCTTCCTAAAGTTGGCCTCAATCTGGATGGTGTGGATCGGATCCCACCGGTACAAGCTCTAGATATACATTACATAGTTTTGTTACGAACAATGTAATATAATTAATCACAAAACAATGTAATCGAAAACAAAGTACCCAAAACATAACGCAACTTCACTACATTTTACCTTGAAGTGTCGAAACCACTTCACTGGAGCTTGTGGATCACACGTGTCCATTGTCGTCCAACCGACCTTAAAGCCAGGTCCAATACACTGAAGCCCGATATGATTAACAACCTCAGGGGGGTCAAAGCTGAAAAATAATATATAAATGTAACATTTATAATATGGTTTGTATAAACACGCTGCACAAATATTACGTTATAATTAAAGTACTCACTTGTCATCCCCAGCTGGAGTGATCCAAGGCCTAGTATCATATGGCATTGAACCCATGGGTGTCTCCTCACTGAGTCCGCCACCGGCCGAAGTGCCTCCTCTAACGAACTCTGTCTGAATTGGGTCATCATGGTCGTCAGCATATGCCGAAGGTGAGTCCCTCTCTTCTGCATTCTCGTCAACCTCCTGTTCGCCCCCAGGTTTTGAAACAACAGATCGTCGATCGAGTAATTGGTCACATCAATATTGTTTCCGTCTTCATCCATAGGATCCACAATAGGGTCCGGTACACTCATTGAAGGCCTGTAAGGCTCTGGGCTTGGTCGTCTGTCCCCTGGTGACGATGTCGTACGTCGCCTGTCATCACCCCCTTGTGTCGCAGGGGTATGATCTTGTACCGGCACAGAAGGTCTGTACGCATCTCGATTTTGATTGTTGTCCCCAGCTGATGGCTGATGTTGCATGTCCTGACTCAACTGTCTTGGTTGGCGTATTTCAGTTAGCCGCGTCTGTACAGACGCCCCTCTACCAGCCACGGCATTCCTTTTATCATGTTCATTTCGCCTGTTTGGTGCCATTTACCCTGCCACATGATTTAAATTAGTATTTTCAACAAGTAGACCAGTATGTAGAAATTCTGCTTGTATCCACATTTTCAACCAAAACAGCAAGTGCTTGAATACCAAATTTTAATACAAAATAGCAAGTATCTGTGTGAAAAAATTGCCTACCGGAGGGCATCCACACGCGCATAACATTTGAAACACTTTTGATACAAATTGGTTTAAATTAAACAAACATCAGATCGCAGACGGACTGAACTGAAGCGGTTAGAAAGACGAGTAAATTAAACAAACACACGCAGACGGACAAACAAACCCAGCCGGACAAACAAACGAACTGAACTGAAGCGCACAATTTAAATGGACGAGTAATTTTACATACCTGGGCTACGAAAGTCGCTTATGCTATTGGGACAAAATCGAATTTAGAACTCGGCGGCTTACGGAAGACGCTTGTGTTCTAAGACGGATAATGAGGGTTTCAGACTGCGCATGTAATTTCAATTCGCTTGGTGACGAAATATATTTATTCTATTTTAGCCCAAAATTCCATTAATTGTCTGGGCGGCCGAATCCGGCGGGGTTTTTTATTTTTTCGATATGGATTCGACAGCGCTTTTTCATATAAACGCTGCGTATGAATACATATTACTGCGCTTATATTCATTAAGCGATGTAGTTTACTTAATTCATATTACAGCGTTTTATGAAAGGCGCCGTTTTTATTTCCTTTGCACATCGCTTGTATATTAAGCGCTGTTTATGAGTTCCTTTGCACATCGCTTGTATATTAAGCGCTGTTTATGAGGGAGGTTTGCACATCGCCTATATATTAAGCGCTGTTTTCTTACCGTTTTTCCTAAAAATTACATTATACAAAATGTACCAGCCATTTGCATTAGTATAGTAAAAAACAAACTTGATAATTACAAATACATATTCTTAGTCCTTACGTAATAATTTTGTAACTGATAAACATTCACATTTTATTTAATAAAGAATTTTTCTTAACCCTTCTTTTTCTTGACATTCGAAATAAAATAAATACCTTAATGGAATTAGGCTTAAAATATACAACGAATGTTCAAATTTAAGATACATGTTGGTCAGACTTTAAGATTTCGATGATTCCATCTAACACTACAAATTTGGGAATTTACCTCTTTCCCAGAGCAAAATATTGAATTAATGTTGAATTCAATTTACCACCTATTATTTGTAAAAAAATATACTTTTATTTCGTAGCAATCTTGATTCATTCACGACGATTCGTCAGACTCTTCTTCAGTATCTGGAATATCAGCTACGTGCTCGTCGTTGTCTTCTTCTTCGGTGTCGTACTCGTGAACCTCAACATCAGCGAGGTTCCCTAAGACTTCGGTTACGTTCACCATTACAGGCATTTCAGTTCCCATTTCACCCTCGTCTTGGAACGGAACATTTGCTACCTCCATATCGATTGCGTTTGTTGGTTTCACAGGACAAATAGCAACCCAGCCCTGATCATTTTGTCCAGCTAATCCCGGAAACGTCACGTAGTAAACTTGAACCGCTTGCTGGGCAAGTATGTAAGGGTCGTAATGGGAATAGGGTCTGTGAGTGTTCACGATGACAACCCCGTTAGCCGGGTATGACCTAACAAACTGAGGGTCGTACCATCGGCATTTGAACAATGCAACCTTTAGGCGATGGTTGCTTCTACATGTCATATTAAGTATTTCTTCAATCACACCGTAGTAGTGGGTACCATCTGTTCCTTTTTGTAATAACGAAGAATTCGACAGCAATTTATTTCGTTGTAGTGTCTGAAACTGATACATGTTCAGGTTGGGAAGAAATGCTTGATGTACGTCGAAGGAGGAGGTACTGATCAGGGCAGGTCACTTGTAGCACTTGGCAGAGTGATGCGAGGACGCTTCGTCCAGTGTCAAGAGCTGCCTGATGAGATGGTGAAGGTGGTTGTAGAGATTGTACTTGAACCATCGACAGAGCTTCCAATGAAGTTGGGGCTCAAGGAGAAACTATCAGAAGTTCAGGGTGATTTCGTGGGATGGCCGAAATGTCTGGTAGACATTGATGAAAAGGTATCTGAAAGCCAAACTCAGATATAGGAGAAGAAACACCTATGAGTATATGAATGTGAATAGGTTCATATGCTTTTTATGTTTTCCGCACAGGGATATGACGAGTACAGATTTTTCCACCTCCAATGCAGCAGTTTTGACAACGTAACTCTGGAAGGAATGACAATGGTTTGCCGTTTTTTGTACGAACATGCGAGAATGATGGCCAAGTCGACTATCTATTCGGTGTACGTTGCCAGCGAAGTTTTCGGTGAGGATTGTTATATCCAGCTGGAAAAACCAGACATTTGGCAATTCACCTCATTGGAAGCTTTGAGTGCGACCGCAGTTGAAGTGTACATAGGGTAAATCATAGTACTATTATTATTAATAATTGTTGTTAACAATTTGTCCAGTTTTGACTAACTTAATTATGGGAATGACAACAGATTTATGCACTCAAAGATCCCACCGGGCATTAGGTTTGGATACTTCAGACCGAGTCATATGACACCGGTTGTCGATATGGGAACGAGGGTGGATTGCATCAAGAGGAGATTGGAAATGCCAGATTACGCTCATAATTTCTGCTACTTCCTTCCTTACGTCCATGTGAAAAGGTATGATTTCGGCATTTTTCGTATTGTTGTATGTGATGAAATGCACTGTATACTAATATAATAGTATAATAACTGTTCAATAGGTGGCATTGGATGCTAATTGTATTATTCCCCGCAAGGCGCTTGGTCCTCTGGCTTGATCCAATGAGTGAACAACCGCTAGATGATGCAATCGAGTTCGTCAACACGTAAGGACCACTATGCTAATCCACTATTTCTTACCAGTACTACCGATTGCAATTACAACTTACATTAATTACGTCAATGTTACAGGGGCATGCGTACATACTTCAATCTCCCGCCAGATGCAGATATACAGTGCAGCAATTTAACGGTATTGAGTTAACAAATACCGTTAGCGAAGACCTGAATCTTTTATTCATTTACTTGATATGTATCAGTTATTGAATAAACCATTTCTTATTTCAGTGCCCCAAACAGCCATTCAACACTCAAGTGTGTGGCTACTATGTGTTGCAATATATTCGCGACATAATCAAGTTCGTTCAGCAAACCAATGGATCTCTTCATGACGACATCGCACAGGTAAATATATGCGATGATAAGTAATAGACCATTAGAATCTTAGCCTACGTATTGATAAAACTGATAAATATGCATGATTTTTCCAGGCTTTCCCTACCGGAGAGGACCCGTATGGTAACAATGTCCTGAATGATATGAGGAACGAATTTGCAGATGAATTGGTAGATTACCTGCGGCAGTCAGATCCTCCGGTGTATTAGTAATTGGTCCATGCGTTTTGTACCATATGGACGTGTCCAGTGTCAACAAATTGGATTCATTATGAGAATACAAATTATATGTATAATAGTGAGCAATGTTAACAGCGTTTCAAATTTTTATGTTGAAGGTGAAATTGACGTGATTTGAAATTGACGTGATTTAACAGATGTTTGGATGTGTTATATTGCTCCGACTTCTTCCTTTTAAAGATCTGTTTGGATTTCTTGTGTAGGTCAGTCAACGAGCAAGTGAGGTTGTGTTCCATGTTCAAGTCCAATCTGTTCTCTTCCGTCTTTTTCAGCATTATTCGCTCATCGTGAGAGACAAATACTGCAAAAGGCGGATGAGAACAGACATTAGCTTGTCGTGAAACATAATCTCATATCGTTGACGGATCTGCACAAGAAATCCAAGCAGATCTTAAAAAGAAAAAGCACAATTACGTCTTCATTCCGTCAACTTACGGTCTCTTGCATATTTAATACAACAGCGCTTATAAACTTAAACGCTTTTATTTATCCTGATTACAACAGCGTTTATTTACTAAAGCGCTGTTGAAAACGACATACAACGGGGTGTATGAATTAAACGCTGTGAAACGCAAGATAAGCGTTGTCCATGTACGAACTGTAAAAACAGTAATTTAGATTTTATCTAAAGTATTTGAAATCCGTTATATATCGACGGCGCTTACAAAATAAGCGCTGTACCATGTATGCGTAGAACAGCGCGTAATAATAAGGTGATGTATTTGAGGACATGATACGGCGCCTTATTTTAGAAGCGCTGTCCCGACTGATATTAACAACGGCGATTTACAAAATAAACGCTGTCTTAAAAAACGAACATAAATCGACAAACATTGACGGATTCAATGAATCCCTTGCACAATACCATTTCATTAAAAACATCTTTTGGAATAACACAAATTTACGATCGGCACTTCCTCTCTAATTTATTGCTCAATTTCCTGCTGATCAAACATATAAACTTTTCAACCGTTTAATTCGTTGGTAATTTGCAATACAAACTCAGTTGGAACACATATATTAATGTATTATAAATATGATGAAATACATTAATGTAAGCGGTTACAAAGCACTAATATATTAATTCATGGAAAATAAAGTTGTCGCTAATTCATGACATATAAGTTCTGCCATTTTACGGGTTGCTTCAATTTCTGAAACGTGAATTCCTCCTTGATAACCTTTGCATCCTCATTTCGTCATTGACAATCATATTGCATCTCCTCGTAAAATTACCCCGAACGTGACTGTCAGCCCCTGCATCCCAAGTAGCTATACTCTACAAGCAATAACTCATTTTCAATAACCATTAACGTTTGTCAATAACTGAAGCATATAAGACATTTGAGTTATCGATTTGTACCATAAACTCCTCGTACCAAATTCCCTTAGCGCTCTCTGGGATCCTGTTCCACGATGGCCACGCTTCATCCCAGCATTTAGATATGCATTCTCGTGCAATCCTTTGATGAACGTTGAATGGCCAGAAACTATTACAAATTTTAGAATCACATAATACATGGTTGAATTTATGAAAACAATCAATATGCATGACATGTACAATGAGTTCTTACGCGTATCTTCCGATAGGATATACATGCACTCTAGGATCAACGTCAGGTGGATTGACAGCGAAACCAACACGGTCAAATGAAGGAGACATGTTGACGGTATTCAATTGTAAGGAAGATAGTTTCTTTTCTGGGAAAGGATTGTAAGGAAGTATGTATGATTTAAAAGAGTTGTCATATATATATAGGGCATTTGGGGTCATTATCGACGGAAATGTGATGGAAATTATGACGGAAATAAC
Organism: Rhodiola kirilowii; assembly: GCA_033675215.1. Taxonomy (NCBI): domain Eukaryota; kingdom Viridiplantae; phylum Streptophyta; class Magnoliopsida; order Saxifragales; family Crassulaceae; genus Rhodiola; species Rhodiola kirilowii. The sequence goes on from CM066201.1 coordinate 52,760,145, forward strand.
ATGATATTCTGACGGACAGTTGGGAATAAGTAACAGTAACTAGAAAACGGTAACTATATGTCAGATGACGGAAATAACATGTTATATTGACGAAAAATTCGGTAATAATACCGGTAACTAGAATTCGGTATAATGTCGGAAATGTAACGGTCTACATAGACGGAAAGTCAACGAAATGTATGCGAATAAAAACTGCGGGTAGTTTTTGGTATACTTACAACGGCGCCTCACACATGAAGCGCTGTGTTAAGTGAATTATAAACGGCGCCTTACGTAGGAAGCGCTGTCTTAATTGAATTATACACGGCGCCTTTCATTTAAAGCGCTGTATTAAGTAACGGAATAATGACGAAAATCAGACGGAATGTTTGATACATATACTGGAAATGGGATGAAGAAGATTCCAAAGAATTTATGGCTCTTGACATTAAGATAAGGTAAAATTATATAAAAGGGTTTTTGAACTCAAATAATTGAATTGCAACAGGACAGATGTTGAGAATTGCAACTGCAGTCCAATTGCAATTCAACCAGCTGAGTTCATGGCATCTTTTATATACTTGTAACTTCTCTTGTAAGAAACTAATCTCAGTCAAGAGCCATGAAATTCTTCAGAACCATCTTGCACCCCATCTCTAGTATATGTTGCAAATCAAATTTGTCCTTATAAATGCTAAAATGTTGAAGATGAATAATTTATCTCTCAAGATGCAAAGAGGTCTCTTATATAGGCAAAACTGAAATTTGTTATGCGTCAATATTCCGTCGCATGTCCATTTACATTCACGGAACAATAATGTAATATCGACGCAAAAATTCGAAATTGACAACGGCCACGGAATAATGACTGAAAAGTAATGGAAAAAGCGACGGTATACTTACACGGAAAAGCAACGAAATGTATGCGAATAATGTCTGCGTGTAGTTTCCGTCATTCTTTCGTTACTTAAATTCCGTCGCTAATCCGAGAACTCATGCGCGACGGAATAAATGTTGACGGAATTCTGCAGGAAATACCTCGAAGATGTTTTTAGTGACGGAATGGTGTCGAAAATGTACCGTTTTATTTACCGCCGCCGTTACATGTGACGTTATAACGACGGAATTTTTGGACGGAAATTTTGGAAAAATTTGTAGTGATAGTAAATAACATGTACAAAACATTTCATAGTTATGCTTCCTTAATTATTTTTAGCTCTCGGTAAACACTTCATGATCTAAACTACAAGTCGTCTACTTCAATAATGGACATAAAGAAAGAGCATCACATCAGTTACAAGTAGCTGCTATAACATGTTTGGCCATGGAAATGAGGAGTTCTTGCAAGCTGCAAAGAGTACTGCTTCATGGTCCTCCATAATTAATGTGATGATGATGTCCAATTCTCTTCTCCACCCAAATCATGTGTCACAAGTTTTGGCAATATAATTAACAATATGGTTGACTTTTCAAGCAACAACAAAGGAGATAATGAAATAAGGCACTCGGCTCCTGTGGATCACCCATCAGAGATAAACAAAAACAAAAAAAGCTGCCTTTTAAATTGTGTTGTGGCTATAACAATAGATCTAAAGCTTATTGAGACTTTTACCTAAATGTTTTTGATGCAAGAAGGCTGATGTGTGGTCTGCAGGGAAGAAGAAAGGGGTTGCAAAAATATGCTTGAAGGATGGCCGCAAGAATGGCCGGGGTTGCAAGATGCGAGAAAGGCTCTGGTGTGTTGCTGCACAATATTTTGCAGCTTCGTTCTTCAATATCCAACCGAAAGTGTTTAAAGCATCCATCAATTGATAATTTGGGGGTATTGAGCAGGTAGTGTACTGTTAAGCATCATTAAATGCGTTCAGAACATATGCAACATGCAATACGTTTTTGTGTTGCATAAGTGCAAAAGTGGTTGAACGGTTCATAAAATTTGAATTTCAAAATAAGTGCGCTATTTATGCAACACAAATATACTTCTCGTACAACAGATGTTGCATAGGTAATCTTACGTAACGCACATGCACTAGTTGCTTTTGTCTGCGTTACATAAGTAACCTAAAACAACGCGCTAAAACCTGTTACTTTAGAATTTGTTGCATTAGTATATTTATGCAACACACATCGATCTGTTGCTTTTGTGCCCGTTGCTTAGGAGGACTTACGCAACGTAGATTGAGATGTTGCCAAAGTACGTGTTGCATAGGCGTTCTTACGCAACGTAGATTGGGACGCGTTTTTTGTTTAAGTTGCATAAGTAAACTTACGCTACGCTGCACATAAGCAACGCGTTTTGTCCGTTGCGAGAGTGCTTATGCTACATCGCTTATGCAACAGCGAGTGATGTTATGTTGTATATGTGTTAAAATGGCGTAGTGAAAGTTAGAACTATGATTTGTCCATGTCAAAAAAAAACTGGCTTTGTTAGGAATTGTGCGGATGATGATTACTGTTTGATTGTGTAAAGCAATAATTCGTATGATGGTTTAGATAGATAACATTATTCTTCTGATCGTATACTGATCACTTACATATTCTTATCGTCAACTAATTTGTTTTCTTTAGCAATATTTTCTGTGCAGGTCAATGACTTTGTCTTAGCAATAAAAGATGAAAAAAAGAACACTATATATGGTGGTGCAGTAAAAGCTCCAAAAGCTCTTGCAGATGTTGTTGAGTCAGTTGCGGCCGCTATGTACGTTGATTGTAACTATAGGGTACAACACCTGTGGCAGGTGATCTTACTAACAATATTTTCTTGAAATAACCATACTGTAAACTAACTGCTTTCTTATAGTTTATATTGTGATTCCTTTCCAATTACAGGTTTATAAGAGTCTCTTGGAACCTATAGTTACATATGAGGATTTGGAAAAAACAGCCCCAGCCAGTAAGAACCTGAATACTGCTAATTAATTAGTAATCAAAATTAATTACATAAAATGAGTAGTTAGTAAATAATACAACAAACCCTAATAAAGCTAAATATCCTGGTACAATTATGTTCAGCTTAATTACAAAAACCTTTTAAGATAATAAGAATGGAGGGAAATTTAAGTTTTTCATACAAGAAGGCAGCTTGCCACTAACTTGCGCTACATTGCTCTAGTGCTATTTTACTTTACACGTCATTGTAAAATAAGTTGATAGCTTGGTAATATATTTAATGAGAGTATGATGGAGGACGAGAGTAAGAGGATAGGGGAAGAGAGGAAATAAGAGAGGAAGGTAGAAGGAGACCGGGAAAAGAGGGAAAGAGAAGAGAGATTTCAGTAATTTCTTGTTATTCTCATTCATTACTCGCACAGTTTTTATACACTGCAATCTGACCACTTGGACTATAACAAAAGGACACGCGTAGAAATTCGGTTAGAGTCCAGCTCATACAGCCTGCCACATTCCTGCCTTATTATTCTTATGCACAGCGTCTGCCATGCAGGCTATATCCTTCAGCAACGTTCCTTTTGGTTTTGATCCTCTGTCGTGCGCTTCTACCCATCCTAGGCTGCACCTCCGGCTGTGTATCAGAGTAGGATAGGAATCATCAGTGAGAAAGACGAGAAGAAAAGCTCTCTTTATTTTCTTGAAAGCAAGCTTAATAACTTAAAATTCGAGTTGGGAATCCTATTTTCTTTCGTCAGTCTTCATGTTTTATTTTCATAAGTGCTAGTACCAAGTGCTGGCCCTAAGTCGGCCAACCACTGCGCGCCTAACACGGCCTCAGCCCCATAAATGGGAAGTAAATGAAAGTCAACGGAAAATGAAGAGTCCCCTAGTTGAAGCTCAACTCCTCTGCATAAGCCTTGACATTGGAGTTCGTCACCATTACCAATAGTAACATTAAGATGCATTGAGGGCTCAATGGCTAACCCTGCTTTCCTGGCCACGCGTGTCTGGAGAAAGTTGTGGGTTGAACCACCATCTATAAGAATGACAACAGGTAGCTGATGTAGTTTGCCTTTGAGGCGCAATGTACTAGGAGCAAGGCGACCTTCAAGTGCATGACATGATAGATTTGGGGCGGCATCCACACCACTCAGGTCAGGGGCTGGCTCATTCTGGGTGTCCGTTTCACAGTCGCCTGGGTCCAAAACAGGACACTCATCTTCAAAGGGGTTTTCGTCTAAGACAAGACACTGAAATCTTGGGCGACATTTGTGACCAGGGTTATATTTCTCATCACAGTTAAAGCATAAACCCTTCTCTTTCTGAGCTGCCATCTCGGCCATTGTTAAACGTTTAATTGGCAGAGGGTTGGCAGTTGGCAGGCCCAACAATTGGGGGGGGGGGCTGGAGCTGGTAGGCGAGGCTGAGAAAAGCCTCTATAAGGTGTGGAGCGAAGTGCTATGAGCCGTTTTTGTTCAGCAAGGCGAGCCATACCCATGGCTATTTGGAGGGTTGCTGGTTTTAACATGACAAGTTCGCAGTGGATTTCATCCTTAAGCCCTGCCGTAAAGCGAGTCAAGAGGTTGCGAGCAGACATCTCAGTGGTTTGGGATGACAATGATTCAAACTCTGCAATATACGATGCTACCGATGACGTTTGAACAAGCTTGTTAATGGCTTCCTCTGCACTATAATAAACAGATGGTCCAAATCGGTTGCTGATGTCCTGCGCAAGTGTAGGCCAGTCACGCAGCTGGTGACTCTTGTGCATCCATCGATACCATTTAAGAGCCTCTCCCGTCATATAGAAAAGTGCCACTGACAACTGCTGATCCGGAGGAATGTTGTTATGGTCGAAATAACGTTCCATTTGAAAAACCCAACCCTCTACAGCCTCTCCAGAGAATAAGGGAACATCAACACGTGGTACACGTGCCAAGGTATTCTGGTGAGATTCGGGTTGTAGATGATGCTGGACCATCGCAGTGGGGTAATGCATACCAATAGTAGGTGTAGGTAACAAAGGAACAGTAGGTGTAGGTAACAAAGGGGGGTTGAGAGATGTACCGGTAAAGTCCTCCATAGGTTGCTTACCAGCGCGGGCTTGAACTAGCTTCATCTCCTGCATCTCACCTCGGAGTTGTTCCAGCATTCCGGTAAGGTTCGTACGATCATCCGTCTGGGTCTGAACCAGCTGGTTCATCGCCTGTGTCATCTCCGTCAATTTTTCGGCGAAGACGGTTAAAGATTCCGAGGTGCTCCTTGTGTCCGGCATGGTTGTCAGACTCAATGAAGGCACCAATATGATGGAGGACGAGAGTAAGAGGATAGGGGAAGAGAGGAAATAAGAGAGGAAGGTAGAAGGAGACTGGGAAAAGAGGGAAAGAGAAGAGAGATTTCAGTAATTTCTTGTTATTCTCATTCATTACTCGCACAGTTCTTATACACTGCAATCTGACCACTTGGCCTATAACAAAATGACACGCGTAGAAATTCGGTTAGAGTCCAGCTCATACAGCCTGCCACATTCCTGCCTTATTATTCTTATGCACAGCGTCTGCCATGCAGGCTATATCCTTCAGCAACGTTCCTTTTGGTTTTGATCCTCTGTCGTGCGCCTCTACCCATCCTAGGCTGCACCTCCGGCTGTGTATCAATACCGCCCCCGTCGGAAACAACCTTGTCCTCAAGGTTAAATTCAGGATATTGCTGACGAATAAAGTCTTGATCCTCCCAAGTTGCATCAGTGTCTGAGTGATTGCGCCACTTAACCAAGATTTGATCAATCCACAAGGCATTGCGTTGCACTTGGCGGTGGTCCAGAACTTGGTCCGGCTATAGAGAAGGATGTGCATTAATGAAGCAATTCGACCAGTTAATCTCCTGCTGCGGATTTGGGGAACGACACAGTTTAAGGATTGCGATGTGGAATACGTCGTGGATTCTGGCATTTGGAGGTAGCTCAAGGCGATATGCGACCTTGCCGACCCTAGCTAGGATTTTGAATGGCCCGTAATACCTCTTTGCGAGCTTCGAGCAGCGCTGGTTGCGACCCGAGGTCTGGCGGTAGGGTTGCAATTTGACATATACCCAATCGCCCTCTTTAAATTCAACATCTGTGCGGTTCTTATTAGCTTGCTGGGTCATTCTGTGGCGAGCGCGGACCAGATTGTTCTTTAGCTGGGCAATGATATGGTTGCGCTTGGTGAGTAACTGGTCAATGGCAGCCACAGGGGAGCTACCTGGAGCATAATCTTTTAGCGCCAAAGGGGCTTGCCCTTAAACCGCTTCAAACGGTGTAAGTCGAGTGGACGAGTGTTGGGCTGTGTTATAATGCAATTCTGCCCAAGGAAGTAACTCTGGCCAATTACTTTGGTTGTCATTGACGTAGCAGCGTAAATAATCTTCTAGAATGCGATTTAGGACCTCAGTCTGTCCATCAGTTTGAGGATGATAGGCACTGCTGTTGGCTAGTCGAGTGCCCTACAGTTGGAATAACTCTCTCCAAAATAAGCTCATAAAGACGAGGTCACGATCAGAGACGATGCTGCTCGGCATCCCATGTAATCTGCAAATGTCCCTGATGAAAATACGAGCCACGCTTGCTGCAGTAAACCCAGCTGCCATGGGAGAAAAATGGCCATATTTGGCGAGTCTGTCCACAACCACAAGTATGACAGATAGGCCTTTAGATGTGGGTAAATGGGTGACAAAGTCCATGTCAATATCAGTCCATATGCCTACGGAATGGGCAATGGTTGTAGTAGGCCTTGAGGTGCTGAATTAAGTACTTTCACTTGGTCACAAACAGGGCATTGTTGCACATATCGTTTAACGTCGCGGCTCATGGAATCCCAAAAGAAATGAGCCTTAATTCGGGCAAGTGTACGTTCGATCCCAGCATGGCCTCCTATCGGGGAATCATGGTACTCTTGCATGATTAATTCTCGTAGCGTGGTGTCTTGTGGAACAAACAACCGATTGCGAAACAAGAGTAGGCCGTCCCTGACCTGGTAATCAGTATGGCTATTTGGTGATTGTTGGGCATCGTGGAGTAGTTTGTGGGCAGATGGGTCACGTAGGAATAGGTTGCGCAGGATCTGTAATATACCATATACCGGTCTGGAACACCCTTGTAGTGAAGCGAGGCGTGCCTCAGGCATTCTGGATAAAGCATCGGCTGGTACATTATCGCGTCCTGGCTTGTAAATGACCTCAAAGTCGAAGCCCATAAGCTTCGCTATCCATTTTTGTTGGTCAGGTGTATGGATAGTTTGAGTGAGGATTGTGCGTAAGGGCTGATGGTCTGTTTCAATAATGAATTTGTGACCCAGAAGATATTGCCGCCATTTGTGAACTGCAGACACCACGGCACATAATTCCCGGTTGTAGGTCGATGATGGACCATAATTATACGAATCAAAAACACAGTTAAACCTACCAAATTAGACTGTTTGTCTAGTTAACTTTTGCTTGTTAGTTCCGATATTTATCTGCAGGGCATTTTGGACTCTGGAGAGAAAACACGCTAAGGAGAGGATTTTACGCTGAAAAGATGTTACGAGTCATTCCAAGGTCAAGATCAGACGCGGACTGAAGAAATCTCAAGATACTGACGTGGAATCACTCAAATCAAATCCAACCGAAGGGAAACCAAAGTCAGTCCGGAGCTGAAATACACTGATAGTTTTGTGAAAAGACTGCACAAAACTCACTCCTTCTCCTCCATGACCGGCGGCTTTTGGCAAGAGGTGGCCAAAGCCACAAGCTCTCCTCCTTGGACAACCTCCAGCCGGCGGCTAAAGGGGAGGGGACACATGGGACCGGCGGCTTTTGCTCCTCCTCTCCTCCTCCCTTGGATCAAAGCCATCTCCACCCTCCATTTCCTCCTCCTTTAGCTATAAATAGAGCCTCACCCTTCACTTGTAAATCATCCCATCCCATCCTTCATTTTCAACATCACAAAGCAACAATCACTTATCTCTCTAGTTTGGCACTTGTAAGTTTGGTTTTCAATATATAATACTCCTGTTTGTTCTTGAGTATTATAACAGTTGTAGAGAATACTCCGGTTGGTTCTTGAGTATTCAAGTAGGATTTGGGAATACTCCTGTTGGTTCTTGAGTATTCCCCTTTACTTACTGTCTTTCAAAAAACCCCGAGTATTTAGCTATGGTATCCACCTCTATGGATATTCGTAGCTAAACTCTTCATTCGGTTAAAGGGGTGTACTTGTATCATACAATGTTTTAGACCCTGCACCTAGTACCTCTGTGTGCTCAAAACTTGTTCTATGTGCCATATATCAGGTCAGAATTTCCAAGGTTGAGTGGATGCTTTAACGGGCAAAGCTCTTCCGTGGGATTCGTGAACATACTCGGGTAAGTGGAAGCTTTAACGGGCAAAACTTATCTGAGGAGTTCGACTTATCTAAAACACCATTTGGAAACCGGACCAAGGGATTCAAATGGATGCACATAAGGCTAAGATACTTCGAAAGGAGGAATTAGTCTAAATAGAACAAGTGTTCTAAATGATGTTGCAAGTCTTGTGCTAGAAATAGCCTCGATTCATCTTTGAACACATAGTATGATCATTAGAGGTCAATGATAAACAGACTTTGATACAAGGCCCCTGAAACCGAAAACTTTCCTTAAAATATCAACTGCTGACCTTCCGGAGGACTTGCCAATCACGCATCACCCACTGTAAGTCTTCTAACTTTTTTTTTCAGTATTTATTTTTCAGTCATTTACTTTTCGCACAAAAAACCAAAACCAACCAAAAGGTCACGCAGTTACTAGCACTAAAACCTCAACCAACCTAAAACACGCTCCCTCGCTGTACAATCACCTCAAAGAGCAACTATCCCCCTAATTCCTTTGGGTTCGACCCCTACTTACCACTTGCTACCCAGTAGTGTAGTCGCGAGTAGCGGACTATAAATATTATTTGTACACATTGCCTCGCGACAAGGCAGTGCTGTCAAATTGGCGCCGTTGCCGGGGAATTAGTTACTTAATCGGATAAGTTCTTTGAATCGATACTCGCTTCGAAACAACCATGTCTCGCGAAGAAAGCCACCATAACTACCAGGATGACGAAGAGATAAACCTGTACGATCGAAATGATGAGGTGCCACTTCCATTTGTGGACGATCCGGAACGACTCATCAGAAACAGAAGAGCTCGTGATAGGGAGGCTATCAGAAGAAACCAAGAACCACCCGAGGACCGAAATGCAGCTGGTCCAGTACAACCTCCTATTCATCCCCCACGCCCTCAACCTCGACACGTGCCAAGGCCAGAACCTGTCTTCGACGACTACTATGGAAATAACAACTACCGTGCACCTACTATGGGAGAGCTGAATGCCCCAGATTTCGAAACACAACCATGGTGCATCTACGAGGGTCCTGAACTCAAAAACATTGCCGTCGACATGTCTGTGGTCCACAATTTGCCAAAGTTCTTAGGAACTAATGAAGAATCAGCAATGACTCACCTCCAGCGCTTACATGGTATTTGCCAAAACTTAAAACCGAATGGCGTAAACATAGACGACTTCAAGTTGAAGGCGTTCTATTTTTCCCTCATTAACTCGGCAAACGACTGGTTCCTTTCATTGCCTTCGGGAAGCATCAGAACATGGGTTCAGATGCAAAAGAAATTCATGGACAAATATTACCCAGCAACAAAAGCAATGCAAGTAAGAAGGCAACTGCATTACATAAGGCAGGAACCTAACGAAACCATGTACAATTATCTGAAAAATTCAACCACCTGGAGAGAAGCTGCTGTACTCTTGGACTACCTGAGAAGATCATCATCAAGTACCTAATTAATGGACTAACTGAGTTAGACAAAAAGCTCCTTGACGCCTCAGCTGGAGGATCCATGATGAATCTATCATTGAGCGGCATAAGGGATCTCATCTCTAACGTTGCTGAAAATGCTCGGTTTAGAGAGGAGACTACTCGTCAAGATGAATTCTTCCGAACAAAAAACGTCTCACAAACCGAGACATCAGTAAACTCCATGCCAAAAGAGATGAGACAAATGAAGGAAATGATGATGCAGCTCTTACAAAAGCAGACAGTTCAAGTAAGATCTTGCGAGTTTTGTGGTTCTACGAACCACAAAACTGACGCATGCCCGAGTAATCATCAAGGACCAAACAAGTCACTTGAGGACATGATGACGCAATTGTCAGGTACTGTGCAGCAGTTGAACACTACTATGCATCAAAACCAAGCAGAAACAAAGGGAGAATTATCGGACTTGAAGAATCACGTCTCCCAACTCGCTGCCTCAGTGTCCGCACTTGCTAATGAGTCAGGCAGACTCCTTTCACAAACCAGTCAAATACAGGAAGTTGTGAATGCCTTGACTCTTAGGAGTGGAAAAACACTTGTTGGCAAACCTATGGAGCAAGAGAAAGACAAAAACCCAAGAGTGCCCGGAAAAGAGCAAATAAGGCCCGAGTCTCTCGAAACTCTAGAGGAAGAAGCAGCCGATGAAAACGAAGACATATTTGAGAAAAAGCGGGACGTAACCGAAGAAGAAGAGAATACGTCCAAAGAACACAGGCCTGGCCCGGTGCCCAGAACCGAAAACCCTAGAACCAGCGCAACACTTCCATTTCCAGTACCTGGACGCGTGCAAAAACAACATGTCATGGATGAGGACGTGTTTGAATTGTTCAGCAAAGTTGAAATCAACATCCCCCTCTTGGAAGCCATCAAGCAAATTCCTCGGTATGCCAAGTTTTTAAAAGAACTTTGTACTAACCGGAGGAGGAGTATTGGATACGATCAGGAGCTGATGAGTAGAAACGTGTCGACCGTCATACAACGAAAAGTGCCCCCCAAATGTGGAGATCCAGGAACTTACACCATTCCATGCACAATTGGCAACATCAGGATCGAGAACTGCATGCTAGACCTTGGAGCATCAATCAACGTTCTTCCCTTCTCTATCTACTCATGTCTAAAGATTGGACCACTCAAACCCACCGGTCTCACTATTCAACTAGCAGATCGGTCATGCAAACAACCCGGGGGCAAAATAGAAGACGTCCTGGTTCAAGTAGGCAAATTAGTATTTCCAGCAGACTTCTACGTCTTAAAAATGGAGAATGGCGGACCTACAGATCAAGCACCCATCCTTCTCGGCCGTCCATTTCTCAAAACATCAAAAATGAAAATAGACTGTGGAAGTGGAATGCTATCAATGGAAGTAGAAGGAGAAGTCTTCAGCTTTGACATATTCCGAGCAATGAAGTACCCTGTGGAATTCGAGGAAGTACATGCTCTCGACGCTTTGGATGACCTAGTCCAAGGAGTTCAACCAGAACTAAGAGCAGATCCCTTAGAAGCCATACTCAATGGAGCCGAACACTCATACGGATTAACCGAAGGCTTACAAGAAACGCTGGCCCACTTAACAATCTCGGAGCCTCTCACATCAGGATATGAAGTCAACGAGGTAAAACTATTCAAATCAAATACCTTTTACCCTCGGTAATGCAAGCTCCCAAAATAGAATTAAAGCCCCTGCCCGTACATCTGAAATACGCCTTCCTAGGGGAAAATAACATGCTCCCGGTAATCATAAAGAGTGGCTTGGAAACAGACCAGGAGCGTCGTTTGATAAAAGTACTGAGACAACACAAGTTGGCTATTGGATGGACTCTAGCCGACTTGAGAGGAGTCAACCCAGCAGTTTGCATGCATCGCATCCTACTCGAGGATGGAGCGAAGCCGTCAAGAGAACCTCAGCGACGACTCAATCCAATCATGATGGAAATCGTCCAGAAGGAAATACAGAAGCTCCTGGATGCAGATGTAATCTATCTAATATCGGATAGCCAGTGGGGGAGTCCAGTCCACATAGTCCCGAAGAAAACTGGAATCACAATCGAGGAAGATGCCGAAGGAAAAATGGTGACAACAAGGGTCAAGAACGGCTGGAGAATGTGCATCGACTACAGAAAATTGAACGCCGTCACAAGAAAGGACCATTTCCCTCTGCCATTCATCGATCAAATGTTAGACCGACTGGCGGGCAAACCGTACTTTTGCTTCCTGGACGGATTCTCAGGCTATAACCAGATTCCCATAGCGCCTGAGGACCAAGAGAAGACCACATTCACCTGCCCATTCGGCACATTTGCCTTCAGAAGAATGTCGTTCGGTCTATGCAATGCTCCGGGGACTTTCCAAAGAGTGGTGACCAGCATCTTCTCAGACATGATCGGAATATTCATCGAAGTCTTCATGGACGACTTCACCATCTATGGCGATACATTCGACGCTTGCCTAGACAACTTGAGCACGGTTCTGGCACGATGTGTCTCGATGAACCTTGTGCTCAACTATGAGAAGTGCCATTTCATGGTAACTCATGGAGTGGTCTTAGGGCACGTCGTCTCACAAGAAGGCATAGAGGTGGATAAATCTAAGATAGACCTGATCATGACTTTACCATACCCCTTCACTGTCCGAGACATCCAATCCTTCCTTGGGCATGCAGGATTTTACCGACGGTTCATCAAGGACTTCTCCAAAAAGGCTTTGCCTCTATCCACTCTCCTCCAAAAAGAAGTCCCTTTTGAATTCACCAATACATGCAAGGAAGCCTTTAATGAGCTCAAAAAGGCCCTCACTAGCACCCCCGTCATCCAAACTCCGGATTGGAAAAAACCTTTTGAAATCATGTGCGACGCAAGCGACTTTGCTGTGGGAGCAGTTCTCGGCCAAAAGATTGATAAGAAGGCGGGTGTGATTTACTTATACGCCTCACAAACCCTAGATCCTGCCCAACGAAACTACTCCACCACCGAGAAGGAACTCCTGGCAGTAGTATTCGCTCTGGAAAAATTCAGATCTTATTTGCTTGGGGCAAAAGTGATAGTCTTCTCTGACCATGCTGCCATCCGTTACCTGATGAAAAAGAAGGAGGCCAAGCCAAGGCTCATACGATGGATCTTGCTGCTGCAAGAATTCGATGTGGAAATAAGAGACAAAAAAGGAATCAAAAATACGGTGGCCGACCATTTGAGCCGAATCGTCCGAGAGGAAGAAGAGGGGCACATAACCGAATCATTTCCAGACGAGCATCCCTATGCAGTCTCAACCAAGGTGCCATGGTACGCCTCAATCGTCAACTACCTTGTAGAAGGTACATTTCCTCCTTCTTTTACTAAAGCACAATGCATGAAACTTAGGCATGATGCTAAACATTACTTATGGGATGATCCCTACTTATGGAAAATAGGAGCAGATCAAATACTTAGGAGATGCATCCCCGATAATGAAATAGCTTCTGTCATTAGCTTCTGCCATGAGTTTGCATGTGGAGGACACTTCGGGCCTAGGAGAACCGCTAGGAAAATCCTAGATAGCGGCTTCTTTTGGCCGAGTATATTTAAAAATGCATATGAGAAGTGTCAAAAGTGCGATAGGTGTCAAAGAGTAGGAAATGTGTCAGCTAGAAATGAGATGCCTCAAGTACCCATAATGGTCAACGATGTTTTCGACATTTGGGGTATTGATTTCATGGGACCATTCCCAGTTTCATGCGGGTATACTTACATTTTAGTTGCTGTAGATTATGTGTCAAAATGGGTAGAAGCCAAGGCCACAAGGTGCGACGATGCAAAGACTGTCATAGATTTTTTGCGCACTAACCTGTTTTGTAGATACGGGGTACCCAAGGCCATAATCAGCGACCAAGGAACGCATTTCTGCAACCGCATGATGGCTGCCACCTTGAAGCGCTACCATGTCCACCACCGAACATCCACGGCATATCATCCCCAAACCAATGGTCAAGCGGAGATCTCCAACCGCGAAATCAAAGGTATTCTAGAAAAGATGGTGAAACCAGGTAGGAAAGATTGGAGTCAGAGGCTAGACGAAGCTCTTTGGGCCTATCGGACAGCATACAAGACGCCAATTGGAACCTCCCCCTTTCGGCTTGTTTATGGGAAGGCATGCCACCTTCCGGTGGAATTAGAACATAAAGCCTATTGGGCACTCAAGCAGTGCAATCCTGATTTAAAAGCTGCCGGACTAGATAGGAAGCTTAAGCTATGTGAACTTGAAGAATTGCGGCTTGAGGCCTATGAAGAGCAAACAGACTACAAGGCGCGGACGAAATTATATCATGACAAATTCATCCTCCGGCGCTCATTTGAGGAAGGACAACAAGTACTACTCTTCTCCTCACGGTTGAAGTTTATGCCAGGCAAACTGAAATCAAGATGGACCAGTCCTTATACCGTGACTAAAGTATTCAACCATGGGATGCTTGAGTTGGAAAGCATGGACAATGGAAGCAGATTCACGGTAAACGGGCAGCGAGTGAAACATTACCACGGCGAAGTCAACTTAGCTCCACAACACTACGACCTGAGCCACCCATGGGATCCAAACCAGTGATCCCCATGCATCGAGCCAACGACGTTAAACAAAGGCACTGGTCGGGAGGTAACTCGACACCTATCTTACTTTCAGTCTTTTATTTGCTGTCATTTAGTTTTTCCAATAAGTCGCTCTCACCCACTTTTTGTATAGAAGGAATGACCCCTTGTAGGAATCAGTTTTTGGAGCAAGACCGAATCAGTCAGGCAGCTTCCGTGAATTACCGGGCCTGCGCTGAGAGTTCAAGGCCCCAGCCGAACTCCCTCGATTATCCAACTCCAAGGCATGTCGTTCCACGACACGACACAGTAAAAGGGAGTTCTGTTCTTCTCTTTTCCCTAATGTCACTTCCTTCTCTTGTATATACTTGCATGACTTTTGAACTAAGGCTCGCCTTCGTTCAAAAGTGTGGGGAGAGATCCACCTGTGTACATGACATGTTTTTCTTTTTCTTTAATATTATCTTTTTGAAAATATGAACTTGAGAATGTGAAAAAGATAGATCATAATTCATGCATCAACCTTGTGAAAATTCAACTGTTTAAAAACTTAGGATGTAACTTCTCATTTGTCCCTTTGTGCTAAGATAAACTAGGGATGTGGAGTTGACATAAACTGCCCTAGAGAGGCTTGGCAAGCATTCAAAGGACTGAATTTCGCTATATGGTTTTTGAAGTCAGTGGAGGCTGCACTTCGGGTTTCAGTGAAGATTGAAGTCAACTCCGCCATGCAGCATCTATGCAAAAGGCGAGGACAGGGAATCAGACCGTCCTCTCTCTAGTCAAAGTAGCCGAGAAAATAGATGAGCAACCCTCATCTTGACCCGCGCGAAACGGCAAGGATGAGAGGAGCGGGGAGGTATTTCCATATGCTCGCGGGCGATGATTGGACCTCCCAAAAAGGCTTGAGAAAATGGACTAGCAAGCCACAAAAAGGCAAAAGCTCGAAGAAGCAAATCAAGAGGCCAAAGGCCCAAAATTGTGACGGTTTTAACCAAACAAAAGTGAAGCACTCAAAGAGTCAAATCAAAGGCCAAAGGCCGATTCACTACAAAAAAAAGTTGTCCCTCGCCAAAAAGAAAATCAAAGACCAAACCATTAAAACCCGAACCGAATCACGTGCTAGAGAAAGCTACAAGAAAACCATATAGTGCAAGACGGTCTCGAGGTTGCAGTCCAGGAGCCTAAAAAGGGCTATCTCCCGAAACATCCAAAATACTTTGCATCTCAGCACGAAGGTACAAGTATCAAGTTTCTTCTATTTATTTACGCAGTTTAATTTGGTAATAAGTAGTAATGCATGAATTAGGATAAATCTAGTCCCACATTCTAACTTTCATATTTTAAAAAGCTTACTTAGTGCCGCCCTTTAATAGCATTGTTCGGGACGAACAACTAAAAGTGTGGGGTAATCTGATGGACCATAATTATACGAATCAAAAACAGAGTTAAACCCACCAAATTAGACTGTTTGTCTAGTTAACTTTTGCTTGTTAGTTCCGATATTTATCTGCAGGGCATTTTGGACTCTAGAGAGAAAACACGCTAAGGAGAGGATTTTACGCTGAAAAGATGTTACGAGTCATTCCAAGGTCAAGATCAGACGCAGACTAAAGAAATCTCAAGATCCTGACGTGGAATCACTCAAATCAAATCCAACCGAAGGGAAACCAAAGTCAGTCCGGAGCTGAAATACACTGATAGTTTTGTGAAAAGACTGCACAAAACTCACTCCTTCTCCTCCATGACCGGCGGCTTTTGGCAAGAGGTGGCCAAAGCCACAAGCTCTCCTCCTTGGACAACCTCCAACCGGCGGCTAAAGGGGAGGGGACACATGGGACCGGCGGCTTTTGCTCCTCTTCTCCTCCTCCCTTGGATCAAAGCCATCTCCACCCTCCATTTCCTCCTCCTTTAGCTATAAATAGAGCCTCACCCTTCACTTGTAAATCATCCCATCCCATCCTTCATTTTCAACATCACAAAGCAACAATCACTTATCTCTCTAGTTTGGCACTTGTAAGTTTGGTTTTCAATATATAATACTCCTGTTTGTTCTTGAGTATTATAACAGTTTTAGAGAATACTCCTGTTGGTTCTTGAGTATTCAAGTAGGATTTGGGAATACTCCTGTTGGTTCTTGAGTATTCCCCTTTACTTACTGTCTTTCAAAAACCCCCGAGTATTTAGCTATGGTATCCACCTCTATGGATATTCGTAGCTAAACTCTTCATTCGGTTAAAGGGGTGTACTTGTATCATACAATGTTTTAGACCCTGCACCTAGTGCCTCTGTGTGCTCAAAACTTGTTCTATGTGCCATATATCAGGTCAGAATTTCCAAGGTTGAGTGGATGCTTTAACGGGCAAAGCTCTTCCGTGGGATTCGTGAACATACTCGGGTAAGTGGAAGCTTTAACGGGCAAAACTTATCTGAGGAGTTCGACTTATCTAAAACACCATTTGGAAACCGGACCAAGGGATTCAAATGGATGCACATAAGGCTAAGATACTTCGAAAGGAGGAATTAGTCTAAATAGAACAAGTGTTCTAAATGATGTTGCAAGTCTTGTGCTAGAAATAGCCTCGATTCATCTTTGAACACATAGTATGATCATTAGAGGTCAATGATAAACAGACTTTGATACAAGGCCCCTGAAACCGAAAACTTTCCTTAAAATATCAACTGCTGACCTTCCGGAGGACTTGCCAATCACGCATCACCCACTGTAAGTCTTCTATCTTTATTTTTCAGTATTTATTTTTCAGTCATTTACTTTTCGCACAAAAAACCAAAACCAACCAAAAGGTCACGCAGTTACTAGCACTAAAACCTCAACCAACCTAAAACACGCTCCCTCGCTGTACAATCACCTCAAAGAGCAACTATCCCCCTAATTCCTTTGGGTTCGACCCCTACTTACCACTTGCTACCCAGTAGTGTAGTCGCGAGTAGCGGACTATAAATATTATTTGTACACATTGCCTCGCGACATGGCAGTGCTGTCAGTCGACGTCCCTTGCATGCTTTTAGTAAATTGCCTACTGAAAAATGCCAGGGGACGATGTTCTTGAACTAAGACGGCGCCCATACCAACGCCAGATGCATCTGATTGAACTATAAACGGACACTCGAAGTTGGGCAGCGCCAAAACAGGGGTTGTAGCCAAGGCCAACTTGAGTGCTTCAAATGCCTCGTGTGCCCTTTGGGACCATGCATACGCATCTTTTCTGAGAAGATCAGTCAGAGGTGCTGCAATATGGGCATATCGTGCAACAAAACGCCGGTAATACCCAGCTAGGCCAAGAAAACTTCGAAGGTTTCTAAGTGAACTCGGCACAGGCCAATCTTTAATAGCTGTGATCTTATCCGGGTCGACCTCTACTCCTGCGTGAGAGATTAGGTGGCCCAGATATTGTATTTTGGACCTAGCTATATCACATTTTGAGGGTTTAGCAAAATAAAAAGAAGTGGATAGTGTATGGAGTACCTCCTGCAGATGTGCGAGATGTTCATCCCAATTTTTGCTATAAATCAATATATCGTCAAAGAACACTAGAACAAAGCGTTGTAGCATAGGGCGGAAGAGATCATTCATGGCCGCTTGAAATGTTGATGGCGCATTTGTGAGGCCGAAAGGCATAACGAGGAACTCGAAGTGCCCATCATGAGTTTTGAAAGCCGTTTTGAAAACATCATCATCATTCATTCGGATTTGGCGGTAGCCGGCCCTCAAATCCAGTTTCGAAAAGATGCTCGCACCGTGCAATTCATCAAACAATTCGTCCACTGTAGGTATAAGATATCTGTCCTTGATTGTGACGGAGTTGAGCCCCCTGTAATCTATACAAAATCTCCAACTGCCGTCTCGTTTCTTGACCAACAAAATAGGAGATGAAAAAGGGGAATTGCTAGGTCTGATTATCCCATCTGTCAACATTTCTTGTACTAGACGCTCAACTTCCAGCTTCTGGAATCTAGGATATCTGTAAGGTTTAGCTTTTACTGGCGACGAGCCCTCAAGTAATGGTATTCTATGATCTACATTTCGTCGTGGAGGAAGGCCTTTAGGAGTCAAGAAGACCTGTTGATGTCTGGTGAGTAGAGTATGCAGCTGGGCATGTTCCTCTGGTAGTAGTGACTCGGGAATGTGTGGTGTTTCAGCATGGACGTAGTCTTGTTCGTCAGGTGTCCATTCCATGAGGGTGAGCTGGTATAGTGAAGCCACTCCTCCAGTTCGAGATGCACGACGTAGCTGGCCCAATGTAAGTTGGTTGAGCTGTCCAAGAGGTTGCATGCCCAAGAGCTTGATTTGTTTCCCATTATGCATGAAGCTCATCCATAATTTCTGGTAGTCGAATAAAACTGGCCCTAAGTCGGCCAACCACTGCGCGCCTAACACGGCCTCAGCCCCATAAATGGGAAGTAAATGAAAGTCAACGGAAAATGAAGAGTCCCCTAGTTGAAGCTCAACTCCTCTGCATAAGCCTTGACATTGGAGTTCGTCACCATTACCAATAGTAACATTAAGATGCATTGAGGGCTCAATGGCTAACCCTGCTTTCCTGGCCACGCGTGTCTGGAGAAAGTTGTGGGTTGAACCACCATCTATAAGAATGACAACAGGTAGCTGATGTAGTTTGCCTTTGAGGCGCAATGTACTAGGAGCAAGGCGACCTTCAAGTGCATGACATGATATATTTGGGGCGGCATCCACACCACTCAGGTCAGGGGCTGGCTCATTCTAAGTGTCCGTTTCACAGTCGCCTGGGTCCAAAACAGGACACTCATCTTCAAAGGGGTTTTCGTCTAAGACAAGACACTAAAATCTTGGGCGACATTTGTGACCAGGGTTATATTTCTCATCACAGTTAAAGCATAAACCCTTCTCTTTCTGAGCTGCCATCTCGACCATTGTTAAACGTTTAATCGGCAGAGGGTTGGCAGTTGGCAGGCCCAACAATTTGGGGGGGGGGGGCTGGAGCTGGTAGGCGAGGCTGAGAAAAGCCTCTATAAGGTGTGGAGCGAAGTGCTATGAGCCGTTTTTGTTCAGCAAGGCGAGCCATACCCATGGCTATTTGGAGGGTTGCTGGTTTTAACATGACAAGTTCGCAGTGGATTTCATCCTTAAGCCCTGTCGTAAAGCGAGTCAAGAGGTTGCGAGCAGACATCTCAGTGGTTTGGGATGACAATGATTCAAACTCTGCAATATACGATGCTACCAATGACGTTTGAACAAGCTTGTTAATGGCTTCCTCTGCACTATAATAAATAGATGGTCCAAATCGGTTGCTGATGTCCTGCGCAAGTGTAGGCCAGTCACGCAGCTGGTGACTCTTGTGCATCCATCGATACCATTTAAGAGCCTCTCCCGTCATATAGAAAAGTGCCACTGACAACTGCTGATCCGGAGGAATGTTGTTATGGTCGAAATAACGTTCCATTTGAAAAACCCAACCCTCTACAGCCTCTCCAGAGAATAAGGGAACATCAACACGTGGTACACGTGCCAAGGTATTCTGGTGAGATTCGGGTTGTAGATGATGCTGGACCATCGCAGTGGGGTAATGCATACCAATAGTAGGTGTAGGTAACAAAGGAACAGTAGGTGTAGGTAACAAAGGGGGGTTGAGAGATGTACCGGTAAAGTCCTCCATAGGTTGCTTACCAGCGCGGGCTTGAACTAGCTTCATCTCCTGCATCTCACCTCGGAGTTGTTCCAGCATTCCGGTAAGGTTCGTGCGATCATCCTTCTGGGTCTGAACCAGCTGGTTCATCGCCTGTGTCATCTCCGTCAATTTTTCGGCGAAGACGGTTAAAGATTCTGAGGTGCTCCTTGTGTCCGGCATGGTTGTCAGACTCAATGAAGGCACCAATATGATGGAGGACGAGAGTAAGAGGATAGGGGAAGAGAGGAAATAAGAGAGGAAGGTAGAAGGAGACTGGGAAAAGAGGGAAAGAGGAGAGATTTCAGTAATTTCTTGTTATTCTCATTCATTACTCGCACAGTTCTTATACACTGCAATCTAACCACTTGGCCTATAACAAAATGACACGCGTAGAAATTCGGTTAGAGTCCAGCTCATACAGCCTGCCACATTCCTGCCTTATTATTCTTATGCACAGCGTCTGCCATGCAGGCTATATCCTTCAGCAACGTTCCTTTTGGTTTTGATCCTCTGTCGTGCGCCTCTACCCATCCTAGGCTGCACCTCCGACTGTGTATCAGAGTAGGATAGGAATCATCAGTGAGAAAGACGAGAAGAAAAGCTCTCTTTATTTTCTTGAAAGCAAGCTTAATAACTTAAAATTCGAGTTGGGAATCCTATTTTCTTTCGTCAGTCTTCATGTTTTATTTTCATAAGTGCTAGTACCAAGTGTTGGTTGTTTCCTAATGTGTCCTAGGGCTTTATTTATTTCAAGCTTTAAGCATTTGTTTCTATGCTATCCATGTGAATTACGAGTCGTGTGAAACTCTAGAACTTGGAATAGTATTGTTTGGGGTTAGAAAGTCTATGGACAGATTTGGAGTGACAAGAAAAGTTGCATGACTTTAAATCTTTGTGTAAAAGAGTACAAATGGTTCAAAATTTGGAAATCATGTCCTTGGTGCTATACTTAACTTTTACTGGGAAAAATTAACTAGAATGAATATATACTGAAGTTTTCTAGGCTGAAATCATTTGCTATGTATCTGATATTTGTATTGAGTGTTTGAAACCTTGTTTCAATTTTGAATAATCACTTTAGATGCTTTTAACTTGAGCAGTTTAGATGCTTTTAACTTGAGCAGTGAGAGTGTTGTTGAATCTAAAAGCTGTATTGGAGATTTTTAAACATCGTTTCAGCCTTGAGTAATTGTTTTAGGTGCTTTTACCTTGCTTTTTATGTATGAAGTATTAGTTCCTTGCTGAAATGATCACCTAAGTAATTGTTTCAGCCTTGAGTAGTTGTTTTAGATACGAGTTATCCTTGGGTGAAAGCCCCTAAACCCTGTTGGAAAATTCCCAAAGGGAATGATGGACGGTGCTAGACCGGTGAGAAACGTTGCTGGTAGCTTTCTGAGTTGGAAAGTCTATCAGTAGTGGATACCGTTGTTTACATAACCCACCATGCCTTTAAATACATCACGATCATTACACGTACATATTTATATGATACTTATGCATTTACATGTCACGTCACGAGCATCACACATGCATATTTATGTGAGTATAAAACCTATGAAACTAACTATTGACATTAAGTTTACCTACTGAGATAGTATACTCACCCCTAATATTTTGCAGGGAACTCCAAGAAGTAAATGAAGAAGAAGACATTTAGTCACATTTTGGATAGCTAGGACTTCATTTCTTTTGTGTCTCATATTATGATGTTCTTTTGTGGTTTGTGATTTGCTATGTAAATCCTTTTGTATCTCATATTATGATGTTCTTTTGTGGTTTGTGATTTGCTATGTAAATCCTTTTGTGACTCATATTATGATGTTCTTTTGTGGTTTGTGATTTGCTATGTAAATCCTTTTGTGTATTATAAGGGGAGTTTGGAAACTATTGTAAAAAGACTGTAAGTTTATTAGCTATTAAAAAAAATCACTCACGACTTGAGGTATTCTTGGGGTTTTCGGGGTGTGACACAACCACTGACAATGTTATTTGAGCTGTGTCAGGAAGGGAAACAATTCAAATTCAAGCAAGGCAGGAACACTGCAAAGAATGTTTGGAATGTCTTTGTGGTTGGCAAGTTCCCTGTCTGAAGCCGCATGCATCAATAAGTTTCTCTCAAGCCGCATCTGCTGCAAAAGAGGCTTTAGAGAAATTAGAACAAGCAGCAATTGTAGAAGCGCTGGCTGATTATTATAAAGCATTTAATGTAGCTTGTGAGATAGATGGAGCAAAGCAGAAGTTACTTGAGCTCTGTGGAAAGAATAACTGGCCCAAGCCAACTTTCAGGCATGCCTTGCTACCCAGTGAAACTATACTGTTTTATATGTATTCCAGGGATGGCTCCAGTAATTGTTGCTCAATGTCGGTGGTGGAAACCGAGTTGCTGCCCTCCAGACCGGTGGGGTGTTTGATATGGTTAACTAAACTAAAAAACTCATGTTGTTATCTGTGCAATCTTACATCTTATGTTACCACTTCTTCTGCCCTCCCTGGAAGGTTACATTAAGTAGATGAGGGACGTAAATTTGCGCTGTCCTCTACAACATCTATATCGTTGATCAGAGTTACAAAATTGATTGACAGATTCTATAGTTCCTCAAGGCATACGGGGAAGAAGTTCTAGTCTGTGGTCTCTGCCTCCTCTAGGAAACTCAAGTTTAGAGTCTGTAACTTGAATCCTGATCCTTGTATCCTTTCAACCATGCCAGATGCTACGCCTGTCGCTTGGATTGTTGTCTGTTTTGTTAACTACAAGAGGAGAGAATGATTTACAATTAGCATTTCATTATTGCAAGGATAGCACTTCATTTAAAATTTACGTTATCAGTCATGAACTTCGCATCTCCTTACCTCAACACTTGCAATTCCCTCAAGCACTTGCACCTTCAAGTTGGTAACCCCTTCAATTTCCTGCACAAGAAATGTTCATTCTTCTGTTTCATGTGAAAAGAACGATAAAATAACAGTAAGCCCTCTAACAGATTTTCCGTACAGTATAAATAAGTATGCTAAGACTGCCTTTTGAAAATGTCGCCGATACTATACACCAATACTATACACGCTAAAAGCCTAAAGTTATTTATCCTCCCAGTCCCTGGACTGCATAAGCATGAATAATATACATAATACAGGGACACAATACGAGAAATGAAAACACGAAAATCACACAAATATGTACAACCCTAAAGATTGACAACTGAGATTGACATGTTTACCTCTAATGCCTTGGTCACGGTGGGAATAGCCGTCTCATTCATTGTACCCTCTGCCTGCACATTCCATACAAAACATCAAATTTACCTAGAAACCATTTATCGTAAAACATTAATACACCAAATTTCAACCATAATGTTACTGGTGATAAAGAATTAAGCAGTTTTAAGTCAGCCGACACGAAGTTTTAAGTGTTCTAATTCCTGAGAAAGCTCCACAACTCCAGCATCAAATTAAGCACCAAATGCTAGTCTAAAAAAGTTGAAATTTTCTGCTGATAAAGAATTCAGCATTTAAGCACTTAAAAGTTAAAACCATAACTTAAACGAAATTCAACTATAGAAACGGACCTGAAACAACATGGTGAGAACGTCAGAAGGAGAAACCGGGTCAGATTGATTCGAGTCGTTACTCGCTCCAGCCTCTTCCTGAACTAGGGTTTCCACTTCAACCGCTTTCACTACAAGCCGTTTACCGAACTGAACAGCTCTCAAATTCTTCCCACTAGTCTCCACATTGCCACATGTAAACGTACGCGACGATACAGGCATGGAATTGGAGCTGGACAAATCGCGAACTCGGTGGTAATCGAGTTCGCAAGTCCCTATCGCGGACGAGAACGATGAAATCGCTGAAACCATCGGATTCAGCGAATATGTGTTTCTGGAAATTCTAGGGTTTTTATCTCCTGCGAATTCCTTGAATTTTGGCATCTATTTTATTTTAAAAAATAAAATATTTATTTAAACGAAACGCTGCGCAGAGCAATGTCTCAATAGTCAAGCCAGGCCGGAACCCGGAAGACAAAATAAAATATTGGTTCTGTTGATTGCCTTTGACCTTTTACACTTTAGTTTTTCTGAGCGAAACCAAAATTAAATTAACTCAATTTAAAATTTTAACTTCATTTAAACAGAAAAAATGAAGGAAAAAAACCCTTAACTTGAGAACTTAATTATTTTTAAACTTAAAGAAATTAAATATATAACTGAAATTAATTACTTAAATAAAAGTCCTAAATGAAATATTGTAGAAGCGGCATTAGTTTAGCGAACTAATAGTTTGATAATTCTATAAAAAAAATGGTTTGATATTACTGTCAAAAAAATGTTTTGATAATTCTATAAGAAAAATAGTTTGATAAATGATAACTTTAAACAGGGTCTATGTGGCAGGTTTATGGTCCACGTGCCCAATTTAATATATGCCTGGTCATGAGCCATATCAGCAAAAAAAAATTGAAAATTATGGCATGAATGAAATAAAATTCAAAATTATGACATGTATAAAATATGAAACTCCAATATGTCTAAAATTAACCCTTGTTTTTGTGGAAACAGTCAAAGTTACCTTTGAACAGAATTCAAAAGAATGCTCTTCATTATTTTATGCAGAGAGGACGGAGAGATTACAAGTTTTGTACAAAGAAAAACTTCTTTTTTTTTTGATAGATTGTACAAAGAAAACTTGATCACTTGAATCTTGTACAACTTCAAAAACATGTCCTAACTTAAGTCCTATCATAAAGAACTTCCTTTTCGATCATCTTTTGTGTATCCCGATAGTCCCGGTTGCGCATTCAGCTGGACTAATCTACAAAAGCACTTGGTACAATGGAGCTTGGGGATCAATTTCGTGATCCGAATCTCCAGTTCCTGTCGACATAGATGTGAGGCTGAGGCTACTAGCTGATTTGCTCTCCGATCAAATCAAGGCCAACGGCGAGGAAGGAGAGTCCTTGGAACAGAAGGAAGTAGAAATGAACTCCATGAGCAGACAAGAGGCTCCTGGCAGAAGCAATCAGCAGTAGAAAAGCCAGTGCAAGCTCCTTCTTGTAAATCCCATTTCGCTTCTTTTTCACCGTTGGAACTTCTTCTTGCTGTTTGAGTTTGTTCAGCATTTCAAGGCCTGACTCCGAGAGTCTTCTTTGGATCTTGTCCTGGTTGGTGGACTTTGCTTCCCTCTCGGCAAAAGCCAGTAGATCAGACTCGGATGATCTGCCTGTCTTCTTGGTCACAACCCATTCATGTGCGCTTGCTAATTGGAACAATCCGGAGACCATGGCGTTGAACTTGGTTATTGACATTGTGTTCTCGAAGAGGAGATATGGGATGAGGAAGGGAGCGGATTTTGGTGATGGGAGGATGTTGAGGAAGGACATGAATATGGGTATGTAGCAGATTACCCACAAAGGAAGCTCGGCTTCTGGGATGAACATGGTTAAGGGGAGTATGATGCAGAACAAGGTGAACGAGTAGAATGGCAGTATCAGCTTCCTCAGAAGAAAGAATAGCAGAATCAGGTTGCTCTTCTTCCAGAATGAAATCTGCGCAGAAAAATGCAAGTGAGTTGGTGTCAGAAAATCGGATGTCAAGTAGTGCTCGAGTTCCTCAGCTAAGTTATGACAAGCTAAGCTGTAATGTAATTAGCTGAAGCGAACCTTGGATGATATGATGGCAGGTAGGCAAAGGCGGAAGAGCTGCATTGGACCCGAATGCCAGCGGTGCTGCTGCTTCTTGTAAGCTTCGTAGGATTCAGGTAATTCACAGAGCACTTTGACATCATTAAGGAAAATGAATTTCCAACCATTCAAATGGGCTCGAACGGCGATGTCCATATCCTCCACTGTAGTTCTCTCCAGCCAGCCACCAGAATCCTCCAAAGCCTTGATCCTCCAAACACCTGCAGTCCCGTTGAATCCAAAGAAGTTGAGAAATGCCCCATTCACTTGCTGCTCCACCTCAAAATGAAAACACAAGTTGATGTTCTGCAGCCTTGTAAGCAGATTCTCATCAGTGTTGACAAAGGACCAGCGTGCCTGGACAAGACCCACATCAGGTTTTCCCTGAAACAGATATCAAACAGAATTGTCAGAAATGGAAACCTACATATCCAAATTGCACTTATATAACTTGCGAAAATATAAATAAAAAACTACCTTGAAGTGAGGAACTGTGAGCTTGAGAAAATCAGGATTGGGCTGGAAATCTGCATCCAGTATTGCTACAAACTCATAATCCCTGACATAGTCGCAAGACATGGCAGATTTGAGATTGCCGGCTTTGTACCCAGTTCTAATGAATCTGTGTCTGTATATAATATTAACCCCTTTCTGACTCCACATTGTAACTTCATTCTTGATCAGAAGCTGTGTAGATTCATCACTTGAATCATCCAGGACTTGGATTAAAATTCGGTCTCTAGGCCAATCTAGCTGACAGGCTGCTCCAATTGATTGAGCATATACCTGTCAACAAACACATAAATTAAGACCCAGTCACAAGATACTCATGCCATCAAAATGTAAAAGGACAGCAATAGACAAGATGTTATCACTAGATTTCATTTACCTCTCTTTCGTTGCACATGGGGATCTGAACGAGGACCATTGGAAGATCTGAACCACCTTCAACGTCATATTCTTCCGGGTTGATTGTGGGTTTCAACCTCTTGCACTTGATCCAAAAACATCCAACGGAAAGAACAAACCGATCCAGAGATTGAATCAGGAAAAGCACAATGCAAAAATTGGACAGCGTGATGACAGTTGGGGCAATATAATCGACTCTAAATGACAACCAACACATGTAAGCCCACTGCACAAGACCTTGAACCTCAAAAGGCTGATACAAATTCAGCTCCCAGTTTTTATAATGAGCCAGCATTTCTACAGCCAAAGCTAGGATGGAAAGAATAAGTAAAGCTCTAATAAATTTATAAAGCTTTCCTCGGAGCCGCGGCTCCTCTTCATCCTCAGTAACTTCGGGCAATGCGAGACGCTTCTTGATTGATTTGAACATGGAGCGCAAGATTAAAGTAAACCATGAGATGGATGCAAAGGCCTTGTGGAATTTGAGGAATATGAACCATGTGAACTGCTTGGGGCTAACAGCCTTATGCTTCAGATCAGATTTGGATTCTAATAAAGGGTAAGAATCCTGCTTCTCAATTGTCAAAGAAGTGGAATTGGGAGCCATTTTAAGAAAAACAAAACAATACCCAGATGAAAAAATTGTCTCAAAAGAAGGAAATTAATTGCAGAAAAACAGAATCAGATTGTATACAGAAGATGCATAAGGTTAGAGAGATTGAAATGCCCTAACCCAGATCTTATAAAATCTAAATGTGAAAAGGGAAACCAAAGAATGAAAGAATGAGAGATTTCTGAGAATGATGAAAATATGTAGGAGAGAAACACAGGCTCATATACCCTTGGCATATGCTGGAGGATGACAAACTTACTGTTCTTCAAACTTGGCAACAGCTAAGGGGGAAGAAGAAGATGATAGATCACGGAAGTTTCAATTCAATGTTAAACAAATCAGTAATCCTGTGTGCTAAGGACTAGGTAACTAGAATGTGCCAAGTCAGTAGCCAATCAGGGCCAGACAGACATGAGGATCTGGACATGAATTATTAACATCAAAATTTTTGTAATGGCAACCATGTACAGCCAACTTGCAGCAGTTCATTGTCTTTTTTTATTGTTTATTGTCTATTCGGTGGCTCATTTCATATCTTTTTTTCCCTTCCACTTTAATTTAATTTAGTTAGTGTGTAATGATTCAACAACAGCTCATTTAGTCAATATAACATGGACATCACAGATTTAATCTGGGGGGATTAAATTATATGTTTTCTGATTATTATCATTGAAAAAAAGAAAAACTATAGTAAAACCCATATGACCTTTACCTGTTATTTTAAAGTCAAACTCAGCCGTCCATCACGCCCTTTGTTTTGGTGTTGCCCAGGCAATTGGCATCTTCCAAAACAGGCCTCTCAATTTTTCTGAGACTGATTTTTTTTTTAAATTAATTTTCGTAAAGGAATGGACAAGTCTCAAACTCATGTTGATGCACTCAGGAGATTCAAACTGTCGATCTCTTAGTCATTCGACCAAGAGTATGACCGTAGACCACTCCCCATGATGCATAAGACTGATAAAATATCAGTGGGAGTTATTAGTTAAATTAACCCAGGAAGCTTCATATAGCTAGAAAATTACTCAAGTCCATATTGTATGTTTTTCATAAGTAAAACATTTGGATTACACTCTGTTGTCTGCTCTTTAAACTTTTGAGAACTAATGACAGAAAGGCCAAGAAGATCCTTTCCGTAAACTTCTGCTATATATGCTTACCACAGATTAGTCTATTAGACGTGTCGGTGCATGTGGGCTCTCCTTAATTTGTCAAAATAGGCTACTGAAATCAGCTTCAGGACTCCATAACTGGTTCTAAATAAGTTAAAAGACTTCGGCCAGCAGAATGAGAACATTGGAAAACAACAAATGGCTCAGCATGGGTTCATGTTTTGTTTAATTCTAAGTCATTTGTTGTTGTAGGGGCAATGTGCTTACATCTACAAGAAGACAATTGCATCAATTTAGTGATTGATCTCAAAATAAAAAAATGTACCAGTTTCCTAAGTTGTAAAGCTACTAAATCCTGAGATTTTACTTTAGGGCGAGAGTCAGAACATGCAAAGTGAGGATATGGTTGAAATGTACCTCAAATTTGAGGATAAAAACTGTGGCCATATGGATTTACCGATCGTTGATCGCATCTGAAAAAACTTCTGCAGGAGAAGCTGATGTCCTGGGAAATACGTATAAAAATGTTTAAATTGTATAAAACACAACTGCCATACATATATTGTCAAATCTAATCACATGAAAATCTTAAATTAGCTTTAAAATCAAAGTGTTATAGTTGAATATTTGAGTTCATTAATGTGTTCAGTCCCTTAAAGTGAACATCATTTAATGGAAGTGGAGCCTTCCATGTGACTTACAACTGAGACAACTCACTTTGCTGGAAACTGTTTCATTAGCATATTCTTAAGGGTTAACCTGTGTCTGTTATTTCACTTAATTGGCACAAAAACTGCATCCAACTCTGCAGTCAGTACCCAATTCAAAATCATCAGTTATTTTGGATGGGTACACAATCGGATGAAAGACGGAAGGAGTTAACCTGATCCTTGTGACGGATGCAATCGTGATAAGGAGACAACGAGGACTGGGCCTTTAAATGGAGTAGCATGCAAATGTACCCTAGCAACCAAGCAGTGTACGTAAACTTTGATAAGGCTCAAAATTTTAAAAAAGGGCCACTAGGGCATTATATTAGCTAAACTCATAACAAATTTGCTCATGGAAAACGTCACTATTCTTACTGAAGCTGGGGGATCAGCTGGTCACAAACTCACATGTGAGAATTATACTGTCTGTCCTAACCTCCCATGTGATCAGTTTCCCTGGGTCATGGCTGTAACTTGGAACTTATTTTATCATTCTTTGGTAATTTGTAGTTTCCACAATCTCCGGTTCGGTGCTTCCTTTTGATCTACACATGAAAATTATATTCGTCAATAATTGCATATCACTGGAAAATATTATATGTTTCTTCAATTCTTCTCGTCAGTGCGGCTCGATCAAAATCAGTGAACTTCATAATTGATCATGTGCATGCAGAATCAAAATAATTGAATGGGAGTATCCGAAATAAACCCCAATATACATGGTCAATATATAATAGTCATGGCACGATTACGTTGCATCATCCATCCAATGCCCTGATGTATCTTGGAAACTTCAGGAAAAACAATTAACGCAGTTTCTGCAAATCATCAAGTAAATATGTAAAGGCCAGTCACCGCGCAACGATGTAAACAATGCATCCTTGCACTAAGCCTATCTTAGTCATTGCTCGACCTGATCAATAAAAAAAACAGTTTATTTTTGAATGAGAAATAACCAAAGGAGTGACAGGTGTCGTAGTACCTGTGCAAAAATAATATTTCTTTTTCCGACTAGCAAGTGGTAAGTCGGGTCGAATCCACAGAGATCGATTGAGAATCTGTTCACTAAGTATTAGAGTAACAATTGGGGGGGTTCGAACAAGTAAAAATAAACACAATTAAGAAACAATGATTACTAGAGAAATCGTCACACTAATTCGAGTATCAAATATCAAAGAGAAGTGCAAGCTAGAACTCTCGACTGTGATGCAAGACTAAATCATTAACCTAACCGTTTTGATTTCTAATGTTTTACAACTTATAGCTCCCCGCTAGGTTGCACTACAAGTTGTCCTAGGGTGTCAATCCTAGTGGTTTATTACTAGTATCCTAGTCTACTATCCCCGCTAGGTTGCTAGTAAACTGTGACAATCGGAATTAACAAACTAACAGAAGCTCCCGCTAGGGTTCCACTTATGCTAGCACATCAAATCCATAAATAATGCATAGTAATATAACACAAAACATAAAATAAATATAGGTCTCAAGTCAAAACATCACAATGTCGAGTTCTAGCCTACACGTATGGATTTAGCTACTCATCGCAATGGAATACATCATGAAGTTGTTTGAATGTAATGGAACGAAATTACTTATGATGAATTCTCCACCAAGCTGCAGCTCAACTCTAATACTTCAATCCGTGTCTCTTTTTCTCTTCTGAAATTCGAGGTCTGGTCGCCTCCGGTCGCCTAGGGTTTCATGCTCTTTTTATACTGTTTCTTTTCTTCTTGAGCAAGTAATTCGAATTTAGGAAATTTTGTCTGCCAGCTGTCCCCGCGGACGTCTCCTGCATTTGCGTTCCGCGGACGTCTCTTGATTTATGGTAATTCTTCAGACGTCCGCGCCCTTAATTCTTCAGCCCTCCGCGGTTTGCACTGACGAAAACTCCAAGTGCCTCGGACTTCATTTCTTTCCGCGCCAAACATCTTCAAATAGGCTCCTTTAGCCGGTATTCCTTCCATGGTCTCCGAGTGTACCTGAGAACGAAAACTACACACAGGTAGTGAAATAATATACAGGTAACCACTAAGAGACGGGGTTTTAACATATAAAATAGTCGTACAACTAAGACTCATCAAACTACCCCACACTTGAACTTGTTCGTCCCGAACAAGAACAAAGCCATAGAATGAATTACAATGTACTAGTCATGCTAATCCTTACATCTCAATCTCAAATACAGCAATTAATCTTATCATGCTTAAGATTCTAACAATGCGAGTATAGATAGATTTTTCGATACTTGTTACCTCGCGAGTTGCAATTCAAACGACCTTGGATGTTTGGGAGATAGTCCTTTATAGGTACCACAGACATTGCATTCTTTTCTGAGTTTTGGTCTTTAGATTGAGTCGGCGGCTTTCTCTGACACGTGATTAATTCACTGCTTTTATACCATTGAGTCGGACCTTGATAAACGACACATTTTTTGCTTGAATCAATCAGATTTTTGATTTTCTTCTCACTTGATGGTTTGCCTTCGGCTTTTGAATTTGTTTCTTGTCCACATAATCATTTGCGCCTTCTGCTCTTTTCTCATCCTCGTCTTTTTCACGCGAGTCAAGCCGAGGGTCGCTCGTCTATTTTCCCAGCTACTCGGATTAGAGATTGGACGGTGTGATGTTCTCCCGTCCCACCTAACCGCATAAGTACCGCAGTGGCGGAGCAGACTCTCAGGATTAGGCTAGTGAAGCGTCAACCTCCACCGCTTTTCTCAATCATCAGAACCAAAAACTCAGAATTCCCTGCAATTTGCCGTACCTTTCTAGGACATTTCTGTCAACTCCACATCCCTGCATATCACAACTCGAAAGAACAAAGCATCGATTTTTTTTGAAATTTCGCATTTTTAGTCAAATGAGCACAATAGTCATAAAAAGCTGGAAATGAGATTTCGACATATGAGAAAAGCATAGCAGTGCATCATCAGTTCATCACGAGTTCATCAAGCCACATCACTGACTCTATAACATCCCACCCCACACTTAAACTGACACGTGTCCTCACGGTATAACTCAAGAGGTAAGACGGATAAATAAAATAGACTCAAATAAAAATAAAAATAAAAGACAATAAAATAAAAAAATAAAAACGAAGGAACTGGTACTCCCCTAATAGTCTGGTGGTGGTGATTGAGCTCTGCGATTTTAACCTTTTAAAATTCACCGCGGACGTCTTCTCCTTTTAACCCCGCGGACGTCTGAAGAATATGCAATAAATGCTAAGGCGTCCGCGCTTCTAATAGTTGAGACGTGCGCGAGATACACTGATGTAGAATTTTTTTCTCGCTTAATCACCTAAAACCACCAGAAATAAAAAGAAATGCACTCGAGGCGCATTATCAGCTTCCCAATTCCACTATTTAACCTACTCATAGCAAGAATAAAATAAAAACACACAAAAAGGAAAATACACCGGGTTGCCTCCCGGTAAGCGCCTTTGTTTTAGGTCCTTGGCTGGACATTACCTCTACGGGATCACAAGTTAGGATCCCAAGGCTGCTCCAAATCAAACTTACTACTCAGCGTGCTCCTCTCCTCAGCACTTCCACAAGCTAATCGTTTCTCAGTGCTCAGCCCGCCATCAGGTGGCTTTGATCTCCAGTTCTTTTCCTTAGGTGTCCACCGCTTTTGCACAGCCACCCCACACTTTTGTTTCTTAACTCGCTTCTTATCTGGTGGCCGCGTTTTCCTTGTTAACTTCGGCTGCTCACTGACACCTTGAATCACACGCAACGATTCATCAGTTGTAATATTGACACAAGTTTTACCAGCAATCTCAGGTGGTTTTCCCGCACAAGGCTGGTGGTCATCCTCAAAGACACGAAACTCAGCCACCTTGCCACCATACTTCAGCTTTATAATACCCTCAGCGACATCAATCTCCGCCTTCATCGCAAACAAGATAGGTCGTCCTAGAATGAGTGTTGGTGACTCCTTAGTCTGGGTGTCCTCCATCTGCAAGACATAAAAATCTACAGGCACAACAACTTCACCAACATTCACGGTTAAATTCTCAAGCAACCCATAAGGATGAACACATGACTTGTTGCCTAACTCAATAGTTAACTTGATCGGTTTCACCGGTCCAAGTTTTAATGAACAATATAAATCATACAGCATCACATTAATAGACGCCCCCAAATCAATCAAACAGTGGGGAATAAGCGTGTTACCAATGCCACAGGTCACCGTGAAGGCACCTGAGTCTCTAATCCGAATGGTCAACGCTCCTTGTTTCCCTTGCTCCAATTCTTGCATTTGGACTTTGGTTCTCGCATCCTCATTCCCCTTCTGCTGAATTTCATTATTTATAGCTTCGTGGCTCTCAATAACCTGCATGGGAAATGGCAATTGCGCAAGAGGGTTAGAATGCAAAATTTGGAAATTGCTCACAGACTTTTCCGCGGACGTCTCAAGCTTTTTATCCGCGGACGTCTCTTGATTCTGCCATAATTCTTCAGGCGTCCGCGCCTTAATTGTGGAGACGTCCGCGTTCTGCACTGAGGTAGCATCCAAATCTTACTCTTTTTCTTCTCTTTCTTCAGCCTTCATCTCCTCTTCATCCTTTATCACGATCACACTGACATTTTGCCTTGGATTGGGGATCGTTTGTGAAGGCAGCTTCCCTTTGTCTTCTCGTTGTTCGTAAACGGCGCTGGCAATTTGAGACACTTGTCTCTTTAACTCGTTAATGTCTCCAGCATGGTGGCCCATCTTTTGAGTGAGTTCTTTGAACATGCCTCTCACTTCATCCCTGAATTCCCTGATCGGGTCCTCATCTCCTTGTCTGATCTGTGGTGGTTTGTATGGCTGCTTTTGTGGGTACGAGGATTGCCCCACATCGTAATTATTGTTCCTTTGCCAACCACCATCGTTTTGCCTTGGCTGCCATTTGTTGTTTCCTTGATATCCATCATATCTCCTTGGTGGCAAATCTCCCTTGTTTATGTAGTCCACTATATTCACATCTTCTGTTCTTTCCTGAAAAACAGCGTTATCATTATTTATCGGATTAAACGTGGACTTGTTTACCTTACACTCCACTTGTTGATTGCCTTGTGGTTGTTGAGTCATCATTTGAGCCATCATATTCTTCAGTTCCTACAATTCAGAATGTACATTTACGTTAGCAAATGGTGCAGGTTTATATGTCTCTTCTAAATACCTTGTGCTCTCCGCAACTTTCTCAATCAACTCCCATATCTCCTCGGGATACATGTCAAGGATAGACCCTTGGGCTGAGGCATCTAGCATTCTTCTTTCCATGAGAATCATCCCATCCATAAAGTATTCAAGCAACATCCTTTGTGGGATTTCATGATTCGGACAGTTCTCTTCCAAATGCCTAAACCTCTCCAAATAGTCGAACAACGTTTCTGCACGTCCTTGTCTAAGCATAGAGAGCTCCTTTCTTGTTTGAGCCGCCTTTGAATGGGAGTAGTACTTGTCCATGAACTTCCTTTGCAATTGATCCCACGAAGTAATCGAACCTGCAGGTAAAGACATTAACCAAGATTTAGCTTGACTTTCTAAGGAAAAAGGAAATGTCTTTAGTTTAAAGATATTTTCCGGAACCGATGCTGATTTCATGGACATGCAAACTCCATGAAATTCCTTCAAGTGCCTTAAGGGGTTCTCATCGGGCATTCCTCCAAACTTGGGCAAGTGGTGTATCACCCCACTCTTTATCTCGATATCCTCTGCGTCCTCATCCAGCCTAATGCACCAAGGCTCCTCATCAATAAATGGCGCACATACTCCTCTCATAGTGCGTCCCAAATCCCGACGCCTAGCTAACTGTCCATATTGATTTCCTCCACCGAGGTATTGTCGATCCAGCTCGTCCTCGTAATCATCGTGTCTAGCTGCACGATGTCTAGCAAACTCATTCACAAATTGCTGATTTCTGGGGGGTGGTAATCTTTGATTAACAGGGGGCAGTCCTTGCCTCTGTTCCTGCATGTTATCTCCTAGTACACTTCGTCGCTCTTCACCATCACGTTCAACACTTCTCTGTGACATGGTTACTTAAACAGAAAAATAATCAAGTGACAAAAATAAAAAGACAATAAAATAAAACTAAAAGAAATAAAAACTTAGTGAGATTCTTCGTTACCAATCCCCGGCAACGGCGCCATTTTGACAGGTGTCGTTGTACCTGTGCAAAAATAATATTTCTTTTTCCGACTAGCAAGTGGTAAGTCGGGTCGAATCCACAGAGATCGGTTGAGAATCTGTTCACTAAGTATTAGAGTAACAATTGGGGGGGGGGGGTTTCGAACAAGTAAAAATAAACACAATTAAGAAACAATGATTACTAGAGAAATCGTCACACTAATTCGAGTATCAAATATCAAAGAGAAGTGCAAGCTAGAACTCTCGACTGTGATGCAAGACTAAATCATTAACCTAACCGTTTTGATTTCTAATGTTTTACAACTTATAGCTCCCCGCTAGGTTGCACTACAAGTTGTCCTAGGGTGTCAATCCTAGTAGTTTATTACTAGTATCCTAGTCTACTATCCCCGCTAGGTTGCTAGTAAACTGTGACAATCGGAATCAACAAACTAACAGAAGCTCCCCCGCTAGGGTTCCACTTATGCTAGCACATCAAATCCATAAACAATGCATAGTAATATAACGCAAAACGTAAAATAAATATAGGTCTCAAGTCAAAACATCACAATGTCGAGTTCTAGCCTACACGTATGGGTTTAGCTACTCATCGCAATGGAATACATCATGAAGTTGTTTGAATGTAATGGAACGAAAATACTTATGATGAATTCTCCACCAAGCTGCACCTCAACTCTAATACTTCAATCCGTGTCTCTTTTTCTCTTCTGAAATTCGAGGTCTGGTCGCCTCCGGTCGCCTAGGGTTTCGTGCTCTTTTTATACTGTTTCTTTTCTTCTTGAGCAAGTAATTCGAATTTAGGAAATTTTGTCTGCCAGCTGTCCCCGCGGACGTCTCCTGCATTTGCGTTCCGCGGACGTCTCCTGCATTTGCGTTCCGCGGACGTCTCTTGATTTATGGTAATTCTTCAGACGTCCGCGCCCTTAATTCTTCAGCCCTCCGCGGTTTGCACTGACGAAAATTCCAAGTGCCTCGGACTTCATTTCTTTCCGCGCCAAACATCTTCAAATAGGCTCCTTTAGCCGGTATTCCTTCCATGGTCTCCGAGTGTACCTGAGAACGAAAACTACACACAGGTAGTGAAATAATATACAGGTAACCACTAAGAGACGAGATTTTAACATATAAAATAGTCATACAACTACGACTCATCAAGGAGCCATAGCACAGCTTGTTGGGCCAAAGGGCTGGTACTCGCTGCATTATGATGACGCTCCCTAGTACTTTTATCCTGGCTTGCTCTGCTAGCTAAGATATTAAACATGCTTTGTCAAAGAATTCTGCCTGCAACCGATGTGACGCTTCTCTCTTCTGATAGGGCCGATACATTAACCACAGATAGCTGATAAGAGCTTAGAAAAGACAATTACATGCATGACAAAAGAAAAGTTTCTAGTTGAAAGAAGATATTTTATAGAAGGTGGTTGCTATAAATTACCAGAATATGTGATGCTCGAGATGACATGTAATGAATTTTAATGTTGTCTGTTTGGTGATCAGTCATATTCCAATCAGGAAACTGCTGGGCAAACTGTCTGACAACTGTCAACGCCTTGCGACTTGACGTATCAAGTAGATTATGCTCATGCTCATGAAAAGTATGCTTTTTTTTTTTTTGATCTGCTCATGAAAAGTATGCTAATGATAGCTTGCACGACACTTGCAGGACAACACTGTTAGTAGTGTTGCAGACTGGAGTACTGTACTGCAGTCCAAGTCTGTGCGCAATCAACTCACATATAGTAAGTATTACGGGGGCGACGTTAAAGTGTACAGAAACTTGTGTGACATGTTTACATATGACGAAAATTATGTTACTTCTGTTCCGTTTATATGCAGCTTTTAAATTTATCACCCTAAAAAACATAGCAAAGTCTTCAAAAAAAATATATCAAAAAAACACCGTATACAACAAAATTATTAAGTTTTATATACTTTCTAGGCGGATGATTTTTAAACTACTGGTTTTGGCACATGTAAACTAAATTTGTTCTACTTAGAAAGCCATGAACAATTTTAAATCATCTGTCAAATTGTCTTATCACCGTCCGTTGCCGAAAGAATGGAAAGTTACTGTTGTAAATACTAGCCTATTCAGATTCACTTTTCTAGCAAATCTTAGACTAAACAAGCACAGCACAATCAGAAAATCAGCAAAGAAAAGACAACGAAAAAACTGGAGACAGACACACCAGATTTATCCCGTGGTTCGGTCGAGGAGCGACCTAATCCACGTTGAGCTCACTGCGGCTCGGGTCTTTGCACTATGTTGGAAACGCCGGTGACACCAAACGGTCGAACGGACAGTTTGTGTACAGATCCTACGCTATTACAGAGCAGTACGCTCAATAGCATAAACTCGTTCTCAATCCGAGAACACAGAGACGACTAACGCTATTACAGGCCTCACAAGGACCAACTCGGCGTATACAAGCCGCTCTACCACTCAGAATGATCTAATGAACACGTAGAACACAGATCTGAAACTGGATCATCAAGAAGCTCACAGATGATGGAGATCGCCAAGAGAGAAATGAAGCTTTTCTGTTGAAGAGAAAACCCTAGCGGCTGCAAGTTGTGATATGTGTTTCTTTGAAGAGATGACTTAATATGAGTCATAAGTCACCGTTGGATGAATTTGACAATCAACGGATCAGCATGCTCCACATCACGTGTTTGACGTCTTCTCATTGGCTGAGATATTTAAGTTTGCGCTGACTCAGCAAACTACACTGGATGACAAATCTTGGGCCATAAAGTGGAAGTTGGGCTGCGTTAAGGCAGCTGATAATTCAACAATCTCCACCTTAGCAGCTGACGTCTAAAAAACAGCAGCACGCTCCACCCAAAAAAAAAACAGCAGCACGCTCCACCCAGAATTCAGCTCCACCCAAATCAGGATATACCATCATTCGAAACTCACAGCATCAGCAGCAAACCGGCTTCAGAAAACTTCAGTCTTCGTCTTCTATAGTGCAAAAATAACCCGATATACCCGCCTTTCATACGCTCATTGTACCTGCAATCATTCAATGCAGAGAAGTCTCAAGCAATGCTTGAACTTAAGGTCAGTAACAACTTTAGTCCCCATATCTGCTGGATTATCAGCAGTAGGAACTTTCAGCAAAGAGACAGTGCCAGAATTCAACAATTCCCTAACATAATGGTATTTAACCTCAATATATTTAGTACGTTCATGGTAAACAGGATTTTTAGACAAATGAATAGCAGACTGACTATCAGAATAAATCACAGCGTATTTATCAATCATTTTTGCTTTAAATAACAATCCTTCTAACCACACAGCTTCTTTGCAAGCATCACAAATGGCAATACATTCAGATTCGGTAGTAGAAAGAGCAACAAGAGGTTGCAACTGAGATTTCCAGGATATACAGTTTCTACCAAACATGAATACATATGCAGTATTAGATTTTCTAGAATCTCTATCACTTGCAAAATCAGCATCAACATATCCAATTAAATCAGGCACATGCATTTTATTTCCATACACGAGGCCAACAGACAATGTACCAGATATGTATGCAAACACATATTTCAAAACATGACAATGTTCTAATCCGGGATTAGACATATATCTACTAAGCAATGAAACAGCATAAGACAGGTCAGGCCGGGTACTTATCATAGCATACATTATTGAACTAATAACATTTGCATATGGGACAGATTGCATTCTTATCAATTCAGATTCATTTTTAGGACATTGAGCCTTACTTAATGCAAAGTGAGCAGCAATAGGTATTTGCACAGATTTACAAGACAGACTGTAAAACTTAGCAATCAGCTTCTCTACATATGGTTTTTGATGCAATTTCAGCCATCTTTTATTTTTATCTCTATCAATATTCATGCCTAGAATTTTCTTAGCTTTACCCAAGTCTTTCATATCAAAAACAGTTTTTAAATCAGACTTTAAATCAGACTTTAACTTGTTTATCTTATGCAAAGACTTAGAAATTGGCAGCATGTCATCAACATACAGCAATAAATAAACAGGGCAGTCATTTAGATCAGCAAAATAAAAGCAGCTATCAAAATTACTTCTCACAAAACCAATGCTCAAAACAAATGAATCAAAACGTTTGTACCACTGCCTAGGACTCTGTTTCAAACCATATAACGATTTATTCAGCTTGCAGACATAATCAGGATGCACAGAATCAACATATCCCTCAGGCTGCCTCAAATAAATCTCCTCATCTAAATCACCATGCAAAAATGCAGTCTTAACATCAAGTTGTTC
Organism: Rhodiola kirilowii; assembly: GCA_033675215.1. Lineage (NCBI taxonomy): Eukaryota > Viridiplantae > Streptophyta > Magnoliopsida > Saxifragales > Crassulaceae > Rhodiola > Rhodiola kirilowii. The sequence continues at coordinate 52,799,528 of CM066201.1, forward strand.
TAATTCAAGATCAAAACAAGCAACCAAAGAAAGCATAATTCTGATGGTTTTAAATTTCACAACCGGAGAAAAAATTTCATGATAATCAATGCCTTCACGCTGAGCATACCCCTTGGCTACAAGCCTCGCTTTGTATCTAGGGGGATCAGACTCAGTGATTCCCTCTTTAATTCTCAGCAACCATTTACAATCAATGATTTTATGAGACTTGGGCTTTGGAACCAGCACCCAAGTCTTATTAACTTTCAAGGAATTCATTTCATCATTCATAGAAGCAAGCCATTTATTTCTATCTTTTGAACTTACGGCTTCTAAATAATTTTCAGGTTCAACATGCACAATTTCATTGGCAGCCAGCAATGCAGTAAACACCAAGTCAGCATACGAGTAATTAGCATATCTGGGATTAGGCCTGGTTTCTCTTCTAGGTCTGTCACGGGCTAGTTGATAATTAGCAAGGTTTTCATTATTAGAGACGTCAAGGTGCTCGACATCAGACTCAGGGCCTTGGTTCTCACCATGATCCTCAGCCTCAGCACCTTGATTCTGATCAGAATCATGCTGATCAGATTGCTCAGGGGAAGGGACATTATCATTTTCAATTTCTATGGGTTGTGGAACATTAATAGCATTAACAGCTCTAGGTAAATTCGACTCCACCTCAAACTGAACACTAACAGGCTCATTATCATGCAAGGCAGATTCAGCAGACAATGATTTGTAAGGAAAAGCATTTTCATCAAAGATAACATCCCTACTTATTATAATCTTGATACCCTTTGATTTATAGTCCCACAACCTATACCCCTTTACCCCAAATTGATACCCCAAGAAAACACATGGAATAGACCTAGGATCAAGCTTGCCATCTTTGGTGTGTGCATAGGCAGCGCACCCAAAGACCCTTAAGTGTCCAAGATCAGGACTCCTGCCAGTCCAAATCTCAATGGGACACTTTAGTTCAAGCTTCCTATTAGGGCACCTATTAACTAGATAAGTGGCAGTAGCCAAAGCTTCACCCCAAAACCCTTTTGGGAGACCCGAAGTGAAGAGAAGGCCCCTGGCCTTATCTAGCAAGGTCCTATTCATCCGCTCAGCAACTCCATTTTGCTGAGGGGATGCCCTAACAGTCCTATGCCTAACAATACCCTTGCTAGAACAGAAATTATCAAACTCAGCATTACAAAATTCAAGCCCATTGTCAGTTCTTAAAACTTTTAGACTTTTACCAGTTTGATTTTCCTCTAAAACCAACCATTCTTTAAATTTTGAAAATGTTTCATCTTTAGTTTTTAAAAGAAAGGTCCAAACATGCCGAGAAAAATCATCAACAATGCTGAGAAAGTATTTACAGCCACCATGAGAAACATATGATTCAGGCCCCCACAAATCAGAATGCACATACTCAAGCACAGACTTAGATAGATGCACACCATCACCAAAAGGCAGTCTATGTTGCTTAGCCATAACACAGCATTCACAAAATGGCAGATCAGAAATCACAGCTTTACCAAATAGACCTCTTTTATTTAAAGCTAGCATGCCATTGTAACTTATATGCCCTAACCTCAAATGCCATTTCACAGAATCAGAAACAGCAGCAGTTGCAGCAACAGCATTCACAGTTTTATCATCAAAACAGCCATCAAGCACATACAAACCATAATGTTTAGTACCAGTAAGAACGACTCGAGTACCCTTGGACACAATCAGCTTCCCATTATTAACCCTATATGAACATTGATGAACCACAATTATACGAATCAAAAACACAGATAAACCCCCCAAGTTAGACTGTTTGTCTGTCTAACATCCACTTGTTAGTCCCGATATATTTCCACAGGGCATTTTAGAGATTAAAGTGAAAACACGTTAAGGAGAGGCTTTTAGCACAGAAAAGATATAAGGAGTCGATTCAAGGTCAAGATCATATGCCGACTGAAGAAATATCAAGGATCCTGACGATGAATCACTCATCACAAATTGTGCAGAGATGGAATCAAGTCAACCCAGTGCCAAATTACACCGACAGTTTTGTGAAAAGACAGTGCAAAACTGTACAAAACTCACATATGGGCAAGATGACTTGTTGACTTGAAGAAGAGGTGGCCAAGGAGGAGAACCACCACAAACCACCACCCACAACCGGCCACTTGCCTTGGAGGTGGCTTCCACCACCATGTGCTCCTCCATGATGACCGGTGACCGGCGGCTCTCCTCCACCAATCCGCCGCCGCCATGTGGTGGCTCCTCCACCACATGTTCCTCCTCTCTCCTCCTTGGATGACTTGATGACTTGCTTGGGAGGTGGCTTCCACCACCATTTGCTCCTCCACCACAACCACCTACCGGCGGCTGCTCCTCCACCACTCCTCCGCCGCCAAGTGGCGGCGCCTCCTTGGCTCATCCAAGCCTCATCCTCCACCCTTGGATCAAATCAATCCTAGCCCTCCATTTCCTCCCATTTCTCCTATAAAAGGAGGCTCACCCCTCCTCATTTCAAATCATCAAAAAACCATTCCATACACAATCACTTATCTCTCTACATTTTGTAATATTTTGTAAGTTGGTTTGGATCAATAAAGTTACGATATTTGGCTAGGCGCCCTCCTCCATGGACAGGCGAGGCTAAACTCCTCATTCGGCGGAAGGTATAATCTTGTATTATTTAATGTTTAATTAGCTTAGTTTATTTTCTTAGTATTCAATACTTGTTCTATGTGCCATATAAAAGTCAGAATGTCTCTAAGGTAGAGTGAACGATTTTGGGAATGTGACCATTAGGGGTCCAACTTCGTAAGCTCTTCCTTAAGATATTCGTGATCACACCCGGATAGGGGAGGTCGTAACAGACAAAGCTATCTGAAAGAGGTCGACTATATTTAAAAAACCATTATGGGAAACCGTAACAGGAGAGCAGGTGGATGCACATAGACTAGCGTACCTAACTGGTACTGGCGCTAGTCTAAATAGAACAAGTGTGATTTAGTCGATGTTGCAAGTCTTGAGCTATCGCTAGCCTCGATTCATCGTTTGAATACTTAGAAGATTTACTAAACTAGTAAACATGTGATAATACAAGAATACCTGAAACCGAATACGCTCTTTCAATTGCAAACACCCCCTGTATTTAATTTCCTAGTATAACTGCTCAATCAAACACAACCACCAACCACTCACATACCGGAGGAATCAACAATCACGCATCACCCACTGTAAGTCTTCTAACCCTCAACTCCTTTATTTTCTGTATTTAATTTCAGTATTTATTTTCTGTATTTACTTTCCGCACAAAAAAACCAAAAAACCCAAAAACAGTAGTTTAGTAATTAGCAGTAAGTCCACACTCAACCTAAAATCACGCACCGTGTAAGCCGTAACGAACAATCTATCCCCCTAATTCCCTTGGGTTCGACCCCTACTTACCCTTACTACCCAGTAGTTAAGTCGCGAGTAGTGGACATTATAAATTTATTTGTACGAGACGCATTGCACCCTAACGACAGTGCAACCGACGCTCCCGTTAAATTGGCGCCGTTGCCGGGGAATTAGCCATTGGATAGTTGTTCTTTTAAAATTTCGCCATGCCTTCCTACTACGATCACGAGCCTTGGAACAATGAGGCATATGTTTTGCTACTCCGCGAAGAGATCATCAACACTAAGCAATCGCGGGACGAAACTTTGGACGAGTACTTAGCGTGCTTTGACTCCATGATAGAGAGCTACCCGCACCATGGATTCACCAGACTCAATCTTCTTCAAATATTTCTCGGTGGAATGATGCCACTTGAGCGGAAAAGATTTAATGATGTAACGGGGTGTTCACTCAGGAAGTTAACCATAGGTGAAGCCTGGCGCCTCATAAATGATTTGGCAAAGAACACAAAACAGGGTCAGTGGCACCAAACTAAAAATAAGGCACCGACGATGGAAGTGGACTCAGTGCAAAACAAGCCCGACACCACACCTATTACGAGCTTACCCGCAACAAAGCAGAGAAAAGACATCGGTACAAGGGTAGTAATGGACGTGGAAGAGGCTCTAAAGGAACCAATATTAGAGTCCACAGGGCCAACTGAGGATGAAAACTCGCAAATAACCGAAGAAGAACCGGCTAAATCAGGCCCAGTCCTCATTACCAAACCAGTCGAGCCACTTGAACCGGTCCTCATCACCAATCTTCCCGAAGAAGTCCCGACTCTACTTGACGAGCCAAGAGAAGTCCCGGACATCACTGCCAAATCAGCCGAAACATGCCCGATCCTCACTATCGAAGCACCTGAGGCAGGCCTGGGCCTCATTACCAAAATACCCGAGACAGACCCGGCCCTTGTGGTGAAATTCCCCCAGCTTGTCCCCTCAGTTTGTATACGGATTGCAGCCCCTGAAGATGAAGTAATCAATGGTAAGGTGCAATGCGAGATGGAGGCGGGACAAGGGCAAGAAAAGTCAACCATGGAGCACCCTCTCACCACGAGCCAACCAAACAGCCCTGGAAACTCACTCATGCTGAAACAGCCATTCACCTCTACCGCAAAGAAGAGGGCTATCGAAGAGCACAACCAGGATGCCACCCGTTCAAACAAGAAACAAAGAAATGGCCCGATGGAATGGAAGCCCGAATGGAGAAACAAGAAAGCCCGACTTAAAAGACCAGCGACTGTAGCAAAAGGTCCCTCACCTTCTCGAAAGAATCGGAAGAAGCGGAAGAATAGGAAGACAAAACCACCAGAACAATGGAGTCCTGACCCGAACTCAACATTCCACAAGAACTAGGAGAAGGTCAAAGCTGGAAACAACACAAGAATGGTGGAAAAGTTCGACTTGAGCCACCCATGGGACCCAAACCAATAATCCACAACGAGGTATAGTCGAGCCAACGACGTTAAACAAGTGCACTGGTCGGGAGGTAACCCGACACTATCTTACTTTCTGTCATTTTAATTTTCAATAAGCGCTCTCACCCATCTTTTTGTCCAGAAGAAATGTCTTACATGTAGGAATTAAGTTTCGGAGCAAGGATCAGATCAGCCAGGCAGCTTCCGTGAATTTACCGGGCCTGCGCTGAGAGTTTAAGGCCCCAGCCGAACTCCCTCGATTATCCAGCCTCATGCCATGTCGATCACTCGACACCTTAAAGGGAGTTCTGCTCTTCTTTTTTCCTAAAGTCATTTCCTTCTCCTATATATATTTGCATGACTTTTGAACTAAGGCTTACCTTCGTTCAAAAGTGAGGGGTGAGAACCAATGCATGTTTTTTCTTTTAAAAAAAAGAGTATCTTTTTGAAAGTATGAACTTAAGAATGTGAAAAAGATAGATCATGATTCATGCATCAACCATATGAAAAGGCAAACTGTTTAAAAACTTAGAATGTAACTTTTCATTTGTCCCTTTGTGTTGAGATAACCTAGGGATGTGGAGTTGATAGAAATTGCCCTAGAGAGGCTTGGCAAGCACTTAAAGGATCAAATCAAACTATATGGTTTTCGAAGTCAGTGGAGGCTGCACTTCGGATTTTCAGTGAACAATTGAGTCAAACTCCGCCAGGAAGCATCTATGCAAAGGCGAGGACGGGAATCAGACCGTCCTCTCTCTAGTCAAAATAGCCGAGAAAATAAATGAGCGACCCTCATCTTGACCCGCGCGAAACGACGAAGACGAGAGGAGAGGGGAGGTATTTCCATAGGCTTGCGGGCGATGATTGGACCTCCCAAGAAGGCTGACAAAATGGACTAGCAAGTCACAAAGGAGCAAAAAACTCAAAGAAGAAAATCAAAAGAGGCCTAAGGCCCAAAAAATTGTGAAGGTTTTAACCGAGCAAAAGTGAAGCACTCAAAAAGACAGAGGCAGAATCACTACAAAAAAAGCTAGTCCCTCGCCAAAGTAGAAAAAAGAAAATAAAAAAGGCTCAACTCACTGAAACCCGAATCGAATCACGTGCTAGAGAAAGCTACAAGAAAACCATATAGTGCGAGACGGTCCCGAGGGTGTAGTCCAGGAGCCTAAAAAGGGCTATCTCCCGAAACATCCGGAATAATTCGCATCTCGGCACGAAGGTACACGTATCAAGTTACTTCTAATTATTTTTATAGTTTAAATTAGCTATAAGTAGTAATGCATGAATTAGGAGAAATCGAGTACCGCAAACTTAATTTCATACTTCAAACCAACTTACATAGTAACGCCCATATAAAGCATTGTTCGGGACGAACAACTAAAAGTGGGGGGTGATTTGATGGACCACAATTATACGAATCAAAAACACAGATAAACCCCCCAAGTTAGACTGTTTGTCTGTCTAACATCCACTTGTTAGTCCCGATATATTTCCACAGGGCATTTTAGAGATTAAAGTGAAAACACGTTAAGGAGAGGCTTTTAGCACAGAAAAGATATAAGGAGTCGATTCAAGGTCAAGATCATATGCCGACTGAAGAAATATCAAGGATCCTGACGATGAATCACTCATCACAAATTGTGCAGAGATGGAATCAAGTCAACCCAGTGCCAAATTACACCGACAGTTTTGTGAAAAGACAGTGCAAAACTGTACAAAACTCACATATGGGCAAGATGACTTGTTGACTTGAAGAAGAGGTGGCCAAGGAGGAGAACCACCACAAACCACCACCCACAACCGGCCACTTGCCTTGGAGGTGGCTTCCACCACCATGTGCTCCTCCATGATGACCGGTGACCGGCGGCTCTCCTCCACCAATCCGCCGCCGCCATGTGGTGGCTCCTCCACCACATGTTCCTCCTCTCTCCTCCTTGGATGACTTGATGACTTGCTTGGGAGGTGGCTTCCACCACCATTTGCTCCTCCACCACAACCACCTACCGGCGGCTGCTCCTCCACCACTCCTCCGCCGCCAAGTGGCGGCGCCTCCTTGGCTCATCCAAGCCTCATCCTCCACCCTTGGATCAAATCAATCCTAGCCCTCCATTTCCTCCCATTTCTCCTATAAAAGGAGGCTCACCCCTCCTCATTTCAAATCATCAAAAAACCATTCCATACACAATCACTTATCTCTCTACATTTTGTAATATTTTGTAAGTTGGTTTGGATCAATAAAGTTACGATATTTGGCTAGGCGCCCTCCTCCATGGACAGGCGAGGCTAAACTCCTCATTCGGCGGAAGGTATAATCTTGTATTATTTAATGTTTAATTAGCTTAGTTTATTTTCTTAGTATTCAATAATTGTTCTATGTGCCATATAAAAGTCAGAATGTCTCTAAGGTAGAGTGAACGATTTTGGGAATGTGACCATTAGGGGTCCAACTTCGTAAGCTCTTCCTTAAGATATTCGTGATCACACCCGGATAGGGGAGGTCGTAACAGACAAAGCTATCTGAAAGAGGTCGACTATATTTAAAAAACCATTATGGGAAACCGTAACAAGAGAGCAGGTGGATGCACATAGACTAGCGTACCTAACTGGTACTGGCGCTAGTCTAAATAGAACAAGTGTGATTTAGCCGATGTTGCAAGTCTTGAGCTATCGCTAGCCTCGATTCATCGTTTGAATACTTAGAAGATTTACTAAACTAGTAAACATGTGATAATACAAGAATACCTGAAACCGAATACGCTCTTTCAATTGCAAACACCCCCTGTATTTAATTTCCTAGTATAACTGCTCAATCAAACACAACCACCAACCACTCACATACCGGAGGAATCAACAATCACGCATCACCCACTGTAAGTCTTCTAACCCTCAACTCCTTTATTTTCTGTATTTAATTTCAGTATTTATTTTCTGTATTTACTTTCCGCACAAAAAAACCAAAAAACCCAAAAACAGTAGTTTAGTAATTAGCAGTAAGTCCACACTCAACCTAAAATCACGCACCGTGTAAGCCGTAACGAACAATCTATCCCCCTAATTCCCTTGGGTTCGACCCCTACTTACCCTTACTACCCAGTAGTTAAGTCGCGAGTAGTGGACATTATAAATTTATTTGTACGAGACGCATTGCACCCTAACGACAGTGCAACCGACGCTCCCGTCAAACATCCAGTGTCATCAAGAGTTCCTAATGAAATTAGGTTTCTTTTAAGATCAGGGACAAGCCTTACATTAGTCAAGGTTACATGCTTACCATTGTTCATTTTTAAATTGATTGACCCAATGCCAATAACATGACAACTATTGCTGTCAGCCATGAAAACCCGCTCATGTGCTATCTCACTTAGTCCCTCAAACCAGCCGGCGTGAGGGCACATGTGAAAGGAGCACCCGCTGTCCAGAATCCACTGATCAGCACTAGACCGATCAGTGACACTCAAGACTTCAGGCGCTGCACCATCACATTTATTTGTGGTTGCAACATTGGTTTCATGGTTGGCATTCGTGTTGGTCCTATTCAGCCACTTATTACATTGTTTCCTCAGGTGACCGACATTACCACAATAGTAACATTTTCGAGTTTCTTTACCAGCACTATTATCATTACTAGGTTTGACATCTTTTCTTTTATCATTCTTAGGTCTGTTGCTCTTATTATTGTTGCTTTTAAATCTGTTAAAGTTATTACTAGAGGTTTTATGCTTGACAAACAGTCCAGAACCAGACCTACTTTTCTGATTCTTTAACTCAGACTCCCTAGTTCTCAAGGCAGAACACAACAGATCATATGCAGGCACAGTTCCAGTGTATTGAAATGCATCTTTAACTACTTGATACTGATCAGGCAAAGAATTCATTAATATCATCACAATACTAGTATCATCCAATGCAAACGGAGTATCATTCAGCAGCAAAGACATTTTTAGAAACTCATCCAAGTTCTCATCAATAGACTTAGAACTATCCATTTTAAAAGCAAACACCGAGGCTTTCAAATATGCTAGGTTAGGGGCATGCTTATTAGAGTAGAGGTCTCCTAACTTAGTCCAAAGAGCAGTAGGAGTTTTACAGGTGCTTACCTTCCTGAGCACTGAGTCAGCCAGGCTCAGAACCAGAAGGTTATACGCCTCATCCTCGATTTCAGATTTCTTCTTCTTTTGTTCTTCGCTCCATTTCTCAATTTTTTCTTCCAGTGCTATGGAGACTTTATAATGGCTCAGTAGGGCCTTCATCTTCATGCTCCATACTCCGAAATCAGATTTGCCATCGTAGGCACTGACTTCAATTCGACCAGCCATAAAGCCTCGCAAGAAAACACAAGAGAATATCAGTGAAGCGAAGAGTTCACAGATTACTCAAACAGAAAGTAATCTCACACACAAGAATGTGACTATCACTGTGCTTTATGGATCTTTAACCTTAGCTACTGATACCACTGTTGTAAATACTAGCCTATTCAGATTCACTTTTCTAGCAAATCTTAGACTAAACAAGCACAGCACAATCAGAAAATCAGCAAAGAAAAGACAACGAAAAAACTGGAGACAGACACACCAGATTTATCCCGTGGTTCGGTCGAGGAGCGACCTAATCCACGTTGAGCTCACTACGGCTCGGGTCTTTGCACTATGTTGGAAACGCCGGTGACACCTAACGGTCGAACGGACAGTTTGTGTACAGATCCTACGCTATTACAGAGCAGTACGCTCAATAGCATAAACTCGTTCTCAATCCGAGAACACAGAGACGACTAACGCTATTACAGGCCTCACAAGGACCAACTCGGCGTATACAAGCCGCTCTACCACTCAGAATGATCTAATGAACACGTAGAACACAGATCTGAAACTGGATCATCAAGAAGCTCACAGATGATGGAGATCGCCAAGAGAGAAATGAAGCTTTTCTATTGAAGAGAAAACCCTAGCGGCTGCAAGTTGTGATATGTGTTTCTTTGAAGAGATGACTTAATATGAGTCATAAGTCACCGTTGGATGAATTTGACAATCAACGGATCAGCATGCTCCACATCACGTGTTTGATGTCTTCTCATTGGCTGAGATATTTAAGTTTGCGCTGACTCAGCAAACTACACTGGATGACAAATCTTGGGCCATAAAGTGGAAGTTGGGCTGCGTTAAGGCGGCTGATAATTCAACAGTTATACCATCTTTAAGAGTTTGAAACCGAAACCGAAATCAAATATAATTCTTGTGGAGTACTGTAAAGTACCGAACATATCACACACCAGCTTGTGGAGCACTGTATTAACAAGAGGCCACTTTCATGGAGGCTAATTTAAATATCACTCTTTATGGAGATAAATATAAAAGACTGAGACTTAAACATCAAAACACAGACAGTTATAGTTGTTTGTGCATCATATTTAGATATCACTCCCTATAAGTTTACTTGATTACACATATTCAGATTTGTTTTTCCTTGGATAGGTAATTTCAAAATTGATTACACTACTATGCGATTCTCCATTCTAAATGTGCATCACTGATAAACTGAACGAGGATCCACCTAAAACTATAACAACACACTCATAAGTCATAACCCTAATTTTAAACCCAAACCAGCACGCAACACACTCAAAAACCCTAAATTGAACAAATCGATTCAAACGAAGCTCAACCAAATATCCAAATACACAACGAAGCAACATCTTCAAACAAAATCATCAACAGGAAAATGAAGAAGAGTATTGGACTAGAAAAAGTCAGCTAACCGAGCTACCAAACTTACAAATAAAAGCATTGATTGAAATTGAACAATCGCGGAGTTGATGGATCCTCATCTCCTCTCCGCTCTCTGCGATTCTGACAAATGGATGAGCTTCTTCGCGTTGTAAAAGAGCGATCGACGAAGTGCATTTTGGGAGAGTGAATATCTGCAGCCGCGGTTGATTGTTCGTGAGATTGCAGTAGATGTGGTTTAACGCGGTTTTGTGATTTGAACTAAATTTTAGAACGTTATAGAAAGTTCAGAGCAGAGGTCTGTTGTGAAGTTGACCAAAATGTATTTTCAGCTCTGGCTGGCACCAAAATAAAATTGGTAATATTAATAGATTGAAATGGAAATTAAGATTAGGAATTGTTATAATATGAGAAGCCAGTGGGAGAAAATATACATGGAGAATTTGTATTCATCTTCCTTCATTTTTCACAATCATTTTAATTATAAGTTTACCTGGAGTTTAATAAAAAGATTCACTTTAACTTAAATAAATGAGAGTTAACATGATAGTGGTATGTTGGTTGAGGTGTTGCTTGCAATGTTCTGTTACCAACATTTGCTTATGTTTGGCCTATAGGCCTTCTCTTGTGCTTGTAAGTGAACCATCTTTGGATGAGAATCGATATGAGAGACATACGCTTCAAATTAATAGAAAGTGTACCAGATAGTATCCATTTATACTGATTCTGTACCGAATTGTAATGAATCCATCAGTCAAAAAAGAAAAACATAAATAAATGAGAGTAAAGATAGAGAATAGCCAATTTTTTTGTTGCTGATGGAAACTCTAAATAGCAATGTTAATGGGATAACTTTAGATGTACATTCATATCATAACAAGATTAGTTTTCTTCACGCATTCAGTGATTTATCACCTTAGAACATGTTCTTCAGTCACTTCAATTATTATATTGATCGGCCAACTCAAAGACTTTTCATTTCAAAAGAACACATTTTAAAATGAGTAATGCTCAACGCTTAGTATATTTATTTGAAGAAAAGTGTTCAAATACATTTCAAAATTGGCGAGTTCTTATATCTCTTACGTGTATTTAGTGCAAAACATGGTTGCACTAGATGCACGTAAAAAATTATCATGCGTTTTCGTACAAAATAATGAAAATGCACTATGGTACTGCTATAATAATACTGTAATGTAAAATACGTGCTCTAAACATTATGAAAGCGTTTTACATGAAAGGCATCCAAAAAATATTGAAATTTGTCTAGTTTGAGATATAACATATGAGAGGAGCGCTCAATTGAGGACACCCTAAAATGGAGAGAACCTAGGGACAAATCTCATCCATTAGATCATCACACATCTAAACCCCCGTGCTTTGTGGATGCGCCACGTGTCCTACTGCCAAAATCCATCAACAGTAAAAAGTAAACAGTAAAAATTAAAATACTATTCCCTGCACCTTTAAATCTCAACCATTAGATCAAAATTATCTAATGGATGAAATTCATCCATAAATTCTCCCCATTTTAGCTGTCCTCAATTGAGCGCACCCCTTACATATGTTGAGCCTTTATTTGAATATTAATTTAAACATTTGACAATTGTCATATGAGTTTGGATCAAATACAAACCAAAATTATAAATAAAAACTACAAACCCATAAAAAATTGACACGTGTAAAAATCGACCAATCAAAATTCATCTAATTCGGGTTCTTTCTGTAAATAAAAAAACACAAGCGGACTTATTTAAAAATACATAAAAGATAGGAGGGGTATAATCGTCCTAAAATTTGCTACAGTAAAATTCGACTTTCGCTACAGTACGTTTTTAAGTCTGAACAACATGCGTTAAGTCTGATCATTTTGCGTAAAATTCGACTTTTGCTACAGTACTATTTTTAAGTCTGATCATTATCAATTTTAAGACCGATCATTACCATTTTAAGTCTGCATTATCAATTTTTAGTCGGATTATTACCAATTTTAAGTCTGATCATTACCATCTTTAAGTATGATCATTCTCAATTTTAAGTATGATCATTGTCTATTTTTAAGTCTGATCATTAAGTCTTTTAAGTCTAATCATTAAGTCTTTTAAGCCTGTCCATTATCTATTTTAAGTTTGATCATTAAGTCTTTTAAGTCTGATCATTATTTATTTTAAGTCTGATCATTAAGTCTTTTAAGTCTGATCATTAAGTCTTTTTAGTCTGTTCATTATCTATTTTTAGTCAGATCATTAAGTCTTTTAAGTCTGGTCAATGTCTATTTTTAAGTCTGATCATTAAGTCTTTTAAGTATGATCATTAAGTCTTTTAAGTCTGATCATTAAGTCTTTTAAGTCTGTTCATTATCTATTTTTAGTCTGCTCATTAAGTCTTTTAAGTCTGATCATTATCTATTTTAAGTCTGACCATTGTCTATTTTTAAGTCTGATCATTAAGTCTTTTAAGTCTGATCATTAAGTCTTTTAAGTATGATCATTAAGTCTTTTAAGTCTGATTATTGTCTATTTTTAAGTATGATCATTAAGTCTTTTAATTCTGATCATTGATGCTTTTTAAGTCTGATCATTAAGTCTTTTAAGTCTGATCATTGCTGCTTTTTAAGTCTGATCATTAAGTTTTTTAAGTCTGATAATTAAGTCTTTTAAGTTTGATCATTAAGTCTTTTAAGTCTGATAATTAAGTCTTTTAAGTCTAATCATTAAGTCTTTTTAGTCTGATTATTGTCTATTTTTAAGTCTGATCATTAAGTCTTTTAAGTCTGATCATTAAGTCTTTTTAATCTGATTATTGTCTGATCATTAAGTCTTTTAAGTCTGATCATTGCTGCTTTTTAAGTCTGATCATTACCATTTTTAAGTCTGATCATTAAGTCTTTTAAGTCTGATCATTCAGTCTTTTTAGTCTGATTAATGTTTATTTTTAAGTCTGATCATTAAGTCTTTTAAGTCTGATCATTGCTGCTTTTAAGTCTGATCATTACCATTTTTAAGTCTGATCATTATCTATTTTAAGTCTGATCATTAAGTCTTTCAAGTCTGATCATTAAGTCTTTGAAGTCTGTTCATTATCTATTTTAAGTCTGATCATTAAGTCTTTTTAAGTCTGATCATTGCTGCTTTTTAAGTCTGATCATTAAGTCTTTTAAGTCTGATCATTAAGTCTTTTAAGTCTGATCATTGCTGTTTTTAAGTCTGATCATTACCATTTTTAAGTCTGATAATTAAGTCTTTTAAATCTGATCATTAAGTCTTTTTAGTCTGATTATTGTCTATTTTTAAGTCTGATCATTAAGTCTTTTATGTCTGATCATTGCTGCTTTTTAAGTCTGATCATTACCATTTTTAAGTCTGATCATTAAGTCGTTTAAGTCTGATCATTATCTATTTTAAGTCTGATCATTAAGTCTTTTAAGTCTGTTCATTATCTATTTTAAGTCTGGTCATTAAGTCTGATCATTGCTGCTTTTTAAGTCGGATCATTGTCTATTTTTAAGTCTGATCATTAAGTCTTTTAAGTCTGATCATTGCTGTTTTTTAAGTCTGATCATTACCATTTTTAAGTCTGATAATTAAGTCTTTTAAATCTGATCATTAAGTCTTTTAAGTCTGATCATTAAGTCTTTTTAGTATGATTATTGTCTATTTTTAAGTCTGATCATTAAGTCTTTTAAGTCTGATCATTGCTGCTTTTTAAGTCTGATCATTAAGTCTTTTAAGTCTGATCATTATCTATTTTAAGTCTGATCATTAATTCTTTTAAGTCTGATCATTAAGTCTTTTAAGTCTGTTCATTATCTATTTTAAGTCTGATCATTAAGTCTTTTTAAGTCTGATCATTGCTGCTTTTTAAGTCTGATCATTGTCTATTTTTAAGTCTGATCATTAAGTCTTTTAAGTCTGATCATTGCTGTTTTTAAGTCTGATCATTGTTTTTTAAGTCTGATCATTGTTTTTTTAAGTCTGATCATTGTTTTTTTAAGTCTGATCATTAACAACTCTTGGACTAAATTGAAAATAACATTATTAGGTTTATACCTTCCGTGTGGAATGACTATAATACCCCTCCGTATTTTGTCCAAAATTTCGACTAAAATGGCACTCTTCTTATATTTACTCAAAAAAAACTTCCGTAATGTGCTGAAACTAAAACGTGAACTTGGGCTTAACTGTCAGGGCCGTTCAAAATTTCACGCCGAATACTCGTGCTACCTTTCTGGGCCGAACCCAATCCCCATTCGGTTCCCATGACGTCATAAAATGCCACGTGTCACTCTCTAACGGCCATCGCTTCATGTCCTTCCTCGGAAACCTGCGTTACATCACGCGCATAATGAAAAATTCAAACCAAAAATAACACAACAAAAATAAGTAACAAATTTCTCCAATGTTTCCTCATCAAAAAGATTTCATCTTTTCGATCCAAATCGAATTGATGCTCTGTTCAGAATCGGCATCGCGATGAGTAGAGGCGGACCAGGTCCGAGTCCGCTGGTGTTGTTCTCCTTTTCGATGATCTGCATCTCCACACTCTTCATTCTCTACTCACCAACCCCGTTCAAGATCCCGACCAATCACAATCTCCCAAACGACGACGATAACGACGTCGTTTTAACCAAAACGAACGCAGAACAGAGTACGATAAACCAGAACTTTCCAGTTACACCAATACTCTGTTTTGCATCAAGTTTTAATCGTATTAATCGTTTTGATCCGATTTTACGCAGATGAGAGCGACAAGGCTGACGTCGTTGATCACGACGACGATGTTGTAAAACATGTTGGAAACGACGATGTCGGAAACGAGCGATGCGATTTGTCCAATGGGCGGTGGATTCCGGACATGAGAGGCTCGGCGTACACGAATTGGACTTGTCCGACGATACCCACTTCGAAAAACTGCTTCTTGAACGGGAGGGAAGATCGAGATTTTGTTAACTGGAGATGGAAGCCGGAACATTGTGATTTGCCGAGGTTTGATCCGAGGATGTTCCTGCGGATTATGAGAAACAAGAAGCTCGCTTTCGTAGGCGACTCTGTTGCAAGAAACCATATGGAGTCGCTCCTCTGCTTGTTGTCACAGGTCAGACATCCTGTGCTCCATCTTCCTCTCCTCCGATCTTTTCAACAAATTTGCAGGAGCTAGGGTTTGAGAAAATTCTAGTAGCGACAAAAGTTTTGTTGCTAAAAATTGTTTCGAAAAATTCCATTAGCTACGAAATGCCCCATTGCTAAATCTTAAGACCAAATGATTTATAGATTGAGAGGAAAAATCGCCTCAATTTGGCATGTTTCTTCACTAAAACACTTCTGATTTTTTTTGGTAAACTAAAACACTTCTGATTAAATGAACCAGGAAAAATTACTGTTGCAAATGCACTGTGGAGATTTAAATATTCCAATAGTGACGAAAGTTTTCATTGCTAATACTCTCAAGTCATTGCTGCTATATGATCTGATAGTATTTCGTTATAGGAAGAGACTCCGGAGGACAAGTACAAGGATTCAGAAGACAGGTTCAGGACATGGCATTTCCCGCAGCACGGTTTCACACTATCGGTCCTCTGGACGAAGTTTCTAGTAGCGGAGGAGGAGCGGTTAAGTAACGGGTCAGGCACCGGAGTTTTCAACTTACATTTAGACAAAATCGATCGGAATTGGGGTGGTGGGCAGCTAGCAGATGTGGACTACATTGTGCTTTCAAATGCACACTGGTTGTTCAGAAAGTTGTATCTTTACAAGAGCTCTAAGCTCATAGGCTGCATCTACTGCGACGATAAAGGCGTCAAGAATTACAACGTTGACGACGGGCTTAGAATGGCGTTTAGAGCGGCTTTGGAGCATATAAAGAGGTGTAGGGAGTGTAAGGAGGGGATGTTGAGTGTGGTTAGGACATTCTCGCCTGCGCATTTTGAAGGCGGGGGATGGGACACCGGCGGAAGGTGAGATGCTCAAATATATTTTAATACATCAAAATATTTGATAATTATTATTTGTTATTAATAACAAAAGCTGCGATATATTAGAATACATTAGAATATTTGATAACGGTCTGTAATACTGAGGAAAAAGATTAGGTGCAAACGTGCAAAGTATAAACCGATGAATAACGTACGGTATACTTCTTACGAACTATGTCATAGTTCGGAAAAATTTCCTATAATTCGTTCGGATAAAATCATGTCATTGTTCATAGGAAGTAAGTCATATAATTCATCGGTTTGCACGAAAAATCATGTTTGCACCTGAACTTGACTCTCAGTACTGATTATTAATAACACAAACTTGCTCTATTCATAACAGGTGTAACAGGACAAGCCCGAGAGCGAAAGAGGAGGTAGAGGTGGAGAAGCTGTTCGAGTGGGCCGTGAGAAATGCGCAAGTGGAGGAAGTTGAGAGGGCGGGAAAGATGGGAGGGAGTAGGGATATCGTCGTTTTGGACGTGACTCGAGCGATGCTGATGAGGCCTGACGGGCATCCGGGGTCACATTGGGACAATCAGTGGATGAAGGGGTATAATGACTGCGTCCATTGGTGCATGCCTGGACCGGTTGATGTGTGGAGCGATCTTTTGCTAGCTGTTCTTAGACGCAACAGAAGAAGGGATAGAGTTACCAGATTTAGTAATTAGCTAGGGACCTTAAATTGTCAAAACAGTCATTTTTACAAAAATTCATTTTTGTGACAGATTTTTCGCGCTTCAATGGCTGCGAATCGAATGTGCATTCCTTAATTTACCGATTTTGCTATTTACCATAAGCACTCAAAAAGTTATGAGTGAGATCAGGGACGGATCCAGGAATTTGGGTAGGGGTGACAACAAAAAAATATTTTGTATTATGACAAAACATACTATTGTTCAAAAAGAATTACTACATTAAAATATTTTGCATGATGTTCCTCACTGTGTACATGACTGTCTTTCTCTGAAATTTCTGTAGTTTTTCCTTTAAATAACGAATCAATAGTTGGTGTTTTCATCTATAAAATCAGAAAAATCAAAGATTAGAATCATAATGTAACATAATTTATTTCAATGTCAAAATAACACAAATCAACAAACCCTAATTCATGCAGTTCAAACTAGCGAAAATCAAAACAATACAAATCATAATACCAAAATCATCGCAGGTGACTTCAACATACATCTATTTGTCGAAATCTTATGAATCAAAAAAGAAAAAAAAAACCTGGAAGACGATTAGACGAGAGAGGCCGACGACACAGGAGCCGTGATAATGATACTGAGAAATTTATAATATAATACATAAATTATATTATATTATATTTGATTTATATTATATATTATATTATATGAAAAATAAAATTTTGGAAAAACCTGAGGGTGATAAGTGTCCCCCGGTCGGCTGTAGTTCCGTCCCTGAGTGAGATGTATATTTCTTGGTCATTAGGGTGGAAGCTCTAATGACAACTAAAAAGGCCAAATACATGCCAATAGAAAAAGAAAATTCCAACTAAGATAATATTTTTTCGTTCAGAAGGTAAACAGCTTAAAAAGCCACATTCAAGATCGCAACTTTAACAGCACATAAGTATCTACACAAAATAGACTGAGGAGCCAAATCAAACAGGAAGTTATAAGTTTCAGCTGCTGAAGTTGGAAAATTTTAAGCTGCAACAATTTTATAACTCAGGCTGAAATCTGCAGCTGCACAACATGTTCACTACGCAATATCAGCATTTGCATTGTATCAATGACATAATGTACAGTAACTGATACGGTTGGGCCAGGTTAGGCGGTGCTATTGAGCTCTGAAACTCTGGATTCTAGGCATTTTGGCCCGCTCCGCTCCCACCCCTCAACTCGGCCCATTAAATCCCTTCCGTATCAGGCCTGTAGGCCGTACACCCAAACCATTTTGGTAGAATGGATGTTGGTGGTGAGAATCGACCCCAGACACCCTTTAACACATACCTTGTAAGGTATGTGTCACGCCCAGTTGAGGGGCGGGAGCGGAGCGGACCAAAATATACAGAGTCCCAGAGCCCAATAGCACACCGCCTAGCGTGGCCCAACCGTAGCAGTAACTCAAGTTCGCTAAAATTGGCCAAGTACTCTGTAGGCCGTCAAATTTATGAGACTAAGGTAGAAAGAAAATTAGTTGACTCTTGACTGTCGACGATGAAAATATGTATATGGTCATACTCAAACTTCAATTTGTCGACAGAATCAAATGAAAATGCCAATTCTATATGTATATCAGAGTAAAGATCACATGAGAAGTGGTAGTTACGGTGAGAAATGAGAATTAATCTCATCCGTTCATCTTTGTGATCAATGGTTAGGATTAGAGTTAATTAAATTACATTAAATTACATAATTTGTACCTTTTCAAAGGATTCTTCGTAGCAGTACATTATTCGATTCTTCGTAGGATGCATATACATGAAGCTACGAAGAATCCTTTGAAAAGATACGAATAATGTACTAGTTCTCATTTCTCACCGTAACTATCACTTCTCACCGGAACCGAATTGTAGGGTTTTAACATCTATTAGCAGTCCTAATTAATCCAATTTATCAGTCAATTCCCAATTCAAATTCAAGAACCCTAAAACTGAATTGAACAATAAAGGAAATTGACACACCGGATTTAAGGTCCGTGGTTCAGCAGTTTCGTGCCTAATCCACGTTGAGCGACTCAGGCTCGGTATGCACTAGTATCTGTCGTCGGAATCGCCACAATCGCGCCGGAAGGTGAAACTCGGTTACACACTCTTCAATCCAGTGAAGCTCACAGATGAGCACACTATACTCTCAACCTCACACACTGTACAGTCGCCAGTACAATCCGAACCGAAGCCCTATACTATCGTGATCGGAGAATCTTGGAGCCGAGGGAATTTGATCGAAGAATGAATGCGCAGGATAAAACCCTAATTGCGTTTCTGTCGAGCATATATCTGATTTGGAGGAGACGAGCAGCAGCCGTCGGATCTCGCTTGATGGATCAACCTCGGACCGTCGGATGCTGGCTAATCTGCGTGCGAACCATGCTTGAATCTGATTGGTCGATCTAGCAATAGCCACGGATCAGCGACGACAATCCAGCGCGCGGAATTCGGCTTTCCTCAAAACGGCATCGTCCCACTTGATGTACCTTCAGCAACGGACAGAGCTCCAACAACAACGACTTCTTTAGCCTTTGGCGACGATCCCCTGCTACAGCCAACAGCTTCAACTCCTTCAATTCTCCACCTGAAGCTTTTGGCCTGAGCAGACTGCTATCTTCCCCAGGTCAGACCAGTCGCCACCGCCGCCGTCTTCTCGCCGGGGACTAGTGCATACCAACCTTGAGTTACCGCTCTCCACCTGCAAAACTTAAACAATAGCACTACCCCACAAACAGCAAGTCTAAGCAATGCTTAAACTTGAGGCTTGTGATGATCTTAGTGCCCATATCAGCAGCGTTCTCACTAGTATCAACTTTAAGAAGTTTCAAAGTACCAGATTCAACATGTTCCCTCAGAAAATGATACTTAATGTCGATATGTTTCGATCTCTCATGATAAACAGGATTTTTAGCTAAGCACAATGCAGATTGTGAATCAGAAAATACAATAGGACTGCCATGGAATAACTTGCATTCAGACAACAGACCTCTAAGCCACATGGCTTCCTTAACAGATTCACTTAGAGCAATGTATTCAGACTCAGTTGTAGACATGGCAACTATGGACTGCATTTGGGATTTCCAGCTAATACAATTCATGCCAAATGTAAAGTAAAATGCAGTTGTAGATTTCCTACAATCCCTATCTCCACCAAAGTCTGCATCCACATAACCAACCAACTCTAACATGTCTTTTCTCTTAGAATAACATAATCCAACATCAAGAGTAGATCTAACATAAGCAACAACATGTTTCAGTGCTAATGATGAGTCGAGTTTTCGACTCATTTATGGTCATTCTTCACTATAGTTTTGAATCGTTTCCGACATTATTTTGATGTCATTTGACCTCTATCTCTACATTTCAGGTAGAAAACAAGTTTCCCCCATGGTTAAGGCCTAAATATGAAGATTGGTTGAGTTTCGGCGCAAAATATGGAGTTTCGGGGCCAATACCGAGCATATTGACCTTTGCGTATTGTTTTGGACCTATAGGGTGGATCCGATGTTCGATTTGGCTGATCTTTAGCTTGTTGGAAAGGTATTTCAAAGGGCTACAACTTTGTAGTTTACACCAAGACCAAATTCGGACAGGAAGACTACCAAAAAGGCCCCAATCGATCGACTGAGACTCAAGTCGGTCGAGTTGATTGAACTTCAGCAACTCATCAGATCTTGCACATCCCAGTCGACCGACTGGGCACCAAGCTTCAGCCAGTCGACCGACTGGATGAAAAACTCAGATTTCTGCACCCAGATTTCAGCCGAAGCTATAAATAGAAAGAGGGCTTTTGACCTAAAGTGTGGAGGTTTTTGGGGAGAAGAAGATCGGAAAAGAGGCTCAATCAAGGTCATCCATCATCATCCAACCAAGGAGAAGTGAAGATCAAGGGAGATATCTTGGATTAATCATCCTCTCTATTCCCTCTTCTCTTCTACTTGTTGTTGCCATTAAACCCTACTCACACCATGTTGTCTTACATGATGTGTGAGTAGTGGATCTTGTGTTTTGAGGGTCTTATGACTCTCCTTGGTACTCAACAGTGGCAGATCCAGGACTGGACCAATGGGGGGGCGGACTTTGTGATGGGTCCCAAAAAATTTTTTTTGATGAATAAGGGTATAGGTTGTATTCGGAAATTTTTTTCCTATATATATATATATTCCTCATATTTGATGATATAAGTTATTTTCTAGTAAAATATCAAAGTTTGAATTCATATAAAGTTCATTGCCGATCTAACTTTGAGAGGTCATAGAAGACACGTCGATTACCCTATAAGATCGAGATATATATCATTGGAGAGATAATTTGACGGCCTACAACTCTTCAATTGATATCAAGATATCAATCAGACGTTTAAGCAACCAAAAATATAAGTAAAGTAAGAACGCATAACAAGTGTACATAGTCAATCACATGCAACCTTAACAACTTTAACATATAACAGGTACACTGAGCACCACTTGAGAAATCAATCACCTTGCGCATGAAGCTGATGATAAGGGCTACAACTTCTATACTTACATCTAGGCACAAGTCTAATGTTAAGGTGACTGAAAACTAAGTCGAAACATGACATATGTTTGAAGTCCGCTAATGATTAGCCAACTTTTTGAATCTCATAAAGACATCATCCGGTGTCCGTTGAAGATGATCTATGTATTGATAGAAAGCTAATTGAATTTTCTATAACTTTCATGTTTAATGCAAGATGAATTTCGGAGGTTAAGCTGATAAAAACAACGATCAAAGATAGACAATTAGTTGAAATTTGCCAAAATTGGAGGGATTCGAGCCACACTTCTGAAGCTCATAAAGGCATCATCTGGTGTCCGTTGAACATGATCTATATATGTATAGAAAGCTAACAGAATGTTCTATAACTTTCATGTTTACTTAAAGATGAAATTTGATGTTAAGCTGTTAAAAATAGTGACCAAAACTAGATGTTTGATTGAAGTTTGCCGAAATCAAGGGGGTCCGAGCCAACTTTCGGAAGCTCATAGAGGCGTCATGCATTGTCCGTTGAAGATGATCTATATATGGATAGAAAGCTAATTGAATGTTCTATAACTTTCATGTTTACTCCGAGATGAAATTAGAAGGTTAATCTTGGAAAAATAGCAACCGAAGATAGGTGTTTAGAATGTTCCCTTTCTTCTTCTTTCCAGTCTTCCTCTTATCCGTCATCTGAGTATCTCTTCTGCGAGCGAACGTGGGGGCGAGCGAGCCAACGTGGGGGCGAGCGAACGAACGGGGGGCGGGCCAAGGGGCGGGGGGCAGACAAGACATCGGAATGAACCAAAAACAGGAGATTTTCCGACTAACGCGGGGGCGGCCACCCCCCGCCCCCTGCATCCGCCAGTGGTACTCAATGGTCATTGTATACACATTAACATGCAATTTATGAAGTTGATTTCATTTTACCATGGTTTTCATTTTAGACATGTTGCTAAGTGTTTGATAAAATGGCTAAGTGACATGTTTGTGTTAGAACTATGATCTAAGTATCGAGAGAGCTTAGTGATGGTTTGGATATGGTAAAAATGAACTTATCAAGCATTTATGAGAGTAAATGCATGGGTGAGAGGCTAACCAAGACTTTATGCATATAACATTTGTGAAAATAGGTGCTATATAGTGAATCAATATCTTTAATTAGTGAGATTCTACATAAGAAGGCTTGACTAAGATTAGGTTTGCATGATAGTTTATCTAATTTTAGCCTAATCTAGGTTTTAAAACCTATCAAATGATTAAACTCTTGTATACATGATCATTGGGAAAATGCCAAGGAGGGGAGTAAGTCCTCGAAACGCCTCTTACTTAACGTTTTTCCCCAATTACTAACCACATAGGATTTAGATATTCACTCTTTATACATTTTATACACCACCTTTACACATTTTGTTTAGAATAGCCGAACGGAAACACAATCTTATATAGTGCATGTGCTTGGCTTGCTCCTTTGGGTTCGACCCGGTACCCTACCGGTCATTATAAATTGTTTTTGACCTCTACGAGACCCTCTTCCAAACCGACACGTCGGGAGGGTAAAAATAGACGTTGTCAAAATGGCGCCGTTGCCGGGGAGCAACTAGTTAGCACATCCCTAGACTAGATTGTGTGAAAGTTCCGCCTATTCTTGTGAATATTTTTCCTTTTTCTTACACTTGTATATTCTTCTTTTTCTCTCATATCACTTACTTGCTTTTGTTTACCTTGTTTTGCGAGGATGGATCACTACAACCAACAAGTCATGCACGATGAAGATTATTATGAAGAGGATTTTTCCAATTATGTGACAAAAGATCAAATTAGTGATTTGGACAAGAAAGTGGATAGCATGATGAGTATGGTTAATGCTTTGATTGACAAAAGGAAGTATGAAGACAATGAAGATAATTATGAGGAGGAGCAACCATACGGGAATTACCAAGGGCATGGCTATCAAAATAATCGTTATAATTTGGATGGGGATGACCAAGAAGAGGAGCAACCAAACGGCTATTGGGAAAACTCTTGGAATCCATCACATACCTACACTCAAAATTGGAATGATAGTCAATGCTTTGAAATAGAACACTCCTACCCTCCATACCCTCAACCTCCTCAACCATCAAATGAGCCCTCTAATTTTGAAGCCATGTTTGCCACTTTCCTTGAAAACCAAGAGAAGATGGACGCTCAATTGAAAATATTGGAGGCTCAAAACCATGAGTTAAAAAGCGAATGGGCTCGATTGAGGGAGATGGATGCTCAACACCAAGTTTTGGAAAGCGAATTGGGGCAACAAGTAATGGAAAACGAAAACTTGGATGATGAAGAGGAGGTTTCCAAAGAAGAAGACCTTAGATCTAATGCCTCAAAGGAAGAACGGGATCAAGAATTGGAGGATGAATGGTGGGGAGCCGCACCCGAAGCTCATTGCAACGAATGGGATCATGCCATCCCATTGACGCTCTCCGATGAGGAGTTCTTCAATGATGATGCCTCTTGCATTGAGGAAACACCTTTTGTTGTTGAAGAAGAACTCTCTCCTCCCGCTACACACGAGCTTGAATGTGAATCCCAATTCCTTGATGAGGACAAGATAGAGGAAGAGCGCATAGAGGTTGAAAGTCTTCAAGGGTATAGAGACTTCGTTGAGGTTTTCATGGAAGAAATGAAGGAACCACCTCGCATAGAAGAAGACAAAAGTTTAGAAAGGGATATTGAGGATGGGGGACCCAAGGACATCATAGAAAAACTCAAGGAGGGGATGCCCATCATTCTCGAGTCAAGTTATGAGGACCCTTTCTTCACTACTTTGGCTCGAGACAAGTTTGGGAGTTTCGTGCCTTATTTTGCAAGATCTTTGGAAGGATGCTCCCATGACCCCTTAGCTCTAAAGGGATCGTCATATTTGAAGGGGTCAAACTTGCAATTGGAAGTCCATCGTAGGCTTGATGGGAGGATATTCAAATGGGATTTGAAGGTGGATTGACATGACCAAACTCAAGGCCCCGTGAGAAGGGATCCTAGCAAAGGACTTCTCAACGAGTGATTCTATGGGGCGCTTTGCTACGTCTTTGCCAAGACGGGAAAAACTAGGCCCTCGCGGGAGGTAACCCGGTTTGTAAGTGTTTCATTCTTGATCTTTATTATGTTTAAATGTTTGGCATGATTTTGAGTAGCTAAGACTCTTAAGTGGGGAGTGTGATATGTGCTATTAGTTTGTCAAATTTTAAGTGTGGAGTGAGGTCTTCTCACTCCAATTCTATTTCACATCTTGATGAGCTGTATTTATACGACTCGTCGAGTCATTAAATCCCACCATTTCATTCACTTTATTATGCGAACAGTTACTTTTTAGTGTTGTTTCGTGTTTCAGGTGATTTGGAAGCTCTAGGAGGAATCGCGCTCAAAAGCGACGTTTTACGCCAAAAACATCACAAAGACTGAAGGACTCAGCCAAAGGAGGGTCGTGAACAGTGTTTTTCGGCTCGTGAACAGTACTCCGGCGTGAACAGTGATCCAGCGTGAATAGTAATTCTGGCGTGAACAGTGATTTCGGGCCGTGAACAGTACTTCGGGAAAAGAAAGTCCAAGTTCCAAGTCCAGCTCGTTCGGCCCAAAAACACATTGTCATATTAGGGCACAAAACTACATTGCTAGGGTTTCGGATTATTCTTGAAGATCAAGGTGACTTGGAGATTAAGCAAAGATAATTATGGAAATATTTCCATGATTATCTTTGGCTTATTTTGGAAATTTTAGGGTTTCTCAAAACCCTATATAAGGAGGTGCATACTACACTAGAAAATCATCCCTCTCATCACCAAAAACCACACGCCCATCACTTGGCCGTGCAACATCACTCTCCTCTTCATTCCGCCCGACCTCCGCCTTTGCTCCTCCGTGCGCCGCTGCTGCTCCGCCCTCATCAGCCACTCTCGGCCAGCCCTAGCTTTTGTACTCGGTCATTAGTGAAGTGTCTTGTTTCCCTTTTATTATTTGCATTGTTATTCATGAGTATGTGTAACTAAAACTCTTGTTCGGGTTAGGGTTAAATATTTGTGACTTATGTTTTTGAGATTTGAATCTTAATGCTTGTTTCGTTATTCGATTAAACCTTGTGCTCATTATTTGGATTGAATTGTGAAGTTAAGTGGAGGTTTGGAATAGCAAAGCTTAACTGATCAATTCAACTCCCCTATTTACTATTTGTTGATACTAGAGAGCTATTAACAAGTAGTGCACTAATTCGATATATCTTGGAATGGAGTATTGAATTATTAGGTTTAATTGTGGTGTAGGCGTCCGGAAAGACACTACTTTAGGTTATAACTTGGAATGGAAGTAACCACACTTAGGAATTAGAAACATGATATTTAGAAATCAATGATAAAACCAAGTCACAATTGAATAACACCCTAACCTGAATATTTCCTCTCTGATATTTACACCTTAGCAATTTTCGTGATTTACAATTGTTTCACTAACAATTACTCTCACCTAGTTTCTTGTTTTTCTCCATTACAGAACAAAGTAGTAGCTATCTAGCTCCCTTGGGTTCGACACTTGCTTACCGCTGTTCTAATCCACAGTTCGAAGTGAGGAAAATATAAATTGTTTTTGCACAGGTACGACGACAAACCTTGTTCAAAAATGGCGCCGTTGCCGGGGAGCTACGCACGGTGAACTTTTGTTCTCTTTTCTTTTTCGTTTATTTTTCTTTGTTTTTTGTTTATTTCGAAAACTGCTTATTTCGGTGATTCCCCATTCAACTGTTCAATTTTTGTTTTCAATTCTTTTTGATTTCCAATTTCTAGCTCTCAGAGGGTTCTGTCACCAAGACTTACGAGTCTAAGGATTTTGGGTTTTAAGTGGGACCGCTGTGACCCCTCCAATCTCCTGGGGACCCTTTGTTGCTAGTCTGTCCTTGCTATTTCGGTGTTTGCTATCTCGGTGCTTGTTATTCTCGCAACATGTCTCGCGCAGGTAGTAGAGTTGCTGAAAACGTCCCATATGAAGATGACAACCTCAGTGACCAAGAAGAAGACCAGTTCGAATTACCTCTCCAAAACCCCCCAGAAATTGACAACAACGAGGAAGTACAACAAGTAATCTATGACGATCCAGAGCAGCTAATCCGTGATCAGAGAAGGGCACAAAGAGATGCAGCTAGACAAAATCAGAACCAAGGGGCAGCTGCAGTACTACAAGGAGGACCGATCCAAGGACAGGTCCGAGCCCGACAGCAACAAAACCAACAACAGCCCCCAGCACGACAACAGGTTGCAGCTAGACAACCAGCCCGACAGCAGGTTCCGGGCAGACAAGTAGTCCATCAAAGAATTCAGGCCAGACCTCAGATTCAGGGCCGACCACTGCAACATCAGGCTCAAAATCAGGACCAGCCGCCCCCCCAGGCGACCCAGACAGCCGGTGTACGAAGAGGAAGCCTACTATCACGAAGAGGAGCCATCTATGGGAGAGCTCTTGGTCCCAGACTTCAAAGACCAGACATGGCCAATCTATGAAGGACCAGAACTCGAGGACATCACTATCAGCACCTCAATCGTCCATCACCTTCCCAAATTCGCAGGATCCAAGGGAGAATCAGCTACAGGGCATCTGAAGCGTTATCATGGCAGTTGCCACAACTATAGACCCTACAGAGCTTCAGTGGACGACTTCAAACTTAAGGCGTTCTACTTCTCACTCTCTGACTCCGCCACAGACTGGTTCTTGTCCTTGCCCGCAGACAGCATTTATACGTGGGAAGAGATGCAGCGCCAGTTCCTCTTGAAATACTACCCAGCTGGACGAGCCATGAAGGTCCGTAGACAGTTGCAAGAGCTCAAGCAAGGACCCAATGAGACCTTATCAGAATACGTGGAGAAGTTCCTTGCCTTGGAGAAGAGCTGTTGTAACCTTGAGCTTCCGGAGAAGCTACTGGTGGAATACTTGCTAGATGGAATTTGCAGACTGGACAGAAAACTCCTAGATGCCTCAGCTAGAGGCAACCTGATGAACCTCAGCCCTGCTAAAGTCAAACAGATGATCATATCAGTAGCAGAGAGTGAGCGATTCCAGGATGAAGCTATAAAGGAGGATGACTATGCCAGAACTCAGAATGTATCACGAGTGGAGCCCTCTATCAGTGCCATGATCACAGAACTCAAGGAGATGAGGGAGCTGATGAAGCATGTCGTCAGAAGGCAGCCAGTCCAGGTCAGACCATGCAAGTTTTGTGCAGCTACAGATCACAAAATAGACGAGTGCCCTACTATAGTGGAAGATGACCAAGCCGAGATCAATGCAGTGGGCAACTATCAAAATTATGGCAATCAGCCAGGGCCAGTCAGACAGTTTAATGCAGCAGCGCCCAACCAAGGGAGCAATGGACAGCCCTGGAAGAACAACAACCAGCAGAATCAGGCCCAGCCAGCACGTCAAAATGCACCTCAGCAGACCCAGCAGCCTTACCAGCATCCTCATCATCAGTTCCGACAGAATGCACCGGGACAGTATCAGCAGAATGCTCCAAGTCAGTATCAGCAGAGAGGGCTGAACAGCAATCAGTCAGGCCCGAGCAACCACGGAAAACCTATCGAGAAAGTAGTAGAAGAGCTGGCAACCTCGACCAAGAACGACATTGCAGACATAAAGAAGCAGATATCCGAGATCGCTACACTAGTCTCAGGTCTCTCAGCTAGTGTACACGCAGGATGACTTCCCTCGCAGACAGTTCAAAATCCTAAGGGGAATGTCAGTGCATTGACATTGAGGAGTGCACGAAGGGTATCAGGACCACCAGAGGACGAAGCAGAGCCCGATTAGGATGAGGCCGGACAGGATTCCGCACAAGAGACAGACGTCTCTCATACAGACCAGACTTCATCAGACGAGACCCCAGTCTCACGGCCAGAACCGGTTCCCACTATAGAAAATGCTAACGTTCAGGTACCTTTACCTTTTCCTGTGCAGGCTCGAGCTCCAAAGAAGTATGTGATGGACAAGGAAGTGTGGGAGCTATTCAGCAAGGTAGAAATCAACATCCCACTCCTTGAGGCCATCAAGCAGATCCCGAGGTACTCCAAGTTTCTGAAGGAGTTGTGCACAAACAGACGAAGAGGAATCCAGCCCGACCAGGAGCTCATGAGCAGGAATGTGTCAGCGGTGATTCAGCGCAAGGTGCCACCAAAATGCGGTGATCCAGGCACATACACCATTCCCTGCATGATCGGTAACATTAGGCTAGAGAATTGCATGCTTGATCTCGGTGCCTCTATTAATGTTTTACCATATTCTATATACTCCAGTTTGCGCATTGGTCCTCTAGAACCTGCAGGTCTCACCATACAGCTGGCGTACAGGTCATGTAAGCAGCTCGAGGGCAAAATCGAGGATGTGCTAGTGCAGGTAGGAGAGCTAGTATTCCCAGCAGACTTCTATGTGCTGAAGATGGAGAATTGTAGCCCGACAAACCATGCGCCGATTCTACTCGGCAGACCGTTCCTGAAGACGTCGAAAATGAAGATAGATTGCGACACTGGGACGCTGACCATGGAGGTTGAGGACGAGGTGATCAGCTTTGACATCTTCAGGGCCATGAAACATCCTACAGAGTACGAGGCGGTCCATGCCTTAGACACTCTGGACGACCTTGTCCAGGAAGTACATCCGGAGAGAGGGACCGACCCACTAGAGCAGGAACTCGAGGAGGCTGTATATTCACCAGAGGACTCATACGAGCACACAGAGACCATCTTGGACGTGCTGGACCAGCTCGAGATTGCTCAGCCACTTACCCCAAGGTATGAGGTTAATGCAGTTCGTTTATTCAAATCACAGGTGTGTTTGCCTTCTGTTGTGCAGGCACCTACAGTGGAACTGAAACCTCTACCTAGTCACTTGAAGTATGTATTCTTAGGGGAGGATAGCACGCTGCCAGTCATCATTAAGAGTGGACTCGAGCCAGATCAGGAGCGTAGGTTGATGGGAGTACTGACCGAGCACAGACAGGCCAATGGATGGACACTGGCCGACATCAAGGGAATCAGCCCTACTGTCTGTATGCATCGGATTTTGTTGGATGATGGAGCTAAGCCTTCGAGGGAACCTCAGCGCAGATTGAATCCTATCATGATGGAGGTGGTCCAAAAGGAGATTCAGAAGCTTCTGGATGCTGATGTGATTTACCCGATCTCAGACAGTCAGTGGGTAAGTCCGGTACATGTTGTGCCGAAGAAGACAGGAATCACAGTGGAGAAAAATGCCGAGGGGGAGATGGTCACGACATGAGTCAAAAATGGATGGCGCATGTGCATAGACTACAGGAAGCTGAATGCAGTTACGCGCAAGGATCACTTTCCTCTTCCATTTATTGATCAGATGCTCGACCGCTTGGCAGGTAAGCCTTATTTCTGCTTTCTAGATGGTTTTTCAGGCTATAACCAGATTCCCATAGCACCCGAGGATCAGAAGAAGACGACCTTTACATGTCCATTCGGTACGTTTGCTATTCACCGGATGTCTTTTGGCTTGTGTAACGCACCAGGTACTTTTCAGAGGGTGGTTACTAGCATATTCTCTGACATGATATGGTCATTTATTGAGGTGTTTATGGATGACTTCACTGTGCATGGTGACACTTTTGATGCATGTCTAGATAATTTGAGCATGGTACTTGCACGTTGTGTTTCTATGAACTTGGTGCTCAATTATGAAAAGTGTCATTTTATGGTTACTCATGGAGTTGTACTCGGTCACATAGTCTCACATGAGGGGATAGAGGTAGATAAGGCGAAAATAGATTTGATTGTTACTCTGCCATATCCCTCTACAGTCCGTGATATTAAGTCGTTTCTAGGGCATGCTGGTTTCTATCGTAGATTCATTAAGGATTTCTCGAAAAAGGCACTGCCTTAATCTAACCTCTTGCAGAAAGATGTTCCTTTTGAGTTTACAGATCAGTGCAGGGCAACATTTGACGAGCTGAAGGAGGCCCTCACCAGCACGCCCATCATTAGAGCTCCGGGCTGGACTCAGCCATTTGAGATTATGTGTGACGCGAGTGATTATGCTGTAGGAGCAGTTCTTAGTCAGAAGGTGGACAAGAAGCCCGTGGTGATCTACTACGCTTCGAGGACACTGGACGTGGCCCAGAAGAACTATTCGACCACAGAGAAGGAGCTGCTAGCCGTGGTTTTCACCTTGGAGAAATTTAGATCATATCTGTTATGTACTAAAGTTGTTGTCTACTCTGACCATGCAGCTATTAGGTACTTGATGACGAAGAAGGAGGCAAACCCGAGGCTCATTAGGTGGATCCTGCTCCTACAGGAGTTTGACGTGGAGATCAGGGACAAGAAGGGCATAGAAAATACGGTTGCAGATCACTTGAGCCGTCTTGTCAGAGAGGAGGATGCCGGGCAGATTACAGAGACGTTCCCAGATGAGCACTTGTATGCTATTTTGGGTAAGATGCCATGGTTCGCTCCTCTAGTGAACTACCTGGTAGGAGGTAAGTTCCCGCCCTCTTACTCTAGGGCACAGTGTTTGAAACTGAAGCATGATGCTAAATACTATGTGTGGGATGACCCGTACTTGTGGAAAATAGGCGTAGACCAGATTCTTAGACGGTGTATCCCTGATGATGAGATTGCTTCAGTTATCAGTTTTTGCCATGAGTTAGAGTGTGGAGGCCATTTCGGCCCTAGGAGGACTGCTAGGAAGATTTTAGATAGTGGTTTCTTTTGGCCGCATGTTTTTAGAGATGCCTACGATCATTGTAAGAGATGTGATAGATGCCAGAGAGTAGGTAATATTTCGGCCAGACAGGAGATGCCACAGGTCCCCATATTAGTGAATGATGTGTTTGACATTTGGGGGATAGATTTTATGGGCCCGTTTCCTATTTCATGTGGATTTTCTTTTATCTTGGTTGCAGTTGATTATGTGTCCAAGTGGGTAGAGGCCAAGGCCACTAGATGTGCTGATGCTAAAACTGTCGTAGACTTTTTGCGCACTAACATCTTTTGCAGGTACGGAGTACCTAAGGCCATTATCAGTGATCAGGGGACCCACTTCTGCAACCGCATCATGGCATCTACACTGAAGCGCTACCATGTTCATCACCGGACTTCCACAGCATATCACCCCCAAACGAATGGGCAAGCGGAGATCTCCAACCGCGAAATTAAGGGAATTCTGGAGAAGATGGTAGGACCGACTAGGAAGGATTGGAGCCAGCGGTTAGATGAGGCATTGTGGGCGTACAGGACAGCTTACAAGACCCCGATCGGCACCTCGCCTTTTCGGTTGGTCTATGGGAAGGCGTGCCACTTACCGGTCGAGCTCGAGCATAAGGCATATTGGGCACTGAAGAAGTGCAATCCAGATTTACAGGCAGCCGGGCAAGACAGGAAACTACAGTTGTGCGAGTTGGAGGAGTTGCGCCTCGAGGCTTACGAGAGCCAAACAGACTACAAGGCGCGGACCAAGCTCTACCACGACAAGGTTATACTCAGGCGCACGTTTGAAGTTGGGCAACAGGTCCTGGTCTTTTCATCACGCCTACGATTGATGCCAGGCAAGTTGCGGTCCAGATGGACAGGCCCATATTCAGTTACTCACGTTTATACCCATGGAGCGCTCGAGCTAGAGTGCCCTACAGATGGGCGGTGCTTTAAGGTCAATGGGCAGAGGGTGAAGCACTACCACGGAGAGATCGAGATACCAGCCCAGGAGTTTGACCTAGCCGAGCCCCTTGCCACCACCGTTGATGAGATTCCCCTTGCTGAGCCTCCTGACACTTAGAGGAGGTACCGTCGAGCCAACGACGTAAAACAAAGGCGCTCGCAGGGAGGCAGCCCTGCACTTTTTACTTTTCAGTTTATTTACTTATTATGTTTATCCGTGTTTTGAGTCATTATTGTCACATTGTACTTGGAAAGGGAGACATTTTTTTATGCAGGGAACAGCCACGCGAGCGCACGAGGACACCCATGCAAGCGCACACCCAGGACAGCCCCATGCCACGACACCATCAGGGGAGTTTTTGTTCCATCCTTTTCCTTTCTTTTCCATATTGTTTCCATGCATGTGAGTCTTGAACTTAAGATGAGCCGTGAGGACACGTCATTTCAAAAGTGTGGGGTGGGAGAGTCAGTTATGAGTCAGTTATCGAGTCAGCATGCCCACCACACAGAGTCAGCACGTTTCGAGTCATTTTTAAAATTTTTGTACATGAATACTTCACTATTTCCTAGACTTGTAGTATTGGATAATGATATGGTGAAATAGATAGAGCCAATTACATGCATGTCTTTGGTGAAAATTGATTTGTGCGACTAACATGTGATCTTAAAATCTTTGCGTGCCTTTGTTAGTTGAGATAAACAGGGATGTGGAGTTGATAGAAATGCCCTAGAGAGACTTGACAGATCATTCAAAGGCCGAACTCAGGATATATGGTTATGTGGAGTTCGTGGAGGCTAGCACTTCGAGGCAACATAGTACGAGTCTGCTCCGCCACTGCGGTACTTTTGCGGTTAGGCAGGACGGTGGCACACATCGTCCAATCTCTAGTCCAAGTAGCCGAGAAAATAGGCAAGCGACCCTTGACTTGACCCGTGTCAAAAGGACAAGGATGAGTGAGAGCAGGAAGGTTTCTAATCCGAGTAACCGGGAAAATAGACGAGCGACCCTCGGCTTGACTCGCGTCAAAAGGAGAAGGAACCACGGTTCAAGCAAGTCACAATCCGCACTTCAAGGCAACAAATCCACCACTATTGTGATAGTCCACACGTTTCTCATGTGAAAGCATCATTGAAATCCCAAATCAGATGACACTATAGCTGGCTGAAAAGCACTCAACATTTTGAAGCTCGAATCAATCACGTGCAAGAAAAAGCGGCAAAGCATAACCATATAGCAGCGAGTTCGAGTCCGAGAATGAGGGTTCATGGGTCTAAAAGGGCTATCTCCCGATACATCCGAATTAATTTGCATCTCGACCCAAAGGTAACACGTATCATTAGCCCATGTTTTTCGCACACTGATATTAGTAGCAAGCATGCATAACAGGCGAGGTCTATAGTAGCTAAGTCACGTCCATGTAGCTAGTCTAGGATGACCGAAGCTTTGTGGTGTTTACATTAGTTATTCCTCTTATGTCCTAGTTCTTGTTCGGGACGAACAAGTTTAAGTGTGGGGTGGTTTGATGAGCCGTATTTATACGACTCGTCGAGTAATTAAATCCCACCATTTCATTTACTTTATTATGCGAACATTTACTTTTTAGTGTTGTTTCGTGTTTCAGGTGATTTGGAAGCTCTAGGAGGAATCGCGCTCAAAAGCGACGTTTTACGCCAAAAACATCACAAAGACTGAAGGACTCAGCCAAAGGAGGGTCGTGAACAGTGTTTTTCGGCTCGTGAACAGTACTCCGGCATGAACAGTGATCCGTGTGAATAGTAATTCCGGCGTGAACAGTGATTTCGGGCAGTGAACAGTAACTTCGGGAAAAGAAAGTCCAAATTCCAAGTCCAGCTCGTTCGGCCCAAAAACACATTGTCATATTAGGGCACAAAACTACATTGCTAGGGTTTCGGATTATTCTAGAAGATCAAGGTGACTTGGAGATTAAGCAAAGATAATTATGGAAATATTTCCATGATTATCTTTGGCTTATTTTGGAAATTTTAGGGTTTCTCAAAACCCTATATAAGGAGGTGCATACTACACTAGAAAATCATCCCTCTCATCACCAAAAACCACACGCCCATGACTTGGCCGTGCAACATCACTCTCCTCTTCATTCCGCCCGACCTCCGCCTTTGCTCCTCCGTGCGCCGCTGCTGCTCCGCCCTCATCAGCCACTCTCGGCCAGCCCTAGCTTTTGTACTCGGTCATTAGTGAAGTGTCTTGTTTCCCTTTTATTATTTGCTTTATTATTCATGAGTATGTGTAACTAAAACTCTTATTCGGGTTAGGGTTAAATATTTGTGACTTATGTTTTTGAGATTTGAATCTTAATGCTTGTTTCGTTATTCGATTAAACCTTGTGCTCATTATTTGGATTGAATTGTGAAGTTAAGTGGAGGTTTGGAATAGCAAAGCTTAACTGATCAATTCAACTCCCCTATTTACTATTTGTTGATACTAGAGAGCTATTAACAAGTAGTGCACTAATTCGATATATCTTGGAATGGAGTATTGAATTATTTGGTTTAATTGTGGTGTAGGCGTCCGGAAAGACACTACTTTAGGTTATAACTTGGAATGGAAGTAACCACACTTAGGAATTAGAAACATGATATTTAGAAATCAATGATAAAACCAAGTCACAATTGAATAACACCCTAACCTGAATATTTCCTCTCTGATATTCACACCTTAGCAATTTTCGTGATTTACAATTGTTTCACTAACAATTACTCTCACCTAGTTTCTTGTTTTTCTCCATTACAGAACAAAGTAGTAGCTATCTAGCTCCCTTGGGTTCGACCCTTGCTTACCGCTGTTCTAATCCACAGTTCGAAGTGAGGAAAATATAAATTGTTTTTGCACAGGTACGACGACAAGCCTGTTCACATCTCCACACCCCTCCACATTTCCCTTGATTTGTAAATGAATAATGATGTTGCCCTTAGTGCTCTTGTGCATGTTCTAGAGGATGTAGATTACTTTCCTTGCTCGTATTCTATGAATCTTATGCCATGATGTTATCATGTAATTAGTGAAGCTCACTTGCCTCATACTTGCGTTGCACGACCTTGTATGTCACTTGTTACTTTTAACCTCTCATGTTTTCTTGTCATCAAGGAAATTATTCTCATCATATGTTATCAAGCCTTGCACAATGACGTCTTTTCTCTTGATGGGGCACATCTACAAACGAGGGGAGTTCCTATGCGCCTTTATCTCATTTTCTTCATTGTTTGCGTTTAGGGACTAAGCCATGCTTTAAGTGTGGAGTGGTTTTGCGCATAGTTCACATGCTTTCATGCCATACATACCATGTTTGAATGAGCACTTGCATTCATGTATTCGATCCCTAACATGAGAGTGTTTTTAACCACATAGGCTTGTGACTATCGATTCCAATTCCTATAAATCACATCTAGCCTATTTGTCACTTATTGGATCTTGAACTTAGAACCGACCTAGTCCATTGAATGTGTATTCTTGGGAGCCAATATCATTGCTATCTTTCGTCTATCCAATCCTCTAAGTATTTTCGTTGAAATACCTTGGATCAAGCTATAGAAAGCACTTTTAAAAATCTTCATGAAAAACTTAGACCCCTTGAACATTCCTTGGTGACTTGAGTTCTCTAACACGGTGCCTTGCTTATGTTTGTTCCCCGCACATTCCATACACTTTTTGAACATGTTGTCAAGTCTTAAGTGTGGAGTCAAAAATAAAAGAGGGTGAAAAATAGACCCAAAATTTTTTTTTTTTCAAAAAATGATACAAATGCCGGGGGTTAGGGAGGTAAGTCCCCCCTCGAAAGCATTTGTAGGCCAAAGGCCAATTCAAAAGAAAAGAAAATAAGAAGCACTTAAAACTTGACTCTATGTTCTTCCATCATTATTCACTTGTGCGGGATTCAACATTTGCATTGTGTGCTAGTTGGAATAACTCTTGGACGACCCATGTGCTTGCACGGGAGTATACATTTGGTCTATGACTTGTTTTAAAGAACTCTAGTGTCAGACTCCTCTTCCCTTATGGATTACGGCTTAAGCGCCTATTACTTGGGAACGAGTTCCATGTCGCGAGCCCGTGGGCAAGCCCTAGCAAGCATAGGCGAGCAATTGACACTTTTTGTGCAAACTAAAAAGCTTTACTTCTATCGTATTACCTTGAAAATGAATAGACATTTGGATGAGACGATTGATAGCTCTAGTATTGATGACCTTGAATGCACAACTTCAAAGGTACTTGACAGCACTGCCTTGTCGCGAGGCAATGTGTACAAAATAAATTTATAAGTCCGCTACTCGCGACTTTACTACTGGGTAGCAAGTGGTAAGTAGGGGTCGAACCCAAGGGAATTGGTGGATTAGTTGTTCTTTAATGAAGCTTACACATAAATTAAAGTGCGATTGGGGTTGGGTTTGAGTGGTTTATGCAGAAAGTAAGTTACAGTGCATAAAAGTAAATGACAGGAAGTAAATGTACAGAAGGTAAACAGTTGATGTTTTAATGGAAGGAAAGGATTCGGTTAAAGGGTTTTATATCATATCATCGTTCATCATTGACTTCTAATGATCATACTAAGTGTTCAAAAGTGTATCAAGGCTATTCCTAGCACATGACTTGCCACACTGTCTAGTCTTTTGCAAGACAAAGAACTCTTGTTCTAGTATGTGCATCCATTTGATCATCATTCCTGATAAACCAAATGGTGTTTAAAAGAGGTTGACTTCCACAGATAAGCTGTGCTCTTCCGAGCCTCCACTTATCCACGGAAGATCACGAACCCATGGCAGAGCTTTGCTCTTCCGAGCACCCACTCAACCAATGTAATTCTGACCTAATATATGGCACCTAGAACAAGTTGAACACAAAGAGGCACTAAGCAAAGAGTCTAGAAACGATTCATGATATAAGAAACACCTTCAACCGAATATAAGTCTTAGCTACTTGAATTCATGTCAAGGAATACAAGCAAGCCGTGGCTTTGAACAAGAACACCGAAAAGGAGAATAACTTTAAAGTAAGAACAATATATACGGAAAGTAAAGGACAAGTAAGGAAAGAGAAAGCCGTGGCTTTTGTACCTACAATAAGGGGAGGAGAGGAGCTCCTAAGCAAGATCCAAGTAAGGAAAAGTAGCTCCAAAATGAAGAACAAAGCAAGAACAAGTGAAGAACAAAATGTTTATTGAAAGTGAAGAGAAGAGGGTTAAGCCCTCTATCTCTCTAAAACACTTGTGGATTGTGGGATACATTTACAAGGAGAGGGCATGCTCTATTTATAGGCTAAGGGGAGGCAAGGATGTGGAGGAGAAGCAAGCCACTTGGCATGAGATGGGAGGAAGAGCTCAAAAGCCATCGGGTGATGTCATCATCTCATCTAGCCGCCCCCCATGTGGCATGCAAGGAGAGGAGGAGAGGAGGATGGGAGGAGGAAGCCGCCGGCTAGGTGGCATGAGGGGAGAGGATGTGAGTTTTGTGATCTCATTCCAAAAAGCCATCGGTCCTTTCAGCTCCGGACTGACTCTGGTTGCCCTTCGGTTGGACTTGTTTTGAGTGATTCTAGTTTAGGATCATGTAAGTTGAACAGTCGGAATCTGATTGGGTTGGACTTGTTTTGAGTGATTCTAGTTTAGGATCATGTAAGTTGAACAGTCGGAATCTGATTGTGTCCTCGAGTGTCTTGTAGTCCATTTTCAGCTTAAAAACTCCTCCTTAGTCTGTATTCTCTTTAGACTTCAAAATACCCTGTAGATAAATATCGGAACTAACAAGCAAAAGTTAAATAGACAAAGAGTCTAATTTGGTGGGTTTAACTGTGTTTATGATTCATACAATTATGGTTCATCAGATCACCCCACACTTTTAGTTTTTCGTCCCGAACAATGCTTTTTAAAGGGCGGCACACACAATCTAAGTAAAAACTTCAAAATACGAAAGTGAGATTGTGGGACTCGATTTATCCTAATTCATGCATTACTTACTTATCATCAAACTAAACCGTGTAAATACTTAGAAGAAACTTGATACTTGTACCTTTGCGCCGAGATGCAAATTAATTCGGATGTTTCGGGAGATCGCCTTTTTTAGGCTCCTGTACTGCATTCTCGGGATCGACTCGCACTATATGGTTTCCTTGTAGCTTTCTCTAGCACGTGATTCGGTTCGAGTTTCACTGAGTTGAGTACTTTGATTTCTTTTTAGCGAGGGACAGCTTCTGTAATGTATCGGCCTTTGGCCTTTGATATTGAGTTGGAGATTCTTCACTTTTGTTTCGGTTAAAACCTTCACAATTTTGGCCTTTGGCCTTTGACTAGCTTCTTTTGAGCTTTTTGCTTCTTTGTGACTTGCTAGTCCATTTTCTCAGCCTTTCTTTGGGAGGTCCAATCATCGCCCGCGAGCATATGGAAATACCTCCCCGCTCTTTCTCATCCTCGCCGTTTCGCACGGGTCAAGATGAGGGTCGCTCATCTATTTTCCCGGCTACTAGGACTAGAGATAGGACGGTTTGATTCCCGTCCCGCCTCTTGCATAAACGCTGCACGGCGGAGATGACTTCAATCTTTACTGAAACCCGAAGTGCAGCCTCCACTGACTTCGAAAACCATATAGTTAGATTCGATCCTTCGATTGCTTGCCAAGCCTCTCTAGGACAGTTTATGTCAACTCCACATCCCCTGTATATCTCAGCACAAAGGGACAAATGAGAAGTTACATTCTAAGTTTTTAAACAGTTGAATTTTCACAAGGTAAATGCATGAATTTAGGTCTATCTTTTTCACATTCTCAAGTTCATATTTTCAAAAAGATAATATTAAGGGAAAAGGAAAAAGAAAAAGAAAACATGTTTATGTACAAAGGTGGTTCTCACCCCCACACTTTTGAACGAAGGCGTGCCTTTCAGCACGACTTAGTTCAAAAAGTCATGCAAATATATACAAGAGAAGGAAATGACATTAAGGAAAAGAGAAGAACTGAACTCCCTTTTACTGTGTCGTGTCGTGGAACGACATGCCTCGGAGCTGGATAATCGAGGGAGTTCGGCTGGGGCCTTGAACTCTCAGCGCAGGCCCGGTAATTTCTCGGAAGCTGCCTGGCTGATCTGATCTTGCTCCAAAAACCGATTCCTACATGTTAGACATTCCTTCTATACAAAAAGTGGGTGAGAGCGACTTACGGTAAAATCTAAATGACAGAAAAGAAAATTACTGAAAGTAAGATAGGTGTCGGGTTACCTCCCGACCAGTGCCTTTGTTTAACGTCGTTGGCTCGACAGTACCTCACTCATGGATCATAAGTAGGGATCCCATGGGTGCTTGAGGTCGAACTTCTTCTCGGCTGCCCTTTTGCTCCGAGAGGGTGAGGCTTTATTGACCATAGCTGCTGGTCCAATGAGTCGTGCTCGCTTGTTACTCCTTCCGGGTTTCTATTCTTTCGGCCCATGTCTTTGCCGCTTCTTCATGTTTGAATAGTTGGCACCTTTGCGAGTTTGGAAGTTTGGTTTTGTGCCATTAAATGTAGGCGACATTAAGCATGCGCCTCTGCCAATCCTCTTCATTGTGGCAGTGATGGATGGTTGTCTTGGAACGAGTGAGTTTTCAGGCGGTTTTCCTTGGCTTGTGACGAGTGAGAGTTCATTTGTCGGCTTTTTTGGCTCAAGCTCCTCCTCTAACTCCCCTTGCACCTCATCATTATTGATTATATGATCTTTGGTGGCTATGATCGGCATAAAACACGAAGGGTTAAGTTGAGGCACTTCGACCATGAGGACTGGGTCTGTTTCAGGTGCTCCGACAGTGAGGACCGGGTCTTTCTCGGATAGTTCGGCAATGAGGTCCGGGACTTCCTCGGGTGCTCCGAGCGCAAGGACCGGGCCTGGCTTGATTTCTTCGGCCGATTTGGCAGTGAGGTTCGGGACTTCTGTTGGCTCGGCAGTTAGGACTGTGATTTCCTCGGATGGATTGGTGATAAGGACCGGGCCTGATTTGGGCAGTTCTTCTTATAACTCCCAGGGATAATCTGAATGGAGCTCTTCTTCAGGCAACCACGGGTCCTCATCCTCGTCATTCATATGGTCTCCGGGGGCAATCATACTGAGGTCCGGATCTGTTTTGGGCAGCTCTTCAGTTAGGACCGGAATTGATTTGGGCAGTTTGGCAATGCGGTCCCAGATCAGTTGTGTAGCTGCCCAAAATTCCTCATTTTTGACCTCGTCTTGGTGTATCGGGGCACTCATTTGTTGGATGCTAGCTGCCAATTCTTCCTCCTTGTCCTTGAGTGGCTTGGGTGCTCCGACAGTGAGGACCGGGCCTGTCTTGGCCGGTTCTTCTTCGGTCATCTGTTGGTCCTCATTCTCTGCCGGCTCCTCGGGTTCTGTCGTCCTTTCTATTGCCCATGATTTGGTTTCGGCCGTGAATTGGTGCATCGAGGCATTCAATTGCTGTATGTCTGCGGCCAATTGCTGGGTGCTAGCTGCCAGCTCGTTTTCTGCTACCCATAATTTGGTTTTGGCCCTGATTTGGTGCATCGTGTTGTCCAGTTCTTCACGCCACATGGCCTGATCTTGTCTTGGTCTTGACCTCGCGGCCAAATCATCTATTAAGTTCCAAAGATCAGCTATGTCTAAGTTGTTCACCGAGCCTCCCGCTGCATCATTTAGCCAATTCCACTCTTGTGGCATCATCCCATTGAGAAACCTTTGAAGAAGATCGTGGTTGGTGAATCCATGGTGCAGGCAACTCGTCACAATGGAGTCAAAGTACGACAAGTACTCGTCCAAAGTTTCGTCCCGGGATTGCTCTATGTTGTTGATCTTCTCGCGGATTTCAAATTCAAAAGGTGGTGGGGAAAACTCCTCATCGTTCCAAGGCTCGTTTTGATAGTACATCGACATGGCGGTTTGTAAAATAAAAAGAACAACTACTCCGATTTATAAATCCAATTCCCCGGCAACGGCGCCAATTTGACAGCACTGCCTTGTCGCGAGGCAATGTGTACAAAATAAATTTATAAGTCCGCTACTCGCGACTTTACTACTGGGTAGCAAGTGGTAAGTAGGGGTCGAACCCAAGGGAATTGGTGGATTAGTTGTTCTTTAATGAAGCTTACACATAAATTAAAGTGCGATTGGGGTTGGGTTTGAGTGGTTTATGCAGAAAGTAAGTTACAGTGCATAAAAGTAAATGACAGGAAGTAAATGTACAGAAGGTAAATAGTTGATGTTTTAATGGAAGGAAAGGATTCGGTTAAAGGGTTTTATATCATATCATCGTTCATCATTGACTTCTAATGATCATACTAAGTGTTCAAAAGTGTATCAAGGCTATTCCTAGCACATGACTTGCCACACTGTCTAGTCTTTTGCAAGACAAAGAACTCTTGTTCTAGTATGTGCATCCATTTGATCACCATTCCTGATAAACCAAATGGTGTTTAAAAGAGGTTGACTTCCACAGATAAGCTGTGCTCTTCCGAGCCTCCACTTATCCACGGAAGATCACGAACCCATGGCAGAGCTTTGCTCTTCCGAGCATCCACTCAACCAATGGAATTCTGACCTAATATATGGCACCTAGAACAAGTTGAACACAAAGAGGCACTAAGCAAAGAGTCCAGAAACGATTCATGATATAAGAAACACCTTCAACCTGTAAATATGAGTTGGTGATCTCAGCCTTCAACCGGAGTGGAGCTGAGCCGGAGACGGTGGAGCAAGGCGGCCTGAATCGGTGCTTGAAGGTGGCTACTCAACCAGCGTGAATAAAGCTGAAGTTTGAAGATCTGAAGAACCAGCCGACCGGGCACACGACCGGGCACGCGATCGGCCAGCCGATCGGCTAGCTGGTGTAGATTTTGTAAAGACTGAAACTTTAGGGGCAGTGTTGTATTTACGTAGAACTTGAGGGACTGATGTGTGAGGCGCGAGTCTGAATTTTGTATTTGAGAACTCAACACCCAGAATTGGGGATTAGGGTTCTAAAATCACGAGCAAAGAGAGCTGATAGCGTAGAGAGTGATTGAAGCT
Organism: Rhodiola kirilowii; assembly: GCA_033675215.1. NCBI lineage: Eukaryota > Viridiplantae > Streptophyta > Magnoliopsida > Saxifragales > Crassulaceae > Rhodiola > Rhodiola kirilowii. Next base: position 52,841,959 of record CM066201.1, read on the forward strand.
GTTCGACTGCAATTGCTTGAGGCTAGGGGTTCGTCTGTGATCGTTGAAGGCTCCGGTTGGTTCAATTATCAATAAGATCGTCTTGGTTGCTGGAGTAGGGACACCCGATCCCGAACCAGGGTAAATCGCTGTCTTGCGTTGTTGTTTGTTTGTTTGATTTTATTCATTACGTTGCTGTGTCGATCGATAAGGAATTACAATTGGTATCAAGAGCTTTTTCGGCATTGCAAATGACATCAACGAAGGTGAAGGTTGAGAGGTTCGACGGAAAGGGTGACTTTTCTTTATGGAAGAAAAGGATGGAGGTTGTGTTGTGCCGGATGAAGGTGTCTAAGGCTTTACAAGGTGCACACAAACTCCCGGTTTCCATGACTGAAGAGGAGAAAGAAGAGGCCATGGAGTTAGCCTATAGTACCCTGATTTTGCATCTTGATGACAAAGTGTTAAGAGAGGTATCAAAAGAGAAAACAGCTGCTGGGATTTGGACGAAATTGGAGGCCCTGTATATGACCAGTACTCTGACGAACAAGATCTATTTGAAGGGCAAGCTATTGGGTTCAAGATGGATAGTAGTAAGCCAATTGAGGATTTTCTTGATGATTTTGCGAAGATCATCATTGATCTGGAAAATATCAAAGAAAAGGTGGAGGATGAGGATCAAGCCATAATGATCCTGAATGCCTTGCCTCCTGAGTATGCTACATTGGTGGAGACAATGAAATATGGAAGAGAGTCTCTCTCAATGGAAGAAGTGCTTGCTGCCCTGAAATCCAAGTCACTCGAAGCCAAGGCCAACCATGATAAAGTTGATGGTCTAATGGCTTTTGGAAAGCAGTTCAAGTCCCATAATAATCAGAAGAGAAATTTCAAAGGCAAATCCCAGAAGAAGTCTACAAATCCACAAAGCCCAAGGACTGATCAGAAGAAGCTAAAGTGCTATTTCTGCCATAAGGAGGGGCATTTTAGAAGGGACTGTCCAGATAGAAAGAAGCAGTTTGGTGGAAAGAAGGAAGAGCAAGGTGATGCAGCTCTGGTAGAAGATGGATATGAGAGTGCTGACCTGCTAGCTGTCACAGATGGAGATTCAACTACAAGATGGATCTTGGATAGTGGTTGTTCATACCATATGACACCAAACAAGGCTTGGTTCAGTAAGCTTGAAGAAAGAAAGCAAGGGACACTCCACCTTGGCAATAATAAGTCCTGCACAATGGCTGGAATTGGAGATGTGAGACTCAGAATGGAGGATGGACAAGAGATCACACTCTCTTGTGTCAGGTATGTACCTGAACTGAAAAGGAACTTGATATCCCTTGGCATGTTAGATAAGCAAGGATATACTTTTAAAGCTGAAAATGAAGTGATGAAAGTTACTAAAGGCTCACTAGTGATTATGAAAGGCATTGTTATGAATGGCATATATGTTTTACTAGGAAATACAATTGTTGGGGCACAAATTAATTATGCTGAAAAGAAGGTTAATGATATGTCTTTGTGGCATTTAAGACTTGCTCATGTAGGAGAAAAAGGCCTAGAAAAACTATATGAACAAGGTTGCTTAGGGGCTGAAAAACCTGAGAAATTACTGTTTTGTGAAAACTGCATCTTAGGTAAAGCAACTAAGGTTAAATTTAATAAAGGCATTCATAGAACTAGTGATGTTTTGGAGTATGTACACTCAGATTTATGGGGACCAACCAGAACTGAGTCTCATAGTGGGAAAAAGTATTTTATGACTTTCATTGATGACTTTTCTAGAAGAGTATGGGTATATTTCCTTGCAAGGAAATCTGATGCATTTGAAACCTTTAAAACCTGGAAAACACTGGTAGAAAACCAGACTGGTAAACATAGAAAGAGATTAAGGACTGATAATGGCTTAGAATACCTTGACAGTGAATTCATTAACTTTTGCAAGCTTGCTGGTATAGCAAAGCATCATACAGTTGCAGGTAATCCACAGCAGAATGGCTTGGCTGAGCGCTATAACAGGACCATCTTGGAGAGGGTAAGATGCTTGCTGCTGCAGGCAGGTATGTCTAAGAACTTTTGGGCTGAGGCATCCAATATAGCATGCTATTTAATTAATATGTGTCCTTCTGCTGCTATTGAGTTTAAAACACCTATGCAAATGTGGTCTAATCATCCAGTAGACTATAGCATGCTTAAAGTGTTTGGTTGTGCTGCATATGCTCATGTTAGACAGGATAAGTTGGAACCTAGAGCACTAAAATGTGTTTTTCTGAGTTATCCAGATGGAGTTAAGGGCTATAAGTTGTGGTGTCTTGAAAAGAATCATAAGAAGACTTTCATTAGTAGAGATGTAGTCTTTAATGAGTTTGAATTCCCTCTTAAGGTAAGTCAAAATGTGTCTGAAACTGGGAAGGGAAATAGTCTGGAAATAATAGGTGCTGATAAGGGTAAGCCTGCTTTAATTGAGGTGGAGCAGGGGAATGTAGCTGAGCCTGAGTTAGCTAGAACTGATCTCCCTGAACCCCAGCAACAGGAGGATGACCATGAGAACCCTGCAGATGTGCCTATAGTTCCTCAAGATTATGTCCTGACTAGAGACAGAACTAGGAGACCTCACAGGAAACCTGTTAGATATGGATATGAGACTGGAGAAAATAATGTAGTGGCTTATGCTTTTAGTGTAGCTGCTGATGTCCCTGAAAATGAACCTAGAACTGTTAGAGAAGCATTAGAATCAAAAGAAGCAGATGAGTGGTTTAAAGCCATGGAGGAAGAAATGAGATCCCTGAAGAAGAATGATACCTGGAAATTAGTAGACAGACCTGATGGTGTTAAGCTAGTGGGCTGTAAATGGGTTTTAAATTTAAGGAGGGAATTCCAGGGGTAGAGAAGCCAAGATATAAGGCTAGGTTAGTGGCAAAAGGCTTTACACAAAGGGAAGGTGTAGATTTTAATGAGATTTACTCTCCAGTTGTTAAGCATAGATCAATAAGGATTGTTCTGTCTATTGTTGCTCATTGTAACTTAGAATTAGAACAGCTTGACGTTAAAACTGCTTTTCTATATGGGAGTCTTGATGAAACCATTTACATGTCACAACCTGAATGTTTTATATCTGGAAATGCTGAGAACTCTGTTTGTCTGCTTAATAAATCCTTGTATGGTCTTAAACAGTCTCCTAGACAATGGTATAAAAGATTTGATGAGTTTATGATGAGCTGTGATTTTAAAAGATCAAGTTATGACTGGTGCATTTACTTTAAATACTGGGATAATGGTTCTGCCATTTATCTATTGTTATATGTTGATGACATGTTAATTGCAAGTGATAGTATGCAGTTAATTTCTGATCTTAAAGAACAGCTTAATGCTCAGTTTGAAATGAAGGACTTAGGTCCTGCAAAGAAAATACTGGGAATGGAGATTGTGAGAGACAGAGGTAAGAGAACTTTGTTCTTGAATCAAACTGATTATCTGTGCAAACTGTTAAGGAAGTTTGATATGTCTAATGCTAAATCAGTTCTGATCCCTTTAGCACAACACTTTAAATTAACTAATGAGCAGTGTCCAAAGAATGAGTCTGAGCTTGAATATATGAGTAATGTGCCATATGCAAATGATGTAGGATGTCTTATGTATTCTATGGTGTGTACTAGGCCTGATATAGCTCATAGTGTAAGCATGATAAGCAGGTTTATGTCTAAGCCTGGTAAGGCTCATTGGGAGGCTGTGAAATGGGTATTGAGATATGTTAAAGGGAGTATGGGAAAGGGATTAATGTTTGGAAGGGCTAATGCTAACAATGATATTATAATGGGATTTGTAGACTCTGATTTTGCAGGATGTCTAGACTCAAGAAAATCCCAGACAGGATACGTTTTTACTGTCTATGGAACTGCTGTTAGCTGGAGGGTCGGACTTCAACCTCTGGTGACGCTCTCAACCACTGAAGCAGAGTTCGTGGCTGTTACAGAAGCTGTGAAGGAAGCTATGTGGCTCAAGGGAGTGCTAGCAGAGTTAAAGCATCCCCAGCAGTGTATCAAGATAGGCTGCGACAGTCAAGGTGCAATCCATCTTTCGAAGCATCAGGTGTTCCACGAGCGCTGCAAACACATTGATGTGAAGCTGCACTTTGTGAGGGAGATCATCGAGGCAGGAGCCATTGAAATGATGAAGATTGATACGGAGGAAAATCCAGCAGACATGCTGACCAAAGCAGTTCCCAGCACAAAATTCCAACTGTGCTTGGAACTGATCAGCATGGATGAAACAGACTAAAGAAGCCTGAACCAAGACGATCTGGAGGATCATCAACTCAAGGTGGAGATTCTAAATATGAGTTGGTGATCTCAGCCTTCAACCGGAGTGGAGCTGAGCCGGAGACGGTGGAGCAAGGCGGCCTGAATCGGTGCTTGAAGGTGGCTACTCAACCAGCGTGAATAAAGCTGAAGTTTGAAGATCTGAAGAACCAGCCGACCGGGCACACGACCGGGCACGCAATCGGCCAGCCGATCGGCTAGCTGGTGTAGATTCTGTAAAGACTGAAACTTTAGGGGCTGTGTTGTATTTACGTAGAACTTGAGGGACTGATGTGTGAGGCGCGAGTTTGAATTTTGTAATTGAGAACTCAAAACCCAGAATTGGGGATTAGGGTTCTAAAAACACGAGCGAAGAGAGCTGATAGCGTAGAGAGTGATTGAAGCTGTTCGACTGCAATTGCTTGAGGCTAGGAGTTCGTCTGTGATCGTTGAAGGCTCCGGTTGGTTCAATTATCAATAAGATCGTCTTGGTTACTGGAGTAGGGACACCCGGTCCCGAACCAGGGTAAATCGATGTCTTGCGTTGTTGTTTGTTTGTTTGATTTTATTCATTGCGTTGCTGTGTCGATCGATAAGGAATTACACAACCGAATATAAGTCTTAGATACTTGAATTCATGTCAAGGAATACAAGCAAGCCGTGGCTTTGAACAAGAATACCGAAAAGGAGAATAACTTTAAAGTAAGAACAATATATACGGAAAGTAAAGGACAAGTAAGGAAAGAGAAAGCCGTGGCTTTTGTACCTACAATAAGTGGAGGAGAGGAGCTCCTAAGCAAGATCCAAGTAAGGAAAAGTAGCTCCAAAATGAAGAACAAAGCAAGAACAAGTGAAGAACAAAATGTTTATTGAAAGTGAAGAGAAGAGGGTTAAGCCCTCTATCTCTCTAAAACACTTGTGGATTGTGGGATACATTTACAAGGAGAGGGCATGCTCTATTTATAGGCTAAGGGGAGGCAAGGATGTGGAGGAGAAGCAAGCCACTTGGCATGAGATGGGAGGAAGAGCTCAAAAGCCATCGGGTGATGTCATCATCTCATCTAGCCGCCCCCAATGTGGCATGCAAGGAGAGGAGGAGAAGAGGATGGGAGGAGGAAGCCGCCGGCTAGGTGGCATGAGGGGAGAGTATGTGAGTTTTGTGATCTCATTCCAAAAAGCCATCGGTCCTTTCAGCTCCGGACTGACTCTAGTTGCCCTTCGGTTGGACTTGTTTTGAGTGATTCCAGGTTAGGATCATGAAAGTTGAACAGTCGGAATCTGATTGTGTCCTTGAGTGTCTTGTAATCCATTTTCAGCTTAAAAACTCCTCCTTAGCCTGTATTCTCTTTAGACTTCAAAATACCCTGTAGATAAATATCGGAACTAACAAGCAAAAGTTAAATAGACAAAGAGTCTAATTTGGTGGGTTTAACTGTGTTTATGATTCATACAATTATGGTCCATCAGTACTCAAAGTGGTTCGAAAGTTCTTTTGATGGTATTGTGATGATAGTCCTAGCGTGGGGTGAGGCATTTGCTTTGAGAAATCCTAGCCTTGGTTGAACACTCTTGCATTTCATTCTCATGGGATAGGTGTATTTGGGATTTGTGAGTATTCCCTTTTCTGAAAACTCTCACGAGACTATAACTCGTCCACTAGGGTAGCCTAGGGGTTTAAAGGCTTAATGCATATGCTAAATGCATTCGTAACGCCTACGAAAAGGAGCTAGTTAGATTGTACATACTTTTCATTTTCCTTTCAATTGCATGTTTAGGAATAATGATCGAGACCTTGTGAAATCTAGTGAGGCAAATACACGAAAAACATAGCGCCACTAGCATTTCGGCATTTGCATGACCTTGACATATTCTCATACTTTGTTCGGGACGAACAAAACTTAAGTGTGGAGTGTTGATGAGTCGAGTTTTCAACTCATTTATGGTCATTCTTCATTATAGTTTTGAATCGTTTCCGACATTATTTTGATGTCATTTGACCTCTATCTCTACATTTCAGGTAGAAAACAAGTTTCCCCCATGTTCAAGGCCTAAATATGAAGATTGGTTGAGTTTCGGCGCAAAATATGGAGTTTCGGGGCCAATACCGAGCATATTGACCTTTGCGTCTTGTTTTGGACCTATAGGGCGGATCCGTTGTCCGATTTGGCTGATCTTTAGCTTGTTGGAAAGGTATTTCAAAGGGCTAGAACTTTGTAGTTTACACCAAGACCAAATTCGGACGGGAAGACTACCAAAAAGGCCCCAGTCGGTCGACTGAGACTCCAGTCGGTCGAGTTGATTGAACTTCAGCAGCTCATCAGATCCTGCACATCCCAGTCAACCGACTGGGCACCAAGCTTCAGCCAGTCGACCGACTGGGTGAAAAACTCAGATTTCTGCACCCATATTTCAGCCGAAGCTATAAATAGAAAGAGGGCTTTTGACCTAAAGTGTGGAGGTTTTTGGGGAGAAGAAGATCGGAAAAGAGACTCAATCAAGGTCATCCATCATCATCCAACCAAGGAGAAGTGAAGATCAAGGGAGATATCTTAGATTAATCATCCTCTCTATTCCCTCTTCTCTTCTACTTGTTGTTGCCATTAAACCCTACTCACACCATGTTGTCTTACATGATGTGTGAGTAGTGGATCTTGTGTTTTGAGGGTCTTATGACTCTCCTTGGTACTCAATGGTCATTGTATACACATTAACATGCAATTTATGAAGTTGATTTCATTTTACCATGATTTTCATTTTAGACATGTTGCTAAGTGTTTGATAAAATGCCTAAGTGACATGTTTGTGTTAGAACTATGATCTAAGTATCGAGAGAGCTTAGTGATGGTTTGGATATGGTAAAAATGAACTTATCAAGCATTTATGAGAGTAAATGCATGGGTGAGAGGCTAACCAAGACTTTATGCATATAGCATTTGTGAAAATAGGTGCTAAATAGTGAATAAATATCTTTAATTAGTGAGATTCTACATAAGAAGGCTTGACTAAGATTAGGTTTGCATGATAGTTTATCTAATTTTAGCCTAAGCTAGGTTTTAAAACCTATCAACCTATCAAATGATTAAACTCTTGTATACATGATCATTGGGAATATGCCAAGGAGGGGAGTAAGTCCTCGAAACGCCTCTTACTTAACGTTTTCCCCAATTACTAACCACATAGGATTTAGATATTCACTCTTTATACATTTTATACACCACCTTTACACATTTTGTTTAGAATAGCCGAACGGAAACACAATCTTATATAGTGCATGTGCTTGGGTTGCTCCTTTGGGTTCGACCCGGTACCCTACCGGTCATTATAAATTGTTTTTGACCTCTACGACGACCCTCTTCCAAACCGACACGTCGGGAGGGTAAAAATAGACGTTGTCAGCTAACCAGTGATCCATACCAGGGTTTGACATGAATCTACTCAACAATGAAATGACATAAGACAAATCTGGCCTAGTACTTATCATGGCATACATCAATGAACCAATCACATTTGCATATGGCACTGTTTCCATTCTCACAATTTTAGAATCAGTCTTTGGGGACTGACTCTTACTTAACAGGAAATGAGGAGCAAGAGGCACTTTCACAGATTTACTGTTCATGTTACCATACTTAGCTATAACCTTTTCCAGATATGGTTTCTGATGTATTTTTAAGAAACAGTCATTTCTATTCCATTCAATTATCATGCCAAGAATTTTCCTAGCCTTCCCTAAGTCTTTCATCTCAAATTCCCTACTTAGGTACTTTTTCAGCTTTTGAATCTTACTAACAGACTTAGAAATAAGCAAGATATCATCCACATAAAGGAGCAAGTAAACAGGGCTATTGTCCAATTGAGTAAAGTAAAAGCATGCATCAAATTCACTTCTCACAAATCCAAGGCTCAACACATAAGTATCAAACCTAATATACCAAAGTATAGGACTTTGTTTAAGACCATACAGGGATTTGTTTAAGTAACAGATGTGATCAGGGTACCTTTTGTCTTCAAAACCATGTGGCTGCTCCATGTAAATTTCCTCATCAAGCTCACCATGGAGGAAGGCTGTCTTCACATCCATCTGCTCAAGTTCAAGGTCATAAACTGCAACCATAGAGAGCATTATTCTGATAGTTTTGAATTTAACAACTGGTGAGAAAATCTCAGTGTAATCCACTCCCTCCTTTGGAGTAAACCCTTTGGCCACTAATCTAGCCTTGTGTCTAGGTGGATCTCCCTCATTCTGACCTTCCTTAATTCTCAAAAGCCACTTACACTTCACTATTTTCTTACCCTCGGGCTTTTTAACTAAGGTCCAGGTCTTGTTGATCTCTAGGGAGTTCATCTCATCTTTCATGGCTTCTAACCATTTCTGTCTATCCTTGGATCTCATGGCTTCTTGGTAAGTTTCTGGTTCAGGGTGGGCAACCTCTCTAGCTGCTACTAAGGCAATATATACTAAATCAGCATAGTCATATCTAGCAGGTGGTCTGGGCTCCCTTCTCTCCCTATCTCTAGCCAACATATAGTTGTTCAGGGTCTCTTGTTCTGTGTTCTCATAATGCTCCACCTCTCCCTCATTTTCAGGGTGTTCTATAGGCTCATCTAAGTGGGCATCATGGGCAGGGGCTGGATCATCCTCATGGTCAGGTTCAGGAGGGGCAGCAGGCTCTATGGGGTCAGGTAACACAACCTCACTGGTGTTATTTGGTGTGGCTGGTTCAGGGATGGATCTATCAGGGCTAGGATGTTTTTCTTTATATGGGAAGCTATTCTCATCAAAGGTAACATCTCTAGAGATAAGGATCTTCACTCCTCTCACCCCTAACTTCCACAACCTATAACCTTTAGTCCCCTGCTGCTGCTGATAACCATGAAAAATGCATTTCGCAGCTCTAGCATCAAGTTTGCCATCCTTAACATGAGCATATGCAGCACAACCAAACACTCTAAGATTACTTAGATCAGGTTTCTTATTAGACCAAAGTTCCATGGGGCATTTGAGGTCAAGGACCCTGCTGTGACATCTGTTAATGAGGTATGCTGCTGTGCTCAAGGCCTCACCCCAGAATGACTTAGGGAGGCCTGAGGTAAGCAGCAGCCCTCTTAACTTGTCCAGCAGTGTCCTGTTCATCCTCTCAGCCACCCCATTTTGTTGGGGAGTGTGTTTTACAGTTCTGTGCCTCAATATGCCATATTCATTGCAATAGGAATCAAATACTTGATTGCAAAATTCCAAGCCATTGTCAGTTCTAAGCACCTTAACAGTTTTACTAGTCTGGTTTTCTTCTAAAGTTTTCCAGTCTTTAAACCTTAAGAATGCCTCATCCTTGGTTTTCAGCAAATAAGTCCATACCCTCCTAGAATAATCATCAATTATGCTCAGAAAGTATCTACTTCCCCCATGAGTTTCATGCAATTCTGGTCCCCATAAATCAGCATGTATATAGTCTAGAATGCTCTTAGAACAATGAGTACCAGCAGTGAATTTTTCAATCTATGTTGCTTAGCTAGGATACACATTTCACAGAATTCCATATCAGTAATTTTACCTTGTCCAAGCATACCTTGATTGCTTAAACCATTCAGGCCCTTTTGACTGATATGTCCCAGTCTGAGATGCCATCTGATGGTATCATTCTTAGCCTGCATTTCTTTGTTAGCCACATTTAACTCAGGTATAGCATGTGTTCCATTCAATATATAAAGAATGTTATGCTTAGATGCAGTCAAAACAGGTATGCCGTTTTTGCTAACTGTCATGACACCATTACAAGCATTGTACTCACAGCCATTATCATCTAAAGTGCCTAGAGAAATCAGATTTCTTCTAAGGCCTGGTACACATCTGACATGAGTTAACAGAATTTCTTTTCCATTTTCAAGCTTCAGCTTAATAGATCCAATACCAATTACTTTGCAAACATTGTTATTTCCCATCAACACATTTTCAGCAGGTGTATCAACAAGATCAACAAACCAGGAAACAACAGGGCACATGTGGAAAGAACAACTAGAATCAAAGATCCATTGATTCTCAATGGATCTGTCAGAAACAGTCAACACCTCAGGCATGTCACATTTTTGATTCACAGCAGTTGCAACATTAGTTTCACTTGCATTATTGTTCTGGTTTCTAGCAATAAACTTAGTACAATCTTTCCTTAAGTGACCTGTTTTACCACAGAAATAACATTTTCTTGTTTCCTTTTGTTGTTGACCCTTTCCATTATCTTTTCTTTCAGTCTTAGGCTTATTATTGTGAAAACTGTTTGTTTTTCTATTAGCCTGACCAGACTGAAACCTTCCTTTGACAAACAGATTATGTCCAGTTTTAGATCTTGCATTCTTCAATTCATTTTCCCTCGTCCTTAAAGCATTGCAGAATTGATCAAAGGGGGGGGGAACTAAACCAGAATATTGAAAAGCATCTTTAACAACTTGATATGTATCAGGAAGGGAATTCATTAATATCATAACCTTGCTGGTTTCATCAATGCTTTCTTTAGGGTTGTTTAGCAAAATAATGATTTTCAGAAACTCATCAAGGTTATCATCAATAGATTTAGAGGCATCCATTTTAAAGGCGTACAAAGTAGCTCTTAGATATGCAAGGTTTGGTGCCATTTGATTAGCAAACAATTCCTCTAATTTCTTCCATAATTCAGTAGGAGTTTTGCAATTACTAACCTTCCTGATTATACTGTCAGAAAGACTGAGTATAATCAGATTAAAAGCCTCCTCATCTATTTCACCTTTTCTTTTCTTTTGTTCTTCACTCCACAAGTTAGCTTTCTCTTCTAGCCCAATGAGACACTTGTGGTGAGACAGCAGGGCTCTCATCTTCATGCCCCACACCTTGAAGTCACCCTTGCCATCGTAGGCAGTGATCTCCAATCTCCCATTCACCATGGTTCCTTGCAAGACAATCAAGTCCAAGAACCAAATCAAAAGACAAAGTAGTGCAAAACAGGACTGTAATAACCAAGCTCTATATATCACTGTAGGGTTTTAACATCTATTAGCAGTCCTAATTAATCCAATTTATCAGTCAATTCCCAATTCAAAGTCAAGAACCATAAAACTGAATTGAACAATAAAGGAAATTGACACACCGGATTTAAGGCCCGTGGTTCAGCACTTTCGTGCCTAATCCACGTTGAGCGACTCAGGCTCGGTATGCACTAGTATCTGTCGTCGGAATCGCCACAGTCGCGCCGAAAGGTGAAACTCGGTTACACACTCTTCAATCCAGTGCAGCTCACAGATGAGCACACTATACTCTCAACCTCACACACTGTACAGTCGCCAGTACAATCCGAACCGAAGCCCTATACTATCGTGATCGGAGAATCTTGGAGCCGAGGGAATTTGATCGAAGAATGAATGCGCAGGATAAAACCCTAATTGCGTTTCTGTCGAGCATATATCTGATTTGGAGGAGACGAGCAGCAGCCGTCGGATCTCGCTTGATGGACCAACCTCGGACCGTCGGATGCTGGCTAATCTGCGCGCGAACCATGCTTGAATCTGATTGGTCGATCTGAGCAATAGCCACGGATCAGCGACGACAATCCAGCGCGCGGAATTCGGCTTTCCTCAAAACGGCATCGTCCCACTTGATGTACCTTCAGCAATGGACAGAGCTCCAACAGCAACGACTTCTTTAGCCTTTAGCGATGATCCCCTGCTACAGCCAACAGCTTCAACTCCTTCACGAATTCATGTATTTCAATACAATCTCGAAGAAATACAACAATACAATTCTACAATATATGAGAAACACGTGAGCTCGAAAAGAAAAGAAAAACTCAAAAACCAAATCCAAAAAATTTTCAAACCTCTACAGCATTCCCAAGCATAAATGAGAAGACCTCGCGAACCGACGAAACCTCCACCAATCCAATATCCATCCCATACCCGCTAACGGGCAGCTTCAATTCGCGCAAAACAGTAAAAGCCTCGGCCATTCTACTCTTGGGCACATCCTGCGCCACCTCGCAATTCGGTAACCATTCATTAGGCCTAAACTCATCCCCAATCTCCACACCTTCTTTCTTCAACAAAACACACATCTCCGAATGAAACCGCAGGAGGGACATGGACGGAGTTGGGGCTAAAAAAAGGACATTTTTGTCACTGGACGAGGTAGCGATGGATGAGAATGTTAAAGACAAAGGCTCGTGCTTAGAAGCGAAGGATTTAAGGATGTTTTCGAGCTTTGATGGATCAATTGAGGAAGTGGAGAAGAGGGTTATGTGAGTGCGGGATTCGATTTGGATCAGCTGGGTAGTGATTTGTCGACGAGCTAAGACGTTCCAGGATTTAAGGACTTGGTTTTCCAGAGCTGGGTCGAAGTAGAGCTCGACCAAGTAGCTTTCCGACATCGACCGGATTCAAAAATTGTCTCAAAGCTGTTAATTTTAAATCCCAATTGTCGAAAATCGAGATGTGGAGAAACACCCAGATGGAAATTAAGGGCGAGAAATTGGAGTTGGAATCGAGTTGGGAAGTTGTAAAGATCGCAAGTTATTGAGGATTGAAGGGCGTATGAAGTGATCGAGTGGGATTTCTGAAATGGGGTTTTTGGCTTTAGAGCAGACTCTGGTTGAATTGGGCGACGAAGACGGAAGTGGTTGTTGCTGTGAGGAGACGAAATAGACCAACTTGTCGTTAGAAGATATCTCTCTGAAGACAAATCTAAGCCCACATGTGGGACGGGTTTCCAAGAATGTCAAACCGCTTCAATTTTTTTTTTGATAGTAAATTTTAGTCCATGGCCCTTGTCTTGCTTTTTTTTTAAGGAAAATTTTATTTATTGAGAAAGGAAAAACAACAACATAAAACAAGAAATCAAGACCAAACGAACCCTTGTCTTGCTTTTTTTTAAGGAAAATTTTATTTATTGAGAAAGGAAAAACAACAACAGAAAACAAGAAATCAAGACCAAACGAAGTTTGAGTCTTTCTTGTTTGGGCACGAACGAGCTGAAGACCGAGACCCCTTCTTTTTCCGATGGCGGCATCTGGACTAAACCTTGTCACATGGCTCATTAGCACTATTATGAATCACTTTTTGAACTTCATAAACTTTTTCAGATTCCTCTATTGGAATACTATTGTCTTTCTCCAGGTCATAACCATTATCGTTGGCAAATTTGACCAATTCTTCCATGTCTTGGAAAATTTTATCACCAAATTCTTCACAATAAAACCGACCACCATCAATTTTCACCACACTACCAAGCTGCAAACTTTCATTGTCGTCCACTTTATGGATATGACTCTCTTTGAGAACAACCAAGGCCAATGAATCATCAACCTCATTATCCCCACTAACGGGCTTGGGGTGTTCAACACTTACAACATGAGGAGTATTGCCAAAAATAGATTTTTCCGGAACTATATTTGGGTCGTGCCTACGACCATTTGTACTTCTAGCTGTTGTCACTGGTGGTGGAGTGGGCACCTTTTAAATGACATTATCACTGCTATCCGGGACAATTTCCCCATCCTTCAACCCCTTAGTGTTAACTTCGCCTAAACTTGGAACTGCCGTCGTAGCCGCCACCTCACTACTATTAATAACTTGCTCCAAGATTGTAGAGTTAAGTTTGTCACCAGGATTCTTATCAATGAACTGCACAGTTCTAGTACCTTTTTTCTTTCTCACCTCTTCCCATTCTTCCTGACCAACATGGGTGGTAGATTTAGTAGGCAATTGCGGGATTGTAGTCGCTTGCGTATCTTTTCCAGTAATTCCTTGAGAGTCCTGCCAGGGTTCACGCGCCGCCGGAGGAGCTCTAACTTTTCTGCAATTGTCAAGACTGTGTCCGTGTAACTTGCAGCGAGAACAGTATAACAATTTGCTTTCATAAGTAATAGTCTGCCAGAAACCATCTGAATTAGCTAAACTGATGCAGCCACACCAGGTTTTACACCCTCCGCATCAGGCCTGCAGGCCGTACACCCCAACCATGGGACATCACCGGGCTTCAGCCCTACCTCGTAAGGTTTTACGGACACCCTAGCCCCTCGCAGTAATAATTTGACAATTATTACTGCAGGTTGTTGGCGGTGGGAATTGAACCCGAGCCACCCTTTAACAATGGTGTGTTTGCAACATTGTCACCAATTGGGCTGCAGCTCAATTGGTGACAATGTTGCAAACACACCATTGTTAAAGGGTGGCTCGGGTTCAATTCCCACCGCCAACAACCTGCAGTAATAATTGTCAAATTATTACTGCGAGGGGCTAGGGTGTCCGTAAAACCTTACGAGGTAGGGCTGAAGCCCGGTGATGTCCCATGGTTGGGGTGTACGGCCTGCAGGCCTGATGCGGAGGGTGTAAAACCTGGTGTGGCTGCATCATAAACCCACCCAAACCTCTCCCGGTATGGGTTTAGTAAGATCCAATTCAATGCAAACTCTCGCAAAGCTGGGATTAGAGACAACCCTTGTACGATGATCAATAGCAATGAACCTGTAGAATTGAGACACAATAGTGTTAAGATAACCTTGATCATATAGTTGAATTGGAAGATCTGGCAATTTTATCCAGGTAGTCGTTGTAGTTGGCTCCCTCCGGCGATGGAAGTCGGGTGTCCAGCGAAATAGCCGGAACAGCGATTGGCCAACCTTACACAACGGATGAGCTAAAAATCCTGTTTGAGTCATCTTCACTGGTAACAATAATTAAAATGTGACGAGCATCAATAACTCCTATTGATTCCAGATCTTCAATGGCCCAAGATGATGCAAAACATCTCCGAATATCTTCGATTTGTGGTCGTCCTACCGTGAATTTGGCAATGATATAGTGTTGCAGACGTTGGACGTCTGGCTAAAGTTCAGCAGCCGTGAAAGTCACAGCCGGCTTACCGTCTTTTAGGGCGTGGGGCTTGCTGGGCAGGTGGATAGGTGGAAATCGGAACACTTGTTTGGGTCGAGCGACGGCAGCAAAGGACCGGTTAGAAGGCAGACGGGGCCCTGCAAAAGGTTTCATCGGAGAGCCGTCCGCGGACAGATCCGGGGGATCTGGAGGATGAGAGTTGTTCATTGGTTGATGTTGGTCGCGGTTGACGAGAGCTGGCCAATGGTTGGTGTATGTCGCGGGCAGAGCCGGGGGAACTGGAAGGTGAGAGCTGGCCATATAGACGAGATCTAGCTCGGGACCATTTCTGAGGAGAAATGAGAAAAGATGAAGGACATGTGGGGCGCGTGTCCTTCTCTCTATACAGTGTCCCTACCCTTGTAATGCGTTGACGTTTAGTTTTCTTTATTCGGTAAGTTTCTATTTCTTTTATTATTTTGGTAGAGGTAGAGGGCTGCATTTAGGTATAGAATTGAGGACGTTTAGTTTAGGTAAGAAATGAGAAATTATTTCATCCATCTGTATATGAAGAAATTCATACACATAGAAGATTTCTTTGTGGCTTATTTTCATTGAAGGAGAAGATGACGTATTTGTACATGGTTGACTATCAATGATAGGAAACATAATAATTACAAAATGATTGTGTTAAAGAAAATAAATGGAAAAGTAGATTATTTCGGAAGAGCAGTATGGTAAGAGCATCCCGTCAAGACAATATGTTATCAATTTCTTCACACCCCTTAAGTTGGCGCATGAAGGTTACAAATGCCCAACTTACCAACTAAAAACCGAAAGCGTGTTGCACCTAAAGCTTTGGTGAACAAATCCACAATTTGGTATTCAGTGGCTACTTTGTGTGTTTCGATTTCTCTTGACTCAACTCGTTCACGAACAAAGTAACAGTCCATCTCCACGTGCTTGGTTCGCTCATGAAAAACATGATTGTTGGCGGTATGACATGCTGCTTGATTATCGCAAAATAATGAAGTAGGCATATTTTGAGTTGCTTACATGTCTTTAAGTAACCATCTCAGCCACAATATCTCACTCACCGTTGTTGCCATGGCTCTATACTCCGATTCGACCGACAATCGTTAAACCACTGACTGCTTCTTAGAACGCCAAGATATTGGCGCTCCACCGAGAGATATAAAATAGCTAATGTAGGAATGTCTCGTCATTTGACAACCTCCCCAATCAGCATTTGAAGTCGTTGTTTGCCGGTAAAAATAGTCCTTGTCCGATGGTAGTCTTCAGAAACATCAATACGCACATGGTTGTATCCATGTGTTTCTTTCTTGGAGCCGTGATGAACTGACTAAGATAATTTACAGCAAATTGTATATCTGGTCTTGTAACTATTAAATGTAGTAGTCATCCGATTAATCGCTGATACCGAATTGTGTCGACAAGTGGATGATCAGTCGAGTTTTCGACTGATTTATGACCATTCTTCACTATAGTTTTGGGTCGTTTCCGATGATATTTTGATGTCATTTGACCTCTATCTCTACATTTCAAGTAGAAAACAAGTTTCCCCCAAGGTCGAAGCCAAAATAGAAAACTCGGGGAAAAACGAAGATTTAGAGCAAAACCGAGCAGATTTGACCTTTGCGGCTTATTGTGGATGCCCAGGGCGCATACGATGTCCGATTTGGCTGATCTTTAGCTTGTTGGAAAGGTATTTCAAAGGGCTACAACTTTGTAGTTGACAGACCAAATTCGGACGGGAAGACCACCAAAAAGGCCTGGGAAGTTCCAGTCGGTCGGCTGAAATCAGCCAGCCGACCGGCTGAACTCTACTCCTCCAAACGATGCCCACGGCCATTCCCAGCCGACCGACTGAGAATCCAGCCGGCTGGCTGAGCTCTGCTGCTTCAAAAACCCTACCCGAGGCTATAAATAGAAAGAGGGCTTTTGACCTAAAGTGTGGAGGTGTTTGGGGAAAAGAAGATTGGAAAAGAGGTCCATCCAAGGTCATCAATCATCAAAGGATCCAACTAAGGAGAAGAAGAGAAGATCAAAAGGGAGTTCAAGGATTAACCATCCTCCTTCTTCTACATCTTTTCCATTCTACTTGTTGTGCTTTAAACACTACTCACACCATGTTGTCTTACATGATGTGTGAGTAGTCTCCTTGTGTTTTGAGGGATTTACAACCCTCCTTGGTACTCAATGATCATGTATACACATTCTATTTGCAACCTATGAAGTTGATTTCATTTTCACTAAGTTTTCTATTCATGATATGTTGCTAAGTGTTTGATAAAATGCCTAAGTGACATGTTGATCTTAGAATTGTGATCTAAGTATTGAAAAAGCTTAGTGATGATTTGTATATGGTGAAAATGAACTCATCAATTGTTTATGAGAGTAAATGCATGGTGTGTGGTTGATTAAAGCTTAATGCCTAAAGCATTTATTACCTTGGGAGATGTTCCAAGGATAATGGTGCTATAGAGTGAATCAATATCTTGATAAAGTGAAGTTCTAATTAGGATGGCTTGACTAGGATAGATCACACGATAGTTAGTCTACCTTAGCCTAAGCTAGGTTTGAACCAATCAATCCCTAAAGATAATTTAATTCTTGTGTACATGATCGTTGGGAAATTACCAAGGAGGGGAGTAACCCCTCGAAACACCTCTTACTTATCTTTTATCCCTAATTACTCGCCACATAGGATTTAGATATATACACTCCCTTATACATTTTGGGTTTAGAATAGCCGAACGGAAACACAATCTTGAATAGTGCACGTGCTTGGCTTGCTCCTCTTGGTTCGACCCGGTACTTTACCGGTTAATATAAATGTTTTGACTACATTCGATCCTCTCTTCATTGATACTATTTAGAGGTCAAAAAGAATAGTTTGTCAGTGGACTGTCATCTTCATTGTTTAAATATGTAAATTTTGCTCCATGGGAAATTCACTTGGTCTGCCTCCCTGGAGTCCGATTTCTTTTAGAATATCTAAGGTATACTTTCTTTGGCTAAGGACAATTCCATCTTTTGACCGTGCAACCTCTATACCAAGAAAATACTTAAAGGGTCCCAAATCTTTGATGCTGAATAGTTTGTGCAAATATTCCTTGACACTTGCAATTTTCTTCTCGCTATTCCCGACCAGTATGACATCATCAACGTATATGAGGGTAGCAATATAAACATCTCCTCTTTTGTGAATGAATAGTGAGTGGTCCGCTCGCGATTGTCGAAATCCAATGTCAATCAGTGCTTGAGTAAATTTCTGATACTAATTTCTAGAGGCTTGACGAAGTTCGTAAAGAGACCTTCATAGTTTGCAGACCCGAGTCTCACCTTCTTTGGCGAAACCTTGTGGTAATTTCATATAAACATCCTCCTTTTAACTCTCTATGTAAAAATGCATTATCGACATCTAATTGATGCATTGCCCAATTCCTCTTTGACGTTACAGCAAGTAGCCAAGTAGGCTTCTCATGGTCACAAGTTTAGCTATTGGCACAAACGTTTCATGGAAGTCTATCCCTTCAATTTGAGTGAAATCTTTCACCACCAAACGTGCCTTGAAACGTTCAACTTCTCCGTTGGGTTTATATTTAATTCTATAAATCTATTTCGAATCGATGGCTCTTTTTCCAGGTGGTAATGGTTGCAAAGTCCATGTACCATTTTCTTCCAACGCTTGAATTTCCTTTTTCATTGCTTCACGCCATCTTTCATCCTTTATCGTCTGATGAAATTATTTTGGCTCATCGTGGGAGGTGATGGCCGCAAGATAAGCTTTATGATTTTTAGAAAATTTATCATAAGCAACAAAATGTGATAAAGGATATACCTCAGAGGTTCCCGAATTGGTAGTGGATGGAGAATGGTCATTTAAGTTAGGCAAGTCAGTGACATATGACTCCAAGTGTTTAGGCTGCTTTTTTTGTATGTCGCTCTTCCTTAATATTTGGTTACTTGATTGGGAAGCCCCAACCTCAATGGTAGTATTTTGTGGCTCATTCGTTCTGTGGTCCACTTTCAAATTAATATTGTCTTGTTGGCATGCATTGCTAGTGACTGGATCACTGGATTCACCAGAATCATCATTTGATAACATATTGTCTTAACGGGATGCTCTTACCATATTGTTCAGCCAAACACTAAATACAATCATACAAGTGACAGTGAGAAAAAACATTATTCCATAGATGAGTAAGTTGGGTATTTTCGGATGCCGATCAAGCCAGGAACTCGACACCACAAGGTCTCTTTCAGCGAGTCTATAGAGGTAATTCGTGTTTCAGCTCGATCTTGTCCTAAGAAGAAGGATTCCAACTATGTTTGGTCATAATTCTTTTGTAATTTTTATGCTTGTTTTTTTTCATTGAATAAAGCGTTTTTATTATTAAAAAAAATTACCATACCGCTCTTCCGAAACAATCTACTTTCCATTTATTTTCTTTAACACAATCATTTTGTTATTATTATGTTTCCTATCATGGATAGTCAACCATGTACAAATACGTCATCTTCTCCAATGCCCTTGACTGGAACAGTTGTGCCATTCGCTATTCTTATAGGTAACTCATTACTTGACCCTGTTCCATTCTCGAGAAGCCTCTCATCACATGTTATGTGCTCAGTCGCCCCAGAATCAATAATCCCAGACTTTAAAGAATAATTTTTACCTGCCGTGTTGGCGGTCGAACTCATTTCGCAGCTTGAGTATGGCTCTTCCATGTGTTTGCTGAAATATTTTACAAGATTGTCATATTGATCAATTGTTAAACCAGGTATGGGGCTACTACCTGTTACCATATGCGCTGATTTTCCAATGCCCTTTTGTTTCTTCAAATGATCATCCCTTTTGCTAGATGACTCATTACCATATGCACTGATTTTCCAATTCCCTTTTGCCACACCCTTCTGTCGTTGTTTTGGATAGCATGAATTTCATAACACTCATTTACTGTGTGGTATAATTTGCCACAGTGTGTACACTTCTTGGGTTCACGTCCATCTTCTTTTCGTTCTCCTTCAATTTTATCTTGACGATGCAATGCTTGTGTCTGAAATGCAGCGACCTCAATGCCCATTTTTCTAGACGCTGAGATTTGTTTTTGCCTCTCGTCTTCTGGGGCAATATGGAATGCAACCCCAAGAGAACCCATCGGCTTTGTGCTCAATATTTGAGTCTTGACAGTTCCATGAACTTCGTCTAGACCCATGATGAACTCGTAGAGACGTTCCTTTTCTCTCATTACTGCCAATTGCTTTGAAACATCACAAGACCAACCACTGCACTTTCACTTTGGGATTGGAGAGATTGAATCAAACTCATCCCATAAACACTTGAGTTTGGTGTAGTAAGCAGGGACGGACAACTTTTCTTGACGTGTCAAGGTGATTGAGCGCTTCAATTCAAAAGCTCTAGGGGCACTTTCACTGCCAAAATGTTCTTGTAGGTCCTCCCACACCTCTCGTGCTGACTTAGCATGCTTTATGTTGTTGCGTATTTTTTATCCATTGAACTTTGAAGCCATCCCCTCACCATAGCATTGCACCTCTTCCACAACTGTAACTACGACGAGCCTTCAGCAGGTATGTTAAGTGACCCGTCCACGAAGCAAAATATATATGTTCTTCGCGTACAAAGCATTGCTCATTTCATCAACCAAATCGACGTAGTTTCCATCATTGAGTAGATCGCTTGTAAAGATGAAATTTGGATTATCGGAGTCAGATATATAATATGGAGACATCACGTCCACCATAGGGGAACCGATGGATTTTAACTCGGAGGTTTCATCAGCCTTTTTCGTCATGATTCAATATGGAGAAAAGGGAACAAACTGAAATACAGAGGGTTTTTTTTAATGCGGAAGCATGTATATCGATAACCCGCTCTGATACCATGAAGAAATTCATACACGGAGAAGATTTCTTTGTGGCTTATTTTCATTGAAGGAGAAGATGATGTATTTGTACATGGTTGACTATCCATGATAGGAAACATAATAATTACAAAATGATTGTGTTAAAGAAAATAAATGGAAAGTAAATTATTTCGGAAAAGCGGTATGGTAAGAGCATCCCTCCCGTCAAGGCAATATGTTATCAATTTCTTCAATATACTAATACATTTAGACTAGGATTAAAGGAGATTAATTTCCGAATTCGTAATTATTTCACCATTAAATATGACTAAAGGGCATATTAGACAAATAAAAATATCAAATCTTAAATCGTAATCTCGTTGTTCTCGTATTCGATTCATGATAAATCAAAATTCTTATTCATGATAAATTCATAGTTACTAAACCAAAATTCATAGACTTAAAGAACAAAATTCGTAATGTAAAAATAGAAAAACCTAAAGAATCAAAATTTGTAGACTTAAAGAACAAAATGCGTAATGTAAAAATAGTAAAAGTTAAAGAACCAAAATTCGTAATGTAAAAATAGTAAAGCTTAAAGAATCAATATTTGTAACACCGACCATTACATAGATACTAATTTACAATAATGCCCTTACGAACATATAATATAGATATTCAAATTTTAAAAAATCCAAAAAATAAGGATCGTTGGATAAAAAAAATTGAATAGTTATGATTACTTCTCATTTCTTACCAAATTCTTCACTTCTCATGTGATCTTTTCCCATGGAATTAATAATTTCATGCAATCGGAAATTGACGGAATCACTAGGAACAGAATGTGAAGTGTATGATTATACGATAGAATGGGTCACTAACAAATATCTCATCCTAGGTCAAGTAGGTGTCAGTAAAGGGTCGGGTAAGCTCTAGCCCTTTCCACATTAGGGCCAGGCTGGGTCGGATCCTGAGAAAATTCATTGACCCTAAATGTGTCATCCACCCTTCATTTCTTAGAGCTTTCGGACTAGGGTCGGGCTCGGGCTAACTTTGACCCTAAATGAATGATTAAATAATCAACAAATAATGTTATGAATATATCGATCTTTTAGCAGAGAATAAAAAAAACTTGGCATAATCATTCTTTTTTATGATGAATGTGAAAACACACATTCTTTTTATGTCAAAATGTTCAAATCAATGTGTATGCAATTTTAAATCGGACCCGTATTTCAGGCCGGACCTAATAATCGAAGTCTTAGCCCGACTTTAGCCTATTCGGATCGGATTTTAATAGACTTGCGCAGGGCTCGGGCTAGTAGGGGTGAGCAGGACCCGTCCCGTCCTAAATGATCCGTCTCAACCCGGTCAATTTGGGACAACTTGAACCTGGCCCAGTGTTAGGTAGGAAGGGTTAGGGTTTACCTTCGGGCTACCCGATCCCATAAGTATTTATACAAAAGTATAATTTACTTTTTAATTCTCATATGTTAGTCTTCATGGAGTCTCGAATCATAAACTCAACTCTAACATATCAATTATTTTGTCACTAATATATGTTTAAAATAGAAATTACACTAAAACTAGCGAGTGACTGCCAACCGAAAAATGAAATATATCATAATCTTCGATATATTTTGCATGTGATTTGAATAAATATAATTTTTTAAAGTAAATGATTAAATTTAAGTGCATAAAATTGGCATATTTATCATTTAAGGTCGGGTTAGAATTCAATTAAATGATCCTGTCACTTTTAGGGTCGAGTTAATGACCAACTAAACTCGTCCCACGCCCACCCTATGGACTAGAATAGAACTTGGGCTGCCCTAAGACTTATTTTGACTAGGGCGAAATGCTAACCCTCCTTAATGACTTCTGTCTTCCATTTACGGAGTATTATTTTGTAACTATTATTTTTTTATAAACAATTCATGGTCGATATTCATTATTTCATATTTAAAAGTAATAAAATCATACTCCAGAATTAGATGGGATTTATTAATGGCTAGTTGAAAAGGGTAGCATAAAAATGGAAAAACAAAATAAAATAACCATCGGTGTCTCAAACTACAACGTTTTCAAACTACAACGTTTTCAAACTACAACGTTTTCAAACTACAATCCAAAATTAGTTATACCTCAATTTTGTAAGACGATTAATTTCATACCCATCCGAATTTGCACCCATTTCTCTCGTACCTTCTCAAACCTTCCGACGCAACTTAACTTAAACCGCCTTAGTAGCCGCCTCTTCATCCGGCCCGCTCCCTTCTCCTTCTCCTCCGATTCTCCTCTTCGTCCGATGCCTTGCCAGATCCAGGGTCGTTTGGGGTGTCGCCTCTGGTGGATTTGGCTCTGCGATTGGCATGGGGCGGTGGGTTGGGTTGGCTGGAGGAGGATGCAGGGTGGCGTGGCTGAGTTTTTTTTGTCTTAGTAGTTGTTACTACTGGTACAGTGAAGCCGCGGTGTTGCGGTGCCGATATGTACCTGTTTTAGGTTTTACTCTTGTATGCCGGTGTATCCTTTTGAGTTTGCTCCGATCTGTAGCTTGGTCCGGCTTGTTTGCTTGTACCTAGGATTAGGTTTTTTACTCTTGCCTTATATGTGTTGTGGATTGCCTATTTCCAGCTGGAGTGGCAGGCTCCTGTCATGCTGGATTTATTTGAAGAAATGTGGCCGGCGCTAGACTGTTGGTTTGAAGTTGGTTTCTAAGCTGCTTCTTCTGTTTGGTCACCTTGGCGTGTGACGGGTCTTGAAGCCTCTCTCTGGGTGAAGATATTACAGAAGCTGAATAATCACACACGGATTACGTTACCAGGTTCTCTGTGTTTGTTAGTCAACTTCAGTGTTGTTGAGTATTTTCATTTGTGGAGTTATTTTCTGACCTATGTACGCCTTATTGTATCGGAAAAAAAAAATTCATACCCATCCGAGAGCATATTATAGCTTGTGTTTGAGGTTGTCGATTCATAGTACAATTTTTTTTCTTAAAACAAAAATCTGCCACACAACAAGCTTCTGCCTAAAATTTGAATTCAATTAATAGATTCACAGCTTACCAAACGAAGCAAGACAACTGTTGGAAAAATGTGTATTAAGGGTGAAGAAAATTAAGCTAAGTAATGGCTTAATTGTACATTAGTGTGACTAATGTGACACCTGATGGGCAGAGATAATTAAATAGTTAAATATTGATTTAATTATTTAATTAATATTTCTATCATCCCACGATGGGCTGATTTTAATAAGTGGGCCCATTATTGGTGGACTCAATAACGTGGGTTTTCTTATATAAAGAAAACACAGTGCGTTATTTGAAGAAGAGAGAAAAAGAAAACCCTAAATACGTTTCCAACTTTCTTCGCATAGAGGTTTAAGCCGGCCGGCATGTTTGTAAAAGGTTTTCTTCGCGTGTGTACGGTGATAGTTGAAGGCCAGAAAGGTTCGATCGACAAAGCTTGGTGCTAAGTTGTTGTCGAGGATCGTTTTATCCTGTGAAGCATACTGCCAGCGAGTCCCAAGCACAGTAGGGCGGCAATCTTGCTTTAAGGACAGCGTCCAACGTGACTCGATCCACTCCGGTTTGCGATTAATTTCAATTCTGTATTGCATACTGTTCTGTTTAATCGTATCTCAGTATTTTTGTATCTGTTATTCAGTAACTTCATGTATACCCGCCTGTATATTTAGCATTATTGCCAACAACAACCGTATTAAACTTTTATGGGAATGACAACTTCTGTATTTAAAATTATTCCCTCCGGTAACAACTCTCATCAATATAATATTCAACCAAGAAACGCAATAACAGCAAATAGCGTCGTTTTGTGACAAAACGCCGTCGCTTCTCTCTGGAGCTATTGAGGATCCGAGTGGTCAAGTCATATAGCTGTCAAACTTTGTAAGCAAAGACGCATGTTGAAATCAGCCGGCTGCATGGTGTCGTTCCTGTGAAATGTTGTAGGCACAATGTATCTTATTTGACAGCCCAACATCCACAAATCCAACCCCACACAACATTCCAAACCTCCTCATTGTAGCATCTCAGCCACTTCAGACCTTAATAACACTCCCCTCCATCTCAAAATTCCTCTCAAAATCAATAATCATACTCAAACATGGACCAAATCTCAAAATGGGTTCTCATTTTTTCACTCACTAGTTTCACCATTGGGTCTATAAATTGTGTAGAAATTGATGTCAAGCAAGCCCTGATCAGCTTCCTCACACAACTTTCTAGCACCAGCAGTGGCCAACTTGACCCGGGGTTCGGATGGAATGTGAACTCCGATCCGTGCACCGACGGTTGGCGAGGCGTCGAGTGCAATACGCGGAACATCACTGTCCGGAAGCTCTGGCTTGATAACTTCAATCTTTCAGGGCATTTGGATGCTGGAGTTTTATGTGACGTTAGTACCGTCGCGTCTTCTTTAAAGGTTTTAAGCCTGAATTTTAACACCATTACCGGTCAGATGGATCCGGAGATAGTGAAGTGCAAGCAACTTACTCGGCTACATGTTGATCATAATCGAATGACGGGGCCCTTGCCGGCAACTCTGGCCAAGTTGAATAATTTGAAGAGGCTTGTGGTCTCGAACAACGCATTTTCGGGTCATTTACCTGATTTGGCAAGGATCTCTGGCTTGAGCACCTTCCTGGCTCAAAAGAATCAGTTCACTGGAAGGATTCCAAATTTTGATTTCTCCAATTTTGAAGTGTTCAATGTCTCCTACAACAATTTAACAGGCTCCATCCCTAAGGACAATCATTTTTCGAAATCGAGTTTTGTAGGAAATGATAAGCTTTGTGGGGAGCCTCTGGAAAACAAGTGCCTCAAACCTCATGTGTCAACTGATCAAATGCTGATGTACACCGGGTACGCCCTCGCATCATTGGTCATACTTCTACTTATCGCGTTCAAGCTCAGTAGCCGAAGGACCTCCAAAGTGGCCAACAAGGCTGCCACACCGGGTAAAAAGGCGGTTGGAGGCGATGAAACAAGTAGTAGCATCGAGCTAAGTAGTACTGATTTCAAGCCTAGTGGTGTAATAAGCAAGGAGGCATTATCAGTTGTCAAGGCCGAGATGAGCGCGTCGTCGGTGTCCACGTGGCTCGTTTTGCTATCGAGTCCGGTGGTGAACGGGTTGAGCTTCGAGGATTTACTTAAGGCTCCGGCGGAGTTGCTTGGGAGAGGAAGGAATGGGAGTGTTTACAAGTGTATTGTTGGAAATGGGAAGGCCTTGGCTGTTAAAAGGATGAAAGATTGGGGCATTTCAAGTGAGGATTTCAAGCGCAGGATGCGCAGGATTGATCAGGTCAAGCATGCTAATGTGCTCCCTCTAGTGGCCTTTTATAGCTCCAAGCATGAGAAGCTCTTGGTCTATGATTTTCAGCCTAATGGAAGTCTTGCTAGCCTCATTCATGGTAACATTTCTTCAGCTCTTCCACTTTTACATCTTACAATTTCTTAAGATTTTGTTGGAAAACTTCCCAATTTGATGGATTTGAGTAAATTGCTTCACTTTTAATTAAATCCAGAAATTCATAAACGATTAACCCCTCCGATAGGTACAACTTAATAATAACGTTTTAGACTCTCTTTTTTTTGACAAGACAACATTTTAGACTTAAAATAATCAGTTAGAAATAACGTTTGAAACGTCTTGATGTCAGACGTTGTTACTAACAACGCATAATAGCAAAACGTGATTACGAACATCGCCTTACAGCAAGATGTTGTTTGCAACGAATGGTAAGGTTTAGAACGTTGTCAGTAGCTGCGCCTTGTTGCTACTAATTAAGGAGATAAATTAGTAATGAATTTCCGGATTTAGTAAAAAAAATGAATGAATTTACTCAATTTGTACCAGTTGAATTTTTTTTTCATTTTTTGTTGCATAAAATTGTCCTATGAAAATAAAACATGGTTTATTTGTATATTTAATTTTAGTATTAAAGAATGCCAGTTTCATCAAATAAGAATTGAGCTAAAATTTAATTTTAACAAAAACTTAACATGTCCAAATGCACTTTTGATTTTCAGGAACGCAACTCGGGCAACGATTCGATTGGGGCAGTCGGCTAGAAGTCGCGGCAAGGATGGCGGAGGGGCTAGCCTGGATGCACCAAGAGCTAGCTGAAGATGCAATACCTCATGGAAACCTCAAGTCATCAAACATTCTATTCAACAAAAACATGGAGCCTTGCATTAGTGAGTATGGCCTAAAACTATCAGAAAATGCCCAAACTTTAACTTCCTTTGTCACCAAAAGCCCGACTCGTGTTCAACCGGAGGCACCGATATCCCTAGAAATGTTCCAAACAGACGTATACGCGTTTGGACTCATACTTCTCGAGCTCCTTACGGGCAAACTGATGCAGCAAAACGGGCTTGACTTAGCTAGATGGGTACACTCGGTGGTTCGAGAGGAGTGGACCGTGGAGGTATTCGACAAGGCTTTGATCGCTGAAGGCGCGAGCGAAGAGAGGATGTTGAATTTGCTTAATGTGGCTATCAAGTGCGTGAATGCGAACCATGAGGCCAGGCCGAGTATTGGGCAAGTTGTTGCTTCTATTAACTGCATCAAAGAGGATGAGGAGCGCGTTCCTTAGTATCCATGTCCCTAGCTTGAAAATGTACGTTTCAATTGGAGCTCAGACTTTATTTTTGTTGCATCTCCCAAAATTTATATTTAAAGATATAAAAAATTTCTTAATTTTTCGTCTGTAATTACTTTTAAAAAATTAGTGACAACTGAACGACTCGTACACTCATACCGGACTGAACCTTGTAACTACAAGTCAACTAGACCATTACTTTGTTTCTTGTCGGTAAAAAATTGATTAGAAAGAAAAATATTGAGGAAAATGAGTAATAGAATTAAAAACCTATGGAAATATTTTGTAATTGTCAAGAAAAAAAATATTACGAAATGATTTTACTGTGCAAAGAAAAATACTGCGAAATTTTTTCTATCATGCAGATTCACAATGTACAATTTGATTTTCCGTAAATTATCTATTCATACTATTCTCGGATTCCACTATTCACTAACATCTATATTTCAAGATGAAAACTTTTATTTGCTCTCTTGTACCAAATAAGCCCTTTTAACTCCATATCAAAAAAAAAAAGCCCTTAACTGAAACATCTACAATATACTTTTATGTCTGATGATAAGAGAAAACTGTTGTAAAATGATTTCAAAAACTTCAACAAATGTGATGTAAAGTAACTTCGAAACTCTAACAAAACACTTATACAAGATTGTTTGTGAGAGGGATAAGGGAGAGCCTTTAGGAAGAGTAAGAATGGAAGCTTAAGTTGTATTTTTCTCATTGCATTTGCACCCCTTTTATAGCAAAAGGAAGGAGGCAAGATCCATAAAATGTGGATTTAACTCCTCTAATGTCAATACATTAACTTCATACATTGACTAAGTTACTCTAATGTAAAATAATGGCCAAACTTATATTGACCCTAATGAGTATACCACATTATTCATAACACTCCCCCTTGGGATACTCATTACGTGTTTACGCTGCCTCGTTAAAAACCTTTCTTGGAAAAACCCAGTGGGATAAAAATCAAGATAAGGGAAAAAAGAGTGCAGCCACGTAAAACTCCCCCCTGATGTTGGCAAGAGTGATCTCTTCATAAGTTTTGTAGCTTTCGCATGCCGATGTCATGAACATGTTTCCTGAATACTGAGGTGGGAAGAGCCTTTGTAAGAAGATCCGCTGAGTTCTCGCATGAACGGACATATTGGATGTTGGTGACATTATTCTTTTTCAACTCTTGAGTAAATGAAAAGAATTTTGGAGGAATATGTTTTGTTCTGTCGCTCTTTACAAATCCTTCCTTCATTTGAGCAACACATGCAGCATTATCCTCATAGAGTGTGATGGGATCGTTTATGGGTTGAAGACCGCTAGTGGTTTTAATGTGTTCTGTCATAGACCTCAGCCACACGCACTCACGACTTGCTTCATGTAATGCAATGACTTCAGCATGATTTGATGACGTTGCAACAAGTGTTTGTTTCTGGGAGCGCCGAGATATCGCAGTTCCTCCACAAGTAAATACATATCCTGTTTGTGACCTACCTTTGTGTGGATCTGACAAGTAACCTGCATCTGCATAACCAATCAAAACTGGTTTCGTATTGTTAGGATAAAATAAGCCTAAATCGATCGTTCCCTGGAGGTAACGAATTACATGTTTGACTCCATTCCAATGTCTTTTCGTTGGAGTTGAGCTGAATCTTGCTAATAAATTCACAGCAAAAGTAATATCAGGTCGAGTACAATTAGCAAGGTACATAAGAGCTCCAATTGCACTGAAATATGGTACTTCTGGATCAAGAATCTGTTCAGATTCATCACATGGACGAAATGGATCCTTGTTCACATTAAGGGATCTTACGACCATTGGGGTACTTAATGGATTTGATTTATCCATATTAAAACGATTTATTATCTTCTTCGTATAATTCGATTGATGCACAAGTATCCCATTCTGGAGGTGCTCAATCTGTAATCCAAGACAATATTTTGTTTTCCCCAAATCTTTCATTTCGAACTCTTTGTTCAAATAAGAGATTACTTCCAAAATTTCTTTATTGGTTCCAATGATATTCAAATCATCAACATAAACGGCAATTATTACACAACCGGATGTTGTTTTCTTAATGAAAACGCAAGGGCAAAGGGGATCATTGACATAACCCTTTTGAAATAAATATTCGCTTAATCGATTGTACCACATGCGTCCAGATTGGTTTAACCCATATAAAGATCTTTCTAATTTGATCGAATATCTTTCCCTAGGTTTGGAACTTAATGCCTCATGCATTTAAAAACCTTCGGGGATTTTCATGTAAATTTCAGTATCAAGCGATCCGTATAGGTAAGCGGTAACAACATCCATGAGGTGCATATTCAATTTCTCATGAACTGCTAGACTTATCAAGTATCTAAATGTAATTCCATCCATGACAGGAGAATATGTTTCCTCAAAATCGATTCCAGGCCTTTGAGAAAAACCTTGTGCAACAAGTCGAGCCTTGTATCTCGCAATTTCATTTTTCTCATTTCTTTTTCGTACAAAAACCCATTTGTATCCAACAGGTTTCACATCCTTAGGTGTGAGTACTATAGGCCCAAAGACTTTGCGTTTATTGAGCGAGTCTAGTTCAGTTTCAATTGCCTTTTTCCACTCAAACCAATCGTGTCTATTTTTACACTCAGTAATAGACCGTGGTTCGGGATCACCATTATTTTCATTCATAATATCACATGCCAAATTATAAGAGAACGCATCATCAATGTTCTCTTTTCGGTTCCATAGTATGCCTGTATTAGCATAATTAATCGAAATTTCTCGATCCTATTCATTTTGTATTTCTACAGGAATACTTTCCTCCACCATAGGATCGCCTTGCTTTTCTTCCCCTTTTCTTTTTTGAGGATTTTTATTTTTGGAACCGGGTGGCCTTCCACGCTTTAACCGTGTTGTGATTTCATGAGTGACTTTATTTTCCGGCTTCCCTTTTGGAAATTCAATTTGTACGGGAGCATTCTCAGCCGGTATGTGAGATTTAGTCACTCTCTTTTGTCTGTAAATGCATCGGGAAGTTGATTTGCCATTTCTTGCAAATGTAAAATCCTTTGTACTCTACCTTCACAATCCTTTGTGTAAGGATCAAGATGCAATAATGTTGGTACAGACCAAGTAATTTCTTTTTCAAACTGTTTTCTTTCTCCCCCTAATGGTGGGAAATTTTTCTCATCAAAGTGGCAATCAGCAAAACGTGCTGTGCAAATAGTTCCAGTTTGAGGTTCAAGATATTTAACAATAGATGGACTTTCAAAGCCTACATATATTCCAAGACTTCTTTGTGGTCCCATCTTTGTTCTTTGAGGAGGTGCAATAGGCACATAAATAGCACAACCAAAAATTCTTAAGTGAGATATATTTGGTTCTTGACCAAATGCAAGTTGTAGTGGAGAACTTTTATGATATACACTTGGTCTGATACGAATTAATTCAGAGGCATGTAATAGTGCATGACCCCATACTGAGGTAGGAAGCATTGTTCTCATTATCAATGGCCTAGCAATAAGTTGGAGGCGTTTGATCAATGATTCAGCCAAACCATTTTGTGTGTGGACATGAGCAACAGGATGCTTGACCACAATCCCAACTGACATACAATATTCATCAAATGTTTGGGATGTGAATTCACCGGCGTTATCAAGTCTAATTTTCTTGATTGTATGATCAGGAAATTGAGCTCGCAATTTTATTATTTGGGCAAGTAATTTAGCGAATGCCATATTGCGAGTTGATAACAAACATACATGTGACCATTTGCTAGATGCATCTATTAATACCATAAAGTATCGAAATGGTCCACATGGTGGGTGAATAGGCCCACAAAAATCACCTTGAATACGCTCAAGAAACATAGGTGATTCTGTTTCAACCTTTCCCGGTGATGGTCTTATGATAAGCTTTCTAAGAGAACAAGCTTTACATGGAAAAATATTTCCTTGAGGGATTTTATGACCCTTCAATGGGTGTCCATGCGTATTTTTGATAATTCTTCACATCATACTTGAACCTGGATGACCCAATCGGTCATGCCACATGGTTAATATTGAAGATTTCATAACTACCGCATTTGACTCAATCTCATTTATATGTGTGTAATGCAATCCAGTGGGAAGCATTGGTAGTTTTTCAACTATGTATTTCTTTCCAGATCTATATACAGTGAGTAACATGAATTTCATGTTACCTTCAGTCATAGACTGAGTCTCGAATCCATGAGAATAAATATCATTGAAACTCAATAAGTTTCATTTGGATTTTGGCGAAAATAAGGCATTATGTATCGTAAACTTTGTGTCATTTGGCAATACAAAGTTTGCCTTGCCATTTCCTTCAATCAGATCTACAGGACCTGATATTGTATTCACAATGGTTCGTGTTGGTTTTATCATCAAGAAAAACCTTTTATCCTTCAGGATTGTGTGCGTTGTTCCACTATCAAGTATGCACATTTCTTCAATATTAATCCTTTGGTTGACTTTGGCTTTGTCCATTTCAAAGCTTTAAGTAAACAAGAAAATGATAAGATAGATGAAAAGGTAGACATATTTTATTACATGTGAGAAAACATAGTCATGCTTAAAGGAAAACATACATATAACATAAGAGACGGGCGTTCAAATGTTACACCTCCAGCCAATCAAATTGCGCCACGTAAGCCACTATTCATGGCACATGCATGTCACATGTCCAAGGCCCCCATGCTTTTGAGGTGGAGCCATGTGGATGCTTGGATGAATCTCATCCTACGGATGAGATTCATGTAACACATAACACCTTAAGGTGTTATAACACTTGAACGCCCCCCTAACATAAGAAAATCAAATTAAAACATCGGACTGTTTGTCTTCATTCCCATGGATTTACACAACTTCCCCTTTCAGTTCCCACCAGTCATTTTTCCAGTTATATCACCAAGGAAGTCATCTCTAAAATCATTGTTCCCCAAGATGAGTGAACTCGTTTATGGGATCATGGTCAATAAAATTGATCTCCTTTGCATTTGTAAAATCCCCAACGGTATCAATATGCTCATTGTTGAAATGAGATTCTTCAAGTCGAGTAAACTCATTCATAGGAGTTTGGTCAATAAAGTTGACCTCCTTTCCTTTTCCCTTCACAGACTCTTGATAGAGTTTGCATAAGTGTTCAGGGGTTCGAAAGGTTTTTAAACCAATGCCCTTTACAACCGCATCTAAAACAAGTGGTCTCAGGGCTCTTTAATGAACTTGGACCACCTCCCCTTTTGTGGGAGTTCTCATGGTTCCAGTCATTTTGTTGTCTCCTTTGGTGATAATTGGCAATCTTATGAGGTGGATTCACTACTACAGAAGGGGGATTATGCATCGGTTATTGAGGGCCTTATGCATCGGTTTTGATCCAATGCATAAGCCAGCGATGCGTAAGGGTTACATTATGCATCGGTTGGGACTATAACCGATGCATAATGTCTGACCCTTATGCATCGGTTATAGCAGAAAACCGATGCATAAGTGTATGTATTATGCATCGGTTTTACTCCCAACCGATGCATAATGTCTCAAAAATTTTGGCAGATTTGGCTTATATTAGCTCAAATCCATCTGAAAGTTTTACAAACATCGATCAATTACAAATACCACTGCTTTTCTATTACAAATTGCACTGTTGCTCAACAACATCGACATACATTCATTTCAAAGATCAAATAGAATATATACAAGTACATTTTCTATCCGTACAACAGTGCCAAACAAAAGTTAATATTCATAATACAAACAACAAACCTAAAGTTGATGTCCTACATTCGGGTAACGATCGCTTATATAGTTATACAAGTAGGCGGCCCTTATTTCCCTTACTTCATCGATCTTCGAGGCTTCGTATGATTCGACTCCATTAGGAAAACACTATATAAAACAATGAAAAGCAAGATAAATAAGTAAATCAATACAATAAAGTTCCAATTAGTTCAAAACCAACCAAAGTCAACTACAACTTAATGAATAATACAAGTCTAAAAGATTACTTGGCTAAGATCATCAATCTCCGCTCCGTTATTAGCTCGTACAAAATGGATTATGTCCTGAATATAATTCAAAACATAATAACCGCATAAGTGACCCAGTGGTTGTTTTGGACACTGTACGATCAATAATTTCTTATCACACACAATATTAATGCTAAGGGTATTAAAAAAGATAGTAGATATGAGACTTCGTACCTCAACTATCTTCCAACGTACACTTTGTGTATTTCTCGGTATACATCCTTGATAGTATCGGTACAGTCCCCTAAAATGAATAACGTAACATTACTCGTGAGTGTTAATATACAAATTACAAGATAAAAGTGAGTCTAAAACTTACGTGTCCACCAAATCCTTTGCATCGACGTTTATTCCTTCTTCAGTATTCGATGAATCAAGCCAATGCGCTACATGTTGATTAGGAAAGATGACAACTAACATCCAATGCCACCTAACAAAAACAAACTAAATTCAAAACAAAATGAATTCAAAAAAGAATATAAAACATTATCATTAAGTTATGAACTTACTTTCGATGATCCATGTAAGGTAGGAAGTAACAAAAATTGCGATCTCGGTCCGGCATACTCAACCTTGCCACAAACGTCATCAACCTCTCATCTCTGTTGATTGTTGGCGTCATGATGGAAGGATTGAAGAAACCAAACTTAATATCCCAACCCATCATCTCATTGCTCAAAGAACTACAAAGTAAAAAATTTGTGCTAGTTAGACCAATGATTAGGACAAATAATCATCAGAAAATAATCATGAATATTACCATATAAATAATTCACAAGCAAAGTTCCCCAACGCTGCCGTCTTGTATAGTTCCTTCAGGTCAGTTGTGTTCACAGCAATACCATAGTCGTCGCCGAACACACTCTGGTCGACGTACACTATAAACATTTCTCTGTTCAACTGTGTCCACACCTCATTTAAAAGTCAAAAATACAAGGGCAAGCACTCTATGGTTTCATCGTCGGTAAGTGGCAAATAAACACAGACCACGTTATCATATTCCTGCATGTTGAATTTGATTAATGATATGAAATTAATTTTTATGTACAGTATAATAGAAAATGCAAATAAACTTGTATTATTCGAATATCTCACCCTATTACCGACAACGATCAAATCTTTGGGCCAAGCTACATGGTTAGACTCTGCCTCAATAAGAATCTTATACTTCGGATGGGGCACTGGCAATATTGCAGACCGAACGAGAGCTTTTTCAACCTTCACCTATACATTAAAAAACAAATGTTTAGGGTTAGAATGACGTACGAATAAGAATGTGACCTCTATAGAGAGGCTATAAGGACTGAGAGGGGACATCACCTTTAATGTATGGGATGGTATCTGTTGATAATTAATAAATTGACCGTTCATGACGCGACCAATGGCCACTTGCTCTCGGTCACCTTCGGCTACCCCCTCGATGAATAATACGCACTTCATGCCACCCTGTTAGGATGAAAAATTGATGTTACATACGTTCCAAAAATTATACCAAATTAATACAAAAAAGAAAGCGAAACCTTCTAAACGTACCTCGGGTATGCTCGTCGTCGGGTCTACATCGACATGACAGTGACGGCCGAGGCGATCAGGCATCTCTACGCGAGAAGTACTGGAACTCGGTGTCGTCCTATTAGATTTGGATTTTGGGAACCCAATTTTCCACGGAACGTGTGTCCCTACTCCTCTGGTACGTCCAGGATACTCGGGCGTCCCAATCGCCTCAGTCAGTATATCATGTCGACCATGTGGTGAAAAAGATCATTGACTAGATTTTTCTACTAATTGATCCTATTATCAAGAAATTAGTACCAAAGATTAGTGTACGGAAAAAATTAAACTACTGAAAAAAAGTTAATTACTCACAATATTTTCACACTAGCCGAACTCTAGGGGTGACGAACTCTTTATTCTTCCTGAGGCGTGCCCTCTTCCACACCTCATATCTCTCCACAGTTATAGAAGGTGTCGCTCCCTCTTCAATTACGCCTTGCGCAATTAAATCGGCCAACTTCTCGTTTATTAGCACCTCCTTCACTTTTCTGTACCCTCCTCGGCCCATTATGTGCGCATATTCATTCTTACCCGCTAGAGCCTTATTCTGAGCAGATAGCTTCCTCGCATCTTCACTGAGTGTATGCTCTACAAATTTCTTTCACTGCGCAGAATCAATGTATTGATACTCTTTCGTGGGATCTTCGTCCTTCTTTTTACCGAAGATATAGTCTGTAGCGAGTCTCGATTTGAAGTTCCTCCACGCACTAGATGCATATTTGACCTCTTGCTCTTTGTATCTTTCTGGTCCAACAAACACTTCCTGGAGAAAAAAAATTAACAAGTTATAATTAGTACCATTAACATTTAATGTTGCTAACACTATATGATAATGGAATTATATAATATATTACCGTTGCTTTGTTCCACATAACATCCTTAACCTCTGAAGGCACCTTCCTCCAATCCTTGTAGTTGATCGGAACTCGAGTACGGACCACAGCGCCTAGGTAACTCCTCCAGTTGTCACCAATCTTTCCCAGGTGATATCCTGTGTCGCTAAATTCGACTACAATCTTGGTACCAGCATCCCTATGTCTCTTAATCAAATCTAGCATTAACGATGGGCCCCTCTTAGTTTTCTTGGCGGGCGTGCACTGTTCCACACGGAAGTCTTCCTCGCCGCTGCTACTACTTTGTGCCATTATCCTTGAAATATCAAAAAAATGTTAGTTCACACAAAAAATAATAAAATGACATGTGATGAACATCAGTGATAAAGTAACATACAACATACACATAAGTTAAGTTTGTTTATCAATCCATATTCCTTCGTCGTGATCCTCTCTTAATTGCATTTCGTCATCAATTTCAATTTCGACGCTTTCCACGGGAACGGTCGTACACACATGTATGCAATCTTCAGCGAGGTCTTCAGTTGTGCCACTTGTAGCATCATTGGTTACTTGTTATTTGCCGTGGAGGACAACAAAAAGATTTTTGTCGGAAGGGTCCTTGACGTAAAATACTTGTCTTGCTTGTTCGGCCATAATGAAGGGCTCATCTTTATAGCCCTCCCTGCGAAAA
Source organism: Rhodiola kirilowii (assembly GCA_033675215.1). Lineage (NCBI taxonomy): Eukaryota > Viridiplantae > Streptophyta > Magnoliopsida > Saxifragales > Crassulaceae > Rhodiola > Rhodiola kirilowii. The sequence goes on from CM066201.1 coordinate 52,878,682, forward strand.
TCCACAAACGTCATTCCGAACTCATCAGTGCGAACCGTGGAATGATTAACCCATTTACATTTAAAAACCGGTACTTGTAGTTTAACATAATCCAACTCCCATATTTCTTCGATAACCCCAAAATAATTGAGAGGAACAGATATTGGATTTCGATCTCTAGCGCTAGAAACGTGAGTGGTTTCAGCAACAAGTGTGACACCACTATTTTGCGCAACGCTGCGTTCGTCTTGATCTTTTGTGTGAAAACAAAATCCGCTAATGTCAAAACTTTTCCACATGTATACACATGGTCTCGGACCTGCAATAAGCCACTTCACTAAGTCATCATCAGACTCTTCTTCCGAGTTCCCTTGATTACTTAAAGCTCCATTAGTTTTAAGCCATTTACAAAATGACCGACGGTGTTCTCTTTGCACCCATATCTCATTTTTCCCCCGGTTTGCACTCCTCACTATGTTTAAGTTCTCATCGATGAAAGGCGTCATCTCAGGTATATGTTGCAAAACGTAGAAATGGGCTTTTGATAACTCATCCACGGATTTAACTATTTGTTTCGATCCACTTGTTCCCTTTCCTTGAAATCGATCAAAATGACGTAGCCTTGGAATTCCAATCGCAGTGGTATTTCCCAAAAAGTTAGTGCAAAATTCAACCGCCTCTTCAGTTATGTATCCTTCCACTATACATCTTTCAGGACGATGCCTATTTCTCACGTAGCTCTTTAGAATCTTCATGTACCTCTCAAAAGAATACATCCATCTCATATACACTGGTCCAAGAATTCGAAGCTCACACACCAAATGAACAGTTAGATGCACCATTATATCGAAAAATGATGGTGGGAAGAACATCTCAAGTTGGCATAAAGTAATCACTACTTGCTCTTGTAATATATCAAGCTCTGTTGGATCAACGACCTTAGCACATAAAGAGCTAAAAATCACGCAAAGTCTTTGTATAGCGGCTCTCACTTTTGGAGGCAATATACCTCTAATTGCAATAGGCAAGAGCTGTTGAATTAAAGTGTGATGGTCGTGAGATTTTAATCCATTCAAACGCAGATCCTTCAACGAAACCAAACTGGCAATATTTGAAGAGAAGTCATACGGAACTTTAACTCCTTTAAGACATTCACAAAATCTTAATTTCTCACTCTTAGAAAGAGTAGTGCATGATGGAGGCAGATATGTACGTTGTCCTCGGGTTTCTAGTGCTAATTTAGTACGAATGTTCATATCTAGTAGGGATGCACAAATTCCGACCGGACCGAAAAAACCGACCGAACCGGACCGAAAAAGACCGGACCGAACCGGACCGGATTTTTTTCGGTCCGGTCTTCGGTCCTAAGATTTGCCAAATTTCGGTCTCGGTCCAGTCCGGTTCGGTCCTATGTAAAATTCGGTCCGGTTCGGTCTGGACCGAATAATTAAAATTAGTTTATTTTAATATTTAATTAAATCTATTAATTAAGGTTTTAATAAAACACTGCGTTTTATTTTATTTTAATTAAATCTTTATTTCCTTATTCATGTTTATCATGAAAATCATTTCATTTTGCATCTATTTCTCTATGAAAATAATTAATAAATAGTACATGAAAAAATTTTGCAAAAAATCAAATAACATTTCGGTCCATAACCGGTCTGGCCCGGACCGAACCGGACCGATTCGGTTTCGGTCCGGGTCGGTCTTCGGTCTTAATGTGGCAAAAAATTCGGTCCAGAGGACCGGACCGGACCAAAAAAATCGGTCCGGTTCGGTCTGGTCCGGACCGAATGTGCATCCCTATTATCTAGCATATCCAATCTCGCTTTAACTCCATCCTTCGTTTTCCCAGGAACGTTTAATAATGTGCCGATCAGACTATCACATATATTCTTTTCCACATGCATCACATCAACACAGTGTCTAATGTCAAGTGTATGCCAATAAGGGAGATCAAAAAATATAGATCGCTTCTTCCATGGAGCACTTTCGGTGCGTGCACTAGGTTTTCCAAATCGATTTGTAATATTCTGAATTTTCTCAAGTATTTCGTAACCTGAACATGGTTGAGGTTCTAATGCGTGTTCGGTCTCACCGTTGAATGCAGCTTTCTTTCGCCTGTAAGGATGATGCCTCGGTAAGAAACGCCGATGCCCCATGTAAATCATTTTTCGACAATTCTTTACATAACGTGAATGTGTCGCTTCCCCGCATATTGGACAAGCTTTGTACCCTTTAATACTGTACCCAGACAAATTACCATAAGCAGGGAAGTCATTGATGGTACACATTAGCATGACACGCATATTAAAATATTCTTGACTAGATGCATCAAATGTCCGTACTTTTTTTTAAGTCGGGCGGAGCCGACGAGCTTTATTAGATAGATGATCCAAACAGCCTGGATCGTGGCTCATACAAAGAAACGTCCTCAAGCGCCAGGGGAGGGAAGCCCCTTAACAACGCTGAACGGACTAGAGAGTAACGAGAGACTACGACTACCAGAGTAGCCGAGCCTGCTACAAGGAAAAAGGCCAAAGGCCAAAAAACCCTAAAACAGGGCTAAAACAGGATGCCGGATGAATCAAGCCAGGAGGGCCTGGAGGGCGGGAGGAACGTGTCTGGGTGGGTAGCCGAGGGCACTCTGTTTCTACACCAAGTGGGCAGACGTAAGTAATCACCTTGGATAGCCTTCCGAGTCGCTAGCGGGAGCTCCTCAAAGTTGGACGTACTACGAGGCGCGGAGGGACTAAAGGATAAAGCAATGGCTGCGCTGTTCCTTTCAGGTTGAACCTTCATGATATCCATGTTTTTGATGGAGTCTTTAAGAGCATTCCAATTGTTGAACAAGTCCCAAGGTCCTTGGTATGTGTCTGCTAGAAGGGTGGCTGTGTCTGCATGGGAGCTGTGAATGCAGGATATACACAACTGTCTGCTAGCTAGAATGTCTAGCACTTGCGTGACGGCAGTGTATAAGCTGGAATCAGCAATAGCCAGGCGACCGGCCAAGAGAAGGGAACCTGTGCTATTCCTGATGACGTAGCCGCAAAAGCCGCCATTCAGGGCTAAGGATAAATCATTGCCTGCGGCAGGGGGAAACCATCCCACCCACGACCCAGGGAGGGACTTGGACGGGGAGAAGACATGGAGCAGGTCCAAAGCTAACTGATTGTTGAGGTTATTCTAAAAGGGGGTGGGAATGAGCGAGGACAACGACACACCGCCCATCGAAGTGTCTTATAGCGTACATTTCTCGGGCTTTCCCCATGAATCCGTTTGTTACGCGCGCACCAGATTTCCCATAATAAGGAACTGGCAAGAGTCATGGCAAGACAGTCCATGTACCGTTTGCAGTTAATGGATGAAAACCAGTAGTGCATCAAGTGAGGCATGGACCTGGGTTTAGGTTTTGCAAAGACTTTAGCGATGAAGTCCCAAGCGTCTGCTCCTAGCTCGCTTTGAATAAACAAGTGGGACTGCGTTTCTCGCGACGGGCGAGAGCAGCAGGGAGCATTTAGAGGGAAGGCAGAAACCCAGCTTCTGAACTGCATCGTCGGTAGGCACCACTTTGTGGAAGAGTTTCCATAGGAAACTACTAATTTTGGGCGGGATCCATTCCTTCCAGATGACTGAAAAAATGGGGCTTGTCATCTGCTGAGTGCGCCTGGAGGTGTAGAAATGCTTGACCGAAAAGGAGCTATTAGGAGAGCCTCTCCAAAGGAGGGTGTCCGGACGGTTGGAGAGGATGTTGGTCAAAACCCTTTGGACTGTAGGAGGGAGGATCTCTGTGGCTTTAATTTTGATGTCCGGATTCGTAATGACATCTTTAATAGACCATGTAGCTGCAACTGTTGGGATTGTAACGTCCAACCAATCACAAAAATGAGGCAAGTTCACCTCCCCTGCGCCCAAGGCCCAACTGCTCTCTCTTCTCAGATGCTGAATATGCGGATGGATCGCTCTCCAAATGGCAGACGAGGACGAGGTGTATAGGAACCTGTCCCTGGCGTACGTGGCCCAAACTGAGTTATTGAGGAGAAACTTCCAGGCCAATTTGGCTAGCAGCGCCTGTTTCATGTCGCGCATCTTCTTTATGCCGAGACCTCCTTCATTTTTGGGGGTGCAGACCTTGGACCAACTAACCCAGTGTCTTTTGGAGTCCCAAAGGAAGTTGGCCATTAGGCTATCCATCTTACGAATGCACCCTTTAGGAACCGGAAGAGTAGCGAGCGTGTGCATGCTAATAGAGCCCAAAACAGCATTGATCAAGGTGGCACGACCTCCTATAGACAGAAACCGTTTCGTCCAACCTTCGACTTTGCTCTTGATGCTATCCTCAAGATGCTTGAAATAAACCATCTTGGGTCTGCCCGGGAAGAGTGGAGCCCCCAGATAATTTGTTGGAAAGGAGCCTTCGCTGAACATAGAGAGCTCGATAAGAGCCTGTCTCCTAGGTTGATTGATGGATTTGGAGAAAAAGAGCTTGCTCTTGTCTGGGTTGAGCATCTGACCAGATATAGCACAAAACTTATTAATGAGAATCAAGACCTTACGCATGGAGACCTTATGACCATTGGCAAACAGGAGCAGGTCGTCCGCGTAGAGGAGATGGTGGATGGGAGGCACCCCGGAGGCCACTATATAAGGCTTGATCTGATTAGCCTGGATCGCTGAGTTATAGAGTCTGCTGAAATATTCCATTGCAAGGATGAATAAGCTAGGGGAGATGGGGTCGCCTTGACGCACGCCTCTATTGGATTTAAAGAAATCAAAGCTCTTCCCTCCCCACGAGACTGAATACCAGCAGTTGGAGATGTTACGAAAGATCAGGTCGCACAATTTATGAGAGAAACCAAAGGCTCTCATAATGCGAATTAAGAACCTCCAGGAGAGCCTATCGTAGGCCTGGGACATATCAAGCTTTATCATGACGTTGCCCCCAAAGACTTTGTGATTTATATCTCGAACCAGATCGTGCGCAATACCAATACTATCCTGGATACTTCTACCCTCCAAAAAGTCGGATTGCTCCTTACTAATCAGGCCTGGAAGGATCTTTTTGAGCCTAGCGTTCAGGATGTTGGATATAATCTTGTGGAAGAAGTTGCATAAGCTGATAGGGCGGATCTAATTAAGGAAGCAGGCTCGATTAACCTTCGGCAGGAGAATAATATTCGTGGAAGATATGATTTTTGGCAGGCGTTGGCCTTTGAAGAAACCTTGTACAGCACTAATCAGGTCGACTTTAATAATGGGCCAACGGGCTTTGTAAAATTTGCCAGAAAAACCATCCAGGCCTGGGGCACTGTCGTGGTTCATGGTATTCAGCACGCCATGAATCTCGTCTTCGTCAGGTATCCGACAAATGTCCGTACTCTCTCATTCCATAAAAGCTTCAGATCATCTATCAAGGGAGCCAAGTATACATCTATGTCATTTCCAGGCTGTCTAGGACCCGATATCAACAAAGAAAGCATCATATATCTGCGCTTCATGGTTAGTCTAGGAGGTAGGTTGTATATCACTAATATCACGGGCCATGTACTATGTTGACTACTGAGATTTCCATGCGGATTTACCCCATCAGTAGATAAGCCAAGGCGTAAATTCCTAGACTCTGAGCCAAATTCTGGGAATAAGTTGTCTGCTTTGGCCCATTGCAGTGAATCGGCCGGATGCCACATTTTGGTATCAATGACACGTTTCTCGGCATGCCATCGCATATTATCTGAATCTTTTGGGTCAACAAATAATCGTTGAAACCTGGGAATCGGTGGAAGATACCACAATACTTTGGCCGCAGTGCCTTTTGAGGTGTCTGTCCGTCCTTTGTTTAACTTGTAGCGAGAAGATTTGCACACCGGACATTCAGTCAAATCTTTATGAGCATTACGATACAATATACAATCATTGGGACAAGCATGTATCTTCTTGTACTCGATTCCCATGGGACACATAACCTTTTTAGCTTCGTAAGTACGATTAGGTAAAGTGTTTCCATCGGGAAGCATATCTTTCACCAACGATAACACTTCAGTGAAACTCTTATCACTCCATCCATTTTTAGCTTTCAAATTGAATAACTTCAAAGTTGCAGATAACCTTGTATATTTGGAACAACCTTCATACAGTGGTAATTCAGAGTCATTCCTCAATGATTCCACAACTTGTGGTCTAGAATCAAACTCATCGGTAACGTTGTTAATCATATCAATTAAATTGTCCTCCTCCCAATCATCATTATCTTCTGGCAAACTTTCTACGGGTGAGGTTCAACGTCTTGCGGTTCAGCCTCACCATGCATGTACCAAACCTTATATAGTGGATCAATTCCCTTTAAAAAAGGTGTTTATGCAACTCCTCCACTTTGACCTTTATCTTATTGAAACACGCCTTACACGGACAGAAGACACTTTCAAGTGAATTTTTAAATGCATACGCCGATGCAAATTCATAGAAATCCATTATCCCCTTTTCATACTCATCACTTAGCCTATTACCGGACATCCACTCTCTACTCATCATAAATCCACTATATTAAGTATTTAAATATTATTATTAGACTAAGAACAAGTTAGCTAACCAAAATGTTCATCTTCAAAGGAATATGAACAAGTATGCCATAAGGAATATGAACAAGTATGCAAAGGTAAGAAAAAAACAAGTTTGGGAGGGTGTGACCTTGAGTGAAATCGAGAGAGGATTAATGTAGCAGTAGGTTGAGGAAGGCAATGAGCAAAGGCTTGAAGTACGCTAGATTTGAAAAACACAAGTTAAGAAAGAATTGACAAGCGGAAATCATGAAACATGAACAAAAAGTCAAAAACAACTAAACATATACATACCTTATATGATGGTGCTCCGGGGAATAAAAAGAGCAATATGACGTATAGGAAAGGGACGAGAATACAATTCAAGACCTAAACCAATGAAACAAAACATCAATAACCGATAGGAAAAATTATGTGACTACACTTTGTACAAATATGAATACAAAAACATGTTTTCTCAAATAATACCATATAACAAAAAAATCATCGCCTAACAATGTATTGAATCATTGACAAGTTCTCAATTCGTAATCAATGTATCCCAACAAGGAATCATACTGTAACAATGACATATGAACCCTACCAAATCCATCAAATTCATATTGAAATATAAATGCTAACAAGGAACATATGAACCCTAATAAACCCTAACAACGAATCATACCTTTGATTGTAGAACGATGGCGACAGGCGGCAGGCGACGGAGGCGCTGTGTAGAACCACGGACAGGCGACAGGCGGCGCTGTGTAAAACGACGGCGACAGGCGACGGAGGTAGAACGAACGACGGCGACAGAACGAGCGAAGGCGACGGACAACGGAAGGCGTGCAGGGAAGCTTTTGAATTTGGAGTAAAATCGATTTTGCTCCGAGGATGAAAATTGCAGAAGTAAAAATGAAGTAGGGTAAATTTGTATTCGACATTATGCATCGGTTATTGAAAAACTGATGCATAATCGTCACCATTATGCAGCGGTTTTGAAGTAAACGATGCATAAGGTCGAGATTATGCATCGGTTATGTTGAACCGATGCATAATCTCTACCTTATGCATCGGTTAATTCAAAACCGCTGCATAATGTTAACGATTATGCATCGGTTCACAAAAAACCGATGCATAAGGTATAGATTATGCATCGGTTATGTAATAACCGATGCGTAATGTCAAAACCGATGCGTATTGTCAAACACGGAACCGATGCATATTCCCCAGTCTGTAGTAGTGATTATTAGAATAACCACCTCGATTGCGCCCCTGGCCAAAACTACGACATCGTCCTCGTCCACGTCCACGACCTCGGCCTTGCCCTCGACCCTGAAAATAGTTCATGGGTCTACTCTCATTAGAGTTGATAAAATGTACCTCAGAAAATGTTCTGGAGCCCGTTGGGCGAGATTGGTGGTTCTTTATCAACAGTTTATTGTTTCTTTCTGCCACTAGGAGAGTACCAATCAGCTCATGGTATTTTTGAAAACCACGTACACGATACTGCTGCTGCAAGGTTACATTTGATGCATGGAAAGTAGACAAAGTATTTTCCATTATTTCAGCATCAGTTATTTTATCTCCACAAAATTTCAAATGGCTCACTATTTTTATCATCTCAGAGTTATACTCACTCACTTTCACAAAATCTTGGAACCGTAAAGTGGCCCATTTATCCCGATATAAGGGAAGCATCACATCCCTTTGGTGATCAAATCTGTCTTTCAGATTTTTCCATATATCACTCGGATCTTTCACAGTGAGATATTCATTTTTGAGATTCTCGTCAAGATGACGACGAAGCAAAATCAAAGATTTTGCCTTATCCATTTTCGATGAGGTATTCCCTTCAATGATTGTTTCGGGAAGATCCATTAAATCCAAATGTGTCTCAATGTCTATTGTCCAAGGCATGTAATTTCTTTCTGAGATGTCAAGTGGACTGAACTCAAGTTTTGCGAGGTTTGGCATGGTGGTAACTAAAAAAAAGAGGACAAAGTAGAAAAAGTTTATTAGATTAGTTTAAAACATAAAATTCTACAAATATTGTAAAGAAGAAAAAGACAAACATTATTACAAGCATTTCTAAACAATGATACAATTCATCTGCCGGAACATCTCCGGTGAATAAACAAACAGTAAGTACAAAAATAATTATGAAAACAAAAACTAGTATTAGACGAGACATTTTATGGCAAAGTTTTTCTTGAGAAGATTATGTAGTAGAAGAGAGAATGACTGTGATTTTATGTGGTGAATGAAATCGAATTTATAGAGAAAAAAATAGTCGTTATGTTACCGTTGGGCACTAATTAGTTACCGTTGTTATGGTTAAATGCTAAGAGTAAATTAACAATGTAATATCATCAAATAAATTATGGAATTATAGTTCAAATAAAATGAAGTATTTAAAGTAAAGATAATTACTTTGTAGATCACAACATTTTACTATAGGGTGGTAATCCGCACTGCATAATAATATGTTGTTATACATTAAGAAAGTAAAACAAGTTGTAAGAAGTATTTAAAGTAAAGATAATTACTTTGTAGATTACAACACTTTATTATGAGGGGATAATCCGCCATTGCATAATAATATGTTGTTATACATTAAGAAAGTAAAACAAGTTGTAAATCACATCATTTTTGTTATACGGTAGCATAGCCCCGTTGTATAACAAAATGACGTTATACAATAATATCGAAGAGAGAAAATTTCGTTATGTACCTTTGTTTAGAACTTACGGTATGGAAGTGGAGAGTGTTCGCGTTGATAACGTGTTGTAAAATGACTTCAAAAACCTCAACAAATGTGATGTAAAGTAACTTCGAAACTCTAACAAAACACTAATACAAGATTGTTTGTGAGAGGGATAAGTGAGAGCCTTTAGGATGAGTAAGAATGGAAGCTTAAGTTGTGTTTTTCTCATTGCATTTGCACCCCTTATATAGCAAAAGAGGAGTAGGCAAGATCCATAAAATGTGGATTTAACTCCTCTAATGTCAATACATTATCTTCATATATTGACTAAGTTACTCTAATGTAAAACAATGGCCAAACTTATATTGACCCTAACGAGTATACCACATTATTCATAACAAAAACATCCTAAATATTAACTTTTCAGAATTCTAATGGTTTCCATTTTAGTATGTTCAAAGGTGGCTTTGATGAGTGGGTGGGTAGAATAGAAAGAAAAAAAACCTTTCATAATAAACTTCATATTAAAATTCATAATTATTTTAAATTTTGAATCGAATTGAGACCAGGGGCGGATGCATGTTGACAGGAGGGGGCAGTTGCCCCCGGTAATTTTTTGAAATTTAGTTTATTCTTAGACATATTAGGTTAATATTTCAATAAATTTTAGGTTTTGCCCCCACTGATTTTAATTTTATGCCCCCACTAGTTTAGAAAGTACATGAAAATTACCTTTATATTGATATAAGTTTTAATTTGCCCCCTATCGAAAAAATTTCTAGATCCGCCACTGATTTGAGACTCAAATTCCATTGAGGTACCGACCGTTTAAGAACTTGTCATCTCTTTGACTTTATTTCTATCAAACATGTCTTAGTGTTGTCATTTGTCATATCTTTGACTTTATTCCTACCAAACATATTTTAGTGTTGTGGACTAATAATCCCTTTATAATCCGACAACATGATAAATTATAAGTGTCTGTCGGATCAAGATACATCTTTAAATATGTATCTGACACGTGTATCACTAATAAAATTAAATTTGATAATTTTGATTTTTCATTAAATGTAAATTTGAATACGCAACTGGAACACATATCAACACCAGAATCACTTAATGCTTTGAAAATAACAAATTAGTTTCTCAAATTTTCAAAATATAGAGAGGTTCTCCACCGGTGCCAGAATTTTCATAACCAAACAAATGCTTGAGTTTGACAATGTTCCAACAACATGGTTGGTAGATTTTGTTAGTTTGCATTGTCAACTCTTTCTTCCAATAAAACCATTACAATTCACACTTAGATAACTTCTCATACTCTCCAATCTAAACCACTCCAAACTTCACTTTTACACTCCCTTTGCTTCCTATCTTGCAACACTTGCTCATATCTCTCCACGCGTGTTTGAACTTGGGAAATAACCACTTTCACATTCAACTTCCTCAAATCAAAATTCAAAAAGTATAAGCTTGCCAAGTCAAATACAATAATTAAAATGGAACTTTTATTTATAAAATTACATAATATTAAAAAAGAAAATCACCTCCTCATTAAAATCAACATTTGTTCTTATAAATAGAATTGGGATATTTTAATGAACACATATAAAACATGTAATTTTTTTTTATATTTTCTATACATACTATTAACTTATTTGTATCTTTTCTGAAGTCTCAATTTGAATGTATAAATAAGAGTACTTGACAACATTTTCATTCCTTACCGTCACGCAAAAGCTTGCATCTTGCGTTCACTTTAGCCATGCCAAAGAGTCGCCATTCTCTCATCTTGATTTTCTTCTTTAGCTTACTCTTGCTTCTGCCCCATCTTACAACTCCCCGTCCCATAAATGAACTCACTGCCTCTAATCGCAGCCGTGGGACAACCACAACCGGGGGGTTTCGGGATCTTAGCATGGTGCTTAGCTTGTGGAGTATCAAGAACTCAGGCCCTAGCCCTGGCGGGGTAGGTCATGCCACCACAACCGGAGTATCCAATTCGCCTTAGTTCAAGAGTCATCAATGATTTGACTCCTCTAGCCGGGGATCTCCAAGGTTGGTGGTGCACGAACCCGCAAAGCTGAACATTGATCTCCTCTGTACATAACCGGTGAACACAAAGACTGATTTTCTTACTGAAACTGGCCTTCTTGTTCAATGTACATAATGCTCAAGCCCCAATGTTTATACCACAATTATACTTAATTGAAAACTTAGAACAAGCCACAATATACAACAAATATGTTATAGTATATTCATATCATAATTGTATCTCTCATGTATATTCGTATATAATAGCATACTGACCTATTATCGAAAAAACATGTTATTCTATTTGTAACCGAAGTAAATGAAATTTTACGTAAATCATATTTATATACTTTAAGTTGAGTCCATCTTCATATGATGCGTAAACATAGTCACGTACGCGTACGAACACAAGTTAGATGCCTAGGTATCCTAGCATCGTCTCGGGTTCGCAAAGAGAAGAAAAAAACGCAACTTAGTTGCGGGGACTATAATAAGGATTAAGTGGAATTAAACTTATGCAAACATACCTGTAAAGAAGTACAGTTAGATCTCAGACATGGCAAACAATTCCAACTTCAAGCGTAGAAGCATGAGGAATGCTCAATGCATAAGATTGGTCCTCTGCAGTTCCTTGTCAAGAAATCGTACACAAAGTTGATCATAAATCTCTTCATGAAATTTGACCCTTTCTTGGCTTTGACATATGATTTTCCCAATATGAATGCCATGCCTGATTCTCGAGCTTCCATCAACTCATCCAATTCTTCTTGTGCACCTTTGTTGATGATCGGGCTGGGAGGCAAGACAAATCTAACTCGTTTCCTCAGCCTGTCTGAGTTTGTTCTGTCTGACGTCATGTTAATTAAGTTTCGTTAAGGCAAGCTCTTCGTCCTCATATGCAATAAGCCCATAGCTCTTTCCCATTCCCCTGTCTTTATACATTCCTCTAACTGTATATATAGTTCAGCCCCTCTGTAATCTCAATTAATTCAATACAATCAGTGCATACCTTTCACATTTCTCAGTCTGATCAAGTTCACCAAATCCCCTTGATCTTCTCTAGCTTATCAACAGGGTGTAGTTTGTACTTATTTTTGATCAATGATATCATCATCTTTTCAAAAAATATGTTTGTTTGTTTGTTGTGTAGTTTTGCTGTGTTCCTCAGATATGTTTGTTTGTTTGTTTGCGCTGCGTTTTGGGTGTAGTTTGTTGTGTAGTTTTGGAGTTTTTTTTTGCCCTGTTTTTGAAACTCAATATCACTTTTGCCCTGCCTGAAACTCAAATCTCATTTTTGCCCTGTTTTTAAAAGAACCGATTTCGCCCAAATCGGTTTCACTCATTTTTGAATGAAACCGAAATCAACGAAACCGATTTCACGGAAATTGGTTTTATTACTGTGTGCCTGCGTGTCATACTCGGTCCTACGTGGACCAGGCGAATTCAAAAGTTATGACATGTGGCAAACCGGGTCGGCGTAAATCGGTTTCACTTAAGTGAAACCGAATTTTCCCAAATCGGTTTCACTTAAGTGAAACCGATCTCTTCCGAATCGGTTTCAAACGAAATAAACTAGGGTTTCTTCTCTTCTCCTCCGGCAGCTCGTCCCCCCTCATCCGCACCTCTCCCTCTCCCTCTCAGCCGCACCTCCGCGATTCGCCCGTCCAAGCCTGTCCGATTCGCCCGTCCGACGTCCCACGCGATTCAGGTATAGTGACCCCTAATTGTAAAACCGAATTCCCCCGAATCGGTTTGTGTTAAATTCGATTTGGGTGGAGAATTTTAGTCGATTTTTGTTGTTGAATTGTTGAATTGGGTGGTACTTAGGTGTGTTGTTTGTGTTGAATTATTAAATTGGTTGTTAATTGGTGAATTGGTTGTTAATTATGTAATGGAGTGTTAATTGTTTAATTAAGTGTTAATTAGTTGAAATGTATGTGTTTAAATGTTGAATTGGGTGGTATTTAGTTGAACTGTTTGAATCATTGTTGATTGTGTTGAATTATTATTGATTGTGTTTAATTGTTCGAATACTTAATGAATGGTTGAGTATGATTTTGTACATATATAAATAAACAATTTCTATTTTTCAATTGTATTTATTTAAGGATGTTTATTTATTGATTGAAGGTATGACATCACATAGGCGATCATCTCAAAGAAATGTCCCATCGCAGTCGACTTTGAATCCGAATATGGAACCGGACGACATAATTCATCCCGGTCCTATCGATGGTTCAGTTCTTACTCGGCAGACTGACCACCGAACTCACGAAATATGGAATCATTCAGTAAGCTTATATGTTAATCAAATTTAGTTTATAATGTGTCTATGTTTTGTATGTAATTTGTTACTAATACTGTAAAAATTTTATGTAACAGAATAATCCAAATATGTACGAACCGCTTACGGTTAAGCATGTTACCATGGACCCCCCAGATCCACGCATTACGCAGTATGTTGCGAACGCAGGATTCTACCCGTGGAGTATTGTGGCCAATGTGAGAGCTGATCCAGGGTTGATTACTGCACTAGTCGAGAGGTGGCGGCCCGAGACGCACACTTTCCATTTCAATGGTGGGGAGGCCACCATAACGCTGCAAGATGTGGCACTTCTTACCGGTCTACCCATTGAAGGAAGACCTGTAACTGGTCATGCACACTTGACATGGCCGCCTATTTGCATGAGACTGCTTGGTGACATTCCTACGGGTCACAAGGGCTCACCGGGGCTGGCGAAGAAGGTATGGTTTAAAGAAAATATGTCGATCATCCCAGCTGATGCTGATGAGGAGACGCTGAAGAGATACGCTAGGGCGTATATCTTTCAGCTGCTGGGATTGACATTATTTTCAGAACTCAGCGGTAGCAGTGTCCCACTTCACTTTCTACCCTTATTGGATGATCTTGATAGTGTCAGACACTACAGCTGGGGGAGTGCAGCGCTGGCATATTTGTACAGTATGCTGTGCAAAGCCAGCAAATCGGGTAAATGTCAGATTGGTGGTGCTGTGCTTATATTACAATTCTGGAGCTGGGAGCGTATGCGCTTCGAGAGGCCGAAGTGTGTGTTTAGGCACCTGCCCCCACATGATGCTGATATTGACCCGTTACTGAGGGGAGCTTGGACGTTTATGTAAGTATTTTATATGTTATTTATAAATTACTTTGAATTTGTTGTTATATATATTGATATTTGTGTTTATGTGTAGGAAATGGCATGGGCCAAAAAATTTCATCGGGGTACCTAAGGGTAGTTTGTTGTTCTATCGCGATGAGTTTCAGATGATGTTGATCAACGATTTCATATGGAGACCATACGATGAGGCCATGTATCATCTTTTGAACCCTATTTGTGTCGAGGGTCGACATTGCTGGAGAGCCAATGTGCCGCTAATCAACTTCAACGTCATCGAGTGGCATCACCCAGGACGTGTTATGCGACAGTTTGGGTGTCGTCAGTTTATTCCACTACCATCGATAGCTTGTTCGGACGAGAATCATGGGAAGAATAGGAAGCCGAAAGTGGATTGGGGTGTCCATTATCATCGGTACATTCAGATGTGGTCCAACCGCCTCCAGTATATTGTTGATGGAGAGGCATCTGATAGTGACATTGCGTCACCCGAGTACTATAGTTGGTACTCCATGATCACGCGCAGGCTTATCCAGCCCAGGATAGAGGAGGCGGCTGACGATGCAGTGGTGGCGAAAGATGTTCCGGAGGAGGCAGAGGTCAATCCACCTGAGCAGATTCGGGTTACCCACCCATACCGTCCAGATGGACATGTTCTACCAGAAACTGTAAGTTTATTGAAAATTTAATATTTTTTTTGATTCATAAGTGGTATTTAGCCACCAAAAAACGAAGCCCGTGAGAGTTCGATACACTGAGGTCCATAAGACCCACACTCTGAGAATCACTCTGCGATCCCTAGGACCAGAACACTACAGACACTGCAAAGATCTCTTACGCTAAAAACACAGTACAACCCTCTGAAAAGCTCAAAGGAGCTCTCTCGACCACTAAGGACCCTTAAACACTTAAACTCTGTTTCAATTTCCTTATATCTTCATCTGACGCCTTATCTTCCATCTTCGAGCAACTGCTCGCTATAGTCCTTTCCAGCGCTTCGATATAGGTTCTTTTCAGAGCCTCTAACTTGTCCTTTCTCAATCTCCTTTGACTTTTGATAGCGTCCTTCTTCTTTGGCTCTCTTATAATTTAATATTTTCTTACAGTAGTGTATTATATGTTTAACAATTGGTTGTGTGTACAGGTAAGCACTTTAGTGTACTGTGCACGAAAAGCTGCTGACGGATTTCGTTATTCCATGGAACCTCATACACGGGAAAACTTGCATGCCATCTTTCACCAGGCATATGAGATCTTGGACAACATTGGTGAAGCTGGAGTGTTAGGTGTGGACCCTGCTACCATTACATTTGACTTAGGTAAGTAAACATTTATATTTAGCGTTTTTATTATGTACATTCATTTTAGCACATTGCTTATTACATATAAATGCAGGTGCAGCCGATGTGGCTGATGAAGACGATGATGATAATGCTAACATCGACTCTTAGTCTCTTACACCACTGATGATCGTTATCGGCCATCGAGCTCTTCACAACCTCAGACTGAAGATGCACAGCGTCCATCCAGCTCGTCACGACCTCTACCGCGTAGAGGTTCACGTCATCGTCGTGAGATCGAGTATTCAGCTATGAGAGCCTTGCACGGGGGAGACAGAAGTAGATTTTGTTGATTGTATGTTAACTGTAGACTTATCTTGTTTTAATCTTATATGGACTTGTTATGTATTTATTTTACATGAAACACCTTGCATTAAACTGAACATTCACAAACTTATAGTACATGAAGCGGGAAAACAACATTAGGAAATTATCAAAGGAATGCAGAAAACAACAACACAATGATAGTTTATTCAGAAGGTCGATTTGGGCACGCACGCCTATTATGTCCAGCTTGATGGCAGAGGGTGCAACACTGGGATCGTGACGGTCGACTTGATGAAGACGCTCCTTGTGTGCTTGATTCTCCATGGACATGCCTCTGGTCCATTTCGTTGCGTATCCTCCTTGACGGATTTCTACCAACTTTGTTACGTTTGTACCTGGGGTTCGGAACATATACCGGTCCAGCGTAAGGTCTCCAGAAACTGTCATGAGGCAAAGGATTGAAGTTGTACTGCCAAGTGGCGTGGTATGCATGCAGCTTGTACACTGGGGCTACAAAATCAGAGTAGTCAACCCTTTCGTATTTGCACGCCGCCATTGCATGACTACAAGGGTAGTGCAACAATTCCCATTTCCCACATGAACATGTTCCCTCAAACATCTTAACAGTCCATGTCTGAAGCTTTTTCTTTGTCGTAACTTCGTACACTGCTCTATCCTTATCGTAGCACATAACGCGGTGGAAATCTGCCCTAGCGCAAAGTTTTTCCAACTTTCTACGAATTTTTGGCGGAAAGAGAGATCAGTGGCCATCGTAGAGGGACTTTTGACGCTCCACGAAATAAGCTGCTGTTTGTCTAAATGTGAACATCACCAATGACGAGATTGGCAAATCGCGCCCACCTTTAAGAATGTCATTAAAACACTCAGAAGCATTAGTCGTCATCGAGCCCCATCTAATCCCACCTGCATCGTATGCTTGTGACCATAACGATAGTTGATGGTCCTCCAACCATTTGCGAGCCAGTGGTAGGTCGTCCATTAGTTCCATCAACTCGGCATACTCAGCCCTGAACTTCAGTTGCTTCCTCTGATAAGCCACATGGCCAAGTTTTCTTTTCAAAAATAAATCCTTCACTAACCTCATAAAATTGCTCTGCAGGTGACGCACGCAAACACGATGGTATGCATGTGGAGGTGACCATTCGGGTACACGCATGGCAGCTAAAATTCCCTTGTGTCGGTCTGATATGATGCACAATCCCTCGCGCTCAGTCACACCTTCCCGAATGCAAGACATGAACCATTTCCAACTCGAGTTACTCTCGCTCTCCACCACTGCAAAACAAACTGGAAGTAAATGATTATTGACATCCAAACCAACAACCACCAATAATGTACCAGTCCATTTCCCGTACATATGCGTCCCGTCGATCGACAACACGGGACGACAATGCGTAAACGCCTTAATGAGTTCATCAAATGCCCAGAATACACGGTTCACCTGCCTAGCGCCATTGTTGAGTGGTTCTACATCCCACTTCACAAATGTATCTGGACTGTAATCCACCAACGCCTGCATCAAGTGCGGCAGTTTATTAAATGACGCATCCCATTCACCAAACAGTTTAACAAGCGCCAACTGCTTTACTTGCCACGCCTTCAGGTAAGATATTTCATATCCATATTCCCTTCTAATGTTAGCACGAATCTATCGTGCATCGAATCGCAAACTTGCACTCATCGCCTCCGCGATCTCATCAGCTATGTATTTTTTGTTCAGGTGTCTGTTAGACAGCATAATCGAGCCATGCTGGCAAATGTGGTTATCTTTGTTCTTCCGAACCACCCAGTAATTTCTATTACCCGTAACCGCAATGCGAACTCGCCATGGACAGACATTTCTAGTCTTCAGACATTCAAAAACCATTAATGTTTTGTCGGATTCCTTCATGTAGTACTCTACACGATTCAGAATGGAGTACTTCCGCACAACATAGATGGCTTGATCTTTTTTGCGCCAGCTTTCACCTTCAGCAAGTGACGGAGAATTATGATGGATTGTTTGCAGATTCTCATCATAGGGTTGAAACGTTTCCCATGCTGAGATATCATCAAAATCAGGATGATCCCAAGTAATTTGAGGCTGCGTGAATTCAGTAGTGGGATCTTCAGCTGCCCGCTCCTCCATTTCTTCCATTTCATCCATGTCGTATTCATCAACTACTGGGTTATCAAGTGTTGCTAGTGTCGACATACCCATCGGATCCTCATCAGAATCGGAATTGTAAACATATGCCATGTCGCAGGGAAGAGATATGAAGTAAGGGAAGGAAATTGTAGGATGAGGGGATTGTAAACTAACAATTGTTGTTGAAATGCCGATTTGCACACTACTGAATGCCGAGTTTCTATATGATTGTATGAAATGCCGATTGCAAACTATGATTGTTGTTGTTGAAATGCCGAGTTTATATACAGATTTGAAACCGATTCGCCCCATATCGGTTTCGATTGAAACCGATTCGCCCCATATCAGTTTCATATCAAAATCAGTCTGAAAAGCATGTCTGCCTTGTCTGAAAAAGTCTGACATGTTTGAATTTCCGTGAAACCGATTTGCCCCATATCGGTTTCAATAATTTTTTTTAACATGTAGCATTCGCCCCACTTAAAACCGATTCAACAAAAATCGGTTTGCCACGTGTCACAAATATTGAATTCGTTGGTCCACGTAGGTCCAGGTTGTGACACGCAGGCACACAGTAATGAAACCGATTTTCGTAAAATCGGTTTCGTTGAAAATCAACGAAACCGATATGAGCAAAGTCGGTTTCATTCAAAAATGAGTGAAACCGATTTGGGCAAAATCGGTTCTTTTAAAAACAGGGCAAAAACGAGATTTGAGTTTAAAGCAGGGCAAAAGTGATATTGAGTTTCAAAAACAGAGTAAAAAAAACTCGTAGTTTTGCTGTCGAGAGGTCCTTGCTGTGTTTGTTTGTACTTATTTTTTTTATCAATGTTCGTTTTGCTGTGTAGTTTGTTTGTTTTGGGTGTAGTTCCTTGTTATTTGTTTGCTCGGTCGAGCGCTGCGTTTTGGGTGTAGTTTGGCTGCGTGCACAGGCCTCTGACCAGCCATGCGGATGACTGCACTTATCATCCTCGGCGCCTAGTCTCAACTCATATGCCTTACTGATGGTTTCCTCGCTTTTTAAATTTTGTCTTTTTAGTAGCCTGTTCAGTGTTTTTAGACAGTTTTTTTTACTTGTCGACACTTGAGGGCCCTTTTCCCTTTTTTGCTTCACAGCATATTACACTGTATGTGCCTCGGTGCAGCCTTTTTATTCTTATGAAGCCAGCATAATCATGATGCAAAACCACATCATACTTTTACTTTTAACTTTTTTTTATTACTCTCGCTTAAGATATTAGTGAAAGGTTACTCAATCAACCAAATTTCCTGAAAAACCTCTTCTCAGTTTCTTATTCCCGCTTAAGATATTCAATCCCACTAAATATAAGTTAAATCTAATTAGTTGACAGAAGTTTTTTTTTCGCACGTTAAATCTAATATCACAATAAGCGTCAGTCCCTGGCAACGGCTCTGTTTTAACAAGCGTATTTTTATTCCTTTATAGTTGTCAAGTTATATGTTTTAGGGGTCAAATTGTAGTCAAAAACAATTTATAAACCTTGGTAAGCCAAGGGTCGATCCAAAGAACAGCGTGTATGATTACTAGCTAACAAGTGACCTATTCAGCTATTTTAAATAATGAATTGGTTTTGGTGTGAAACAAACAGTAGAAATTAAATGCAGAAAATAAAAAAGTTTTTGCTTGATCAGAGAAAGAATCCCGGGATCAAACTTCACCCGTGCCAACCCACAAATCATGCAACAATATCGCGTAAATTAATCATGCTATCGAATATAGAAATCAACCAAAATAACACTAGACAAGCCGCCCATCCACGGATCATTGTCTAGATTAATCTCAATCGTTGATAATCCGTGGATGGGTGGCGTTCAACGTTGATAATCATTGATAATTCTGTTCCGATATTTGGAAACACCCGTGACACCCATGAAATGGGAGGTAGCACGGGCTCCGTGAAAAATAGCCATCTGACCCAACTCTCGGCAGTCCCGTGACGCCTGTGTCTAGAGAAGATGTCACGGGCCGTCACGTGGTCTTCAATCTGCTCAATGTCTGATCCATTCAGGGCAGACCCGTGACGCCCGTGGCAGTTGTGACGCGTCACGAGGTCTTGGTTAGATAAAGGGCGATTTATGCTCAATTCTTCAACTTTTCATCCATTCGCCATTCATCAGCTCTGGGAGAGAAACAGACCTGAAACACTAGGGAAAACCGTTAAAAGTCACTAAAGCGCTGAGGAAAATCGAGCTAATATAATCTCCATCATCAAATGACGCGATTAATTGGTTAATAACTCAACCGATCACAGCAATATGCTGAAGGATGGTTCACTTGCAATTCATGTCGGAGGTGCGTTGCTTACTGTTTTCAAGTCCTATCTTTTGACTGTTTTCTTTTCTATCCGTCACCGATTGGTTCACTTGATTTCATTCACATGTTCTTGAAGAGGACATAAAACTGTTTCAAATCACTTGATAGAAATTATTTTTTGTTCCTGAACATGAGGAATGTTAGACTAGATTTGTTTTTACCTCACCATTGTGTTCCTACCTTTTAGTCAACTTTCAGGTACTTCGTATAGATCTATTTTAATAGATGGTTATACTTCACTTGCAATCTAAATTTTGCAGTTTAGTCATTTCGTTTAAAGTTTTCTATTACCTCTTGTACATATTTTGCAGACGATCAAATTTTCATTTCTCTAAGTTCAATACGTGTAATTCATATGAACTGACAAAACACAAATTTTATTGTTACAAATGGAAGATTGGGTTGGCCAGAATCCATGTTGGAGTCGCAGAACCTCATATCCCCAGAGTCTAATTAACCAGTTGAAACTCAGAGGAAGGCTCGTCATTCCTGTTGGCAATACGTTTCAAGAACTGCAAGTAATCGACAACGATTTGGAAAGAGATATCAGTATCCACATTGAAACCTATGTCCGCTACCTCCTATTGACCGGTCGAGAGCCCACATCAAGCATAGAGAACGAATCATTTTTTCTATTTGAGAAGTTTGAGAACAAGTTTACAGTTACCTAAAATGATGTTGGTGCTTTTATGTAATTTAACTTATGAGTTAATAATGGAACTAGTAGGTTATCAAAAAAATGGAATTAATAGAATTTTAATGGGCCAACTGTTATTAATTTTTTTTTTTATTTAATACATGGTTTAGTGTGTTAGTTGTTAGTGTCGGTGAGGATTCGAACTTGAGCATCCATTTTGTGAAGCGGGTGTGCCTCCACCAGGCCACAACCCAATCCTCAACTGTTATTAACCTTTAAACAATTAATTTTTAGGGTTGTGGCGCATCACGCAAATTTCTTTATCATCTCGTTTCGATCGAAATTCGCTCTGCTCGTTGGTCGACCTGATTCGATTTGGTTTATCTTCACGACGACTCGGATCCGAGAAGAGTTTCAGATGACAGCCGCCGCCATGGTCAGAGCGATACTCATCCGCGGCCGAAGTTTCTGCTCGTCATCATCTCAATATTCATCTGCTTCGGCAGCCAACCAAACCAATCCCAGAGGTAAGCTGAGTTCCCTCTTCCAACCCGAATCTGTCGTAGATGTAAACGAAGCCATAAGCTTCTTCGATGCGATGATTTCATCGCAAAGACCTAGCTCAATTCGACAAAGGAATAAGCTTTTAGCAATTGTTATCCAGAATAGGCGTTACTACGATGCTACACAGATGTACAGAAAGCTGGAAGTAATCCAATCGAATATTAATACCATCAACATGTTGGTTAATTGTTATTCAAAAGTTAGTTGTATCGATTATGGATTTGGGATGCTGGGTTTGATTCTGAAAAGGGGATTAAGCCCTGATGTGAATTTTTTCACCACATTGGTTAAAGGGTTGTGTTTGGAGAAGAGGGTGGAGGAGACTGGGTGGCTTTTGTGTAGGATGGAGGAGATGGGGTGCAGTCCTAATGAGGTAATGTGGCGGATATTTTATGGAGGATTGTGTAGTTTGGGGGATTTGGATCTGGCCGTTCATTTGTGCCATAAGTTGGCTGGTAAGTTGTATGCGGATTCGGCTATTGTTATGCAGCTTATTTCGGTTTGTCACATTGTGGCAATTCACTATCTTATTAAAAAGGGATCGGTTGTCAAAGCTGAGCAATTGATGGTTGAGATGAGGCGGCAGGGGATTCTGCCATATTTGTTTGCTTATCATTCGTTTATTTATTTTTGGTGCTGTGCTCAAGAGATGGAGAAGGCCATAAATATGTTGTCTGATATGAAGTATTACGATATTTGCCCTACTGCTGTCACTTATAATATGATCATTCATGGCTTTTGTCAGGCTGGTCAGGTTGAGGAGACGTTATGTATGGTTCGTGAGATGAAGAACAGTGCGTTGTCTCCGAATGTTATAACTTATAATTGTTTAATTAACGGCTTTTGTCGGGCTTGTCAGTTTGAGAAGGCTTGGCATATGTTTACTGCAATGAAGACTCGTGGACCTGACCCGAATGTTGTAACTTATACTTGTTTAATTCATAGCTTGTGTTGTGCTGGTGAACTTAAGGAGGCTTGGCATATGTTTATTGAAATGAAGACTCGTGGACCTGACTCGAATGTTGTAACTTATACTTGTTTAATTCATGGTTTGTGTCGTGCTGGTGAACTTGAGGAGGCTTGCCATATGTTTACTGAAATGAAGACTCGTGGACCTGACCCGAATGTTGTAACTTATACTTGTTTAATTCTTGGCTTGTGTCGTGCTGGTCAGTTTAAGGAGGCTTGGCATATGTTTACTGAAATGAAGACTCGTGGACCTGACCCGGATGTTGTAACTTACAATTGTTTAATTCATGGCTTGTGTCGTGCTGGTGAACTTAAGGAGGCTTGGCATATGTTTAGTGAAATGAAGACTCGTGGACCTGACCCGAAAGTTGTAACTTATAATTGTTTAATTCATGGCTTGTGTCGTGTTGGTCAGTTTGAAGAGGCTTGGCATATGTTTACTGAAATGAAGACTCGTGGACCTGACCCGAATGTTGTTACATATACCTCAATAATAAATGAGTTTTGTCGTGCTGGAAGGGTAGGACGGGCCCAACGTCTATTTCATGAAATGAAGGCTGACGAGTGACGGGGTTTCGCTCGATGAGTATACTTATACGTCGATTATTGGAGGTTTATGCAAACTAGGAGACTGGAAGGCAGCAAACCAAATTTTTACCCAGATGCTGGAGCAAGGTGTTAAACCAAATTACATTACACTTGATATAGTAAGAAATGCACGGTTGAAGGAATGTAATCGAAATGATGAAACTCAGATCCTGTACTTGGAGTCTGCTATTGAAGACCAGATTGTGATTGATGCAGAACGTTCCAGGTTAAGCTCTACAAGCTCCACAGATTGTGACTTGCTGTGATTTTTGTGTGTGTGAACCTTTGTATTATTGGAGAGTCCTCGTTGTTGACTCCAATTTTCTTTGCTTAGGGTGAAGCATTGTTCAAAGTCATAAAACCGGAGCAATGAGCATCTTGCCATGATGGAAAGGGTACTGGGAGCACTACCCCTCACATGTTCAAAAGAGCTTATAAATATGCAGAAAAGTATGTAAGAAAAGGAAAGTTAGATGGGATTGAAGGTGGATCTTCAAGGGATAGTGTCAGGTCTGTCTCAAAGCTGGAAATGCTTCCTAACTTAATAATGCAGAGTGTCAGGTCACTTCTGATAGTCTGGTGGAAGGCTGGAAGGTTTGTCACAAAGTGGGTGAACATGGCTGGGATTCCCGACACAAGTTCAGTTTGTATCAACCCGATTCCTCTAACTCTGACTATCCCGAGAGAGTCACTCTCTGCTAGGAGCCAGTCGATGGATACACGGTTTTCGTACTCGAATTCATATTTCTTGAGGGTGCCGTACTGCCAGGCGTACATGACGAGTAAGAAAATAAAAGAGAGTGCTACGGGAACCCAAGCCCCTTCGCGGAACTTCATGAGGGAAGCTGAGAAGTAGAGCGCTTCGATGGACCCGAAAAAGACCAGGAAGCATACGGCTAGTGTTGTGCTTTTACGCCAGCATAGAACCATCACGAGGAACATTAGACATGTTGTTACCAGCATTACTGTAATGACAGCCAAACCTGTTCCAAACAGAGACTTTGTTAACGTTACAGAAAAGCCTTGCTGACATGATCTTTTTAGATTCAATCATCGTTTGAATGTTACTTTACAAATGCTTATTTTGAAAGACAGTTTTACCGGATGCATTTCCCAATCGCTTCACATCCCTGAACCCGATCGTGATGGCCAAGCACAAAACCATCAGTGTCCAGTTTATCTCCGGAATGTAGATTTGGCCATGGACCTTAGACGAAGTGTGGACGATCTTCACCTTAGGGAAGCATCCAAGAGATACGCATTGTTTGATGATTGAGAAGGTTCCGGTGATGATGGCTTGGCTTCCTACGATAGATGCGAGAACAGCAATTCCCAAGACTGGCCATCTTATTTTTTCTACAATGTCAGACGTTCAGATGATTAGCATTAAGCGGAGGACGACAGCGTGCTGACACGTAAATGTTCACCAAGTTCTTAATAATGTCGGAAGGACTGAAGTTTGTACCGGGTACAGATACATAGAAGCCAAGGTGGTAGTCAGTTTCCATGACATGATGCTTCGACAGATACGCAGCTTGTCCCATTTATGCAAGGATCAGAGAAGGATAAACTACGAATGTGAACGCAATCTGCAAACACGAAACATTTAAAAGTAATTTCTTTTCTGCGCCACGTTAAATGGAAGTTCAGCCTTTAGATTGGCGACAAGCTTACCTGGATGGACAACTGCGAGAAGTGACGAAGATCAGCAAACATTGCTTCAGAACCTGTAATGCACAAAAGTATCCCACCCAACGACATCCATCTGTTAGAATAATTATGTAGTCTCCAGAATCGTAATACCCCATATTCATGTTAATTGAACAGTGAATTGATCTGACCTGATTCCATGATGAACTTTGAGACTTCACTGCACTTTGACAGCTTCACAGTGGTACTTCCAATCTTTCACGCACGTCCCTTTAACAGCAGTATTTGAGAGAGAAATAAAACTGAGAACCGTACGCAAGACTGTGGACCACTGCCAATTTATAGAGTTGTACAGAATCTCTATAGTTTCAATATTTACAAATCCTTCCCCTCAAAAGATATGTAATTATTGACTGGCATCTACACAATTAAATATTCCACGATCGCCTTAATTTATATACTCTAAAGTCAAACGTATAATAGATCACATTATTATTGACTTATAATCCATGATAGCATACACATCTTAAACTGTTTATATTATGATCCAATATATTAGATTATGCAAAATAATCTAACAATCTCCCACTGGATCATGAATGTAAATCCTACTAGATGTGTAACCTTAGTGATATCAAATGTGCTATCATATAGAGTATATCCAAAAACAATCTCGTCCATCAATTATACTAACATAGGATCAAGCCAGCATTCGTAGCATTAATCGTTACGGGACCAAACTTGTCACGTATATTAGTACAACCAAATAACACAGATCAATCATGGATGTGTAGCATGGAAATTACATGAACTGTGATCTACACATGCCTATTTCCAACTGGTCACCTTTACTTTATGGAGATCAATCTTTAACCCAAAATATAACAGAGTGCAATGTACACTTTATTTCTGCAGAACTTAAATGTATAACGTTCGTATATGACGTAGAGCAAAACATAATTGTCAAATAAACTCCCACTAAATCTGAATGTCCTCAAATCGAACAATACCCATATGAGCAGTGTGCTCATGAAAGACCTTGGGTGTTAATCCCTTAGTAAGCGGATCCGCAATCATGGAGTTTGTCCCAATATGCTCTACGGAAATCTGACCACTCTGTACATTTTCTTTCACAGCTAGGAACTTAATGTCAATGTGTTTTGACTTCGTACAGCTCCTGTTGTTATTGGAATACATAACTGCCGATTTGTTGTCACAAAATATCCTTAGTGGTCTTTCAACACCTTCAACAACGCGCAGTCCTGTGACAAAATTTCGCAGCCATATTCCATGATTAGATGCCTCAAAACATGCAACAAATTCTGCTGCCATGGTGGACGACGTGATGAGCGACTGCTTAGCAGACCTCCAAGAAATTGCCCCACCAGCTAACAGATAGATGTATCCTGAAATGGATCTTCTACTATCTTGGCATCCAGCGAAATCGGAATCAGAATACCCGACGATCTCCAATTTATCCGATCTCCTATATGTGAGCATGTAGTCTCCTGTTCTTTTCAAGTACCTCATAACTCGCTTGACTGCTATCCAATGATCCACACCTGGATTGCTTACATATCTGCTAAGCATGCCAACAATGTACGCAATATCTGGACGCGTACATACTTGAGCATACATCAGACTTCCTATGGCCGAAGCATAAGGAATCTTTTGCATTTCCTGAATTTCCAAAGAATTTCTAGGGCACTGACTAAGACTAAATTTGTCTCCTTTAGCGACTGGTGTATCACCTGGTTTGCAATTCTGCAGGCCATATCTCTGAAGGATGTTTTCAATAAATGTTCTTTGTGATAATCCCAAAATACCCCTAGAACGATCTCGGTGTATCTGGACTCCTAATACAAAGGACGCTTCACTAAAATCTTTCATCTCAAAATTATTTGATAGAAATTTCTTGGTGTCATGTAGCAACATCACATCGTTTGTGGCAAGTAATATGTCATCGACATATAAGACCAGGAAAATAAATTTACTCCCACAAAATTTGTGGTACACACATTCATCCATCAAGTTTGCCTCAAAGCCATACGAGATTATCACTTGATAAAATTTGAAGTACCACTGACGAGAAGCTTGCTTGAGTCTATAAATGGATTTCCTTAGTTTACAAACCATATTCTTTGAGTCTCCACACTCAAAGTTTTCCGGTTGTACCATATAGATCACTTCATCAATGTCTCCATTGAGAAATGCCGTCTTTACGTCCATTTGATGTAACTCAAGATCAAAATATGTCGTGAGCGCCATGATTGTCCTAAAGGAATCTTTCGTAGAAATCGGAGAAAAAGTTTCTTTGAAATCAATTCCTTCCTTTTGATTAAATCCCTTGGCTACAAGACGTGCCTTATACCTCTCCACGTTTCCTTTTGCGTCCCTCCTGGTTCTAAATATCCATTTGGAACCAATGGGTTTCACACCTTCTGGTAATGGGACAAGTTCCCAAACCTTATTGTCTTGCATGGATTTAAATTCCTCATTCATGGCTTCAATCCATTTATGAGAGTTAGAAGTTCTCATGGCATGTTGAAAGTTGATTGGATCATCTTCCATCACACCACTTTCTACTTCATTTTCTTAGAGATATACGACATAATCATCTGAAATCGCATTTCTCCTCTCTCTAGTGGATCTCCTTAGTGGCATATTTTCCGCAGGTTGTTGAGTTTGTACTTCAGGAGCAATTTCCTGATTCTCAGTTTGAGGTTGAATTATATTGTTTGTTGGATGAGAATCAAAACGTGCTTCTTGATGAATGATAGGTGTAGGAACCTGTACATAATCAAAAGCAACAGTAGATTCCTCATCTTCTTGAAAAACAATATTTCTTACTTGATTTCTCCCCCCAAACTCAACATCCTCAAAAAATGTTGCAGTTCTCGTCTCGAAAATAGATTTGGTAGTGGGATCATAAAACTTAAAACCCCTTGATCGCTCTGAGTAGCCAATAAAGTAGCTGCTTACCGTTTTGGAGTCCAATTTTCGTTCATGGGGCCTATAAGGCCTTGCCTCAGCAGGACATCCCCAAACATGTAAATGCCTTAAACTGGGTTTTCGACCAGTCCAAAACTCATAAGGTGTTTTAGCAGCGGCTTTCGTTGGTACTCTATTAAGGATATAAGCTGCTGTCTTTAATGCTTCCCCCCAGAGTCTTTCAGGTAAGTTCGAATGACTAATCATACTCCTTACCATATCTTTAAGAGTTCGATTTCGTCGTTCAGCTACACCATTCATGCTAGGCGACCCTGGCATGGTGTACTGAGGGACGATTCCACATTCCTCTAGGTATCTAGCAAATGGTCCTGGACGTTGTTCACCTGACCCGTCATATCTACCGTAGTATTCACCACCACGATCAGATCTAATAGCCTTTATTCTTCGATTGAGTTGTAGCTCAACTTCAGTTTTAAATGATTTGAACACGTCCATAGACTGAGATTTCTCATGTATGAGAAATATGTAGCCATATCGAGAATAATCGTCTATGAACGTAATGAAGTATTGTTGACCATTCCAAGAAGCTGTAGGGAATGGTCCACAGATAACTGTATGAATTAGTTCTAAGACTTCCGTACTTCTCGTGGCACCTAATTTCTTTGTTTTGGTCTGTTTCCCTTTAATGCACTCGATACAAGTTTCGATGTCCGAAAAATCGAGTGACTCTAAAAGTCCATCTGACACTAAACGTTCAATTCTAGGTCTGGATATGTGACCTAAGCGTTTGTGCCATAGTGATGCCGAATTAGTTTTACTTAACTTACGCTTAGTACCACGTAATTCAACATGCAGAGATTCACTGTATGATGGAACAGTTTCCAACATATATAAATTATCATAAACATTTAGTAAATCGGTCCCAATAACATTCGAATTTGTGGATAAAGTAAATTTCTCATTTCCGAAGGAACAAGAATAACCGGATTTGTCCAAAACAGAAATAGAAATTAAGTTTCGTCTAAAAGACGGTACAATGAAAGTATCCATCAAAACCAGAAAATGACCAGAAACTAAAAGTAATCTGAAGTGCCCTATTGCTTCCACTTCCACGGACTGACCATCACCGACATAGACGCGTCTTTCAGCATCACTTGGTCTTCGAAAGCTCAGGCAACCCTGCATTAAAACACATATGTGAGTAGTGGCACCAGAATCTAACCACCATGTATTTCCAGATACCGAAGATAAATTAACTTCAGAACAGACCAAAATATGGAACTTACCCTTCTTAGCTCGCCAGGCAGCATACTTAGGGCAGTCCTTCTTTAGGTGTCCAGTCTTCTCACAGAAGTAGCAACTGATCGTAGTCTTCTGTTTCTTGATGACTGGGCCTTTAGGATTAGCAACTTTGTTATCCTCAACCTTCCTTTTGCCCTTATCTTTGGCAGTGCGGGTCAAGTGAGCACTTTTTGTCCTATCTTGCTTCATCCTCTCTTCTTCTTGGACACAAAATGAAATGAGCTCGTTAAGAGACCATTTCTCCTTCTGACAGTTATAAGAGATCTTAAACTGACTGTATTGTCCAGGAAGAGAAATCAATACTAAGTGCACCAATAAATCCTCAGATAAATCAAGCTTCAAGCTCTTAAGCTTCGAAGCAAGATTGGACATTTCCATGATGTACTCCCTGATATTACCCTTTTCGGAGTACCTCATAGCAATAAATTTTCCCAAAAGCACACTTGTTTCAGCTTTATCGTTCTTGACAAAGCGCTGCTCTATTGCAGCAAGATAGTCCTTAGCAGTGATATCCTCATCAGGCACCGCACTCCTAAAAGCCTCTGGAATGCCGCGACGAATGATCATCAAACTCAGCCTGTTGGAACGCTCCCACGTTCCCTTATAAACCTGATCAGATTCACTACTAGTGTCAGTGATAGCATCCGGCTTAGGCTCCCTTAATGCCAAGTCAAGATCCATGCAGCCCAAGAGAATCATAATGTTCTCCAATCCTTGAAGTTTGTTCCATTTAGCATTGGAACATTGCTGATGTTGGCAGCAACTGAGCTAGCAGACAGGTAAGCTGACAAGAACGAAACATAGGTCAAATTCAAGCTCACATAGTGCATATATAAATAAATATGACATATCAAGATACCCAGTACAACATTAACAGCAAATCTTGGGATAGTACTATTAATTGTAAGTGGTACTCTTGTTGTAGTAATCAAACATTGATGATAAACAGTGTCAAATAAATAACCATCTTTTGATGTACTTATTTATTCACACAAAGTTCATCCTCACAATCATCACATGTCATTACCACATATATGTATGTAATTACAGTAGATAATAATTTTCCTTGGGGCCAATTAATTATCCATGTAAATTACATACATATTCCTATACAACACCCATCATGTATTAACTTACACATAAGACGCCGCTTTTGTGACAATTATGCTTTAATTAATACACATTAAGTGTGGCCCAAAATTGAACACATATGTCATATATGTATGTACCTTTAATTTTCAGTAATACACCCCATATTTAATTAAATCAAATCTGATTTAATTGATTAAGTGTAAATGAACTCGAAAATTGATTTGAACCGCATAACTGAACAAGTCCAAATCACTTTAATTGAATCAGATTCAATTGGACCAAATCACAAAACTGGACCATATTGAACCAAATTCCTTTATTGGACCAAACCAAATCAATTCCAAATGAACCAGACTGGTTTGATCCCAATTGAACCACAACCGGTTCAATTCTTTTGGATCTTATGATATGTACGAAATAATCATAAAACCCAAAAATTAAGCCCATTAGGGTTTCACCGTATTCATCCTGCAGCCATAAAAGAAATTAACCAAAAATAAAACAAATTAAAACAAATCAAACGGCGCATTCAATTTGCCATTCAATCGCCAGTCAAACGCCATTCAATTGCCATAGCCAAACGCCATTCAATTGCCATAGCCAAACGCTCCAGATCCAAAAGAAATTGCAACAGTCTCGAATTCGACGTTTCGTTCAAGCCTTATCAGCTTCTTCTGGCAACTGTGGAAAGACGAGCCAGCAAAAGAAAAGAGCCGATTGTTGCTAGGGCAGTGGGTCTGAAAACGTGGCTGAGACCGGAAGGTACGCATCGGAGACATAAAAAAAAATGACCAACCGAAACAGCAACACCTTGCAGGACAGACAACCAACAACGCTTGAGTTTACTTAGTGAGCCGCGAGGTAGATTAGTCCGTCACTGATCGAGATCCGGCGCGGCAAAGCAGTTGCGTGACTGTTGGATCGATTATGTTAGCAAAATACAGTAAACTATCAGACGGAAGTTAAGAGTAAATTTTAGGTTATTTTCCGTTTGATGTTTAGAGTAGCAGCGGAAGTTATTTTGCAGGTTTGTGATCGACTGAAAGTAAGAACACAGAGATGTAGAGTGGAAACCTTATCACAACCAATGATAAGGAAAAACCACTACCTTTCGGATTCCACCGAAAGGATTTTCGAAGCTCGATTATTCTTTTATTCCCGATATGCTTGTAGGGTTTACAAACTAGATCACACAGATTCTATTTGATGACCTCTACTCAACCGGATGGAATAATCGACTTCGTGTTTCAAACCTCCGTGTATGAGTGCGTTTCAAGCTTCGTGCTCTTCACAGTCGCTCCTTCTTTCTTCCAGATATGCGCCGCCTCTTCTCTTGGAAAGCACACATGCGATTGGCAAACCCTAGGTCCTTTTATAAGGTAGGTCTTGTCTTGATATCTGGGCCCAATGTCCTGGCCCAGATCTGCTGTCCAAACCCTAAGGGCTCATTATCCAAAACGACAAGACGCCTTCTAGAACCTTCTTTCCAATCAATTCGTCCATTTATCGGAGCTCACTAATCAAAGCTGATTAAGATAACTATCTCATAGAATTGTATCTCCGATTTGTAGAATGGATTTCTGCACGCTAGATCAACATATTAGCAAGTGTTTGTAAATTCCCCCTTTTTGATGATGACAAACACTTCTTCAAACAGAACAGAAATCCATCGCAAGTAATTCAAATCACTATTAATCCAGCAAATAGATGTGTCACAATTTGCAATCTAGCAGGTAGATTAATGCAGTCAGTTTCTATTAGACAGACACTTCTAATAGTTCCCCCTCAGATAGGCGTTTGATTTGAATTTTAATATGACTTCCCCCTCACGTCGTGTACCCATGTATCTTCCCCCTTTTGGCATCATTAAAAAGATTGCAATTTAAGACTACCAAGGACCGAAAGAAAACTGCAAATTCATTCTTAAACAGGCAAAAGTCCCTGTGGGGACACACTGCAAGCAGACAGTTCAACAAACTATCAAGCAGAAAATAAGCAAGTTCACGAAGAAAAGTTCAAGAAAAACATAAGGATAGTGTGGTAGGGATTGCAAAGGGGGGGTTAACCAAGAGACAGAAACCGGGCTAGTCCTTCACCAAGGACTTCAACTGACCCAGCAATTCTGTCCCAACATAACGGAGCTGACGATTTAGCTCCCCAATCTCCTCTCGGATCTGAGATCCATGCACCATATTAATTTTTGCGGATTCCTCAACCTCTTTCAGTAGCTCAGGCAACGCCTTGAGCACATCCAACTTAGCTCGCAGGTCTTCCACTTCAACTGCAGCTGACTGCTTCACAATTTTTTCACATAGCTGTTCTATAGTTCCTACCTTTTCAGAGAGTAAAGACACTTTCTCAGACAGGCTTCGCAACACCTCAATCACAGCTGGTGATCCCTCATCTGGATCCAGCGGACGCTGATCCAGAGGATCCACCTCTTGAGGTGCATCTTCCACTGGTGTAGGTACGTACTGATCATTCTGCCATCCAGTTCCTTCCGCAAACTCCCAGTTCCAGCTGGCCATGGTCTGTTCTTCCAGAGCGAACGACAGCTGACTCTCCGCTTTCGGCTGGTAAATTCCAAGCTTGACAAGAATTTTCTTCACAACTCCTGGGAATGGTAGACCATGCGTCTTACTGCAGGCAACCTTGTCCATATGCTTTAGAATCTGCATTGGGAGATGGATTTGAGCCTTCCCTTGGAGTTTGTCCAGCAGCAGAAAGTCCTGGAAGTTGAGTACATCATGTTTCTGAGTTCGGGGAGTGATGGAGGTGCATATCAGCTTGTGGAGGATCCGATTGGATAAGTTCAACGTGTTGGCTTTCCCTTGATGGGATACATTGTTTGGATCTCCGCCCACTCGTCTAATTACATCCCCCTTCGCCACCGACTCAGGCCAAATCCCCTTGTTGTAATCTTCATATCCTCTGGCTGGAACTTCCAGCAGATCCCCCAACTCACGGCAAGAGAAAACCTGCCCTGTTCCTCCAACCACGAACGTGGCCAAGGGCATTCCTCTCATCTCCTCTAGCTTAAACTTGGAATAAAATTCTCTCACACAATTTTCATCCACAAACACCTCTTCACGAAATAACTTATCCCATCCTTGGACAATAAGAGTATCACTAACCTCTACGAGTTGGAACTTGGCCAAAAACTCACGATCAATTGTCATCTCGGGAATTACGAACCTTCCCTTCATGACCTTTTCCTCCTCTTCCTCCGGAGCAGGACTCTCCTTCTTTACAACTGGTGGGAGATCCTTCGAGATTCGCTTGCTTTGCCGGGTGGGCTTTTCCGAGATGACCGGCTTTCTTTTCTTACTGGCAGACGTTTCAGCAACACTGACCTTCCTTTTGTTTGGAGGAGTTTTCTTAGTAGCTGGGTGTGTCTCTTCTGCCGACACCACACGAACATTCTCAGAAGACGCATCCACGGTTTTTGATTGATCTACTGCAGCTTCGCTCACGCTCATTCCTTGAGCCTTTAGCTTGGCAATCATTTCAGAGATCGACATTTCTCCTGAAGCAGCCATGGAGATATTTGAGCAGAATTAGGGTTTCGGCAATTAGGGTTTTCCTTGAGGAAGAGAGAAAAGTGGTGTGGGGTCTTGCTATCTCTCTTTCCTTTAATACCGAATAGAACCCTAGTTGCAAATTTTCAAAATTTGAAGAAGCCCAACAACCACAATACTCTTTTGACGGTTTGGATTCAATTACTGCGAAAAATCTGCCTTTTGAAATTCAAAAAGGTAATCATTGACCGCCTTGAATTTTTTCACATCGAATGGCATGACACCACGTGTCTGTCTGGGAGATCTGATAATATTTGCCTTAACACACGTCTTTTGGTTTGTTCATCTCCCCAATATTTGATCCATAACTTAGTGACATCAATTTGCAGTACACGCCAACTCCAAGTCTGCTTTTCATCTTTAGCTTTAACTGAGCAGTCAAATCACCATCAATGCTTATTTGAACTGCCATACAGCTTGCACCTTTAAATTCTGCATCCGTTTTCCAGCAACAACCACCGAATGAACCATCCACAGTCTCGGTTGAGCCAATTGAGCCAGCTTGGGATTTACCCGGTTTCATTTGTCTCAATGGTTTTCACAAGGGTTGTGGTGCTTTAGGCTTACCAAAAGGGTACAATAAAAACACCACTCAATTTTGAACCAAACAATCTACCAAGACTAAACAAGGCAGTGTCATGCAGTGTGGAGAAAGCAAACAAACTGTGATGTTTTGTATTCAAAGGGCTAAACAATCAACAATCAATCTCCACATATTTTAGGCTTGGGTTGGTCTTAGAGTACTTCCTTGGCATGTATTGAGGGTTCAAAATAGGAAGTCTCTTTTGGGCTACAATAAAATATGTGACATGCTTAGATTTGCTATCAAGCAGTTTTAGTTTATCAAGCAAGCATGGTGAACAGACAGAGAAACTTTCACACAGTTTTTCAACTTCATAAGCAGCTACTCCATGCAATGGTAACTTAGCATGCAGCCTAATCTAGCCAATCATTGGAGAAATCTACCATGAGATACAGACTAGGTAAGGGAGGTCATACCTAGTTCAAGCCTTAGCTTCTCATAGGGCTCCCTGTGCAGTGCTTTCGTAAAGATGTCGGCAATCTGCTCCTCAGTTCTGCAGTAATTCATGGCAATAATTCCTTTTTCTACACAATCACGCAGAAAGTGATATCTGATTTCTATGTGTTTGGTGCGTGAAAACTGCACTGGATTTTTAGAAATGTTAATTGCACTAGTGTTATCACATAGAATAGAAATGCAGTCAAGATTGACACCAAAATCACTTAGCTGTTGTTTTATCCATAGGAGTTGTGCGCAGCAAGCGGCAGCAGCAATATACTCGGCCTCTGCAGTGGATAGAGCAATGGAAGACTGCTTCTTGGATCCCCATGAGATCAGACAGTGTCCAAGGAATTGTGCCATCCCTGAGGTGGATTTTCTATCTGACCTGCAGCCAGCGTAGTCAGCATCGGTGTAGGCTGTCAGGCGTAAATCCCCTCCCTTTGGATAGAATAGGCATAGATCATCCGTCCCTCTTAAGTACCGTAGAATCCGTTTCACAGCTTTGATATGTGTTTCTCTGGGATCTGCTTGAAATCTGGCACAAAGACAGACACTAAACAGAATATCAGGTCGACTAGCAGTTAGATATAGGAGAGAGCCTATCATTCCACGGTATAGGGTTGGATCCACTTGAAGGGAGGACTCATCCTTTCCCAAGGAGTCATTGGGTGACATCGGTGTGGCACAAGCTTTTGCAGATTCCATCCCGAACTTCTTCAGAATTTCTTTCACATATCTTTGCTGATGGATCCGAGTTCCATCTTCATTTTGCATCACTTGGAGCCCCAGAAAATATTTCAACTCTCCCATCATACTCATCTCGAACTCGCTTGACATTAGATCTGTGAATCTTTTGACAAGCATGGGGTTAGTTGAGCCAAATATAATATCATCCACATATACTTGAACTACAAGAGTGTCTGCTCCTTCCTTCAGAAGGAAGAGCGTTTTATCCACCTCTCCTCTGACATATCCATGTGACAGAAGGAACACAGACAGCCTTTCGTACCATGCGCGAGGAGCTTGTTTCAACCCGTACAATGCCTTGTCCAGGATATACACATGATCAGGAAGATCTTTGTCCTCGAATCCAGGAGTTTGACTCACAAACACTTCCTCTTTCAATACCCCATTTAGAAAGGCCGTCTTCACGTCCATCTGTTGCAGGGTGAAGCCATGATATGTCGAGTAGGCAATAAGCAGTCTAATTGCTTCAAGTCTGGCAACTGGAGCGAATGTTTCATCGTAGTCTATTCCCTCTTGTTGATTGTAACCTTTGACTACCAGACGGGCTTTGTTTCTCACAACTATTCCATTATCATCCATCTTGTTCCTAAAGACCCATTTTGTTCCAATAACGTTTTTATCTTTGGGTCTAGGAACAAGACGCCATACTCCATTCCTTTCGAATTGGTGCAACTCTTCTTGCATAGCATTGACCCATTCTGGGTCCTTAAGTGCTTCCACCACTGTCTTCGGTTCTGCAATAGAGACAAAAGAAGCAAATCCGCAAAATAGATGTAAGTTATTGAAATCTACCTGTTCCTTAGACATGTAGCAATGATAATTTTCCAGTCTAGATGGTCGATGAATGGCTCGCCCATATCGCGTGGTCCTGAGTTCCCCCTCAGGGTTAGCAGGGGTAGGCTCAACGACCACTTCTTCTCCAGGAAGTTCTTGATCAGTATCTGCCACAGGATCATCATTTACGTTGACTCCAGGTGGATCAGCAATTTCCTCATGCTCTGCCTGATGGTCTGGTAGTTCATCATCTTCCTGGTGGATATTCATGTGATGTGCATCACTATTGGGTACCGGAGGTGGTTCCCAGTCAGGGTCTGATTCATCCACAAACTGGAGTTCCCCAGCATCAAGCATAGCCGTTGAAGAGGAATCTTGAATTAGGTGACCAGCCATCACCGTTTCATCGAATCTTACATGTATACTTTCCTCAACTTGCCCTAGCCTCAGATTAAAGATTTTGTAGGCCTTGCTATGATTTGAGTATCCAGTGAAGACCCCTTCATCACTTCTAGCATCGAATTTTCCCAGGCTTTCCTTGCCATTGTTGTGGACATAGCATTTGCATCCGAACACTTTTAGATGGGAAATATTTGGCTTCCTTCCACGCAGCAGTTCATACGGGGTTTTCCCAATCATGGATCGAAGTGATGCTCTATTGAGAATGTGGCAGGCGGCATAAACTGCTTCTGCCCAGAAATTCTTTGGGATTCTGCTAGCGATTAACATCGTCCGTGACATATCCTCTAGGGTTCTATTCTTTCGTTCGACTACACCGTTTTGCTGTGGAGTCCGTGGGGCGGAAAAGTTTTGCTCTATACCTTTAACCCTGCACAACGAAAGAAACTGCACATTCCGGAACTCAGTTCCGTTGTCAGTACGAATAGAGGACAATTTACGATCCAGCTTGTTTTCCATCACATTTAGCCATGCTTCAAATTCACAAAAAGTTTGAGATTTAGAGCACAAGAAGATAGTCCACGTGTACCTCGAGTAGTCGTCAACTATGACTAGAATATACCTATTTCCGCCACGACTAACCACATTTACTGGGCCGCACAAATCCATGTGGATCATTTCCAGTGGTGCAGATGTGCTCACTGCTTGTTTTGATGAGAATGAAGTCCTTGCTTGCTTTCCCGTGGCACAAGCACTGCATACCTGTTCAAAGGTACTTTCCACCTTGGGTAATCCAACCACCAATTCCTTCTGATGGAGTTTGTGCAGTAATTTCATACTCGCATGCCCAAATCTCTTGTGCCATAAGATGGAATTTTCAGTAATGCTTGCAAGGCATAGTTCTTCTTCAGGAGTAAATTCTGGATCAACAGTATAGATTTCTCCCATGCGAATTCCTCTTAGAACTGTCTTACCGGTCTCATTGCATCTTACTAGACAGTCGTTAGAATTGAAAATAACATGATTTTTGCCATTTAAGCATAACTGAGATACACTTAACAGATTATATCTCAAATTTTCAACCAAGCTTACTTCCCTGATGCGGATAGTGTCCGAAATCCTTACCTCTCCTATAGCTTTCACCTTCCCTTCGCTTTTATTTCCGAAGATTATGCTCTCTCCGGAATGTTTTTGGAGTGAGTCGAACCATTCATGATTCCCGGTCATGTGCCTTGAGCAGCCGCTGTCCAGGTACCAGGGACGGGACCTCACTCCTTCCTGCAGAAAGAAGGTTAGTTTTTGCGAACCCAGATAAGCTTAGACTTACTGGGTTTGGGAACAAATTGAGCAACTGGAACATAAGAAGATTGATAATAGTCATCGTGGTTAGTTAAATCAATCTTTCTTCTGGGTGTGTTCCTTGGACTGCCGCGGATAGCTGGGCTATAGTGAGGGCGATGGTGATCAACTCTGTCCTTTCTGTTATACGGAATGACTTTCCTATGACATCTTGCCGCTACCCAGTTGTGGTACCTTTCATCCATCTCCCTAATCCTTGGGCATTCCACTCTGTAGTGTCCTTGCTGACCACAGCGCCAGCACAATCTGTGGCATGGAAGATCGACATACTTGCTTCTGCCAGGTGGAGTGGATGTCCTCATTTTTCTTGCGTGGAAGTCTGTCTTAGAAGGCTTCCGAATCTGACTCATCTTTAACCATATTTTGTAGGCTTTTCCGGCTTTGTAGGGGACAGAATCCTTGTCATGGATATTGAGTCCTTCATGTGGACTAGCTTCTCTCCTAGTCTGTCTGATGGTCTGAGTTCTTCTATTCTGGCGAGAGCTTTCTCCTGATTCTATCATAACACTCTTTCCTTTGGTGTTCTTCCCAGTTATATCTTCCTCTTCATAACCAAGACCTGGTTTAGCGAACGTTTTCTTGAAATTTTCCTTTTCTTCCTCAATCCTCTTGGCTTCCAGCTCGCGAAGCCACTTCTCCCTTTTTACAGTTTCCTCGCATCTTAGTTCAGCAACTATATGAAGAAGTTCCTCATTGTTTTGTTTGTGATTTGCCAGCTCTCTTTCCAACTCTTCAACCTTTATGTTGAAGTCAGCCATCTCGGTGTCTCCAATAGACATGCGGTTCAGCTCCTCACTTAGTTTGTTTATCTGCCTTTCCTTTCTTGCACATGTAAGACATTTGCACACATGTTCAGCCATTTCCTTCTCTAGACGCATGGCCTTGGTTGACCACAGATTGTTTTCTTCCAAGTCATCCTGATGCTCTTGTTGCATATCAGATATTCTATCTTCCATATTTCGAATTTTTTCAAGAAGCTTGAATATTGTTTCTGCAAAATCAGATTCAGCGAAAACTTCATCAATCATGGAATCAGTATCTGTTACCTCATTTGCCGTGGTATTAGCCATCAGACAGGGTTCTTTGGGGCGTTTTCCTTCATCACTGCTCTCATCGGAATCTCCCCAAGCTGCAAACATAGCATGAGCTGGCTTCGGGGCAGGTTCTTCTCCTTTCTTTCTGCTGTAGCAATCCTTGGATAGGTGCCCCCTCTTTTGGCAATGATAGCATTTTCTATCTTCCCTCTCCACAGACTTCCCTTTATCATCACTTGAGGTAGCTCCTCTGTTTCCTTTGAAGAAGTTTTCGCGACTTCTTCCAGCTCTAAAGTCTCTTTTGATATTCCCAAAGTTTGTCATTTTCAAGGCTTTTGTCAGCAGAGCAATTTCATCGTCCTCCTTAGGTGACTCCTTTCCATGTGCTAGATCAAGAGCCTTTTCTACTTTCAAGGCTATGGCATGAGATTTATCAGATTGTCTCCTAGCCATCTTTCTCTCTGTGATTCCGGCTTGGCTCTGAAGGTTGGCGACTAGTTCCTCAAGTGTAATGTCCTTGATTCCCTTTTGAGCTTGCAATGCCAAGGTCACATGATCCCACTTTGAATTTAAAGCTTGCATGAATTGGTGTGTGATCTTCCATTCTGGGAGCTTCTCGTTCAGGTACTCCAACTGTCCAATGATGGCTTGAAATCGAGTGAAGAAATCTTCAAGAGATTCATCCTTTTTCTGTACGACCGACTCATAGTCTTTTATAGCAGCCAAGATCCTATTCCTCTTGATGTCTTCGTTTCCTCCGTATAATCTGACCAATCCATCGTACATCTCCTTGGCGGTTTTGTACATAGCCACTTTTATCTGATCTCCGGGAGAAAGAGCCATGTATAGGACCTTTTTTGCTCTAGCGTTTTTCTCAAGCTTCTTATAGTCTTCATCCGTATATTTATCCTTGGCTTTCTCCACTGGCTTTTCAGGATCTGATGTGTCGAGTGAGATGGTGAGTGGACCAGTTTCGAATATACTCCAGAGCTGTCCATCCAGCGAGCAGACGTGGGCCTCAAACTGGTCTTGCCACCAGTCGAACTGTCCGGGCTTCAGAAGCGGTGGTTTCCAAAACGAGTCATTGATAGACGACATGTTTAACCTGCAAAGCTAACACACAAATCTAGAACCTTCGGCTCTGATACCACGTGTTGGATCGATTATGTTAGCAAAATACAGTAAACTATCAGACGGAAGTTAAGAGTAAATTTTAGGTTATTTTCCGTTTGATGTTTAGAGTAGCAGCGGAAGTTATTTTGCAGGTTTGTGATCGACTGAAAGTAAGAACACAGAGATGTAGAGTGGAAACCTTATCACAACCAATGATAAGGAAAAACCACTACCTTTCGGATTCCACCGAAAGGATTTTCGAAGCTCGATTATTCTTTTATTCCCGATATGCTTGTAGGGTTTACAAACTAGATCACACAGATTCTATTTGATGACCTCTACTCAACCGGATGGAATAATCGACTTCGTGTTTCAAACCTCCGTGTATGAGTGCGTTTCAAGCTTCGTGCTCTTCACAGTCGCTCCTTCTTTCTTCCAGATATGCGCCGCCTCTTCTCTTGGAAAGCACACATGCGATTGGCAAACCCTAGGTCCTTTTATAAGGTAGGTCTTGTCTTGATATCTGGGCCCAATGTCCTGGCCCAGATCTGCTGTCCAAACCCTAAGGGCTCATTATCCAAAACGACAAGACGCCTTCTAGAACCTTCTTTCCAATCAATTCGTCCATTTATCGGAGCTCACTAATCAAAGCTGATTAAGATAACTATCTCATAGAATTGTATCTCCGATTTGTAGAATGGATTTCTGCACGCTAGATCAACATATTAGCAAGTGTTTGTAACCATCAAAACTCATGGGTTCCAACAGTGACGATTATGGACAACTTCCGATGAGATTTGGAACAACTCAGTTTACGCAGCGGAGAAGGAAAAGCAGTAACCCCAGGCCAGAGAATATGTTTATTCAATTTTATCAATAAACAATTCAAGTATGAATAAACATATCAGTTTTCTGCTCAATTGTTTACGAATTATGGGAGCGACTGATACCAATTGTTAGAATAATTATGTATTCCCCAGAATCGTAATACCCCATATTCATGTTAATTGAACAGTTAATTGATCTGACCTGATTCCATGATGAACTTTGAGACTTCACTGCACTTTGACAGCTTCACAGTGGTACTTCCAATCTTTCACGCACGTCCCTTTAACAGCAGTATTTGAGAGAGAAATAAAACTGAGAACCAATTTATAGAGTTGTACAGAAACCAATTTATAGAGTTGTACAGAATCTCTATAGTTTCAATATTTACAAATCCTTCCCCTCAAAAGATATGTAATTATTGACTGACATCTACACAATTAAATATTCCACGATCGCCTTAATTTATATACTCTAAAGTCAAACGTATAATAGATCACATTATTATTGACTTATAATACATGATAGCATACACATCTTAAACTGTTTATATTATGATCCAATATATTAGATTATGCAAAATAATCTAACACCATCCTCGCTTTCGAATCTTCTTTAAAAATGTATACATGTAATAAGGAGAAATTGCTTTGAACACTTGAGGTTTCCAGTGGAAGATATTGTATGCTCCGATTATGCTTGATGCATATGAGCCACACTACCACCACTGGCGCGAATAGAAACCCTACTCGGTGAGTTCCGTAGTGCTGAAGCGCAAACAGACAGACCAGAATGATGCATACAAATGGGACTTCCATATCTGCAAATCAGATCAGAAAACCACAATTTATAAAAATGAAGTCCAAGAAGGAAAAAAAATAAGTTTTAGGCTATATCATCAAGCTATTATCAGATCTAAGGCTGCTAGTCTAATATGAACAGCAAGACACCATGATATAAACTGCAATCAGATCGAGACGGTAAGGTCAAAATTAGTCGAACAAAAAATGATATAGTTTTTTGTGTTTTTTTTCAATAAAATAACGCAGTTTTATATTTTGTTTATGAAATCAGAATTTCATTTTCAATTCATGCTTAAAAACTGGATCTTTTTATTAAAAGCGTACAAAACTATATTGGTTTTGGCTTGGTTGGTCCATTTGTGATTCCGATATACATCAGGAAAAAGAAAGATATGCGCATAAAAGTAAGTTGCCTATAGACATCCATAGAAAATAATCATCAAACATGTCTTTGGTGTTCTTAGGATAATGAGAGTTCTAGGAAACTTACATCTATGGTGTTCCGTGGACAATGAGAGCTCCAGGCCGGACACAGCTGCAAAAACTGCAAAAATGGATAAAATCAGTAACATTTAAAACATAGCATCTGATTTTATCACGCATAATGGCTACTTGCAAAAATGGATATACCAGAAAGTGCAGGAGTTAAGACTCCGTCGCCAATCACCATACAAGTCCCAACCAAAGCAATAGCAAGAAGCACACCCTGCAAGACCTTATGCTTCTCGAACGTTGATTTCAAGCTTAACCCAATTCCCCTATGCCTCAACTCATCTCCATTTTTGTAATACTCAGATAACTCCTCATGAGCCACTTGACAATTAGGCAAAGAACTAAGTCTAGCGTGTCGGGAAAGAAGCGAATACAAAGCAAAAGTCCCACCTTCGCCATTATCATTGGCTCTAAGCACGATGAACACATATTTCACAAGTGGAATTAGGGTTAGGGTCCAGAAAACAAAACATAAAGCCCCAAAAATCTCTTCATTTGTCTTTGAATGCTGAATGTCCTCAGCAAAGGCACTCTTGAAAACGTATAAAGGAGAGATGCTCAAATCGCCATAGACTACTCCTAAGCTCTGGTAAGCTAGTGTCAACACTGTCCTCCATGAATCCTTCTGCAGGGTGAAAAAACACAGATTAGAGACACAAAGTTCAGATTTTTTTTTTTTGATTAGCCACAAAGTTCAGATTTTGAAACATGGGTTTTGTAGAACGTTACCTTGATTGCAGAACCCATGTTTGCATCAAAACAGTTTGAGCAAGAAAAGTGTAGAAAAATACCCAGATGGACCAGAGCACTAAAAACCCCACTTTCAAAATAAGACCAGTTTCAGCAGATCAGTGGTCTTTTTTTTCATATCAAGATGAAAACTTTATACTTGTTTGAACCTTAATCTAGACTAAGTGTGTGTGATGCTTCAAATATGATTTGGAAGCATATTGCAGAAACTTTAGTATTCCCCACATGCTTTGAAGATTCCAAAACTGTCACACCTTTTCTCTTTCTTTTTTTCGATACAAAAACTGTAACACCTTGATTTTTAGCTTAGAAGTCTAGTAGTATTTTTTTAAGGGAAAATACAAATTGATTATCTGAACTACTGCACTATTTCGAGTTTTTTTTTTAAAACTGACCCTTTTGAGTTTCTCCATTTCAAAACTAACCCCCTCGAGTTTCACATTTCAAAACTGACCCTTTTTTTTAATGAAATCGGATCCCCAATTTTCGTTTTTTGGAAAACCGGAACGTGAAAATCCGGTTAGTTACGTTTTGTAACTAACCGGAATGCGGAGATCCGGTGTTTAAAAAAACCAAATTTTTTTTTACGTAAAACTGATGCTTCCGCATATAAATAAGCAGAGGATATCATCCATCTTCG
Organism: Rhodiola kirilowii; assembly: GCA_033675215.1. NCBI lineage: Eukaryota > Viridiplantae > Streptophyta > Magnoliopsida > Saxifragales > Crassulaceae > Rhodiola > Rhodiola kirilowii. The sequence goes on from CM066201.1 coordinate 52,922,458, forward strand.
ATCACTATATTTGTGAGCTTAACCTTTGAATTTCATTTTTGAGTAAACATGAAAGTTATAGAACATTCAATTAGCTTTCTAACCATATAAATAACATCTTAAATGGACACCGGATGACGCCTCTATGAGCTTCCGAATGTTAGCTCGGACCCCCTCGGTTTCGGCAAATTTCGATCGATCATCCATCTTTGGTCACTATTTTTTTCAGCTTAACCTTTGAATTTCATTTTCGAGTAAACATGACAGTTATAGAACATTCAATTATCTTTCTAACCATATAAAAAACATTTTAAACGGATACCGGAGGACGCCTCTATGAGCTTCCGAATGTTAGCTCGGACCCCTCGATTTTTTGAAAAATTTGATTAAACACCCATCTTTGGTCACTATTTTTGTCAGCTTAACCTTTGAATTTCATTTTCGAGTAAACATGAAAGTTATAGAAAATTCAATTAGCTTTCTAACCATATAAAGAACATCTTAAACGGACATCGGATGACGCCTCTATGAGCTTCCGAATGTTAGCTTGGACCCCCTCGGTTTCGGCAAATTTTGATCGATCATCCATCTTCGATCACTATATTTGTGAGCTTAACCTTTGAATTTCATTTTCGAGTAAACATGAAAGTTATAGAACATTCAATTAGCTTTCTAACCATATAAATAACATCTTAAACGGACACCGGACGACGTCTCTATGAGCTTACGAATGTTAGCTCGGACCCACTCGGTTTTGGCAAATTTCGATCAATCATCCATCTTCGATCACTATATTTGTGAGCTTAACCTTTGAATTTCATTTTGGAGTAAACATGAAAGTTATTGAACATTCAATTAGGTTTCTATCCATATAAAGAACATCTTAAATGAACACTGGATGACGCCTTTATGAGCTTCCGAATGTTAGCTCGGACCCCCTCGGTTTCGGTAAATTTCGATCGATCATCCATCTTCGATCACTATATTTGTGAGCTTAACCTTTGAATTTCATTTTCGAGTAAACATGAAAGTTATAGAATATTCAATTACCTTTCTAACCATATAAATAACATCTTAAACGGACACCGGATGACGTCTCTATGAGCTTACGAATGTTAGCTCGGACCTCTCGATTTCGGCAAATTTCAGGAAATAAAACAAATTTTAAATTTGCAAAAAACCGGATCTCGGCATCCCGGTTAGTTACAAAACGTAACTAACCGGATTTTCACGTTCCGGTTTTCCAAAAAATGGAAATCGGGGATCCGGTTTCATTAAAAAAGGATCAGTTTTGAAATGTGAAACTCGAGGGGGTTAGTTTTGAAATGGAGAAACTCAAAAGGGTCAGTTTTAAAAAAAATCCCACTATTTCAGCATAAGTACCGAACTTTAGATTTTTCAAATTAAGTACTTTGGGGTCAATTTATAATTAAGAAAATTAAATGAATCAAACGTCGTTAATCTTTTAACGACTTACTTTTAACCTAAAGCAGTTTTTCAAAAAAAATTAACCAAAAGCAAAACGTCGGCCTCGGATGAAAATCGATGACCGAAGCCAACACCGACAAAGACACGATGACGCCATCCAGAATTCAGACTGAGAACGCCGAGGAATTGCAGCCTGAAAGAAGTGATGATATCGAAAGGGGCAAGCTTGTGGTGGGAGCTGAGAGTTCACGTAAGTCGATGACTCAATGTGTATCATTTGTGGATGGAGGGGATTTTATTGGAATTAAAGGTTCTGAAGTGAAAACATGTCATATTGAAAGGGTCGACATGGACATAGTTGTTGATGTTGATAAAGAGCAGAATGAATGTGATAAAGAGCAGAATGAAAGGTCGACATGTCATATCAATGGACAACTACCCGAAGAATTATCGATTGAAGTGTTTGATGATTCAAGACATTATTGTATTGGTGAGATAGATACAAATCAGAGTAATGAGGAGACGGTAAGGCTGAAAGATACAGCTGAGCAACTTGTATATGGTGGGATTGTTGTTGCGGATAAAGATGATGAAAATGTAGCGGATAGTGATGGTAGTGAGCATTTGACAGATTTTTCTGATACAGACTTGGTATTAGACAAAAATGATTTATTCGGTCAAGATAAGAATGATATGCATCAAATGAAAAAGTATTTAGAAGACCGTTTGAATGAGTTGGCCGGAAATGTACTAAGTAGTGAGGTTAATGATGCATTCGAAGATGAGGAATTTGCATTAGATGTGTTTCGGCTTCCTAGTGATTCTAGTGATGATGAACAAACACTTTGTTCAAATATATATCCATATTTCAACGAGACTATTGGATTTTGTAAGGATATTGAGTTGATAACGGGTCTACAGTTCAGAAATAAACAAGTCTTCAATAAAGCATTGAGATTTTATGCCGTGAAGGGATTCGACTTTTACTATGTAACTAACGGTTCAGAAAAGGTGGCTGCTCATTGTAGAAATCAAGCATGTCCTTGGAGGGTTTATGCTTCGTGGTACAAACATGGACAAGAAAATAAAAGTTTTATGATCAAGACATTGGTGCCTCATCTCGAATATTGTCCACATGTATTTGACAATTCTAAAGTCACTGCTAAGTTTTTAACAGAGTACTACTTGGATGCATTTAGAAAAAATACCAAATGGAATGATGAGGCTTTCCATGCACATGTGAGGGATGACTTAAAAGTGAATGTGCACCGTATGAAGTGTTTTAGAGCTAGACATCAAGCTTTGCAAATTTTAGAGGGGGGAGTCGGTGAGCAATTCAAATTATTAAGACAATATTGTGCTGCCATTTTAAAATGGAATCCTGGTTCAACAGTTGTGTTAAAAACTAATGATGGTATGTTTCAGAGAGTTTACATTTGTTTAGATGCGTGCAAAAGAGGGTTCTTGGCTAAATGTAGACCAATAATCAGTTTAGACTCTTGTCATCTGAAAGGGCACTACAGTGGACAAATTCATTCAGCTGTTGGTCGGGATGGTAATGATAATATGTTTCCTATTGCTTGGGCTATTTGTGAGGCTGAGTCGAAAGACACTTGGACTTGGTTTATAGAAAGTCTTTTATTAGATATTGGGATGCCAAAAGAACATGGATGGTGCTTCATTTCTGATCAACAAAAGGTAAAAATCTGATTTTATGTGCATATTTAGTACTAAGTTTGATTTGCATATCAAATGGTTTGATTTCTATATGATATCAGATAGCTTCTTATGCCTTAAATCTGATTTTGATGCCTTAAATTTGAATTTTGTTTTACCATCAGTGATTAACAAAATATTTATTTCATATATGAAGGGCCTTCGTGAAGCATTGAAAGATCTTGTTCCAGAAGCTGAACACAGGTTATGCGTTAGGCACATCTATGCAAATTTTTGCAAAAAAATCAAGGGCAAAGAATTAAAAGATGCAATGTGGGCTTGTGCTCGTGCAAGTACTAGAGGACAATTTATTGAAAAAATGAAAGCTCTGAAAGATCTAGATGGTGTTGCGCATTCATACATGGAAAGGTTTGAATATGGACTTTTTGGGCTAAACATGCATTTAGAAACTTCTCAAAGTGTGATTGTCTTTGCAGTAATATTTCAGAATGTTTCAATGCTTACATTAGAGATGCAAGAGATCAGCCGATTATAACATGCTTAGAGACAATCAGATTGTTGCTCATGAAAAGATTTCAAGAAAAGCATTCGGGAACAGTGAACTATCCAAATGAAATAATGCCAAGAGTTTTATCCAAGCTAGTAGATAACAAGAAAAAATCATTATCATACATTGTTAATTGGAATGGGTCAGATAGTTTTCAAGTGGCACGTTGTGGATGGGATGGTCATATGGTTTCTTTGGATCGTTTTTCATGCTCGTGTAATATGTGGGACTTAACTGTCATTCCTTGTGTCCATGCTTGTGCTGCAACTTTTCATATAAAAATAAATCCTGACGATTATATTCATCATTCGTATAAGAAGGAAACTTATATGAAAATATATGATGCTGTTATAATGCCCATTCCCGGACCAAATGAGTGGCCATAGGGATGTTGTGTTACCTCCTGTATTTAGGAGGCAGCAAGGCAGACCTCGGAAAAAAAGAATTAGACCAGTTGAAGAACCTCGGAACCCACACAGGATAAGAAAAATGGGAATTCAAATCAAATGCTCCAGATGTCGTAATACTGGACATAACTCCAGAAGATGTACCTCATAAGTTGTTGCTTCAGAGTCAGTTGCTATTGGAATCAAGGATAAAGAAAGGGCTGCAAGAAACCGAAGAAAGAAAAAGGAACAATCACAACCACATGACACACGACCTACAAAGCCGAAGGTTTATTCTCATAATACATATATCATATTTCATCGTCGTTGAAATACACGTTAACTATTTTATATACATTTCTCAGATAAGAAACAAAGGGAAGATCGACACTCGTGTCAATATTCGTGAGAGCCAGGTTAGCGTAAATATTGTTGTTTGCTATTATTTTTCGGCAAGCTGCTACTTGAAATAGATATTTCATGTTGTTTGTTGCTACATGGCAGGAGATGTTGTCACTACTTTTTGTCTTTGAAATACGTTTTTGTAATCTTGATAATTGTTTCATTATTACTATACAAATAACCTTAATGACATAATTTTATTTGGCATGTTGCAATGCAAGGACCTGCTGTGCGACAGTGGAGCAATGCATATGACAACACAAATAAGGGAGCTGAACGTGCAGGGCCTATTTTCATGGGACAAGGCATGTTTACGAGGCCAATTTCAACTCCAAGTTTTGCCCCTTCATGTGCAGAAAAAAGTAATTTAGGTGTTCATGATGACCAACAATGAATATTTATATTGATGTTGAACACAAATTTGACTTTTGTTTAGTTGGATATGAGTCTCTTGTAAGGCAAACAATTTCCCTTTTGTAAGGCAAACAATTGCCCTTTTGTTGGACATGTTTCATAACTCAGATACAATGATATGTATTTGAACAAGGGAAATGTACAATTTAAAGTGAAACAAAATCATTATTTTGTATACATTCCTGCTTTTGTTACAATTTTGTTTCAGTGAAAGGAAAAATAAAACTACAACATCATCATAATACTTGCATTTTCACACAAATGAGTGAAGCATAATTTTCTCATATATCACAACAAGCTTCGTAGAATTCCAAGTTGTAATAAGCCCTGATGAACCTTTCATGTCTACTTGCCTATCATATGAATATAAATGTCTGCTGGTTCTTTTATACAGATCCACTCATCAATCTTGATATCTTCACCAGGAAGCCTTCCAGCAATGTTCCATGTGCCATGTTCCGAATTTCCTCTCTGGTGTCTCAAAAACTGTCTACTTTATTTTTCACCTGGAAGATGTTAATATTAGGGTCTACAAATGAATGCTGAGAGGAGAAGAAACAAGGATAGAAAAAGACACTCCAACTGAACTGCACATGATGTAAAATCCACCATGCTTCGAATAAATATGATGTAACCAAGCAGATTTGGTAGCAGCACACTAAGTCCACATTTCAGCTGATATTCAGCAATTTGATCTGATATTCATCAACTTATTGTCAGCAGCACACTATTTAAGGCTTAATGGCCACTTCATGAAATTTAGTAGTCAGCTGAGTGTAAAACTAAGCTATTTCAGCAATTTGAGCAGATATTCATCAACTTATTTTCAGCACACTAAGTACACAATTCAACCAATCGCAGTAAAGCTTTCCATAAAATTCAAGACAAATAATCGTATAGAGACTACAAACTTTATTTTTCGGCGGAATTCATGATGACAAGGAAATTAGGTCAAGACAAGCTCATACAAGCACAATTTGGAGCATATAAGAACCAAAAAATTGGACTCGGTGAAACAAGTTCAGAAAAAATTGCAACCCAAACCAAAAGATTTTGCTCTTGTAATTCACAAATCAGAACTCATGAAATGCAACAACTAACAAAGGTTAACGACCTGGGCGTCTCCTCGGCGTTCTCGGTCTGAATTCTGGATGGTGTCATCGCGTCTTCGTCGGCGTTGGCTTCGGTCATCGATTTTCATCGCCCATGTTGCTTTAGGTTAAAAGTAAATCGTTAAAAAGATTAACGACGTTTGATTCATTATGTTTCTAAATTATACTTTGACCCTAAAGTACTTAATTTGAAAAAATTTGAAGTTCGGTACTTATATTGAAATAGAGCGGTAGTACAGATAATCAAATTGTACTTTTCCCTTTTTTTAAAGGAAAAAAGAGTACAGTATTGTCAAGTATTTAAATTGGTAGAAACCTTATGATGATAATGATGGAATTGATAGATAGTGTAAAGGCGAACGGCCAGACTCTTGCTTCTAAAATGGTGGAATTGATAGATAGTGTAAAGGCGAACGGCCAGACTTAAGCTTTAATCGTCGGGAAAAAATTAGGATTGTACCCGATAATAACTACGAGCTTTTAATTATGTTAAATTTGATAGTTCATTTGGCTTCATTTTCAGTTTGGTCAACATAAGACAAATGCATAATAAGTATACATGAGATTCAAAATAAGAGTTATGAACTAGTTAGTATTATTAATCTTTATATTACTTGCTTCTAATCGGCAGCCATCGGTGGCCTTTGCCAAGCTGAAGCCCTCTGCCTCTTTGTGTATGCGTCGAGATCAGATCTAGTGATGGGAGTGGTGCGGGGTTTGAGGGGTGCGGCCTCAGGTCATCCTTGATGTGCGAGTCTTTTTAGGTGTTGGGGAAGGAGGAGTTGGTGGTTCGGACAGGCGGCAGCTGGTGGTGGGTGCAGGTTGTAGGTGGCTTTTGGGATGACGGAAGGGGAGAGGGACTTTTGTGCTTCCTTTTTGTGTTTTTCTTTCCTTCTAAGTGAGTTTAGCTTATGAGGTCGGTCGATTTTTTCGATCTGGATTTTCTTCGACAATTCAGCACGACATTTTGTGTATTTGTGGATCTTCTTAACCGTAGTCCGGTCGGCGTTTTGGGCAGGTGGGTGTTGCACAGTTGTTGTCAAGTGTTGTCCTGCTTTTCTTATGTTGTGAGTGACGAAGTGGTGCGCCCACTCAGTAGGCGCGAGGCCAAGTGGAGCAACAGACTCTTGTCTATTCACGTTCATCTTTTATTATCTATACTGGTCTCAGGTGAATGTTATTTATCAGCTTTAAGTCCTCCGTATACCTTTGTCTCTGTCTCGTACGGCTTATAAAAAAAACTTTATAATACCAATGATTGAAAAGTTTGGGAATTTAAATGCATCACAGATTTGATCCATTATTGACAATTATGAGATGAGATCTTCTTTGGCCACGATGCATCAAATGATCCCAAATAGTCAGAACAAAAATAATAAAATGCCAAAATGAAAACTTTGTAAGGTTGTGTATCTGTTTGTCCCTTGTCTACTAGACTACCACTCCATATAGAATGTAATCAATCAGTTTGGTCCTCCAGTTGGCGCCTTGTCATCAGTCCCTGCCACAATCTCATTCTTTTCTATACTTTATACTGATTCTGTGAGGGTTGTGTTGCCGGAGTCCGGCAGGTGAAGAGGAGTTGGGGGAGGACAGAAGTTATAGGAGAAAGGAAAATTGTTTAATTGTTCAGTGATATCTCATTCTTCGTTGCAAGCCCTATTTAATTCATATTGCTAGTGGCTACATGCCAAATTGTACCTACCGTTAGTCAGACTGCATACTCAACCGCAGGATAACATTCAGATTTGTGCGTCGCTCTGCAGCTGTGGCGCTCTGCTGGTGCAGCTCCTGCTTTGTTGTAGGTGGTCCTTTTGTGCTCATGGTCTGGACCACTCTTGCTTCCAGCTGTCAGATGTGTTGTGCCTTGCTTGTTGATTAATCCCGTTACAGATTCAATTGGAACAGCTATTAATGATACTTTATAATATTGAATTGGGATCAAAAGATAATATTGTTTGAGAGATTAATTATGTGATGCACATATAATAATGTAGCTCACAGTCATCATCCATGAAATCAGGTTTCCGAATTCCAACCCTTAATCACAATTATACAATCAACTTGGGAATCAGACTGTAAAACGTTCAAATTTGTGATAGTGTGCATTTTAAGTTTTATGTGTACAAATTTAATTTTGTATGAAAATTACTTTCATATTTTAAACTTGTCTAAGCATGTGATTCTGCAAACCACGACAACCTAAGTGGTAGCGCACTATCATCCGTTTCCAATTTTTTATCCGAACTATTAAAATTTTCAAAATATGTGCGAACTATATAGAATTTTTCCAAAATGAGTGCGATCTATATAGAATTTTTTCAAAATGGAGTAAAACCTAAATAATTTAACAGAATTATAAACACCGTTAACGGCGTTATAACCTCGTCAACTACATTAGTTTCTATTTTAGTAAAAGTTGGAAATTTTATATAACTTCGTCAACCTAAATATAAGTTGGAAATTCAATTAGTAAAAGTTGACGAGTTATAACGCCATTAACGGTGTTTATAATTCCTTTAAATTATTTAGGTTTTACTCCATTTTGGAGAAATTCAATATAGTTGTACCCATTTTCGAAAATTTTTATATAGTTCGGATCTATTTTAAAAATTTAATAGTTCGGACAAAAAATTAAAAACAGGTGATAATTCGCTACCCATTCTTTGTACTTTTCCACACACAAAAATCTTTTTTACAGTTGCATTACAACACACAATATGTGGTTTAGGTCACCCGGCCTTTTTGTGTTGACTTTCTACAAGGTGCATTAAAAATTAAGTTTTGGAACCACACGAAAAACCTCCATCTAAAAAACTAGTATATGATTCTATGGAAAAAAAACTAGTATGATGAGTGGGACAAGCGCTCAAATGAGACTCTCTTTAAATTTCGAGAACGTGAGACCACAACCTTCACCTTCTAAAATGTAAGATGCGCATTTTCTATGATGCATTTTGATGGTGACACGTGTTCCATATGCATTTTCCCAAAATGTTTTGGTGAGATTCAAATCCTTTAATGTTTTATCTAGTAAATATAAGATCATATTATTTATCATGAGAGTTGGGTTAAAAATAAGAAACGCGAACCAATAAACAATAAATATTTTGGTGAACAATAAATGAGCATGAACTACCAATGAAAACTGGAATTAATATTCATCAATTTACTGTACAACATAATTTTTTTATATAATTAATCAGATATTTATAGTTCATCCGAATAAGTCTATTATTCATTAGGTTGCACTTCCACGTTCTTAATCGTAAACACAATCTGATTTGATCCTCACCTTATTTTGCCATTGCGAAGACACCATTCTAAGTCAATATATTCTTGTAAATAATGGTGACAAAAACTAAAATATGAGCGAATTAGAAACTTCCACTTGGCACTTTGCAAATGATGTTTTTTTTTTGATTTAGCAAATGATGTTTTGTTGCTTGAGCTTATCGGGAAAAAAAGTTAGTCAACGCCCTCCCATGACGACCTACCTTCCGGCTTCCAAGTTCCACCAGCCCCTCAACTAAGTTCACCACAAGTCGGACTCGGACCACGATTGCCTACTAAATTTGGGCCGGCTTTAGGCCCACTGATATCCATTTTTTTTGTTGATAAACACTGATATCCATTTTTTTTGTTGATAAACACTGATATCCATTCATTCATTCTACTTAGGTTGTTTGAACTCGGGCAAATGGGAGGAAAAGGGCATTTTGGGCTTTGATGAGCAAGTTGTTGGCCCAATAGTCAACAAATAGAAACAAAATGGAATTTCATCCCTTATAAAAAAAATAAGAAACAAAACTTTGAAATTAAATTGTAAATTGACCTCTATAGTATCAAAATGTATAATGTCACCTATATTTTAATTTTTTTTATATCAATCAAACCAAAATTCCAATGAATTGTTTATCAATGTAGCTAAGGGTACGTTTTCACAATACAACTATCAAACTATGAATACAACAATCACCACATATGCATGATGAGAATCTTTGTAGTAGTCATCATCATACCATCATCATTGTCATCATCATTGTCATCATCATGATATTATTGCCATTATTTCGGTGCTGACACATATTTCATTAACAAATTTATTGAAATAATATATATTTTGAATTTGATACATATGAAATAAATGGTTTAAAATATTTTGATATGCATGCTTGCATGTACAATAAACTTCGTCATTGACATGATATGTGATTTGAGGAGACTCGATCCTTATTGTTATATGACAAATTTTTCCAAATTTTCCGTCCAAACATTCCGTCGCAATAATGTCACAAGCAACGGCGGCGGAAAATAAAACGGCACATTTTCGACTCCATTCCGTCAGTAAAAAAATTCGTTATATTTCCGTTATGATTCCGTCAACACATATTCCGTCGTGTATGAGTACTCGGATTAGCGACGAAATATAAGTAACGAAAAAATGACGGAAACTACCAGCAGATGTTATTCGCATACATTCCGTTGATTTTCCGCCTGTGTATACCGTCGCATATTCCGTTTCTATTCAGTCATTATTCCGTCGATTGGAAATTTCAATATTTCCGTCACTTATCCATTATTATTCCGTCACTTATAGATTTTTTTACCGTTACTTAGTGACCGTTGTCTATTTCAAATTTTTCCGTCGATATTACATTAGTTTTCCGTGACAGTCAACGGAAATGTGACGGAATATTAACTGAAAAACAAATTTCAGTTTTGCCCTATATAAGAGAACTCTTTGCATCTTTCAACACACTCATTTTCAACATTTAAGCATTTATAAGAACAAAAGTTTTGCAACATATACTAGAGATGGGGTGCAAGATGATTCTGAAGAATTTCATGGCTCTTGACTGAGATTAGTTTCTTACAAGAGAAGTTACAATTTTATAAAAGGTGCCATGAACTCACATAGTTGAATTGCAACCAGACTGCAGTTTGAGAATTCAAACCAAAGTAATGTTATGAGAATTCCCAACATCTGTCCGGTTGCAATTCAACTATTTTAGTGCATGCCACCTTTTATAAAATTTTACCTTGTCTTTCTATCAAGAGTCATAAATTCTTTAGAATCTTCTTCATCCCATTTCCAGTATATGTATCAAAAAATTTGTCACATTTCCGTCATTATTTTGTTACTTCTAGTTACCGTTATTTATTGACCGTTACTTATTCCCAAATTTTCCGTCAATATAACATGTTATTTCCGTCATAACAACATCTAATTTCCGGCACATTTCCGTCATTATTTAGTCACCATTTTCTATTGAAGTTCGACGAACACTTTGTATACATTTTACACCCAAGTGCCATATATATATGACAACTCTTTTAAATCATTCAACCCTCAGCATACTTCCTTGCAATTCTATAAAAAAACATACTTCCTTACAATTGAATTTCGTCAACATGTCTCCTTCATTTGACCGTGTTGGTTTCGCTGTCAATCCACGTGACGTCGATCGTCAAGAGCATGTTTATCCTGTCGGAAGAAACGCGTAAGAACTCATTGTACCCTTCATATTGATTGTTTTCATAAATCCAACCATTATGTGATCCTAAAATTTGTAATAGTTTCTGGCCATTCGACGTTCATCTAAGGATTGCACGAGAATGCATAACTAAATGCTGGGATGAAATGTGGACATCGTGGAACATGATCCCAGAAAGCGCTAAGGGAATTTGGTACAAGGAGTTTATGGTACAAAGCGATAACTCAAAATTTTTAAATAATTCAATTTATTGACAAACGTTAATGGTTATTGAAAATGAGTTGCTTGTAGAGTGTAGCTACTTGGGATGCAGATGCTGACAGTCGCATTCGGGGTAATTTTATGAGGAGATGCAATATGATCGTGAAGGCCAAAATGAGAATGCAAAGGACATCTGGAAGGATTTCACGTTTCAGAAATTGAAGCAACCCGTAAAATGGCAGACTTATGAACGACTGGCGATGTTTTCAATAAATTAGTGACAACTTTATATTCCATGAATTAAATAGATTAGTGATTTGCAACGGCTTACAATGTATGTCATAAATTTTATATTACATTCATATATGTGTTCCAAATTGAATTTGTACTGGAAATTGCCAACGAATTAAACTGCTGAAAATTTATTTTTGAAATCGGGACTTGTAGAATAAAATTGATTTGAAATGCCGATCGTAAGGCATACCGATTATATCTTAAAAAATGAATATTACCAGAAATCTAAATTGTAAAATTGATTTGATTTGAAATGTTTGAAATCGGAACTCTATAGACGACGCTTAATAAAGAAGCGCTGTATCAGGTATACTTAAAACAAAGCTTAACTAGAAGGCGCTGTCTTAAGTATATTTATAAACAACGCCTTACACATGAAGCGCTGTCTTAAGTGACATTATAAACGGCGCCTTACAAATGAAGCGCTGTCTTAAGTGCGAATATAAATTGACAATATTGATTGATTCAAACAATCCCTTGCACAATACCATTTCATTAAAAAAACATTGTTTGGAAAAACAAATATGCTGAACATCAAATTGCATTGCTCAATATTAACAAAAAAAGGAAACAAAAACAAACAAATTACATTGCTCAATATTATACAAAACATTTGTATTCGTTTACGTCCGAATTTGTTGATACTGGACACGTCCATGGTACAAAACTTTGGGACCAATTAGTAATACAGCATATGACTTGTTTACACCGGATTATCTGATTGTCGTAAGTAATCTACCAATTCATTAGCAAATTTGGACCTCATATCATTCAGGACATTGTTATCATACGAGTCCTCTCCTGTAGGGAAAGACTGAGAAAAAATGCATAGTTATCAAATTTATCGATACATAAACTAATTGGTAATGATCTATTACTTATCGGGGCATATATTACATTTGTTTATCTTATTATATTGTATAATCAGTGTTGACAACTAATATGTTTCTTATTGTATTTTCTTATTACATTTATTTGGGACTTGATCACAACTTTTTTGTTTCATTTGTACAAATGTGCAGAAACAGCTTGCTGATGCTCAAGCTCTGGTCCTGAAGGACCGCGTTGCAGATGAAAGGGTACCGGATAAAAAGCTGGTAGAGGCCGCTGCAACTGTCATGGGAGTTCACCCGAGGTCGGGGATACCGTATCTGTATGGTCCTGCAGCGACATTAGTGTCGGACAAGTTCTCTTCAACGGGCAGCCACTCGTGTGCCAGCTCGCAGAGAGCAGCAAGGGGCCAATCATCGGACGATTACACTCAGGAGCTGATGCCGCGTTTAGAGCGCATGGAATCCCGACAGGAGGCTGATTTGAGGCGCATGGAATCCCGACAGGAGGCCCTGAAGGAGAGCATGGATCAAATGATGCAGATGCAGGCTGCTATGATGAGGATGCTCACTACTCCTGGATACCAGCCGCCCTCCAGTCGAAGCTCGGATGGAAACAACCCTGATCCGCGTAATCAGGGATTGAATGAAGACAACCGCAGAAATTAGACATTTTAATTTTGTTTGACTCGAATTTTTTGATATATTTATTTGACTCGTCATTTTTTTAATTAAATATGGAAAATGCGAATTTTAATAATTGAAATAATATTAAATTAAATATAAACAATTTAATTAAACTAATATATTCAAAAATAGGAAATTTAAAATTGTGCCGGAAAAATGATGGTATGTAGACGGAAATAAAGATGACGGAATGTAGATGGACATTCGATGGTATACAATAGAGGACATTTCGATGGAATATTGCCGATAATATATATTGACGCAATTTTGCCGGAACAATGACGGAAAGATGAGTAGCGTAATAATGACGGAAATGTGACGGAAAGCTGAGTAGCGTAATAGAGACGAACGATTGACGGAAACGTTATTGATGGAAGTAAGATGGAAAATGGACGGAATAGTGAAAACGGAAGTAAGACGGACTAATGACGGAATATAATATTGATGGAATATAGACGAAATTTGGACGGAAAATAAGGTTGACGTAATGTAGACGGAATATAGACGCAAAATCTTGAAACGGAAATGTGTTGCAATATAGACGGAAAATATATTGACGAAATTTAGACGGTATTTTAACGGAGCTTTTCAACGGATACATGTCGGATTGATGACGGAATTATACGTACCGGAACTATGACGGAATGTCAACGGCACGTTGACAGAATGAAACGACGAAATGTCGATGGAAAAATTTTATCGTCGGGAAAATGACGGAATGAAACGACGAAACGGAGCTTTTTCCGTCAACGTTCCGTCTGTTTTCCGGCGGTTTCTTGACGTCGGAAATTTTTCCAAAATTAGTAGTGGATGCTCCAAATCAATATTGATAACTTCCTACTAATATGATAAATTACCTAGGTACAATCTTTATTTTATAATTATCATTAATCATCTCTAATGATTATTTTCAAGAAAATTTTAAGACTAAATCTAATCCTCTACTAACTGATAGTAGTATTTATAACCCCAACCTATATATGGTTTGGTCTTTTGGTAGTTGGAGTATATTTACTGGTAGCGCTCTCTTATGTATATTTATAGAATAGCTATAAATTTTACAACTACCTCAATGACTTAAATTGATCAATATATAGCTGATCTAAGCTAAAAACAATAATTTCAAAATATATTTATTTTTGATCTATGTGTTATAAGTATGTACACAATTAATACATATAGTTAAGCATTATTTAATTAACTTTCGATCTATTGAAGTCATGTCTCTCATATCAAATTTTTATTCACATCCAATGTCCACATTTTAGCGATGTATAAAAGTTTTTTTATCTAATAAAAAAAGTATTTTTTTTACAAGTATGACTTTTTTAGCATATATTTCACTTAATTAAAATATAGTAATATATACTCGATTTAATTTGATATCGGTAATTTCTGATAAGCATCACGATCCATTGCATCATTTTCACACTCACAACAATCCAAAAAAAACAATAACTGAAAAGATTCCTCACAGTGGCAAACTCGTAATTATACTGAAGTGTAAAGTGCGTGCTTTTGTGCGTGAACTTCCCTTATAACCAACTCTCCTCACTTCACCACCCCAAACGCCACTCCTGTCATGCACGCAACGCCGCCTTCCTCTTCCTCCCCTTAGAGAGAGAAATCAAGTTACTCTCTAGCAGCTTCAGACGATCACGATTCGTACTGCATGCACGCGCGCGATCGTTCCGACGCCGACGATCACCGCCACGATCTAGCAAAACGCATCGCGTGTATCGCTTTCCTACTGCGGATAGAAGCTCCGGTATTTGATCGGAAAATGCTTCTGATTAGTTGATGTGGAATTGCTGATTTTGACTGTCGTACTTTTTGTGGTTTGTGAAGAAATTTGAGTCAGAGTAGGAAATGCAGGAATCGGAGAGCAGCGACGCGTTGGATTTGTTTCCTATTTTTTTAGCTTCCGAGAGAAAAACGCGTTTAGATTAACGTGTTGGATTTGTTTGTTGTGGTCGAATTTAATTGAATTTTGAGGTTTTGGATTTTGTAGTGCGAAATTGTAGGAAGAAATTCAAAATTGATTTGGTTTTGGAAATCTGGATAATGTTCACGAATCCGAACAGTGTTAGGAATTGAAATCCGAACAGTGTTAGGAATTGAAATCCGAGTCGGTTTTGTGGAACGTTCGTCACTATATATAAATTCGTGGCTCGTTAATTGATTGTATCTTAGTGAAATGTGTTTAGGTCTTCTTGCTCAGAGCTGTTGCCCTGCTTGTTGCTATCAGGTATTTTGAGTTAGTTGCTGCTGTTTGCTGATCTTACTTCTTTAACTGCTGCTGTTAGATTTGTTCGAGATGGTGAGTGCTCATACTGCTCGTAGCATCGTCGGTATCATCGGTGAGTTCTCAACTTACACAAAGAATTTGTCTGTTTTATGCATGGTGGCCTGTGATCAGTGAACTGAGAATGGTGTCTTGAGTTCTTTGCTGGTTTTTGAGATTGCTGATATGCATGATCTGTTCTATATTAACATGGTGTTTGCTATATGGTGGATTGAATTAAAAACTGAGTGGCTGTTTTTGTTTTCGCTTGAAGGGAATGTGATATCTTTTGGCCTCTTCTTGTCTCCATGGTAAGTATTATCTGATTTTCTTTGCTCTGTTCTTACCCTATTTACAAAACTTCTGAATATAAAATATAAAATTTCATATTATTCAGTAGTTTATGGTCCTCTGTTTCTGCTGCATGTATTTTTGATATGAGGATTCAGTTCAGCAGTGTTCTTATTTTGCATAATTTGGAATTATGTTTTAATCTATAACCTTACATGCTCTGTAATCTGCTGCTTAAATTGATAAACAGTCCAACATTATGGAGAATATGGAAGAAGAAGTCTGTGGAGGAGTTCAAACCCGATCCTTATCTGGCGACTGTGATGAATTGCCTATTCTGGGTCTTCTATGGTTTGCCCTTTGTGCACCCTGACAGCACTCTGGTTGTCACCATCAATGGTGTGGGACTTGCAATGGAGCTCTTCTATTTAGCTATTTTCTACATCTATGGAGACAACAAGAAGAGGGCAAGCTACTTTTCTCCTTATCCATATTTCATTGATTAGCAGTCTGGTACTAATGGTTTGATCTGGTAAATTACAGATAAAGATGTCAATTGTGCTTCTGATTGAACTTGTAATCCTTGGTATCATTGCTGCAATAACATTCACTGTGTTCCACACCCATGAAAAGAGATCAACCTTCGTTGGGGCCTTCTGTGTTGCCTTTGGAATCGTGATGTATGCTTCGCCACTGACTGTCATGGTAAGTAGATCCACTGCTATAAGAACAACAAGGTCACACTCACGCTAATTCTTCCACTGCGTCATGTGATATTAGATCAGCTTTTAACAATGTAAACTTTACCTTTTGGTTCCATAGTATAAGGTCTGGAGAGAAAAGTGTGTGGAATATATGCCTTTCTGGCTTTCTTTGGCTGGTTTCGCTAATGGGCTCATCTGGGTTGCCTATGCTCTCATCCAGTTTGATCTCAACCTCACCGTAAGTTCAATGATCACTCTCCCTGACATACTCTGAGTTCCAACAAATCAATATCTGTATCCAAAAACTCATTTTTACAATGTCACTGATTTTAACCAATTGCAGATTGCCAACGACATGGGAGCAATATTGGGTGCCATTCACTACTGCTCTGGATTTACGTTGGTGTGATCTATCCTCGTTTCTGCGCCCGTAACACCAAGCAGACCGACATCGAGATGGCTGCAGCAAAAGAATAAAATCAAGTTTTAAGCAACTGATTATATGATCAGTACATTTACTTGCTATACATTCTGCACTTCTCTATAATATTTCTGCCTTTTGTATTGTCACATTAACAACTTCAGTTCTAGCAGAAGTCAATTTATGTTTGTGAACTCAATTAGTTCTAGTTTCTTGTGTTCCTTTGGAATGTTAAGAATCTAATTACTCTAAAAGTCCGTGTTTTAATAGCTCTCATGCAAGCACCGCATTCTTTTTTATTCCAGCTTACCTAAATCCCAGCAATCACCCAACTGAGACATGCACCAATACAAGAATTGAATTAATTGTTTTTCTAAGTTAGATTTAGACTGATATTTTTGGGTACTAAGTTTATATACAAACTAGTTCTTACCCTACCCCACCTCAAATATAGAATTTTTTTTATTTGATGTGCTCAAATATAGAATTTTGAGGACAATTTTTTCTTCTTCTCATGTTAAAATATTGAAACAAATGAATAAACATTCTTTTTGATAATTTCAATCAGTTATTAAAACTGAACCGGGGATCGAATCGGTCAAGTCATTGGGTCAATGGTACAACCGGGTCGAACCGGTTTGACCCGCACAAATTTAAAAATAAAAATAAAATACTTATATATGATATTATAATTTAACATATTTATGACTTGAATAAGTATTACATGTTTATGATCCGATTACAATAACATACCATAACAAATTTAGAATTTAATAAAATACAAATCAATAATACAACAATAACAATTTTAGTCTTAATTTGTAAGTCACAACAATAAGGGATTTCAGTAATGTTTATCTAATCACAACTTTGCTTTCTCTCTCCTCAAAACTTACTCTCGAAGTTTCTCATCGGCGACTGAACTTCGTCTTCTTCGTTTGAGCGTAGCTCGCTGCCGTTCCTCCCCTTTCATTCTTCCGGTCTCTTTGGCGCCTCCCGGTCAGTCTACTTCGGTCGGCTGGCCTGTGTGGGTGTGATGGTGCCGGGTCGGAGGGTGAGGGATGGCAGCGGGTGTGATTTTTGATTTTCCAGTGGTAAATATGGGTGGCAGATCGGCTGATCTTCAGAGCGGACGGGTTTGGATGGCTGGACTTGCTGGCTTCGGCTGCTGCTGGGCGGGTATGGACGGTGGCTCCGAAAGGGGTTGTTTGGTGACGGTGGAGGTTGCTCAGTCGGTTGTTTTTCGACCGGGTCTTTTTGGGGGTTTTTGTTGTCATACTGCGGAGGTGGATGGCATCGACTGTTGTTGTCGGGCGGTTGTTGTGGTCGGGTGGTCGGCGACTCTGTGGGGGGGGGGGGGGGGGGGGGGTTTTGGGCTTCGCCGATTTTGGGGTTCGGCTCCACTGGTCGTCTCCGGTCGGGTGGAAGGGCTCCGGCTGATGCCACTAGTCTTGGGTTGGTCTCGGCTTTGGCGCTGGAGTGGTTGGCTCCTTTGGATGTCGTCCGTGCGGGTTTGGTGGTGGCTCTGGGTTTGGCTGATGATGGTTGGCTGCTGTTGGTGGATCCGCTCAATATGACTTTTTTGGTGTTCTTTTAGTGTTTCTTGTGTAGTAGGTTAGTTTAGTGTAGTTTCGTTTAGCTTATCGGTAGGTTCTCCGATCCGTTTTGGGTCGGATGTGTTTCCACCTTGGTGGTGTTTTTCCATCTTGGTGGTGTTTTCCTCCTTTTCGTAGGAGGTGGTTTCCCTCCCTTTGCGGAGGTGTTTTCGTTAAGGCATTGTGCCTTTGCAGGTTTTCTGTTTGATTTCGATGGGGTGCCGCTGTGGCCTGAGCTTCATTTTTTTTCGAATGTGCTAGGATTGAGTCATTGTTTCGATAGTGTCCAACTCATGTACGACATGTATTCCCTTCAAAAAAATAATAAAGGATTTCTAAGACTAATTGAATTTCTAGCTAAATTGATAGTAAGTAATAAATTTTATAGATTTGATAAATGAATATACATTATTGAAACAAATAATAAAATAAGAATCATGTTTAGCTTGGTGGAAGGAGATGGGATAATTATAGAGGAAGACTAGGTTCGAGTCTTGTCCAAGTCAAAATAAATATATATTTTTTCAGACCAAATTGAACCGATCAAATCATGCACCAAGCTAAAAATTGGGTCAATCCACCGGGTCAACCGGTTCAACCGGGTCTTGACCGGGTCGAATGTAAACCGATCGAATTACAAAACCGAATCGGTTCCCGGTCCGGTTTTAATAACACTGATTTCAATCAATCACATAATGATTCAACAATATAGGCCTTATTCTTAAAATTTGATTATATAATTTAATTTAATTTTTACTTAAAGCAAATAATTCTGATTAAATTGTCTATTTGTTCAGTTAAAAAACAAACACACAAAAGTATACTTAAGTATCATTAGATGGCTGAGTGTCATAGAGTAAAGATCACATGAGAAGTGTATGTTACGGTGACAAATGAGAACTAATCTCATCCATTCATCTTTGTTATCAATGATTATGATTAAATACAATTAAATACATTATTCGTAGCTTTTCAAAGGATTATTCGTAGTATTACATTATTCGTAGCTTTTCAAAGGATAATGAAAAGCTACGAATTACGTATTTAATTCTATTTAATCCTAGCCATTGATTACAAAGATGAATGGATGAGATTAGTTCTCATTTCTCACCGTAACATACACTTCTCACCGGAACCGAACTCGAGTGTCATAAGTGATACCCAAGGGCGATGCGAAGAATTCAAAGTCAAGGCAACTATAAAAAAATTTAGGCTTTAAAATCACCAATGCCTAAAGTCTCTCTTTTGTAGAGGATTATCATTCTAAAATAGGGAGCGCTGATCCCATGAGAACTCTAAATTAGGAATGAGAACTTTTTTCATCCGTCCATCTAGATTAATCTACGGTCATAATTAAGCATACTTATTTTCAAATTTTGTTTACAAATCTCAATTAAATACGAACAAAGGGTTTTTTCGTCAAATTATAAATCCAATTAACCGTGATTAGGGTTTGAAGAGAGATCATTACAGTTGCAGTCGATCGAAGAGAGAGCCTGGCCGATCGTAGAACGATCGTCGAACGTCGTCTGTCATGGAAGTTTGGAAGAGAGAGCATCGTCGATCGGAGAAAAAGCTTGCATCGTGTCAACTTTCATGGCAAGTTGCATCCGTCGAATGTCGAATCAATTGGAAGCTGGGAAACATTACAACATTTTTTTAATAAATATAAATTTATATTTTATGTTACAAATAGAAGACAAAACTTAAGATCTCTTGCGAGATCGTAAATTGAGTACAAGCGTAAACTAATAAGGTAAAACAAAATAAAATTTGTAGTTACTAAAACAAAATTCGTAGTTTTTGCTGATCAAGATTGGTTCTGAGCTTATGATAAAATTCGTAGTTATAAAACAAAATTCGTAGCAGACCAAAATTGGTTTTGGATTCATGATAAAATTCGTAGTTACTAAAACAAAATTCGTAGCTTTTACTGACCAAGATTGATTCTGGATTCATGATAAAATTCGTAGTTACTAAAACGAAAATCGTAACTTTTGCTGACCAAGATTGGTTGTGGGTTCATGATAAAATTCGTAGTTACTAAAACAAAATGCGGAGCATATTTTTCACTAATTCGTAGCATATTTAATTATTTATCACTCATTCGTAACATATTTGTCACTACCGCACTTTCAAAAACAAACAACTCTCATCTCATCCGCGGTGCACACCAATAATCCTCAACCACAAAGTCAATTATGCGTGGTGGCTTGATGAGTACATGGATGAAAGCTCCCGACTTTTGGACGCTTGCCATGTTTTTAAATTTTAAAGTTGGAGTTTCAGGTATGGAGAATTTCGACGCTGCTGGATTCAGCATCGCCACTATTTCGATTCTGATTGCCAGATCACAACCCAAGTCTCTCGTTAAGTAAAAAAGAGCCGTTTTGCACTGTTTTTTGAATTTGTGATTGGATTGGTGGTGGTTGCGATTTAGCAGGTGATTAGGGCGATAGTGGAATAAAGAAAAGAGGTGGTTGGGCTGGAGGAGGAAAACAGAGTGTTATTCAGAAAATAATTGAATGACTATTATACCCTTAACTCTTATAAAATTGATTTTCAAATTTAAATAAATACGAATTATCAAATTGAATGACTATTATACCCTTAACTTCTTTTTGATCCAATATCGACTTTGTTGTCATTCGTAGCATAATTCAGCAAGATGCGGAGCATAATGTATGAAGTTGATTATTTTAGTTTTGTTAGTAGATTATCATAATTCGTAGTAGTCATTTGGGTGGAGTGCTATGTGGGTTATGTATCATAATTCATAGTATCATTTATCATAATACGTAGCCATGTGGGTTATATATCATAATTCGTAGTATCATCTATCATAATACGCACGATTCCCATCATAATTCGTAGATGATCATAATACGCATGATTCCCATCATAATTCGTAGTCTGAATGATAGTAAAATATGTAATGTATTGATTATAATTCGTAGCTCATAAAGTGGTGCCTTGTATCATAAACTACGTAAGATGGTGAATGACGCGCGTCGTCTGACGCGTCAAACTTAATATTTATATCTCATGCGTGAAACTAGTAAGTGGCAAGCAGGGTCGAATCCAAGGGTGCTGGTGTTGTTGAAGCTGTCACTGAAAACAATTAAAAGAGGGGGGTTGTGAGTGATTTTGAGTGCAAAAGAGAGAATAGTAAGCAGAATTCAATAAGAGAGAACATTCAGCTTAGGGTTTCTATTGTGACATGTTTATCATTGACTGCTAATAATCAAATCTCAATTTCTAAGTGTGGTTATTCCGGCAAAGGTAACAACCCAAAGTGTCCCGGCAAAGGTGCTACACCACAATCTAACCCGACAAAGGTGTTAGACTTCTAGTTCTTTCCTAAATACAATAATCCGGCAAAGGTATTATTAAATCTAGGTGTCACTACCTATCTTTACGGCAAAGTATCCAACAAGTATTAACGGTAGGGTTTGAATTGTTAGGCTAAGCTTTACGACAAAGTATCCACTTAGCTTCACAATTCAATCCTTAAAAATAAGCACAAGAACTAGAGAAACAAGAAATTGCATTAAGAATAAAGTCTCAAAACATAAGTCACAATATGCGAAACCCTAAACTGAATTAGGAATTTAGCTACACATAATGGCAATTAAACACATAATGAGTAAGAAATTCTCTTCTCTCGTCGAAAGCTTCGTCTTCTCCTCCAGAGCCGTTTTGGTCTTCGTAGAATATGAGATGCTGGAAACCCTAACCCAAAGATCTTATTTATAGCAAAAAGTAGGGTTTCCAAGTCTGATTTTTGGGCTTGATTTCCAAGTTTCGACCTGCTGATGTCATCAAAACGCATCGCTGATGTCATCGCTGCGGACCATCTACATAATAGCTCCACGGACTATGAACACTTTAACTGCGCACTTAAAATGCACACGGTCCGTGATCCTTTCGGAGATAGTTCACCCATTCTGCGTGCCAGTTTTGGCTTCGGCTCTTGATTCGATCATCCAAATGACTTCGGATGCTCTTGGTGTGAATTAGAGAGTTGTAGGGAGTTGAGTCAGCTACGCAACGACATGTAGCTCGTATTTTTCTGATCAGTGGTCAATTCCCAGCACTCCGTCGAATGTCCGAAGGTCTGATCTGCCATTGTGGTGTTTTTGGCATGAAATGCCGTCTTTTATGTGTGTTTCCTCCTAAAGCTTCCGAAGCACCTGAAATGCAAAACCATACTAAAAAGTAATTGTTCGCATAATAAAGTGTTGAAATAAATAGGATTAGTTGATTCGACGAGTCGTATAAATACGACTCATCAAACCACCCCACACTTAAACTTGTTCGTCCCGAACAAGAACTAAGTCACAGAAGGAAAACAAATATAACACCACAATTTCTTCGACGTCCTGAATAGATGCACGTGAATATGAGTTGCTAGTCTAGACTCGCTTTTCTATGCATAACTCAACCGCTACTAAAATCATCATGCTTCACATAGAAATAACTTGATACATGTTACCTTTGAGCTGAAATCCAAACCAATCCGGATGAATGGGAGATAGTCCTCTTTAGACCCATGATCTCCATTTGTTGTTCCAAACTCTAGCTATATGGTTATACTGCATTGCTTTTTCTGGCACATGATTCATTTGAGCTTCAAGGTTTTTTGAGTTTTCTTTCTTCTTTTGATGGACAGCTTTTGATGTAGTGAACTTTCTTGGCCTTTGGCTCTTGTATATGAACGATTTGCTTCACTTTTTGCGTGAAGAATTTTCACAATTTGGCTGATTTTTCTTGAGCTTTAATCCTTTATTGTGAATAGCTTGTCCTCTTCTTCCTTTCCTTTGAGAGAGGTCCAATCATCGCCCGCAAGCATATGGAAATACCTCCCCGCTCTTTCTCATCCTCGACCTTTTTGACGTGAGTCAAGATGGAGGCCCTCCACCTATTTTCTTGGTTACTTCGGACTAGAGATAGGACAGTCTGTTTTCCCGTCCCGCATACTCACATAAATGCTGCGGCGGCGGAGCAAACTCTGAACCAATAAGTCTCGAAGCGCTAGCCTCCATGAAATCCACATAACCATATAACTCAAATTTGGTCCTTTGAATGCTTCGTCAAGTCTCTTTAGGACATTTCTATCAACTCCACATCCCTGTTTATCTCAACTCAAAAGGACACGTATTTGGTTAAATACACATGTAGTCACATAATTCAAATTTCACGAGAGAAATGCATCTAATCAGCTCATTTATTTCACATCAACATTCAATACTGCATATTCAAGAACAGGAGAGAAATTTCATACTTTCAAAAAAAAATTCAAAGGGAAACGTGCTGACACAGTACATATGCAAGAAAAACAAACGTGCTGACACAACAGACTAACTGACTCTCCCACCCCACACTTTTGAACTAAGTCGTGTCCTCACGACACGACTTAAATTCAAAGACACAACAATGCAAGACATACAACCATATAGGAAAAGGAAGAGATCAAAGTGAACAGGTACTCCCCTCGTTTCGTCGTGTGAAGATGAGAATTTTGGTCAAACGGGTCAGTCAACGGTCAACCCTGGTCCACCGAGAGGGGCGCGCCTGAAGAAGAGATTAGCGCCGCCTGAAGAACACATTAGCCATTTAAAATGGCTTGCGGGCGCGGCAGTTAAAGTGTGAATGGTCCGCGATCCTCTCAGGATGTCACCTGTTTCTTGTATAAAAGCGTTCTCCTTTCCCAAAAGATAGTATAAAAACATAACTCAAGACTCAAACAAACAAGAAACGAAATAAGAAAAATAAAAACAAAAATTTGCCGGGCTGCCTCCCTGCGAGCGCCTTTGTTTTACGTCGTTGGCTCGACGATACCTCTTTGGGGATCACAAGTTAGGATCCCATGGGCGTGTGAGGTCAAACTTCGCCTCAGGTACTCTTCCATTTTGCTCATAGCCCTCATGGAATGGCGTGCTCGTGTCTATGCTCCATTGATCAGGCGAGTTCGCCTTCACCTCTTCCTGAGTCCGCGAGGGTACTTTGATCATAGCTACTGGTCTAGCTACACGACCAGTCTCGTCCGGTAGGTAAGGAGATATGGCACCGAGAAATGGTGTGTGCACGATGTCCGGTGGCTTCTTCATGCATGGATTGTCACCATCCTCATAGATATAAAAGTTTGATGTCCTGCCACCATACGCAAGTGACAACAAGCCTGTGTCCATGTCAATCTTTGTTTTGGTGGCGAAGAGGAATGGACGTCCCAAGATAAGTGTCGGGGGATCATCACCTCTATCATCTCCCATCTGCAAAACATAGAAGTCTGCAGGAACAACGAGGTCTCCTACACGGAGTGGTAGATTCTCAAGTAAACCAACAGGACGAACACGGGATTTATCTCCTAACTCTACCAACAGTTTAGGAGGTTTCAGTGATCCTAGTCTCAGAGAACAATATAACGAGTATGGCATAGCGTTAATGGCAGCACCCAAATCAATTAAACAATGATGTATTTGAGTCTCACCAACACCACAGGTGACTGTGAAGGCACCTGGATCCTTACACTTTCCAAGCAGTGCCTCTCGACTCATAGTGAGTGGGTGCTCCATTGCTGACTTCTCCGACTCATCCTTCGCCTCCACCTTGTCTCCTAGCTCGTCCTTGTCGATCATATGCTTCTCAGGAGCTCTTACCTGCATAGAAAATGGTAAAGAAGGATCAGTTTTCAATTCTAACTCAGAAGGGATCACGGGTGAAGAGCACTTTAAGTGTTCTTTCTGCGGTCCAATAAAATAATCATCGTCCGTGCTTGTTAAACGTTCAGCGTCCACGGACAATGCAAGAGCCGCGGGTGATGTGGAGTTTGTCGCTGCGGGTGGTGTGTTCTTTAGCTGGCCGTGGATGACGTTAAAGTGAACATCATCAGCGATCCTCTCTGATTCAGTCACTTTTTCTCTGTTGTCTATTCGTTCTTCGCCTGTAACTGCCAATGCACTGACATTTCCCCTCGGGTTAGGCACTGTCTGCGATGGTAGCTTTCCTGTATCTCTCTTCAGCTCAAAAACTGTGTTGGCAATTTGGGACATATGCTTGGACAGCTCTGCCAATGCTGAATCATTCTTCACCTGATTTTGTTGCACGGTGGTGGCTAATCATCTTCCAGAGACTTGCGGGAACTCTGATTACTAGGGCCTGCCTGATTGTAATTCTGCCCTCTCTGCTGATACTGACCCTGATTATTGTAGTTACCCTGCTGCTGACGATATGGCGGACGATAGTACTGCTACTGCTGAGTCTGTTGGGGTGCATGGTTATTATAGTTTAATAATTCACCCACTGCATTGATATTAGCATGGACATCCTCCTGTAAACTAGGGCAGGCATCCGTCTTATGATTAGTTGCACCGCAAAACTTGCAAGGCTTCACCTGGACTATCTGATTCATCATGAGTTTCTGCACCATCTCCCTTATCTAATTAATCTCTCCAGTCATCTGATTTGATGGGGTGTCAGCCTTCGCAACGTTTCTAGTCCTGCTGAATTCCTCATGACGGCTGACCTCCTCTCTGAATCTAGTATTCTCGGCCACTTCAGCTATCAAATTTCGCACTCCAGCTGGGGACAGATTCATGATGGTCCCTCCAGCTGAGGCATCTAGCAGCCTCCTGTCGAGTGGTCTCAATCCATCCAGCAAGTACTCGATGATTTGCTTCTCAGGCACTCCCAGGTGCAGCAGCTCTGCTCTAGGGCATTGAATTTCTCCAAATAGTCATACATCGACTCATTAGGCCCTTGCCTGAGGTCCTGCAGCTGTCCACAAACATGTCCCGCCCTAGCTGCTGGGTAGTATTTGTCAAGGAACTTCTTCTGCATCTGGTCCCATGTCCTGATGCTACCTGAAGGAAGAGACAAAAACCAAGCCGCCAATCCATCGACTAGCATTTCAGCTCCAGCCCAATCGATCGACTGAGATACATTTCAGTGCAATCTTGTGAGTTTTTGCTCAGTTTGGTCTTTGCTCTCCATTTCCATACATTATGCCTCGTGCCGGAGCCTCGTCCAGTTCCAAATCGAAGGGGAAGGGGGTCGCTCATGAGCCCTCTCTTTTGGATCAAAGAGAAGAATTTCAGAGCGAGGGCGAGGATGATAGACCTCTCGTTTCGCGCAAGAGGAAATTATTGAGAGGTTCGGGTTTTTGACGTGTGTATTTTTGGCAAGTATGTACAATCTACCTAGCTCCTTTTCGTAGGCATTACGAATGCATTTAGCGCATGCATTAAGCCTTTAAACCCCTAGGCTACCCTAGTGGACGAGTTATAGTCTCGTGAGAGTTTTCAGGAAAGGGAATACTCACAAATCCCGAATGCACCTATCCCATGAGATTGAATTCAAGAATGTTCAACCGAGGCTATGATTTCTCGAAACAAATTCCTCACCCCACGCTAGGTGCATTAACACAATATCATCAAAAGAACTTTTGAACCACTTTGAGTACCATTGAGGTTGTGCATTCAAGATCATCAATACTAAAGCCATCCACCGTCTCATCCAAAAATCTACTCATTTTCAAGGCAATACAATAGAAGTAAAGTTTTTAGTTTGCACAAAAATTGTCAATCGCTTGCCTATGCTAGCTAGGGCTAGTCCACGGGCTTGCGACATGGAACTCATTCCCAAGCGGAGGGCCAACTCTCTTTGGTGAGTTTTCAAAAAAACCCGAGGCTATAATTGCCCGACTCAAGTCCTAGAAAGTGTCAAAAGCTTCGTTTTTTATGACTGGACCTGCTACAGTACCGAAAATTGCCCGAGGCTATAAATAGAAAGAGCCAAGTTTGACCTAGCATCTTGGATTTTTCTGGAGAAAAGACAAAAGGAAGTGAGCCAAATCAAGGGTTTCAGCATCATCTAATTAAGGAGAATTGAAGATAAAGGGAGTTTATTAGGATCATCAATCTTACTCTTTTCCCTCTTCCTTTCTCTTTGATTTTTGCTATAAACCTACACATCATGTTGTCTTACATGATGTGTGAGTAGTCTCCCTTGTGTTTTGAGGGTTCTATGAACCTCCTTGGTACTAAAAAAATACAAATGCCGGGGGTTAGGGAGGTAAGTCCCCCCTCGAAAGCATTTGTAGGCCAAAGGCCGTTCCAAAAAGAAGATAAGAAGCACTTAAAACTTGACTCTATGTTTTCCTCCATTCATCACTTGTGCGGGATTCATCATTTGCATTGTGTGCCTATTAGAATGACTCTTGGACGATCCATGTGTTTACACGGAATTATCATTTGATCTATGCATGTTTATTAAAAAACTCTAGTGTCGAGCTCCTCTTCCCTTATGGATTACGGCTTAAGCGCCTAAAACTTGGGAATGAGTTCCATGTCACAAGCCCGTGGACTAGCCCAAGCTAGCATAGGCAAGCGATTGACAATTTTTGTGCAAACTAAAAACTTTACTTCTATTGTATTGCCTTGAAAATGAGTAGATTTTTGGATGAGACGGTGGATGGCTTTAGTATTGATGATCTTGAATGCACAACCTCAAGGGTACTCAAAGTGGTTCAAAAGTTCTTTTGATGATATTGTGGTAATGGACCTAGCGTGGGGTGAGGAATTTGTTTCGAGAAATCATAGCCTCGGTTGAACATTCTTGAATTCAATCTCATGGGATAGGTGCATTCGGGATTTGTGAGTATTCCCTTTCCTGAAAACTCTCACGAGACTATAACTCGTCCACTAGGGTAGCCTAGGGGTTTAAAGGCTTAATGCATGCGCTAAATGCATTCGTAACGCCTACGAAAAGGAGCTAGGTAGATTGTACATACTTGCCATTTACTTTTCAATAACATGTTTAGAAATAAGGATCGAGACCTCGTGAAATCTAGTGAGGCAAATGCACGAAAAACATAGCACCACTAGCATTTCGACATTTGCACTTCCTTGGCATATTTGCATACTTTGTTCGGGACGAGCAAAGCTTAAGTGTGGAGTGTTGATGAGTCGAGTTTTCGACTCATTAATGCCCATTTTCACTATAGCTTTAGTTCATTTCCGACGATTATTCGATGTCATTTGATCCCCCTTTCATGCGTTTCAGGTGCGAATCAAGATGACTCAGTGACAAAAGCCCATAGAAGGAAACTCGGAGAAAATCGGAGTCTAGAGCAAAAGTTGGCAGAATTTGGCCTCCAGTCGATCGACTGGGAAGCTCCCCTGCTCCAGTCGATCGACTCAATGGACTCTCAGGAGGTGCTACAAATCAAGTTACTGCAGTCGATCGATTGGACCCTCCAGTCGATCGATTGGCGGGTTCTCCAGCTGAGCGTGCAAGCAACGTGCCTTCAGTCGATCGATTGGGACTCCAGTCGATCGACTTAATGGAGTCTCAGGAGGGCCTGCTTTCTACATTATCGCAGTCGATCGACTGGGAGACTACCCTATCTCAGTCGATCGACTGAGAATCTACTTCCCAAGCGCCTTATCTCCCTCCAGTCGATCGACTGGGCCAACAGCCCAACGCCAGTCGATCGACTGGACCTGCTACAGTACCGAAAATTGCCCGAGGCTATAAATAGAAAGAGGCAAGTTTGACCTAGCATCTTGGATTTTTCTGGAGAAAAGACAAAAGGAAGTGAGCCAAATCAAGGGTTTCAACATCATCTAATTAAGGAGGATTGAAGATAAAGGGAGTTTATTAGGATCATCAATCCTACTCTTTTCCCTCTTCCTTTCTCTTTGATTTTTGCTATAAACCTACACATCATGTTGTCTTACATGATGTGTGAGTAGTCTCCCTTGTGTTTTGAGGGTTCTATGAACCTCCTTGGTACTCAATGATCATTGTATACACATTTGAATGGATTTAGTGAAGTTGATTTCATTTTACTATGCTCTTCATGTTAGACACGTCTCTAACTGTTTGATAAAATGCCCAAGTGACATGTTTATGTTAGAACCATGATCTAAGTATTGAAAGAGCTTAGTGATGGTTTGGATGTAGTAAAATTGAACTTAACCAACATTTATGAGAGTAAATGCATGGTGAGAGGTAAACTAGAACTTTATGCGTGTAGCATTTATGAGAGTGAATGCTATATAGTGGATCAATACTCTTTAATTAGTGAGGTCCTTGCTAAGATGGCTTGACTAGGATTAAACATGCATGGTTTGTTCAATTCTAGTCTAAGCTAGGTTTAAAACCTATCAACTCATAATTAATTAAACTCTTGTATGCATGATCATTGGGAAATCGCCAAGGAGGGGATTAATCCCTCGAAACTCGCTTTTAATTGAATTTAATCCCTTAAAAACCATTTCATTCTTGTTTGAATCATTGATAACTCAATCACACTTGAATTTTAGGAATTAGCCGAGTAAGAAAATTTGATAGAACTAGCGTGTAATCCGTTTGCTCCCTTGGGTTCGACACCAGTCTTACCGGTTGAATTACAAATTGTTTTTGACCGTATCCCAAAAATACACACGTCAAAATGGCGCCGTTGCCGGGGAGCAATAGCTAGATTACCCCTAGGAAAATCATTTAGTGCTCCGACTATTCCATGTTTTTCTTTATTCTACTTGTTACTTGCATTTCTTGAACTTATTCACTACACTTACTTGTTTTAATTGGCTTCTCTTGTAGGTTCACTTCTTTTATGCCACCGAAGACCAAGAAACTTTCTCAAATAGTGGATATAGATTTGAACCAACCTATTAGAGAGCTAGTTAATCTTCCCGTTACAAGGAGTAAGACCAAAGACAAAGGACAAACCTCCAATACTCAAGGAGACATGGCCGAAAACAACAATAATAGACCTCCTCCCCCACCCCCACCTCATCATAGAAACCAAGACAACCTTCCTCCGCAATTGCCCCTAGCTAGAAGGGCCCTCAAGGGCTACGCCATCCCTACGGCATATGGCTACCGTTCTCCCATCCAATTGCCTACCGTGGATAACCGGGATTTTGATTTGAAGACATCCACTATTCAAATGGTTCAATCTAACCAATTCTCGGGGAGGGACAATGAAGATCCAAATTCCCATTTGACATCATTTCTTGAAGTTTGTGCTACATTCAAGATCAATGGAATTTCGGAAGATGCTAAGCTACTTAGGCTTTTCCCCTTCTCCCTCACGGGAAGAGCAAGAGATTGGTTGAGGAGTCAAACTCCCGATAGCTTTACTACTTGGGAGGAGTTAGCCGTGGCCTTTCTAAATAAATACTTTCCCCCTTCCAAGACGGCGCATTATAGGAGCCAAATTACAAATTTTGTGCAAATGGATGGAGAGACGCTCTATGAAGCTTGGGAGCGATACAAAGAATATCAAAGGCTATGTCCTCACCATAATTTGGATGATCTTCTTCTATTCCACACCTTCTATCAAGGTATGGACGGTAATTCTCGTCTTGCACTTGACACCGCTTCGGGCGAAGCTATAATGGACCTTGCACCACATGAAGCCTTTGCGGTTATAGAGAAAATAACAAAGAATTATTTCATGTGGGGAAGCGAGAGAGGGAATCCTAGAAGAAGAAATGAGAGACACAAAGTGAAAGCGGTGAGCTCTAGTGATTATGATGCTTTGAGGAAGGACTTTGATAATCTCTCGGATGAAGTCTTCAAGCTAAAACACCCTGAGAAAGAAACTTCGACAAGGGAAGGGTGTGATATTTGTGAGGTCTATGAGCATGAGACCGTTTCTTGTCCCTTGGTTCAAAGGGACGTGCAAGGGCAAAGTTATGGAGAAGTCAATTTTGTGGGAGGAAACCAAAGTAGAGACTATGGAAGTAGTGCCAATCAAGGGCACAGCTCTCAAGCGAATTATACTACACCGAAATTCTCTTCGAGGTGGAGAAATCACCCCAATTTCTCCTACAAGACCACTAATCCTACTCGCCCCGACTTTGGGTCCACACCTCCCGGATTCGGTCCTAAGCCTACTCAACCAAATCAAGGGTTTCAACCTAGGAACCAATATCAAAGTCAAGGACCGACTTTGCTTCAAAGAAACCAAGGGCAACAATATCAATCTCAAGCTCAAAGACCCTATCAACAAGTTGAAGCTCCTCCACAACCTTCAAACGAACCATCCGGTGTGGAAGCTATGCTAGCCAAAATCCTTGCACAACAAGAGAGGGCAAGTAGGGACGTTCAAGCTAAATTTGAAGACATGCAAACTCAGTTTGAGAGATTGGAGACCCATAACAAAATGCTTGAAAGTCAAATTGATCAACAAGCCGAGGCGTCTACAAGGGCACCGGGCAAGCTACCGGCTAGACCCGACCAAATAAATAGAGAGCATTGCAATGCGGTGACCTTGAGAAACGGGAAAGAGTTAGAGGTAGAGCTACCTAAGAAGAAGAGAGTCACTTTTGATCTTGGAGGCCAAGCTAGTGCCAAAATTGAAGAGTTGGATAAGGAGGTTCCTAACCCTCAAGTTGAGAAAGAGAGTGAAGTGGAAAAGGAGAAAGACGAACCTAGAATATACACTCCTCCTATTCCATTTCCTCAAAGGTTAAAGAAGAAGAGCAATGATAAGCAATTCTCCAAGTTTGCCGAGATGATGAGGAAGCAATATGTCACATTCCCCTTGACCGACCCATAGAGTGCCTTAATCCGCTTGAGGAGGGATCCTAGCTATGGACTCCTCAAGTGTGCTTCTTAGTGAGAAAAGGATCGGCTCGGTCTTTGCCAAGACGTTAAACTAAGCCCTCACGGGAGGTACCCCGGTTGTGAGTTGTCTATCTATGCACAAGTAACTTTCATATATGTGTAGCATGCATTTTGTGAACTTATCATGTGGCTTGGTGATTGGGATGTGACAGGCGTCGTTGGTACCTGCAAATTTGAATTTATATTTTCCTTACTCTGGACTGTGGGTTAGTACAGCGACAAGCAAGGGTCGAACCCAAGGGAGCTAGAGTGGTTACTACTTTGTTCTGAAAGAGAGAAAAACAAGAAAATTGGGTGAAAGTACTGGATTAGGCAACAACTGTGAATCACGAAAATAGCAAGGTTGTAAATATCAGAGAGAGATATTCAGATTAGGGTTTGATTGTGACTTGCTTTATCATTGACTTCTAATATTCTAATTCAATGTTTTAAGTGTGGTTGTCCCGACAAAATACTTCCCAAGTAACCCGACAAAGGTGTTACGCCACGACCTAGTTCCCCTAGGTTTAATTAACCCGACAAAGGTGTTAATTGCCTTAGTCGTACTACCTATCCAAACGACAAAGTATTAGATAGATGATTAATATAGAAATATGCGCAACTAGGTTTCACGACAAAGTATACGTCTAGCCTAACAATATTTCATGGAATTTATGTACGAGAATTAGTAAAACATAGAATATAGCATTACGAACCAAGTCTCAAAAACGTTTGTCGCAATATCAAAACCCTAACCCGAATAATGGAATTAGTTATACATGGCCATAAGTAAACAATGCAATAATTGAAAGGAACAAAAACACTTCACCAAAACCGAAAGTAACAGGCCGTGAGGGCTGATGGTGCTTGGCCGAGAATGCCGGGGCAGTGCTGGAACTGGTGCCTAGAATGGAGACCGGATGCAAGGAGCTGGTGCCGAGCGCTATGAGGAGAGAACTCTGGAATTTTGGGACGAGTTTAATGGCTCGACCTGCTCCTCTATATATAGGGTTGAGTGATGCCCAAAAGTCGGTAGATTCCCTAAAAAGTCTGAGTATTTTTTGGTGGCCCAAAAGACTTTTTAGGGAATGTTTCCTAAGTTGATCAAACCGACTTGCGTTATCTTTTTGCTATCTTTTCGTCCACATCTTCTAGATCCATCTAGCATTATCTCGAAGCTTCATAAACCTCCTCTCAAACCGCCACAAAAGAGAGGGAAAAAGTCGAACCAAAAACTTGGACCTTTGGCTTCTTGGACAGGCCTGGCCGGGCACTTGGGCGCTGGTTGGCGTCGTGTGTTCTTGCCTCGGTCGCTGCTAGGTCGTGGGTCGAAAATGACTTTGGCCTGGGCCAATATGTAGCCTGACACATGGGCAAGACCATGGTGTGGTCGGATTTGAGCTGGACTGGACCTTCATCAAACGGCGGGCGAGTCTTCTCTCGAGCACGGTCAGCCTGCGGGCGCGCCTGGGCGCTGGGACGGGTCCCTCGGACGCGTCTGGCCTTCTCGGGTGCTGACTGTGCTCACGTGTGTTTTCCATCGTCGTTTCTTGCTCGTTGGTCGAAATTCAATTTGGTTTGGCCTGAGATGTAGCCTGACATGAGATCTATAAAATGGTGTCAACCAATCTTCCATTCGATCCTCCTGTGTCGAACGACACGAGTTTGAATCCATGAGCACGATCAGCCTTCGGGGTGCATGGGCGGTTCCCTCGGACGGAAGCTCGGATGGCCGGGCGGATGGCTTGGATGCGCGCTCGGATGGCCGAGCGGACATGCGGTCGGAGGCACGGGCGGATGGCTTGGACAGCTGGTCGGACATGCGGTCGGCTGGGCATTGGAATTCCTGGACGTGGCCTGGGCGCATGGGACGCGGCCTGATTTTCTTCGGCCATCTTTTGATTCCCTCGGGCCATTCTTCATTTTTCTCGGCCATTCTTCATTTTAAGTGCATATAAACTGGCCATAAACTCCTTGTGATGTTTTTGGCTCCAAAAGCCGTCTTTTGAATGCGATCCCTCTTAGAGCGTCCAAATTACCTGAAATGCGAAACAATACTAAGAAGTAACTGTTTGCATATAAAAGTACTGGAATTGGTGGGATTTGATGACTCGATGAGTCGTATAAATACGGCTCATTAAACCACCCCACACTTAAACTTGTTCGTCCCGAACAAGGACTAGGTCATAAGAGGAAATAAATGAAGTACGAACATCACAAAGCTTCGGTCATCCTAGACATGCTACATGGATATGAATCGGTTATTCTAGATCTCGCCTGTTATGCATGCTTGCTACTAATATCTTTGTGCGAAAACATGGGTTAAAGATACGTGTTACCTTTGGGTCGAGATGCAAATCAATTCGGATGTCTCGGGAGATAGCCCTTTTTAGACCCATGAACCCTCATTCTCGGACTCGAACTCGCTGCTATATGGTTATGTCTCGCTGCTTTTTCTTGCACGTGATTCATTCGGGCTCAAGTACTGGAGTGCTTTTCGGTCAGCTATAGTGTCATATGATCTGGCATTCTCAACGACGCTTTTCACATGTGGAACGTGTGGACCTTTCACAATGGTAGTGGATTTTTCTTTGTGGTGCGGATTGTGACTCGCTCAAACCTACTTGCTCTCGCTCATCATCGTCCTTTTGCGCGGGTCAATCCAAGGGTCGCTTGTCTATTTTCCCGGCTACTTGAACTAGAGTCTGGACGGTGTGAAGTATTCCCGTCCCAACCACCGCAAAGTGTGCCGCAGTGGCGGAGCAGACTCGCACTATGTTTGCCTCGAAGTGCTAGCCTCCACAAGCTGCACATAACCATATATCCTGAGTTCGGTCTTTGAATGATCTGTCAAGTCTCTCTAGGGCATTGCTATCAACTCCACATCCCTGTTTATCTCAACTAACAAAGGCACGCAAAGATTTTAAAATCACATGTTAGTCGCACAAATCAATTTTCACCAAAGACATGCATGTAATCGGCTCTATCTATTTCACCTAATCATTATCCAATACTGCAAGTCTAGGAAATAGTGAAGTAATCATGTACAAAAATTTAAAAACAATCATAGGAAACGGGCTGACTCTGTGCAGGGTGCAAGAAAATAAACGTGCTGACTCACTAACTGACTCTCCCACCCCACATTTTTGAACTGACGTGTCCTCACGGCTCGTCTTAAGTTTCAAGACACGACGATGCATGCAATAAATATGAAAAGAAGAGAAGAGAAAAGAGTGGAACAATACTCCCCTAATGGTCGTGGAACGGGTATGGGGCTGTCCTGGCTGTGCGCTCGCACGGGTAATCTTGTGCGTTCGCACAATACTGACCAGAAGCATGAAATAGCTATGCGTCCGCACACTGACCGTGCGTTCTCGTCCGTGGCTGGCTGAGATTCTGTGCGATTGCACGATGTGCTTGTGCGTTCGCACAAGACATACCAGAAGCATGAAATATTCGTGCGATCGCACGATCTACCCTGCGAGCTCGCATGAACTGCTCCCTGCATGAAAATCATCTCCTTTCCCAAGTACAATGTGACAATAATGACTCATAAATAAACATAGTAAATAAATAAACTGAAATGTAAAGACATGCAAACCGTGCAGGGCTGCCTCCCTGCGAGCGCCTTTGTTTAACGTCGTTGGCTCGACAGTACCTCCTCTATGTGTCGGGAGGCTCGTCAAGGTCAATCTCATCAGTGGTGGTGTCGATCTCTCCATGGTAGTGCTTAACTCTCTGTCCATTGACCCTGAACCGATGGCCATCCTTGGGGTTTTCCAGCTCTAATGCCCCGTGATTGAAAACATGGGCGATCGTGTAAGGCCCCGTCCATCTGGACATTAACTTCCCGGGCATGAGCCGTAACCGAGATGAGAACAAGAGCACCCGCTGTCCGACTTGAAACGTGCGCCTGAGGATGAATTTGTCATGATAGAGCTTGGTCCGCGCCTTGTAGTCTGTTTGGCTCTCGTAAGCCTCGAGGCGCAGCTCCTCAAGCTCACATAGCTGCAATTTCCTATCTAGCCCGGCTGCCTGCAAGTCTGGGTTGCACCTCTTGAGTGCCCAATACGCCTTGTGTTCTAGCTCCACTGGCAAGTGGCACGCCTTCCCATAGACCAACCGAAAAGGCGAGGTGCCTATCGGGGTCTTGTAAGCTGTCCTGTACGCCCACAATGCCTCATCTAACCGCTGGCTCCAATCCTTCCTAGTCGGTCCTACCATCTTCTCCAAAATTCCCTTAATTTCGCGGTTGGAGATCTCCGCTTGCCCATTCGTCTGGGGGTGATATGCTGTGGAAGTCCGGTGATGAACATGGTAGCGCTTCAGTGTGGATGCCATGATGCGGTTGCAGAAGTGTGTCCCCTGATCACTGATAATAGCCTTAGGTACTCCGTACCTGCAAAAGATGTTAGTGCGCAAAAAGTCTACGACAGTTTTAGCATCAGCACATCTGGTGGCCTTGGCCTCTACCCATTTGGACACATAATCAACTGCAACTAAGATAAACTCAAAACTACATGAAGCAGGAAAAGGACCCATGAAATCTATCCCCCAAATGTCGAACACGTCATTCACTAATATGGGGACCTGTGGCATCTCCTGTCTGGCCGAAATATTACCTACTCTCTGGCATCTATCACATCTCTTACAATGATCGTAGGCATCTCTAAAAACATGTGGCCAAAAGAATCCACTATCTAATATCTTCCTAGCAGTCCTCCTAGGGCCGAAATGACCTCCACACTCTAACTCATGGCAAAAACTAATAACTGAAGCAATCTCGTCATCAGGGATACACCGTCTAAGAATCTGATCTACACCTATTTTCCATAAGTACGGATCATCCCACACATAGTATTTAGCATCATGCTTCAGTTTCAAACACTGTGCCCTAGAATAGGAGGGCGGGAACTTACCTCCGACCAGGTAGTTCACTAGAGGAGCGAACCATGGCATCTTACCCGAAATAGCATACAAGTGCTCATCTGGAAATGTCTCGGTAATCTGCCCGGCATCCTCCTCTCTGACAAGACGGCTCAAGTGGTCGGCCACTGTGTTCTCTATGCCCTTCTTGTCCCTGATCTCCACGTCAAACTCCTGTAGGAGCAGGATCCACCTAATGAGCCTTGGTTTTGCCTCCTTCTTCGTCATCAAGTACCTAATAGCTGCATGGTCAGAGTAGACAACAACTTTAGTACATAACAGATATGATCTAAATTTCTCCAAGGCGAAAACCACGGCTAGCAGCTCCTTCTCTGTGGTCGAATAGTTCTTCTGAGCCACGTCCAGCGTCCTCGAAGCGTAGTAGATCACCACGGGCTTCTTGTCCACCTTCTGACCGAGAACTGCTCCTACAGCATAATCGCTTGCGTCACACATAATCTCAAAGGGCTGTGTCCAGTCCGGAGCTCTAATGATGGGCGTGCTGGTGAGGGCCTCCTTCAGCTCGTCAAACGCTGCCCTGCACTGATCTGTAAACTCAAAAGGAATGTCTTTCTGCAAGAGGTTAGATAAAGGCAGCGCCTTTTTTGAAAAATCCTTAATGAATCTACGATAGAAACCAGCATGCCCCAAAAATGACTTAATATCACGGACTGTGGAGGGATATGGCAGAGTAACAATCAAATCTATCTTAGCTTTGTCTACCTCTATCCCCTCATGTGAAACTATGTGACCGAGTACTACTCCATGGGTAACCATAAAATGACACTTTTCATAGTTGAGTACCAAATTCATCGAAACACATCGTGCTAAAACTGTACTCAAATGATCTAAGCATGCATCAAAAGTGTCACCGTGCACAGTAAAATCATCCATGAACACCTCAATAAACGAACCTATCATGTCAGAAAAGATACTAGTAACGACCCGCTGAAAAGTGCCGGGTGCGTTACACAAGCCAAAAGACATCCGGCGAAAAGCAAATGTACCGAATGGACATGTGAAGGTCGTCTTCTCCTGATCCTCGGGTGCTATGGGAATCTGATTATAGCCTGAAAATCCATCTAGAAAACAAAAATAAGGCTTACCTGCCAAGCGGTCGAGCATCTGATCAATGAATGGAAGAGGAAAGTGATCCTTGCGTGTAACGGCGTTCAGCTTCCTGTAATCTATGCACATGCGCCATCCATTCTTGACTCGAGTCGTGACCATCTCGCCCTCGGCGTTCTTCTCCACTGTGATCCCTGTCTTCTTCGGTACAACATGCACCGGACTCACCCACTGACTATCTGAGATCGGGTAGATCACATCTGCATCCAACAACTTCTGAATCTCCTTCTGGACAACCTCCATCATAATCGGGTTCAATCTGCGCTGAGGTTCCCTCGAAGGTCTAGCTCCATCCTCCAACAATATCCGATGCATACAAACTGCCGGGCTGATTCCCTTGATGTCGGCTAGCGTCCATCCAATGGCCAGTTTGTGCTCGGTGAGCACTCCAATCAACCTGCGCTCCTGATCTGCCTCGAGCCCGCTCTTAATGATGACTGGCAGCGTGCTATCCTCCCCTAAGAATGCATACTTCAAGTGACTAGGTAGAGGCTTCAATTCCACTGTAGGTGCCTGCACAACAGAAGGCAAGCACACTTGTGATTTGAATAAACGAACTGCATTAACCTCGTACCTCGGGGTGAGTGGCTGGGTGATCTCTAGCTGGTCCAGTACGTCTAAGATGGCCTCTGTATGCTCATATGAGTCCTCTGGTGAGTACACTGCCTCCTCAATTACCTGCTCTAGTGGGTCGGTCCCTCTCTCTGGATGTACCTCCTGGACAAGGTCGTCCAAGGTGTTTAAGGCATGGACCGCCTCGTACTCTGTGGGATGCTTCATGGCCCTAAAGATGTCGAAACTGAACACTTCCCCCTCAACTTCCATGGAGAGTGTCCCACTGTCGCAATCTATCTTCATCTTTGACGTCTTGAGGAACGGTCGGCCGAGTAGGATGGGTGCATGATCTGCCGGGCCACTGTTCTCCATCTTGAGCACATAGAAGTCGGCTGGGAATACTAGCTCTCCCACCTGTACGAGTACATCCTCGATCTTGCCCTCGGGCTGCTTGCATGACCTGTCCGCCAACTGTATAGTAAGACCTGCAGGCTCAAGAGGTCCAATGCGCAAACAGGAGTATATAGAATAAGGTAGAACATTGATAGATGCACCGAGATCGAGCATGCAATTTTCTATCCTAATATTACCGATCGTGCAGGGAATGGTGTATGTGCCTGGGTCACCGCATTTTGGTGGCACCTTGCGCTGAATCACCGCTGAAACATTCCTGCTCATAAGCTCTTCGTCTGGCTGGGTTCCTCGTCTCCTGTTTGTGCACAACTCCTTCAGAAACTTCGCGTATCTAGGGATCTGCTTGATGGCTTCAAGGAGTGGGATGTTGATT
The DNA here is from genome assembly GCA_033675215.1 of Rhodiola kirilowii. Lineage (NCBI taxonomy): Eukaryota > Viridiplantae > Streptophyta > Magnoliopsida > Saxifragales > Crassulaceae > Rhodiola > Rhodiola kirilowii. Next base: position 52,962,224 of record CM066201.1, read on the forward strand.
TCTACCTTGCTGAATAGCTCCCACACTTCCCTGTCCATCACATACTTCTTCGGAGCTCGAACCTGCACAGGAAAAGGCAAAGGTACCTGAACGTTACAATTCTCGGTAACTGGGACCGGGTCTGGCCGAGAGACTGGGGTCTCGTCCTCTGGATCCTGCCCGGCCAAGTCCTGGCTGTAGGTGTCGGATTCGGCCACTGCCTCTTCAGGCTCTGGGGGGCTTTCTTCCTCGGGTGGCCTAGATGCCCTTCGTCCACTCCTCAACGTGACTGCACTGACATTCCCCTTTGGATTCGGAATGGTCTGCGAGGGTAGTCGTCCAGCGTTCAGATTGCTTGCGAGGTCTGATACTGTCGCATTGAGCTGGGACATCTGTTTCTTCAATTCGGCAATGTCTCCTTTGGTTGTGGCCCGATCCTGGATCACGGCTGATGCCAGATCCTTTATCATGTCCTCGAGAGCTTTGTTTGAGCTCTGATTGTTCTGGCCCTGCTGGTTGTTGCTCGGTCCTCGGTGCTGGTACTGACTAGGCCCATTTTGCTGATACTGACGATGAGGAGGCTGGTAGGGTTGCTGATTCTGCTGGGGTGCTCCCTGCTGTGGCTGCTTCTGGGCATGATGCTGAGGATAACTGTTCTTCCAGGGCTGTCCGTTGGCTCCTTGATTGTTCGTGGCTGTGCCGTATTGTTGGACTGGCCCTGGCCTGTTCCCATAGTTCTGGTAGTCGCCCACTGCATTGACCTCGGCCTGGTCATCCTCCACTATGGTAGGGCACTCGTCGGTCTTGTGATCCGTGGCTGCACAAAAGCCGCATGGCTTGACTGGAACTGGTGTCCTCCTGATGACTTGTTGCATCATCTCTTTGAGCTGTCTGATCTCTTCGGCCATTGCACTAGATGGGGGCTCGACTTTAGACACGTTCCTGGTCCGGGTGTACTCTTCCTCTTTGTTGGACTCATCTTGGAACCGTTCACTTTCTGCTACTGCCATAATCTTACGTCTCACACCTGCTGGGGATAGGTCCATAAGGTTGCCTCCAGCCGAGGCATCTAGGAGCTTTCTGTCGAGTTTGCGAAGGCCATCTAGCATGTATTCTACGAGCAGCTTCTCTGGGAGTCCAAGATTGCAGCAGCTTTTCTCCAAGGCGTTGAATTTTTCTACGTACTCGTACATGGTCTCGTTTGGTCCCTGCCTAAGCTCCTGTAACTGGCGCCTGACTTGCATGGCTCGTCCTACTGGGTAGTACTTGGTGAGAAACTGTTTTTGCATCTCCTCCCATGTATAGATGCTGTCTGAGGGCAAAGATAGAAACCAGTCCGTGGCGGAGTCAGTGAGTGAAAAGTAGAATGCCTTGAGTTTGAAGTCATCCACTGAAACTCCGTAGGGCTTGAGATTGTGGCAACTGCCATGGTAGCGCTTCAAATGCCCTGTAGCTGATTCTCCCTTTGCTCCCGCGAATTTGGGAAGATGATGGACGATTGAGGTGTTGATAGCTATTTCCTCGAGTTCTGGTCCTTCATAGATGGGCCATGACTGGTCTCTGAAGTCGGGGACCGAGAGCTCTCCCATAGATGGCTCCTCATCGTGATAATAGGCTTCTTCCTCGTACACTGGCTGTCTGAGTCGTCTGATGGGCGGTTGGGGCTGGACCTGATGTTGAACTTGTTGATGTGGTCGGACCTGTGGTCGAGCCTGAACTTGTTGTTGGACTGGTTGTCTAGCTGCAACCTGTTGTCGGGCTGGGACTTGTTGTTGTCGGGCTGGGACCTGTCCTCGGACCGGTCCTCCTGGTTGTTGTACTCCGGCTGCTGCTTGGTTTTGCCGGGCTGCTTCACGTTGCGCTCGCCTTTGATTGCGGACTAGCTGCTCCGGATCGTCGTAGATTACCTGCTCTTCGTTGTTGTTGTCGATTATTGGGGGGTTGTCATGGTTTTCTAGCTCGAACTGTTCGTCCTCGTATTGTTCGTTATTAGCAATTCCATTACCTGCGTGAGCCATGGTGCAAGAATAGCAAGCACCGAGTAGCAAACACCGAAATAACAGGAACAGACTAGCAACAAAGGATCCCCAGGAGAGTGGAGGAGTCACAACGGTCTCACTTAAAACCCACACTCCTTAGACTCGTAAGTCTTGGTGATAGGACCCTCTAGAAGCTAGAAATTGGAAATCGAGAGAATCGGAAAACAAAATCGAGGCAGTTGAATGGGGAATCACCGAATAGCAAATTTCAAAAATAGAAACAAGCAAAAAGTACGAAAAAAGAAGAGAGAGAACAAATTTCACCTTTGCGTAGCTCCCCGGCAACGGCGCCAAAATTTGACAGGCGTCGTTGGTACCTGCAAATTTGAATTTATATTTTCCTTACTCTGGACTGTGGGTTAGTACAGCGACAAGCAAGGGTCGAACCCAAGGGAGCTAGAGTGGTTACTACTTTGTTCTGAAAGAGAGAAAAACAAGAAAATTGGGTGAAAGTACTGGATTAGGCAACAACTGTGAATCACGAAAATAGCAAGGTTGTAAATATCAGAGAGAGATATTCAGATTAGGGTTTGATTGTGACTTGCTTTATCATTGACTTCTAATATTCTAATTCAATGTTTTAAGTGTGGTTGTCCCGATAAAGGACTTCCCAAGTAACCCGACAAAGGTGTTACGCCACGACCTAGTTCCCCTAGGTTTAATTAACCCGACAAAGGTGTTAATTGCCTTAGTCGTACTACCTATCCAAACGACAAAGTATTAGATAGATGATTAATATAGAAATATGCGCAACTAGGTTTCACGACAAAGTATACGTCTAGCCTAACAATATTTCATGGAATTTATGTACGAGAATTAGTAAAACATAGAATATAGCATTACGAACCAAGTCTCAAAAACGTTTGTCGCAATATCAAAACCCTAACCCGAATAATGGAATTAGTTATACATGGCCATAAGTAAACAATGCAATAATTGAAAGGAACAAAAACACTTCACCAAAACCGAAAGTAACAGGCCGTGAGGGCTGATGGTGCTTGGCCGAGAATGCCGGGGCAGTGCTGGAACTGGTGCCTAGAATGGAGACCGGATGCAAGGAGCTGGTGCCGAGCGCTATGAGGAGAGAACTCTGGAATTTTGGGACGAGTTTAATGGCTCGACATGCTCCTCTATATATAGGGTTGAGTGATGCCCAAAAGTCGGTAGATTCCCTAAAAAGTCTGAGTATTTTTTGGTGGCCCAAAAGACTTTTTAGGGAATGTTTCCTAAGTTGATCAAACCGACTTGCGTTATCTTTTTGCTATCTTTTCGTCCACATCTTCTAGATCCATCTAGCATTATCTCGAAGCTTCATAAACCTCCTCTCAAACCGCCACAAAAGAGAGGGAAAAAGTCGAACCAAAAACTTGGACCTTTGGCTTCTTGGACAGGCCTGGCCGGGCACTTGGGCGCTGGTTGGCGTCGTGTGTTCTTGCCTCGGTCGCTGCTAGGTCGTGGGTCGAAAATGACTTTGGCCTGGGCCAATATGTAGCCTGACACATGGGCAAGACCATGGTGTGGTCGGATTTGAGCTGGACTGGACCTTCATCAAACGGCGGGCGAGTCTTCTCTCGAGCACGGTCAGCCTGCGGGCGCGCCTGGGCGCTGGGACGGGTCCCTCGGACGCGTCTGGCCTTCTCGGGTGCTGACTGTGCTCACGTGTGTTTTCCTTCGTCGTTTCTTGCTCGTTGGTCGAAATTCAATTTGGTTTGGCCTGAGATGTAGCCTGACATGAGATCTATAAAATGGTGTCAACCAATCTTCCATTCGATCCTCTTGTGTCGAACGACACGAGTTTGAATCCATGAGCACGATCAGCCTTCGGGGTGCATGGGCGGTTCCCTCGGACGGAAGCTCGGATGGCCGGGCGGATGGCTTGGATGCGCGCTCGGATGGCCGAGCGGACATGCGGTCGGAGGCACGGGCGGATGGCTTGGACAGCCGGTCGGACATGCGGTCGGCTGGGCATTGGAATTCCTGGACGTGGCCTGGGCGCATGGGACGCGGCCTGATTTTCTTCGGCCATCTTTTGATTCCCTCGGGCCATTCTTCATTTTTCTCGGCCATTCTTCATTTTAAGTGCATATAAACCGGCCATAAACTCCTTGTGATGTTTTTGGCTCCAAAAGCCGTCTTTTGAATGCGATCCCTCTTAGAGCGTCCAAATTACCTGAAATGCGAAACAATACTAAGAAGTAACTGTTTGCATATAAAAGTACTGGAATTGGTGGGATTTGATGACTCGATGAGTCGTATAAATACGGCTCATCAGGATGATTCTAAATGCATGATTAAGTGTGTGTGACGTGATATAAGGCTTGCATGAATTTTCTTGATGATGGTGGCATTCTAAGTGTGGGGTGGTAATCCTAGCTCGGTTGTTTGAAAATCGTATGTTTATGTGCTAGTAATTGCTTAGGAGAGGGTGCCTTGATTATATGTGATATTTTTAGTGCTACCTATTCTTGATTATGAGTAAAAATTCTAAGTGTGGAGTTGGGATTCGACGAGAAGTGGAAAATATTTTTGCAGGAATTTGGGTCCAGTCGATTGACTGGGAGGCAAGCATTATGCCAGTCGATCGACTGAATGATGTTTCAAGAGCTCTTGCATTTCGTGTTTCCTCAGTCGATCGACTGGGCTCCCAATCGATCGACTGAAAACTTCTTATCCAAAATCACAACAGTCCTTCCTTTTCTTCATTCGTTCGATTTCTCTCAAACCCTAATCCCAACTCGAATCCCCTCCGATCCCAATCTCCACAAATCCTCGCCGGACGACTCCCATTAGCCTCGCCGTCATCTCACCGCCCCTCCGCCTCGAACCGCCGCCTCAACCAAAGCCTAAACCACCCACAACCTCCGTCCGATCGGAAACCACCCAAACTCTCCGATCTCCGCCGTCCTCCGTCCAATTCCCCAGATTCCATCATCATTCCTCTCCCAAACCATCCGCCTACCAACCCCGGCCATCAATTCCAACAATCGGAGCTTCCGGCGAAAAACCCCAAAATTAGCCCTAACCCGGTCGGATTCCAGCCGCCAATCGATCGACTGGCATTTCAGCTCCAGCCCAGTCGATCGACTGAGATACATTTCAGTGCAATCTTGTGAGTTTTTGCTCAGTTTCATTTTTGCTCTCCATTTCCATACATTATGCCTCGTGCCGGAGCCTCGTCAAGTTCCAAATCGAAGGGGAAGGGGGTCGCTTTTGAGCCCTCTCTTTTGGATCAAATAGATGAATTTCAGAGCGAGGGTGAGGATGATAGACCTCTCGTTTCGCGCAAGAGGAAATTATTGAGAGGTTCGTTGGCTGATGTTAGTTCAGAGTCAGATGTCGAGATTGAGGCAGTGCCGGTTTCCCCAGCGCCTCCGAAGAAGAAAAAGCCTCAACCGAGCAAACTGGCACCGAAGAGGAGAGCGCCCGTGCCTCCTACCCCTAGAGCTCCTTCGCCCCCAGTGCCCAGAGAGCCTTCTCCTATTGCAGCGCCTCCATCCACAGCCATTGTGCTGATTGAGCCTCAGGAAGGGCCTTATGAGGGACCGATGCCCATGCCGGTCCCGTACCCATTCTCGGCTCCCTTGGTATTTAGGGTCGAGAAGCACCGGACTCATCATGCTACCATCACGTCAAAGAAGAAGGCGGCCATCCCGACACTTTACTTGGACATGGGATTGCTTCGTGGTATCGATGAAGCGGTCACTGATGAGGTACATTCTCGCCTCACTCAGCATGGCTTGTCTTTTCTTTTTATGGATGATCCGGGAACCTACTAGAGGGTAGTTGAGGAGTTCACATGCTCTTTTGAGTGGTTAAAGGAGAAGGAGGGGGATGACTTTGGTTATTATTGGACTTTTTCGTTGGGAGGCCGGGATTTCCGGATTAAGGAGAGTATGATCCGAGAGTGGTTGGGATTCCCAGAGCCTGAGGCGTCGCCCCGGAAATTCAATGAGCACGACCAGACCCGATTTTGGAAGTGGATTTCTGGGAGGAATGAGTGGTTTATTTCATCGTATAACTCTTCAGCCATCACTAATCCAGTTTGGAAGATTATACACCACGTCATAGCGATTGGGATTAATACGAGGACGGCGAGGGCTAGGTCGTTTACTCTCCCAGATATGGACCTCATGCTTGCTATGGAGCACGGGCAGACAGTTGATTGGCTAGCTAGTCTTGCCGACCGGTTTGAGACTATTGTGAAGCCAACCACGAGGAACCGGGGCATGGGAGGTGGCTCCTTGATTACGTTGATTGCCCAGAGGTGTAACTGCACCTTTGGCCACGAGGGATGTGAGACCCCGACCAGGAGCGTGCTTGACGTAGGTCTTATGAAGAACATGCACATCGTCAAGCGTGACGGGAAGACTTGGGACTGTGACACGACACCCCATCAGGAGGGGCTTGTGACTGCTGCCGCGCTGAAGCGGAGGATGTTCAAGCAGCAGAACCTGCTCTATTGCCTTACCCACCTCACCCCCTCACCCTCTCCCTCGCCTCCTGCCTCACCTCCTCCTCCCCCTCCGGCAGACGTTCCCGAGGCACAGGCAGATGAGGGCCTCCCACCAGTTATTGAGGAGTTTCCACCAGCAGAGCCCGACGCAGAGATCCCCCCTCCAGCCATAGATGACCCAGCGGAGTGGAGGCAGAGGGTCACATCCGATATTGCTAGCTTGACGACCGGCGTGGCAGACTTGAGGAGTGGATTGACTCTCCTCGAGGACTTCGTCCGAGAGTCTGATGCGAGAGCCAGTCGAGAGTGGGAGTGGCTCAGATCTACAGTCATGTCCTTTGCCGGAGGCCCCAGCACATCCGTCGTCCCTCCATTAGCCCCAGAGTTCTCAGCTCCTCGAGGCGCCTCCCTTTTGGCCACCCCTCCAGCTTCCAGAGTCGGGGAGGTGGGATCGCGTCTCACAGGAGACACCGGTCCGCCAGATCATTCCTATCGCGAGGGTAGCCCACTATTCCCGGGCTCCACGGCGCCGCCTGATGATGAGGGTGTGGTCGATTCAGCTAGACCCGGAGACGATGAGGCTACATCATGATTCCATGCTCCATTTAGTATTACACATGTGTATCTTTCATTTTGCTTGTTGCATTGGATGATTGTTTTGGATGTTTAGTCGCCTTTGGCACAATTTTGATGATGTATGCCATTTTGATGCTTATACTCTTGACTTTCCTTTGGTTGAATGCTCATTACTCCTATGATATTGAAGGTGTTTACCATTCATGTTGTTCACTCTACAGGATATACATTCACGTATTCTTACCATGTCTAAAACACCGTCTTATATCTACATTTGCAACCAAAAGGCTATTTCTCACTCCCATGGGTTATATAACCGGGTCTACAAACGAGGGGAGTTCCTATGCGCCCTTGCCTTTATTTTCATCATTCTTTGCGCTTAGGGACTAAGCTTGAATTAAGTGTGGAGTGGTTTGATGCGCATAGTTCACATGTTCGCATGCCATACATATCATTTTGAGATGGACACTTGCATACTTGCACCTTATCCCTACATAAGGAGTGTTCTTACCATATAGGCTTGTGACTATCGATCCTTAATTCCTATAAATCACATCTAGCCTACTTGCCACATTTATTGGATCTCGAATTTAGAACCGACCTAGTCCTTTGAATGTGTATTCTTGAAAGCCAGTATCATTGCTATCCTTCGTTTATCCAATCCTCTAAATATTTTCATTGAAATACCTTGGATCAAGTTATAGCAAGCACCTTTGAAATCTTCGTGAAAATCCTTGACCTTTGATAGCTCCTTGGTGACTTGAGTTTTCTAATTTAGTGCCATACTTGTGTTTGATTCCCGCACTTTCCATACACTTTTTAAACATATTGTCAAGTTTTAAGTGTGGAGTCAAAAGAGGGCGAAAAATAGGCCCCAAAAAAAATACAAATGCCGGGATTTTTTTATGAGTCGCCTCCTTGGCGTGAGGTTCGGGTTTTTGCCAAAGCGTGAGGAAATTACTCTACCTCTAACTGTCATTTCATTTTGACGTGTGTATTTTTGGGATACGGTCAAAAACAATTTGTAATTCAACCGGTAAGACCGGTGTCGAACCCAAGGGAGCAAACGGATTACACGCTAGTTCTATCAAATTTTCTTACTCGGCTAATTCCTAAAATTCAAGTGTGATTGAGTTATCAATGATTCAAACAAGAATGAAATGGTTTTTAAGGTATTAAATTCAATTAAAAGCGAGTTTCGAGGGATTAATCCCCTCCTTGGCGATTTCCCAATGATCATGCATACAAGAGTTTAATTAATTATGAGTTGATAGGTTTTAAACCTAGCTTAGACTAGAATTGAACAAACCATGCATGTTTAATCCTAGTCAAGCCATCTTAGCAAGGACCTCACTAATTAAAGAGTATTGATCCACTATATAGCATTCACTCTCATAAATGCTACACGCATAAAGTTCTAGTTTACCTCTCACCATGCATTTACTCTCATAAATGTTGGTTAAGTTCAATTTTACTACATCCAAACCATCACTAAGCTCTTTCAATATTTAGATCATGGTTCTAACATAAACATGTCACTTGGGCATTTTATCAAACACTTAGAGACGTGTCTAACATGAAGAGCATAGTAAAATGAAATCAACTTCACTAAATCCATTCAAATGTGTATACAATGATCATTGAGTACCAAGGAGGTTCATAGAACCCTCAAAACACAAGGGAGACAACTCACACATCATGTAAGACAACATGATGTGTAGGTTTATAGCAAAAATCAAAGAGAAAGGAAGAGGGAAAAGAGTAGGATTGATGATCCTAATAAACTCCCTTTATCTTCAATCCTCCTTAATTAGATGATGTTGAAACCCTTGATTTGGCTCACTTCCTTTTGTCTTTTCTCCAGAAAAATCCAAGATGCTAGGTCAAACTTGCCTCTTTCTATTTATAGCCTCGGGCAATTTTCGGTACTGTAGCAGGTCCAGTCGATCGACTGGCGTTGGGCTGTTGGCCCAGTCGATCGACTGGAGGGAGATAAGGCGCTTGGGAAGCAGATTCTCAGTCGATCGACTGAGACAGGGTAGTCTCCCAGTCGATCGACTGCGATAATGTAGAAAGCAGGCCCTCCTGAGACTCCATTAAGTCGATCGACTGGAGTCCTAATCGATCGACTGAAGGCACGTTGCTTGCACGCTCAGCTGGAGAACACGCCAGTCGATCGACTGGAGGGTCCAATCGATCGACTGCAGTAACTTGATTTGTAGCACCTCCTGAGAGTCCATTGAGTCGATCGAGTGGAGCAGGGGAGCTTCCCAGTCGATCGACTGGAGGCCAAATTCTGCCAACTTTTGCTCTAGACACCGATTTTCTCCGAGTTTCCTTCTATGGGCTTTTGACACTGAGTCATCTTGATTCGCACCTGAAACGCATGAAAAGGGGATCAAATGACATCGAATAATCTTCGGAAACGAACTAAAGCTATAGTGAAAATGGGCATTAATGAGTCGAAAACTCGACTCATCAACACTCCACACTTAAGCTTTGCTCGTCCCGAACAAAGTATGCAAATATGCCAAGGAAGTGCAAATGTCGAAATGCTAGTGGTGCTATGTTTTTCGTGCATTTGCCTCACTAGATTTCACGAGGTCTCGATCCTTATTTCTAAACATGTTATTGAAAATTAAATGGCAAGTATGTACAATCTACCTAGCTCCTTTTCGTAGGCGTTACGAATGCATTTAGCGCATGCATTAAGCCTTTAAACCCCTAGGCTACCCTAGTGGACGAGTTATAGTCTCGTGAGAGTTTTCAGGAAAGGGAATACTCACAAATCCCGAATGCACCTATCCCATGAGATTGAATTCAAGAATGTTCAACCGAGGCTATGATTTCTCGAAACAAATTCCTCACCCCACGCTAGGTCCATTATCACAATATCATCAAAAGAACTTTTGAACCACTTTGAGTACCCTTGAGGTTGTGCATTCAAGATCATCAATACTAAAGCCATCCACCATCTCATCCAAAAATCTACTCATTTTCAAGGCAATACAATAGAAGTAAAGTTTTTAGTTTGCACAAAAATTGTCAATCGCTTGCCTATGCTAGCTAGGGCTAGTCCACGGGCTTGCGACATGGAACTCATTCCCAAGTTTTAGGCGCTTAAGCCGTAATCCATAAGGGAAGAGGAGCTCGACACTAGAGTTTTTTAATAAACATGCATAGATCAAATGATAATTCCGTGTAAACACATGGATCGTCCAAGAGTCATTCTAATAGGCACACAATGCAAATGATGAATCCCGCACAAGTGATGAATGGAGGAAAACATAGAGTCAAGTTTTAAGTGCTTCTTATCTTCTTTTTGGAACGGCCTTTGGCCTACAAATGCTTTCGAGGGGAGACTTACCTTCCTAACCGCCGGCATTTGTATTTTTTTGGGCCTATTTTTCGCCCTCTTTTGACTCCACACTTAAAACTTGACAATATGTTTAAAAAGTGTATGGAAAGTGCGGGAATCAAACACAAGTATGGCACTAAATTAGAAAACTCAAGTCACCAAGGAGCTATCAAAGGTCTAGGATTTTCACGAAGATTTCAAAGGTGCTTGCTATAACTTGATCCAAGGTATTTCAATGAAAATATTTAGAGGATTGGATAGACGAAGGATAGCAATGATATTGGCTTTCAAGAATACACATTCAATGGACTAGGTCGGTTCTAAATTCAAGATCCAATAAATGTGGCAAGTATGCTAGATGTGATTTATAGGAATTAAGGATCGATAGTCACAAGCCTATATGGTAAGAACACTCCTTATGTAGGGATAAGGTGCAAGTATGCAAGTGTCCATCTCAAAATGATATGTATGGCATGCGAACATGTGAACTATGCGCATCAAACCACTCTACACTTAATTCAAGCTTAGTCCCTAAGCGCAAAGAATGATGAAAAGAAAGGCAAGGGCGCATAGGAACTCCCCTCGTTTGTAGACCCGGTGATATAACCCATGGGAGTGAGAAATAACCTTTTGGTTGCAAATGTAGATATAAGACGGTGTTTTAGACATGGTAAGAATACGTGAATGTATATCCTGTAGAGTGAACAACATGAATGGTAAACACCTTCAATATCATAGGAGTAATGAGCATTCAACCAAAGGAAAGTCAAGAGTATAAGCATCAAAATGGCATACATCATCAAAATTGCGCCAAAGGCGACTAAACATCGAAAACAATCATCCAATGCAACAAGCAAAATGAAAGATACACATGTGTAATACTAAATGGAGCATGGAATCATGATGTAGCCTCATCGTCTCCGGGTCTAGCTGAATCGACCACACCTTCATCATCAGGCGGCACCGTGGAGCCCGGGAATAGTGGGCTACCCTCGCGATAGGAATGATCTGGCGGACCGGTGTCTCCTGTGAGACGCGATCCCACCTCCCCGACTCTGGAAGCTGGAGGGGTGGGCAAAGGGGAGGCGCCTCGAGGAGCTGAGAACTCTGGGGCTAATGGAGGGACGACAGGTGTGCTGGGGCCTCTGGCAAAGGACATGACTGTAGATCTGAGCCACTCCCACTCTCGGCTGGCTCTCGCATCAGACTCTCGGACGAAGTCCTCGAGGCGAGTCAATCCACTCCTCAAGTCTGCCACGCCGGTCATCAAGCTAGCAATATCGGATGTGACCCTCTGCCTCCACTCTGCTGGGTCATCTATGAATGGAAGGGGGATCTCTGCGTCGGGCTCTGCTAGTGGAAACTCCTCAACAACTGGTGGGAGGCCCTCATCTGCCTGTGCCTCGGGAACGTCTGCCGGAGGGGGAGGAGGAGGTGAGGCAGGAGGCGAGGGAGAGGGTGAGGGGGTGAGGTGGGTAAGGCAATAGAGCGGGTTCTGCTGCTTGAACATCCTCCGCTTCAGCGCGGCAGCAGTCACAAGCCCCTCCTGATGGGGTGTCGTGTCACAGTCCCAAGTCTTCCCGTCACGCTTGATGATGTGCATGTTCTTCATAAGACCTACGTCAAGCACGGTCCTGGTCGGGGTCTCACATCCCTCGTGGCCAAAGGTGAAGTTACACCATTGGGCAATCAACCTAATCAAGGAGCCACCTCCCATGCCCCGGTTCCTCGTGGTTGGCTTCAGAATAGTCTCAAACCGGTCGGCAAGACTAGCTAGCCAATCAACTGTCTGCCCGTGCTCCATAGCAAGCATGATGTCCATATCTGGGAGAGTAAACGACCTAGCCCTCGCCGTCCTCGTATTAATCCCAATCGCTATGACGTGGTGTATAATCTTCCAAACCGGATTAGTGATGGTTGAAGAGTTATACGATGAAATAAACCACTCATTCCTCCCAGAAATCCGCTTCCAAAATCGGGTCTGGTCGTGCTCATTGAATTTCCGGGGCGACGCCTCAGGCTCTGGGAATCCCAACCACTCTCGGATCATACTCTCCTTAATCCGGAAATCCCGGCCTCCCAACGAAAAAGTCCAATAATAACCAAAGTCATCCCCCTCCTTCTCCTTCAACCACTCAAAAGAGCATGTGAAATCCTCAACTACCCTCTGGTAGGTTCCCGGATCATCCATAAAAAGAAAAGACAAACCATGCTGAGTGAGGCGAGAACGTACCTCATCAGTGACCGCATCATCGATACCACGAAGCAATCCCTTGTCCAAGTAAAGTGTCGGGATGGCCGTCTTCTTCTTTGACGTGATGGTAGCATGATGAGTCCGGTGCTTCTCGACCCTAAATACCAAGGGAGCCGAGAATGGGTACGGGACCGGCATGGGCATCGATCCCTCATAAGGCCCTTCCTGAGGCTCAATCGGCACAATGGCCGTGGATGGAGGCGCTGCAACAGGAGAAGGCTCTCTGGGCACTGGGGGCGAAGGAGCTCTAGGGGTAAGAGGCACGGGCGCTCTCCTCTTCAGTGCCGGTTTCCTCGGTAGAGGCTTTTTCTTCTTCGAAGGCGCTGGAGAAACCGGCACGGCCTCAATCTCGACATCTGACTCTGAACTAACATCAGCCAACGAACCTCTCAATAATTTCCTCTTGCGCGAAACGAGAGGTCTATCATCCTCGTCCTCGCTCTGAAATTCATCTATTTGATCCAAAAGAGAGGGCTCATGAGCGACCCCCTTCCCCTTCGATTTGGAACTGGACGAGGCTCCGGCACGAGGCATAATGTATGGAAATGGAGAGCAAAAACCAAACTGAGCAAAAACTCACAAGATTGCACTGAAATGTATCTCAGTCGATCGACTGGGCTGGAGCTGAAATGCCAGTCGATCGATTGGCGGCTGGAATCCGACTGTGTTAGGGCTAATTTTGGGGTTTTTCGCCGGAGGCTCCGATTGTTGGAATTGATGGCCGGGGTTGGTAGGCGGATGGTTTGGGAGAGGAATGGCGATGGAATCTGGGGAATCGGACGGAGGACGGCGGAGATCGGAGAGTTTGGGTGGTTTCCGATCGGACGGAGGTTGTGGGTGGTTTAGGCTTCGGTTGAGGCGGCGGTTCGAGGCGGAGGGGCGGCGAGATGACGGCGAGGCTAATGGGAGTCATCCGGCGAGGATTTGTGGAGATTGGGATCGGAGGGGATTCAAGTTGGGATTAGGGTTTGAGAGAAATCGAACGAATGAAGAAAAGGAAGGACTGTTGTGATTTTGGATAAGAAGTTTTCAGTCGATCGACTGAGGAAACACGAAATGCAAGAGCTCCTGAAACATCATTCAGTCGATCGACTGGCATATTGCTTGCCTCCCAGTCAATTGACTGGACCCAAATTCCTACAAAAATATTTTCCACTTCTCGTCGAATTCCAACTCCACACTTAGAATTTTTACTCATAATCAAGAATAGGTAGCACTAAAAATATCACATATAATCAAGGCACCCTCTCCTAAGCAATTACTAGCACATAAATATACGATTTTCAAACAACCGAGCTAGGATTACCAATCCACACTTAGAATGCCACCATCATCAAGAAAATTCATGCAAGCCTTATATCACGTCACACACACTTAATCATGCATTTAGAATCATCCCAATCACCAAGCCACATGATAAGTTCACAAAATGCATGCTACACATATATGAAAGTTACTTGTGCATAGATAGACAACTCACAACCGGGGTACCTCCCGTGAGGGCCTAGTTTAACGTCTTGGCAAAGACCGAGCCGATCCTTTTCTCACTAAGAAGCACACTTGAGGAGTCCATAGCTAGGATCCCTCCTCAAGCGGATTAAGGCACTCTATGGGTCGGTCAAGGGGAATGTGACATTTTGCTCATCACGAAATCCCTCTCTATAGTGCTTTAGTCTTTGCCCATTTGCCGTGAAGGTAGTCCCATCATTGTTGAGCAATTCTACATGTCCATCCTCGTGAGGCTTGTGGACAATAAATGGACCACTCCACCGGCTTCTCAATTTTCCCGGGAATAACTTGAGCCTAGAATTAAAGAGTAAGACCTTCTCTCCCTTCTTGAATTCACGACGAAATATTCTCATGTCGTGCCATTTCTTGGTCTTTTCTTTATAGATCCTAGCACTTTCGTAGGCTTCATTCCTTATCTCTTCCAACTCATGGAGTTGAAGCACCCTATGGTCTCCCGCCATTTGTAAGTCCATATTTAACATCTTAATCGCCCACATCGCCATGTACTCCAATTCCACCGGCAAATGGCATGGTTTCCCATATATAAGACGATAGGGAGACATCCCAATAGGGGTTTTGAATGCCGTACGATAGGCCCATAGAGCGTCATCTAGCTTCGATGACCAATCCTTTCTCGAGCTTCCCACGGGTTTCTCCAAGATTGACTTAATTTCTCGATTTGAAATCTCCACTTGCCCACTCGTTTGTGGGTGATAAGGTGTAGCAACCTTGTGGCTAACCCCATATTTCCGAATTAAGGCTTCAAAATGCTTCTCCTTAAAATGAGAGCCGCCATCGCTAATGACGGTCCTAGGGACTCCAAATCTTGGAAAAATGATCTTCTTGAATAGCATGGTGACCACTTTGGCATCGCAAGTAGGGGAAGCGACGGCCTCAACCCATTTGGAGACGTAGTCCACCGCGACCAATATATATTGGTTCCCGTATGAAGAAGGGAAAGGTCCCATATAGTCAATGCCCCATACGTCAAATATCTCGACCGGGAGGATGCTTTGTTGGGGCATTTCATGCCTCTTGGAGATACTCCCCGTTCTTTGGCATTGATCACAAGCTTTCACATATTCATAGGCATCACCAAAGAGAGTTGGCCAATAAAAACCGCTTTGTAGGACTTTGGACGCCGTCTTTGCTCCACTACCATGTCCTCCATATTGGGAAGAGTGACAATGGTATAGAATGTCTCTCATTTCTTCCTCAGCGACGCAAGTCCTATAAAGCCCATCCGCGCATAGCCTATAAAGGTAGGGCTCAACCCAATAGTATCTCTTGGCTTTGGATAGGAACTTCCTCCTTTGATGGTGGTTCATATCGTGGGGAATAATCCCACAAACCATGAAGTTTACGAAATCCGCATACCATGGGAGGGCCTCCACCTCAACTCTCATGAGTTGCTCCCCAATAAAAGAATCGTCAACGGGCCTTGTATCCTCTTCAATCTCTTCATTTCCCTCTAGCCTTGATAGGTGGTCGGCTACCACGTTTTCTACCCCCTTTTTATCTTTGATTTCTATGTCAAATTCTTGGAGCAATAGAATCCACCTTATCAGTCTTGGCTTGGAATCTTTCTTTTCCAAGAGGTACTTGATCGCCGTATGATCCGTGAACACTATAACCTTTGAAGCCACTAGGTATGGGTGAAACTTATCAAAAGCATACACAATAGCAAGAAGCTCCTTCTCGGTAGTAGAATAGTTCAATTGAGCTCCATTTAGAACTTTGCTTGTGTAGTGGATGGCATGAAGTTTCTTATCTATCCTTTGCCCAAGAACCGCCCCAATTGCATAATCGCTTGCGTCGCACATGAGCTCAAAGGGCAATTCCCATCTTGGAGGTTGAATAATTGGAGCCGAAATTAATGCCTCTTTCAATTTCTCGAAGGCCACCAAGCACTCTTCATCAAACCGAAACTTGGTGTCATTGCAAAGTAGGTTTGTTAAAGGCTTTGCAATCTTCGAGAAATCCTTGATAAACCTCCTATAAAACCCCGCATGGCCTAGAAAACTCCTTATGCCTTTTACATCCTTTGGGGGTGCCAATTTTTCCATAACCTCTATTTTAGCCTTGTCCACCTCAATTCCTCTTTTAGAGACCAAGTGACCAAGAACTATCCCCTCCTGCACCATAAAATGACATTTTTCCCAATTAAGTACAAGGTTCGTCTCAATACATCTTTTCAACACTTTAGCCAAATTAGCTAAACAATCATCAAAAGACGAACCATAAACAGAAAAGTCATCCATGAATACTTCCATAATCTTTTCAATAAACTCGGAAAAAATAGCCATCATGCATCGTTGAAAGGTACCCGGCGCATTACATAGTCCAAAGGGCATTCGCCGATAGGCAAATGTTCCATAGGGACATGTAAAGGTGGTCTTTTCTTGATCTTGTGGATGTATAGGGATTTGGAAAAATCCACTATATCCATCAAGATAGCAAAAATAATCATGCTTAGCTAATCTTTCCAACATTTGGTCAATGAAAGGGAGGGGAAAGTGATCTTTTCTAGTGGCTTGGTTTAGTTTCCTATAATCCACACACATACGCCACCCGGTTACCGTTCTTGTGGGGATTAGTTCATTCTTTTCATTTTTAACTACGGTCATCCCCCCCCTTTTTGGGGACTACATGAATGGGGCTCACCCATTTAGAGTCCGCAACGGGGAAGATGATTCCCGCATCAAGCAATTTTAGAACTTCCTTTTTGACTACTTCCCCAATAATAGGATTCAACCTCCTAGCTCTCTCCCTAGATGGCATGCTATCACTCTCTAAATTGATTTCATGCATGCATAAATTGGGACTTATCCCCTTTAAATCATCAATAGAGTAGCCAATAGCATCCTTATGTTCCCTAACCACATCAAGCAATTTCGAAGTTTCAACATCATTCAAAGAAGAGTTCACAATGATAGGCAAGCTAGAATTTGGGCCTAAGAACTCATACCTTAGGCTTGTTGGTAGAGCTTTAAGTTCTACCGAACAAGACTCCTTACCTTTGTCGCTTAGAGTTCCTTCTTTGTTTTCTTCCTCCAAGATAGCCCAACAATCGGCAATGTCGAGAAGCTCATTATCAAGGTCAATTCCACTCATGTAAAGGTTAGGCACATCATACAATTCATATGTATCAACTAGGTCAAGATAATTACAAGTCATTGTAGGACTAGGACCTTTTTGTGCCTTTTCTAAGTTAAACTCAACCTCTTCATCTCCTACCCTCATGGTAATTGAACCCTTAGTTGTATCAAAAATAGCCCCCGCGATGTAGAGGAAGGGCCTTCCCAATAGAATGGGAATTTCATTGTCCTCTTCCATCTCTAACACCACGAAATCCCCCGGAATATAGAAATTCCCTACTCTAACCGGGACATCCTTAAGAACTCCCTTAGGGAATCTTGAGGAGCGGTCCGCGAGCCTTAGAATCAAGCTAGTTGGTTTTGGCTCACCCATATTTAGCTTTTTACACAAAGAATAAGGCATCACGATATGCTTGCACCCAAATCACACATAGCATGTACAATCTTAATATCATTAATAAAGCATGAAATGGAAAAGCTACCGGGATCCTCAAGCTTTGGGGGCATGCGAGGTTGGAGTATGGCGCTACACTCACCATTGAGGGACACCGTATCGACATCCTCGATTGTTCTCTTGCACGTAATAACATCTTTTAGAAATCTAGCATAAGAAGGAGCTTGAGTTATTACCTCAGTGAAGGGCATTGTGACATAGAGCTTCCTCATCATCTCGGCAAACTTGGAGAATTGCTTATCATTGCTCTTCTTCTTTAACCTTTGAGGAAATGGAATAGGAGGAGTGTATATTCTAGGTTCGTCTTTCTCCTTTTCCACTTCACTCTCTTTCTCAACTTGAGGGTTAGGAACCTCCTCATCCAACTCTTCAATTTCGGCACTAGCTTGGCCTCCAAGATCAAAAGTGACTCTCTTCTTCTTAGGTAGCTCTACCTCTAACTCTTTCCCATTTCTCAAGGTCACCGCATTGCAATGCTCTCTATTTATTTGGTCGGGTCTAGCCGGTAGCTTGCCCGGTGCCCTTGTAGACGTGTGTATTTTTGGGATACGGTCAAAAACAATTTGTAATTTAACCGGTAAGACCGGTGTCGAACCCAAGGGAGCAAACGGATTACACGCTAGTTCTATCAAATTTTCTTACTCGGCTAATTCCTAAAATTCAAGTGTGATTGAGTTATCAATGATTCAAACAAGAATGAAATGGTTTTTAAGGGATTAAATTCAATTAAAAGCGAGTTTCGAGGAATTAATCCCCTCCTTGGCGATTTCCCAATGATCATGCATACAAGAGTTTAATTAATTATGAGTTGATAGGTTTTAAACCTAGCTCAGACTAGAATTGAACAAACCATGCATGTTTAATCCTAGTCAAGCCATCTTAGCAAGGACCTCACTAATTAAAGAGTATTGATCCACTATATAGCATTCACTCTCATAAATGCTACACGCATAAAGTTCTAGTTTACCTCTCACCATGCATTTACTCTCATTAATGTTGGTTAAGTTCAATTTTACTACATCCAAACCATCACTAAGCTCTTTCAATACTTAGATCATGGTTCTAACATAAACATGTCACTTGGGCATTTTATCAAACACTTAGAGACATGTCTAACATGAAGAGCATAGTAAAATGAAATCAACTTCACTAAATCCATTCAAATGTGTATACAATGATCATTGAGTACCAAGGAGGTTCATAGAACCCTCAAAACACAAGGGAGACTACTCACACATCATGTAAGACAACATGATGTGTAGGTTTATAGCAAAAATCTAAGAGAAAGGAAGAGGGAAAAGAGTAGGATTGATGATCCTAATAAACTCCCTTTATCTTCAATCCTCCTTGATTAGATGATGTTGAAACCCTTGATTTGGCTCACTTCCTTTTGTCTTTTCTCCAGAAAAATCCAAGATGCTAGGTCAAACTTGCCTCTTTCTATTTATAGCCTCGGGCAATTTTCGGCACTGTAGGAGGTCCAGTCGATCGACTGGCGTTGGGCTGTTGGCCTAGTCGATCGACTGGAGGGAGATAAGGCGCTTGGGAAGCAGATTCTCAGTCGATCGACTGAGACAAGGTAGTCTCCCAGTCAATCGACTGCGATAATGTAGAAAACAGGCCTTCCTGAGACTCCATTAAGTCGATCGACTGGAGTCCCAATCGATCGACTGAAGGCACGTTCTTGCACGCTCAGCTGGAGAACACGCCAGTCGATCGACTGGAGGGTCCAATCGATCGACTGCAGTAACTTGATTTGTAGCACCTCCTGAGAGTCCATTGAGTCGATCGACTGGAGCAGTGGAGCTTCCCAGTCGATCGACTAGAGGCCAAATTCTGCCAACTTTTGCTCTAGACTCCGATTTTCTCCGAGTTTCCTTCTATGGGCTTTTGACACTGAGTCATCTTGATTCGCACCTGAAACGCATGAAAAGGGGATCAAATGACATCGAATAATCATCGGAAATGAACTAAAGCTATAGTGAAAATGGGCATTAATGAGTCGAAAACTCGACTCATCAATACTCCACACTTAAGCTTTGCTCGTCCCGAACAAAGTATGCAATTATGCCAAGGAAGTGCAAATGTCGAAATGCTAGTGGTGCTATGTTTTTTGTGCATTTGCCTCACTAGATTTCACGAGGTCTCGATCCTTATTTCTAAACATGTTATTGAAAAGTAAATGGCAAGTATGTACAATCTACCTAGCTCTCGTAGGCGTTACGAATGCATTTAGCGCATGCATTAAGCCTTTAAACCCCTAGGCTACCCTAGTGGACGAGTTATAGTCTCGTGAGAGTTTTTAGGAAAGGGAATACTCACAAATCCCGAATTCACCTATCCCATGAGATTGAATTCAAGAATGTTCAACCGAGGCTATGATTTCTCGAAACAAATTCCTCACCCCACGCTAGGTCCATTATCACAATATCATCAAAAGAACTTTTGAACCACTTTGAGTACCCTTGAGGTTGTGCATTCAAGATCATCAATACTAAAGCCATCCACCGTCTCATCCAAAAATCTACTCATTTTCTATGCAATACAATAGAAGTAAAGTTTTTAGTTTGCACAAAAATTGTCAATCGCTTGCCTATGCTAGCTAGGGCTAGTCCACGGGCTTGCGACATGGAACTCATTCCCAAGTTTTAGGCGCTTAAGCCGTAATCTATAAGGGAAGAGGAGCTCGACACTAGAGTTTTTTTAATAAACATGCATAGATCAAATGATAATTCCGTGTAAACACATGGATCGTCCAAGAGTCATTCTAATAGGCACACAATGCAAATGATGAATCCCGCACAAGTGATGAATGGAGGAAAACATAGAGTCAAGTTTTAAGTGCTTCTTATTTTCTTTTTGTAACGGCCTTTGGCCTACAAATGCTTTCGAGGGGGGACTTACCTCCCTAACCCCCGACATTTGTATTTTTTTGGGCCTATTTTTCGCCCTCTTTTGACTCCACACTTAAAACTTGACAATATGTTTAAAAAGTGTATGGAAAGTGCGGGAATCAAACACAAGTATGGCACTAAATTAGAAAACTCAAGTCACCAAGGAGCTATCAAAGGTCTAGGATTTTCACGAAGATTTCAAAGGTGCTTGCTATAACTTGATCCAAGGTATTTCAATGAAAATATTTAGAGGATTGGATAGACGAAGGATAGCAATGATATTGGCTTTCAAGAATACACATTCAATGGACTAGGTCAGATCTAAATTCGAGATCCAATAAATGTGGCAAGTAGGCTAGATGTGATTTATAGGAATTAAGGATCGATAGTCACAAGCCTATATGGTAAGAACACTCCTTATGTAGGGATAAGGTGCAAGTATGCAAGTGTCCATCTCAAAATGATATGTATGGCATGCGAACATGTGAACTATGCGCATCAAACCACTCCACACTTAATTCAAGCTTAGTCCCAAAGCGCAAAGAATGAGGAAAATAAAGGCAAAGGCGCATAGGAACTCCCCTCGTTTGTAGACCCGGTGATATAACCCATGGGAGTGAGAAATAGCCTTTTGGTAGCAAATGTAGATATAAGACGGTGTTTTAGACATGGTAAGAATACGTGAATGTATATCCTGTAGAGTGAACAACATGAATGGTAAACACCTTCAATATCATAGGAGTAATGAGCATTCAACCAAAGGAAAGTCAAGAGTATAAGCATCAAAATGGCATACATCATCAAAATTGCGCCAAAGGCGACTAAACATCCAAAACAATCATCCAATGCAAAAAACCAAAATGAAAGATACACATGTGTAATACTAAATGGAGCATGGAATCATGATGTAGCCTCATCGTCTCCGGGTCTAGCTGAATCGACCACACCCTCATCATCAGGCGGCGCCGTGGAGCCCGGGAATAGTGGGCTACCCTCGCGATAGGAATGATCTGGCGGACCGGTGTCTCATGTGAGACGCGATCCCACCTCCCCGACTCTGGAAGCTGGAGAGGTGGGCAAAGGGGAGGCGCCTCGAGGAGCTGAGAACTCTGGGCTAATGGAGGGACGACGGGTGTGCTGGGGCCTCCGGCAAAGGACATGACTATAGATCTGAGCCACTCCCACTCTCGGCTGGCTCTCGCATCAGACTCTCGGACAAAGTCCTTGAGGCGAGTCAATCCACTCCTCAAGTCTGCCACGCCGGTCGTCAAGCTAGCAATATCGGATGTGACCCTCTGCCTCCACTCCGCTGGGTCATCTATGACTGGAGGGGGGATCTCTGCGTCGGGCTCTGCTGGTGGAAACTCCTCAACAACTGTTGGGAGTCCCTCATCTGCCTGTGCCTCGGGAACGTCTGCCGGAGGGGGAGGAGGAGGAGGAGGTGAGGCAGGAGGCGAGGGAGAGGGTGAGGGGGTGAGGTGGGTAAGGCAATAGAGCGGGTTCTGCTGCTTGAACATCCTCCGCTTCAGCGCGGCAGCAGTCACAAGCCCCTCCTGATGGGGTGTCGTGTCACAGTCCCAAGTCTTCCCGTCACGCTTGACGATGTGCATGTTCTTCATAAGACCTACGTCAAGCACGCTCCTGGTCGGGGTCTCACATCCATCGTGGCCAAAGGTGAAGTTACACCTCTGGGCAATCAACGTAATCAAGGAGCCACCTCCCATGCCCCGGTTCCTCGTGGTCGGCTTCACAATAGTCTCAAACCGGTCGGCAAGACTAGCTAGCCAATCAACTGTCTGCCCGTGCTCCATAGCAAGCATGAGGTCCATATCTGGGAGAGTAAACGACCTAGCCCTCGCCGTCCTCGTATTAATCCCAATCGCTATGACTTGGTGTATAATCTTCCAAACCGGATCAGTGATGGCTGAAGAGTTATACGATGAAATAAACCACTCATTCCTCCCGGAAATCCGTTTCCAAAATCGGGTCTGGTCGTGCTCATTGAATTTCTGGGGCAATGCCTCAGGCTCTGGGAATCCCAACCACTCTCGGATCATACTCTCCTTAATCCGGAAATCCCGGCCTCCCAACGAAAAAGTCCAATAATAACCAAAGTCATCCCCTCCTTCTCCTTCAACCACTCAAAAGAGCATATGAACTCCTCAACTACCCTCTGGTAGGTTCCCGGATCATCCATAAAAAGAAAAGACAAGCCATGCTGAGTGAGGCGAGAATGTACCTCATCAGTGACCGCATCATCGATACCACGAAGCAATCCCTTGTCCAAGTAAAGTGTCGGGATGGCCGTCTTCTTCTTTGACGTGATGGTAGCATGATGAGTCCGGTGCTTCTCGACCCTAAATACCAAGGGAGCCGAGAATGGGTACGGGACCGGCATGGGCATCGGTCCCTCATAAGGCCCTTCCTGAGGCTCAATCGGCACAATGGCCGTGGATGGAGGCGCTGCAACAGGAGAAGGCTCTCTGGGCACTGGGGGCGAAGGAGCTCTAGGGGTAGGAGGCACGGGCGCTCTCCTCTTCGGTGCCGGTTTCCTCGGTTGAGGCCTTTTCTTCTTCGGAGGCGCTGGGGAAACCGGCACGGCCTCAATCTCGACATCTGACTCTGAACTAACATCAGCCAACGAACCTCTCAATAATTTCCTCTTGCGCGAAACAAGAGGTCTATCATCCTCGCCCTCGCTCTGAAATTCATCTATTTGATCCAAAAGAGAGGGCTCATGAGCGACCCCCTTCCCCTTCGATTTGGAACTGGACGAGGCTCCGGCACGAGGCATAATGTATGGAAATGGAGAGCAAAAACCAAACTGAGAAAAAACTCACAAGATTGCACTGAAATGTATCTCAGTCGATTGACTGGGCTGGAGCTGAAATGCCAGTCGATTGATTGGCAGCTGGAATTCGACCGGGTTAGGGCTAATTTTGGGGTTTTTCACCGGAGGCTCTGATTGTTGGAATTGATTGCCGGGGTTGGTAGGTGGATGGTTTGGGAGAGGAATGGCGGTGGAATCTGGGGAATCGGACGGAGGACGGCGGAGATCGGAGAGTTTGGGTGGTTTCCGATCGGACGGAGGTTGTGGGTGGTTTAGGCTTCGGTTGAGGCGGCGGTTTGAGGCGGAGGGGCGGCGAGATGACGGCGAGGCTAATGGGAGTCGTCCGGCGAGGATTTGTGGAGATTTGGATCGGAGGGGATTCGAGTTGGGATTAGGGTTTGAGAGAAATCGAACGAATGAAGAAAAGGAAGGACTGTTGTGATTTTGGATAAGAAGTTTTCAGTCGATCGACTGAGGAAACACGAATTGCAAGAGCTCCTGAAACATCATTCAGTCGATCGACTGGCATATTGCTTGCCTCCCAGTCAATCGACTGGACCCAAATTCCTGCAAAAATATTTTCCACTTCTCGTCGAATCCCAGCTCCACACTTAGAATTTTTACTCATAATCAAGAATAGGTAGCACTAAAATTATCACATATAATCAAGGCACCCTCTCCTAAGCAATTACTAGCACATAAACATACGATTTTCAAACAACCGAGCTAGGATTACCACTCCACACTTAGAATGCCACCATTATCAAGAAAATTCATGCAAGCCTTATATCACGTTACACACACTTAATCATGCATTTAGAATCATCCCAATCACCAAGCCACATGATAAGTTCACAAAATGCATGCTACACATATATGAAAGTTACTTGTGCATAGATAGACAACTCACAACCGGGGTACCTCCCGTGAGGGCCTAGTTTAACGTCTTGGCAAAGACCGAGCCGATCCTTTTCTCACTAAGAAGCACACTTGAGGAGTCCATAGCTAGGATCCCTCCTCAAGCGGATTAAGGCACTCTATGGGTCGGTCAAGGGGAATGTGACATTTTGCTCATCACGAAATCCCTCTCTATAGTGCTTTAGCCTTTGCCCATTTGCCGTGAAGGTAGTCCCATCATTGTTGAGCAATTCTACATGTCCATCCTCGTGAGGCTTGTGGACAATAAATGGACCACTCCACCGGCTTCTCAATTTTCCCGGGAATAACTTGAGCCTAGAATTAAAGAGTAAGACCTTCTCTCCCTTCTTGAATTCACGACGAAATATTCTCTTGTCGTGCCATTTCTTGGTCTTTTCTTTATAGATCCTAGCACTTTCGTAGGCTTCATTCCTTATCTCTTCCAACTCATGGAGTTGAAGCACCCTATGGTCTCCCGCCATTTGTAAGTCCATATTTAACATCTTAATCGCCCACATTGCCTTGTACTCCAATTCCACCGGCAAATGGCATGGTTTCCCATATATAAGACGATAGGGAGACATCCCAATAGGGGTTTTGAATGCCGTACGATATGCCCATAGAGCGTCATCTAGCTTCGATGACCAATCCTTTCTCGAGCTTCCCACGGTTTTCTCCAAGATTGACTTAATCTCTCGATTTGAAATCTCCACTTGCCCACTCGTTTGTGGGTGATAAGGTGTAGCAACCTTGTGGCTAACCCCATATTTCCGAAGTAAGGCTTCAAAATGCTTCTCCTTAAAATGAGAGCCGCCATCGCTAATGACGGTCCTAGGGACTCCAAATCTTGGAAAAATGATCTTCTTGAATAGCTTGGTGACCACTTTGGCATCGCAAGTAGGGGAAGCGACGACCTCAACCCATTTGGAGACGTAGTCCACCGCGACCAATATATATTGGTTCCCGTATGAAGAAGGGAAAGGTCCCATATAGTCAATGCCCCATACGTCAAATATCTCGACCGGGAGGATGCTTTGTTGGGGCATTTCATGCCTCTTGGAGATACTCCCCGTTCTTTGGCATTGATCACAAGCTTTCACATATTCATAGGCATCACCAAAGAGAGTTGGCCAATAAAAACCGCTTTGTAGGACTTTGGACGCCGTCTTTGCTCCACTATCATGTCCTCCATATTGGGAAGAGTGACAATGGTATAGAATGTCTCTCATTTCTTCCTCGGCGACGCAAGTCCTATAAAGCCCATCCGCGCATAGCCTATAAAGGTAGGGCTCATCCCAATAGTATCTCTTGGCTTCGGATAGGAACTTCCTCCTTTGATGGTGGTTCATATCGTGGGGAATAATACCACAAACCATGAAGTTTACGAAATCCACATACCATGGGAGGGCCTCCGCCTCAACTCTCATGAGTTGCTCCCCAATAAAAGAATCATCAACGGGCCTTGTATCCTCTTCAATCTCTTCATTTCCCTCTAGCCTTGATAGGTGGTCGGCTACCACGTTTTCTACCCCCTTTTTATCTTTGATTTCTATGTCAAATTCTTGGAGCAATAGAATCCACCTTATCAGTCTTGGCTTGGAATCTTTCTTTGCCAAGAGGTACTTGATCGCCGCATGATCCGTGAACACTATAACCTTTGAAGCCACTAGGTATGGGCGAAACTTATCAAAAGCATACACAATATCAAGAAGCTCCTTCTCGGTAGTAGAATAGTTCAATTGAGCTCCATTTAGAACTTTGCTTGTGTAGTGGATGGCATGAAGTTTCTTATCTATCCTTTGCCCAAGAACCGCCCCAATTGCATAATCGCTTGCGTCGCACATGAGCTCAAAGGGCAATTCCCATCTTGGAGGTTGAATAATTGGAGCCGAAATTAATGCCTCTTTCAATTTCTCGAAGGCCACCAAGCACTCTTCATCAAACCGAAACTTGGTGTCATTGCATAGTAGGTTTGTTAAAGGCTTTGCAATCTTCGAGAAATCCTTGATAAACCTCCTATAAAACCCGGCATGACCGAGAAAGCTCCTTATACCTTTTACATCCTTTGGGGGTGGCAATTTTTCCATAACCTCTATTTTTGCC
The DNA here is from genome assembly GCA_033675215.1 of Rhodiola kirilowii. Lineage (NCBI taxonomy): Eukaryota > Viridiplantae > Streptophyta > Magnoliopsida > Saxifragales > Crassulaceae > Rhodiola > Rhodiola kirilowii. Next base: position 52,988,689 of record CM066201.1, read on the forward strand.
TTGTCCACCTCAATTCCTCTTTTAGAGACCAAGTGACCAAGAACTATCCCCTCCTGCACCATAAAATGACATTTTTCCCAATTAAGTACAAGGTTCGTCTCAATACATCTTTTCAACACTTTAGCCAAATTAGCTAAACAATCATCAAAAGACGAACCATAAACAGAAAAGTCATCCATGAATACTTCCATAATCTTTTCAATAAACTCGGAAAAAATAGCCATCATGCATCGTTGAAAGGTACCCGGCGCATTACATAGTCCAAAGGGCATTCGCCGATAGGCAAATGTTCCATAGGGACATGTAAAGGTGGTCTTTTCTTGATCTTGTGGATGTATAGGGATTTGGAAAAATCCACTATATCCATCAAGATAGCAAAAATAATCATGCTTAGCTAATCTTTCCAACATTTGGTCAATGAAAGGGAGGGGAAAGTGATCTTTTCTAGTGGCTTGGTTTAGTTTCCTATGATCCACACACATACGCCACCCGGTTACCGTTCTTATGGGGATTAGTTCATTCTTTTCATTTTTAACTACGGTCATCCCCCCCTTTTTGGGGACTACATGAATGGGGCTCACCCATTTAGAGTTCGCAACGGGGAAGATGATTCCCGCATCAAGCAATTTTAGAACTTCCTTTTTGACTACTTCCCCAACAATAGGATTCAACCTCCTAGCTCTCTCCCTAGATGGCATGCTATCACTCTCTAAATTGATTTCATGCATGCATAAATTGGGACTTATCCCCTTTAAATCATCAATAGAGTAGCCAATAGCATCCTTATGTTCTCTAACCACATCAAGCAATTTCGAAGTTTCAACATCATTCAAAGAAGAGTTCACAATGATAGGCAAGCTAGAATTTGGGCCTAAGAACTCATACCTTAGGCTTGTTGGTAAAGCTTTAAGCTCTACCGAACAAGACTCCTTACCTTTGTCGCTTAGAGTTCCTTCTTCGTTTTCTTCCTCCAAGATAGCCCAACAATCGGCAATGTCGGGAAGCTCATTATCAAGGTCAATTCCACTCATGTAAAGGTTAGGCACATCATACAATTCATATGTATCAACTAGGTCAAGATAATTACAAGTCATTGTAGGACTAGGACCTTTTTGTGCCTTTTCTAAGTTAAACTCAACCTCTTCATCTCCTACCCTCATGGTAATTGAACCCTTAGTTGTATCAAAAATAGCCCCCGCGGTGTAGAGGAAGGGCCTTCCCAATAGAATGGGAATTTCATTGTCCTCTTCCATCTCTAACACTACGAAATCCCCCGGAATATAGAAATTCCCTACTCTAACCGGGACATCCTTAAGAACTCCCTTAGGGAATCTTGAGGAGCGGTCCGCGAGCCTTAGAATCATGCTAGTTGGTTTTGGCTCACCCATATTTAGCTTTTTACACAAAGAATAAGGCATCAACGATATGCTTGCACCCAAATCACACATATCACGTTCAATCTTAATATCATTAATAAAGCATGAAATGGAAAAGCTACCGGGATCCTCAAGCTTTGGGGGCATGCGAGGTTGGAGTATGGCGCTACATTCACCATTGAGGGACACCGTATCGACATCCTCGATTGTTCTCCTGCACGTAATAACATCCTTTAGAAATCTAGCATAAGAAGGAGCTTGAGTTATTACCTCGGTGAAGGGCATTGTGACATAGAGCTTCCTCATCATCTCGGCAAACTTGGAGAATTGCTTATCATTGCTCTTCTTCTTTAACCTTTGAGGAAATGGAATAGGAGGAGTGTATATTCTAGGTTCGTCTTTCTCCTTTTCCACTTCACTCTCTTTCTCAACTTGTGGGTTAGGAACCTCCTCATCCAACTCTTCAATTTCGGCACTAGCTTGGCCTCCAAGATCAAAAGTGACTCTCTTCTTCTTAGGTAGCTCTACCTCTAACTCTTTCCCGTTTCTCAAGGTCACCGCATTGCAATGCTCTCTATTTATTATGTCGGGTCTAGCCGGTAGCTTGCCCGGTGCCCTTGTAGACGCCTCGGCTTGTTGAGCAATTTGACTTTCAAGCATTTTGTTATGGGTCTCCAATCTCTCAAACTGAGTTTGCCTGTCTTCAAATTTGGCTTGAACGTCCCTACTTGCCCTCTCTTGTTGTGCAAGGATTTTGGCTAGCATAGCTTCCACACCGGATGGTTCGTTTGAAGGTTGTGGAGGAGCTTCAACTTGTCGATAGGGTCTTTGAGCTTGAGATTGATATTATTGCCCTTGGTTTCTTTGAAGCAAAGTCGGTCCTTGACTTTGATATTGGTTCCTAGGTTGGAACCCTTGATTTGGTTGAGTTGGCTTAGGACCGAATCCGGGAGGTGTGGATCCAAAGTCGGGGCGAGTAGGATTAGTGGTCTTGTAGGAGAAATTGGGGTGATTTCTCCACCCCGAAGAGAATTTCGGTGTAGTATAATTCGCTTGAGAGCTGTGCCCTTGATTGGCACTACTTCCATAGTCTCTACTTTGGTTTCCTCCCACAAAATTGACTTCTCCATAACTTTGCCCTTGCACGTCCCTTTGAACCAAGGGACAAGAAACGGTCTCATGCTCATAGACCTCACAAATATCACACCCTTCCCTTGTCGAAGTTTCTTTCTCGGGGTGTTTTAGCTTGAAGACTTCATCCGAGAGATTATCAAAGTCCTTCCTCAAAGCATCATAATCACTAGAGCTCACCGCTTTCACTTCGTGTCTCTCATTTCTTCTTCTAGGATTCCCTCTCTCGCTTCCCCACATGAAATAATTCTTCGTTATTTTCTCTATAACCGCAAAGGCTTCATGTGGTGCAAGGTCCATTATAGCTCCGCCCGAAGCGGTGTCAAGTGCAAGACGAGAATTACCGTCCACACCTTGATAGAAGGTGTGGAATAGAAGAAGATCATCCAAATTATGGTGAGGACATAGCCTTTGATATTCTTTGTATCGCTCCCAAGCTTCATAGAGCGTCTCTCCATCCATTTGCACAAAATTTGTAATTTGGCTCCTATAATGCGCCGTCTTGGAAGGAGGAAAGTATTTATTTAGAAAGGCCACGGCTAACTCCTCCAAAGTAGTGAAGCTATCGAGAGTTTGACTCCTCAACCAATCTCTTGCTCTTCCCGTGAGGGAGAAGGGGAAAAGCCTAAGTAGCTTAGCATCTTCCGAAATTCCATTGATCTTGAATGTAGCACAAACTTCAAGAAATGACGTCAAATGGGAATTTGGATCTTCATTGTCCCTCCCCGAGAATTGGTTAGATTGAACCATTTGAATAGTGGACGTCTTCAAATCAAAATCCCGGTTATCCACGGTAGGCAATTGGATGGGAGAACGGTAGCCATATGCCGTAGGGATGGCGTAGTCCTTGAGGGCCCTTCTAGCTAGGGGCAATTGCGGAGGAAGGTTGTCTTGGTTTCTATGATGAGGTGGGGGTGGGGGAGGGGGTCTATTATTGTTGTTTTCGGCCATGTCTCCTTGAGTATTGGAGGTTTGTCCTTTGTCTTTGGTCTTACTCCTTGTAACGGGAAGATTAACTAGCTCTCTAATAGGTTGGTTCAAGTCTCTATCCACAATTTGAGTAAGTTTCTTGGTCTTCGGTGGCATAAAAGAAGTGAACCTACAAGAGAAGCCAATTAAAACAAGTAAGCGTAGTGAATAAGTTCAAGAAATGCAAGTAACAAGTAGAATAAAGAAAAACATGGAATAGTCGGAGCACTAAATGATTTTCCTAGGGGTAATCTAGCTATTGCTCCCCGGCAACGGCGCCATTTTGACGTGTGTATTTTTAGAATACGGTCAAAAACAATTTGTAATTCAACCGGTAAGACCGGTGTCGAACCCAAGGGAGCAAACGGATTACACGCTAGTTCTATCAAATTTTCTTACTCGGCTAATTCCTAAAATTCAAGTGTGATTGAGTTATCAATGATTCAAACAAGAATGAAATGGTTTTTAAGGGATTAAATTACATTAAAAGCGAGTTTCGAGGGATTAATCCCCTCCTTGGCGATTTCCCAATGATTATGCATACAAGAGTTTAATTAATTATGAGTTGATATGTTTTAAACCTAGCTTAGACTAGAATTGAACAAACCATGCATGTTTAATCCTAGTCAAGCCATCTTAGCAAGGACCTCACTAATTAAAGAGTATTGATCCACTATATAGCATTCACTCTCATAAATGCTACACGCATAAAGTTCTAGTTTACCTCTCACCATGCATTTACTCTCATAAATGTTGGTTAAGTTCAATTTTACTACATCCAAACCATCACTAAGCTCTTTCAATACTTAGATCATGGTTCTAACATAAACATGTCACTTGGGCATTTTATCAAACACTTAGAGACATGTCTAACATGAAGAGCATAGTAAAATGAAATCAACTTCACTAAATCCATTCAAATGTATATACAATGATCATTGAGTACCAAGGAGGTTCATAGAACCCTCAAAACACAAGGGAGACTACTCACACATCATGTAAGACAACATGATTTGTAGGTTCAGTCGATCGACTGAGACAGGGTAGTCTCCCAGTCGATCGACTGTGATAATGTAGAAAACAGGCCCTCCTGAGACTCCATTAAGTCGATCGACTGGAGTCCCAATCGATCGACTGAAGGCACATTGCTTGCACGCTCAGCTAGAGAACACGCCAGTCGATCGACTGGAGGGTCCAATCGATCGACTGCAGTAACTTGATTTGTAGCACCTCCTGAGAGTCCATTGAGTCAATCGACTGGAGCAGGGGAGCTTCCCAGTCGATTGACTGGAGGCCAAATTCTGCCAACTTTTGCTTTAGACTCCGATTTTCTCCGAGTTTCCTTCTATGGGCTTTTGACACTGAGTCATCTTGATTCGCACCTGAAACGCATGAAAAGGGGATCAAATGACATCGAATAATCGTCAAAAACGAACTAAAGCTATAGTAAAAATGGGCATTAATGAGTCGAAAACTCGACTCATCAGCTGCATCAGTTAAAGAAAAGTGAAAAGCCTTTAATTTAAAATTTTCCACTGAGACTCCGTAAGGTCGGAGAGTCTGGCAGATGCCATGAAGACTCTGCAGCTGCTTGGTGGCTGATTCCCCTTGCCGACCCGAAAACTTTGGTAGATAGTGCACTACCGCAGTCTTGAGTTCTATCTCAGCTAGTTCTGGCCCCTCATAGATGCACCACGGTATATTCTGAAAATTAGGGGCAGCCAGCTCCTTCATCGTAGGCTGATACAGCTCCACCTGATCATCACCAGCTCCATCGTCCTCATTGACGTTATCACCAACCACACTACCTGCACGAGACATTATGCAGCAAGTAGCCAAGTACATGAAAAATAAAAAATAAAATCAAAGAAAAACAAAAACAGCTTCACCGAAGCGCAGCTCCACGGTAACGACGCCAAAATTTGATGCGAGTCGTCTGACGCGTCAAACTTAATATTTATCTCCTGCGTGAAACTAGTAAGTGGCAAGCAGGGTCGAACCCAAGGGAGCTGGTGTTGTTGAAGCTGTCACTAAAACAATTAAAAGAGGGGGGGTTGTGAGTGATTTTGAGTGCAAAAGAGAGAATAGTAAGCAGAATTCAATAAGAGAGAACATTCAGCTTAGGGTTTCTATTGTGACATGTTTATCATTGACTGCTAATAATCAAATCTCAATTTCTAAGTGTGGTTATTCCGGCAAAGATAACAACCCAAAGTGTCCCGGCAAAGCTGATACACCACAATCTAACCCGGCAAAGGTGTTAGACTTCTAGTTCTTTCCTAAATACAATAATCCGGCAAAGGTATTATTAAATCTAGGTGTCACTACCTGTCTTTACGGCAAAGTATCCAACAAGTATTAACGGTAGGGTTTGAATTGTTAGGCTTAAGCTTTACGGCAAAGTATCCACTTAGCTTCACAATTCAATCCTTAAAATTAAGCACAAGAACTAGAGAAACAAGAAATTGCATTAAGAATAAAATCTCAAAATATAAGTCACAATATGCGAAACCCTAAACTGAATTAGGAATTTAGCTACACATAATGGAAATTAAACACATAATGAGTAAGAAATTCTCTTCTCTCGTCGAAAGCTTCGTTTTCTCCTCCAGAGCCGTCTTGGTCTTCGTAGAATATGAGATGCTGGAAACCCTAACCAAAGATCTTATTTATAGCAAAAAGTAGGGTTTCCAAGTCTGATTTTTGGGCTTGATTTCCAAGTTTCGGCCTGCTGACATCATCAAAACGCGTTGCTGATGTCATCATCGCTGACCATGTACATATTAGCTCCACAGACTATGAACACTTTAACTGCGCACTTAAAATGCACACGGTCCGTGATCCTTTTGGAGACAGTTGTTCACCCATTCTGAGCGCCAGCTTTAGCTTCGGCTCTCGATTTGACCATTCAAATGACCTCGGATGCTCTCGGTGTGAACTAGAGAGTTGTAGGGAATTGACCTACGCAACGACATGTAGCTCGTATTTTTATGATCAGTGGTCAATTCCCAACACTCCGTCGAACGTCCGAATGTCTGATCTGCCATTGTGGTGTTTTTGGCATGAAATGTCGTCTTTTATGTGTGTTTCCTCCTAAAGCTTCCGAAGCACCTGAAATGCAAAACCATACTAAAAAGTAATTGTTCGCATAATAAGGTGTCGAAATAAATAAGATTAGTTGATTCGACGAGTCGTATAAATACGACTCATCAGTGAACAAGACAAGCAAGCTGTATATATGTGGTCAATACTTATTGTAGTCAATGATCACTTCTTGTACTCTTGTAACCATAATTAGTAGCTTATGGTTAATAATTGGTTGATTGTAATTTTTATGTGTACCATTAGAAGATTGAAATATGTATACTGAAATGGCATTTTACATGTTCCAACAATATGTAATTGATGCAATTTGTTCGACTTATTGTTTGTATCTGTTTCTGTTCAACAAATCATGCAGGTAGTTATAATGGGGTGGGAGTTTGCACACTGCAACGACCTTGAAGCCTTATTGTTGTGTAAAAGGTTTACGCTCTTTGATGCTCTGATGTACATCTTTGTTATAACTTCATCTATGAGGTCAATACTTATTAGTAGTAGTCAATGATCACTGCAATAACGAATGGTTGTTCGTACAAATTTTTGTTTAATATTGGTAGTAAATGATCATAATACGTACTATTCCTATCATAATTCGTAGACCATTCTGTCATTGATGTGTATAAATTGTATTATAATGATCATAAGCACAGAGACCATTCTGTCATTCAGGTACAAATCGTTTATTTCTTCATCTGGGTGTTGTCAACTCTGAATCTTGTTTGTAAATTTTGGAGCTTTTTGGGGATTGCAATGGTGGGTCATTGTTGGATTTTTGAGTCATTGATCAGAGAACTGGTGTTTGTGATTGTGGCTCTGTGTTGATATTCATCTTGAATATGTCGAAATTGAAATTTTTGTGTTGTACATTTTGTTTCTTTGATGGATTGTGTATTTCATGATGTTGGGTTTATTGAGCAGGTTGAGGTTTGTTTTGGGTCTGGTCAAAACCGAATCTTTTATGTTTCAAACTAGATTTTTGAAGGATTTCAGTAATGGGTCGATGCTGATTTCTTAAACAATTGAACATATAAGAAGATCATCATACCATGATGTGGTGCGAGTTTCGGAGATTCAGAAGGTGCTGGACATAAGCGGTGTGCAGACATATGTGATCAACAGTGCAAGAGTCTTGTTCTTGAATGAGAGGCCACAGCCCAAATCTGGGAAAGGAGTATCACACATTTGTGAGATTTGTGGGAGAAGTTTGATGGACACATTTCGGTTTTGTTCATTGGGGTGTAAGGTTAGGCATCATCATCTTCCTCATTTCTGTGGTTTTTGATGTTTACTGCTTTGGAAAAATCTTTACATTTCCTATATGTTTTGCAGGACTACAGAGAGCCATCAGAAGGTCTTCACATTGTTCCGGAATACGTGAAATCCCATTGATCCGAGCATGATCACTTTGAAGGCTTTTGGTTTTAGAGATCAAAACTGTTTCTTATTTATCTAGTCATTTTGAATTTTTTCAACCAGCTTGTACTCACAATGATTATCCAGTAAAGATGTTTAAATAGTTTTGTTCCTGGCAACTTCTGTTCCTTTAGATACGAATTATACGTTAAAAACTACGTATTATATCTAAAACGATGCAGTCTTAACTCAAAATCTATGTATTTTAACTTGTAATATACGTAAAATGATACATAATGCTACGTATTTTAGCATTTCACTTAAAACGAAATTAGGCAGCTTCATAGATGATGTTACGTAACATGATACATAATGCTACGTATTTTGGCGCTTCACTTAAAACGAAACTAGACAATTTCACATAAAATTCGTAGTTGTTGTGTATATAACATTCGTAGATTTGTACATAAAATTTGTAGCTGTTGTATATAACATTCGTAGATTTGTACAAAAAATTTGTAGCTGCTGTGTATATAACATACGTAGATTTATAAATAAAATTCGTAATCAGACATAGACAAGGCATTTTAAAGTCGCATATAAACATAGCATTGTAGAAGTTATAGCTTACAACCTTTAAAGTATTACAATTTCATATTTATACTAAAATCTAGAGCTGATCAGGCCAGAGGAAAGTCCCAATCGCATATTCCCTGAGCTGATCCAAGCTGCCTTCAAATTTCAATCCATACTCACCCAGCAACAGCTTCAGCCTCATCTCATCCATCTTCTTTCTTAAAACGGGGATAATGCAGCGGCATCTGAAAGCCTAATATCTTCGGATCAATCCTCAAGCCAAAACAATGAAAATAGGCTACTAGCATCTAAGCATCTGAAAAATAGGAAGTATAAAGATTCTTACTTCCTAGCCATTGCTATTTAAACTACTTTATTGGCAGAAAAAAGCACTAGGATAGGCTGCTATCATATGTTCCATACTAGGATAAGCTGCTATGATATGTTCCATACTACGAATTATGCATAGTATACTACGAATGATTACAAAAACCAGGTACAAATTATGCATCCTACGCTACAAATTTTAAGAATTCAGGTTTGAATGAACTCTTATATCATGTGTATTACACATTATGCATATTATACTCTGAATCATCTACTACGAATTTTGCATCATTATCTATCAATTTTAATTACCCATTCAACGCATATGTAACCGTGTTAGTCTATAGTTAACGAAACACACATTGCATCCATCTGACTATCACTCAACAAATGTCTCAACAGGGGTACAATTATATTCGTAGTCGAGGATGTACATGACTGAAGACTGTTTCATGTGAGCTAAAGAGAAACACATTGCACATTTTTTCGACCATTAACATAAGCCACTGTCACTACAGAGCAATTGCCACCAATGGTATAAATGGTTTGACAGTATGAGTCTCTTTAATGGATAGTATAGGCCTCGACGTAGGGCCAGGTAAGGGTCAGCCCCGCCCGAAAATATTAGGGTCAGGTGGGCTTTATACATTTTTTGTTAATATTGAATAGTAAGGGGCAGGGTCGGGTCGGGTGACAACCATATTTAGCAACCCTTCAAAACATTAAGCCCTATTTTTGGAAGGACATCAGAGGGTCGGGTCTACCCGAGAACAACCCGACACCCAAGTTCTACCATTAAATGGGAACTTACATCACCAATAAATTGTGCATATATATACACAATATCATGGTTGAGCTACTAAAATAGCATATCTTCATGTAATTTATAGTCACAAAGCTTACAATATTGCCTTAAGCTGGGCGATGTGAAATACTGTCAAACTCAAATATTTTGCAAGTTGATCCGCTTTTACGTTTGCTTCCCTTCTAATGACGAAAACATTCCAGCCAGGATGATTATCCAATACCTCTAAGCACCACTTGTACCATTGAGATGGTTCATTATAACCTGTAGTTCTAGATGGACTGATAAACTTGTGCAACAGTAGTAGATGACATCTGCTAAAGTATTACATTGTTCCACGACATTCCATTTGTCAACCTTGACACCTTCCCAGACTGACTTAGACCACCAACATTTGAGAAAAAGGTGGTCTTCTGTTTCCATTACATAATTACACGTACAGCGGGCATCTAACATCTGCTTTGATATTCCTTATGTACAAGTTATAACCAACTGCCAAGGCCTTATGATAGCATCTCTGACAGATGCCTTGTCGCGAGGCAAATGCAAAGATAAATTTATAAGTTCACTACTTTAGTGGCTCACTATGGGATTAGCAAGCGGTAAGTAGGGGTCGTACCCAAGGGAGTCAGTGTGGAACAGTTGTTCTTGAAAAGAAAGAAAAATGAAAGTAATTACAGGTTGGGTTTGAGTGGTTTTAAACTGAAAGTAAATGACAGAAAGTAAAGTGCTGAAATTAAAGTGCGGGAAAGTAAATTGTTGGAAAGTAAGTGCGGAAAGTAATTGCGGAAAGTAAATACTAAAAGTAAAGTGCTGAAAGTAAGTGCTTGAAGGACAAGACTTACTAAAAGTAAATTCTTGAAGGACAAGACTTATGGAAAGTAAGCAGTTGATATGGGTATTGAAAGTAAGCAGTTGATATTGATACTGAAAGTAAATTGCAAGGTGGTGTTTTGATCAAAGGAAAGCATTCGGTTTAGGGGGTTTATATCATATCATCGTTCATCATCGACTTCTAATGATCTTACTAAATGTTCTAAGGTGTAGGTTGTTCCCTTTCGAGACTTAACCCTAAGCAAGACTTTTTCAAGCGCATGCCACACCGGCTAGTCCTTTTCAAGACATAGCTTACTAGTTCTAGCTAGGCTAATTCCTCCTTTCGAAGTATCTTAGCCTAGGTGCATCCACTTGATCAGTCATTTCCGATCAACCAAGTGGTTTTAAAGATGGATTAGACTACTCTACCAAGCTTTGCCCTTTCGATGCATCCACTTGGTTTTGCAGTCCAATCCGGATCGAACTACCCGACTAAGCTTTGCCCTTTCGATGCATCCACTTAGCCTTGTTATGTTCTACCCCAATATATGGCACAAAGAACTAGTTAGAACACTAAGTAGCATTAAGCAAAGAGTCTAGAACGGTTTATGATATAAATACACCCTTCAACCGAATGAAGAGTTTAGTTACGAATATTCATTGAGGTGAATACCATAGCTAAGTACAGGAAAAGTAAAGGGTTTGGAAAAAGTAACTCAAGAACAAACAGGAGTACTTATGAATAAACAGGAGTACTCAAGAACAAACAGGAGCACTCAAGAACAAACTAGAATACTCAAGAACAAACAGGAGTATTCAAGCTAGAATACTCAAGAACAAACAGGAGTATTCAAGAACTAGAGAGATGTACTTCAAGAACAAACAAGAGTACATAAGAGAGATTTTGGGATGGATGAGGGATGATAATTCAAGGAGGGGTGCACCTCCTTTTATAGCCATGAAGTGGCGGTTTAGGGGGAGATATTTTGCTCCCCACTTGGCTCTAGTTCTCTCCCAATGCCTCTAGTTCCTCCCCAACTCCGGTTTGGACTTAGTTGCTCTTCGGTTGGAGTTTGGATGAGTCAAAGGGTGGCACATGGAGAACACATGGGCGGCTAGGGCTCCAAAGGGCAACCACTTGACTTAGTTGCGCTTGGTTGAGGCTTGGTTATTGGTTACAAGGGTAGTTTCATCCTAAAAGATCTACCGACTAAACTAGTTAGAAACCAACCAGGAATATTGGATCTTTAAGATATTTAGCTGGCCTTCGCCGGAGTTTGGCCGGAGCATGATTGGTCCATGGATTCCCTTGATCGGAGCTCAACCGGAGGCTCGCTGGAGCTTGGCCGGAGTTGGCCGGAATCTTGTCTGGATTTTTGGTCGGAGGTGCTTTGCTCTTGGATTGCATATTTTGAATGTTGAAGCAATTCTAAGACTAATGGTCGAGACCGTTTTGCCAGAATCTAGTCGGAACATGGTCGTGGCCTGATTTGAAGTTCAGCGTGGGCGCAGGCCTTGGACGGGGGCCTAGTTTTCTCGGTCGCGGCCTCGGACGCTGGTCTCGGGCACGCTCGGGTCAGGACCTGGGCGCGGCTCGGGCGCGGCCTGGGCGTGGTTTGGGATTCTCGGCCATAGATTAATTCACTCGGGCGTTTTGTCTGGAAATTGAGATTCACCAAGTCATTTGACATTTTAAACAATTTGGTCAAGCCAGATTTTCCAGATTCCATGGTTTGGTCGAGCGACTTGGATTTGGTGCCTATGCGCGCGTGGCCTTTGCTTTGGACTTGGGCCAACTGCCAATCTGCTCGGGAATTCTCCTTGGTTTCTCAACATTGTCCACCTTATTTGTCATTTTGATCAGTTTGGTCGAGGTGGATTCGTCAGATAAGATCGTTTGCTCGAGAAACTTGATTTTGGACCTAGATGGCCTGGCTGGTGCGCTGGAATGCTGGGGCGCGGCTGGCTCTCCTTGGGCCCTGGCTGGCCAGATTGACTTGTAATCCATTTTTGGCTTAAGGACCCCCTTTTTAGCTCGTTTTCTCTCTAAATCTCAAAATAGCCTGTAGAACAAAAGTGGAACTAACAAGTAATATTTGATAAGATAAAGTGTCTAATTTGGTGGGTTTAACTTTTTCGATGAGTCGTATAAATACGCTCCATCAATCTCCATCCAAAAAATTTCACATTTCTTGGCAATGGCATCTAACATCTGCTTTGATGATTTATCACAATTAAAATCAAGAGTTCTGTTGCTCCTTGATTATCTTGATTCGATTCGGAGCAGTATAAGTGCCTTGATTGTCTCTCAGTTGCTCCTTATCAGACTACTTAGCACAAAAGACGCAGTTCAGTCGACTCCATTATTAATAGCTCTTCCTGTGCTGTTTGTATGGTTTCATTTGTTCTGTTAAGGCCAATATGAACCAGCTTTTCTCAGATATCCCTTACATGAAGCCATGATGAAAGTAAGAACCCTTGCCGCCAGCTCCAGCAGCCGCAGCTTCAGATTTGGTAGGCTTATCGACGAATGTTTCAACAGGTGCGATCACCCTACTTGCCACAAGTCATGCAAACCATAAGAACCGCACCACCTTTCCCCAGCTGTGCCAATGAATCTCCAGAACTCTTGTTGTCGTCTGCCTTGGTACCAGGTGCTCTAGGCCTCTCAAGCAAAATCTCCTCAGTAGAAACCATGGTAAGTCTGGCACCAACATCTTCATGTACCGCATCTCCGAACTTAGCCCAAGAACGCCTCTCAACAGCGCGCTTACTGAGTCTAGCTTTAGCGAGCTTTCTCACACGCGTGGTGGTGGTACTCTTGACCTTATTCCCCTCATCATCGATTTTATACTCGACGATCTTCTTGATCCCGTTCTCGTCTGGTCCGATGACCTGTCGCGTCGGGAGGAGGAAGTCCAGATCCTCGTCGTTGTCATCCTCCAGCTCGCCCCATCTCAATTTGTTCGTCGCCATGATTGAAATTTCGACGGAAGGAGGAGCGTGACAACAAGGTTTCCATTGAGTGTTAACTTCAAAACCTCCATTGTTCTTTTGTTGTCCCTTTCATCCCACACCAGACAACTGAATGTTACTGATTTAATTAGTCTTTATAAATTAAAATGGATGGAAGGTAAGACAATGATCAGTCAATATTTTGACTGATTATTCGCTACATTCGATGAAGGATAACACTCGTTCTCTGGGCAAATTGTCTCTATTTGATATCTTTCTGTAGTGTTTCAGGTTAAATTGACATATCATCGCTCCTTGGGCTCAAGATGTCGAAAGAACGAAAAAGATCAACAAAAATGGCCAAAAACGGGCTTTGCACCGGCCAAGGGCCGTGACCACCGTGACGTCTCATCAGAGTCACGGTAGGTTCCAGACCCAGAAGAAAATGACGATTCAGGCGACTGGCGTGACCCACACTATAGGTCATGGTAGTCACGGTACGTTTTTACCTCAGAGCAAATCAGCCCCGGCCGTGACTGCCGCAACCCACACCAATGGTCACGGTAGTCACGGCACTTCCGAGCAGAATTATCCTGTTATTTCCAAAAATCGATTTTGGGCTTTCTTGCCTTTCTGGACGATCTATAAAAGGAAACACGACCAGATTAGACAGGTGTGCTTATTTTGAGATTGAAGAACCCTAACTTGGGAGAGAAGACAGAGTTCATCACGAGAGATTCGTCGATCACCCGCGTCATTACGGTTTCCTCGCCCTTTTCTCTTTATTACACTATTTGTGGTTTAATCACCATGAATAGCGAGTAGACTTCCTTATTCTGGGATCCTACGGATCTCGTGCTATGTACCCAACTCTCGTGTGATCAATTAACGTTTTGATTTATGCGATTCGAATATTCAATTTCATTGTGTGCTTAATTTTATCGTTTTGTGCAAGTATTTACATCAAAGGGTATGTTTGCAAGCTAGAACGTATTTAGATTAATTACCAAAAGATGGATGGGTCCTAGGTATTAATCGGATTACGTGAAATTGATGTTAGGTCATGGTAGTACATGATTTAATAGGAAAACCTTTAGTTTAATAATCGAGATCGTTGATAATCCGTGGATGGGCGGCGTTCAACGATTGACATTAATCTAGACAATGATCCGTTGATGGGCGGCTTGTCTAGTGTTATTTCGGTTTAATTCCATATTCGATAGCATGAGTAATTACGTGACATGATTGCATGATTAGTGGGGTTAGCACGGGTGAAGTACGGTCCTGGAATTCTTTCCCTGATAAAGTCACCACCTTTATTTTTCTGTTATTTAATTTCTGCAATTTTCGTGACACACCAAAACCTTTGTTAAATCGGAATAGCTAAATAGGTCACGTTGTTTGCTAGTATTCATACACCTGTTCCTTGGATCGACCCTTGGCTTACCAAGGTTTATAAATTTTGTTTGACTACGATTTGACCCCTAAAACTCATAATTTGACAACTATAAAGGGTTAAAAATACGCTTGTCAAAATGGCGCCGTTGCCGGGGAACAGCGTTTAGTGTGATATTGGATTTAACGTGTGTAGTTTAGACTATTCCATCTCGTTCGCTACTTGACTTTTTCCTGTTACGTTCACTCTTCCCTTGGCTTTTTGCAGGTGATATTTCGTACATGCCAAGGAAAACACCCAAGCAGAAGAAGAAGATTCAGATTTCGGATGAGGACACACCGGACCACCGAAACAACACTCGCAGGGTCCAAAACGAAGCTCGACAGTTACGAGCACTGAACCGCAATCTCGCAGCGCTCAACATGAATCAGAACAACCCATCTTTGCTGAATGGAGTGGTCGAAAATGACTAGCAGCGTCCTCTACAGCAGCCAGTGCGCAGGACACTGGGAGATTACACTGCCCCACGTGTCTCCGGTTTCCAGTCTGCTATTGCACCGCCCGACATTGCCAACAACACATGGGAACTCAAAACAGGGCTCATTCAAATGGTGCAGAACAACCAGTTTTCTAGAAGGATGAACGAAGACCCTCACCAGCACCTAAAGCGGTTTGTCCAGATGTGCAACACGGTGAAGACAAATGGTGTTCCTCCAGAGTCCTACTACATGAGGCTTTTCCCATTCTCGCTGTCTGACAAGGCTAGTAGGTGGCTAGACAGTCACGCAGACGACACTTTTACTACCTGGGATAAATTGGCTGAGGCATTCCTACAACAGTACTTCCCACCATCAAAGATAGCACACTTCAGGAAACAGATCATCTCGTTCCGTTCTATGGATGGTGAGACCCTGTACGAGGCTTGGGAGAGGTACAAAGAGCTGATGAGACTGTGCCTTCATCACAATCTGGAGCTGTGGCAGATTATTGATACTTTCTATCAGGGAATCGATCATGGGATGCGCACCTTAATCAACCAAGCAGCTGGTGGGGGACTGAACGGAGTCCCGCTAGAAGACACCTATGAGATTATAGAGAGACCAGCCCAAGATTACCACCTCTGGACCAGCGATCGAGGGAATCCCAAGGACAGAAAGGGGGTGCAAGATCTCTACATTGCTGATAGCACCAATGATATTGCTGAGTTGACCAATACAGTAAAAATACTCGCAACCAAAATAAAAACTCTGAAGACGGCCTCCTCTATGAAGTCATCTGATGTTGCCAATGTTGGTGTCTATTGTCAGATTTGTGGCTCACCCTCCCATTTTGCAGATGGCTGTCCGGTGATGGGACAAGATAGTAAAGGCAGAAGCCAGGAGGATGTCAACTATGCGGGGCAGTACAATCAAGAATCAGGCATAAACCGGTGGGATAATCCGAACAGGAATAATCCCAACCTTTCTTACAAGCCACAGAATCAGGCCGCACCAGGTTTTCCTTACAGACAGCAGCATGAGAACGCTCCCTACCAGTCAAGGAATAAGTACAATAACCAAGCTCACCAACAACAAAATCAGAATTCAGGGAGCTATAACAACCAAGATCAGCCACAGCGAGATCAGAATTCAGGATCGACGTCTAACATGGAAGCCATGCTAGCAAGCTTCATAACCGAACAGCGAAAGACGTCTGATAATAAGCACAGAATGTTTGAGGAGCAGCGAAAGGCATATGAGCAACCCACCACTGAGGTTAGAAACCTGCAAAAGATGGTGGAGCAGCTCGCTATTCATGGCAGAATGCTGGAAAATCAGATTGCCCAACTAGCAAATTCAGCAAGCAGGGAGCAGGGGAAACTTCCATCGAAGCTAGATCTGAATCATATGGCATCGGTGAATGCCATCACATTACGAGGAGGAAAACATATTGAAATGGTTCCAGCTCAAGCCACTCGAACTCCGGCTGCAAAATCAGCACTTGATCCTACACCTGCCGAAGGGGAAACGTCAAAGGAAGCCAAAAACCGAGCTAAAAATTCTGCGCAGACAGTGGAGCCAGCCCCCTATATGCCACCGGTCCCTTTCCCTCAGCGACTCAAGGGTGCAAGGAGGGATAAAGAGTTCATGCAGTTCGTCGATAAAATTCGTACTCTTTACATCACGATGCCTTTCACCGATGCCATCACCCAGATTCCGACTTATGCCCAATTCATGAAGGAGATTCTGACTGGAAAACGGAAGATTGATGGTACTGAGACGGTGGCCTTGACCGAGGAATGTAGCGCAGCCACACACCAGCCCATGCCACCCAAACTTCAAGACTCGGGGAGTTTTTCTATCCCTTGTGATATTGGTGGTTTTCCTATTCGTCGTGCCTTACGTGATCTTAGTGCTAGTGTGTCTATCATGCCTTACTCTTTATACTCTAAACTGAATTTGGGTGATCTTTGTCCTAGTAATGTCATTATTCGCCTTGCGGATCGTTCTTGTAGACTCCCGAGAGGTATTCAGAAGGATGTTCCAGTCAAGGTGAAGAACCTGTATTTTCCTGCTGATTTCATAGTGTTGGACATCTCTGAGGACGTAGATATCCCAATTATTCTTGGTAGACAATTTCTATACACAGCTAAGGCAGTCATTGACATAGATAGATGTTCCTTAGCCTTGCGAGTAGGCAGTAACAGGATTGTTTTTAATTTGCCTGACATGTCTAAGAGTCCTAGTCTGTTCGCTGACTGTGATATATTGGACTCTGCTGCTATTGATGATCCTATTTCACTTACTTCTATTGAGCCTTGCAGAGTTTTACAAGGCTGCTGACGGAGGCGACACTGCACTGTCGTTAAGGTGCAGCGTGCTCTGTGCAAATAAATTTATAATATCCGCTACTCGCGACTACACTACTGGGTAGTAAGTGGTAAGTAGGGGTCGAACCCAAGGGAATTAGGTGGAATATGTTGTTCTTTAAGGATTTGTACAGCGAGGGAACGTGTTTTAGGTTGGTTGAGATTTTAGCGCGAGTAATTAAACTACTATTTTTGGTTTTTTTGGGTTTTTATGCGGAAAAGTAAATACGGAAAATAAATACTGAAATTAAATACTGAAAGTAAAGAGTTAAGGGAAAGAAGACTTACAGTGGGTGATGCGTGATTGCGATTCCTCCGGTAGATGAGCGGTTGATAGTTGAGCAGTTTATAAAAGTAAATACAGGGGGGTTTTTGGTAATTCAAGGAAAAGTATTCGGTTTCAGGGGCCTTGTATCATAGCCTGTTTATCATTGGCTCTTAGTGATCCTTCTAAGTATTCAAACGTGCATCAAGGCAATTCCAAGCACTCGATTTGCCACACTGTCTAGTCTTTTGCAAAAGTGTTCGATAGTGAATCGAGGCCATTCCAAGCACTCAACTTGCAACACCGTCTAGACTTTTGCAAAGAACGTAGAGCCCTTATTCTATTTAGACTAATACCCCATTCCAAGGTATATTAGCCTGTGTGCATCCATTTGGTCAGTCATTCCCGAGCAACCAAATGGTGTTTTAGAGAGGTCAAACTCCTCAGATAAGCTTTGCCATTCCAAGCATCCACTTACCCGAGTATGTTTACAAATCCCCATGGAAGAGCTTTTGCTTGTCAGGCACTCAACCTTGGAAGATTCTAACCTAATATATGGCACATAGAACAAGTTTTGAATACAGAGAAAAAACTCTAAGAATTGCCTAAAACATTTTATGATACCAGTACACCCCTTTAACCGATATCTACGAGTATCCATAGAAGAGGATATCATAACTAAATACTCGGGGTTTTTTGAAAACAGTAAGAGGGAAAGGGGTGGAATACTCAAGAACCAACAGGAGTATTCCCAATTTCCTACTGAATACTCAAGAACCAACATGAGTATTCTCTAAAGTATAATACTCAAGAACAAACAGGAGTATTATTTCCAAAGCGTATAATACTCAAGAACAAACAGGAGTATTATTTCCAAAATCAAACCAAACTTACAAGTAACCAAAACTTAGAGAGATAAGTGTTTTACAATTTTTGGATGATGAAATGAGGAGGAGGAGCTCCATATTTATAGGCCAGGGGAGGAGAATGGAGGGTGGAGATGGTGGCATGTGGAGGAGCATCCAAGGGTGGAGGAGGAGGGGAGGAGCATGTGGAGGAGAAGCCTCCACTTGTCATCTTCTCCATGGTGCTCATCTAGCCGCCGGCGGCTTTGGGAGGGGAGGAATGAGGTGGTGACAAGTGGAGCAAGGAGAGTGGAGGAGCCACCATGTGAGGGAGGAGCCGCCGGTCACCCAAGGAGGAGAAAGGTGTTGCCACCCAATGACTCATCCTTTTCACCAAGTAGCCGGTCATCCTTTGCACATGGATGAGTTTTGACAGTTTTGTACTGTCTTTACAAAACTATCAATCCAATTTCGCTCCGTCTGACTTTGATTGTTCCTCGGATGGATTTTGATTTGAGTAATTCAACGTCAGGATCTTGAGATTTCTTCGTTCAGCGTCTGATCTTGACCTTGGATTGACTCTTATCATCTTTTCAGCGTAAAATCCTCTCCTTAGCGTGTTTTCACTTTAATCTCTCAAATGCCCTGTGGAAATATATCGGGACTAACACGTCGAAGTTAGATAGACAAACAGTCTAATTTGGTGGGGTTTACTGTGTTTTTGATGCATACAATTATGGTCCATCAGATCACCCCACACTTTTAGTTGTTCGTCCCGAACAATGCTATTAAAGGGCGGCACTCTAAGTTTGGTTTGTTAAAATATGAAAATTAGACTGTGGGACTCGATTTATCCTAATTCATGCATTACTTACTTATTACCAAATTGAACTGCGTAAATAAATAGAAGTAACTTGATACGTGTACCTTCGTGCCGAGATGCAATTTATTCTGGATGTTTCGAGAGATAGCCCTTTTTAGGCTCCTGGACTGCAACCTCGGGATCGTCTCTTACTATATGGTTTCCTTGTAGCTTTCTCTAGCACGTGATTCGGTTCGGGTTTCACTGGTTTTGAGTACTTTGATTTCTTTTGGCGAGGGACTGCTTTTTTGTAGTGAATCGGCCTTTGGCCTTTGATTTGACGTCTTGAGTACTTCACTTTTGTTCGGTTAAAACCTTCACAATTTTGGGCCTTAGGCCTCTTGATTTGCTTCTTCGAGCTTTTTGCGTCTTTGTGACTTGCTAGTCCATTTTCTCAAGCCTTTTTGGGAGGTCCAATCATCGCCCGCAAGCCTATGGAAATACCTCCCCGCTCTTCTCGTTTTTGCCGTTTTCGCGCGGGTCAAGGTGAGGGTCGCTCATCTATTTTATCGGCTACTTTGACTGTCGTTTTGCGCGGGTCAAGATGAGGGTCGCTCATCTATTTTCTCGGCTACTTTGACCGGAGATAGGACGGTCTAATTCCCGTCCTCGCCTTTTGCATTGCATGGCGGAGATGACTTCAATCTTCACTGAAACCCGAAGTGCAGCCTCCACTGACAACGAAAACCATATAGTTTGATCTGATCCTTTGATTGCTTGCCAAGCCTCTCTAGGGCATTTCTATCAACTCCACATCCCTAGTTTATCTCAGCACAAAGGGACAAATGAGAAGTTACGTTCTAAGTTTTTAGACAGTTGAATTTTCACAAGGTAAATGCATGAATTTCGGTCTATCTTTTTCACATTCTTAAGTTCATACTTTCAAAAAGATACACTAAAAAAAGAAAAACATGTTGTTTATTTATGTACACATGCGATTCTCACCCCACACTTTCGAACGAAGTCGTGCCTTTCAGCACTACTTAGTTCGAAAGCCATGCAAGCAGATGTTATACGAGAAGGAAATGACTTAAGGAAAGGTAAGATCAGAACTCCCTTATTGTGTCGAATGGCATGAGGCTGGATAATTGAGGGAGTTCGGCTGGGGCCTTGAACTCTCAGCGCAGGCCCGGTAGTTCACGGAAGCTGCCTGGCTGATCCGATCGTGCTCCAAAAACCAATTCCTAAATAGTCAAATCATTCTATGCACCAAGTGGGTGAGAGCGACTTATTAGAAAAGTAAAATACAGAAAATAAAAGACAGAAAAGTGCGGAAAGTAAGATAGTGTCGGGTTACCTCCCGACCAGTGCACTTGTTTAACGTCGTTGGCTCGACAGTACCTTATTCCTGGATCATTGGTTGGGGTCCCATGGGTGGCTTAGGTCGAATTTTGCCACTGTTCCTGTGTTGACTTTTGCTTTGCCTTTTCCCAATTTCTTGCGAGATGATGGGCTTGAGTCCAGTTCCCGTTGTTCTGGTGATTTCTCCTTCCAACGTCTCTGAGAAGGTGAGGGAACTTTGACCATAGCTGCTGGCCTTGTTACTTTTTTGGTCTTTTTTGGCAAGTTGGAAATCTGCGTACCGCGATCTGAGATAGGTATTATATCTGGCGGTTTCTTTGTATCCGTGCGGCTATTGTCAATGTAGAAATGTGCAATTTTGCCGCCGAACTTAAGTGATAATGAGCCCTTGCCCACATCGATCCTTGCTTTAGTAGCGTAGAGAAATGGTCGTCCCAAGATTATAGTTGGAGGATCATCTTCGCTGGTCTCTCCCATTTGTATCACATAGAAGTCTGCAGCAATTACGAGCTCTCCCACATGGAGTATTACGTCTTCCAGCACTCCAATCGGACGGATGCACGATTTATCTCCTAGCTCGATATTTGACCTGGGTGGTTTTAATGGACCCAGTCCTAACAAGTAATATAAGGAGGAGGGCATGGCGTTGATAGCAGCACCAAGATCGACTAAGCACTTCTGAATCTGTGTTTCACCAATTCCGCAGGTGACTGTATAGGCCCCTGGGTCTTTATCTCTTTCTGGTTGTGACTCATGATCTGAAGTGAGGGCTCTTTCTATTGTCGGGCCATTCTGCTCATTCCTTGGCTTAGGATCTGTATTATTGGGCCCTTTAATATTTTGCTTTGAAGCATAAATATTAGTTGGAGAGTCCCACTTCAAATTGTTATCGTCATCCCATCCAGACGTTGGTATGTCAGAGTGTATGATCAGTGGTGGTGTTATGCACACAGTGAATGCGTACCGTCCATTGTCAACATGCGTAGCCCATGTTCTGCCATCATTGGGTCGGTCTTCCTCTTGATTCCAGTCAGGACGACGCCTACGGCTGAAGTGCTTATTTGTAAGTTGGTAAGTTGGGGATCGTGCTACTTCTCCAAGCGTCGTTCTTACCTTTGACCTTTTCATCATGCTAAGATTCGCCTTTGGATTCTGGATGGTCTGTGAAGGAAGTCTGCCAGGTTCGTTAGTGAGTGTTGACATCGCAGTGGCGAGATGGGACATTTGTTTGGTTAATTCTGAAATTGCGCCGTCAGTTTTTGCCTGGTATTGGTGTAGCAAAGTACCCAATTGATTTATGCTTCCTGTGAGCTCCTTCATAGTTTCATCCAGCGACTTGGTTTGTTCTTGTTGATTTTGCGAGCCGGTTTGGAACTGATTTGGTCCTTTTTGCTGATATTGGCCTGCTGATGGAGCGTTCTGGTTATACTGCCGGTGTGGGGGTTGGTAGAATGACTGAGCAGCTGGTTGACCGTTCTTCTGAGGATAGTTGTTGTAATGCCTGCTCGGGTTGGTTGCTTCTTCCTCTAGAATTTCGAGAGTTTCAGGCCTTATTTGCTCTTCTCTGGGCAACCTTGGGTCTTCATCCTCCTCTTGCTCTAAAGGTTTGTTGGCAAGCGTTTTTCCACTCCTAAGGGTCAAGGCATTCACATCTTTCTGTATGCCTTGAATGGTTTGCAAAAGGAGTCTCTCTGTCTCATTAGCATGCGTGGAGTCTGGGGTAGCAGGTTGAGAGATGTGCATTTTCAAGTCCGATAACTCTTCCTTGGTTTCGGCTTGGAATTGATGCATAGTAGCTGACAGTTGCGCAATCATGTCCTCAAGTGACTTGTTTGGTCCTAGATGATTGCTTGGACATGCGTTAGTTTTGTGGTCCGTAGAATCGCAAAACTCGCAAGATATTACTTAAACTGTCTGCTTTTGTAGGAATTGCATCATCATTTCCTTCATTTGCCTTATCTCTTCTGGTATTGAGTTTACTGGTGTCTCAGCTTGTGAGACATTTTCTGTTCGGAAGAATTCATTTTGACGGGTAGTCTCCTCTCTAAACCGAGCGTTTTCGGCTACATTGGTGATGAGATCCCTTATGCCGCTCAATGATAGATTCATCACGGATCCTCCTGCTGAGGCATCCAGTAGCATTTTTTCCAAGGGTTTAAGTCCATCAATGAGGTACTCGATGATGAGTTTCTCGGGCAATCCAATGGTACTGCAGCTTCTCTCCAAGCGGTTGAACTTTTCCAGGTAATCGTACATGGTTTCGTTAGGTCCTTGTCTGATGTCTTGCAGTTGCCTTCTTACTTGCATTGCTCTTCCTGCTGGGTAGTATTTGTCTAAGAACTTCTTCTGCATCTGAGCCCAAGTTCTGATGCTTCCGGAAGGCAATGAAAGGAACCAATCGTTTGCCGCGTCAATGAGGGAAAAATAGAACGCCTTTAACTTAAAGTCGTCTATGTTTGTGCCATTCGGTTTGAGGTTTTGGCAAATCCCATGTAAGCGCTGGAGATGAGTCATTGCTGATTCTCCACGAGTTCCTGAGAATTTTGGCAAGTTTTGGGCCACTGAAGTGTTGATGATGATATTTTCTAGCTCCGGGCCTTCATAGATACACCACGGCTGAACTTTGAAATCTGGTGCCGAGAGCTCTCCTAATGTAGGTTCGCGGTAGTTGTTGTTATCTCTGTAGTAGTCATCGAAAGCTGGTTCTTGTCTCGGCACTTGTCTAGGTTGTGGGGGCGGTGGATATCTTGGGGGTTGTCGTACTGGACCAGCTGCATTTCGGTCCTCAGGTGGTTCTTGGTTTCTGATGGCTTCCCTATCACGAGCTCGTCTGCTTCGGATGAGTTGCTCCGGATCATCCATAAATGGAAGTGGCACCTCATTGTTTCGATCGTACAGGTTCATCTCGTCATCATCTTGGTAGTCATGGTGACTTCCTTTGCGAGACATGGTTGTTTCGAGCGCGTATTGATTTGAACAACTTATTTGATGGCTAATTCCCCGGCAACGGCGCCAATTTGACGGAGGCGACACTGCACTGTCGTTAAGGTGCAGCGTGCTCTGTGCAAATAAATTTATAATATCCGCTACTCGCGACTACACTACTGGGTAGTAAGTGGTAAGTAGGGGTCGAACCCAAGGGAATTAGGTGGAATATGTTGTTCTTTAAGGATTTGTACAGCGGGGGAACGTGTTTTAGGTTGGTTGAGATTTTAGCGCGAGTAATTAAACTACTATTTTTGGTTTTTTTGGGTTTTTTATGCGGAAAAGTAAATACAGAAAATAAATACAGAAATTAAATACTGAAAGTAAAGAGTTAAGGGAAAGAAGACTTACAGTGGGTGATGCGTGATTGCGATTCCTCCGGTAGATGAGCAGTTGATGGTTGAGCAGTTTATAAAAGTAAATACAGGGGGGTTTTTTTGTAATTCAAGGAAAAGTATTCGGTTTCAGAGGCCTTGTATCATAGCCTGTTTATCATTGGCTCTTAGTGATCCTTCTAAGTATTCAAACGTGCATCAAGGCCATTCCAAGCACTCGATTTGCCACACTGTCTAGTCTTTTTCAAAGAACGTAGAGCCCTTATTCTATTTAGACTAATACCTCATTCCAAGGTATATTAGCCTGTGTGCATCCATTTGGTCAGTCATTCCCGAGCAACCAAATGGTGTTTTAGAGAGGTCAAACTCCTCAGATAAGCTTTGCCATTCCAAGCATCCACTTACCCGAGTATGTTTACGAATCCTCACGGAAGAGCTTTTGCTTGTCAGGCACTCAACCTTGGAAGATTCTAACCTAATATATGGCACATAGAACAAGTTTTGAATACAGAGAAAAAACTCTAAGAATTGCCTAAAACATTTTATGATACCAGTACACCCCTTTAACCGAATAAAGAGTTTAGCTACGAGTATCCATAGAAGAGGATATCATAACTAAATACTCGGGGGTTTTTGAAAACAGTAAGAGGGAAAGGGGTGGAATACTCAAGAACCAAAAGGAGTATTCTCAATTTCCTACTGAATACTCAAGAACCAACAGGAGTATTCTCTAAAGTATAATACTCAAGAACAAACAGGAGTATTATTTCCAAAGCGTATAATACTCAAGAACAAACAGGAGTATTATTTCCAAAACCAAACCAAACTTACAAGTAACCAAAACTTAGAGAGATAAGTGTTTTACAATTTTTGGATGATGAAATGAGGAGGAGGAGCTCCATATTTATAGGCCAAGGGGAGGAGAATGGAGGGTGGAGATGGTGGCATGTGGAGGAGCATCCAAGGGTGGAGGAGGAGGGGAGGAGCATGTGGAGGAGAAGCCTCCACTTGTCATCTTCTCCATGGTGCTCATCTAGCCGCCGGCGGCTTTGGGAGGGGAGGAATGAGGTGGTGACAAGTGGAGCAAAGAGAGTGGAGGAGCCACCATGTGAGGGAGGAGCCGCCGGTCACCCAAGGAGGAGAAAGGTGTTGCCACCCAATGACTCATCCTTTTCACCAAGTAGCCGGTCATCCTTTGCACATGGATGAGTTTTGACAGTTTTGTACTGTCTTTACAAAACTATCAATCCAATTTCGCTCCGTCTGACTTTGATTGTTCCTCGGATGGATTTTGATTTGAGTAATTCAACGTCAGGATCTTGAGATTTCTTCGTTCAGCGTCTGATCTTGACCTTGGATTGACTCTTATCATCTTTTCAGCGTAAAATCCTCTCCTTAGCGTGTTTTCACTTTAATCTCTCAAATGCCCTGTGGAAATATATCGGGACTAACACGTCAAAGTTAGATAGAAAAACAGTCTAATTTGGTGGGTTTTACTGTGTTTTTTATGCATACAATTATGGTCCATCAGCTGCCCTATCCCGATGAGTATATGCGCGGTGAGCACAGAGGGAGCAGCTGGTGCTGAACAGACTACAGGCTCGGGTAAGGAACCCTGCGAGGGAGAGCTGAAGCCTCTTCTCGACCCCAGTGATGTCTTTAAGGAGAGGACGACAAAGTGGCACTACAAACGAACGGTGTGCAGAAAATTCAGAAGAGGCGAGCGGATTCTTCTCTACAAATCACGCCTTAAATCTTTCCCTGGGAAGTTGCGCACCAAGGGAGGAAAGTCAATGGTGGTCGACGGGCAACACCTCCAGCATTACCACATCCTGAAGCACCGGGAACCACCCGACGACGTTGGAGATTGCTTCTAGTTCTTCCTCCCCCACTATGTCTCGCCAAGACGTTAAACTAGGTCTCTTCGGGGAGTAACCCGCGCTGTGAGTTTTATTTCATTGAATTTTTCATTTGCATTTTGTACATTACATGTGACCCTTGCAGGAATCCAAGTGTGGAGTGCACAAATTTCAGGCAGAAAACGGCTCGGGGCAACACAAGCAGATTTGAGCTGGGATTCAGTGGTGCCGTGACCTGCCGTGACCAATGGAAACATCACGGTAGTCACGGCAGGTTTATTTGGCCGAGAGTTTTCAGTGGTACCGTGACTACCGTGACACAATGTGCATGTCACGGTAGGTAAAAGCATCAGTAAGTTTTGGGGGGTGCGTGACTACCGTAACACCCTGGGATAGTCACGGCCGCACCATTCTCTTCTTCCCCAAAAAATATCAAAAATTTCAAATCACTTGCCTTGTTTCTTTACGATTTTCGATGCTAACCTATCACTCGTGCAGCAATATGTTTTTGTCTATTTATGCCAGCTCACGAGTCACGTTTCACTCCCTGGGCATCGCTTAATCTCCATGGATATCACGCCATCACTCACGAGTGAAGTTCCTATGCGCCTTTTTCTTATCTCTTATTTTTTTCGCTTCGGGACTAAGCTCATTTTTAAGTGTGGAGTGGGTAGCGCATAGTCACACGCATTGCATTTTGCATTCACTCTTGCATATGCTTAACAGTCTATGTATTGCGACTGAAATCCTTGTTTTTCTACGATACTCCTTGACTGATTGACACTTTTTTTGGATTTAAAGTCTAGGACTTGAAGTAGTGAATCGTGTGTGTATTCTTTTGAGTCAGTATCATTGCTAGCCTTTGCCTATCACATGTTCTACGTATTCCTTGAAGCATGTTTGAGACTTGAAATTAGTAGGCACCGGTTCGAAAATCTCAAAAACTTAAATATGCATATCTTTTTCTAGGTGGCCTTAGTACTAGTACGTGTTTACATAGACTTGTTGTGATTTGCATGCACCCGCTTTTATTCATACACTATGTCAAGTTTTAAGTGTGGAGTTAGACAATTGGCCTTCAAGTTTTCCCTCAAGAACAAAGTTCTTAATTTTCAAAGGGTGGGTGAAACATTGGCCCCAAGCACAGTTGTTTTTGAAAGAAAACCAGTTTCAAACAAAAAAAGGAAAAATTTCGTGAAAATGAAAACTTTGAAAAATGTTCTGCGAGAGCAGAAAAATACCAAGGACCTGGTGAGAAAAGTCGCCCCTTGTGTATTGGAAAACACTTTTGAATAACCATTTCTGCCCCCTTTTGCTTGATGTAGTGTAAGTCCATCTTCTCATTGCGTGCAAATCATGACTTGTCTTGCAAATTCATGTACTAGAAACTAAGGGACGACCCTCGTGCTTGCACTGAAATTTTGATGCAAATTTTTGTACTATTTTTCAGAAAATCCTTAAGCCAGGCTCCTCTTCTCTTACGGGTCATTGTCTAATCCTTGGCACCATGAGAATGAGCTTTGCGCCAGGAGCCCGTGGACTATCCCTAGATAGCATCGGTGAATGGCGAGCATGTTTTGTGTAACTATTCATGCTCTCATCACATTGCTATAGAACTATTTGGAACTTATGATGAGGCGTTTGCTAGTCGTGTGTACTGACCGTTTGAATGCATAACTCGTTTAATCTATGATTGCATGAAAACTTTGATGAAGATGTTTGACTTGAAATTGAGGTAACACGATGAATCCGGGGTATGACATGACTTTACTGTGGCTTGTTGAGCATCATTCATGCATACACGTTAGTTAGTTGTACATGGGATTTGTAGGTAGTCCCATTCCTGAAAACCTTCACGAGACTATACTCGTCCTACTAGGGCAGCCTAGTGGTTTAAAGGCTTGATGCATACGCTAAATGCATTCGTGTCCTTTACGACAGTGAGTTATCTTTTTGTCTTCATTATTAGTTAGAATTGATCACATGTCACTTGAGTGGGTAGCTTTGAAACATATGGTCGTTGAGCATTATATTCACTCGTGTATTTATTCTGCCATTTGTTCGACATTTGTTCGGGGCGAACAAATCCTAAGTGTGGAGTGTTTTGATATTGACTGATTATTCGCTACATTCGATGAAGGATAACACTCATTCTCCGGGCAAATTGTCTCTATTTGATGTCTTTCTGTAGTGTTTCAAGTTAAATTAACATATCATCACTCCTTGGGCTCAAGATGTCGAAAGAACAAAAAAGATCAACAAAAACGGCCCAAAACGAGCTTTGCACCGGCCAAGGGTTGTGACCACCGTGACGTCTCATCAGAGTCACGGTAGTCACGGTAGGTTCCAGACCCAGAAGAAAACGACGATTCAGGCAACTGCCGTGACTGCCGTGACCCACACTATAGGTCACGGTAGTCACGGTACGTTTTCACCTCAGAGCAAATCAGCCCCGGCCGTGACTGCCGCAACCCACACCAATGGTCACGGTAGTCATGGCACTTCCGAGCAGAATTATCCTGTTATTTCCAAAAATCGATTTTGGGCTTTCTGGCCTTTCTGGACGATCTATAAAAGGAAACACGACCAGATTAGACAGGTGTGCTTATTTAGAGATTGAAGAACCCTAACTTGGGAGAGAAGACAGAGTTCATCATGAGAGATTCGTCGAGCACCCGCGTCATTACGGTTTCCTCGCCCTTTTCTCTTTATTACACTATTTGTGGTTTAATCACCATGAATAGCGAGTAGTCTTCCTTATTCTGGGATCCTACGGATCCCGTGCTATGTACCCAACTCTCGTGTGATCAATTAACGTTTTTATTTATGCGATTCGAATATTCAATTTCATTGTGTGCTTAATTTTATCGTTCTGTGAAAGTATTTACATCAAAGGGTATGTTTACAAGCTAGAACGTATTTAGATTAATTACCGAAAGATGGATGGGTCCTAGGTATTAATCGGATTACGTGAAATTGATGTTAGGTCATTGTAGAACATGATTTAATAGGAAAACCTTTAGTTTAATAATCGAGATCGTTGATAATCCGTGGATGGGCGGCGTTCAACGATTGAGATTAATCTAGACAATGATCCGTGGATGGGCGGCTTGTCTAGTGTTATTTCGGTTTAATTCCATATTCGATAGCATGAGTAATTACGTGACATGATTGCATGATTAGTGGGGTTAGCACGGGTGAAGTACGGTCCTGGAATTCTTTCCCTGATAAAGTCACCACCTTTATTTTTCTGTTATTTAATTTCTGCAATTTTCGTGACACACCAAAACCTTTGTTAAATCGGAATAGCTAAATAGGTCACATTGTTTGCTAGTATTCACACACCTGTTCCTTGGATCGACCCTTGGCTTACCAAGGTTTATAAATTTTGTTTGACTACGATTTGACCCCTAAAACTCATAATTTGACAACTATAAAGGGTTAAAAATACGCATGTCAGACAACTCAATCATTCGACCGTGCTTAAAATTCGGGTCGGGTTCCAAGAATGGGGCCTTTACCCTGCCCTTGATTGATAGGGCGGGGCTTCGATTCGGGTCCTTATCGGGTCAGGTCGGGTGCCGGATCGGGTGGGCTTCGGGTCGACCCTAGGCTTTAAAGCCTCAGGGCCATTTACCGACGCCTAGGATTGTATATACCTGCAGAAGCAGTATACCAACTTTGACATTTATGTCCCAGAGCTTGTCAAGCACACATTCCGGGGTTTCCAAGATCCCAGCAGCAGTTGCGTTTGCCGCATCATTGGAGACAACAACATCAATTTATCCATATTTCTGTAATGTACGAATGACACTGAAATAAATTATCAATAAGTACTGATAAAATGAACTCCAAAAACGTCATAGATGCAAAATGAATGATAAAACACAAAATTAACATCACAAAATCATAGAGGAGGGAGGAACACGATAAATTTCAGGTCTTCACGCAAGGCATGCAGTTCTGGTCCAATACGAGTTATATGCCGAAACCTACGAATTATATGCAAGCCATACATTTCCTTACCCAATATAACTACAATGAAAATAAATAAATTCAAACCTATTACACACTACACCGAAAACCATCTTCTCTGGGCACAAAATTCAACCTAAACTGATTCCACTTAAAAACTACAACGAAGATAAATAACATTGGTTCTGGATTCACTTAGTAGTGCGATAGAGCAAAATTGAAATTTAAACTAATTGGAGATTGAAGTCGATGAGTGTAGTAAACGAGCGAGCAGCGTTTCCGATCTGCGGCTCCGAGCGACTAAAAGATGATGGCTAAGCACTCGTGCGGCAAACCGAAGGTGAAATCAGATCCGAAATCGGCATCGTTGTTGTTGTTGTTTTTGTTATCGAGGTGGGATGAAGAAGAGAGTTGGATTGTTTGGATTTGGATCTGAGGAAGCGGAGATGTTGATGATGATGAAGGATGCTGTCGCGGCGGACGAAGAGCGTAGTGGTGGAAGATGTGGAGGCCGTTTGGCCCATCGGCGTCGGTGACGGAGGAGTTTGATTCGTGATTTTGCGTAGGAGAGAGAAGATGAGGTTTGATTGAAACACAGCAAAAAAGGAAATTCCGATTTATTCCTATAATACCCTTTAAACCATAATTAGCAATTAGGTCCTTCTCTCTAGAGTTTCTACAAGTTTCCAGCAAGAAGAAGAAGCAGCGTCTCCACTTCACTCCTTGCCGGTAAGTCCTCCCCTTTCGTTTTTTCCCTCCCTCTCCGCGGCTGTCTGCTGGCCTCCTCGTGGTGCAGTCGTCGGTGGGTGGAGCTTGGATCTGACGACGGTGGGTGTGGCTTCCAGCGGGATGTACATATGTTTTGGATGAGAGCAAGGCAGCGGCCGCCCGCAGATCTTCACGCATCGTGCTGCTCTGTGTGCGTCATTGCCAGATCGGGTAGAGGGAGGGGTGCCGGTTGCGCGGTGTGGTTGCTGCGGTTTTTGTTGCGGGGCACAGTGGTCGTTGTGGAGTTTTGGTGTCAGCTGTGGCTGGGCTTTGGGCTCCTGGCAGCTTGACTTTGTGCCGGTTTGTGGATGTGGCGCTGGCGGGTGTTCTTCCCAGTGGGACTTCCTAGGCGGTGGTGGATGGGCGGCGGCTCTGACTGGGGCTGCTATTTTGGCTGTACATATTTGTCTGTACAGGTTGTAGTTTTCGGCCGGGTAAAATCGGGTTGTAATGTATGCCTGGTAACACCGGGTTGTAGTGTTTGCCAGATCAAACAGGGTTGTAATGTCTGTCGGGTCAAACCGGGTTGTAGTGTTTGCCGGGTCATACTGGGTTGTACTGTAGGTCGTCTGGTTTTAGAAAGGCACGGTGGTCTGTTACCCGTTTCCTTAGTGTCGGCTTTTTAGTCGAACAGCTTTATGTTGTGCCCTTCTTGGGCGACCTGATCTGTTATGTAGCCACGTTGGCGTTTCTTAATAAAAAACCATAATTAGCAATTAATTAAATACTAAATATGCTGATTATTAACAACCAAATGATCTTAGATCTAATAGCTAATTTAACTTCTCATTTCTCACCAAAATACTCACTTCTCATATGATCCTCTTCCCCACTTCTCATTTGATCCTAAGTTCCTAACTCTTCTGAAATATGAAAAATATTTAACTACTTAAATTTCATTTATATAAACAAATAACGTTAAAGGCATGATTAATTTGTTTTTATTTCTACACAATATCATTCTAAAGAGATATAGACATTCTTTCAAATTTAAACATTCAAATATATTATAATTTAAAGTAACATCAAAAAATATATATATATATATATATTATAATTTAAAGGGAAAAAGTACAAAAATGGGTTGAACTACTAATATTTTTCAAGAGAAAAGATCACATGAGAAGAGCTACTTACCATGAGAAATGAGAACAAATCCTGACCATTAAATTATCAATCTAATGGTTGTTAATTAACAATAATTTAATTGCACAATCCCGAATTAATTATGGATTAAAGGGTAAATTAGTCCTAGTAAATATCAATTGACAGTTAAGATCCGATTTTCTCGTCCTCGATCCCCAATTTGATCGGCAGCTCATCCTCGATCCCGAATTAATTGCACAATAACAAATTTTTATTATTTGTATTACCAGATTTATTATTTGTAGTAACAGATTTATCTTTCGTAATAACATATTTTTATTATTTGTATTACCAGATTTATTATTTATATTAACAGATTTATCTTTCGTAATAACAGATTTTTTATTTGTATTACTAGATTTATTATTTGTAGTAACAGATTTATCTTTCGTAATAACAGATTTTTATTATTTGTATTACCAGATTTATTATTTGTATTAACAGATTTATCTTTCGTAATAACATATTTTTATTATTTGTATTACCAGATTTATTATTTGTATTAACAGATTTATCTTTCGTAATAACAGATTTATTATTTGTATTACCAGATTTATAATTTGTAGTGAGAGATACGATTGAAGCCGAGATATGATTTCGAAATCGTAGTGAGATACGATTTCGAAATCGTAGTGAGAGAGACGGATTAGGTAAGTAGACGCAATTAACGGGATTATGATATCTTTAAGCGATTAGGATCCCGATTTTACCCTTCAAATCCATAATTAGTCCTTTTAATTTTGTTTTTATTACGAAAAATAAGACTAATCTTGGCCACATATCACAATAATTATGTGGTCAGGATCTGTTCTCATTTCTCATGGTAACTGTGCTTCTCACGGGAATTGGACTCTATTTTTCAATTTGATGTCTGAACTACCATAACTTCCAATGAGGGGTAAAATAAAAAAATTCGCTAAAGTTAACGGTTAGGTTAACTCCGTTAGTTAAATTAAAATTAAATGTCATTTACTTTAATTTAATTTATATATCTCTCATTCTATATTTTTAACTTTTAATTTAATTATAATATTTTTATTCTTTTTAAATTTCATATTACAAATGGTACTACATTTAAATTAATTAGTTAGGGTTCCATAATTTACCATATATCATGTATGAATAAAAATTAAATATATATTTTTGATTCATGTTCTAAATTTTTTAAGATGTTTCCCTTATATGATTTTAAAGTTTGACAATTCACCATATAATATGTGTGGATAAAAGTTTAAAAAAATTTCTTCATTTCATTCATAAATTTATATTCTTTTTGATAGTAATAGTCTTATGAACATGAATAAAAAAATAATTTAATCTTTTTCCATACATATTATATGGTCAATTGTGAAACTATGAAAATTTAAACTACAGACCCCATCAAATTAGGGAAAGAACTTGAAAATTTTAGAATAAAAAAAATTATTTTTTAGTTTATATTCATACATGTTATATGGTAAAATTTGAAACCCTAAATAATTAATTTAAATGTGGTACTCATTTGTGTTATGAAATATAAAGAGAATAAAATATTATAATAAAATTAAAGGTGAAATATATAGAATGAGAGATATATATAGATAAAATTAAAGTAAGTGACATTTAATTATAATTTGACTAGCGGAATTAACTTTAACAGATTGTTTATTTTGCTCCATCATTATAAACTATAATAGTTCGAACTTTAAATTAGAAAAAGTAATAGTTCGGGTTCCATTTCATATTTTTCCCTAATTTAAAATTGAAATATTTAAACATAGATAAAATACCATCCTCTCTCATTCTTTTGAAAATGTGCAGCAGTTTAGGCTGTGGAGTAGATGTTGGACATGTAAAGGTGGATTGTTGGCGAGGAGCTACTCGAACCATTTAAGGAGGTGCTAGAGGAATTGTCAGAGGACTGGGAGGTGCTGGGATGGGGTTCAATTTGTAAAAAAGTTATTCAATTTTACTAGAAATGGATAAAAAAAATCTTATTTAATTTGTAAAAAATAATTGTTCAGTTTAAAAAAAATTAAACTAAAATATTTTTAATGGATGAATTGTGTGATGAGGTTCCCATTTTTGATATTTGAATAGTGCATCGAGCGCCATAACTCGAACTCCTCAGCATGCACGCAACGCCACGATCTAGCAAACTCGTCGCGTAAATCGCTTCCCGGCTGCGCGGATTGCAGATCTAATCGTTGTCGACATTGATCGACAAAATGCGTCTAATTAGTTCCATGTTGTTTTTTTACTGTATTTTCTCTGTATGAAGAAATTCGAGTTGGAGTAGGAATTGCAGGAATCCGATTAGCGACGTGTTGAATTTGTTACCGAGAAAAATGCGTTTGGATTTTGTTGTTGTAATCAAATCGAATTGATAAATTTTGTAGGTTATCGATTTCGGATGTTGATAATTACAGGGGAAGAATAATTAAGAAACTGGGAGATTTATTCGGTTTCTGAAAACTGGATAATGTTGATCAGTGTTAGGAATTCGAATCCGAGTCGGTTTTGGTGGACCCACTATATATACAAACTCGTGTCTCGTTAATTAATTGTATCTTTGTCAAATCAATTAAGTTGCTGCTGTTTGCTGATCTTCAGCTGCTGTTGTTAATTGCTCGCTGTGAGATTTGTTCGAGATGGTGAGTGCTCATACTGCTCGTAGTATAGTCGGTATCATCGGTAAGTTCTATATATCCACTGCTAGCCGATCACCATGATTATTCATCTGCTCTATATTAACTTATTTCTTGATGAATATATGGTGTTTTCTATTATTCATCGGTAATTAATTGTTTTTGCTTGCACAGGTAATGTGATATCATTCGGTCTCTTCTTGTCTCCATGGTAAGTATTATCTGATTTTCTAAGCTCTGTTCTTACTCTAATTAATTACAAAACTTCTGAACTTAAATTGTCACTATTCTAATATAAGGGTTTACCTAATTATTTTTGTTTATGGTGCTCTGGAGATTCAGTTAAGCAATATTCTTATTTTGCATAATTTGGATTTATTTTACGGTTAATAAATTTTAATCAAACAGTCCAACATTCTGGAGAATATGGAAGAATAAATCTGTAGAGGAGTTCAAACCCGATCCTTATCTGACTGCTGTGATGAATTGTCTATTCTGGATCTTCTATGGTTTGCCTTTTTTCCATCCTGACAGCACTCTGATTATCACCATCAATGGTGTGGGACTTGCAATGGAGCTCTTCTATTTAGCTCTTTTCTACATCTATGGAGACAACAAGAAGAGAGTAAGCAGTACTCTACTTTTCTCCTTATTTATAATTCATCAGTAATCAGTTTTTATGTAATATTAGTCGTGGAACTGCAGATAAAGATGTCAATTGTGCTTCTGGTTGAAGTTGTATTCCTCGCTATCATCGCTGCAATAACATTCACTGTGTTTCACACCCATGAAAAGAGGTCTACCTTTGTTGGGGCTTTCTGCGTCGCTTTTGGTATCGTTATGTATGCTTCGCCACTGACTGTCATGGTAAGTAGATCCACTGCTTCAAGAACTAACAGCCAAGATCACACTCAATATTACACAATCTTTTAATTAACGATGTGAACTTTACTTTTTGGTTTCACAGTACAAGGTGTGTAGAGATAAGAGTGTGGAATACATGCCGTTCTGGCTTTCGTTTGCTGGTTTCGCTAATGGACTCGTCTGGGTTGCCTATGCTCTCATCCAGTTTGATCTCAACATCACTGTATGTTCAATGATAACTCTTACAAAAAAAATACTCTTGAGTGTATCCGGATACTGAACTTAACAACTTCACTGATTTATTTAAATTGTAGATTGCCAACGGCACGGGAGCGATATTGGGCGCCATTCAACTGCTGCTCTGGACTTACGTTGGTGTGATCTATCCTCTTTGCTGCGCCACTGTTGATGCCGAACAGACCGACATTGAGATGGCTGCGCCCAAAGAACAAATCAAAGGTTAAGCTACTGATCAGATCATATGATGATCAGTACATTTAGTCATAGTTCTGTTTTTTAAGGTAGTCATTAGTCACAGACATTTATATCCTCGGTCAACTTATGCTTCTTAATTTAGTTAGTTATATGAATCTTTAAATTTTGCAATTTTAAAGAATCTAATTACTGCAAAATTCCGTGTTTTAATTAGCTCAAGGAAGCCATCACGTTTTTTTATTCCAGCCTATCCAAATTACACCCATTATTATCACCTAACTGATCAGATTAAAAGAATACAACATATCAGAGAGATTAAAAGAATACAAAAACTCAATTAAATGTCCATTTAGAATTACGAAAATTTTATTGGCCACTGAATAAATATACAAACTAGTTCATTTCCTACCCAAATATGGGTTCAGGCATAATGGAAATTAAGGATGGAATGAGGTTTTGGACGGATGATAGACGAGAAAAATCCAAATCACTAAACCAAAGTACCCTAGACAGTCAAACTGATTTAATTTACCAAAGCATGAATATACAATTGTGCAGGCAATAACAATCATAAGCGAAGGAGAGGAACAGAGCTTATAATGATTGACATATGAACAATGAAAACTAGCAAGAGAATTTTCTTATCAATATGTGTATATGAGCTACTGCTTAGGATTGCTTAATATCTTACACGTAACTTGGTAGTTCTAAAAAAGACTTAATCAATTAGTTAACAAACATAGCTTATTGAAATATAAAGATTTTAGTTCCCATAAAAAAACTAAAGATTTTAGTTAAAATAGATAACAAAAAATGCTCCCTTTTCCTTAATATAGGTTTTCGATACTCTTGGAACTCAAATCATAGACACTTTACCATGTTAGGTCACCTGTTCAATCACAACTCTGCTAATGGTGCAAATACAAATAACCAAAATCTGTGTTAAACTCTAATTTAGTTGCCTTGCAGCAAGCATTAAACTAGTTCCAGTGAAGTTCATATAATCATTTATCTTGATGCATATCAGCGAAATATTCAATGAGATAACAAGTTGCACGGGTGTTGTTAATTAAGTTAAGCTTTCCTTAATAGACTACAGATTTTCTCACATGAAGATGCAACTTTGGGTTTGGTTATCTGTTACAAATTTGACTAGCTAATCACATGTGTTTGGTTATCTGTTACAAATTTGACTAGCTAATCACATGTGTTTGGTTATCTGTTCCAAATTTAACCTTGCAGTTATATCCAACTGAAAAAAAATATAAGTAAATTATAAATTCTTTGTCATTGCATTGCCGTTGAAACTCAAGGATCCAAATCATTTGTACAGCCCAAACCTTTTAGTTGTGTACAGATCAGAACCAATAAGTTGCTAACAGTTACTGTTGGCTACAAACTGAGCCTCTACACCACCACTGAAAATAACTAGGAAGTTTTCAATAAATGTTCAGGTTCAGGTCCAAGCTGAATGCTGAACCAGACAGTATTAAGAAGTAATAACAACAAGAACAACATAAAGGACAAGTACTTGGTATTATATTTGTCCTAAGAAGATACCATTCACTCATTGTTGTGGAATCTCAATAAGTCAATATGTGTAAAGAGGGACTCTCCACTCCCTCCATTCAAACTGAACTTTTATTGCACAGTGCAGACAAACATGACCCAATCTCATTGCCACTCCACTTTTATTTCCACACAATCCAACTCTGCAGCCCCAGACACCCAAAATACCCTCATCATCACTTTCTCTCTTATTCTGTTTCTCCACATCCACATATAACAATCATTCCTTATTAATATAGTTTCAGTCTCTAGAAGTTTCATTCAGAATGTCAAACTGACTGCTCATTAATTTACATACATATCAAAACCAACCATCTTATTGTTCTTCTATTCAAATCTCATCACCACAGACCTTACCATAGTAATTAACTAACTAATACTATTAGTTTATCAATTAATTACATGCTTTATGTAACCGCAATGGAGAAGGATCAGACCTATAGCAGCAGCAGCAGCAGCAGATAAGGAAGAAGACGGGAAGATTTAAGGCCAAATTCAAAATGGATGAAGTTGTTTGGAAAGTTCATACCGTTCTGACAGAAGCTGAAGCCAACCAGCCCCTTTCTCGGACAGCAGATACGATCTTCTTGAGTAATTGTGGAATAGTTTCTTTGCTCAAATGAATCAGTTAAAAAAAACTAGCAACGCACAAACGATAAATTATTAGGGAAAATTCTATAAAGGAAAAAAACACAAGAAAACAAGAGAATGGGTCAAGCAAACTACTGCTCACAAAACAATCAAAGAACACAAAGAATCACAGTCTACAGAGGCAACGAAGAACGAAACAACTCTAAGAACTACTGGAAAAAGTCTCTATTTGCTTCTTTTTCTTCTATAACATTCTATATATACTTTTAATTTATATTTCTAGCAAAACAATTAAATAACCCACCTCCAATGGAAGCCTGCTCTCCTATTCGCCT
This sequence comes from Rhodiola kirilowii, assembly GCA_033675215.1. NCBI lineage: Eukaryota > Viridiplantae > Streptophyta > Magnoliopsida > Saxifragales > Crassulaceae > Rhodiola > Rhodiola kirilowii. Next base: position 53,027,106 of record CM066201.1, read on the forward strand.
TCAGTTTCACTCAACTATTTTTCAATTCATGAGACACACTGTTGTCATCTCTTCTCATGAAGTTCAGAGAATTAAAGGCACCAAACGACTCCTTTTCCCGTCGCTGTTGCTACGTCGGACCAGCAGATCGCGCAATTTCCACCGCTTCAAACCCGATCCCGTCGATTTACTCTTCTTACACCTTCCAGGTGACTCCTTCGCCGGACTCATCGGCTTCCATACGCAGTACGACCCCGGCTCAACACCGTCCAACTCATCCGCCTCCGACGAAGATGACGACTCCCGATCCTCGTCGATAAACAGCTTCCGTAACGTTAAACTCTTCGCCTCCACCGTGTTGCTCATCTCCACCTTCTCCTCACCAACACCAACACCGTTGAACACAAGTTCGCCGTCGAAAATCGGAAAAACCTCCCCGATCTCGCCTTCCGGAAACATCTCGTCACGAAAGCTCGAAAACTCAAAATCGTACTCATCCTCTTCCCGATTGACGCATTCGCTCTTCTCAAGCCTAAGGACAGAGACAGACGCAGCGAAGCCGAATTCGTCCTCGTCGAGCTCGGTTGACGAGTCGTTGACGGCTTTTGTGGCAGCGGATTGAAGATCGGAGCAGTAAGCGCTGAAGCTAGGGCAGGAGGATACGTTGTTGTTGTCGACATCTTTCTGCATTTTCGTCGCTCTTACTGGAAATGGAATTTGGGTTTTAGGCAGTGACGTTTATATGTTAGGTAACGGCATAACGACGGCGTTTGGAGGGTGAAGTACGCGGAGCGGGAGCGATTTTGACGGATCGGTTGGGGATTTGTGTTAACAAAATTGCTTTTGCATTAAATGAAAAGTTTGATTAATTATAGTATCATACCAGCAAAGACGCTACCGTCGCTACGCTCTTGCTTAAAATATGGTTAACATAAAAGTTCTTGGATTTGATATTTTTAACTTTTGGAGTTAATTAAAAATAGATAAGATCGTGTCACTTTAGGACCATGTGATTTTTCACTTTATGTTCCTTTCATGCGTCTTCTACTTTGGCTTTCAATGGTCGGTAATAACATTTTCTTCTTTTGCAGTCTTCTAAAAATCGGTCTAGGCGGAGGATTTTTAAAATCCGATCTGATTTTGTTCAAATCGAATAATAAATCGGTCAAACACCTTTGACCATCTAGGCGAGGGCAAGGCGCTAGGCGGATGAACAGCTCGGCGGAACCTAGGCGGGTCTAGACGGATTTGGGTGGGCATAGGCGAATCTAGGGTCTAGGCGGCTTATAGGCAGAAAAATCTGATTTTTTTGTAAATTTTTTATAATTTTTGGTATTATCATATTTAAATAATAATGAAATAATTATTTCTTATAAATAAATATTAACAAATATAAAATTGTAAAACCGATTAATCTCCGCTTAAGCCGGATTAATCCCTGATTAATCTTTAAGGACCCTTTCCGCCCAACTAGCGCCTAACATTTTTTACAACCTTACTCTTTTTGTAATTTAATATGTTGGGTCCAACTTAGGCAATACAAAATAATATTGGATATAACATTAAATTTTAGTTCAAAATTGATAGCAAATTAAAATACTACATAGATATTTTGACATTAAATTTATTAGTCCATTACACGTGACACAATATATGAATTGTGTTTGGTGATGAAAATGAGCTATGGAGCAATTGGAGTTGGAGTTGGAGTTGGAGTTGGAGCTGTGCTAAGTTCACTGATGTACCATAAAGTGGTCCGCTTTACTAAGTCCAGACCCAATCTTGGCATGGAATCTAACTTTTAACGGACCTATTGGGCTCAGTTTCACTTTGAGCTTAGTTAACCAGCTTATAAGTCCAACTATGTGGTCTTTCCTTCCCTCTGTAAAATTTCATCTTTAATAAATATTTGAGTTACACATTTTTTTTGATGGAAAAAGTTGTACAGAAGTAGGACATCGACGTCGACGACTCTATTCAGTGCATATACTCAATTTGAAGCACAGGCCTAAAGCGGCCAACCCATCCTCGTCATAAAAAACTATCAAAGGTTGCGAATCCATACTTAAGAGCATGGACTAGCAACCTTCAGCAGGCACTAAAATCCTCTGACCATAACTGGGGAAATAGGGCAACTAATGCGACTATAACTCAGTCCGCACGCGGCTGAGAATTACCAGCTCAGTCCGGAATCCGGCTGAGAAATAGCCACTTATTGAACTAATCTAACCTAACTAAACAAAACTACAACTTAACCAAACAAAAGCTAAAACCTAAACTAACCAACTAACAGAAAACCGGCCACCGCCATCAGCCAAGGAGGGACCAAGAAGCCGACACCATTCACAACGCCACCCACCACCCAAACCGCCCAACAGTCACCGCAGCATCACCCAGCAGGAAGCCCCAACGACCAACCAAAACTCCGCAGCAGCAGCATCCGTGCCCAGCAAACGACCACAGCTCCGACGCCGACCGACCAACCATCCAAAACCACGCGAGACCCACACCACAACTCCAAGGTCGACACCGGCCACCAAACCACGGAAGAAAACCACTGGAGAGACTAGACCGACCGAGGGGGAGTAGCTGCGACGACGTAGGCCACCAATTAGGTCGACCCACGCATCCCTTCCTCTGCCAGCCGACGGATCGGATCCTGAAATTTGGCTTCGAGTTGCTTTTGGAGTAAGAGAAGAAACGAGAGAATTTTCTCTCTCCTCGGGGGAGAAGAAGAGAGAAAAGTTATGTTCGTGATGTGTAATTTCAGCGTAATATTTGAGTTACACTTAACTCTAAATAAAGTGTGTACAATGGATTAGGTTAGACCAGCCCTACTCTGTCGAGGCCTCGAGTGTCGGGCTTGTAAATTTTGGAAAGGCTTTGACTGTGGCGGTTTCTAGAGCTTCTGTAGGTCATATATTACAACGGGTTTGTGTCGGGCTCGGTCCACATGAGACCCATGTGACAAATTGCTCATATATAGTTGACTAATGTTATATAGGGGGTGTTTGGTTGAGGCAGAGTTGTAAAAATGAGGCACATGAGACATATTGTGAGCCATTCATTTTGTTGATGTGGCAGGGAATAGTACCGGGATAATGTTTTTTTTTTGCTTTTTTGTTTTTTGATGAATTTTTGGTAGTGGGACACGTGACGCGCCCACAAAACACGGGGTAGATGTGTGGCTTAGATCGTGCCTCATTGCCTCATTTTTAGGAGGGGTGCCTTATTTGAACGCTCCTCATGTTATTGTTAAGATAAAAAAAACAATACAACCAAAATATCATTTCAGACTTTTATCAATACACCAAATTTTATAGGTTCAAAATCAGGAACCAACTCACAATATAAGTGTTATCTAAAAATAGTATTATGTCGTATGTAGGTATTACCTTATAGAACACCTTATCTTATCAATTATATTTATAAATTTTGACAAAGATGGATTCAAACTCCTGCGAAGCTCTTCCATGGACATTTTCAAGCTTGATGTAATGCACTTTAACACCATGTTTTTTTTTTACCAGCACTTTAACAACATTTTAACCGTTACATATTCCACACACATTTAGTTTTTTGTGTGTGTGTGAATACAAACCATGCAATATCAATAATGACTTGAGTTCAAAATAAGGTATCCTCTTATGATTGATTGCTCTTGTTTACGATTATGAGATGATAGTGTCTCTTTCTACCATTAAATAAGTATATCTTTCATGATACATGTCATTGTCATCAGCCAATTTATCATTTTTTGAGTAAAAACTCCAGCCTATAATTTTATAGGATATCATTGCAACGTAATAATTAAAGATGAGCATTCTATGACTTGGTGACTGTTAGGATTGAATCGGGCTTAATTAATTAGAAAACACTTTTATCGGACCAAATTTGGGACGATACGGGAAAAAAAAATTGCCGACCTAGGATTTTCGACCGCTCGGCATCTCAAATTACAAAATATTCCCTTGCATTTTAATTCCCGATGACTTCAACATCAAGGAGACAGTTCGGGTCATAGGCCACGTGAGCGACACGTGTCTCCATCCATGACACCATACCCAATAAATCCAAAGACAAACAATTTATTATACTAAAAGTTTCCCAATATTTGATGTCTTCGGGGCAGGGATGCACAACCGGTTTGATTCGGACCAGACTGGTGGATAGGAAATTTTGAAAAATATGGATCGTAGATTGAATCGTAGTTATATGGATCGGATTTTGGGTAAAAGTAGATTGGATCGAAAATTTTCAAAAAAATGGACTGTGAATCGGATCGGACCGTAAAATTTCGATATGATCCAAATTTGTGCATCCTAGTCATTGGGAATCATCCATGTAACCATTTGTTCAGGAAAATTTGTAAATCAAACCAAGTGATCATTTAGATAAACAAAACAAAAAGTAATCATTTAGATAAAAATGTAACTGATCCTCTATGTAACAATATAAATGATCGGTTAAATAAATCAAGCTCCGAGTCAGCCTATATTAAGACATATCTTATTTGTTTCGTTACCTTATTAAAAAACTTGTTATAAAATTTCATTATATTGATATTTATAAAGCAACAGCAGATGGTAGCTGACGCTTCACTCATCATCTGAGAGCCACCGGCTATATTTTATCTTCTTAAAATTCACCTAAGAACGCCGTCGTTTAATCACCTGGCAACATCAAAGTCGAATTGCCAAATAGACACATCATTCCGAATTTGTGAAAACTGAAAATAATTTAAAGCAAATGCACGGTTTGTCAAAATCAAAAGCAGTAATTTAGTACTAATTTATGAGGGCAACTTTTCAGTAAACTTTCTTTGTATGGCAAATACAAGTACAATAGATCAAACTTTCTTTTGTTAACTCGACAAACTAATCCCAAAAAAAACTCAACAATTATTTTTTATTTTTTGCATTAAAAAAGGGTTTGGCTCAAAAACAAATTTTTAAAAAAAATACAAATTAATTACAGCATTTGATTTGACAATTTGAACGGAAGAAATTAAATCCCGTTGTATGGATGATTTTTCGGTGACAAATTATAAATTACTTTTGAAGCATAATATTGTACTTTTGATTTTTCGACAACAAATTATAATTTAATTTTGACAAATTTTATAATTTACTCCACAAATATAGATATAGTTTGCGCCTTATCATTTTTTTTTGATAATAGTTTGCACGTTATCATTATTCTTCACATTTATATTATTATTTCAAAAAATCTCACTTGTACATAAATGCATGAAATGGGAGAGAAAAAGCTCATTAAATCGGGCTGCTTCGAATCTCAAAATCCAAATTCAAAGCACTGATCTGACTCCTCACTCTTAATGGCACCAAATCGGGCTCATCACGACTCGACCAAATCCGACTCAACCCCATCAACCAGAGCCGCGTACGGAATAGAAGGTAAGGAGTCGAATGATGTCGAATGTTCGACGGGCTGCGGAAAATCATGCGTGGCGGGCGCGGTTGCAGACGGCGTCGCTATCTGCTGCTGCTGCCCTTTCGCGGTGGTGAATCTGGTTGCGTTTGCGCTTCTTCGAGTGCCGTGGATGCTGGGGCGGCGGTGCATTGCGATGGCGAAAGGGAGGAGGAGGAGACGCGCCGAATGCGGCAGAGAGTCGCGGCGGACGTCGGGTGCTATGAGTTGTAATTATGTGGAGAGGTGGAGGGTATATGAGGAAATGGGTGAGAATACGACTTCGTTTAAGTGTGAATTAAATGATGAAGTGGCGGAGGAGAAGGTTTGGTTGGAGCTGTGTCGTGGGTTTGGGAGGTTGTCTTTCACAGGGGGGGGGGGGGAGTTCAGTCGGTAGGGAAGGGTAGTTTGGTAAATATGTAAACTAATATTTTGAGAGAGTAATTTAGGTGTGTGTTTAGTTTTATTATTATTATATTTAATAATTTAATTGCAATCAACTGTTGACCCTATGTAATGGATGTGGCTTTTGGCAAGCTCTATAGGTAATTGTACTTCCAATTAATGTTTGAATGAATAATAAACTATAGGGGAAAGTGATGGATCTGTGGGTATTAAAATTGAATAAATAAATGCACTAACTACAAATATTTATTAATTTCATAAATATCAAAATATTCCTAACACCTTTTTTTGAGAAGCCAGTATTCCTAACACTATTATAATAAGCAAGCTAAATCCCAAGGCAGATGAGTATTTATGTGAAAATAAAATATTAGATTTTTACATATTTACTCATTTATCTTTGCAAATTGATGTGTTAAAGTACGTGTACCGAGAGTATGTCTACATGTACTTCAATATGTTTTGATATGTTAATCATCCTATTGATATGCTACTTGAATGTGCATGTTGATGTACATGTACTCAGAACGTAATGGTACCCGCTAGAAGGTAGTGATTTTTCACAAATAATTATTTAAGTATCTGAATTTCTATTATACATCACTGTGTTTGCATATTTTTACTTTCTGTTTTTAGTTTCCGCTGTTTACATACCAAATAGGAAACGTTACTCGCTAGGTATCACTAACTAACGACCCGTCAATTTGTTTGATTTATCAAGGCCACGTCTTCTACAAATTAGTAAAGATTGATAGTTGATACATCTAACATTTCTTATTACGAATAGTCCAGTTTTGATTATACCATGCATTATTTGGTGCTTTCATAACTTTTGTTATTTCGCTTTTGTAATTTCATTTTAGAATCTCTCGTTGTCCATAAATAATGAGTAGCGCGGCGCGCAAGGAGACATCTTAGTTAAAAATTTGTTCAACTATAAATGAGTGAATTTGAACTTTTCTAATCCTACTTATGACATTTTAAATAATTTTCCTAATCTCATATATAGTGTGGAAGGAGCAAGGTTACAGAAATCGCTAATCGCTAATTGGGCGGACAAGGTCCTCGAGGATTAATCGGTTTTTTATTTTTATCCTATTTTTATGTTTATAATTGAAAAATAGTTATATAAATGCTTTCTATAATGCATTTGTTGACCTGTAATCAAAATAAAATAGGATGCATGTCAAAACTAAACAATTCATACCACTTCAAAAAATCAAACAATCAATAGCAAAAAAGTCACAAATCTGAAATCACAATCAGGATCTTTACAATTACATAATTTGTGAGTAAATGTCACAATCACAGTCAATATTCAATACTCAATAGTAAAATACAAACAAACAAGCTTTAGTTTGCAATTCACAAGTTTACGAAGGACCGATCGCAATTCGCAAGTCCTAATCGGACAAGCTTTAGTTTTAATTTTCAATTTCAATTTAAAAAAATCTTAACTATTACAATAAAGTCCTCCAAGTTTATTTCTTAACACTTAGCTGCCCAGATCGATTAATCCTTGATTCGACCGATTAATCCCCGATTCTACCGATTAATCTCCGATTCAGCCGATTAATCGCCGATTCAGCCGATTAATGGGACACCGAATCGCTTCCCCGATTTTTCTATCCGATTAGGTAAAATCGGATCGGCTTCGAGAAATCGCCGATTTCTGGAACACTGGGAAGGAGCGAAATGCTCGTCACAATAGTTCATCTGAGGAGCTGTATTGACCACAAAATGGAACAAGCAGAGCAAATAACATGGAATTATAAAAAAATCAGTTTCCAGTCTTGACCGGATAAAGTTACATTCGAGTCACTGTCGAAATAGATCAACAATCCAAGCACAATTGTAGTTCCATGGTCTCGAATAATGCACATATCACTAGGCAACCAAAATCAAGACAATAATGAGCTACCTTGAATGAGACTCGGCAGTTTACAATCATAAGAACTGCAGTTTCCATTGCTACCCAAATCGTGATCAATAATTATCACCAATAAACACAACCACAACAGACGATAAACTCAGTCACAAAGACAACATAAATTGACAACATCTAAAATTAACGTGGAAGAGACCGAGCAATACACATTGGTAGGAAACAGCAATCTGATTCAGATGCATTGCCCCAAAATCATCAATAATACATGGAAAACTCTACATCAAAAGTCTGAACAATTGGCGACAGGAACCAAAATCTACAAATTCAAAACACCTTAATTCAATACCAATTCTACAATCCCAAAAAAAAAACTGGGTGCCGCCGGCGCCTTTATTAGAAAAAGGATCCGAAAAGCCTGGATCGTGGTGCATACAAAAGAGTCCTCAAGCACCAGAGGTTAGCCATAACTGTAACCCCTTAAAAATGCCGAACGGACTAGAACAAACCGAGTACCTAGAAGTAAACATGTAGAGATTATACGCAACAAAACTTGCAACTAAATGAATGTATACAACGAAGAACACACACATGTATACTGGTTCGGAACAGGTGGTTCCTACTCCAGTTGAGAAGAGGGGCGGACTCTTTATTGATTGAAATGATGGTAGTCCAATGATCGGATTACACAGCAAAAACTATTCTCAAGCTTTTATCTCTCAATTTTATCGAATGCGAACGAATTGATTCCCAAATCACCAAGAACCCTAATTCATTTCCTGGCAATTGCGAAGATGATGAGAGAGTCAACCCAGCGATCCGACTCACTTATATATCCGTTAGGGCGAGCGAACTCGAGACCAAACCAAAACGCTGAGCTTTCTTTGTTGCATCCCTCGAAACGCTACCGTTCCACTAAGCCTTAGGCGTGCACTCCTTCTGTTGTGAAACAACGACACTTCGACCAAACTGCTGTAACAGAAACTCGCGCATTGACTCTGACGACGACGTTCCATTAAACTGGAACTTGCGCTATTGCTCAACGATGTCGTTTTCTTTTGTCTTCAAACATCCATCTTGGCGCTCTCCTCAAACGAAACAACTCGAAACCAACTCCAGACCAAACGACGACGTTTAGCCCTGTATCATCTAAACTGTCCAATTGATCTTCAGAAATCCTCCAGGCCATGAAGGCCTATTCAAGCTCCTACAAACCTTATTTACTACCATCAAATTCCTCAAGTAGTTTAAAACCATATTCCACAGATCTCCACCTTGGTTTTCAACTACTTACTCAACCCATATGCCCCTCTCCTCTCATCCTACTCTAGGGTTCTTCCATCAACCATATCAGCTCCAAGCAATAATCAAATTTCTCACTTGGAATTGACTTTGTCAACATATCAGCAGGGTTCTCCTTGGTACCTATCTTCACCACTTGAACAACTCCAGTATCAGCAATATCCCTCACGAAATGCATCCTCACATCTATGTGCTTGGACCTTTCATGGAACACATGATGCTTTGAAAGATGTATAGCTCCTTGGCTGTCACTATGAACCTTAACACAGCTTTGTCCATGTCCCAACTCTATCATCAGCCCTTTCATCCATAGAGCCTCCTTTACTGCCTCAGTTATGGCCATAAACTCTGCTTCAGTTGTTGAAAGAGCTACCACTTTCTAAGGATTAGCCTTCCAGGATACAACTATTCCAAAAACTGTGAACACCAACCCAGTCTGTGATTTCCTTGTATCAATGTTCCCAGCATAATCTGAATCCACAAAGCCTTAGATGATCTCAGCACTGACTTGCCCTTTACCATAAACCATTCCTTTTCCTAATATTCCTTTTATGTACCTCAACAACCACTTCACAGCTTACCAATGATACTTTCCAGGATTGGCTATATGTCTGCTCACTAAGCTAACTCCATGAGCTATGTCTGGCCTTGTGCAGACCATTGCATACATCAAGCATCCCACTGCATTAGAGTAGGGCACATTCTCCATATAAGCCTTTTCTTCCTTGCTTTCTAGTTCTTGATTCTTACTCAGTTTGAAATGGCTTGCCACAGGTGTCCACACTGGTTTTGCATCCTTCATCTCAAACTTCTCCACCACTTTAGATAGGTAGTCAGTCTGACATAGAAATAGCCTCTTTTCTTTTCTATTTCTTTTGATCTGCATACACAATATTTTCTTGGCACCACCAAAGTCCTTCATTTCAAAGTTAGTACTCAACTGCACTTTAAGATCATTAATAACAACAATATCATGGCTACCTATCAGCATATCATCCACATACAATAATAGATAAATAACAGACTGTCCTTGTACATGCTTATAGTAGATACACCAATCATAATCTGACCTCTTAAAGCCACAGTTAAACATAAACTCATCAAATCTCCTATACCACAGTTCTAGGTGATTGTTTAAGACCATATAATTAAGGACCTTTTAAGCAAACATACTTTCTTTTCAGAATCACCAATTACAAAGCCCTCAGGCTGTCTCATGTAGATAGTCTCATCAAGGTTACCATGCAAGAATGCAGTTTTAACATCAAATTGTTCTAGTTCATAATCAAAATAAGCCACTAGAGACAACATGATTCTAATAGACCTATGTTTCACAACAGGAGAAAATATTTCATTAAAGTCAATACCTTCCTTTTGTGTGAAACCTCTTGCAACTAACCTTGCCTTCAATCTGGGAGGTTCTACACTTGGTATACCTTCCTTCCTTCCTTGTGAAAATCCATTTGCTTCCCAAAAGTCTTGTTTTAGGAGGCCTATCCACAATCTCCCAAGTTTTGTTCTTCTTTAAGGAGTCCATTTCATCATGCATTGCCTTAAGCCACTTCTTTCCTTCAGGTCCGTTCACTGCCTCTTGAACATTCTCAGGTTCATGATTAGAAATATTTTCAGCAACATTACAAGCATATTTACCATATCTTCAAAATCATACATAACAGGTGCTCTATGGTTTCTTCTAGGTCTATCTCTTGTAAGCCAATAATCATTACTTTCACTATGATCATTAGTTTCAGTTGTTTCATCCTCATTAACCTGAGACTCAAGAATAACATCAGAACTGCTATCATGTTCAAGCTCCACCTCAGGTTTCTACACCCTCAGTTCTAGACACCAAATCAGTATCATCTTTTTCAAGATTTAGCTCCACCTGTTTAACATTTTTCTTTAAGGGAAAAGTAGACTCATCAAACCTTACATCTTTACTGATAATGACTCTTTTATGACCATCTTCTAAACACCACATTTTATATGCTTTAGTTCCATCAAGATATCCAATAAACATATTTTAAAGCTCTAGGGTCTAGTTTACTCTGCTTCACTGTTGCATAAGCAGCACAACCAAAAATCCTAAGCTTATCATACTGATGAGCCGTATTTATACGACTCATCGAATAATCAAATCCCACCAATTCCAGCGCTTTATTATGCAAACAGTGACTTCTTAGTGTTGTTTTGCATTTCAGGTGATTTGGAAGCTCTAGGAGGAATCGCACTCAAAAGATGGCATTTGGAGCCAAAAACATCACAAGGAGTTCTAGACCGGCTTTTACACAAGTTAAAGGAGGAATGCTCGAGGAAATTCAAGGAGCGCCCGAAGAAAGCAGGGCCGGCCCAAGCCGGGTCCGAATCCACAATTTCGGCTCGTGAACAGTAATTTCTGACGTGAACAGTGTTTTTGGGCCGTGAACAGTAATTTCCGGCCGTGAACAGTACTTCGGGAAAATTCCTAATTCCATGCGTGGCGGTTTAGAGAGTGTATAAAAGATTCTGGAAGGCTCTACACGGATCTAGAAGACTTGCACAAGAAGTTTACTTAGAGATCAAGTAAAGTCGGATTTAGAAACCTTTCCTAATCTAAATTTGGACTTGACCGACTTAAGGGGGATTCGAGCTTCACTCCACTCTATAAATAAGAGCTCTCCTCAGCCCTTCAAAGCATCCCATCATCCCACAATCGAGAATCTCATTCCACATTCAAGGTCTCGGCTTCTCCTCTCTCGGCTTCAAGCTCCGGTTCCTCATTCCATCTCTCGGCTATAGAGAAGTCCTCATTCCTTTTTATTGTTGTTTTGCTTTAATGGCCATGTGTAACTAAACTCATTATTTGGGCTAGGGATTATACTTTGTGACGATCGTTTTTGAGACTTAGTTCTTAATGCTATTCATGTTTTACTATATCTCGTGCCTTATTCTGAATTATTGCTAGACTAGGTGGATGCTTTGTCGCAAAGCTTAGTTAATCAATATTTCTATCATTATTATCTCCCTATTACTTTGTCGTTTGGGTAGATAGCTGACAGACGCGTCGTTGTGCGCTGCAAAAATACAATTTATAAGTCCACTACTTGTGACTTCACTATTGGGTTAGCAAAGCGGTAAGTAGGGGTCGAACCCAAGGGAAAATGGTGGATAGCAGTTCTTTGAGGATTTTGTACAGAATTTAAGTGTGATTTGGGGTTGGTTGTGATTTTAGCACTGAAAAGTAAATGACTGAAAGTAAAGAAAGTAAATACAGGACTGAAAGTAAATACTGAAAAGTAAAGTGCTGGAACAGTCGAGTTCAATATCGACTAATCAACATACTTTTGGTATGGACTGATATTGAAAGGGTCTGTAATAAGCGACAGAAAGTAAATTACTGAAAGTAAATGTGCGGAAATTAAAGTACTGAAAGTAAAGTGCGGAAAGTAAATTGCGTAAAGTAAATACTGAAAGTAAAGTGCGTAAAGTAAAGGGTACTGAAAAGTAAGCATTTGATATTGAGACTAAAAGTAAATTGACAAGTTGGTGTTTTAATCAAAGGAAAGGATTCAGTTTAAAGGGGCCTTGTATCATAGTTTCGTTTATCATTGACCTCTAATGATCATACTATGTGTTCAAAGATGTATCAAAGCCATTTCTAGCACTCGACTTGCCACACCGTCTAGTCCTTTTCAAGACATAGAACTCTTGTTCTAGTTGGGATAATTCCTCCTTTCGAAGTATCTTAGCTTATGTGCATCCACTTGGTCAATCATTTCCGATAAACCAAATGGTGTTTAAGAGAGGTTGAACTCCACAGAAAAGCTTTGCTCTTTCGAGCTTCCACTTAACCATGTATATTCACGAACCCCATGGAAGAGCTTTGCTCTTTCGAGCCTCTACTCAACCATGAATGTTCTAACCTAATATATGGCACATAGAACAAGTTTTGAACACAATAGAAGCACTAAGAAAAGGGTCTAAAACATTTTATGATACAAGCACACCCCTTCAACCGAATGAAGGGTTTAGCTACAAGTATCCATAGAAGTGGATACCATAGCTAAGTGCTTAAAAGTAAATGGTTTTGAAATCAAAGACAAGGAAAATAACAAAGAGGGTTTCGGTTTTGGACAAGGAAAATAAAGAGGAGAATACTCAAGAACCAACAAGAGTAAACTCAAGAACAACAAGAATACTCAAGAACCAACAAGAGTATTCAAGATCAAAGCAAAGTAAAGACTATAAAAGCAAAGAGAGGGCTCGGTTTTTGGAAAAGTAAAATAAAGAGGTTTTTGGGATCAAGAACACACTCAAGAACACACTCAAACTCAAGAACAAACAAGAGCTTTTCGATTTCAAAGAACAAGTGTTTACAAGGATTGTGGAATGGATTGTAGAGAGATTCTCTACCTAAGTTACAAGTGATGTTTATTCAAGGAGGGGAGCTCTCCTTTTATAGCCAAATGTGGCGGTTTAGAGGAGTGAGTGGAGTGAGATATGTGCTCCAAAAGCCTTCGGTTCTCCCTCAACTCCGGTTAGAGCTTAGTTGGCCTTCGGTTGGACTTGTTTGACACCAAAGGGTGCACTTGCCTTGCACATGGGCGGCTATGGCTTGAGTTGTGCCAAAGGGCAACTACTTGAGCTTGGTTGAGGTTTGGGCAACTCCTTTGGACTTGGTTGAGGTTTGGTTTCAAACAAAAAGATCAACCGATGTGAATAGTATGCCCTAACCGGGAAATAAGTAGTTTGGTTGGACTTCGCCGGATTTTGATCGGAGTTGGGCTATAACTGACCGGAGCATGGTGGTGGTTGGATGTGGCTTGATCGGAGGCTCGCCGGAGCTTGGCCGGAGCTCGCCAGAATCTTGGCCGGATTTTTGGTTGGAGGTGCTTTGCTCTTGGATTGCATATTTTGAATGTTGAAGCAATTCTAAGACTAATAGTCGAGACCGTTTTTCCGGAATCTGGTCGGAACATGGTCGTGGCCTGATTTGAAGTTCAGTGTGGGCGCAGGCCTCGGACGGGCTCGGACGCGGGCCTGGTTTTCTCGGGCGCTGGCCTCGGGCGCGCTCGGGTCAGGACCTGGGCGAGACTTGGTTTTCTCGGCCATGGATGAATTTACTCGGGCGTTTAGTCTGGAAATCGAGATTCACCGAGTCATTTGATATTTTAAACACTTTGGTCAAGATAGATTTTCTAGATTCCATGGTTTGGTCGAGCGACTTGGATTTGGTGCCTATGCGCGCGGGGCCTTTGCTTTGGACTTGGGCCAACTACCAATCTGCTCGGGCATTCTCCTTGGTTTCTCGACATTGTCCACCTTATTTGTCATTTTGATCACTTTGGTCGAGATGGATTCGTCAGATAAGATCGTTTGCTCGAGCAACTTGATTTTGGACCTAGATGGCCTGGCTGGTGCGCTGGAATGCTGGGGCGCGGCTGGCTTTCCTTGGGCCCTGGCTGGCCAGAATTGGCTTGCACTCCATTTTTTGCTTGTTTTCTCTCTAAACCTCAAAATACCCTGTAGATCAAAAATGGAACTAACAAGTAAAAGTTGTTAAGACAAAGTGTCTAATTTGGTGGGTTTAACTGTCTTAATGAATCATATAAATATGGTCCATCAGATCACCCCACACTTATACTTGTTCGTCCCGAACAATACTATTCGAGCGAGGAACACAAAATCCTTGTAAAAAGCTCTAAATAAGAAAGTGAGAATGTGGGACTAGATTCATCCTATCCATGCAATACTTACTTGTTACCAAAATAAATTGTGTAAATACATAGAAGAAACTTGATACTTGTACCTTCGAGCCGAGATGCAAATTAATTCGGATGATTCGGGAGATAGCCCTTTTCAGGCTTCTTGAACTGCATTCTTGGGACCGACTCGCACTATATGGTTATCTTGTAGCTTTCTCTAGCACATGATTTGGTTCAGGTTTCAATGATGTGAGCTCTTTGATTTCATTTTGATGAGGGACAGCTTTTGAAGTGATTTGGTCTTTGGCCTTTGATTTTGAATTGGAGTTTCTTCACTTTTGTTTTGGTTAAAACCTTCACAAATTTGGCCTTCGGCCTTTGATTTGCTTCTTCAAGCCTTGCTTCTTTGTGATTTGCTTGTCCATTTTCTCAACCTTTTGGGAGGTCCAATCATCGCCCGAGAGCATATGGAAATACCTCCCCGCTCCTTCTCATCCATGCCTTTTTTGCGCGGGTCAAGATGAGGGTCGCTCAGCTCTTTTCCCGGCTACTTTGGACTAGAGAATGGACGGTTTGATTCCCGTCCCGCCTCTTGCATAGACGCTGCATGGCGGAGATGACTCTGAATCCAATGAAACCCGAAGTGTAGCCTTCACTGACTTCGTAAACCATATAGTGAAATCCAGTCCTTCGAGTGCTTGCCAAGCCTCTCTAGGGCATTTTATGTCAACTCCACATCCCCTATATATCTCAGCACAAAGGGACAAATGAGAAGTTACATCCTAAGTCTTTACACAGTTGAGATTTCACAAGGTAAATGCATGAATTAAGATCAATCTATTTCACATTTTCAAGTTCATATTTTCAAAAAGATAATATTAAGGGAAAAGGAAAAAGAAAGCATGTTAAATAATTATGTGCAAAGGCAGTTCTCACCCCACACTTTTGAACGAAGGCGTGCCTCTCAGCATGACTTAGTTCAAAAGCCGATTTCAAGCAAATATTTACAAGAAAGGAAATGACATAAAGTAAATGACTGAAAATAAGATAAGTGTCGGGTTACCTCCCGACCAGTGCCTTTGTTTAACGTCGTTAGCTCGACGGTACCTCACTCATGAGGGGTGACGGACGCACAGTCGTCGTGTGCAAACGTCAAGAATAAATTTATAAGTCCGCTACTCGCGACTTTACTACTGGGTAGTGACGGAGGCGACACTGCACTGTCGTTAAGGTGCAGCGTGCTCTGAGCAAATAAATTTATAATATCCGCTACTCGCGACTACACTACTGGGTAGTAAGTGGTAAGTAGGGGTCGAACCCAAGGGAATTAGGTGGAATATGTTGTTCTTTAAGGATTTGTACAACGAGGGAACGTGTTTTAGGTTGGTTGAGATTTTAGCACGAGTAATTAAACTACTATTTTTGGTTTTTTTCGGTTTTTTATGCGGAAAAGTAAATACAGAAAATAAATACTGAAATTAAATACTGAAAGTAAAGAGTTAAGGGAAAGAAGACTTACAGTGGGTGATGCGTGATTGCGATTCCTCTGGTAGATGAGCGGTTGATGGTTGAGCAGTTTATAAAAGTAAATACAGGGGGTTTTTTTTGTAATTCAAGGAAAAGTATTCGGTTTCAGGGGCCTTGTATCATAGCCTGTTTATCATTGGCTCTTAGTGATCCTTCTAAGTATTCAAACGTGCATCAAGGCCATTCCAAGCACTCGATTTGCCACACTGTCTAGTCTTTTGCAAAAGTGTTCGATAGTGAATCGAGGCCATTCCAAGCACTCAACTTGCAACACCGTCTAGACTTTTGCAAAGAACGTAGAGCCCTTATTCTATTTAGACTAATACCCCATTCCAAGGTATATTAGCCTGTGTGCATCCATTTGGTCAGTCATTCCCGAGCAACCAAATGGTGTTTTAGAGAGGTCAAACTCCTCAGATAAGCTTTGCCATTCCAAGCATCCACTTACCCGAGTATGTTTACGAATCCCCACGGAAGAGCTTTTGCTTGTCAGGCACTCAACCTTGGAAGATTCTAACCTAATATATGGCACATAGAACAAGTTTTGAATACAGAGAAAAAACTCTAAGAATTGCCTAAAACATTTTATGATACCAGTACACCCCTTTAACCGAATAAAGAGTTTAGCTACGAGTATCCATAGAAGAGGATATCATAACTAAATACTCGGGGGTTTTTGAAAACAGTAAGAGGGAAAGGGGTGGAATACTCAAGAACCAACATGAGTATTCCCAACTTCCTACTGAATACTCAAGAACCAATAGGAGTATTCTCTAAAGTATAATACTCAAGAACAAACAGGAGTATTATTTCCAAAGCGTATAATACTCAAGAACAAACAGGAGTATTATTTCCAAAACCAAACCAAACTTACAAGTAACCAAAATTTAGAGAGATAAGTGTTTTACAATTTTTGGATGATGAAATGAGGAGGAGGAGCTCCATATTTATAGGCCAAGGGGAGGAGAATGGAGGGTGGAGATGGTGGCATGTGGAGGAGCATCCAAGGATGGAGGAGGAGGGGAGGAGCATGTGGAGGAGAAGCCTCCACTTGTCATCTTCTCCATGGTGCTCATCTAGCCGCCGGAGGCTTTGGGAGGGGAGGAATGAGGTGGTGACAAGTGGAGCAAGGAGAGTGGAGGAGCCACCATGTGAGGGAGGAGCCGCCGGTCACCCAAGGAGGAGAAAGGTGTTGCCACCCAATGACTCATCCTTTTCACCAAGTAGCCGGTCATCCTTTGCACATGGATGAGTTTTGACAGTTTTGTACTGTCTTTACAAAACTATCAATCCAATTTTGCTCCGTCTGACTTTGATTGTTCCTCGGATGGATTTTGATTTGAGTAATTCAACGTCAGGATCTTGAGATTTCTTCGTTCAGCGTCTGATCTTGACCTTGGATTGACTCTTATCATCTTTTCAGCGTAAAATCCTCTCCTTAGCGTGTTTTCACTTTAATCTCTCAAATGCCCTGTGGAAATATATCGGGACTAACACGTCGAAGTTAGATAGACAAACAGTCTAATTTGGTGGGTTTTACTATGTTTTTGATGCATACAATTATGGTCCATCAGATCACCCCACACTTTTAGTTGTTCGTCCCGAACAATGCTATTAAAGGGCGGCACTCTAAGTTTGGTTTGTTAAAATATGAAAATTAGACAGTGGGACTCGATTTATCCTAATTCATGCATTACTTACTTATTACCAAATTGAACTGCGTAAATAAATAGAAGTAACTTGATACGTGTACCTTCGTGCCGAGATGCAATTTATTCTGGATGTTTCGGGAGATAGCCCTTTTTAGGCTCCTGGACTGCAACCTCGGGATCGTCTCTTACTATATGGTTTCCTTGTAGCTTTCTCTAGCACGTGATTCGGTTCGGGTTTCACTGGTTTTGAGTACTTTGATTTCTTTTGGCGAGGGACTGCTTTTTTGTAGTGAATCGGCCTTTGGCCTTTGATTTGACGTCTTGAGTACTTCACTTTTGTTCGGTTAAAACCTTCACAAATTTGGGCCTTAGGCCTCTTGATTTGCTTCTTCGAGCTTTTTACGTCTTTGTGACTTGCTAGTCCATTTTCTCAAGCCTTTTTGGGAGGTCCAATCATCGCCCGCAAGCCTATGGAAATACCTCCCCGCTCTTCTCGTTTTTGCCATTTTCGCACGGGTCAAGGTGAGGGTCGCTCATCTATTTTCTCGGCTACTTTGACTGTCGTTTCGCGCGGGTCAAGATGAGGGTCGCTCATCTATTTTCTCGGCTACTTTGACCGGAGATAGGACGGTCTGATTCCCATCCTCGCCTTTTGCATTGCATGGCGGAGATGACTTCAATCTTCACTGAAACCCGAAGTGCAGCCTCCACTGACTTCGAAAACCATATAGTTTGATCTGATCCTTCGATTGCTTGCCAAGCCTCTCTAGGGCATTTCTATCAACTCCACATCCCTAGTTTATCTCAGCACAAAGGGACAAATGAGAAGTTATGTTCTAAGTTTTTAGACAGTTGAATTTTCACAAGGTAAATGCATGAATTTCGGTCTATCTTTTTCACATTCTTAAGTTCATACTTTCAAAAAGATACACTAAAAAAAAGAAAAACATGTTGTTTATTTATGTACACATGCGGTTCTCACCCCACACTTTCGAACGAAGTCGTGCCTTTCAGCACTACTTAGTTCGAAAGCCATGCAAGCAGATGTTATACGAGAAGGAAATGACTTAAGGAAAGGTAAGATCAGAACTCCCTTATTGTGTCGAATGGCATGAGGCTGGATAATCGAGGGAGTTCGGCTGGGGCCTTGAACTCTCAGCGCAGGCCCGGTAGTTCACGGAAGCTGCCTGGCTGATCCGATCGTGCTCCAAAAACCAATTCCTAAATAGTCAAATCATTCTATGCACCAAGTGGGTGAGAGCGACTTATTGGAAAAGTAAAATACAGAAAAGTGCGGAAAGTAAGATAGTGTCGGGTTACCTCCCGACCAGTGCACTTGTTTAACGTCGTTGGCTCGACAGTACCTTATTCCTGGATCATTGGTTGGGGTCCCATGGGTGGCTTAGGTCGAATTTCGCCACTGTTCCTGTGTTGACTTTTGCTTTGCCTTTTCCCAATTTCTTGCGAGATGATGGGCTTCAGTCCAGTTCTCGTTGTTCTGGTGATTTCTCCTTCCAACGTCTCTGAGAAGGTGAGGGAACTTTGACCATAGCTGCTGGCCTTGTTACTTTTTTGGTCTTTTTTGGCAAGTTGGAAATCTGCGTACCGCGATCTGAGATAGGTATTATATCTGGTGGTTTCTTTGTATCCGTGCGGCTATTGTCAATGTAGAAATGTGCAATTTTGCCGCCGAACTTAAGTGATAATGAGCCCTTGCCCACATCGATCCTTGCTTTAGTAGCGTAGAGAAATGGTCGTCGCAAGATTATAGTTGGAGGATCGTCTTCGCTGGTCTCTCCCGTTTGTATCACATAGAAGTCTGCAGCAATTACGAGCTCTCCCACATGGAGTATTACGTCTTCCAGCACTCCAATCAGACGGATGCATGATTTATCTCCTAGCTCGATATTTGACCTGGGTGGTTTTAATGGACCCAGTCCTAACAAGTAATATAAGGAGGAGGGCATGGCGTTGATAGCAGTACCAAGATCGACTAAGCACTTCTGAATCTGTGTTTCACCAATTCCGCAGGTGACTGTAAAGGCCCCTGGGTCTTTATCTCTTTCTGGTTGTGACTCATGATCTGAAGTGAGGGCTCTTTCTATTGTCGAGCCATTCTGCTCATTCCTTGGCTTAGGATCTGTATTATTGGGCCCTTTAATATTTTGCTTTGAAGCATAAATATTAGTTGGAGAGTCCCACTTCAAATTGTTATCGTCATCCCATCCAGACGTTGGTATGTCAGAGTGTATGATCGGTGGTGGTGTTATGCACACAGTGAATGCGTACCGTCCATTGTCAGCATGTGTAGCCCATGTTCTGCCATCATTGGGTCGGTCTTCCTGTTGATTCCAGTCAGGACGACGCCTACGGCTGAAGTGCTTATTTGTAAGTTGGTAAGTTGGGGATCGTGCTACTTCTCCAAGCGTCGTTCTTACCTTTGACCTTTTCATCATGCTAAGATTCGCCTTTGGATTCTGGATGGTCTGTGAAGGAAGTCTGCCAGGTTCGTTAGTGAGCGTTGACATCGCAGTGGCGAGATGGGACATTTGTTTGGTTAATTCTGAAATTGCCCCGTCAGTTTTTGCCTGGTATTGGTGTAGCGAAGTACCCAATTGATTTATGCTTCCTGTGAGCTCCTTCATAGTTTCATCCAGCGACTTGGTTTGTTCTTGCTGATTTTGCGGGCCGGTTTGGAACTGATTTGGTCCTTTTTGCTGATATTGGCCTGCTGATGGAGCGTTCTGGTTATACTGCCGGTGTGGGGGTTGGTAGAATGACTGAGCAGCTGGTTGAGCGTTCTTCTGAGGATAGTTGTTGTAATGCCAGCTCGGGTTGGTTGCTTCTTCCTCTAGAATTTCAAGAGTTTCAGGCTTTATTTGCTCTTCTCTGGGCAACCTTGGGTCTTCATCCTCCTCTTGCTCTAAAGGTTTGTTGGCAAGCGTTTTTCCACTCCTAAGGGTCAAGGCATTCACATCTTTGTGTATGCCTTGAATGGTTTGCAAAAGGAGTCTCCCTGTCTCATTAGCATGCGCGGAGTCTGGGGTAGCAGGTTGAGAGATGTGCATTTTCAAGTCCGATAACTCTTCCTTGGTTTCGGCTTGGAATTGATGCATAGTAGCTGACAGTTGCGCAATCATGTCCTCAAGTGACTTGTTTGGTCCTAGATGATTGCTTGGACATGCGTTAGTTTTGTGGTCCGTAGAATCGCAAAACTCGCAAGATATTACTTGAACTGTCTGCTTTTGTAGGAATTGCATCATCATTTCCTTCATTTGCCTTATCTCTTCTGGTATTGAGTTTACTGGTGTCTCAGCTTGTGAGACATTTTCTGTTCGGAAGAATTCATTTTGACGGGTAGTCTCCTCTCTAAACCGAGCGTTTTCGGCTACATTGGTGATGAGATCCCTTATGCCGCTTAATGATAGATTCATCACGGATCCTCCTGCTGAGGCATCCAGTAGCATTTTTTCCAAGGGTTTAAGTCCATCAATGAGGTACTCGATGATGAGTTTCTCGGGCAATCCAATGGTACATCAGCTTCTCTCCAAGCGGTTGAACTTTTCCAGGTAATCGTACATGGTTTCGTTAGGTCCTTGCCTGATGTCCTGCAATTGCCTTCTTACTTGCATTGCTCTTCCTGCTGGGTAGTATTTGTCTAAGAACTTCTTCTGCATCTGAGCCCAAGTTCTGATGCTTCCGGAAGGCAATGAAAGGAACCAATCGTTTGCCGCGTCAATGAGGGAAAAATAGAACGCCTTTAACTTAAAGTCGTCTATGTTTGTGCCATTCGGTTTGAGGTTTTGGCAAATCCCATGTAAGCGCTGGAGATGAGTCATTGCTGATTCTCCACGAGTTCCTGAGAATTTTGGCAAGTTGTGGGCCACTGAAGTGTTGATGACGATATTTTCTAGCTCCGGGCCTTCATAGATACACCACGGCTGAATTCTGAAATTTGGTGCCGAGAGCTCTCCTAATGTAGGTTCGCGGTAGTTGTTGTTATCTCTGTAGTAGTCATCGAAAGCTGGTTCTTGTCTCGGCACTTGTCTAGGTTGTGGGGGCGGTGGATATCTTGGGGGTTCTCGTACTGGACCAGCTGCATTTCTGTCCTCGGGTGGTTCTTGGTTTCTGATGGCTTCCCTATCACGAGCTCGTCTGCTTCGGATGAGTTGCTCCGGATCATCCATAAATGGAAGTGGCACCTCATTGTTTCGATCGTACAGGTTCATCTCGTCATCATCTTGGTAGTCATGGTGACTTCCTTCGCGAGACATGGTTGTTTCGAGCGCGTATTGATTTGAACAACTTATTCGATGGCTAATTCCCCGGCAACGGCGCCAATTTGACGGAGTCGACACTGCACTGTCGTTATGGTGTAGCGTGCTCTGTGCAAATAAATTTATAATATCCGCTACTCGCGACTAGACTACTGGGTAGTAAGTGGTAAGTAGGGGTCGAACCCAAGGGAATTAGGTGGAATATGTTGTTCTTTAAGGATTTGTACAGCGAGGGAACGTGTAGGTTGGTTGAGATTTTAGCGCGAGTAATTAAACTAATGTTTTTGGTTTTTTTGGGTTTTTTATGCGGAAAAGTAAATACAGAAAATAAATACTGAAATTAAATACTGAAAGTAAAGAGTTAAGGGAAAGAAGACTTACAGTGGGTGATGCGTGATTGCGATTCCTCCGGTAGATGAGCGGTTGATGGTTGAGCAGTTTATAAAAGTAAATACAGGGGGGTTTTTTTGTAATTCAAGGAAAAGTATTCGGTTTCAGGGGCCTTGTATCATAGCCTGTTTATCATTGGCTCTTAGTGATCCTTCTAAGTATTCAAACGTGCATCAAGGCCATTCCAAGCACTCGATTTGCCACACTGTCTAGTCTTTTGCGAAAGTGTTCGATAGTGAATCGAAGCCATTCCAAGCACTCAACTTGCAACGCCGTCTAGACTTTTGCAAAGAACGTAGAGCCCTTATTCTATTTAGACTAATACCCCATTCCAAGGTATATTAGCCTGTGTGCATCCATTTGGTCAGTCATTCCCGAGCAACCAAATGGTGTTTTAGAGAGGTCAAACTCCTTAGATAAGCTTTGCCATTCCAAGCATCCACTTACCCGAGTATGTTTACGAATCCCCACGGAAGAGCTTTTGCTTGTCAGGCACTCAACCTTGGAAGATTCTAACCTAATATATGGCACATAGAACAAGTTTTGAATACAGAGAAAAAACTCTAAGAATTGCCTAAAACATTTTATGATACCAGTACACCCCTTTAACCGAATAAAGAGTTTAGCTACGAGTATCCATAGAAGAGGATATCATAACTAAATACTCGGGGGTTTTTGAAAACAGTAAGAGGGAAAGGGGTGGAATACTCAAGAAACAACAGGAGTATTCCCAATTTCCTACTGAATACTCAAGAACCAACAGGAGTATTCTCTAAAGTATAATACTCAAGAACAAACAGGAGTATTATTTCCAAAGCGTATAATACTCAAGAACAAACAGGAGTATTATTTCCAAAACCAAACCAAACTTACAAGTAACCAAAATTTATAGAGATAAGTGTTTTACAATTTTTGGATGATGAAATGAGGAGGAGGAGCTCCATATTTATAGGCCAAGGGGAGGAGAATGGAGGGTGGAGATGGTGGCATGTGGAGGAGCATCCAAGGATGGAGGAGGAGGGGAGGAGCATGTGGAGGAGAAGCCTCCACTTGTCATCTTCTCCATGGTGCTCATCTAGCCGCCGGCGGCTTTGGGAGGGGAGGAATAAGGTGGTGACAAGTGGAGCAAGGAGAGTGGAGGAGCCACCATGTGAGGGAGGAGCCGCCGGTCACCCAAGGAGGAGAAAGGTGTTGCCACCCAATGACTCATCCTTTTCACCAAGTAGCCGGTCATCCTTTGCACATGGATGAGTTTTGACAGTTTTGTACTGTCTTTACAAAACTATCAATCCAATTTCGCTCCGTCTGACTTTGATTGTTCCTCGGATGGATTTTGATTTGAGTAATTCAACGTCAGGATCTTGAGATTTCTTCGTTCAGCGTCTGATCTTGACCTTGGATTGACTCTTATCATCTTTTCAGCGTAAAATCCTCTCCTTAGCGTGTTTTCACTTTAATCTCTCAAATGCCCTGTGGAAATATATCGGGACTAACACGTCGAAGTTAGATAGACAAACAGTCTAATTTGGTGGGTTTTACTGTGTTTTTGATGCATACAATTATGGTCCATCAGGTAGCAAGTGGTAAGTAGGGGTCGAACCCAAGGGAATAAGGGGGATACGTTGTTCTTTGAGGGATTTGTACAGGAAGGGAGCATGTTTTAAGTTTTGATTGAGATTTTAGCAGTTATAACTAAGTGACTTTTTTTGGTTGTTTTGGTTTTTAGTGCGGAAAGTAAATTACAGGAAAATAAATACTGAAAAGTAAAAAGAAAGACTTACAGTGGGTGATGCGTGAATTGCGAGTCCTCCGGAAGGTGAGTGCAGTTGATTAAGGCAGTTATACTAGGAAAGTAAATACAAGGGGGTTTTGTAATTCAAGGAAAGCATTCGGTTTCGGGGGCCTTGCATCATAGCCTGTTTTATGATTTTAGTAATCCTTCTAAGTATTCAAACGTGCATCAAGGCCATTTCAAAAGCTCGATTTGCCACACTGTCTAGTCTTTTGCAAAAGTGTTCGAAAGTGAATCAAGGCCATTTCAAGCACTCGACTTGCAACACTGTCTAATCTTTTGCAAAAAACGTAGAGCCCTTGTTCTACTTAGACTAGCACCCCATTTCAAGGTATACTAGCCTATGTGCATCCATTTGGATTGTCTTTTCCGATTTATCCAAATGGTGTTTGAGAGAGATCAAACTCCTCAGATAAGCTTTGCCATTTCAAGCATCCACTTACCCGAGTATGTTCACGAACTTCCACGGAAGAGCTTTGCCATTTCAAGCATCCACTCAACCTTGGAAATTCTGATCTAATATATGGCACATAGAACAAGTTTTGAATACAGAGAAAAAACACTAAAATAGTCTAAAACATTTTATAATACAAGTACGCCCCTTCAACCGAATAAAGAGTTTAGCTACGATTATCCATGGAAAAGGATATCATAGCTAAATACTCGGGGGGTTTTTGAAAGACAGTAAGTAAAGGGGAATACTCAAGAACCAACAGGAGTATTCCCAAATCCTACTTGAATACTCAAGAACCAACAGGAGTATTCTCTAAAACTGTTATAATACTCAAGAACCAACAGGAGTATTATTTCAAACTGTTATAATACTCAAGAAACAACAGGAGTATTATTTCAAACCAAAGCTTACAAAAGTACCACAACTTCTAGAGAGATAAGTGTTTGATGATTTTTGGGATGTTGTTTACAAGGGAGGAGGGGTTGTATTTATAGGGTGGGAGGAGGAGGAGATGTGGTGGAGAGGAGGACAAGTGGCAAGCTCTCCATGGAGAGCTCAAAGCCGCCGGTTGTGGGTGAGAGGAGGAGGAGGGGAGGTGACTTTGGTCACCTCCTCCCAAAAGCCGCCGGTCACCTTGGTGAGGAGGAGGAGTTTTGTGAGTTTTTTTTGATGTTTTCACAAAACTATCAGTCCAAATTCGCTCCGGTCTGACTTTGGTTGTTCCTCAGTTGGATTTGTTTTGAGTGATTCCATGTCAGGATCTTGAGATTTCTGCATTCAGCGTCTGATCGTGACCTTGGACTGACTCGTAACATCTTTTCAGCGTAAAATCCTCTCCTTAGCGTGTATTCTCTCTAGAGTCCAAAATACCCTGTAGAAATATATCGGAACTAACAAGCAAAAGTTAAATAGACAAAAGGTCTAATTTAGTGGGTTTTACTGTGTTTTTGATTCGTATAATTATGGTCCATCAGATCACCCCACACTTTTAGTTGTTCGTCCCGAACAATGCTATTAAAGGGCGGCACACTAAGTAAGCTTTTAAAATATGAAAGTTAGACTGTGGGACTCGATTTATCCTAATTCATGCATTACTTACTTATTACCAAATTAAACTGTGTAAATAAATAGAAGAAACTTGATACGTGTACCTCCGTGCTGAGATGCAAATTATTTTGGATGTTTCGGGAGATAGCCCTTTTTAGGCTCCTGGACTGCAACCTCGGGACCGTCTCGCACTATATGGTTTTCTTGTCGCTTTCTCTAGCACGTGATTCGGTTCAGGTTTCAATGGTTTGGTCTTTGATTTTCTTTTGGCGAGGGACAGCTTTTGTAGTGAATCGGCCTTTGGCCTTTGATTTGACTCTTTGAGTGCTTCACTTATTGTTCGGTTAAAACCTTCACAATTTTGGGCCTTTGGCCTCTTGATTTGCTTCTTCGAGCTTTTTGCCTTTTTGTGGCTTGCTAGTCCATTTTCTCAAGCCTTTTTGGGAGGTCCAATCATTGCCCGCGAGCATATGGAAATACCTCCCCGCTCCTCTCATCCTTGCCGTTTCACGCGGGTCAAGATGAGGGTCGCTCATCTATTTTCTCGGCTACTTTGACAAGAGATAGGACGGTCTGATTCCCATCCTCGCCTTTTTTTCTTTTTCGCATAAACACTACATGGCGGAGATGACTTCAATCTTCACTGAAACCCGAAGTGCAGCCTCCACTGACTTTGAAAATCATATAGTTAGATTCGATCCTTCGATTGCTTGCCAAGCCTCTCTAGGGCAG
This sequence comes from Rhodiola kirilowii, assembly GCA_033675215.1. NCBI lineage: Eukaryota > Viridiplantae > Streptophyta > Magnoliopsida > Saxifragales > Crassulaceae > Rhodiola > Rhodiola kirilowii. The sequence goes on from CM066201.1 coordinate 53,053,662, forward strand.
TTTATGTCAACTCCACATCCCTAGTTTATCTCAGCACAAAGGGACAAATGAGAAGTTACGTTCTAAGTTTTTAGACAGTTGAATTTTCACATGGTAAATGCATGAATTTTAGATCTATCTTTTTCACATTCTCAAGTTCATATTTTCAAAAAGATAATATTAAAGGAAAAGGAAAAGAAAAACATGTAATGTACACAGGTGGTTCTCACCCCACACTTTTGAACGAAGGCGTGCCTTTCAGCAAGACTTAGTTCAAAAGCCATGCAAGCAGATATTATATGAGAAGGAAATGACATTAAGGAAAAGGGAAGAACAGAACTCCCTTTATTGTGTCGAATGACATGGCTTGAGGCTGGATAATCGAGGGAGTTCGGCTGGGGCCTTGAATTCTCAGCGCAGGCCCGGTAACTCACGGAAGCTGCCTGGTTGATCCGGTCTTGCTCCAAAAACCAATTCCTGAATAGTCATTTCTTCTATGCACCAAGTGGGTGAGAGCGACTTATTGGAAAAAATTAAATGACAGAAAATAAAGGACAGAAAGTAAGATAGGTGTCGGGTTACCTCCCGACCAGTGCCTTTGTTTAACGTCGTTGGCTCGACTGTACCTCATTCCTGGATCACTGGTTTGGATCCCATGGGTGCTTGAGGTCGAACTTCTTCTCGACTGCCCTTTTGATTTGCCCAAAGAACACATATGGCAGCGGGCTTAGTTTTGTTCTCCCTTGATCCGGAGGCTTCTTCTTCACATATCCCCGAGAAGGCGAGGATTCCTTGACCATAGCTACTGGTCCATCAAGTCGAGCTCTCTTGTTCCTCCTTCCCGGCTTCCATTCCTTTGGCCCATGCCTTGGCCGTTTCTTCATGTTTGAATGGGTGGCATTATTGTAATTCTTGAAGTTTAGTATTGTGCCATGCGACCTCAAGCATGCGCCCTTGCTAACCTTCTTCTTTGTGGTAGAGATGATTGGCCGTCCTTGGTCCTTACACCCTTCAGGAGGCTCTTCTTGGCTTGTGACGAGTGGGAGCTCCCGCGTTGATTGTTTTGGCTCATGCTTCTCCTCCAACTCGCCTAGCACTACATCATCATTGATCATCTCATCTCTGGTGGCCGTGATCTTCATAGAACATGAAGGGTTAAGTAGGGGCTTCTCGGCCATAAGGACAGGGTCTGTTTCAAGCAGCTTTTTAGTGAGGACCGGGCCTGCCGTGATTTTCTCGGTCAGTTCGGCAGTGAGGTCTAGGTATGTCTCGGCTGGTTTGGTAGTGAAGTCCGGGACTTCTTTTGGCTCGTCAAGTTGGGTCGGGACTTCCTTGGGCAGATTGGTGATGAGGACCGGGCTAGATTTGGGCAGTTCTTCTTCGGTCATCCAAGAGTCCTCATCCTTTGTCGGCACCGTGGGCTCCAATATTGGCTCCTTTAGAGTCACCTCCACATCCATTACTGCCCTTGTACTGATGTCTTCTCTTGGTTTTGTTGCGGGCAAGCTCATAATGGGTGTGGTGTCGGGCTCGTTTTGCACTGAGTCCTCTTCCATCATCGGTGCTTCATCATCAGTTTGGTACATCGGCCCTTGTTTTGTGCTTTCTGCCAAATCGTCTATGAGGTCCCAAGTTTTAGCCATGGTTAGGTTCGAACCCTCCGCCGCATCATTGATCCTTTTCAACTCATGTGGCAGCATCCCGCCAAGAAATCTTTGAAGAAGATCGTAGTTGGTGAATCCATGGTGCGGGCAGCTCGTTTTAAGGTATACTAGCCTATGTGCATCCATTTGGATTGTCTTTTCCGATTTATCCAAATGGTGTTTGAGAGAGATCGAACTCCTCAGATAAGCTTTTCCATTTCAAGCATCCACTTACCCGAGTATGTTCACGAACTTCCACGGAAGAGCTTTGCCATTTCAAGCATCCACTCAACCTTGGAAATTCTGATATAATATATGGCACATAGAACAAGTTTTGAATACAGAGAAAAAAAATACTAAAATAGTCTAAAACATTTTATAATACAAGTACGCCCCTTCAACCGAATAAAGAGTTTAGCTACGATTATCCATGGAAGAGGATATCATAGCTAAATACTCGGGGGTTTTTGAAAGACAGTAAGTAAAGGGGAATACTCAAGAACCAACAGGAGTATTCCCAAATCCTACTTGAATACTCAAGAACCAACAGGAGTATTCTCTAAAATTGTTATAATACTCAAGAACCAACAGGAGTATTATTTCAAACTGTTATAATACTCAAGAACCAACAGAAGTATTATTTCAAACCAAAGCTTACAAAAGTACCACAACTTCTAGAGAGATAAGTGTTTGATGATTTTTGGGATGTTGTTTACAAGGGAGGAGGGGTTGTATTTATAGGGTGGGAGGAGGAGGAGATGTGGTGGAGAGGAGGACAAGTGGCAAGCTCTCCATGGAGAGCTCAAAGCCGCCGGTTGTGGGTGAGAGGAGGAGGAGGGGAGGTGACTTTGGTCACCTCCTCCCAAAAGCTGACGGTCACCTTGGTGAGGAGGAGTTTTGTGAGTTTTTTGTGATGTTTTCACAAAACTATCAGTCCAAATTCGCTCCGGTCTGACTTTGGTTGTTCCTCGGTTGGATTTGTTTTGAGTGATTCCATGTTAGGATCTTGAGATTTCTGCATTCATCGTCTGATCGTGACCTTGGACTGACTCGTAACATCTTTTCAGCGTAAAATCCTCTCCTTAGCGTGTATTCTCTCTAGAGTCCAAAATACCCTTTAGAAATATATCGGAACTAACAAGCAAAAGTTAAATAGACAAAAGGTATAATTTAGTGGGTTTTACTGTGTTTTTGATTTGTATAATTATGGTCCATCAAGGGGTCTGGGTCCCATGGGCGGCTTAAGTCAAATTTTGCCGCGGCTCTTGCATTGATTCTTGCCTTGACCCTCTGGTGGCTTTTGTGAGATGATGTGCTCAGGTCAGGACTCCATTGTTCTGGTGGTTTTGCCTTTCTATTCTTCCGATTCTTCCGAGAAGGTGAGGTTCTTTTGACCATAGCTGCTGGTTTAGTCACCCTCTCGGTCTCTCTTGGTTGGTCAGGAACTAGTGCACTGAGTTCAGCGGTGTTCACAATGTCTGGTGGTTTCTTTGTATCCGTGCGGCTATTAGCATAGATGCAGAAGTCTGAATTTCTGCCGCCGAATGCAAGCGACAATGAGCCCTTGCCCATGTTGATCTTCGCCTTTGTGGTGTAAAGAAATGGCCGTCCCAATATGATTGTTGGAGGGTCGTCCTTGCTGGATTCTCCGATTGGTATCACATAAAAGTCCACAGGAACGTCGAGTTTTCCTACACGGAGCATTAATTTTTCTAGCACTCCAACCGGACGGACACACGACTTGTCCCCCAACTCGAGGGATATCCTTGGCGGCTTCAATGGTCCAAGCCCCAATGAGCAGTATAGAGGGTAAGGTAGGACATTGACAGCGGCCCAAGGATCAATTAGGCAATGGTGAATTTGGCCTTGCCGATTCGACAGGTGACCGTGAAGGCTCCCGGGTCCTTACTTTTTTTCCAGTTGTACCGCATGATTCCAAGTGAGGCGCTTCTCCGTTATCAGGACATCTTGCCCATTCCTTGGCTCCAATCCCTTTTCTTCTTTGTTCTTTTGGGTCGCAGGATCTTCGGAGGCAATGATTTTCATGGAGTAAGATGAGTCTTGAGCCCCGATTTTTTTGGTTCCGAGGTCCGATCTAGAACCATTTGAGTCTAAGTCTTCATTGTCATCCCACCCAGATGCTGGTACGTTAAAGTGTGTGACTGGCGGTGGTGTCATGGTAACGGTGAATGCATAGCGTCCATTATCAGCATGCGTGACCCACGTTCTGCCATCAATGGGTCGGTCTTCCTCTTGATTCCAATCAGGACGACACCTCTGGTTAAAGTGCTTGACCGTGGGTTTGTAAGTTGCAGGTCCTCGTTGTTGTTTTGCTAGTAGAGCTGCCATTTGTGCTTCTTTGAGTTTTTCCATGGTTATTAGTTCTCCGAGTGACTGGGCATATGATTCATCCTCCCACATCATACCAAGGAATTCTTCCTTATCTACTTCTGTAGTTGAGGGTCGTGCTGCTTCTTCCAGTGCCCCTTTCATGTCTGACATTGTTACCATGCTAACATTTCCCTTAGGGTTTTGGATGGTTTGTGAAGGTAGTCGGCCAGGCTCATTAGTGAGTGTGGATATTGAGGTGGCTAACTGGAACATTTGCTTCTTCAAGTCCGAGATATCTCCCTTCGTCTCGACTTGGAATCGATGCATCGAGCCCACGAGTTCCTTTACCACATCATCAAGGGATTTGTTCGGTCCATGCGGATTGCTCGGGCCGGCTTGATACTGATTCGGTCCCTTTTGCTGATACTGACCCGTCGGGTACTGGTTTGGTTCTCTTTGTTGATATTGGCTTGCTGATGGAGCGTTCTGGTTGTACTGCCGGTGGGGAGGTTGGTAAAATGACTGAGCTAATTGAGGTGCGGCTTGTTGTGTCTCCCTCGGAGGGTGGTTGTCGTTCCGCCAAGTTGGGTTGGTCGCTTGACTATACTGTCGGCTCGGTCCGGCTCTGTCGTTATTGTTGTTGTTGTTGTTGTTGTATCCTTGGTATCCGATGGACCATAATTATACGAATCATAAACACAGTTAAACCCACCAAATTAGACTGTTTGTCTATTTAACTTTTGCTTGTTAGTTCCGATATATTTCTACAGGGTATTTTGGAGTCTAGAGAGAATACACGCTAAGGAGAGGATTTTAAGCTGAAAAGATATTACGAGTCATTCCAAGGTCACGACCAGATGCCGACTGAAGAAATCTCAAGATCCTGACATGGAATCACTCAAAACAAATCCAACCGAAGAGCAACCAAAGTCAGTCCAGAGCAGAAATGAACCGATAGTTTTGTGAAAACTTCACAAAACTCACAGACCACTCCCCTCATGCCACCTAGCCGGCGGCTTCCTCCTCACATTCCCCTCTCCTCCTCTCCCCTTCCTCCACATGGGCCGGCGGCTTTGGAGAGCTCCATGCAGAGCTTGCCAAGTGTCCTCCTCCTCCACCACATCTTCCTCTCCTCCATGGCTATAAATACATGCCTCCCCTCTCATTTGTAAACATCCCAAAATCACATTCCACTTCTCTCTCTAGAAAGTTTGGTACTTTGTAAGTTTTTGTTATATATAATACTCCTATTGGTTCTTGAGTATTATAGTTCGGTCTTGAGTACTCATGTCGGTTCTTGAGTACTCAAGCTTTTCTCTATTCTCGAGTACTCTTGTCGGTTCTTGAAGTACTCACCCCTTTCCTTTACTTACTGTCTTTCAAAAACCATAAGTACTTAGCTATGGTATCCACCTCTATGGATATTCGTAGCTAAACTCTTTATTCGGTTGAAGGGGTGTACTTGTATCATAAAATGTTTTAGGCAATTCTTAGAGCCTCTTCTCTGTATTCAAAACTTGTTCTATGTGCCATATATTAGGTTAGAACTTCCAAGGTTGAGTGGATGATTGGAATGGCAAAGCTCTTCCGTATGGTTCGTAAACATACTCGGATAAGTGGATGCTTGGAATGGCAAAGCTTATCTGAGGAGTTTGACCTTTCTAAAACACCATTTGGTTGCTCGGGAATGACTGACCAAATGGATGCACACAGGCTAATATACCTTGGAATGGGGTATTAGTCTAAGTAGAACAAGTGCTCTACGTTTTTTGCAAAAGACTAGACAGTGTAGCAAGTTGAGTGCTTGGAATGGCCTCGATTCACTTTCGAACACTTTTGCAAAAGACTAGACAATGTGGCAAATCGAGTGCTTGGAATGGCCTTGATGCACGTTTGAATACTTAGAAGGATCACTAAGAGCCAATGATAAACAGGCTATGATACAAGGCCCCAGAAACCGAATGCTTTCCTTAACTTACAACTTTACCTGCAATCTACTCTCCCAATATCAACTGCTGACGTTCCGAAAGACTTGCTGATCACGCATCACTCGCTGTAAGTCTTCTCTTTCATTTTCAGTATTTACTTTTATGTCATTTACTTTTCCGCACTAAAAACCAAAACCAACCAAAAAATCACTTACTTTTCTGCACTAAAATCTCAATCAACCTAAAACACGCTCCCTCCCTGTACGATCCCTCAAAGAACAACATATCCCCCTAAGTATTCAAACGTGTATCAAGGCCATTTCAAGCGCTCGATTTGCACACACTGTCTAGCCCATTTCAAGGTCGTAGAGCACTTGTTCTATTTAGACTAGCACCCCATTTCAAGGTATACTAGCCTATGCATCCATTGATCCGTCATTTCCGATCAAAACCAATGGTGTTTAAAAGAGGTCGAACTCCTCAGATAAGCTTTGCCATTTCAAGCATCCACTTACCCGAGTATGTTCACGAACCCCCACGGAAGAGTTTTGCCATTTCAAGCATCCACTCAACCTTGGAAGTTCTGGCCTAATATATGGCACATAGAACAAGTTTTGAATAAAAAGAAGAGGCACTAAAAAGATGGCCTAAAACATTTTATGATACAAGTACACCCCTTCAACCGAATGAAGAGTTTAGCTACGAATATCCATAGAGATGGATACCATAGCTAAGTACTTACGGTTTTTGAAAGACAGTAAGTAAAGGAAACGGGTGAGTACTTCAAGAACCGACAAGAGTACTCGAGAATAAAGAAAAGCTTGAGTACTCAAGAACCGACAGGAGTACTCAAGACCGAACTATAATACTCAAGAACCAACAGGAGTATTATATATTGAAAACCAAACTTACAAATGCCAAACTTTCTAGAGAGAGAAGTGTTTTTGATTTTGGGATGGATACAAATGAGAGGGGAGGCATGTATTTATAGCCATGGAGGAGAGGAGGATGTGGTGGAGGAGGAGGACACTTGGCAAGCTCTCATGGTGGGAGGAGGAGCCTCCCAAAGCCGCCGGTTGGAGGTTGCCATGGAGGGTTGGCTTCCTCCTTTGGTCACCTCCTCCAAAAGCCGCCGGTCACCATGGAGGGAAGAGTGTGTTTTGCGAGGTTTTGTGATGTTTTCACAAAACTATCGGTGTATTTCAACTCCGGACTGACTTTGGTTGCTCCTCGGTTAGATTTGTTTTGAGTGATTCAATGTCAGGATCTTGAGATTTCTTCAGTCGGTGTCTGATCGTGACCTTGGAATGACTCGTAATATATTTTCAGCGTAAAATCCTCTCTTTAGCGTGTGTTCTCTCTAGACTCCAAAATACCCTGTAGATAAATATCGGAACTAACAAGCAAAAGTTAAATAGACAAACAGTCTAATTTTGTGGGTTTAACTGTGTTTATGATTCGTATAATTATGGTCCATCATAATGCACCCATGTTATCTTCCCCCTTTTGGCATCATCAAAAAGAGTACAAGTAAAGATATCCAAGTCATGTAAGAGACGCATACTTCATTTAAGAATGAGCAAAAGTGCCCCATAGAGCACACACATATCATACTGAAAATTAAAAAAAACGGGCACACAGAATTCAAAAGCATGACAGCGAAAAGGAATGCATCAAAAACCAGGGGCAGATAAGGAAGGGATTGAAGAACGAGGGCAACCATGAGACAGACACAGGATTAATCCTTAAACATGATTTTCATCTGGTCAACCAGCTCAGTGCCTACGAATCGCAGCTGCCGATTCAGGTCAACTATCCCCTCTCTAATCTGAGTGCCATGAACCATATTGATTTTGGCAGACTCCTCAACCTCCTTTATCGAGGAACGCAAGTCCGTCACCCAGACAACGTCAGAACCCAGCAGCAACTTATCAGCTACAGCCTCCAGATTTCCCACACGCTCGGTCAACAGCTCCACCTTTCCGGCCAACACTTGCAGAGAGCCACGAGCACCGCTGTCGACCCCTCAGCTGGATGTAACGGTTGTTGGTCCAGGGGATCGACCTCTTGAGGTGCATCTGGCTGGGGAGGAGCAAGGGCAATCTTGGCATTCTCCCATCCTGAGGCTGCATCAAACTTCCACCCTATACCTTCAAGGGTCTCCTTACCCAGAACAGACGACATAGAGCTTTCTGAAACAGGCTCATAGATTTCCAGACTACAGAGGATCTTCTTCACCAAGCCGGGGTAGGGTTGGCCGCGCACTGACTCATGTGTTGAAGGACTAGCTTAGGAAGGCATATTGGCTCCCGAGTCTTGAGTTTGTCCAGCAGGAGGAAATCCAGGAATGTTACCACTCCATGTTTCTGTGACCGCGGCGTCAGCGTTGTGCAAACGAGCCGGTGAAGAATTCAGTTGATTATGCCCAACTTCAGGGCGTTGCCTTGATTTGAAGTGTTGTTGGGATCCTCTCCCACTCTTGAAAATTACCTCTGCCTTTGCCACATCTGCTGGCCAAATCCCCTTAACATACTCCGCATACTCAGTCACTGGGACATCCAAGAGCTTGCTCAGGTCCCGAGGAGTGATGACTTGCACCTCCCCTTTGATCGCAAAGGTGGCCAAGAGCAACCCGAACCTCTCTTCGAGTTTGAAGTCGGAGTAGAACTCCCTCACTATATTCTCGTCGACCAGAGCCTCCTCTCGGAAGAGATGGTCCCAGTTTTGAGAAATAAGGAGGTTGTTTACCTCCACTAGTTGGTGTCCAACCAAAAAGACTCTGTCAAGAGCAACCTCCGGAACTACGGATCTACCTTCCAAAAATGTCTCACCCTCGGCCTCCGGAACAGGTGACTCCTCTTTGACTACCGGCACTTGTGCCTTCTAGGTGTGCCTACTCTTCCGGACAGGGCCCTGAGGGGTGGCGGCCTGTCTGCGCTTACGACTAGGGCCCTCAGCATCACTAGCCTTTCGTTTGGACTTCTGTTGAGAGGTCACATCGTCGTTGACCTCTGGGTTTTCTGCAGAGAGGACCTTCATAGACTCGGTGGAGGCGGTTGGAGCTTTCGATTTTTCAGCCAGAAGGTCCTCGATATTCACACCACTCGCCCTCAGCTTGGCGAACACTACAGCGACGTCGGTGCTAGAGCTTTTGCTTGCGGAAGCCATGAGAGCAGCGGACTGGGCTAGGGTTACAAAGTTTGAATTTTTAAGAAGGACGAGAGCAAATTGCGATGGACGGAGCTCGCCTTTGCAACTTTGCTTTATACTGTGAAAACCCTAGCAGTTTCTCCTTTGATTTGAAAACTCATTCGGCACCCCGATTTTCGCAATATTAAATCCTCAACTTCCCAAAATAAACTGCATGATTATCTTCCAAATACAGAGTTAGCAAAAGATAAACCGCCACATGCAATTTCTTAATTTGAATTCACTCCTGATTCACTGCCACCTGTCCAACTGTGGGAATTAAATCCCAATTGCGCGACTGTTCAATTATCAACAGATTGCAGTGACTTGTCACATTCGGACTGTTCACTCTTCCATGCCATAAAGGCTGCAAGTCATCATGACCATTCTGCGCAGTGCACTGTACTGTCCTGCAGCCATTGCTCTTCTCCATACAGGTCAGTCGAACTTCGACATCTGTAATATCCCCTCTTTTTTTCTAACCGTCTCAATCCCTCCAAATAATTCAGTCAAAATTCAAGCCACAATCACTTATTGAACCGGTTTAAACCATGCTGAGTTAACTCCGGTTGTCTCATGGTTTTCACAAGGTTTGGATGTGGTGCGGTAAGTTTACCCAAGTGGTACAATAAAACACCACACATTCAAGCATTACAGTTCACCAAGTCACAGCAAAACAATGTCATGTAGTATGGAGAAAAACAAGAAAACACATGTAACATCAACGGGCTAAGCATTGATTCTCCACACATAAGAGGCTAGGGTTAGTCTTAGAGTACTTCTGTGGCTTACATTGTGGGTTCGGATTTGGAAGTCTCTTTTGGGCCAAAAAAACATGTGTCATGCTTATGAAATCCACTAGCTAGTAATTTCATTTAACATGCATGCAGAGGTGACCTCATAGAGCAATTTTCACACAGTCACTAACTACATACGCATCACTTCCACATATATGGTAGCTTTAACATGCAGACTAGTCTAGCCAGTCATCGAGGAAATTTAACATGAAGTACAGACTATGTGAGGGAAGTCATACCTAGTTCAAGCCTTAGCTTCTCGTAGGGTTCCCTATGTAATGCTTTCGTAAAAATGTCTGCAATTTGTTCCTCGGTTCTGCAATATTCCATAACTATGGTGCCTTTCTCTACACAGTCACTTAGGAAGTGATATCTAATTTCAATGTGCTTAGTTCGTGAGAACTGTACTAGATTTTTGGATATATTGATAGCACTAGTGTTATCACATAGAATGGAAGCACAATTAACCGAAACACCATAATCACTTAGCTGTTGTTTGATCCACAGTAGTTGTGCGCATCAAGCATCAGCAGCAATGTACTCAGCCTCTGCGGTGGACAGTGCTATGGAAGACTGCTTCTTGGATCCCCATGAGATCAAGCATGGTCCAAGGAATTGTGCCATCCCTGAAGTGGACTTCCTGTCTGTCCTACAGCCAGCATAATCCGCATCTGTGTAGGCCAGCAGACGTAAGTCTCCCCCCTTCAGATAGAATAGGCCCAGATCATCCGTCCCCTTCAGGTACCTTAATATCCTCTTCACAGCTTTAATATGTGTCTCTCAAGGATCTGCCTGAAATCTAGCACATAGACAAACGCTGAATAAGATGTCAGGTCTACTAGCCGTAAGATACAAAAGTGAACCTATCATCCCCCTGTAGAGAGTCGGATCCACTTGTGGGGAGGACTCATCCTTTGCTAAGGAGTCGTTGGGTGACATAGGTGTAGCACACGTTTTTGCAGACTCTGATGGACCATAATTATACGAATCATAAACACAGTTAAACTCACTAAATTAGACTGTTTGTCTATTTAACTTTTGCTTGTTAGTTCCAATTTATAACTACAGGGTATTTTGGACTCTAGAGAGAATACACGCTAAGGAGAGGATTTTACGCTGAAAAGATATTACGAGTCATTCCGAGGTCAAGATCAGATGCTGACTGAAGAAATCTCAGGATCCTGACATTGAATCACTCAAAACAAATCCAACCGAAGAGCAACCAAAGTCAGTCCGGAGATGAAATGGACCGATGGCTTTTTGGAATGAGATCACAAAAACCACAAGCCACTCATCCTTGGACAAGTGGCCGGCGGCTCTTTCTCCTCCTCTCAAAGCCGCCGGCGGCTTTTGTGAGCCATGGGAGCTTGCCATGTGGAGCTCTTCCTCTCCACATCCTTGCTCCTCCAAACATCTTGTGCCAAGTGTCATCTTCTCCTCCATACTCCTTGGCTATAAATACAAGCCTCCTTCACTTGTAATCTTCATCCCACAATCACAAAAATCACAATTCACTTCTCTCTCTAGAAAGTTGGTACATTTGTAAGCTTTGGTTTGAAATAATACTCCTGTTGGTTCTTGAGTATTATAACAGTTTTAGAGAATACTCCTGTTGGTTCTTGAGTATTCAAGTAGAATTTGGGAATACTCCTGTTGGTTCTTGAGTATTCCCCTTTACTTACTGTCTTTCAAAAACCCCCGAGTATTTAGCTATGATATCCTCTTCCATGGATAATCGTAGCTAAACTCTTCATTCGGTTGAAGGGGTGTACTTGTATCATAAAATGTTTTAGGCAATTCTTAGAGCCTCTTCTCTGTATTCGAAACTTGTTCTATGTGCCATATATTAGGTTAGAACTTCCAAGGTTGAGTGGATGCTTGGAATGGCAAAGCTCTTCCGTGGGGTTTGTAAACATACTCGGATAAGTGGATGCTTGGAATGGCAAAGCTTATCTGAGGAGTTTGACCTTTCTAAAACACCATTTGGTTGCTCGGGAATGACTGACCAAATGGATGCACACAGGCTAATATACCTTGGAATGGGGTATTAGTCTAAGTAGAACAAGTGCTCTACGTTTTTTGCAAAAGTTTAGACAGTGTAGCAAGTTGAGTGCTTGGAATGGCCTCGATTCACTTTCGAACACTTTTGCAAAAGACTAGATAGTGTGGCAACTCGAGTGCTTGGAATGGCCTTGATGCACGTTTGAATACTTAGAAGGATCACTAAGAGCCAATGATAAACATGCTATGATACAAAACCCCCGAAACCGAATGCTTTCCTTATATTCAAACCCCCTTGCATTTACTTTCTTAGTATAAACTGCTCTATCAACCGCTCATCTTCCGGAGGACTTGCCAATCACGCATCACCCGCTGTAAGTCTTTCTTTTTATTTTCAGTATTTACTTTTCTGTAATTTACTTTTCCGCACTAAAAACAAAAAACAACCAACCAAAAACAGCACTTACTTTTCCGCACTAAAACTCAATCAACCTAAAAGACGCTCCCATCCTGTACAAATCCCTCAAAGAACAACTTATCCCCCTAATTCCCTTGGGTTCGACCCCTACTTACCACTTGCTACCCAGTAGTAAGGTCACGAGTAGCGGAATATAAATTTGCTTTTGCACAGAGAACACCGCACCTTAACGACAGTGCGGTGGGCTCCGTCAAAACTGGCGCCGTTGCCGGGGAATTAGTTACTTAATCGGATAAGTTCTTTGAATCGTTACGCGCTTCAAAACAAACATGTCTCGCGAAGAAAGCCACCATGACTACCAGGATGACGACGAGATAAACCTGTACGATCGAAACAATGAGGTGCCGCTTCCATTCGTCGACGATCTAGAACAAATCATGCGAAACCGAAGAGCTCGAGATAGGGAGGCCATCAGAAGAAACCAAGAACCACCCGAGGACCCAAATGCAGCTGGTCCAGTACAGCCCCTAGATATCCCCCACCCCCTCAACCTCGACAAGTGCCTAGGCAAGAACCTGTCTTCGACGACTACTATGGGAACAACAACTACCGCGCACCTACAATGAGAGAGCTGAATGCCCCAGATTTCGAAACGCAACCATGGTGCATCTACGAGGGCCCTGAACAGGAATACATTACCATCAACGCATCAGTGGCCCATAGCTTGCCCAAGTTCTCAGGAGCACATGGAGAATCTGCAACAACTCACCTCCAACGCTTACACGGCATTTGCCAAAATCTAAAACCCAATCGAGTGAGTATAGACGGCTTCAAGTTGAAGGCGTTCTATTTTTCCCTCATTGACGCGGCAAACGACTGGTTCCTTTCATTGCCTTCCGGTAGCATCAGAACATGGGCTCAGATGCAAGGGAAATTCCTAGATAAATATTACCCGGCAGGAAGAGCAATGCAAGTAAGGAGGCAACTACAAGACATCGCCAACGTTGCTGAAAATGCCCGGTTTAGAGAGGAGACTACTCGCCAAGATGAATTATCCCGAACAAAAAACGTAGCACAAGCCGAGACATCAGTAAACTCTATGCCAGAAGAAATAAGACAACTAAAGGAGCTGATGATTCAAATCCTACGAAGACAACCAGTTCCAGTAAAGCCTTACGAATTTTGTGGTTCTACGGACCACAAAACTGACGCATGCCCGACATTAATAGAAGAGGAACCGGTAGAAGTGAATGCAGTAGGAGGATACCATGGATACAACAACAACAGCAACGACAGAACCGGACAAAACAGGCAGAATGGTCAAACAACCAACCCTAGCTGGCGTAACAACAGCTACCCTCAAAAGGAAACACAACCAGCTGTCCCTCAACTAGCTCAGTCATTCTACCAACCCCCCCACTGACAGTATAACCAGAACGCTCCATTAGCAAGTCAATATCAGCAAAGAGGACCGAATCAGTACCAAGCCGGCCCAAACAATCAGCAAGAACCAACCAAGTCGCTCGATGACACGATGAAGGAGCTCGCAGGAAGCATTAATCAATTGGGAACTTCGCTACACCAATATCAGGCGAAAACTGACGGGGCAATTTCAGACTTGACCAAACAAATGTCCCAGCTCGCCACGGCAATGTCAACACTCACTAATGAACCTGGCAGACTTCCTTCACAAACCATCCAAAACCCAAAGGTGAATCTTAGCATGATAAAGAGGTCAAATGTAAGGGCGACACTGGGAGAAGTAGCACGATCCCCAACTTACAAACAAGCACTTCACCCGGAGGCGTCGTCCTAATTGGAACCAAGAGGAAGACCGACCCAATGATGGCAAAACATGGGTTACGCATGCTGACAATGGACGGTACGCATTCACCGTTTGCATAACACCGCCACCGATCATACACTCTGACATACCAGCACCTGGATGGGATGACAATAACGATTTAAAGTGGGACTCTCCAACCAATATTTATGCTCCAAAGCAAAATATTAAGGGGTCCAATTATACAAATCCTAAGCCAAGGAATGGGCAGAATGGCCCGACAATAGAAAGAGCCCTCACTTCAGATCATGAGTCACAACCAGAAAGAGATAAAGACCCAGGGGCCTTCACAGTCACCTGCGGTATTGGTGAAACCCAGATTCATAAGTGCTTAGTCGATCTTGGGGCTGCTGTCAACGCCATGCCTTCCTCCTTATATTACTTATTAGGACTTGGTCCATTAAAACCACCCAGGTCAAATATCGAGCTAGGAGATAAATCGTGCATCCGTCCGGTTGGAGTGCTAGAAGATGTAATACTCCATGTGGGAGAGCTCGTCGTTGCTGCAGACTTTTATGTAATACAAACGGGAGAGACCAGCGAAGACGACCCTCCAACAATAATATTGGGACGACCATTCCTCTACGCTACTAAAGCAAGAATCGATGTGGGCAAGGGCTCATTATCGCTTAAGTTCGGCGTCAAAATTGCAAATTTCTACATTGACAATAGCCGCACAGATACAAAGAAACCGCCAGACATTATACCTATCTCAGATTGCGGTACACAGATTTCTGACCTGCCTAAGGAGACCGAAAGAGTAACAAGACCAGCAGCTATGGTCAAAGGTCCCCCATCTTCTCAGAAACAATGGAAAGAAAAAACACCAAAACCATGGAGTTCTAACCCAAGCAAGAAATCGGGGAAAGGCAAGGCAAAAATCAACACAGGAACAGTGGCAAAATATGACCTGAGCCACCCATGGGATCCAAACCAGTGATCCAGGAATGAGGTACTGTCGAGCCAACGACGTTAAACAAAGGCACTAGTCGGGAGGTAACCCGACACCTATCTTACTTTCAGTCTTTTATTTTTCTGTCATTTAGTTTTTTCCAATAAGTTGCTCTCACCCACTTGGTGCATAGAAGAAATGACTATTCAGGAATCGGACTTGGGTGCAACATCAAGCCAACCAGGCCTACGTCAAAAGTTCAAGGCCCCAGCCGAACTCCCTCGATTATCCAGCCTCGAGCCATGTCATTCGACACAATAAAGGGAGTTCTGTTCTTCCCTTTTCCTTAATGTCATTTCCTTCTCATATAATATCTGCTTGCATGGCTTTTGGGCTAAGTCTTGCTGAAAGGCATGCCTTCGTTCAAAAGTGTGGGGTGAGAACCACCTGTGTACATAACATGTTTTTCTTTTCTTTTTTCTTTAATATTATCTTTTTGAAAATATGAACTTAAGAATGTGAAAAAGATAGATCCAAAATTCATGCATTTACCTTGTGAAAATTCAACTGTCTAAAAACTTAGAACGTAACTTCTCATTTGTCCCTTTGTGCTGAGATAAACTAGGGATGTGGAGTTGACATAAACTGCCCTAGAGAGGCTTGGCAAGCAATCGAAGGATCGAATCTAACTATATGGTTTTCGAAGTCAGTGGAGGCTGCACTTCGGGGTTCAGTGAAGATTGAAGTTATCTCCGCCATGCAGTGTTTATGCAAAAAGAAAAAAAGGCGGGACGGAAAATCAAACCGTCCTATCTCTAGTCCTAGTAGCCGGGAAAATAAATGAGCGACCCTCATTTTGACTCGCGCGAAACCTCAAGGATGAGAGAGAGCGGGGAGGTATTTCCATATGCTCACGAGCAATGATTGGACCTCCCAAAAGGCTTGAAAAAATGGACTAGCAAGCCACAAAAAGGCAAAAAGCTCGAAGAAGCAAATCAAGAGGCCAAAGGCCCAAAATTGTGAAGGTTTTAACCGAACAAAAAAGTGAAGTACTCAAAGAATCAAATCAAAGGCCGAAGGCCGATTCACTACAAAAGCTGTCCCTCGCAAAAAGAAAATCAAAGACCAAACCATTGAAACCCGAACCGAATCACGTGCTAGAGAAAGCTACAAGAAAACCATATAGTGCGAGACGGTCCCGAGGTTGCAGTCCAAGAGCCTAAAAAGGGATATCTCCCGAAACAACCAAAATAATTTGCATCTCAGCACGAAGGTACACGTATCAAGTTTCTTCTATTTATTTACACAGTTTAATTTGGTAATAAGTAAGTAATGCATGAATTAGGATAAATCGAGTCCCACAGTCTAACTTTCATATTTTAAAAGCTTACTTAATGTGCCGCCCTTTAATAGCATTGTTCGGGACGAACAACTAAAAGTGTGGGGTGATCTGAGGGACCATAATTATACGAATCATAAACACAGTTAAACCCACTAAATTAGATTGTTTGTCTATTTAACTTTTGCTTGTTAGTTTCGATTTATATCTACAGGGTATTTTGGACTCTAGAGAGAATACACGCTAAGGAGAGGATTTTACGCTGAAAAGATATTACGACTCATTCCGAGGTCAAGATCAGATGCTGACTGAAGAAATCTCAAGATCCTGACATTGAATCACTCAAAACAAATCCAACCGAAGAGCAACCAAAGTCAGTCCGAAGCTGAAATGGACCGATGGGTTTTTGGAATGAGATCACAAAAGCCACAAGCCACTCATCCTTGGACAAGTGGCCGGCGGCTCTTCCTCCTCCTCTCAAAGCTGCCGGCGGCTTTTGTGAGCCATGGGAGCTTGCCATGTGGAGCTCTTCCTCTCCACATCCTTGCTCCTCCAATCATCTTGTGCCAAGTGTCATCTTCTCCTCCATCCTCCTTGGCTATAAATACAAGCCTCCTTCACTTGTAATCTTCATCCCACAATCCCAAAAATCACAATTCACTTCTCTCTCTAGAAAGTTGGTACATTTGTAAGCTTTGGTTTGAAATAATACTCCTGGTGGTTCTTGAGTATTATAACAGTTTTAGAGAATACTCCTGTTGGTTCTTGAGTATTCAAGTAGGATTTGGGAATACTCCTGTTGGTTCTTGAGTATTCCCCTTTACTTACTGTCTTTCAAAAACCCCCGAGTATTTAGCTATGATATCCTCTTCCATGGATAATCGTAGCTAAACTCTTCATTCGGTTGAAGGGGTGTACTTGTATCATAAAATGTTTTAGGCAATTCTTAGAGCCTCTTCTCTGTATTCGAAACTTGTTCTATGTGCCATATATTAGGTTAGAACTTCCAAGGTTGAGTGGATGCTTGGAATGGCAAAGCTCTTCCGTGGGGTTTGTAAACATACTCGGATAAGTGGATGCTTGGAATGGCAAAGCTTATCTGAGGAGTTTGACCTTTCTAAAACACCATTTGGTTGCTCGGGAATGACTGACCAAATGGATGCACACAGGCTAATATACCTTGGAATGAGGTATTAGTCTAAGTAGAACAAGTGCTCTACGTTTTTTGCAAAAGTTTTGACAGTGTAGCAAGTTGAGTTCTTGGAATAGCCTCGATTCACTTTCGAACACTTTTGCAAAAGACTAGACAGTGTGGCAAATCGAGTGCTTGGAATGGCCTTGATGCACGTTTGAATACTTAGAAGGATCACTAAGAGCCAATGATAAACAGGCTATGATACAAAACCCCCGAAACCGAATGCTTTCCTTATATTCAAACCCCCTTGCATTTACTTTCTTAGTATAAACTGCTCTATCAACCGCTCATCTTCCGGAGGACTTGCCAATCACGCATCACCCGCTGTAAGTCTTTCTTTTTATTTTTAGTATTTACTTTTCTGTAATTTACTTTTCCGCACTAAAAACCAAAAACAACCAACCAAAAACAGCACTTACTTTTCCGCACTAAAACTCAATCAACCTAAAAGACGCTCCCATCCTGTACAAATCCCTCAAAGAACAACTTATCCCCCTAATTCCCTTGGGTTCGACCCCTACTTACCACTTGCTACCCAGTAGTAAGGTCACGAGTAGCGGAATATAAATTTGCTTTTGCACAGAGAACACCGCACCTTAACGACAGTGCGGTGGGCTCCGTCAGACTCCAACCCAAACTTCTTTAGGATTTCTCACACGTACTTTTGCTGATGGATCCGAGTGCCATCTTCCCCTTGTGCTACTTGAAGTCCTAGGAAATACTTCAGTTCTCCCACCATACTCATCTCAAATTTGCTTGACATCAAATCTGTGAACTTTTTAACAAGTCTAGGGTTAGTTGAACCAAAGATAATATCATCAACATATACCTGAACCACTAGAGTGTCATTGCCTTCCTTCAAGAGGAAGAGAGTCTTGTCCACCTCTCCTCTGACGTATCCTTGTGACAGAAGAAACAGGGATAGTCTCTCGTACCATGCGCGGGGTGCTTGCTTCAACCCGTACAACGCCTTGTCCAGGGCATATATACACACGGTTTGGATAATCTCTATCCTCGAATCCTGGAGTTTGGCTCACATATACTTCTTCCTTCAAGACTCCATTCAGGAATGCCGTCTTTACGTCCATCTGTTGCAAGGTAAAACCATGGTAGGTTGAGTAAGCTATTAACAGTCTAATTGCTTCTAACCTTGCAACGGGAGCAAACGTCTCGTCATAGTCTATTCCTTCCTGCTGGTTGTATCCTTTGACCACCAGACGGGCTTTGTTCCTTACGACGATTCCCTTCTACTCCAGCTTGTTCCTGAAGACCCATTTTGTTCCAATCACGTTCTTATCCTTGGGTCTAGGAACCAGACGCCATACTTTTTTCCTCTCGAATTGGTGTAGCTCCTCTTGCATGGCATTGACCCATTCTGGGTCCTTGAGCGCTTCTGCTATAATCTTCGGTTCTGCAAGAGAAACAAAGGAGGCAAATCCACAGAATTGACCTAAACAATTAAGATCTACCTTTTCCTGAGAAGTGTAGCAATGGTAGTCCCTCAGTCTAGCTGGTGGTTGAACCACTCATCCATGCCTGGTCGTTCTAGGTTCCCCCTCAGGATTTGCAGGGGTGGGATCACCCGCTATTGCTACCTCACCAGGAATCTCATCGTTGACTTCAACTGCAGGGTCATCATGGATTTGACCACCTTCTGGATCAACTATCTCAGCATCCTCCACGTGATCGTCTGGTGGTGCATCGTCTACGGGATGTACATCCATAGGAGGTGTATCATCAGTGGGTGATGGCGGTGGATTCTAGTCAGGATCTGATCTATCCGCGAACTGGAGTTCTCCATCATCCACCATACCAGTGACAACGTCTATTTTTACCCTCCCGACGTGTCGGTTTAGGAGAGGGTCGTTGTAGAGGTCAAAAACAATTTATAAAGACCGGTAAGACCGGGTCGAACTCAAGGGAGCAAGCCAAGCACATGCACTATTTAGGATCGTGTTTCCATTCGGTTATTCTAACCAAAATGTATAAATATGTATATTCTAAATCCTATGTGGCTAGTAATTAGGGATAAAAGATAAGTAAGAGGTGTTTCGAGGGGTTACTCCCCTCCTTGGCATTTCCCAATGATCACATACATGATATTCAAACATTTCATGGTAGGCAAATAGTATTGAACCTAGTGATGGACCATAATTATACGAATCAAAAACATAGTAAAACCCACCAAATTAGACTGTTTGTCTATTTAACTTTTGCTTGTTAGTTCCGATTTATTTCTACAGGGTATTTTGGCACTTAGAGAGAAAACACGCTAAGGAGAGGATTTTACGCTGAAAAGATGTTACGAGTAATTCCAAGGTCAAGATCAGACGCCGAACGAAGAAATCTCAAGATCCTGACATTGAATTACTCAAATTCAAATCCAACCAAGAATAACCAAAGTCAGACCGGAGCAGAATTGGACTGATAGTTTTGTGAAGACTGCACAAAACTGACAAAACTTCCTCATTTCCTCAAGTGACCGGCGGCTTGTGCAATATGGTGACTCATTGGGTGACCTCCTCCCCTCCTCCTCCTTGGGTGACCGGTGGCTTTGGCTTGGAGGTGGCCAAAGCCACAACCCTCCCCTCCATGTGACTTGCAACCGGCGGCTAGAGGAGAAGCCACAAGAAGTTGCCATGTGGTGGCTTCTCCTCCACATGCTCCTCCCCTCCTCCTCCACCCTTGGATGCAACTCCACATGCCACCATCTTGGCCCTCCATCCTCCTCCCCTTTGGCTATAAATGGGAGCTCACCCCTCCTCATTTCATCATCCTCAAATCAACAATTCACCTCTCTCTCTAAGTTTGTGTTACTTTGTAAGTTTGGTTTTGGAAATAATACTCCTATTTGTTCTTGAGTATTATACGCTTTGAAATAATACTCCTGTTTGTTCTTGAGTATTATACGCTTTGAAATAATACTCCTGTTTGTTCTTGAGTATTATACGCTTTGAAATAATACTCCTGTTTGTTCTTGAGTATCATACTGTTTAGAGAATACTCATGTTGGTTCTTGAGTATTCAGTAGGAATTAGGAATACTCCTGTTGGTTCTTGAGTATTCCACCCCTTTCCTTTCTTACTGTTTTCAAAACCCCCCGAGTATTTAGTTATGATATCCTTCTCTATGGATAATCGTAGCTAAACTCTCTTCATTCGGTTGAAGTGGTGTTCTTGTATTATAAAATGTTTTGAATTCTTTTAGTTTCTTTTCTCTGTATTCAAAACTTGTTCTATGTGCCATTTATTAGATCAGAGCTTCCAAGGTTGAGTGGATGCTTGAAATGGCAAAGCTCTTCCGTGGAAGTTCGTAAACATACTCGGGTAAGTGGATGCTTGAAATGGCAAAGCTTATCTGAGGAGTTTGATCTCTCTCAAACACCATTTGGGTAAATCGGAAAAGACAACCCAAATGGATGCACATGGGCTAGTATACCCGGAAAAGGGGTGCTAGTTCAAGTAGAACAAGGGCTCTACGACCTTGAAATGGGCTAGACAGTGTGGCAAATCGAGCGCCGGAAAAGGCCTTGATACACGTTTGAATACTTAGAAGGGATACTAAAAGGATAAACAGAATATAATACAAGGCCCTTGAAACCGAATGCTTTCCTTGAATTACAAAAAACCCCCCTGTATTTACTTTTATAAACTGCTCGATCAACTACAACCATCAACCGCTCATCTACCGGAGGACTCACCAATCACGCATCACCCACTGTAAGTCTTCTTCCCTTAACTCTTTTACTTTCAGTATTTTAATTTCTGTAATTTACTTTCCTACACTCAAAACCAAAAAAACCAAAAACAGTAGCTTAGTTAATCGCGCTAAAATCTCAATCAACCTAAAACACGCTCCCTCGCTGTACAAATCCCTTAAAGAACAACATACTCCCCTAATTCCCTTGGGTTCGACCCCTACTTACCACTTACTACCCAGTAGTGTAGTCGCGAGTAGCGGAAAATATAAATTTATTTGTACAGAGAACATTGCACCTTAACGACAGTGCAGTGGGCTCCGTCACCTAGCTTAGACTAAGAGAGATAAACTCTCGTTTGAATCCAATCCTAGTCAAGCCATCCTAGTTAGGACCTCACTCTCTCGAGTTATTGATTCACTCTATAGCACTATTATTCTTGGAATCTCTTCCTAAGGTAATAAATGCTATAGGCATTAAGGACTAGTTCACTTCAATCCCGTAGAAATGATCATATTCACTACATCCAAATCATCACTAAGCTCTCTCGATACTTAGATCAAATTCTAAGACCAACATTGTCACTTAGGCATTTCGTCAAACACTTAGCAACATGTCATAAATGAAGAGCATAGAGAACATGAATTTGACACCATTCGATGGGATTAATTGATGATTCGCTTAATGACCAACTCCAATAAATCAAACTTTCAATCCTAGGCAAGCGTCCATATCCTAAGGTTCACTCTCATGCTTAAGATATAGATCATTTTCTCCATCCTAGAACTATTCCCTAGCTCTCTCAAGTCATAGTTTCAAGTTTTAGTCTAAGTTGTCACTTAGGCATTTTAACAAACACCTAGTGTGCATAACATTCATAACACATGAGAAAATTAAATCAACAATCATCCATATGAATATCAATGTATATATGTGATCAAAGAGTACCAATGAGAGTCATAAGAACCTCAAAACACAAGATCACTACTCACACATCATGTAAGACAACATGGTGTGAGTAGGGTTTATAGCAACAACAAAAAGAAGAGAAGAGGAATAGAAATAGGATGGTTAATCCTAATGTCTCCCTTTGATCTTCACTTCTCCTTGGTTGGATGATGATTGATGACCTTGGATGAGCCTCTTTTCCAATCTTCTTCTCCCCAAAAACCTCCACACTTAGTGCAAAACCATAGCTTTCTATTTATAGATTCGGCTGAAATCTGGGTGCAGAAATCTGAGTTTTGCATCCAGTCAGTCGACTGGGCTTTGCTTGACTCCCAGTCGGTCGACTGGGATGTGCAAGATCTGATGAGCTGCTGAGTTTCAATCGAGTCGGTCGATTGAGATACCTTTCCAACAAGCTAAAGATCAGCCAAATCGGACACCGGATGCGCCCTGGGCGTCCAAAACAAGGTGCAAAGGTCAATATGCTCGGTTTTGCCCCGAAACTCCCTTTTTTGCGCCGAAACTCCCTTTTCTCAACCAATCTTGATATTTAGGCCTAGACCATGGGGGAAACTTGTTTTCTACCTAAAATGTAGAGATAGAGGTCAAATGACATCAAAATAACATCGGAAACGATTCAAAACTATAGTGAAGAATGGTTATAAATCAGTCGAAAACTAGACTGATCAACACTCCACACTTAAGTTTTGTTCGTCCCGAACAAAGTATGAGAATGTGTCAAGGTCATGCAAATGTCGAAATGCTAGTGGTGCTATGTTTTTCGTATATTTGCCTCACTAGATTTCACAAGGTCTCGATCATTATTCCTAATCATGTTATTGAAAGGTAAATGACAAGTATGTACAATCTAACTAGCTCCTTTTCATAGGCGTTACGAATGCATTTACCGTATGCATTAAGCCTTTAAACCCCTAGGCTACCCTAGTGGACGAGTTATAGTCTCGTGAGAGTTTTCAGAAAAGGGAATACTCACAAATACCATATGCACCTATCCCATGAGAATGAATGCAAGAGTGCTCAACCTAGGCGAGGATTTCTCAAAACCAATCCCTCACCCCAAACTAGAACTACCATCACAATATCATCAAAAGAACTTTTGAACCATTTAAGTATCCCATGAGGTTGTGCACTCAAGATCATCAATACTAAAGTTATCAAATGTCTCATCTAAAGGTCTACTCATTTTCAAGGCAATACAATAGAGTCATAGTTTAGTTTGCACAAAAGAGTGTCAACCGCTCACCTATGCTAGCTAGGGCTAGTCCATGGGCTTGCGACAAGGAAATCATCCCCAAGTTTTAGGCGCTTAAGCTATAATCCATAAGGGAAGAGGAGTTCGACACTAGAGTTCTTAATAAACAAGCAAAGACCAAATGATAGCTCCCGTGCAAGCACATAGATCGTCCAAGAGTTAATCTAACTAGCACACAATACACATGATGCACCCGCGCAATGTAGGATGATGGAAGAACATAAAGTCAAGTTTTAAGTGCTTTTTATTTTCTTTTCAAATGGCCTTTGGCCTACAAATGCTTTCGAGGGGGAACTTTTCTTCCTAACCCCCGGCATTTGTATCTTTTTGCACAAAACTTCTCGTGCACTTGAGAAAGTTTTTGGTCGGGGCTTTGCCCTCTTTTGACCATGAAAATGAAGCATTTTTTTTGTTGGGGCCCATTTTTCGCCCTTTTTTGTTTTTGACTCCACACTTAAAACTTGACAATATGTTCAAGGAATATATGGAATGCGCGGGAAACTATCATAAGCATGTCACTAAATTAGAAAACTCAAGTCACCAAGGAGCAAACAAAAGGTCTTAGTTTTTCGTGAAAATTTTAAAAGTGCTTGCTAAAACTTAATCCAAGGTATTTCAACGAAAATACTTAGAAAATTAGATAGACAAGGGATAACAATAATATTGATTCACAAGAATGCACATTCATAGGACTATGTCGGTTCTAAGTTCTAGATCCAATAAATGTGACAAGTAGGCTAGATGTGATTTATAGGGATTTAGAACCGATAGTCACAATCCTATGTGGTTAAAAACACTCTCATGTTAGGGATAAGGTACATGAATGCAAGTGCTCATTCAAACATGGTAGGCATGACATAATATGAGTGAACTATGTGACTACCCCACCCACACTTAAAACATAGCTTAGTCCCTAAGCGCAAACAATAAAGAGAATGGGATCAAGGCGCATAGGAACTCCCCTCGTTTGTAGATGTGGCCCATCAATAGAAAAGACGCCATTGTGCTAAACGTGATCAAACATGATGCAAATAACTTTCCTTGATGACAAGAACACATGAGAGGTTAAAAGCAACAAGTGACATACAAGGTTATGCAAAACACAAGTATGAGCAAGAGAGCATCACAAGTCATATGATAACATCATGCCATAATCTAATTGAGATGGTTAACAACGCCGCCAATGACTTTGTTGATACGCCACATGTTTTGGAGTCGTTGAGGAATGACTATGAATTACCATTGTATGAAGAGTGTTCCAAATATAAAAGATTGTTGCCAACGTTGAAGTTGTTCAATCTTAAAGCAAAAAATGGATGGAGCAATAAGAGTTTCACTGAATCATTGGCGCTAGTAAAAGACATGCTTCCTGAGGGAAACACCCTACCTAACCGTACTTACGAGGCTAAGAAGGTTATGTGTCCCATGGGCCTCGAGTACAAGAAAATACATACTTGTCCCAATGATTTTATCTTGTATCGAAATAGTTTTAGTGATTTCAAAGAATGTCCAGTGTGCAAGGCTCCTCGCTACAAGTTAAACAAAGAACCGAAAGGTAAATCTAAAGGCACTCCTTCGAAAGTACTGTGGTATCTTCCACCGATCCCTAGGTTTCAGAGATTATTTGCTGACACGGAAGATTCAAATAATATGCGTTGGCATGCTGAGAAACGTGTTGTTGATACGAAAATGCATCATCCTGTCGATTCCCGTAAAATCGATGCATATTAAAGACCCGATGCATAATTCTATTATTGAACCGATGCATAATGACTCGTTTGTAGTAGTGATGGGCTAAAGTAGACAACACATTCCCAGTGTTTGGAGCAGAGTCTAGAAATTTATGGCTGGGCCTTAGTACTGATGGGGTGAATCCACATGGAAATCTCGGTAGTCAGCATAGTACATGGCCTGTGATTTTGGTTATCTACAATCTACCTCCCAAGTTAACCATGAAGCGTAGGTATATGATGCTTTCTTTGTTGATATCGGGTCCTCGGCAACCTGGAAATGATATTGATGTATACTCGGCTCCTCTGATAGATGATTTGAAGCTTTTATGGGAGAAGGAGTACGCACATATGACACATCGAGGTAAGAATATTTCGATATGCATGCTATGCTGATGTGTACGATCAATGACTTTCCAGCTTATGGTAACTTGTCCGGATATAGTATTAAAGGGTACAAAGCTTGTCCTGTATGCGGGGAAGGGACACATGCACGCTATTTAAGCAATTGTCGAAAAATGGTTTATATGGGACATCGGCGTTTCTTACCGAGACATCATCCTTACAGGCGAAAGAAAGCTACCTTCAATGGTGAGACTAAACACGGAATAGAACCACAACCGGCTTCTGGTGATGAAATACTTCAAACAATTTAGAATATTACAAATCGATTCAGGAAACCTAATTCGCGCACCGAAAGTGATCCATGGAAGAAGCGGTCAATATTTTTTGATCTCCCTTATTGGCATTCTCTTGACATCAGACATTGTATTGATGTGATGCATGTTGAAAAGAATATATGTGAAAGTCTGCTTGGTACTTTATTAAACATTCCTGGAAAGACAAAAGATGGAGTTAAAGCAAGACTCGATATGTTGGAGATGAATATTCGTACCAAATTAGCACCTGACCTTGAGGGCAGAGTACATATTTGCCGCCATCGTGCACCACTCTCTCTAAGAGCGAGAAATCTAGTTTGTGCGGATGTCTGAGGGGAGTTAAAGTTCCATATGGGTTCTCTTCAAATATTGCCAGCTTGGTTTCAATGAAGGATCTGCGGTTGAATGGCTTAAAATCTCATGACTGTCATACATTGATGCAACAACTCCTGCCTATTGCAATCAGAGGTATACTGTCTCCCAAAGTAAGGGCAGTTGTACAAAGACTTTGTGTCATTTTAAGCTCTTTATGTGCTAAGGTTATTGATACATCGGAGCTTGATGGACTTCAGGAGCAGATAGTTGTTACACTTTGCCAACTAGAGATGTTTTTCCCTCCCAGCTTTTGTGATATAATGGTGCATCTTACTGTTCAATTGGTGCGTGAGCTTCAAATTCTTGGACCAGTTCACATGAGATGGTTGTATCCTTTTGAGAGGTATATGAAGGTTCTAAAGAGCTATGTGAGGAATAAACAAAGTCCCGAAGGATGTATAGTGCAAGGATACATAGCTGAAGAGGCTGTTGAATTTTGCACTAACTTTTTGGGAAATACAACTGCGGTTGGGGTTACAAGGCCACGTCATTTTGATCGATTTATGGGAAAAGACACAAGTGGACATCAACTGATGCCTCAGTCATTTGATGAGTTAACGAAAGCTCATTTCTATGTACTGTAACATATACCTGAAATAACACCTTTCATCGAGGATCACATAAATATATTGAGGAGTACATACCGAGGAAAATCTGAGCAGTGGTTGCAAAAAGAACATAGTCGGTCATTTTGTAATTGGCTAAGGAGTAATGAGGTTTTAAATAATCAGACCAACTCTGAAGAAGAATCTGATGACTTGGTGAAGTGGCTTATGGCAAGCCGAAGACCTATTGTACACACGTGGAAACCTTATGATATTAACGGATTTTGTTTTCAAACAAAAGATCAAGATGAGCACACCGTTGTGTAAAATAGTGGTGTCACACTTGTTGCCGAAACCACTCATGTTTCTAGCGCTAGAGATCGGAATCCAATATATGCTATTGTAAATTATTTTGGGTTTATCCAAGAAATATGGGAGTTGGATTACGTAAAGTTTCGAGGACCTGTTTTTAAATGTAAATGGGTTAACAATTCGACGGTTCATAACGATGAATTTGGAATGACATTTGTCGATTTTAGAAGAGAGGGATATAAGGATGAGCCATTCATTATGGCCGAACAAGCAAGACAAGTATTTTACGTCAAAGAACCTTCAAACAACAATCAGTATGTTGTGATAAATGGAAACAACAAGTAATCAGTGGTACATCTGAAGAGATGGCTGAGGATTGCCTACCCGTTTGTACGACAGTTCCAGTAGACAACAACGAGAGCGAAGTTGATGATGAAATACAGTTGTGAGAAGATCACGGCGAAGGAATATGGATTTAAAAAGAAACTTAATTTGTGTGTATGTTGTATATGCTACTTATTTCGTTATCACACGTCATTTTATTTGTTTAATAATCGTGTGCATTTATGTATTCATATATTTAATGTGTTTAATCTGACATTTAATGTGGCTCTTTTATAGAATCATGGCTTGCAGCAGCAGCGGTGAGGATGACTTCTTGGGTATGGTGGCTCGTTCTCGAGTTCCTATCACCTACAACGATTGGAGGAAAGTTCATGACCATTATAAGCAGACTTTGTGGAGAGATGCAACTGTAAGTTTTTCTTTAATTGAAACTTATACTTGTTTGTGATGTTGATTATTTGTTGTATTAATTATAACTTGTTATATGTCTCTTTAGGTAATTTTTGAGGGATGCGAGTCGCATAAAAAGCATGAGTTGAAGGTCGCTGGTAGCAGGTGGACGAGTTTTAAGACAAGACTAGCAAACAGGTACATCCACGGTGACAAGGCAAATGAAGATCCTTTGGGTCAGTATAAGTATCTTGACAAAGAGACCTGGAGGATTTAAGGAGCAGAGGTTCTCAGAAAATGCTATGAAGTTAAGAGAGACTAACAAAGAGCTTGTTAAGAAGAATGTATATGCGCACATCCTTGGTTGAGGAGGCTATAAAAAACTTGAAGATAAATTGACAACTGAGAAAATAGCCGAGTTATTTACGGAGGGCGCAATTGAAGTGGTACAGTCTTCTAATGTCACTATAGAGAGACATGAGATGTGGAAGAGGGGACGAAAAATGAAAAATGACGAATTTGTCACCGAGGCATCCCAGCGAGTGGCAACAAAGATTGTAAGTTATTTCTTATGTCAATTTCAATAGTTAATATCATACACTAACTTTTGGTATTTAATGATTGTTAATAGGATGAGTTAGTGGCAAGATCATCTCAAGGACAGTTCTCGTCTCAGAATCGACGACATGACATACTAACTGAGGCGACTGGGACGCCCGAGCCCAAAGGACGTACCCGAGGAGTCGGATCACACATTCCGTGGAGGGTTGGGTTACCGATCTCCATCTCCTCGGGTGGCACACCCAGTTCAAGTAATATTCCGTTAGATGCGTCCGATCACTTCAGCCATCACTGTCACGTTGATTCAGACCCGTGGAAGAACATACCAGAGGTACATTTACAATTATTAAATTTATTATTTATGTTGGTTGAATGTATGTAATACTTTTTGTGTTGGTTTACAAATTATTACTTCTACTAATAGGGTGGCCTGAAGAGCCTATTATACATCGAGGGGCAACTTGATGGGGACAAACAACTTGTGGCTATCGGTCGAGTCGTAAATGGTCGTTTTGTTAACTTTCGAGCAATACCCGAAGATAACGTGAAAGTGAAGGTCGATATAGCACTTTTTCGAGGTCGAGGTGCAGCATTGCCAACACCCTATCCAAAGCACTCGAATGTTCTAGCTGCAGTTGACCATCACGTGGCATGGCCGAAAGACTTGGTCGTTGTCAATAAAAGGGTGAGATAATCGAAGATTATAACTTCATTTGCTTCATTGTGTTATATTAGACATAAAATAAGATATTTAATCTTAACGGAAATTTGACATGCAGGCATATGACATACACTTATACGAGTCTTTGTCACTTACTGGCAAAGATTATCTAGATGAAATGTCTGTGGACTATCAACTTCTACGTGAGGCGTGGAAGAACCTGAGTAGAGATACGATTGTAGTACACGCTAACGCTGAGGTGTTCGGTGACGACTACGATATCGTAGTGGGTGAAGAGGAAGTCACTGATCTATTAAAGTCAAAACCGTTGGGGAACTCAACATCTGAGTTATATATGGTAATATTTATATTTTTAATCATTTTTTTTGCAATTAGTCTAACTAACACAAGTTTTTACTTTGTAGTTATTAACACGATCAGATGCTTTGTTCGGATATTAAGTTTGGTTTTTTTAATCCGTCTTTAATGACCCCAATCATGGAGAAAAACGAGAGATTGGCGACGTTTGTAGGAAGATTGAATATGCCAGACAACGACCAAGTTTTTTGCTACTTCCTCCCTTATGTTGATCACATATTGTGAGTTCATCACTTTATAAGTTGTTAACTTCTGTTCTGAACACATTTGTTTTTAAGTTAGTGCGTTTTTTAGGTGGCATTGGATGTTATGCGTCATCTTTCTAAGACAACATAAAGTCCATTGGCTAGATTCATCGACAGAAGAGAAGGATATAAACCCTGATGCAAAAGAGTTGGTGGAGATTTAAGTTTGGAAATTACTTTGATCTTATACCTTGTATTGAAAGTCACTAATTACATTATGATGTTTGTTTAAGGGGATTAAATCGATACTACCAAGGATGTGTACCGAGGAGTACACGTAAAGTAGAGTGGAAGATAGTTATGGTATTCACAAATTAGACATTTTTATTAAATATTTTTTTTCATTTATAAAGTATGTCAACTGAGATTCTTGATCGTGTAGTGTCCAAGACAACCACCTGGCCATTTATGTGGTTATTATGTCCTTCAATATATTCGGGACATTATAGCATTTGTACGGGCTAATAATGGTGCGGAGGTTGAAGACCTTAACCAAGTGAGCTTTTTAGAGATATATATACATATGTTATTCATTTAACTATTTAATCAATAAAAATATGTGTATTTATAATTTTTTGTTCATTTAATCGTTTTCACTCTTTAATTGTTGATTTAGTTCTCTTGTTTTTATAGTGTTTTCCTAATGGAGTAGAGTCATACGAACACGACAAGATTCTTGAAGTTCGGGATGAAACCTCCAGCTACCTACGTGACTATGTGACCAATCATTTTGCGGTATAGGACATTAACTTAGACACAGTTGTTATGTAATATTTTGGGGCATATTGTCAATTGTACCAAAGACAAATATATGTGTATGAATGATTGTATTGCAGAATCAGTGAAATGATGTTCTGAATGTAAGTTGCATTGTATATAAAAATTGGAACAGTAGGGTATATTTTTGATGTTTAATTTCAGGTGGATTTGAGCTTTTGTAAAGCTAAATCTGCTTGTTTTTTTGAAGGATTATGCATCGGTTTTCGAAGAGAAACCGTTGCATAATCTCCGGCATTATGCATCGGTTTTCCCTGAACCGATGCATAATGTGCAGACCTTATGCAACGATTTCTTTGAAAACCCGTTGCATAATGTACAGACATTATGCAACGGTTTTTAATGAACCGATGCATACTGTGCAAACATTATGCAACGGTTGATTATGCATCGGTTCCATAATGCATTGTTTGTAGTAGTGATACAGTGAGAACACATTGGATTAGCCTAATCGAAGCCAGATTTAGAGATTGACGGACGAAATCGAATTTGAACCTGAATGCAACAAGGAATCGCGAACGACCGGAGCCGCAAATATTTGAAACCTAGTCCATGGCATCTCCAGTCCCTCTGCCATGACTGCGTCGTCAACTCCTTCCTCTCGTCTCAATCCACAAATCCCCGGCATCTTCAGTCCCTTCGCAAATATTGGACTCCTCGTCTACTCTATTGCAGTCGCCTGCGGAACTCGCTCTCATCGAAGGAGAGAAGCGAATGTCCAGCGATACCTAAATTGAGTTAAATAATTAATTTTGACATTAAGCATCGGTTTAAAAAAATGATGCATAAGCCTCACCATTATGCATCCGTTGGACCGAAATCGATGCATAAGGTCGACATTACGCATCGGTTGGTCTAAAACCGATCCATAAGGTCGACATTACGCATCGGTTTTTCTAAAACATCCATCATTTTAGTAAGAATAGCTGAACGAAAACACATTCTAATATAGTGCATGTGTTTAAATTGCTCCTTTGGGTTCGACCCGATCTTACCGATATTATAAATTGTTTTTGGCTAGTTTAATACACCTTATTATACATCAATTTAAGGGGTACAAAAGCTACCAAGGACAGCTCTGTTCTTTTAAGCTTATTTCTAACTCACATAAACTAAGTTAAGCTAAATTAAACTTAAGTCAATCTACGTTAAGCTAAGTTAAACTAAGCTCACCTATGACAAACTAAGCTAAGCTAAATAGAATTTGTATTTAATGATTTTTTATAAAAAAATGTTTGAATAAAATTTAATTAAAAAATAAATATATATTTTATAATTACTAATAAAAACATAACATTATTTTTTTATAAATAAAATTTCATTTTATTTATAGCTTTTTTTTAAAAATATTAATATCTTTTTTTTAAAAATATTAATATTTTTTTAGTTGTATACTTTATTATTTCTAGTAGTCAAAAACTGAGACTACTTATGCCAGAGGGCCCGTTAAGAGACTCAACAAACCTTATAAAATTGGATGTTCTAGTTCATCAAACCAGTCTTAGTTTAGAACTTTCATTTTCACAATACAGATCGTTTAATTAAGAACATGGGTGATTATGAAGTCTGAAATTGATTCATCACATATCCGAGAGTTAGCCTATTAGGCTACTCATC
Source organism: Rhodiola kirilowii (assembly GCA_033675215.1). Taxonomy (NCBI): domain Eukaryota; kingdom Viridiplantae; phylum Streptophyta; class Magnoliopsida; order Saxifragales; family Crassulaceae; genus Rhodiola; species Rhodiola kirilowii. Next base: position 53,085,730 of record CM066201.1, read on the forward strand.
AGAAACACAAAATAAAAATAAAAACTATAAATAGAAAAATACTTACAAACGTTGTTGCACCAAATGATACTTCAAAATACTTTAAACTTTTATTGAAACTTTAAAATATTTTACAGAAGAAAGAAGAGAGAAGAAGGAGAACTGGATGGCTATGTCAAAGCTTGTTCTTCTCATACACACGTTACACTCTTATAATTTTAAGGGTTTATTGATAATTATAAAATATATTGTATTTTTATAATTAAATGGTATTCAAGCTATTTTATAAATATTAAATTTAATTTAAATAATAATTTAATTTTGACCTATACGACCGACGTCGAAATGACCAAATGAATATTGTGCCAGACTTCGTAGCGTCTCAAATTATGCAAGTTGATCCTGGCGATGGATCCAAATCTATTTAAATCGCATATTAAGAATTTATCTCTAATAATTCAGATATTTAAAATTCGTGTTTAAAACTTTAATTCTAATGTTACATTGTGAATTTTTTGTTACGTTTTATTGATATGTATTCTTAACTTTTAATTATTAAACTTATATTTATTTAGTTAGGGTCAAGATCAGGTACAAAGTTAATTTTTGGTACAAAATACAAAAATTCGTCAAAATCATTTTATAGTTCGTCAAAATTATTTTATAGTTCGTCACTTTTCGAGCCGAAAAATGAAAAAGACGAGCCGAAAAATGAAAAGACAACATAGTTCGTCAGTTTCATTTTATAGTTCGTCACCGAAAAAAACACCAAAAAGCAAAGATTTAATCTCATCCATTCAAATTACAAGATCATGGGCTATGATTAGCTTGTATTTTGTACCAAAAAATCAACTTTGTACCTGATCCTTTTCCGATTTAGTTATATTAATTTAATTTAGACTAATTTTGAAATTATATTAATGTTATAGTGGGTGTGGATACAACAACTAGGAACATTACAATGCATATGAGCTTCATCATCTAGTACATATATATTGATCTCCGGAGCTCTTAGCAAGGCATCCTGATCGGATCCGCAAGCATTTGGTACCTTAATTTTACCATGAATCCGCACACATCCACCCAAATCATCGGTACATCTTCGACACTTGGAGCTCAGGCCACCTTGGGCACCTTTACCGAATAGCACATGTGAGGAAGAACACATCACTAGCGAGGCGTGAAGCGAAAGACCTCCACGAGGGACGAAGAACATCACGTGCGAGGCGTGAAGAGGAAGGCATCCATGAGGGATGAAGGAAGGATCCACACGCGAGGCGGGACAAGGAAGAGGAAAAGGAAAAGGAAAGAAGAAAATTAGTGGCTGTTCGGTCGAATTCTTGACCTATTATTCACTTCATTTGATGATGGATTAGGTTTGTTTTCTGGATATTTTGTTATTATTTAACCACTTTTCTAGTGTTTCGGGTCATATATCACATACCTAATACTTTTGGATTGATTCAAAGCAAAGCACAGCATTTGGGCAAAAAATAGGACAAAACAAGGCAGACGGACCTTCGCAACGTATTTTGCATGCCCAGATCTCATACGGTGTCCAAATGAGTCGCAATTTAACTTGTTGATTCGGATTTTAAGATCGCGAAAAGTCCAAGAGAAGAGGCTCTGAGATGCTGAACCGCCCGGCTCAAACAGTGCACCAATCTGAACCGGCCGGCTCAAAGGGTCAGTGAATTTGAGACCTTCAGAGCTTGCCGAACCGGCCGGCTCACGACAAGGCAAAGCCCTGAACCGGCCGACTCACCGTCGGGTGCATAATTATCCGATTTTTGGACATTGTTTCCTAATTTCATTTTTGGCCTTTTGGAAAGCTATAAAAAGGCAACCAGCAGACTGATTAGAGTGTGCTTAATTAGAGAGAAGAGAACCCGAACTTGAGAGAGAAGACGGAGAACATCGCAAGAGATTGAGGATTCAACGAGGTTCATCGTCACTACGGTTATCTCGTCCTTAATTTCATATCAACACTATTTGTAAGTAACTTACCATGAATAGTGAGTAGTCTTCTTTATTCTGGGATCCTACGGATCCCGTGCTATGTACCCAACTCTTCATGTGATCAATTAGACGTTTATGATTTATGCAATTCGAATATTCAATTTCACCGTGCTTAATTTTATCGTTCTTGCAAGTTTTACATTGAATGGGATGTTAGCATGTTAGAATGTATTTAGGTAATTACCAAAAGATGAATGGGTCCTAGGTATTAACCGGATTGTATGAAATTGATATTAGGTCATGGTAGCTACACCGGTAGTACATGAATTAATAGGAAAGTTGACTTTTGTCTGAAAAACCCTAAGTTTAATCATCGAGATCGTTGATAACCCTAAGTTTGAAGTTTAATCATCGATTTTTCCTTGAACCGATGCATAATGTGCAGACATTTTGCAACGGTTTTTTTGGAGAAACAGATGCATAAGCTTCAAAAAAATGGCAGATTTAGCTTCACAAAAGCTCAAATCCACCTGAAATTAAACATCAATAATAAACCCTGTTGTTCCAACTTTGAAATACAATACAGCTTACATGCTAAACATTATTTCACTGAATTTTCAATACAATATCAATCATACACATATATTTGTCTCTTTGGTACAAATACGCCACAAAACATCACATAACAAATTTTGTCTAAGTTAATGTCCTATACCGCGAAATGAGTGTTCACGTAGTCACGTAGGTAGCCGGCGATTTCATCCCGAACTTCAAGAATCTTGTCGACTTCGTATGACTCTACTCCATTAGGAAAACAGTACTATAAAAAAACAAGAGAACTAAGTCAACAATTAAAGAGTGACGTCTGATGAGCCGTATTTATACGACTCATTGAGTCATTAAATCCCACCAATTTCTGCACTTAATTATGCGAACAGTTACTTTTTAGTGTTGTTTTGCATTTCAGGTGATTTGGAAGCTCTAGGAGGAAACGTGCATAAAAGACGGCATTTTATGCCAAAAACATCACAATGGCAGATTGACCTTTGGAGCTTCGCCGGAGGACTGGGAATGCACCGATGATCAGAAAAATACGAGGCACATGCCGTTGCGTAGGTGACTCAATTCCCTACAACTCTCTAGTTCACAACGAGAGCATCCGAGGTCGTTTGGAAGGTCAAATCGAGAGCCGAGGTCAAAATAGATGTGCAGAATGGATAAACAGTGTCCGCGGATGAACAGTAACTTCCGGCCGTGAACAGTGTTTTTGGCCGTGAACAGTATTTTTGGGCCATGAACAGTAACTTCGGCCGTGAACAGTAAGTTCGACCAATGTGAAATAAGGGCAAACCCACATCTAGGGTTTTGGAACGTTCAGGAAGAATCTAGATGGCTTAATTCCCAAGCAAAGGAGTAGCTTGAAGATAAAGCAAGATTATTATGGAAATATTTCCATAATTATCTCTTGGCTTATTTTGGGAACTTTTAGCCTTCTCAAAACTCTATAAATAGAAGTGCAATTCAGCCTTCTAACTCGTCCCACAATGTAGAGAGCTCCTCTCTCTACGAATCCCAAGTCATCTTCGGCGGTCTTCAACGTTCCGGCTCCGGTCCTCCTTCGTTCGGCTATAGAGAAGCTTACTTTCCTTTTTATTCATTGTCTTATTTGAATGGCCATGTGTAACTAAACTTGTTATTCAGTTTAGGGTTGAAGTATTGTGACGATTGTTTTGAGATTCCATTCTTAATGCTATTCATGTTTTACTAGTTCTCGTGCCTATATTCTGAATTATTGCTAGACTAGGTGGATGCTTTGTCGCAAAGCTTAGTTAATCAATATTTCTATCTTTATTATCTGCCTAATACTTTGTCGTTTGGGTAGATAGCACATCTAGGTTAAATAGCACCTTTGTCGGGTTGTTTGACTTAGGGGAACTAGAAGCTTAACACCTTTGTCGAGTTAGGTTGTGGCATAACACCTTTGTCGGGTTATTTGGGAAGTCACCTTTGTCGGGACAACCACACTTGAAAACTATGAATTAGATTGTTAGAAATCAATGATAAACTAATCACAATACGAAACCCTAGACTGAATATTCTCTCTCTGATTGATACTACTCGCTTGTTTCCTAATCTTACTTTGTTTCCAAGTTACTCACAACCAATTGTTTTCTCTTTTCTCAGAACAAATAGTAACCCGTCTAGCTCTCTAGTGTTCGACCCCTTACTTGCCGCTATACTAGCCAAGAGTAAGTGGAGATTATAAATATAGAATTTGCAGGTACAAACGACACCTGTCAAATTTTGGCGCCGTTGCCGGGGAGCTACGCACGGTGAAATTTGTTCTCTTTCTTTCATTCTCTCTTATTTCGGTTATTTCCTTTTATTTTCGGTGATTGCTATTCTCGAAATTTTGCTTTTATTTTTGTTCTCGATTTTGTTTTCCGGTTATTCGATTTCCAATTTCTAGCTCTCAGAGGGTTCTGTCACCAAGACTTACGAGTCTAAGGAAATTGGGTTTTAAGTGAGACCATTGTGACTCCTCCAATTTCCTGGGGACCATTTGTTGCTAGTATGTCTTTGCTATTCGGTGTTTGCTAGTGGTGCTTTGCTACTCTTGCACCATGTCTCGTGCAGGTAGTAGGGTTTACGATGAAGAACAGTATGAGCTTGAAAACCTTGACGAAAACCCCCCTTATTATAGTAGTGAGCCTTGGGACGAAGAAGAGTACTACCCACCATCCTTCCGACTTGAAGTCCGCGAGAAGATCATCACCCTTGAGTAGTCCCGGGCCGAAAACTTGGACGAATACTTGACGTACTTCAGTTCCATTTTGACGAGCTGCCCGCACCATGGATTTACAAGCTTATATCTTCTTCAAAGGTTTCTCGAAGGAATGTTGCCATATGAATGGGATAGGCTTAATGACGCTGCAACAGGAGGCTCGGTGAATAACTTAGACATGAACGAGCTGTGGGATTTGATAGAAGATATGGCAGAAATCTCAAGACAATCTCGGCTCAAGCTGATCAAAGAAATAGACGACATGAAGAAGCAATCTCAGGCCGACAACGAGGAAGCCTCAAGAAAATTGTCCGACTTGGCCAAGGCCGTGTCCGAGTTGAGGAGAAAGTGGGAAGAAGATGTCGGTACAGAAACAGAGGAGGACATGGCAGAGGCTCTGACAGAGCATATCTCGGAGCCCACAGAGCCGGAAGAGGATGAGGACCAATGGTTGAAGGAAGAAGAGCTCAAGTCGGACTACCCCGAATATTTGGAAGAAGACAGCCCGCTGGCACCTAAAGAAGAGCCGACCGAGCCACTCGAATCAGACCTCATTATCAAGCTGCCCGAGACATGCTCAAACCTCGTTGTGGATCTACCCGAGGCAGAACCGGTCCTTACCATCAAAACACCCGAGGAAGAACCGGTCATCACTATCAAAGCAACCGAGAAAATCAAGGTCACATCCATCGAAGGTTATACCTCAGTAAAGGGCGCGGACGCCTCTACAATTTATGCGCGGACGAATGAAGAATTACCAATTAATCAAGAGACGTCCGCGATGGATAAACAGGAAACGTCCGCGGGAAGCATCAATTCAGGTAAGGACCCAGGAATCCTCGCACTCACCCGTGATATTGACTCTTATATTTTGCAGACGGGAGATGCTAGGGATGATGATCCTCCACCACTTATTCTTGGACGACCATTCATCTGTGCCAAAAAGAGGAAGATTGATAAGGGAACATACTTAATGCCTCTTGAAGACAAGAAACTGAACGTCCATGCTAATCGCTCATACATGAAGAAACGACCGAGGCTTGGCACATTTGAGTGGAGACCAGGATGGAGAAACACTAGAACATGACTCGATGGACCAGTGACTATGATAAAGGTGACTTCACCAGCTTGGAAGGATGTAAAGGCGAATCCGCCTGATCATTGGAAGGCAGAACCGAGTGAACAGTTAGACAGGCACACTGGACAAACAGAAGGAGAAGCTAAGCAGAAATATGACCTCACACGCCCATGGGATCCTAACTTGTGATCCCTACAGGAGGTACTGTCGAGCCAGCGACGTTAAACAAAGGCGCTCGCAGGGAGGCAGCCCTGCACGGTTTGCACACTTTTTACTTTACAGTTTATTTACTTATTATGTTTATCTGTGTTTGGAGTCATTATTGTCACATTGTACTTAGAAAGGGAGACATTTTTGTGTGCAGGGAACACATCGTGCGAACGCACAACTATTTCGTGCTGCTGGTCAGCCTCGTGCGAGCGCACAACTATTTCGTGCCTCTGGACAGTCTTGTGCGAGCGCACAAGCACATCGTGCGAGCGCACGCCGAGGGCAGCCCCATGCCACGACACCATCAGGGGAGTTTTGTTCCATCCTTTTCCTTTCTTTTCCATATTGTTTGCATGCATGTGAGTCTTGAACTTAAGATGAGCCGTGAGGACACGTCATTTCAAAAGTGTGGGGTGGGAGAGTCAGTTATGAGTCAGTTATCGAGTCAGCATGCCCACCACACAGAGTCAGCACGTTTCGAGTCATTTTTAAAATTTTTGTACATGAATACTTCACTATTTCCTAGACTTGCAGTATTGGATAATGATATGGTGAAATAAATAGAGCCGATTACATGCATGTCTTTGGTGAAAATTGATTTGTGCGACTAACATGTGATCTTAAAATCTTTGCGTGCCTTTGTTAGTTGAGATAAACAGGGATGTGGAGTTGATAGAAATGCCCTAGAGAGACTTGACAGATCATTCAAAGGCCGAACTCAGGATATATGGTTATGTGGAGTTCGTGGAGGCTAGCACTTGCAACATAGTACGAGTCTGCTCCGCCACTGCGGTACCTTTGCGGTTGGTCGGGACGGGAATACTTCACACCATCCAAGCTCTAGTCCAAGTAGCCGAGAAAATAGGCAAGCGACCCTTGACTTGACCCGTGTCAAAAGGACGAGGATGAGTGAGAGCAGGAAGGGTTCTAATCCGAGTAACCGGGAAAATAGACGAGCGACCCTCGGCTTGACTCGCGTCAAAAGGAGAAGGAACCACGGTTCGAGCAAGTCACAATCCGCACTTCAAGGCAACAAATCCGCCACCATTGTGATAGTCCACACGTTTCTCATGTAAAAGCATCATTGAAATCCCAAATCAGATGACACTATAGCTGGCCGAAAAAAACACTCAACACTTTGAAGCTCGAATCAATCACGTGCAAGAAAAAGCGGCAAAGCATAACCATATAGCAGCGAGTTCGAGTCCGAGAATGAGGGTTCATGGGTCTAAACATGGCTATCTCCAGATACATCCGAATTAATTTGCATCTCGACCCAAAGGTAACACGTATCTTTAACCCATGTTTTCGCACAAAGATATTAGTAGCAAGCATGCATAACAGGCGAGATCTAGAGTAATCGATTCATGTCCATGTAGCACGTCTAGGATGACCGAAGCATTGTGGTGTTGCATTATTTCATTCCTCTTATGACCTAGTTCTTGTTCGGGACGAACAAGTTTAAGTGTGGGGTGGTTTGATGAGCCGTATTTATACGACTCATTGAGTCATTAAATCCCACCAATTTCTGCACTTAATTATGCGAACAGTTACTTTTTAGTGTTGTTTTGCATTTCAGGTGATTTGGAAGCTCTAGGAGGAAACGTGCATAAAAGACGGCATTTTATGCCAAAAACATCACAATGGCATATTGACCTTTGGAGCTTCGCCGGAGGACTGGGAATGCACCGATGATCAGAAAAATACGAGACACATGCCGTTGCGTAGGTGACTCAATTCCCTACAACTCTCTAGTTCACACCGAGAGCATCCGAGGTCGTTTGGAAGGTCAAATCGAGAGCCGAGGTCAAAACAGATGTGCAGAATGGATAAACAGTGTCCGCGGATGAACAGTAACTTCCGGCCGTGAACAGTGTTTTTGGGCCGTGAACAGTATTTTTGGGCCATGAACAGTAACTCCAGCCGTGAACAGTAATTTCGACCAATGTGAAGTTAGGGCAAACCTACATCTAGGGTTTTGGAACGTTCAGGAAGAATCTAGATGGCTTAATTCCCAAGCAAAGGAGTAGCTTGAAGATAAAGCAAGATTATTATGGAAATATTTCCATAATTATCTCTTGGCTTATTTTGGGAACTTTTAGCCTTCTCAAAACTCTATAAATAGAAGTGCAATTCAGCCTTCTAACTCGTCCCACAACATAGAGAGCTCCTCTCTCTACGAATCCCAAGTCATCTTCGGCGGTCTTCAACGTTCCGGCTCCGGTCCTCCTTCGTTCAGCTATAGAGAAGCTTACTTTCCTTTTTATTCATTGTCTTATTTGAATGGCCATGTGTAACTAAACTTATTATTCAGTTTAGGGTTGAAGTATTGTGACGATTGTTTTGAGATTCCATTCTTAATGCTATTCATGTTTTACTAGTTCTCGTGCCTATATTCTGAATTATTGCTAGACTAGGTGGATGCTTTGTCGCAAAGCTTAGTTAATCAATATTTCTATCTTTATTATCTGCCTAATACTTTGTCGTTTGGGTAGATAGCACATCTAGGTTAAATAGCACCTTTGTCGGGTTGTTTGACTTAGGGGAACTAGAAGCTTAACACCTTTGTCGAGTTAGGTTGTGGCATAACACCTTTGTCGGGTTATTTGGGAAGTCACCTTTGTCGGGACAACCACACTTGAAAACTATGAATTAGATTGTTAGAAATCAATGATAAACTAATCACAATCAAACCCTAATCTGAATACTTCTCTCTGATATTTACAACCTTGCAATTTTCGATTATTTCACTAACCGTTACTCTCATTCTAGTTTCTTGTTTTTCTCCATAACAGAACAAAGTAGTAGCTATCTAGCTCCCTTGGGTTCGACCCTTGCTTGCCATTGTGCTAACCCACAGTTCAGGACAAGGAAATTATAAATTGTTTTTGCACAGGTACGACGACAGCCTGTTCAAAATGGCGCCGTTGCCGGGGAACCGGCTGTTCCAAGTCCAGCTCGTTCGGCCCAAAAACACATTGTCATATTAGGGCAACATTCAAAAGCTAGGGTTTTGGAATCATCTAGAAGATTCAAGGTGGCTTGAAGATCAAGCAAGATTACTTTGGAAATATTTCCATAATAATCTTTGGTGCCTATTTTGGAAGTTTTAAGGTTTCTACAAACTCTATATAAAGAGGTGCATACTACACTAGAATTTATCCCTTCAACACACAACAAACCGTGTGCTCTCCTTCTTGGCCGTGCACCACCTTGCTCCGCCCAGCTCCTCCGCCGTCCGCCGTAGCTCAGCCCTCACGGCAGCAGCTCCTCCGTGCCCTAGTTGCTCCATTCTCGGTTGTTTTTAGTGAAGTTTCTTCCTTTTATTACTTGCATTGTTTCATCATGATCATGTGTAACTAAACCTTCTATTCGGATTAGGGTTTATTATATTGTGACTATGTTTTTGAGACTTGGTTATTAATGCTATATTTTATGTTTTACTAATTCTCGTACATTAATTCCATGAAATATTGTTAGACTAGACGTATACTTTGTCGTGAAATCTAGTTGCGCATATTTCTACATTAGTCATCTATCTAATACTTTGTCGTTTAGATAGGTAGTACGACTAGGGCAATTAACACCTTTGTCGGGTTATTTGGGAAGTCACCTTTGTCGGGACAACCACACTTAAAACATTGAATTAGATATTTAGAAGTCTATGATAAAACAAGTCACAATTAAACCCTAATCTGAATATTTCCCTCTGATATTTACAACCCAGTTTATTTCGTGATTTACAGTTTTTGCACTAACAATTACTCTCATTCCAGTTTCTTGTCTTTCTCCATTACAGAACAAAGTAGTAGCTATCTAGCTCCCTTGGGTTCGACCCTTGCTTGCCATTGTGCTAACCCACAGTTCATTGCGAGGAAATTATAAATTGTTTTTGCGCAGGTACGACGACAAGCCTGTTCAAAATGGTTGAAGGAAGAAGAGCTCAAGTCGGACTACCCCGAATATTTGGAAGAAGACAGCCCGCTTGCACCTAAAGAAGAGCCGACCGATCCATTCGAATCAGACCTCAGTATCAAGCTGCCCGAGACATGCTCAGACCTCATTACGGATCTGCCTGAGGAAGAACCGGTCATCACTATCAAAGCAGCAGAGGAAATCAAGGTCACATCCATCGAAGATCCTACCTCAGTAAAGGGCGCGGACGCCTCTACGATTCGTGCACGGACGTATGAGGAATTACCAATAAATCAGGAGACGTCCGCGGGAATCACTAACTCAGGTAAGGACCCAGGAATCCTCGTACTCACCCGTGATATTGACTCTTATATTTTGCAGACGGGAGATGCTAGGGATGATGATCCTCCACCACTTATTCTTGAACAACCGCTCATCCGTGCCAAAAAGAGGAGGGTTGACATGGGAACATACTTAATGTCGCTTGATGGGAAGAAACTGAACTTCCATGCCGACCACTCATACATGAAGAAACGACCAAGACAAGACGCGTTTGGATGGAAACCAGGATGGAGGAACACTAGAGTATGACTCAATGGACCAGTGACTATGATAAAGGTGGCCTCACCAGCTCAGAAGGATGTAAAGGCGAATCCGCCTGATCTTTGGAAGGTAGAGCCGAATGGACAGCTAGAGGAGCAGTATGGACGAACAGAAGGAAAGGCCGAGAACAAATATGACCTCACACGCCCATGGGATCCTAACTTGTGATCCCTACAGGAGGTACTGTCGAGCCAACGACGTTAAACAAAGGCGCTCGCAGGGAGGCAGCCCTGCACGGTTTGCACGTTTTTTTACATTTCAGTTTATTTATTTACTATGTTTATTTATGAGTCATTATTGTCACATTGTACTTGGGAAAGAAAATGATTTTCATGCAGGGACAGAGGCGAACGTATCAGAGATGTTAGCAACAGACTGTATCCGACATGAGTAGTTCACACCTCGAATAAGTTGCGTCGAGAAACATGAGCGTTTAAAGATTCTGTCACAAAGACTTACGAGTCTAAGGAGGTTGGGTTTTAAGCGAGACCGCTGTGACTCCTCCAACCTCCTGGGAATCTTTTATTCGTCTTAATGTCATTGACGCAGACCTTTCGGTGTGCAACAAACTCACGCTGCGATGCAAGCTCCAATGGTGCTCTTCGAGGACTCACAGGAGAATTATCAGCCATCTCTCATTGTCACGCACGCACGAGGGAAGTGCCTGTCCTTACTCTATTTTTATTTCCCTTTGTTTTATTGCATGCATTGTGTGTCTTGATTTAAGTCGTACCGTGAGGACACGGCTTATTTCAAAAGTGTGGGGTGGGAGAGTCAGTATTGAGTCAGCACGTTTATTTCCTGCACCCTGCAAAGAGTCAGCACGTTTCGGGTCAATTTTAAAAAAATTTCACATGATACTTCACTATTTCCTAGACTTGCAGTATTGGACAATGATTAGGTGAAATAGATAGAGCCGATTACATGCATGTCTTTGGTGAAAATTGACTTGTGCGACTAACATGTGATTTTAAAATTTTTGCGTGCCTTTGTTAGTTGAGATAAACAGGGATGTGGAGTTGATAGAAACGCCCTAGAGAGACTTGACAGATCATTCAAAGACCGGACTCAGGATATATGGTTATGTGGAGCTCGTGGAGGCTAGCACTTCGAGGCAACTTAGTACGAGTCTGCTCCGCCACTGCGGTACTTTTGCGGTTAGGCGGGACGGTGGCACACATCGTCCAATCTCTAGTCCAAGTAGCCGAGAAAATAGGCAAGCGACCCTTGACTTGACCCGTGTCAAAAGGACGATGATGAGTGAGAGCAGGAAGGTTTCTAATCCGAGTAACCGGGAAAATAGACGAGCGACCCTCGGCTTGACTCGCGTCAAAAGGAGAAGGAACCACGGTTCGAGCAAGTCACAATCCGCACTTCAAGGCAACAAATCCACCACCATTGTGATAGTCCACACGTTTCTCATGTGAAAGCATCATTGAAATCCCAAATCAGATGACACTATAGCTGGCAAAAAAAAACACTCAACACTTTGAAGCTCGAATCAATCACGTGCAAGAAAAAGCGGCAAAGCATAACCATATTCCAGCGAGTTCGAGTCCGAGAATGAGGGTTCATGGGTCTAAAAAGGGCTATCTCCCGATACATCCGAATTGGTTTGCATCTCGACCCAAAGGTAACACGTATCATTAACCCCATGTTTTTCGCACGATGATATTAGTAGCAAGCATGCATAACTGGCGAGATCTATAGTAGCTTAATTCATGTCCATGTAGCTCGTCTAGGATGACCGAAGCATTGTGATGTTTACATTAGTCGTTCCTCTTATGACCTAGTTCTTGTTCGGGACGAACAAGTTTAAGTGTGGGGTGGTTTGATGAGCCATATTTATACGACTCATTGAGTCATTAATTCCCACCATTTCATTCACTTTATTATGCGAACAGTTACTTTTTAGTGTTGTTTCGTATTTCAGGTGATTTGGAAGCTCTAGGAGGAATCGTGCTTAAAAGACGGCTTTTGAAGCCAAAAACATCGCAGTGGAAGAACGGAGCCAAAAGAGGGTCGTGAACAGTGTTTTTCGGCTCGTGAACAGCAACTCCGGCGTGAACAGTAACTCCGGCATGAATAGTAATCCGGCGTGAATAGTAATTCCGGCGTGAACAGTGATTTCGGGCCGTGAACAGTACTTCGGGGAAAAATCCAAATTTCATGCTGAGTCCAAGCCCTAGCGTCCAAGTCCATTCGTCCGGCCCAAAAGCAATGTGAAATTTGGCGTCCTTGGCTGTAAGGGCCGGTTCTTCCTTTGTTGGTTCGGTGGTCTCCTCGAATGCTGCATCCACATTTATCACCTCTACCAGGCTGACATTCCCTCTTGGATTTTGAACTGTCTGTGAGGGAAGTCGTCCTGCGTGTACACTGGCTGAGAGACCTGAGACTAGTGTAGCGAGCTCGGATATCTACTTCTTTATGTCTGCAATGTCGCTCTTGGTTGAGGCTGCCAGCTCTTCTACTACTTTCTCGATAGGTTTTCCGTGGTTGCTCGGGCCTGACTGATTGCTGTTCGGCCCTCTCTGCTGATACTGACTTAGAGCATTCTGCTGATACTGTCCAGGCGCATTCTGTCGGAACTGATGATGAGGATGTTGGTAGTACAGCGGCGCCATTTTGAACAGGCTGTCGTCGTACCTGTGCAAAAACAATTTATAATTTCCTCACTTCAAACTGTGGGTTAGTACAGCGGCAAGCAAGGGTCGAACCCAAGGGAGCTAGATGGTTACTACTTCGTTCTGAAAAGGAAATAAAAGACAATTGGGTGAAAGCAACAGTTTAAGAAATAGTAATAAGGCACGAAAATTGCTAAGGTGTATCAATTCAGAGAAGATATTCAGGTTAGGGTTTTCTTCAATTGTGACTTGTTTTATCATCGATTTCTAAATATCATGTTTCTAATTCCTAAGTGTGGTTACTTCCATTCCAAGTTATAACCTAAAGTAGTGTCTTTCCGGACGCCTACACCACAATTAAACCTAATAATTCAATACTTCATTCCAAGATATATCGAATTAATGCACTATTTGTTTTCAACGGTCTAGTATCAACAAACAGTAAATAGGGGAGTTTAATTGTTCAGTTAAGCTTTGCCATTCCAAGCCTCCACTTAACTTCACAATTCAATCCAAATAATGAGCACAAGGTTTAATCGAATAACGAAACAAGGATTAAGATTTAAATCTCAAAAACATAAGTCACAATTCTTTAACCCTAACCCGAATAAGGGTTTTAGTTACACTTGATCATGGAGAAACAATGCATGAATGAAAGGAAAATAAGAACTTCACTAATGACCGAGATTAGGGCTTGGACGTGGCTGAGTTGCTGGCCGAGATGGGAGGAGGGACTGCCGTGTAAGGAGGAGCAACCGGTGGAGGAAGGGTGGAACGTGTGAGAGAAGAGCTCTCCACGTTGAGGGGTGAGTATTATGCCTTGTATGCTCCTCCTTATATAGAGTTTAGAAAACCCTAGAGTTCCCAAAATAAGCACAAGATAATCATGGAAATATTTCCATAATAATCTTTGCTTAATCTTCAAGCCACCTTTGATCTTCTAGAATAATCCGAAACCCTAGCTTTTGAATGTTGCCCTAATATGACAATGTGTTTTTGGGCCGAACGAGCTAGACTTGGAACTTAGACTTACTTTTCCCGAAGTTACTGTTCACAGCCCCGAAATCACTGTTCACGCCGGAATTACTATTCACGAGCCGAAAAACACTGTTCATCCGCGGACACTGTTTATCCATTCTGCGCATCTGTTTTGACTTCGGCTCTCGATTTGACCTTCCAAACGACCTCGGATGCTCTCGGTGTGAACTAGAGAGTTGTAGGGAATTGAGTCACCTACGCAACGGCATGTGTCTCGTATTTTTCTGATCATCGGTGCATTCCCAGTCCTCCGGCAAAGCTCCAAAGGTCAATCTGCCATTGTGATGTTTTTGGCATAAAATGCCGTCTTTTATGCATGTTTCCTCCTAGAGCTTCCAAATCACCTGAAATGCAAAACAACACTAAAAAGTAACTGTTCGCATAATTAAGTGCAGAAATTGGTGGGATTTAATGACTCGATGAGTCGTATAAATACGGCTCATCAAACCACCCCACACTTAAACTTGTTCGTCCCGAACAAGAACTAGGTCATAAGAGGAATGAATAATGTAAACACCACAATGCTTCGGTCATCCTAGACGTGCTACATGGACATGAATCGATTACTCTAGATCTCGCCTGTTATGCATGCTTGCTACTAATATCTTTGTGCGAAAACATGGGTTAAAGATACGTGTTACCTTTGGGTCGAGATGCAAATCAATTCGGATGTATCTGGAGATAGCCCTGTTTAGACCCATGAACCCTCATTCTTGGACTCGAACTCGCTGCTATATGGTTATGCTTTGCCGCTTTTTCTTGCACGTGATTGATTCGAGCTTCAAAGTGTTGAGTGTTTTTCGGCCAGCTATAGTGTCATCTGATTTGGGATTTCAATGATGCTTTCACATGAGAAACGTGTGGACTATCACAATGTTGGTGGATTTGTTGCCTTGAAGTGCGGATTGTGACTTGCTCGAACCGTGGTTCCTTCTCCTTTTGACGCGAGTCAAGCCGAGGGTCGCTCGTCTATTTTCCCGGTTACTCGGATTAGAAACCTTCCTGCTCTCACTCATCATCGTCCTTTTGACACGGGTCAAGTCAAGGGTCGCTTGCCTATTTTCTCGGCTACTTGGACTAGAGATTGGACGATGTGTGCCACCGTCCCGCCTAACCGCAAAAGTACCGCAGTGGCGGAGCAGACTCGTACTATGTCGTCTCAAAGTGCTAGCCTCCACGAGCTGCACATAACCATATATCCTGAGTCCGGTCTTTGAATGATCTGTCAAGTCTCTCTAGGGCGTTTCTATCAACTCAACATCCCTGTTTATCTCAACTAACAAAGGCACGCAAAGTTTTAAAATCACATGTTAGTCGCACAAAATCATTTTTCACCAAAGACATGCATGTAATCGGCTCTATCTATTTCACCATATCATTATCCAATACTGCAAGTCTAGGAAGTAGTGAAGTATCATGTACAAAATTTTTTAAAAATCATGGGAAACGTGCTGACTCTGTGCAGGGTGCAGTAAATAAACGTGCTGACTCAATGACTGACTCTCCCACCCCACACTTTTGAAATGAGTCGTGTCCTCACGGCACGACTCAAATCTAGACTCACAAATGCATGCAATAAATAAATAAATAAGGAAATAGAGTAAGGACAGGCACTTCCCTCGTGCGTGCGTGACAATCAGAGACTACTGATAATTCTCCTGTGAGTCCTCGAAGAGCACCATTGGAGCTTGCATCGTAGCGTGAGTTTGTTGCACACCGAAAGGTCTACGTCAATGGCATTAAGACGAATAACAGATTCCCAGGAGGTTGGAGGAGTCACATCGGTCTCACTTAAAACCCAACCTCCTTAGACTCGTAAGTCTTTGTGACAAAATCTGTAAACGCTCATGTTTCTCGACGCAACTTATTCGAGGTGTGAACTACTCATGCCGGATACAGTCTGTTGCTAACATCTCTGATACGTTCGCCTCTGTCCCTGCATAAAGATCATCTCCTTTCCCAAGTACAATGTGACAATAATGACTCATAAATAAACATAGTAAGTAAATAAACTGAAATGTAAAAAAACGTGCAAACCGTGCCGGGCTGCCTCCCTGCGAGCGCCTTTGTTTAACGTCGTTGGCTCGACAGTACCTCTTTAGGGATCACAAGTTAGGATCCCATGGACGTGTGAGGTCAAATCTTGCTACTCCTCTATGATGCTCATAGCCCTTATCCAGTGGTGCTCTCGTGTTTCTCCATCCTGGTTTCCATCCAAACGTGTTATGTCGCGGTCTCTTCCTCATATACGGATGGTCAGAATCCTTACGAACATGGTAGTTTGATCTTTTTCCAGCAAATTCCGGTGACAACCTTTTTGTTCCCATGTCATTCTTGGTCCTAATGTCTGAGATGGCCGATTGTCCCAGGGTGAGTGCGATAGGGCTGTGAGCGCTGGCATCTCCCGTCTGCAAAATGTAGGAGTCAATATCACGGGTGAGTGCGAGAATACCTGGGTCCTTACCTGAATTGATCCTTCCCGGGGACGTCTCCTGTTTAACTGCCGCGAACGTCTCTTGATTTATCGGTAATTCTTCATACGTCCGCGCATAAATTGTAGAGAGGTCCGCGCCCTTTACTGAGGTAGGATTTTTGATGGATGTGACCTTGATTTCCTCGGTTGCTTTGATAGTCATGACTGGTTCTTCCTCGGGTAGATCCGCAATGAGGTCTGAGCATGTCTCGGGCAGCTTGATGATGAGGTCTGATTCAAGTGGCTCGGTCGGATCTTCTTCAGGTGCCAGCGGGCTGTCTTCTTCCAAATATTCGGGGTCTAACCCACAGTTCATTGCGAGGAAATTATAAATTGTTTTTGCGCAGGTACGACGACAAGCCTGTTCACAATGTGACAATAGAGAGACTTGAAAGATCATTCAAAGGCCGAACTCAGGATATATGGTTATGTGGAGTTCGTGGAGGCTAGCACTTCGAGGCAACATAGTACGAGTCTGCTCCGCCACTGCGGTACCTTTGCGGTTGGTCGGGACGGGAATACTTCACACCGTCCAAGCTCTAGTCCAAGTAGCCGAGAAAATAGGCAAGCGACCCTTGACTTGACCCGTGTCAAAAGGACGAGGATGAGTGAGAGCAGGAAGGGTTCTAATCCGAGTAATCGGGAAAATAGACGAGCGACCCTCGGCTTGACTCGCGTCAAAAGGAGAAGGAACCACGGTTCGAGCAAGTCACAATCCGCACTTCAAGGCAACAAATCCGCCACCATTGTGATAGTCCACACGTTTCTCATGTGAAAGCATCATTGAAATCCCAAATCAGATGACACTATAGCTGGCCGAAAAAAACACTCAACACTTTGAAGCTCGAATCAATCACGTGCAAGAAAAAGCGGCAAAGCATAACCATATAGCAGCGAGTTCGAGTCCGAGAATGAGGGTTCATGGGTCTAAACAGGGCTATCTCCAGATACATCCGAATTGATTTGCATCTCGACCCAAAGGTAACACGTATCTTTAACCCATGTTTTCGCACAAAGATATTAGTAGCAAGCATGCATAACAGGCGAGATCTAGAGTAATCGATTCATGTCCATGTAGCACGTCTAGGATGACCGAAGCATTGTGGTGTTGCATTATTTCATTCCTCTTATGACCTAGTTCTTGTTCGGGACGAACAAGTTTAAGTGTGGGGTGGTTTGATGAGCCGTATTTATACGACTCATTGAGTCATTAAATCCCACCAATTTCTGCACTTAATTATGCGAACAGTTACTTTTTAGTGTTGTTTTGCATTTCAGGTGATTTGGAAGCTCTAGGAGGAAACGTGCATAAAAGACGGCATTTTATGCCAAAAACATCACAATGGCATATTGACCTTTGGAGCTTCGCCGGAGGACTGGGAATGCACCGATGATAAGAAAAATACGAGACACATGCCGTTGCGTAGGTGACTCAATTCCCTACAACTCTCTAGTTCACACCGAGAGCATCCGAGGTCGTTTGGAAGGTCAAATCGAGAGCCGATTTCAAAACAGATGTGCAGAATGGATAAACAGTGTCCGTGGATGAACAGTAACTTCCAGCCGTGAACAGTGTTTTTGGGCCGTGAACAGTATTTTTGGGCCATGAACAGTAACTCCGCCCGTGAACAGTAATTTCGACCAATGTGAAATTAGGGCAAACCTACATCTAGGGTTTTGGAACGTTCAGGAAGAATCTAGATGGCTTAATTCCCAAGCAAAGGAGTAGCTTGAAGATAAAGCAAGATTATTATGGAAATATTTCCATAATTATCTCTTGGCTTATTTTGGGAACTTTTAGCCTTCTCAAAACTCTATAAATAGAAGTGCAATTCAGCCTTCTAACTCGTCCCACAACGTAGAGAGCTCCTCTCTCTACGAATCCCAAGTCATCTTCGGCGGTCTTCAACGTTCCGGCTCCGGTCCTCCTTCGTTCGGCTATAGAGAAGCTTACTTTCCTTTTTATTCATTGTCTTATTTGAATGGCCATGTGTAACTAAACTTGTTATTCAGTTTAGGGTTGAAGTATTGTGACGATTGTTTTGAGATTCCATTCTTAATGCTATTCATGTTTTACTAGTTCTCGTGCCTATATTCTGAATTATTGCTAGACTAGGTGGATGCTTTGTCGCAAAGCTTAGTTAATCAATATTTCTATCTTTATTATCTGCCTAATACTTTGTCGTTTGGGTAGATAGCACATCTAGGTTAAATAGCACCTTTGTCGGGTTGTTTGACTTAGGGGAACTAGAAGCTTAACACCTTTGTCGGGTTAGGTTGTGGCATAACACCTTTGTCGGGTTATTTGGGAAGTCACCTTTGTCGGGACAACCACACTTAAAAACTATGAATTAGATTGTTAGAAATCAATGATAAACTAATCACAATACGAAACCCTAGACTGAATATTCTCTCTCTGATTGATACTACTCGCTTGTTTCCTAATCTTACTTTGTTTCCAAGTTACTCACAACCAATTGTTTTCTCTTTTCTCAGAACAAATAGTAACCCGTCTAGCTCTCTAGGGTTCGACCCCTTACTTGCCGCTATACTAGCCAAGAGTAAGTGGAGATTATAAATTTAAATTTGCAGGTACCAACGACGACCTGTCAAATGTCTAATCAACGATTAACGTCTAAAAAGCTAAATCAACACTTAAAGAGTTAAAACAAGAGAACTAAATCAACAATCAACAAGTAAACAGTTAAATGAATAACATATGTATATATATATCTAAAAGCTCACTTGGCTAATGTCTTCAACCTCCGCACCATTATTAGCCCGTACATATGCTATAATGTCCCGAATAAATTGAAGGACATAATAACCACAAAAATGGCTAGGTGGTAGTCTTGGACACTGCACGATATCAAGAATCGCAGTTAACATACTTTATAAATGAAAAAAATATTTAATAAAGATGTGTAATTTGTGAATACCAAAACTTTCTTCCACTCTACTTTACGTGTACTCCTCGGTACACATCCTTGGTAGTATCGATCTAATCCCCTGAAACAAACACAATAATGTAATTATTAGTGACTTTCAATACAAGTTATAAGATAAAAGTAATTTCCAAACTTACGTCTCCACCAACTCTTTTGCATTAGCGTTTATATCCTTCTCTTTTGTCGATGAATCAAGCCAAAGAACTTTATGTTGTCTCGAAAAGATGACGCATAACATCCGATGCCACCTAAAAAACCCACTAACTTAAAAACAAATGTGTAACAAAAGAGAAGTTAACAACTTATAAAGTAAGTGATGAACTCACAATATGTGATCAACATAAGGGAGAAAGTAGCAAAAAATTTGGTCTTTGTCTGGCATATTCAATCTTCCTACGAACGTCGGCAATCCCTCATTTTTCTCTATGGTTGGGGTCATCAATGACGGAATAAAAAAACCAAACTTGATATCCGAATGAACCATCTGATCGTGTAAATGACTACAAAGTAAAAACTTGTGTTAGTTAGACTAATTGCAAAAAAATGATTAAAGATATAAATATTACCATATATATAACTCAGATGTTGCGTTCCCCAACGCTTTAAACTTTAATAGGTCCGTGACTTCCTCGTCACATAAGTAGATATCGTAGTCGTCACCGAACACCTCAGCTTTGGCTTGTACTACAATCGTGTCTCTACCCAAAGTCTTCCACACCTCACGTAGAAGTCTACAGTCCACGGACATTCCATCTACAAAACCATGGCCAGTAAGTGGTAAAGACTCGTATAAATGTATGTCATATGCCTGCATGTTAAATTTCCGTGAAGCTTAAATATCTTATTTTATTTGTAGTATAACACAATGAAGCAAATGAAGTTATAATCTTCGATGATCTCACCCTTTTATCGACAACGACCAAGTCTTTCGGCCAAGCCACGTGATGGTTAACTGCTTGGTGAACATTCGAAAGCTTTCGATGGGCTGTTGGTAAGGCTGCACCTCGACCTCGTAAAAGTGCTTTATCGACCTTCACCTTCACGTTATCTTCGGGTATTGCTCGAAAGTTAACAAACCGGCCATTTACGCCTCGACCGATAGCCACAAGCTGTTTGTCACCTTCAAGTTGCCCCTCGATGTATAATAGGCTCTTCAGGCCACCCTGTTAGTAGAAGTAATAATTTGTAAACAAACACAAAAAGTATTACATACATTTAACCAACATAAATAATAAATTTAATAATTGTAAATGTATCTCTGGTATGTTCTTCCACGGGTCTGAATCAATGGGACAATGATGGCTGCAGTGGTCGGATGAATCTTTGTTGCCACTCGCTGGGATGCCTCGGTGACATACTCGTCATTCTTCATTTTTCGTCCCCTCTTCCACAGCTTATGTCTCTCTATAGTGACAGAAGACTGCACCTCTTCAATTGCGCCCTGCGCAAATAACTCGGCTATCTTCTCAGTTGTCAATTTATCTTCAAGTTTTTAATAGCCTCCTCGACCAAGTATGTGCGCATACACATTCTTCTTAACAAGCTCTTTGTTAGTCTCTCTTAACTTCATAGCATTTTCAGAGTGCCTCTGCTCCTTAAATACCCTCCAGGTCTCTTTGTCAAGATACTTATAATCAACCAAAGGATCTTCATTTGATTTGTGGCCGTGGATGTACTCTCTTGCCAGTCTTGACTTGAAATTCTTCCATATGCTACCAGCGACCTTCAACTCATGCTTTTTATGCGGCTCACATCCCTCAAAAATTACCTAAAGAGACATATAACAAGTTATAATTAATAAAAAAATAATCAACATCACAAACAAGTATAAGTGGTATAAGAAAAACTTACAGTTGCATCTCTCCACAAAGTTATCTTATAATGGTCAGGAACTTTCCTCCAATCGGGGTAGGTGATAGGAACTCGAGAACGAGCCACCATACCCAAGAAGCTCCTCCAAGTGTCTCCCTTCTTCCCTTTGGGATTACCCTTACTATCGAAGTTGATCGTGAGCTTGGTACCAGCCGTTGTGTGTTACTTAATCAACTTCGCCATGTATACAGGGCCTTTCTTGTGTCTCGGTGTGCGGGAAGAGACACAAAAATCATCCTCACCGCTGCTGCTGCTGCTGCTAGCCATGATCCTGTAAAGGAGTCACATTAAATGTCAGATTAAATACATTAAATATATGAATACATAAATGAATACGATTATTAAACAAATAAAATGACGTGTGATAACGAAATAAGTAGCATATACCAAGGTTGTTAAACTCGCGTTTTAAAACGTGAACTCGTCCGATTTTACGTTTCCAGATGTATGTTTCGTGTTAAATCGTAGGTAGAATCGTTTTTCTATAGAATCGGAAGTCAAAACGATTTTATACGATTTTGAACTGTATAAAATCATTAAAATCGAGTAAAATCGTATGTTTCATGTACGATTGAGCTAGCTCTTGTGTTTTTAGACCAAATCGATGCCCAAATAGCATCAATTGAAGACTGAAAAATTGCTGATGGGTGGTGGTCGTGACTCGTGGGTTAGGGTTTTGGTGGGGGATGATGAATAGTGAAATTAATAAATTTCAATTATTATATATAAGCCCTTAATGTTTGAAATATTACAATCAAATCCCAATATATTAAAAGAAAAGTATTTTAAACTAGTTTTATAAAATTTATAGTCTAACTAACGTTAATTTAGTAGTATATTATAAAATAAATATTGAATAAATATATAAATAATATTATAAATTAGACCGGGCGATTTGATACTATAAATAAATATATAATATATAAAGTAAATTCTAAATTCGGTGATTTTACGAGTCGAGTATACGTTTCGAATCCTTCCTAAGCAAAACGATCAAGGTAAAAACTTGATTCTGACAACCTTTTATACCTATATAATTAAATTGCAAATAAAATTTCTATTTTAGTTATATTTATAGTGTTATAAAAGTATATTTACATGTCATTTATATAATTTTTAATATTATTTTAATATACAGTAAACTCAGAGTAAACTCGGCGAGTTTACGAGTCGATTTTACGATTCGATTCTACCTTGGCAAAACGAGTTAAGATAAAAACTCGATTCTGACAACCTTGGCATATACAACATACGCACAAATTAAGTTTCTTTATCAATCCATATTCCTTTGTCGTGATCTTCTCGCAACTGTATTTCATCATCAACTTCGCTGTCGTCATTGTCTACTGGAACTGTCGTACAAACGGGTAGGCAATCCTCATTCATCTCTTCAGATGTACCACTGATTAATTGTTTTTTTCCATTTATCACAACATATTGATTGTTGTTCGAAGGGTCTTTGACGTAAAACACTTGTCTTGCTTGTTCGGCCATAATGAATGGCTCATTCTTATATCCCTCTCTTCAAAAATCGACAAATGTCATTCCAAATTCATCGATATGAACCGCCGAATTGTTAACCCATATACATTTAAAAACGGGTACTCGAAACTTTACGTAATCCAACTCTCATATTTCTTGGATAAACCCAAAATAATTCACAGGCACAGATATTGGATTCCGATCTCTTGCGCTAAAAACATGAGTGGTTTCAGAAACAAGTGTGACACCACTATTTTGCACAACGGTGTGCTCATCATGATCTTTTGTTTGAAAACAAAATCCGTTAATATCATAAGCTTTCCACGTTTGTACAATAGGTCTTGGGCTTGCCATAAGCCACTTCACCAAGTCATCAGATTCTTCTTCAGAGTTTGTCTGATTATTTAAAACCTCATTACTCCTTAGCCATTCACAAAATGACCGACATGTGTTCTTTTTGCAACCACTGCTCAGATTCTCCTCGGTATGTACTCCTCAATATGTTTATGTGATCCTCGATGAAAGGTGTTATTTCAGGTATATGTTGCAGTACATAGAAATGAGCTTTCGTTAACTCATCAAATGACTGAGGCATCAGTTGATGTCCACTTGTGCCTTTTCCCATAAATCGATCAAAATGACGTAGCCTTGTAACCCCAACCACAGTTGTATTTCCCAAAAAGTTAGTGCAAAATTCAACAGCCTCTTCAGCTATGTATCCTTGCACTATACATCCTTCGGGACTTTGTCTATTCCTCACATAGCTCTTAAGAACCTTCATATACCTCTCAAAAGGATACATCCATCTCATATGAACTGGTCCAAGAATTCGAACCTCACGCACCAAATTAACAGTAAGATGCACCATTATATCGAAAAAGCTGGGAGGGAAAAACATCTCTAGTTGGCAAAGTGTAACAACTATCTGCTCTTGAAGTCCATCAAGCTCCGATGTATCAATAACCTTAGCACATAAAGAGCTAAAAATGACGCAAAGTCTTTGTACAGCTGTCCTTACTTTGGGAGACATTATACCTCGGATTTCAATAGGCAGGAGTTGTTGCATCAATGTATGACAGTCATGAGATTTTAAGCCATTCAATCGTATATCCTTCATTGAAACCAAGCTGACAATATTTGAAGAGAACCCATATGGAAATTTAACTCCCTTCAGACATCCGCACAAACTAGTTTTCTCGCTCTTAGAGAGTGTGGTGCACGACGGCGGCAAATATGTACGCTGCTGATGGACCGTAATTGTATGCATCAAAAACACAGTAAAACCCACCAAATTAGACTGTTTGTCTATCTAACTTCGACGTGTTAGTCCCGATATATTTCCACAGGGCATTTGAGAGATTAAAGTGAAAACACGCTAAGGAGAGGATTTTACGCTGAAAAGATGATAAGAGTCAATCCAAGGTCAAGATCAGACGCTGAACGAAGAAATCTCAAGATCCTGACGTTGAATTACTCAAATCAAAATCCAACCAAGGAACAATCAAAGTCAGACGGAGCGAAATTGGACTGATAGTTTTGTGAAAAGACTGCACAAAACTGTCAAAACTCATCCATGGACCAAGTGACCGGCGGCTTTTGTGAAGAGGATGACTCATGGGTGGCCTTCCTCCTCCTCCTCCTCCTTGTGACCGGTGGCTTTGGCAAGAGGTGGCCAAAGCCACAAGCTCCTCCCCTCCTCCAACCGGCAATCGGCGGCTTTCCAAGCTCCATGGAGAGCTTGCCATGTGGTGGCTTCTCCTCCACATGCTCCTTCCCTCCTCCTCCACCCTTGGATGCTCCTCCACATGCCACCATCTCCACCCTCCATTCTCCTCCTCCATGGCTATAAATATGGAGCTCCTCCTCCTCATTTCATCATCCCAAAAATTGTAAAACACTTATCTCTCTAAGTTTTGGTTACTTGTAAGTTTGGTTTGGTTTTGGAAATAATACTCCTGTTTGTTCTTGAGTATTATACGCTTTGGAAATAATACTCCTGTTTGTTCTTGAGTATTATACTTTAGAGAATACTCCTGTTGGTTCTTGAGTATTCAGTAGGAAATTGAGAATACTCCTGTTGGTTCGTGAGTATTCCACCCCTTTCCCTCTTACTGTTTTCAAAAACCCCCGAGTATTTAGCTATGATATCCTCTTCTATGGATACTCGTAGCTAAACTCTTTATTCGGTTAAAGGGGTGTACTGGTACCATAAAATGTTTTAGGCAATTCTTAGAGTTTTTTCTCTGTATTCAAAACTTGTTCTATGTGCCATATATTAGGTTAGAATCTTCCAAGGTTGAGTGCCTGACAAGCAAAAGCTCTTCCGTGGGGATTCGTAAACATACTCGGGTAAGTGGATGCTTGGAATGGCAAAGCTTATCTGAGGAGTTTGACCTCTCTAAAACACCATTTGGTTGCTCGGGAATGACTGACCAAATGGATGCACACAGGCTAATATACCTTGGAATGGGGTATTAGTCTAAATAGAATAAGGGCTCTACGTTCTTTGCAAAAGTCTAGACGGTGTTGCAAGTTGAGTGCTTGGAATGGCCTCGATTCACTATCGAACACTTTTGCAAAAGACTAGACAGTGTGGCAAATCGAGTGCTTGGAATGGCCTTGATGCACGTTTGAATACTTAGAAGGATCACTAAGAGCCAATGATAAACAGGCTATGATACAAGGCCCCTGAAACCGAATACTTTTCCTTGAATTACAAAACCCCCCCTGTATTTACTTTTATAAACTGCTCAACCATCAACCGCTCATCTACCGGAGGAATCACAATCACGCATCACCCACTGTAAGTCTTCTTTCCCTTAACTCTTTACTTTCAGTATTTATTTTCTGTATTTACTTTTCCGCATAAAAAACCCAAAAAAACCAAAAACAGTAGTTTAATTACTCGCGCTAAAATCTAAACCAACCTAAAACACGTTCCCTCGCTGTACAAATCCTTAAAGAACAACATATTCCACCTAATTCCCTTGGGTTCGACCCCTACTTACCACTTGCTACTTAGTAGTTAAGTCGCGAGTAGCGGATATTATAAATTTATTTGCACAGAGCACGCTGCACCTTAACGACAGTGCAGTGTCGCCTCCGTCAGCTGCCCTCGAGTTTCAGGTGCTAATTTGGTACGAATATTCATCTCCACCATATTGAGTCTTGCTTTAACTCCATCTTTTGTCTTTCCAGGAATGTTTAATAAAGTACCAAGCAGACTTTCACGTATATTCTTTTCAACATGCATCACATCAATACAATGTCTGATGTCAAGAGAATGCCAATAAGGGAGATCAAAAAATATCGACTGCTTCTTCCATGGAGCACTTTCGGTGCGCGAATAT
The DNA here is from genome assembly GCA_033675215.1 of Rhodiola kirilowii. Classification (NCBI taxonomy): domain Eukaryota; kingdom Viridiplantae; phylum Streptophyta; class Magnoliopsida; order Saxifragales; family Crassulaceae; genus Rhodiola; species Rhodiola kirilowii. Next base: position 53,112,046 of record CM066201.1, read on the forward strand.
GGTTTCCCAAATCAATTTGTAATATTCTGAATATTTTGAAGTATTTCATCGCCAGAAGCCGGTTGCGGTTCTATTCCGTATTCAGTCTCACCATTGAAGGCAGCTTTCTTTCGCCTGTAAGGATGATGTCTTGGTAAGAAACGTCGATGTCCCATATAAACTATTTTTTGACAATTGCTTAAATGGCATGCATGTGTCCCTTCCTCGCATACAGGACAAGCTTTGTACCCTTTAATACTATATCCGGACAAGTTACCATAAGCTGGGAAGTCATTGATCGTACACATCAGCATAGCACGCATATTGAAATATTCTTGCCTCGATGCGTCATATATGCGTACTCCTTCGTCCCGTAAAAGCTTCAAATCATCTATCAGAAGAGCCAAGTATACATCAATATTATTTCTAGGTTACCGAGGACCCGATATCAACAAAGTAAGCATCAGATATCTACGCTTCATGGTTAACTTGGGAGGTAGGTTGTAGATAACCAAGATCACAGGTCATGTACTATGCTGACTACTGAGATTTCCATGTGGATTCACCCCATCAGTAGAAAGGCCAAGCCGTAAATTTCTAGACTCTGCTCCAAACACTGGGAATGTATTGTTTACTTTAGCCCATTGCAGTGAATCGACAGGATGACACATTTTCGTATCAACAACACGTTTCTCAGCATGCCAACGCATATTATTGGAATCTTTCGTGTCAGCAAATAATCTCTAAAACCTGGGGATCGGTGGAAGATACCATAGTACTTTCGAAGGAGTGCCTTTAGATTTACCTTTCGGTTCTTTGTTTAACTTGTAGCGAGAAGCCTTGCACAATGGACATTCTTTCAAATCACTATAGGCATTTCAATACAGGATACAATCATTGGGACAAGCATGTATTTTCTTGTACTCGAGGCCCATGGGACACATAACCTTCTTAGCCTCGTAAGTACGGTTAGGTAGGGTGTTCCCCTCAGGAAGCATGTCTTTCACCAGCGCCAATAATTCAGTGAAACTCTTGTTGCTCCATCCCATTTTTGCTTTGAGATTGAACAACTTCAACGTTGCCGATAGCCTTGTATATTTGGAACACTCTTCATACAATGGTAATTCGGAGTCATTCCTCAATGACTCCAAAACATGTGGCGTATCAACAAAGTCATTAGCGACGTTGTTAACCATCTCAATTAGATTATCCTCTTCCCAATCATCATTATCCTCCGGCAAGCTTTCTATGGGTGGAGGCTCAAAGTTTTGTTGTTCAACCTCGCCATGCATATACCACACCGTATATCGTGGGTTAATCCCCTTTAACAAAAGGTGTTTACGTAACTTCTTCGGTTTGACCTTTTTGTAATTCCAACAACCCATACACGGACAAAAGACACTTTCAATATTGTTTCTAGACGCATATGCTGATGCAAACGCACAAAAATCCATAATCCCTTTCTCGTACTCCTCACTCAACCTATTACTGGACACCCACTCTCGATTCATTATAAATCCACTACATGAAACGTGTAAATATTATTAGTTACATACTACTAATTTACACGAACAAACAATTACATTTGAGTGAATTATAAGCACTCCAACAATTAAAAAGTAGTAAATGAGTTACATAAACTTGCGGTTTACCTTAGAATAGAAGCTCGCGAAGAAGAATCTTAATGGTGGGTGTGCAACAAGTACGGACTAGAGCTATAAACAACAAGAACAAATTAGTAAACAAGGAAAAATAAATTCAAATCTCCATGTTCATAGGAAAATAAGAAAGATTGATAACCATCAAATACCAGGAATTGAAGAAGCGAAGAACCACTAAAGGGAAGAGGATGTAATGATGTTCAGAGGATAAAGTTGGAGAGGAGAAGCCTTCTCTTGCAAATCCACTAACAATGACTACAAGTAGTTAACGAATACAAGTTAGAAATTAAGAACAAACGAATTCAACAACCGAAAATATATACCAGCAGCCATGAGCGACCTAAACACAGTGGCAAAAGATGAATGGCACTGCCATTGTTTTCTTGCTCATTTCATCATCAAGCACCAAAATATGAATTAATGATGGCAACACAAACCCTAAACATACACTCATACCTGAACACAGTGACTGTGTCGAGCGAAGTGGAGCGAATTACGAATTCGAGCGGCGGAGTCTAGCGGCGATGAGGAGCAAATTCGTCGAACTCGAGCGGCGACGTGGATCGGCGTCTGAGCAGGCAGCGACAGACGAGAAGGCAGCAAGAGACGAGAAGACTGCAGCGAGAGGCGAGCGTAGGCGAATGACGGGGACAGTGTACGTCTGAGCAGGCGGCAAGAGATCGACGAGAAGCAGGTGGACTGAGTTCAAAATTAAACCTAAGTGTTCTTTTTACTCACTTTTTGCATCGGTTTCAAAGAAATCGTTGCTTAATGGCAACACTTATGCATCGGTTATTTGGAAACCGTTGCATAATTGCATAATGTTTACATTATGCATCGGTTTTTTGTAAACCGATGCATAAAGTGTTGATTATGCAACGGTTTTCCAAACCGTTGCATAAGGCACACATTATGCAATGGTTCATTGAAAACCGAAGCATAATGCATTTTTCGAACCGATGTATAATGCATCGTCTGTAGTAGTGTATTTGTGGTTAACTTACCATAAATAGTGAGTAGTCCTCTTTATTCTGGGATCCCACGGGTCCCGTGCTATGTACCCAACTCTTCATGTGATCAATTAGACGTTTATGATTTATGCAATTCGAATATTCAATTTCATCGTGCTTAATTTTATCGTTCTTGCAAGTTTTACATTGAATGGGATGTTTGCATGTTAGAATGTATTTAGGTTAATTACCAAAAGATGAATGGGTCCTACATATTAACCGGATTGTATGAAATTGATATTAGGTCATGGTAACTGCTACGGTAGTACATGAATTGATAGGAAAGTTGACTTTTGTCTGAAAAACCCTAAGTTTAATAATCGAGATCGTTGATAATCCGTGGATGGGCGGCGTTCAACGATTGAGATTAATCTAGACAATGATCCGTGGATAGGCGGCTTGTCTAGTGTTATTTTGGTTTATTTTGGTTTATTTTCATATTTGATAGCATAATGAGTTTATGTTGTATGATTGCATGATTAGTGGGGTTGGCACGGGTGAAGTATGGTCCTGGAATTCTTTCTCTGATCAAACCAAAAAACCTTTTATTTTCTGCATTTAGTTTCTGCGTTTTCGTTCATATCAAAACCTCTTGTTAGTCGGAATAGCTAAATAGGTCACTTGTTAGCTAGTACTCACACACGTCTGTTCCTTGAATCGACCCTTGGCTTACCAAGATTATAAATTTTGTTTGACAACAACTTGACCCCTAAAACATATGAATTGACAACTATAAAGGGTTAAAAATACGCTTGTCAGTGGCACCGGGACTCGAACCCGGGACGTAAGGATCCATCCATCTTAAGGTGGACTCCTTAACCAACAGGCCACCACCCCTGTTGGTGAAATTATACAAATGTATTAATAACTATAATAAAAACCAAATTGATCATTAATTAAAGTTAAATACTCTTTATTATAAGTTAAGTTAAATTAAGCGAAGCTAATCTAAGCTCATTTAAGTCAGCATAAGTGAAGTTAGATTGAACTAAACTGACCTAAGACAAACTAAGTTAACCTAAGATAAACTAAGCTAAATTAAACCGCTAACCAGAGGCGAAGCCAGGAATTCAATGTTACCAGGGTTGGAAGACGTAAAAAAAATTTGAGGTTTGAAACCCAGTCTACATAAAAAAAATTGACGTAAAAACTACTTAACAATAAGGATTGTGCAAATTCTCAATGTCGGATTCTAATCTAACAAAAGGCCATATAATCTAACAGCTGCAATTCAGCAACAAGCAAATGGTCAATCTGAGTGACATTTGATGAAACAATTCTTTTTAAAATAGAAAAAGGAAAATATGGATCTTTTTGCATAAAAATGCTTCATTGAGGGAACATTCAAATAGTCAATCTGAGACTGAAATCAGCTGAACAAACCGTTGAAGATGAAGCCAATTGGGAATTTTTCTTGAATTACAATTATCTTGAAAAACAAATATTAAATTACTGAAAAAATAAGTCAGCAATCAACAAGGCTTATGGATGAAGAAGAAGAACCGAACCTTAAAACCGAGAGGAAACACTCCTTGGCCAGGCCAGGCCAAGCGGCAAGCTCCACCTCTAACAAACCGATCGCCAGCGGCCAGCAGTAATCTTCCTCAGCAAATCAATCAAAAGGCCTACCGAGCAGGGGCTACGCAGCACAGATCGGCGGAGAAAATCTCTCAAGCGTTAGCAACCACGACTCTTCGGCGTCGGCACTCACGGTCCGCTGAGGTCGATATGGTTGAATCCAAGCTCCACTCCAGTCCAGTGCTGCTCCAGTCTCGTGTTAGGTTTTGATTTTGGAATGAATGAGTTACGATTGCAAAAAAAAATTGAGCTGAAATCTACTCGGGCTGCAGCCCGATAAACTTAACATATGGCTTCGCCCCTGCCGCTAACGTAAATTTCCAATACCAAAGAACAGGGCTCTAAAACAACATTTTTTTAGAAACGTTGTCTACACTGTTTTTGCTAAAGTTCTATCCCATATTTTCAAAGACATCATTTAGACAGTATTCGTCTTTTAGTAACAAAATTTACGATGGCCTTGTTTAGAAGTGCTATCTAACTCCAAACTAATTGTGAAGATAAAAAAAAAGCCTTATTAAAAAAAGAGGGAAAAGTACATAATAGTACCCCGGAACGACCTTCATTTTCCAATTGAAGGTTCAAACTATCAATTTTTCTAATCAAAGGAAAAATAAATTAACAATTTTTCGAACACCGAGCATCGTAGCTACACCATGATTAAATTACTAACTCAATTATATGAACTCCGTTAATAATGACTCAACAAAAAGGTCTATTAGTGTTAAAGAAGAAAGATCGATTTAATACGTTAAAAGTTTTATGATGAGATCACCAGGTTATTTTCATCGGGGTTCACATGATTGAGCTCGCAATTTAATCACGGTGTAGCTATATTGGTGCTTGATGTTCAAAATTTTGTCAATTTATTTTTCCCTTGATTGGAATAATCAATTGTTTGGATCTTCCATTGGAAAATGCTGATAGTTAGGGACATCAATATATACTTTTTCCGTAAAAAAATTGTGAAGAAAAATAATTAAATATATCCTAAAGGGATGAAATTGTGATGACTCCCGTGAAATGAATTAAGTGTATTCAGAGGCGGCTCCAGGGGGTCTTAGGACCCTCCTCCGTTTCTTCAAATTTTGATCAACCAACTATCTTCAGTTTATATTTTCACCGGCATAATTTTTGAATTTCATCTTGATGTAAAAATGAAAGTTGTAGAAGGTTCAATTAGATTTCTAATCATATATAGACCGTCTTCAACGGATATAGGATGAGTCATTTGTAAGCTCCAGAAGATTGACCGATCATTGGCAACTTCAATTATATAGTCCATTTCGGCTTAATTTTGAGTCATCTTAACGTTAGATTTGAATTTAGGTGTAAGCATAGACATTGTAGCTCTTTTCGTTAACTTTATGTTCTAGGTGATCGAATTCCCAAATGGTACTCCGGTCGCTCGTTATAGGGTTGTAAAGTTGCTAAGGTACACTTGTTAGACGACCTTAATTTGAGTATGTTTTTAGCTGCTTTAGTGTCGGATTTAGATCTTAATACCAACTAAAGAGTCGTAGGCTATTAAATTATCTTTCCAATGACATATGACTCGATGTGATAGGATAACAGATGTGAGTTTTATGACCTCTCAAAGTTAGGTTGTCGGACAATATATGAATTATTTGAGTTTAATATTTACTTTAAAACAACTTATATCGTCAAACATAAAGAATATATACATAATTTTTGTGTGTGCTAAATCCGAGTGATATTTATATTCCTGGATGAAATTTTTTTTTCCGGTACCCAGCCCTCATGTAAGGCTCTAGATCCGCCACTGAATTGCCAATCAAGTACACCAAATGACCAAAGATATCATACACGCCAATCAAGGATTATCAGATATATCTGCTGCCAAATGGAGGATATATCCTAAAGGGATATCTACTATAGCGATCCATATGATAGATAATACATCATACGTAACAGCCATTGGGACATTAAAGTTTGAGTTATGGCCCAGAGCATGGGCATGTGGAGGGGTTTTCCAAATGCTGCGTTAACGCGTTAGGTCCCCCCGTCTCGAAGCCAGCTCCCATGTCCATGCCCTAAAATGGTATGTAACCTAAAAATATTGAGCTTCTCATCTAACCAAATATGGTACTTGGCCTTTCCATTAGTCCAAGAACTATAGGCTAATGTCAGGGTTAATAAATTTGCTGTATTGGCGTTTCACATTAGCTTGTGAACTGGCAAGCAGATTGATGAGACGCTCAACTTCCTTTTCGCTGACTTAGCTAGATTGAGTTGATAGGTAGCTACAGAAAGGGTACGGTTGTGGTATAGCGGTCATAGTCTCGATTGAATGAAAATGAGGTTAACGGTTCGAACTCTTGGACGCATCTTATGACATTAGTGTGAGGATTATTCATTCATTGTCTATCATTGTGGAATTTAATTTAGCTAGCTGTCAACCGGAACTTCGTAATTCACCGATGAAAGCGGGGATAATCCAAATGTAATTAAGAGAATACATTTATTGATTATCTTGCAGTATGATCAAATGGAATAATACATTGCATACCACTGTTTTATAAGAACCTAAAGAGAGAGAGATATGTGACTAGCCCATAACATTACACTCCAGCTACATGCATGCTTGAGTGTCTGCTTAATTTACAGGCCAGACATGAGAACATTATAATGTCGAATAGGCGCTATATACTTGGTTCAATCATGGTTGTTAACAACATTTACTGACCAAAAATCATCCATGTTCCACATGCTATCATTTAGGTCACTGGGCATTGCACTAGGATATGGCTCCAAGTTTCCCAATGGGAACGAAAAGAGCTGTTGCGGAGAGTAGGCCTGCTGATTGTCGAATGTAGGAACTGAGGACGCTGCGGTCGTAGTGGTGGACATTTGGCTTGAGCTTGCTTGGGAGACTTGTTCACAGCTCATCAATTGAGTATCATCTTGTTGCTGATTATCATCTTGCTTATTGATGTATTTCTGGATTCGAGTCCTCCAAAAGTTCTTTATCTCATTGTCTGTCCTACCTGGCAAATGTTTTGCAATTTTTGACCACCTGAAATGATAATTATTTGTTAATCAACTCAATTAATTTCTTGCATGGATTCAGTTAATCACACTATATAACCCTAAACCCTAGACGATATGGTATATCATTGTATAAATCTTTCAAATCCAAGCATAAAATACAAACTACACAACTTGTATGTGTGAACACTTAATTATGTGATATGGAGGAAACACGGAAGTGTGGTTTATGTCCACTTCAAAACCTAATCGTTTGTCTCCCTCATGCAACCCTAAAAAAGCTTAAACACATACTCATCATCATGTGACACCCAATTACATATGTTTATCATGATTCAAGACACTAGTCCAATACTTGCATTGTTAACATGGTCCCCTTCGAAATGATGTCTAGTCTTAAAAGCAATAACTTGACGAAATTTCTATAACCCCCATCATGAGAGATGTAACTCATGAAGCATGCGGAATAAATGATGCATTGTTTTACCTGTTACCCCATTTAGCATGAAGTTGTAGGATCAGCATCTGCTCTTCTGGTGTAATATTCCCCCTCCTTACATCCGGTCGTAAGTAATTCAGCCACCTGAGACGGCAACTTTTCCCGGTACGCTTCAAACCTGTCCATAATAACAAAGCGTAAGACTTCATCAAAACGAATCAACCAAAGTCCTCGATTGTAACATAGTGGTAATAAAGTACCTGCGGATTTCGCTAGAGAGTTCCAGACACCTTCGCCGTGATTAGCGATGTAGTTTATGAGAATCAAGTCTTCTTCCATAGTCCACGGCCCTTTCCGAACTTCGGGGTCTATAGAAAGGCTGCTTGATGAAAAATAGGGCATTTTGCTATCCATTGTATTTACTTTAATTAGTACTTTGTGTGTATGTCTAGTTAGCTGTTTTACTAGATAGAGAGAGAAAGAAAGATGAGGTTTTTTTGGGCTTGTAAGAGGTGCAATTGTAAGGTGTTCACAAATTAGGGTTTATATAGAGAGCAGATACGGCAGTATCTGATGATATGGACTCCCATATCTACGCTGAATAATGTTAACCAAGTGCTGCACGTGGCACTACAGTGGTCACAAAATCTTACCCTTAGTTGCTTCAGTATATCTCTTTCTAGTAGCTCTTTGTTAGATTAGAATGATCATTTTTTTTATGGGATGTATACATGTATTGTACAATATTACTGAAATTCTCAAGTTAATCTAGTACATTAATCTCTATTGAAGCGCAAGCCTTGCGGCGTCTTTACTCATCCACTTCGAAGCATATCTACGAGCAATCAACTGCCTCACGGGCGAAGCCTTTCTTCAGAGTTGTGGCGAAGGCGAAGCCACCTCGAGCATCTCCTGCGAAGGGAGGGAAGCACCTTCTGAAAGGGGAGGGAAGCACCTCCTGTGAAGGGAGGAAATTCCTCACCAAATATTGGTGGGAATAGTGCATTTGTGGGGAGTTGAACTCACGACCACTTTGTTATGAAGCCAAGTGGTGAGCCAACTCGGCTACAACCCCACATGATCGTTTTGATCTGATCAAATATTTGAAAAGTTATATTTATTTCATTATTTATATGAACATGATATTTTAGGTTTTATTTAAGTTGTATCTCTTCCACTTATCAGAGTAATTTGATCCTCTTTTCCACTTAAAGATTAATATTTCAAGATTTTTCCTACCCAAAAAAAAGCTCATTCCTCATTCCAACTTTAAGAGTCAAATATATATAGAGGAGCGTTGAAATGAAAATTCATTTATGTTTGAAGAACTTGAAAATTCGATCTGTGCATTTAAAAATGCATCATCAAGTCATTGTGGTGCTTAGACGTATCTCACTTGCATTTTATAAAAGTCAAATCTATCAAGTTTGAGTTTGCTAGTGGAACGCATGTCAGATGCAGATTCGAAGATGCATAATGAATCTACAAAAATGAATGCATAAATCATAAATCACAATTCAAAAGAATAGGGTTTTTAGAAAATAAATAGCTACCATTTTGTAAATACTAAATAGGGTTATGAATAATTAACATGCCCAAGTACGGAAAATTTGGTGGTAGATGAACATGTTTAATTAATCAGAAAAATATTTATATGTTACGAGTGTCAATACGACATCGTCTCAATAGAAGACTTTTGAAATATGACAGAATATCATCGTTTTAACACTAACAACATTTAATTACACTATACCTGCAAATTTGAGTCCGTATAATCAGCGTCGATCGTGTGGTTCATGTAACGTCACTCTTTGTCAATTTGCATGGATATGGACAAACTAGAGATGGAAGTCTCACTATTGATCCGTAGCACGTATTATGAGAGTGATTAATAGGAACCTCAACAAATAATTGACATAAATGGGTACTAAAATTAGGTTCCAATAGTTTTAATTACTTTCGAAACCCTAGCTAAAAGACAAAGATTATTGAGACAACTCAAGCGTGTTAATCAGTACAGTGTTGTTCAATCACAAAGATCATCTCACATCTTGCACATAAACACATTAAAACACTAGCTGTCCATTTAATCTCATCTCAATTATCACTCAAAACCTAACAAAACTCATACATCAAAAATACACATCATGTGTTAGTGTGATATGATTAGATATGAAAACATATGCTTTGTCCTCCTCATTTTCCTCATCATAACTACCCAATTTGACACTTCTTCTAAAGCTATGTGTGAAACTCTGAAAAGCATATAGTTGATTTGTGGCTGACAAATTGGACAAATGAGAACATATTTAAATTATTTTATTTTATAAGTTTTATAGTATGTTAATAATGCTAAGAAATACCCTTGATGCCCATTAATTTCGCCAAAAAGAATTATGCCCATAGTAAAATGTAAGCCTGGATCCACCCCTTTTATTAGCTAATAATTGACTATGAGTCTGTTCTATAGAGCTTAAATTTCATATTTTTCAGTTCAGTACAGTTAAATAAAGTTCAGTACAGTTAAAGTAAGTTAAATAAAATAAAATAAAAAATTTCAGATTTTAATGTTGTAGTTCAACATGATTAAAAACTTAAATTAAACACCTTTATTCAGAAAAAATATTTTTTTTAAGTTCAATAAATTTAAATAAAGTTAAATAAAGTAAAATAAAGTTCAGTACAGTTAAATAAAATAAAATTAAGTTCAGTAAAGTTAAATTAAATTAAATTAAGTTTTTTTCAGCTCTATCAAACAACACCTATGTACTTGTTTTTCTTCAAAAAGAAGATAATTATTTTTATGCTTATCCAATTAAAGCCCCGCTTTGGGTCGATCAACAATCTTCAGTTATGTCAAACGATTGATTCTTATGACATCTATTTTTTACATTTACTACTACAGACAGGGATTATGCATCGGTTTTCAGAGGGATTATGCATCGGTTTTCATCCGATGCGTAATCGAGTGATGCGTAAGGTTCAGACCTTATGCATCGGTTCAAACAAAACCGATGCATAATGTCTTTAAAAAATTTGGCAAATTTGGCTTTTAATAGCTCAAATCCACCTGAAAGTTTTACAAAACAACAATAACCTGATGTTCAATTACAAATACACTGCTGCTCAACATCGAGATACATTCATTTCAAAGAGACAATCATTTTATACAAGTACATCTTTCATATATACAACAATGCCAACAAAGTTAATATTAGTAATACAATACAACAAAACTAAAGTTGATGTCATATACCGATTGAGTAATGATCGCTTATATAGCCATACAAGTAGGCGACGCTTAATTCCCTTACTTCGTCGATCTTCGAGTCTTCGTATGATTGTCTTCTATTAGGAAAACACTACAAACAATGAAAAGCAAGAGAAAAGTAAATCAATACAATGTTGGATCGTTAGGTTAGCCAACTATATGAGGGAGATCCTGGAATGGTATCCCTCAGACAGATGGCAGCGGAAAATTACTCTCGTACAGGAAATGTAGAACATAATATAAATACTCACGATTTATAGTGGAAACCCTACTGCAACCTTTGCAGCGGGCTGAAAACCACTCGCCTTCTGGACAGTTCCAGAAGGGCTTCGAGATCCGTATTATTGACAAAGGAATATGCTTGCAGTTTGTTACACTTGTCTCACAGAGTGACAGCTAACACAACTACTCAATTCGAAGGGTCAACTAATACGACCGTCTTGTCCGCACACAGCAGCACCTTGTCAGCTCAGGAATTGTTCACACTTCAATCTCCGATCGCTATCTCTTTAAAAGCCGCGCTCAACAATGAATACTCTTCTTCTTTATATAGTCTTCAAGTCGGCTGAGACTTTTCTCCATCAGATATTTGATTGTATCCATCAGATATGTCAGCCTTCCAAATCTGGCTTCAATCTTCCTCTCGAATATATTGATTTGTGTACACCGATCTCAATTCTTCTCATCGTATATTCTCTGTGCAAATATTTGCATTTAATCTTAATCAAATATTACACTTCGAATACTTGTATATCTTCAGATTTGTGTCGAGTATCTTTCCTCAGATCCGATCTCGTTGCAAAGTCGGTGTGTCTCTCTCACAGAACGCATCTCTCTCGCAGCTCTGCTCTCTCTCAGAGATGCCTAGTGAGCTTACCTGTCAGACAGTGATTTCTGCACACTCAAGTGGATTGTTAGTTAAGTGTTTGTTATCATCAAAACACAAGGGTCCAACAAATTCCCCCTTTTTGATGATGACAAACACTTCTTCACAGATAAGAAATCACACACAGCGTCCTTAGTACAGCTAGCAAATCTGAATATCCTTAGTACATCTAGCAACTCCAGAATTTATATTCACTAGATATTTATTTAAAGTCTAGCTAGCATAGTTCCCCCTCAGATAGACATCCACTTAAACTTTAGTATCGGTTATTCCCCCTTAGTGTATGCTCATATTAGTTCTTCCCCCTTTTGGCATCATCAAAAAGATATGCAAATAAGAACACAGAGTAATGGAAAGAAAAACATTTCATTCATGCTCGCAAGTAATAGGCATGTCATGCCGACACCATACATGCAGCAGAGAGTTCAAACGGCATAGAGAATTTAAACATGAAATTAAGAGAAAAACAAGTTCAAAAAGAGGAGGGCTAATGTGGGTGGGGATAGCAAGGAGGGGGGAACCATGAGACAGTGCAGACTAGGGCACAATCGTGAACGAGTTCTTCATCTAGTTCACAATTTCTGTGGCAAGGTCCTTCATTTGCCCGGAGAAATCTTGGACAGCCACGGACATTGCCCCCGAGTCAACGGTTATTGCAAGCTCCAGGTCAACCACCTTCTGTTTCACAAGCTGCAACTCAGACTTCACCTCTATCAGCTCGGTTTTTGCCTCTACCACCTCAGAGTTGACCTCCTTCAGCTCACCCCTGAGCTCCTTCATCTCAGCACGAAGCACCGTCAGCAGCGCCAGCACTTCACTTAAGCCCTCTGAGGGGGTTGCCTCAGCACCACTGACGGGAGCAGCAACATTGATAGGAGTCACATCCTTGACCTCCTCATCCTCATCCTCATCCACTGCTATAACAGCAGGAACTGTCCATCCGACTCCGGCAGAGAACTCAAAACCCAGTTTGGTAATGTGATCCTCACACAGTGCAGACGAAAGCACTCTCTCGGTCTCAGGGTGGTAAGCTTCCCAATACTTCAATATCTCCTTCACAAATCCCGGAAAGGGCAGTCCATTAGACCGATTGTTGCTGTTGTTCTCCATGTGCTTCATGACCTGAAAGGCCAAGTTCACTTGCTGCTTTTGCAAGATTTGATCAACCAACAGCATATCCTGGAAGGTTACTAGACCGTGCTTGTGCGTCCTGGGGGAGATATTCGATACAAGGATTCTGTGCAGGATTCTAGGGAGCACGTCCATGTGAGTGTTCTCCCTCTGCCCCTTCGCTGTGACGTCCAGTCCGAGCCTTTGAAACACTTCTGCATTTGCCACAGTACCTGGCCAGGCACCTTTTGAGTAAGTGGCATACCCTCCCTTGGGCACCCCCAGAACTGTGGCCAACTCCCTCATGCTCACGGAGTACCACTCACCGCCCACTACAGCCGACAGCTCCCAGTTACCTTTTCCTTCTTCCTTTTCAACCAGCTTTGCTTTTGAATAGAACTCCCTCACCAATTTCTCATCAACAACAACAGGTTTTTTAAACAGGGCACCCCACCCTTGGGCCTCCAATAGTTCAATGATTTCTCCTAACCTGTTCGTTGCCAGCCACTCGTCATCCAGCACTAACTCCAGTGCAAACCCTCTCCCTGCCTCCTCCGACTCTTCGGCACTATCATCTGACTCGGTCACCTCTTCAACATGCGGAGCAGAGGACCGGCCGGATCTCTGACTTTTCCGGGCGGATGCGGGAGCGAGTTTCTTTGCTCGTTTACCCACCGACCTGGTAGCCACCGAGAATTCCTTTTTGACATGTCGCTGGGAGGAGGAATCCGCACGCAGAGCCTCAAGCCGGCCTTCCAACTTTACCATATCTGCGGCTACTTCCGAGTTGGACGGAACCGAGCCAGTTGGCGTGACCGACTGCAGAATGGTTTCCAGATTTTGGGGGTTGACCCCACTTGCGATCAATTTGGCAGCCATGTCAGCGGCTTCAGCGGAAGAGAGATTCGATTTCGGGTTTGAAGACGCCATGGGGAACTTCTGAATATTTGAGAGAAGAACTGTTGTCTGAGAGTGAAGAGATGCGACAGAACACTCAGTCTGCTCGCTTTAAATATCCTCTGTAAACCCTAGAGGTTGTGAGACAATAGAAACCCCAAACGTCGCCTCCTTTCAATAAATAAACCGCCTTCAATTTTTAGCAATTTCTATCTTTTCTTCCCTTCCAAAACCGGTTCCGCATTAACCCCTTGCCAAAACCAAATCAAACTGAAAGGACATGTGCCAACAGCCAGGGAAGCGACACGTATCATCTGTGATGCCTCATAAAAGCAGTCGACGCGACAACTCCTCACTGCAGAAAAACTGTTCACCTTTTTAAGTCACTTTTGCCTTTTCCCAACGCTTAGTCATCTTTACAGAGGACGTAATTGCTTATCTTCACAACTGTCACGCAGATGATTTCCCAACCACAAGAATCCGTCCACAGTGATAGCTCAGTCTTACTGTCTCATGGGTACACAAGGTTTTGGTATGATGTGCTAATTTTACCCAAATGGTACAAATAACATCACACCCAATCAGGAAGAAAATGAAATCATCCAAACAAATCATATTGGTTTCATACCTCATGTGGAGTAACTCCAGAGAAGGAACATTTCGACGGGCTCATAGGAGTGTTCCACACGAAGATAGGTTAAGGTTGGTCTAGAGTACCTCCTTGGTTTATAGCGTGGGATCAACAATGGAGGTCTCTTTTGGGCAGAAAGAAATCAGAATTTCATGTTCGTCGATCCCTAATGCAATTTTCAATCACATGGCAAGCATGCATGGATACATAATGAACACAGCCTACTTTCTCACAAGCACAGAACATCTATGTTAACCTCGCCATCAGACGTGACTTATATGCACCTAGTCTAGCCAATCACTGAGGGAGCAACATTTTAGCATAGCTTTAAGGGAGAGAAACCATACCTAGTTCAAGCCTCAGCTTCTCGTAAGGTTCTCTGTGCAAAGCTTTTGTGAATATATCTGCAATCTGTTCTTCAGTTCTACAATATTCCATCTCAATTGTTCCCTTTTCTACACAGTCTCGTAGAAAGTGGTATCTAATCTCTATATGCTTGGTACGAGAGAACTGTACTGGATTCTTAGAGATGTTAATAGCACTAGTGTTATCACATAAGATTTTAGCACAATCAGTAATAACACCATAGTCACTTAGCTGTTCTCTGATCCACAGCAGCTGCACACAGCAGGCAACAGCCGCGATCTATTCCACCTCAGTGGTAGAAAGTGCAATTGAGGACTGCTTCTTTGATGCCCAAGAGATGAGGCATGGTCCAAGATATTGAGCCATCCCTGATGTGGACTTCCTATCTGTCTTACACCCGGCATAATCCGCGTCAGTGTATGCTGTCAGACGTAATTCTCCTCCTCTTGGATAGAACAGGCATAAGTCATCTGTTCCCTTCAGATATCTCAATATCCTCTTTACTGCTTTCACATGGGTTTCCCTGGGATCGACCTGAAACCTTGCACACAGACAAACACTAAATAGAATGTCAGGTCTGCTGGCAGTAAGATATAACAAGGAACCAATCATTCCTCTGTACAGAGTTGGGTCCACCCGTGGTGAGCTCTCATCCTTTGCCAGGGTGTCGTTTGGAGACATTGGCGTGGCACACGTCTTGGCTGACTCCATCCCAAACTTCTTCAGAATCTCATTAACATACTTTTGTTGATGGATCCTGGTGCCGTCCTCTCCCTGAGCAACTTGAAGCCCAAGGAAATACTTGAGTTCTCCCACCATGCTCATCTCGAACTCGCTCGACATCAAGTCTGTAAACTTCTTGACAAGTTTAGGGTTAGTTGAACCAAAAATGATGTCATCCACATATACCTGCACAACCAGTGTGTCTTTTCCCTCATTCAGAAGGAAGAGCGTTTTGTCAACCTCTCCTCTAACGTATCCGTGGGATAGCAGGAACTGTGACAACCTCTCATACCAGGCACGTGGTGCTTGCTTCAACCCATATAGTGCCTTGTCAAGGATGTGCACATGATCAGGGTGAGTGTGATCCTCGAACCCTGGCGTCTGGCTCACGTATACTTCCTCCTTTAGGACTCCGTTTAGGAATGCCGTTTTCACGTCCATCTGCTGCAGAGTGAAACCATGGTAAGTTGAATAGGCAATTAATAATCGGATCACTTCTAACCCTGCGACTGGGGCGAACGTCTTATCGTAGTCAATCCCCTATTGTTGGTTGTATCCTTTGACAACCAGGCGGGCTTTGTTTCTCACAATGACTCCCTTGTCGTCCATTTTGTTTCTAAACACCCACTTCGTTCCGATTACGTTCTTGTCCTTCGGCTTAGGGACCAGTCGCCACACCTTGTTCCTCTCGAACTGATGTAGTTCTTCTTGCATGGAATTTACCCATTCTGGTTCCTTCAATGCTTCTGCTATTGTTTTTGGTTCTGCCATAGAGACAAAAGACGCAAATTCACAGAAATGACATAAATCAGCCAGATTAACCCGATCCTGCGATGAATAGCACTGATAGTCCCTCATCCTAGATGGAGGCTGAATAACTCTCCCACTCCTTGTAGTTCTGGGTTCCTCCGCAGTCCCTGCCAGAGGAAGGTTATCCGTAGCCACTTCTTCGTTAAGGGGGTCAGTGTTGATGTCTATCACGGGGACATCTAGGACTTGCTCTTGAGCAGGCATCTCTGTCTGAGCATCTTCAGCTGGGGCCTCGACGGGTACCTGTGCAACTGTTTGAGCGACCCTTTGAGCAGTCCATGTGGCTTCATTTGGAGTATGTTCCCAGTCGGGATCAGATCTGTCATAGAACAGAAGTTCTCCATCATCCTGTGAGGAGGGATCCTTCACTAGGTGTCCTGTCATAGCGCCTTCATCAAAGGTTACGTGGATGCTCTCCTCCACCTGTTCCAATCTCAGATTGTACACCTTGTAGGCCCTGCTATGGCTCGAGTATCCCATGAACACACCTTCATCGCTTCTTGGATCGAACTTTCCCAGATTGTCCTTTCCATTGTTATGCACATAGCACCTGCAACCAAAAATTTTCAAATGGGCGATGTTAGGCTTTCTTCCTCGCAGCAGCTCGTACGGAGTTTTTCCAATCAGAAATCGTAGAGATGCTCGGTTCAGTATGTAGCTGGCCGCATGCACAGCTTCAGCCCAGAACACCTTGGGGACGCCACTGGCAATCAACATTGTCCTAGACATGTCTTCCAGTGTTCTGTTCTTTCTCTCTACCACCCCATTCTGCTGGGGAGTTCGTGGTGCTGAGAAGTTGTGATCTATTCCTGCAGTCCTGCACAAGGAGAGAAACTGGGAATTCCGGAACTCAGTTCCATTGTCAGTACGAATGCATGCTAACTTCTTGGTTAGTTTATTTTCAATCAGTTTCAACCATGAGACAAATTCAGAGAATGTTTCATCTTTAGAGCTCAAGAAAATGGTCCAAGTATACCTGGAATAGTCATCCACGATGACTAGTATATACCTGTTGCCTCCACGGCTGACGACGTTTACTGGACTGCAGAGATCCATGTGGATCATGTCAAGAGGTCCTGAAGTACTCACTGATTGTTTTGGCTTGAACAAAGTGCGTACTTGCTTGCCTGTGGCACATGCGCTGCACACTTGATCAATTGAGCTTTCTACCTTGGGTAATCCAATTACCAGCTCACTCTGTTGCAGCTTGTGAATCAGTCTCGTGCTTGCGTGTCCAAACCTTCTGTGCCACAGCAGTGTGTCGGCGGTTATACTTGCCAGACATAGCTCTTCATCAGGGACAAACTCTGGGTCCACTGTGTAAATTTGGTTTTCACGGATGCCTCTGAGAATTACCTTTCCTGTCTCAATGCATCTCATAATACAATCATTAGAGTTGAAAATCACTTGATTTTTACCATGTTGACACAGTTGTGATATACTTAGCAGATTATAATTCAAGTTTTCAACCAGACTAACTTGTCGAACCTTGATTGTTTCTGAGATTCTTACCTCTCCTGTAGCAACGACCTTACCTGTACTCTTGTTTCCGAAGATAATGCTACCTCCGGAAAAGGCTTGGAGTGAGATAAACCATCCTGGATCTCCTGTCATGTGTTTGGAGCATCCGCTGACCAGATACCATGGCTTGCTCCTCACTCCTTCCTGCAAAAGAATGATCAGTTTTTACGAACCCAGACAAGCTTGGGCTTACTGGGTTTCGGAATAGTTTTAACAACGGGGGGAGACTTTGGTGGGCGAGAATCGTTATCATCAGTGAGATTAATTCTCCTCCTGGGAGTTCTTCTGGGTCGTCCATAGATGGTTGTGTCATGGTGAGGACGAACCCATTCAGTTCTGTCTTCCCTCTTTCGAAGAGAATCCTTTCTTCCCGAGACAGAAACTGTGCTGGTCTTGCTCTGATAGCTGTGATTCTTTTCATTGGCTTTCTTCCATCTTTCACAGTTAGACCTGTAGTGACCAGAGTGACCACAGTGCCAACAGACACTGTAATAAAGACTACCAGTTTTCTTATGTCTTTCTAGGGGGACAGGTCTCCCGTTTCCACGTGCCTGAGATTTGATCGAGGGAGGTTGACGGTTGGAGTTCATCTTCTTCCAAATTTCAAAGGCTTTCCCAGCCTTGAAGGGTCCAGAGTCATTGTCGTGGAGATGACTCTCTTTCGGAGATGTGGCTGCTCTTCCCGACTGTCTTGTGGGTTCCGGCTTTCTCTGCTGATAGGAGCCCTCTCCGATTTCAATCATAGGTCCCTTTCCTTTGGCAATCCTACTGTTTGCCGCCTCTACATCAGTTTCTTCCATATACCCAAGTCCAGGTCTGGCAAACTTCCTGTTGTAGTCCTGTTCTACCTCCTCGACCTTTTTGGCTTCTAGTTCTCTAAGCCAGACTTTCTTTCTCTCAGTCTCATTCTGTCTGAGATCTGCAACAGTCTGACGGAGTTCCTCGTTATCCAACGGAATCCTGACCGATTCTGCAATTGATCCTACCATCCTGGTATCGTCAATTTTCATGCCCTTCAGTTCGGTACTCAGATCACTGATCTGTGTGTCCCTTCTGTCACAGGTGGGACATTTGCAGATGTGCTCCTCCATTTCCCTCTCGAGTTGCATAGCTTTAGTTGACCAGAGACGATTGTTTTCCATGTCGTCTTCATGTTCATCTTTCATGATTTCAATCTGTTCCTTAAGACTTGTGATCTTCTTTAGCAGTTTGGCAATAGTTTCTGCAAAGTCAGATTCACTAAACACTTCATTTATAAAGGAGTCAGATTCATTTACCTCACTGTTTGCGGAGTTAGCCATCAGACATGGCTCCTTGGCTCGCTTCTTATCACTTTGTTCCTCGTCAGAGTCACCCTAAGCAGCAAACATGGCTTGAGCTTCCCTAGGGGCAGGTGGTTCACCTTTCTTCTTGCTGTAGCAGTCCTTAGCAAGATGACCCTTTTTTGGGCAGTGAAAGCAGGTTCTTTCTTCCTTAGCTCCTGTCTTTGCCTTGCTTTCCTCTGAGCCAGATCCTTTATTCCCCCTTTGATTATTTCGTCCTCCGCCAGAGATTCCCCTGTTCTGTGTTCTGCTTGTGTTTGCCATCTTGAAGGCTCTTGAGAGAAGAGCTATCTCCTCGTCCTCACCTTTAGATGGCAGACTCACTTAGGCTATGTCTAAGGCCTTCTCAACTTTCAGTGCTATAGCTTGAGATTTTCCAGCTTGTCTCCTGGCCATTTTTCTCTCGGCTATTCCAGCTTGGCTTTGCAAATTCGCCACGAGCTCTTCCAAGGTGATATCCTTGATCCCCTTCTGAGCTTGGAGGGCTGTAGTCACTGTGTCCCATCTGGAGCAGAGAGCTTGCATGAACTGATGTGTCACCTTCCACTGTGGAAGGACCTCATCCAGAGAGTTCAGCTGAGCGACAATGACTTGAAATCTGGTGTAGAAGTCATCCAGAGATTCGTCCTTGCCCTGTTCGACAGATTCATAATCCTTTGTGGCAGCTAGGATTCTGTTCCTTTTTATGTCTTCGTTTCCCTCGTACAGTCTAGCTAGTCCATCCCACTGCTCCTTAGCAGTCTTATACACAGCCATCTTCACCTGGTCTCCCGGAGAGAGAGCCATATATAGGACTTTCTTAGCTCTGGCGTTCTGCTGGAGAGCTTTGTAATCAGCATCGGTATATTTGTCTTTCTCCTTTTCTTTCGGTTTGGCAGGGTCTGTCATATCCAGAATAGGGAAGTTACCCTTTTTGAACACCTTCCATAGCTTCCCATCCAGGGAACACACGTGAGCTTTGAATTGGTCCTTCCACCAGTCATACTCTCCCGGACTGAGCACTGGCGGCTTCCCGAATGAATCGCTTCCGTTCGACATGATTTCCTGCAAAGGCTAACACACAATCTAGAGCTTCCCAGCTCTGATACCAATTGTTGGATCGTTAGGTTAGCCAACTATATGAGGGAGATCCCGGAATGGTATCCCTCAGACAGATGGCAGCGGAAAATTACTCTCGTACAGGAAATGTAGAACAGAATATAAATACTCACGATTTATAGTGCAAACCCTACTGCAACCTTTGCAGCGGGCTGAAAACCACTCGCCTTCTGGACAGTTCCAGAAGGGCTTCGAGATCCGTATTGTTGACAAAGGAATATGCTTGCAGTTTGTTACACTTGTCTCACAGAGTGACAGCTAACACAACTACTCAATTCGAAGGGTCAACTAATACGACCGTCTTGTCCGCACACAACAGCACCTTGTCAGCTCAGGAATTGCTCACACTTCAATCTCCGATCGCTATCTCTCCAAAAGCCGCGCTCAACAATGAATACTCTTCTTCTTTATATAGTCTTCAAGTCGGCTGAGACTTTTCTCCATCAGATATCTGATTGTATCCATCAGATATGTCAGCCTTCCAAATCTGGCTTCAATCTTCCTCTCGAATATATTGATTTGTGTACACCGATCTCAATTCTTCTCATCGTATATTCTCCGTGCAAATATTTGCATTTAATCTTAATCAAATATTACACTTCGAATACTTGTATAACTTCAGATTTGTGTCGAGTATCTTTCCTCAGATCCGATCTCGTTGCAAAGTCGGTGTGTCTCTCTCACAGAGCGCATCTCTCTCGCAGCTCTGCTCTCTCTCAGAGATGCCCAGTGAGCTTACCTGTCAGACAGTGATTTCTGCACACTCAAGTGGATTGTTAATTAAGTGTTTGTTATCATCAAAACACAAGGGTCCAACATACAATAAAGTTCCAATGAGTTCAAAACCAACCAAAGTGAACTAAAACTTAATGAATAATACAAGTCTAAAAGCTTACTTGGTTAATATTATCAATCTCCGCTCCGTTATTAGCTCGTATAAACTGGATTATGTCCCGAATATAATTAAAAACATACTAACTGCATAAGTGACCCGGTGGTTGTTTTGGACACTGCACGATCAATAATCTCTTTTCACACACTTTATTAATGTTAAAGCTATTAAAAAAAGATAGTAAATATGAGACTTCGTACCTCAACTATCTTCCAATGTACACTTTGTGTATTTCTCAGTATACATCTTGGATAGTATCGGTACATTCCCCTGAAATGAATAACATAATTAGTGATTGTTAATTCAAGTTACAAGATAAAAGTGAGTCTAAAACTTACGTGTCCACCAAATCCTTTGCATCAAGGTGTATTGCTTTACCATGTTCCCCTGGATCAAGCCAATGCACTACATGTTGTTTAGGGAAGATGACACATAACATCCAATGTCACCTAACAAAAACAAAGTAAATTCAAAAAAGCATATAAAACATTATCATTAAGTTATGAATTTACCGTGCGTGATCCACGTAAGTTAGGAAGTAGAAAAAATTACGATCTCGGTCCGGCATACTCAACCTTGCTACAAACATCATCAACCTCCCATCGATGTTGATTGACGGCGTTATGATTGAAGGATTGAAGAAACCAAACTTAATGTCCCATCCCATCATCTCATTATATAAAGAACAATAAAGTAAAATTTTTGTGTTAGTTAGACCATGCATTAGGACAAATGATCATCAAAAAAAAATCGTGAGCATTACCATATAAATAATTCAAAAGCAAAGTTCCCCAACACTTCTAGCTTGAATAGTTCCTTCTGGTCATCTGTGCTCACAGCGATAGCGTAGTCGTCATCGAACAGATTCTGACGACGTCTACTATAAGCATAGCTCTATTCAATTGTGTCCACACCTCATTTAAAAGTCGACAATACAGAGGCAAGCCATCTATTTCATCATTGTCGGTAAATGGCAAAGTATCACAGACCGCGGTATCATATTCCTGCATGTTGAATTTGATTAATAATATGAAATTAATTTTTATGTATAGTATAATAGAAAATGCAAATGAAATTGTGTTATTCTATTATCTCACCCTATTACCGACAACGACCAAGTCTTTCGGCCATGCTACATGGTGTCCCTCTGCATGTATAACATTCGTGAGCTTCGCATGGGGTACTGGCGATGTTGCTCCTCGAACGATTGCTTTTTCAACCTTCACCTATATATAAAGGACAAATGTTCAGGGTTAGAATGACATATGAATAAGAATGAGACATCTATAGAGAGGGTATAAGTCTAGTAGGAAATGTAAGGACTGAGAGAGGACATCACCTTCATTGTATGTTCAGGAATCTGTCGATAATTAATAAAATGACCTCTCATGGTTCGACCAATGGCCACAAGCTGTCGGTCACCTTCGTCTACCTCCTCGATGAATAATACGCTCTTCAGGCCACACTGTTAGCACGAACAATTGATGTTACATACGTTCCGAAAAAATAAACCAAATAGTCACACAAAATTCTAAACGTACCTCGGGTATGCTCGTCCTCGGGTCTACATCGACATGACAGTGACAGCCGAGGCAATCAAGCATCTCTACGCGAGAAGTGCTGGAACTCGGTGTCGTCCTAGAAGATGTGGATTTCGGGAACCCAATGTTCCACGAAACGTGTGTACCTACTCCTCTGGTACGTCCAGGATACTCAGGCGTCCCAATCGCCTCAGTCAGTATATCATGTCGACCATGTGGTGAAAAAGATCCTTGACTAGATCTTTCCACTAATTGATCCTATTACCAAGAAATTAGTACTAAATGTTAGTGTATGGAAAAATTTAACTACTGAAGAAAAGGTTAATCACTCACAATATTTTCAGCCACATGTCGAGATGTCGGGGTGACAAACTCTTTATTCTTCTTGAGGCGTCCCCTCTTCCACACCTCATATCTCTCTACAGTGATAGAAGGTGTCTCTCCCTCTTAAATTACGCCTGCGCAATTAAATCGGCTATCTTCTCGTTTATTATCGCCTCCTTCACTTTTCTATACCCTCCTCGGCCCATGGTGTGCACATATTCATTCTTAGCATCTAGAGCCTTATTCTGAGCAGATAGCATCCTCGCATCTTCACTGAGTCTATGCTCTACAAATTTCTTCCACTGCACAGAATCAATAAATTTATACTCCTTCGTGGGATCTTCATCCTTCCGTTTATCGAATATATAGTCGGTTGCGAGTCTCGTTTTGAAGTTCCTCCACGCACTTCATGCATACTTGACCTTCTGATCTTTGTGTGTATCTGGTCCAAGAAACAATTCCTAGAAAAATATACAACAAGTTATAATTAGTACAATCAACAATTAATGTTGCTAACAATATGATAATGGAATTATAGAATATATTACAGTTGCTTCGTTCCACATAACATCCTTCAATTTTTGAGGCACCTTCCTCCAATCAGTGTACTCGATGGGAACTCGAGTACGAACCACAATGCCCAGGTAACTCCTCCAGTGGTCACTATCATTCCATAAGAGATAACATGTGGCGTTAAATTCGACTGTGTTCTATGTACCATTCTCCCTATGTCTCCTAATCAAATCGAGCAATGATTAGGAGACATAGGGAGAATGGTCAAGAAATTTAGGGGATAACCTTTGATAACCTTTGACTGTTGCTTGTCAAGAAATTTAGGGGCGCTGCTGGAAGAGTTGGAGGATGAAGATTGCGAGACAGAATCGACAGGCGAGACGGAACCTGAGAATGTGTAAAAACCACCACGTTTAAGGAGGTGGAGGTTATTAGTATTTGTACTAGTGTACAAGTGAATATTACAATGAGATAATATCTCATCAAGATGGAAGTACAGATATATTTGTACAGTTTATGGAATTATAGTATATATGATGAGAATATACGGCAAGATCATCAATGTCTTTAATATCCTCGGTATGGCATTGATAATAAGTTAAATATCCTTCACAGAACCGGTAGGCGAGACAGAATCGACAGGCGAGACAGAACCGGAAGCGAGACGGTTGCTGGTCAACGGGGGAGACGGCAGAGTCGGACCGGAAGTAAGACGGGATGGTCGATGGGCGAAGGCTCGCATGGAAGCTTTTGAATATCGATTATGCATCGGAGGATGAAAATTGCAGAACTAAAAACAAAGCTAGGGTAAATTTGTATTCGACTTTATGCATCGATTAACCCTGAACCGATGCATAAGGACCGATGTATAATCTCGACCTTATGCATCGGTTGGTCCAAAACTGATGCATAAGGTCGAGATTATGCATCGATTTTGGACCAACCGATGCATAAGGTCGGACACTAAACCGATGCATATTCCCCTGTCTGTAGTAGTGATTACACCACGTGATGATGAACCTCGGTATTTTGGGATTAGTAATCCAAGATTGTATAAAATTTAACATTTAAATAATTAATTTGTTTTATTCTTAACTAATTTAAATAAGACTTTGACATCATGTGGTACTATCTCTTTCATTATTTGCACGGTTATCTCGGAAAGATCACAGTCTAATAGTAATTCATTAATTGAGCGCAAGTGTCACAATACGAGTAGCTAGGGGTCTCCAATAGGCTGGGCTGGGCCGGCCTAGGCCCAAAAAAATAGGCTTGGGCTAGGCTTGGTTAAGCCTTAGCCTATATTTCGACTTTTAATAGGCTAGGCTGGGCCAAGCCCATACATATTTTCAGAGCCTTAAGCAGCCCATGGGCCTTGTTTTTTATGGGCTTGTGTGGGCTAGGCCGGGCTTGGCCTTATACATCACTAGGTCGGGCTAGGTAATCTTGTTATGACAATTATAAATATAATGTTTCATGCTTATGAATAACTTATACGGCGGCTAAACACTAACTTATAGTCAAAAGATCAAAAGTAAACTTGATAAGAAACTAAGTTTATCAAAAAGTTCGGTACTCAACACAACCTTAGAATCCACAAATCTTCTTTATTTAGGACATTAATATCATTAGCATCACTGTCAACAATGCAAACATCAAGAAAAATTAGTTCATAGAACCAAAATGTGACATCTCTTTTATTTTTAGAAGGTTTCACTAGGCTTTTGATAGGCTTCATTGGGCTTTTTCGATATGGGCCAAGATAGGCCGGGCCTATAGGCCGGACCGGATCGGCCCTTACCCGACCCGTCAAGCTTAAGGCTGGGCTTTAATGGGCCTTGACATGGGCTGGGCTAGGCTTAAGGCCTGTGGGCCACGAGGCCCCCATTAGGCTTTCGAGCCCATAAGGCTGTTTGGAGACCCCTACGAGTAGCTTTACTGTTTTTTCATGTTCGGTAAATGGTGTCTACGGAGTTCGGCCCTAAATAAGAGTAGTGTGATAATCTTCCCATTTTCTCTTTTCGTTTTTTTCTTCTCTATTTTATATTATAAAAAAATTGTAAACCCTAAACCTCATTTATATATATAAATAAGAGTGTGGTTCAGGTAAATGAGGACATGTGTTCAAATGAGGACATGTGTTTTTTGTGAGGACGTAGGGATAAATTTGGATTATTTGATCAAATGATCCAAATGTGCATAACAAATCCAAAAAGTTAAAGTTGTTTGTCATTATGCACTTTTGTCTTTTAGATAAAAGACAAAAGTGCATAACTCCAAAAAAGCACTTTTTGACTCATTATGCACATTTGCAGCATTTGATCTAATAGTTTTAGATTTGTCCCTACGTCCTTATTTCTAGAGGTGTCCTCAATTGAAGGCCCCCTATATAGGGGCGCGCTCAAATGAGAACTAGTGTAACTCAAAGAACGTGAGAATCATTGTGAGCCAATCATTTTTTTCAAGGAACCAATCAGAAGCGAGGAACACGGGCTTACGGTGCACCTCCAAAGCACGGGGCGGTTGTGTGGGTGAGGGTGCACCGTAGTTACGGTGCTCCTCGCTTCTGATTGGTTCCTTGATTTTCAACAACCAATCAGAAACGAGTTCTCATGTTCTTATAGTTAGAAGGTGTTCTCATTTGAGCGCTTCTCTATATATATTTATATGGGAGCACTCGGTTGAGGCATGGTTAGTAGAATGAGGCAGTGAGACACGATCTGAGCCACTCATCCTGCGTGAATAGTGCATAAATAGTGTTCAAATAGTAAAAGTAGTGTGAACACAAATTTACTATTACGGCGGCTGTGACATGTGGCGCGCCCACAATGCAAGGGGGGATTTGATGGACGCACGAAATCGTGCCTCACTGCCTCATTCTAATTTTGCTGCCTCATTTGAACGCTCCTCTATATATATATATAGATGAGTGTTCAAATGTTATACCCTTCTTAATGTGTTACTTGTTATATCAATCACAGCCTTTAGATCAAATGATCTAAATGTGCAAAATGAAAGTCTAAAAGTCAAAAATAGACAAAGTTGTTTGTCATTTTGCACTTTTGTCTTTTACCTTGCACTTTTGTCTTTTACCTAAAAGACAAAAGTGCAAAATGAAATCTCCACCATTAGATCATTTGATCTAAAGGCTCAGATGGATATAACAAGTAACACAATAAGAAGGTATAACAGTTGAACGCCTATATATATAGGGGTGTTCTTTTGAGGACATGTGTTCTTGGTGAGAGTGTAGAGACAAATTTGGGTCATATGATCAAATGATCCAAAGGTGCATAACCAATCCAAAAAGTTAAATTTGTTTGTCATTTTGCACTTTTGTCTTTTACCTAAAAGACAAAAGTGCATAACCCCAAAAAAGCACTTTTTGACTCATTATGCATCTTTGGATCATTTGATCTAATGGTTTTAGATTTATACATACGTCCTTACAAATTTTGATGTCCTCAAAAGAACGCTCCTATATATATATTTAAAAAATTAAAAATAAATTAAAAGTTTTGAATAATAGGGTTGGAAACTATAAAAACTGAATTGACTTGAAAAAAATTATATTAATTTTTTTAACTTAAATTAATTTAAAGTATATTTAACTGTACTGAACTTAATTAAACTGTATCGAATTTAATTTAAATGTACTGAACTTAATTAAATTGTATCGAGTTTAATTTAACTGTACTGAACTTAATTAAACTATATCGAGTTTAATTTAACTGTACTGTGAACTTAATAAAACTGTATCGAAGTGCAAAAGAACAGCCCCTTAAGTATATTTTTATGATTATATTTTATAAAATATATTTAAATATCATGTAGTGGTCCAATAAAAAAATATAATGTAGTGAAAATGAACATGGATGAAGATGATGCTATGTAAATGTTTCCATTTATACTACACTTCAATGCCATTGTACGTTTTATGTAACATATGTATTGTATTTATATGTTTATTTCCACATGTTCATTCGATTCATATCAAGTGCAACAAAGTTTACTTCTTTTTTAAAACGGATGCAATAGTTTCTGAAGAGGTGTGGACACAAACTTGAAAAACTATTAAGATCATATGTCTTAAAGGTTTTCCAAAAAATATTGAGGAACAAGGAAAAGAGCAAATGAATCAAGTACGCAACATGATAGCGTTTCAAATTATTGAGGATTGTCCAGATAATGTAGTGGAAAATGAACATGGATCAAGATGATGATATGATAATGTTTCCATTTGTACTACACTTGAATGTCATTTTATGTTTCTATGTAAAATTAATATTGTATGCATATGTTTATTTCCACATGTTCTTTAAATTCATATCAAGTGCAACAAAGTTTACTTCCATTTTAAAACGAATGCAAAAATTTCCGAAGAGGTGTGGACACAAACTTGAAAAATTGTTAGATCATATATGTCTTACGGTTTTCTGAAAAGTATTTAAAAATTAAAAATAAAATAAATTTTTGAATAATAGGGTTGGAAACTATAAAAGTTTTAATTAATAGGGTTGAAAATTATTTAAAAAATTAAAAATAAAATAAAGTTTAATATAAAAATTATATTGAATTTTTTAACTTAAATAAATTTAACTATATTTAAATGGACTGAACTTATTTAAACTTTATTGAATTTAATTTAACTGTATTGAACTTAATTAAACTGTATTGAACTTAATTTAACTGTACTGAACTTAATTAAACTGTATTGAACTTAATTTAACTGTATTGAACTTAATTAAACTATATTGAACTTAATTTAAATGTACTGAACTTAATTTAACTGTATAGAACTTAATTTAACTGTACTGAACTTAATTAAACTGTATTGAAGTGCAAAAGAACAGCCCCTTAAACAGCAATATTCAGACTTAAACAACAATATCTAGACTTAAATAGCAATATCCATACTTAAAACAGTAATATCCAAACTTAAACAACAATATTCATACTTAAATAGCAATATCCAAATTTTAGTTAAGTCTGGATATTGCTGTAAATTTTTACGACGATTATACCCTCGCATCTGTTATGTATTTTTAAATAAGTCCGTTTTAATTTTTTTTATTTACAAAAAGTGGCCCGAATTATGATTGGTCGAAATATACACGTGGCAATATTTTATTGGGTTTTTAGTTTTTATTTATAACCCTAATTTGTATTCGATCCGTTTCCTATAAATAAAAGTTAAGATTGGAATAAACAGGAAAATAAAATTTACATGAAATATTCTTTAAGATTCACTACTACTTCAGATCTGACAGCTATTTTTTTTGGAGATTATATAGTGCTTTAGATTTCGATGCATAAGTTAATGAAAAAATTAGGGTTGGCAAAAACCGTTCCGAATTTCAAAATCGTCTGTACCGCACCGCAAAAGTCTATTTGGTTAGCCGCACCGCTTTCAAAAAAAAACCATTTTATTAAAAATCGCACCGCAACCGAATATAGCGGTGCGGAAGCGGTCTTTTATATGAACCCACCCGTTTTAAATCGCACCGCACCACACATATAATTAAATAATTAAATAATTAGAAATTCAAACTTATTACAAAAAAACAAATTTAAGGACCAAGTCCAATTCAAAACTAAGTGGTAATAACACGAGTGCAAATTTGATTTTCTCGTTCTGTCGTTGGTTCTTTGGCACAGCTAAATCATATCTTTTTCTTCCCCAAGCAGCCAAGCCACGAGAGTCTCGATCGTTATTAGTTTTGTCTTGTCTTCGTTCTTGATTTATGGAATACTTAAGTATTTTAGTTCAAAAATTAATTGGATTTTGTAAACTTTGAAAATCAATTTTTAAACCAAACTGCACCGCACCAAATAAAATGATGTGGTGCATATTTGGTTTTTTAACTTTTCTAATGCGGTTTGCGGTTTACAAATTTTATGAATCAGATTATGTGGTGCGGTTGCGGATTTACTCTTAAACAGCGCCTCGACCACCTAGAAAAAATATAACGCTTGTCTGAAACGCTGTATAAAATTGTGTTGGTAATATTGATTAGAGATCTTGTTTTTTTGTGGGAATTGAACAGTGTAATTAAAACTAGAAAACAGCTAGCTGTCCGTACAATAAGCCTTGGATTATACTCCCTCTGTCCCCATTTGTTTGTCCACTTTCCTTTTTTGGTATCCCCTAATATTTGTCCACTTTCCTTTTATATACATAACTCAATAATCAAATCAATATTCTCTTTCCTACCAAAAAATTTATTTTAATTAAAAAAATTGTACTTTCCTCCACTTTCTCTCTCTTATTATCATTTATTTATTATCATTTATTTACTGTACGGGACCCACATTCACATACACTCTCCTCCACTTTTTCTCTATCATTGTACTTTATTTGCTTTTCTTAATTCCCGTGTCCATTGTCCTTTTGGACAAACAAATGGGGACGGAGGGAGTATATTCAGAAAACATAAAGACATCTGAACATGCATGTTCAAGCCTAAAGCCGAACAAAATGGACACTCAAAAGCATTTTAAGGGATTTAACTTTGAAAGATTGATTAAAGGAAATGCCCCACATATGTGAATAGATGGAGTACAATACTCTTGCGTCTTGATTTTCAGGGCACATAATAACCTTACTTTCGAGGTTTTTTTTCTTTTTCTTTTCTGTTTTCTTGTTGACGGATATCTTTTGAGAATCGAGAGGTTTTCGTCGCGTTCGACTCAATCATATACTTTCAGGTGTGAAGCAAATCAGCAAATCGTAATTTACTTTATTATCATTATATATATATATAGAGGAGCGTTCAAATATTAACCCCTTCTTAGGGTGTTAACCTATGAATTCATCTCCACCTTTAGATCATTTGATCTAAAAGTGCACAATTATCCAAAAAGTGAAAGTTGTTTGGACAAAAAAAGACAAAAGTGCAAAAAGACAAAAAAAATACTTTTTGGACAAATCTACACCTTTAGATCATTTGATCTAAAAGTGCATAATGAAATAATAGGTTAACACCCTAAGGGTGGTTAACATTTGAACGCACCTCTATATATATATATATATATCTTTTTCTTACAAAATATAATCCGTTGATTTAAAAAGGTCTGTTTTAAAGTATTCTCTTGTAGTTAATTAGCATAGCCGTTATTTATCCTTTGAAAAATAATAAAACTTATTATTTGGATTTGAAATGCTCTGTTATGCAGGAGTTAGACTTTATATATAACTTTTAAGAATCCAAATACTGAAATACTATAAATCTGACATTATGCATCGACTTTCTTTTTGACACTATGCATCGATTCTAAAACTACTCCCATAAGACCAAAAAGTACATCACTGATTTCTTGGGGGCGCAAACCAAGGACGGCTTCCTATATATCTTCCCTTGAACTCAATTATGTATATATTTTTCCTTATATTTTAAGGTGCTTCATGTAATCTTGGTGACCATATAAGCCCCTTCATAAAATGCAAGTTGAAATGTGTACTAGTTAAGTTATCTACCATGACGACGCTATGGAAATACGCAATAATTGAGATCTTCCCCGGACAGTTCTCCTCAATAATCGAAGCGAGGGTTTCAATCTTCATTAACTTCCGAACTACTTAATCAAGTAGTTGGAAAGAAGCTAATGACTACTAATTAAGGCACAACATCAATTAGGACAATCTTAGTAACTGGCTTATCTATTTCCTTAAACATCAAGTAATTAGTAGTATTCAGTCCAAGCCCATTTCTAGAAAAAAGCAGCTTCCATGTGCTCTTCAACCTCAAATTATGAAAAGTGTAATAACTCAAAAAGCAAAATGGCGCTATCTCTCTATCTATTATGGCTTAATGACAACCACAAAGCTAGAGTTTTTTTCTTTCTTGTAGGCCAGGATTGAATTAGGCTGTCTTAAACGTCTTATTGATGTGTCCAAAGGGACTTAACCATTCACATTTAAGGAAACAATTAAAGCTTCACTTTGAGACGTTGTCCTAACCTAACCCTCTTTTGATTAAGTCTTAATTTTGGAACTTTTGGTGCTTTGTGGTTGATATTGATCCATTCACAACTTCCCTTTTGCTGGGACTTTATTGTGTCTTCTATAACTCAAGTACCTTTTCTCCTCTTTCTTGCTTGAGCCTTGACGTGATGTTTAAACAAACTGATTTTCAAAGGCGGAAAGTAAGTACAGTAATATACGTACAAAAGTTTAAAGTACAGAATTTAAGTTATTTTACGGTTATTTAGAATATTAATTTTTTTTATATTAAAGGAACAAAACTATGATCCACGCCCTCATACAACAGATGTGCAAGAACACTACAAGGAACATAAAAGCACAAAGACCCAACACTAAACGCTCAAAAGCCATTGCCAGCGCCAATAGAAAACTCAAGACCAAACGAAATTGGTGTCTTTCTTTTTAGGACAGGATCGAACTGAAGAGTGAGACCCTTTTTTTTCGATGACGGGTTTTTGGCATCAGGGAGGGAACCTGATCACATAACTCTTTATCACTATTATGAATCACTTCATGATCAATCAAACCTTTGTCAGATTCCTCTATAGGAATACTCGAACCTTCCTGCTGGACCTTTTTCTTAACAATGTCGTCCAATTCTTCGAAAATAATTTCATCGTCCTCGCCCTATGTCATAAAATGCATGTAAATGGTTCGAACATCAACCATACCACCAAGCTTCGCACAATAAAAAAGAGCATCCCCATAGGAAGAAATTTTTTGAGCAATTTCCTCCGAAATTTGAAAATCACTACTCTGCATATCCTCAGTATGCTCTTCGGTACTTGCACTTCCATCAAGTCCCCCATGAACTGATTTGTCAGAGACAATAATTGGGTCATGATTGAGTCCATCCATATTTGTATCATTTGCCCGACCCGAACGATGGGCTGAATTTTGCCTGACCCGAATTACGTAAAAACGGGCTAGGCAAAACCCGAACCTACCCGAAGGTCCGACCCGAATTAAGCCCGATATAAATATCTAATATCCAACCAAAAGTCCCTACCCTAATTCAATACATATCAGCGGAAGCCGCACCTGTCTCCTCTCTCAAGCCATCAGTTTCTTTAGATTTCAGACGAGCCTCTCTACCGTCGTCGTCATCCAGTTCCAGCTACAGGTTCATTCAACTATCAGTTCGTATCTTATGGATCTAGATATGTTGTAGACTGAGATGTTTTCAATTTTCCAAATTTCTATTTTTTCGATTTTTCTGGACTGACATGAACGATTATGTGCAAATCTGTCAATATTATGTACTGCTCAGTTGATTTCACTCATGCATGTTTAGATTTGTTTAATTGCACACTTACTTGTTCGAATCCGTTTGAATATGTGTTAACTTAGGGCATCCACAGCAAGGGGAGCAATAAGCAATAATAGAGAGACTTTATTGCTTATTGCTCTCATGTAGCAAGTGAGCAAAAAAAGAGCAAAAAGTAATGCTTGATAGGTGAACAATAATGGAGAGGATGTGGGATATGAAAGCAATAAGTGGGGCTCAAATATATTTATAAAGAAAAACAAAAGGAAATTACATTTTGTTGGTTTTTAAAGAACTAAAAATCAGAAATGTCATAAAATGAACGTTAGATGGAAAAAAATAAAAAATCAGAAAAAATTAGAAAAATTAAAGAATCTTGGGACAAAACAAAAAAATGAAATAATAGAAGTGATAATTTCGGATAATTGAATGGTTATGGGTATAGATTTTTGCTCTTTGCTCTCTTGCTGCGTTAAAATATATAGAGCAAAGAGCCATTTTTGCTCATTACTTTTAGCTCTGCTTTGCTATATGACTTTTATGAGAAAATGCTATTTTTGCTTATTGCTTATTGCTCATTGCTCATTGCTCCCTTACTACGGATGCCCTTAGTGCATCTGTTTAGATAGGTTCAGATCTATTGTGTTGGCTGACAGGTTGGCTTATTGGGCCTCTTCTCAGTGCTGGAAGTGGAGTTGCACTGATATTATTCCTTTGTTCCTAGCTGTTGCTATGTAGCTTTGTTTTCTGTTTGTGGTTTTTTGTGTGGTGTGTTGTTGTTGAAGTTTCCATAAAAAAAAGATCTATATGTTTTCATTTTGTTGCTAATTTTTTCCGTTTATTTTCTTGACTTATCTAGTTTGATTTGGTCATCTTCATGTATTTTCGAAACAACACTGTTAATTTTATTAATAAAATTTCCTTTTGAAAACTATTTAGTTTGTGTCTATGTTACTAGAATTTTTAAATAATTAAAGTCTTTAAAACTGCTTATGTTTTAATAAAGTTTATGTCACTGGAACTACTTGAGTTTCTTGCACATATTCATGTGCTTATATATTTGAAAACTAATATATTTGAAACTGTTTTCAATTCTCACATAGTTGTTTCTTTTTCTTTCAGATTCGCAAAGTAATATGAAGGCTAAATCTGAAGCTTTATATTGGAAGTATATTAGGCTCAATGGTCATTTTATCAGTATATTAGGCTAAACTGTTTGTTTTCTAATTTTGTTTTTAAATTTTGCAGCTATTTCAAATGTGTTGAAATTGACAATTGTAATATGTTTGATGGTAGTAACTTATTAGTTTGAAAAATTGTCGGAACTTAATAATTCTGTCAATTTTTTTGTCATTGAGCACCAATTTAACCATTTAATTTTAAGCCCGGCCCAATTAAGCCCAAAAAATTATGGGCTTAGGGCAGTCCTAAGGCTTAGAAATTTTGATCAAGCCCAGCCCGATCCGGCCCGATAAACAGTAAACGGCCTTTTATTTTTTGGTAAGGCCGGGCTTGGGCTTAACAATCTTAGGGCTGGGCTGGCCCGACCCGGCCCATTGCCGACCCCTAATCAAAACTATGATCCACGCCTCATACAACAGATGTGCAAGAACACTACAAGGAACCTAAAAGCACAAAGACCACTGAGCGTTCAAAAGCCATTACCAGCGCCCTTAGAAGACTCAAGGCCAACGAAATTGGTGTCTTTCTTTTTAGGACAGGATCGAGCTGAAGAGCGAGACCCTTTTTTTTCGATGACGGGTTTTTGGCATCGGGGAGGGAACCTGATCACATAACTCTTTATCACTATTATGAATCACTTCATGATCAGTCAAACCTTTGTCAGATTCCTCTATAGGAATACTCGAACCTTCCTGCTGGACCTTTTTCTTAACAATGTCGTCCAATTGTTTGAAAATAATTTCATCGTCCTCGCCCCCCTGTCATAAAATGCATGTAAATGGTTCGAACATCAACCATACCACCAAGCTTCACACAATAAAAAAGAGCATCCCTATAGGAAGAAATTTTTTGAACAATTTCCTCCGAAATTTGAAAATCACTACTCTGCATATCCTCAATATGCTCTTCGGTACTTGCACTTCCATCAAGTCCCCCATGAACTGATTTGTCAGAGACAATATTTGGGTCATGATTGAGTCCATCCATATTTGTATCATTTGCTACTGTGGGCACCTGGACGAAGCTGTTTAATCAGGTTTCCATTTCTGGACAATCGCCTTCAATCAATGGTTGAGCAACATCCTCTGCAGGTTGAACATCATCCTCTGTGACGTTGCTTTCCATGCAGATGAGCTCTGCAGGTTGATTAGCTCCTTGCTTCAAAGGTTGAACAACATCCTCCCTTTGCTCGTTTCCTTTCTTTTTCCTGTTTACAACTTGCCATTCTTGCTCCCTAACCGGATCATTCATACCAATTTTACTGACAATATTAATAATATTTTCTCCTTCCTTTTGGACAGTGTCCTTTTTAGCCTGTGCTCTGGCAAATTTACGGCACGTAATCACATCGTGACCATGTAATCTACACCTTTTACAATAAGATATATTACCTTCAATGATAACATCTTGGAAAAATCCCGGTTAGAATATTAATTGGAAGAGTGGTATCTGTATCAAATCAAAAGTGGTAGTCCCAGTTGTCGATTCAGACTTTTTTCTGACCGTGCGCAAAGATTATCGAGGCTTTTTATTCTCACACAACTTTAAATTGTGAGATGTATAAATTAAAGGGAAAAGTACACATTGATGCTCTGAACTATCAGCCTTTTCCAATTGAAGGTCCAAACTATCGATTTTTTTAATTAAGTGCAAAGTAAAAAATGAATTGACCACTTTTTGAATACCGAGCACCGTAACTTCACCGTGATTAAATTGTGAACTCAATCATGTGAACCATGTCTAAAATAACACAATAATCTTATCATAAACTCTTAACGTATTAAATGGATTTTTCTTCTTTAACACCAATACACTTTTTTTATTGAGTCGTTTTTAACAGATTCACATGATTGAGTTTGTAAGTTAATCACGTTGAATCTACGGTGTTCGGTGTTTAAAAATTGGTCAATTTATTTTTTATTTTGCCCTTTATTGGAAAAATTGATAGTTTGGACCTTCAATTGGAAAAATGCGGTAGTTCAAGGCACCAATTTGTACTTTTCCCTAAATTAAATCCTTAGTGTATAAAATATATATTAAAGTGGCTATGAGAATTATCTTAGATTGAATGTATTATTTTAATTATATTTAATTATAAAATTAGCAAAATACAAATTATTTTTGTATGTCCACGTCATCTTTTTTAGCTTAAATTCTAGTATCAAATTTTGTTACTAAAAAAAATAATAAAAAAATTATGTTACTCTCTAAATGAGATCAAAATTTTTATACATAAATATATTTTTGAGTACTTTGAGGCTATTTTTGAAAATTTGAAGGTTATTTTGCATTATTGGGGGCGAAAGATTAATATTAGTGGGGGCAAAACATTAAAATAATGAAAAATATTTAACTAATTACATGGTGTTGATCAACTTTTTTGGAAATTAATGGGGCAATTGACCCCATTACTCAATACTTGCGTCCGCCACTGGGTAGTCCCATGCAAGTGAAGTATAGAGAACTTGTTATTCTTCCCTTTCGCAGGAGGTTCTGGAGATGGCTTCTACCATGAGCACGTCAAGTGCTAGAAGATATGCTTCAAAGTGGATGCATGGGTTGAGACGCCGCATGTCTTATGCTTCAGTTAGACATAAGGCATTAGATGATGATATGATTACTGACAAGCACTGCCTTGTCGCGAGGCAATGTCTGTACAAAATAAATTTATAAGTCCGCTACTCGTTACTCTACTATTGGGTAGTAAAGCGGTAAGTAGGGGTCGAACCCAAGGGAATTAGTGGATAATTGTTCTTTCGAAAATGGAAAGTAAGACAGTTGGGGGTTGGTTGTGATTTTATTACTAAAAAGTAAATGACTGAAAGTAAAGAAAGTAAATACGGAACTGAAAGTAAATACTGAAAAGTAAAGTGCTTGAAGGACAAGACTTGCTAAAAGTAAGTGCGTAAAAGTAAAGTGCTTTAAGGACAAGACTTGCGGAAAGTAAAGTGCTTGAAGGACAAGACTTGCGGAAAGTAAATGCTTGACGGACAAGACTTGCAGAAAGTAAGCAGTTGATATGGGACTGAAAGTAAAATGACAGGTGATGTTTTAATTAAAAGAAAGGATTTGGTTTTAGGGGCCTTGTATCATAAATCTGTTTATCATCGACCTCTAATGATCATACTAAGTGTTCAAAGATGTATCAAGGCTATTTCTAGCACATGACTTGCCACATCGTTTAGAACACTTGTTCTATTTGGGCTAATTCCTCCTTTCGAAGTATCTTAGCTTATGTGCATCCATTTGATCAATCATTTCCGATCAACCAAATGGTGTTTTAAAGAGGTTGAACTCCACAGTTAAGCTGTGCCCTTTCGAGCCTCCACTTAACCACGAAGGTTCACGAACCCATGGAAGAGCTTTGCTCTTTCGAGCATCCACTCAACCAATAGCGTTCTGACCTAATATATGGCACGTAGAACAAGTTTTGAACACAAAGAGGCACTTAAGAGAAGGGTCTAAAACATTTTATGATACAAGCACACCCCTTCAACCGAATGAAGGGTTTAGCTACGAATATCCATAGAGGTGGATATCATAGCTAAGTGCTGAGTAAAGTAAAGGTTTTGAAAGACAGGAAAGTAAAGGTTTTTGGAAATCAAGACAAGGAAAGTAAAGAGGAGAATACTCAAGAACCAACAGGAGTAAACTCAAGAACAACGAAAAGTAAAGGAAATGCTTGAGTACTTCAAGAACCGACAAGAGTACTCAAGAACAAACTTAGAGCTTCAATATCAAAGTGGTGTGTTTACATGGATTGTGCCCAAACTCTAGAGAGATAAGTAACAAGTGACTATGGATTTTTTGCACACAATGGGATGATGAACTAAGGAGGAGAAGCTTGGTATTTATAGGCAAGGAGGAGGAGAGGGAGGCGAACACATGGCAAGAGGGGAGTGGAGGAGAGCATAGCCGCCGGCCATGAGGTGGCTTTCCAAAAGCCACTGGCCATGTGTCATCTCCACAAGGGAGCCGCCGGTGGTGAGGTGGAGGAGGGGAGAGTGTGAGTGGAATGAGATCTTTTGCTCCAAAAGCCATCGGTTACATCCCAACTCCGGTTAGACTTTGGTTGCCCTTTGGTTGCTTATTGGTTGCTTCTTAGTTGACATCAAAAGGTGAGGAACTTAGACTTGGCATTTCACTTGTGTTCTTGATCTTTGTTGGAATAAGTCATTGGGACTTAGTTGTGGCTTGATCGGAGTATTGTCGGAGTATGGCCAGTTCTGACTTGTAATCCACTTTTAGCGTTAAGAACTCCATTTTAGCTCGTTTCATCTTTACTCCTTGAAATAGCCTGTAGAACAAAAGTGAAACTAACAAGTAAAAGTTGTCAAGATAAAGCGTCTAATTTGGTGGGTTTAACTGTCTTAACGAATCATATAAATATGGTCCATCAATTACATTGAGAAATATAATGATTTTGTACAACTTGTAAACCCAGTATCAAAAAAGTGGGTGATTGCTTATATTATTTGTTAGGATCGATAGTTAGCTATACTAGTCAAGTATCGATACGCGTTAAGTATATATGCAGCGAAAATAAACCAAAGCGTAAAAGTAAATACGAGACACAACAATATATAGTGGAAACTTAGATATTGGAATCAGTACCTAAGAAAAACCACTGCCTTCTAGTTTCGTAGAAGGATTTCGAAGTAATCCCTTGTATTATAGTGTTCTCGGTTACAATTGAATAGATCACTCATCCAACCTCACTCAGTGGTGTACCATCATACTTTCAGACGCACTTTAGTTCGTGATCTATTTCGTTGTCCACCGCACAACAAGTGGATACTTCACTTCTAGCTCAGATCGTAGTGCTGCTCCCTCCGATGCTCACCGTTGAATGCCGGATTCCAAACTTCATCGAACACGAACTCCGATCCGTGCTACTTCCGTGAGCACGCAGCGAAGGATTCCCTGTGTCAAACCGCACTTTGAAAGGCAGTTGTAGCATCCTTTATATAGGGGTGTTGATGAGTCGTATTTATACGACTCGTCGAAACAACTAATCCTATTTATTTAGATACTTTATTATGCGAACAATTACTTTTTAGTATGGTTTTGCATTTCAGGTGCTTCAGAAGCTTTAGGAGGAAACGCGCATAAAAGACGGCATTTCATGCCAAAAACACCACAATGGCAGATCAGACCTTTAGACATTCGACAGAGTTCTGGGAATTGACCACTGATCAAAAAACTACGAGCTACATGTTGTTGCGTAGCTGACTCAATTCCCTACAACTCTTTAGTTAACACCGAGAGCATCCGAGGTCATTTGGACGGTCGAATCAAGAGCCGAAGCCAAAGCTGGCGCGCAGAATGGGTGAACTATCTCCGAAATGATCACGGACCATGTGCATTTTAAGTGCGCAGTTAAAGTGTTCATAGTTCGTGGAGCTAATATGTACATGGTTCGCGGCGATGACGTCAGCAACGCGTTTTGAAGACGTCGGCAGGCCAAAACTTGGAAATCAAGTCCAAAAATCAGACTTGGAAACCCTACTTTTTCCTACACATAAGATCTTTGGGTTAGGGTTTCCAACCCATTTGACGAACTACTCTTTTTCACCTCTAAATAGTATCAATGAAGAGAGGATCGAATGTAGTGAGTCAAAACATTTATAATGATCGATAAAGTAAGCCAAGTACATGCACTATGTAAGATTGTGTTTCCGTTCGACTATTCTAAACCCAAAATGTATAAGGGAGTGTATATATCCAAATCCTATGTGGCAAGTAATTAGGGATAAAAGATAAGTAAGAGGTGTTTCGAGGGGTTACTTCCCTCCTTGGCAAGTTCCTGATGATCACATACACAATATTCAAACATTTCATGGTAGTCAAATAGTGTTGAACCTAGTTCACTTCAATCCCGTAGAAATGATCATATTCACTACATCCAAACTATCCCTAAGGTCTCTCGATTCTTAGGTCTAGTTTTAAGGTTCAACATGTTACTTAGGCATTTCCTCAAACACTTAGTAGCATGACATGTATGAAGAGCGTAGTGGATATGAGTTTGACACCTTTCGATGGGATTAATTGATGATTCGCTTAATGACCAACTCCAATAAATCAAACATTCAATCCTAGGCAAGCGTCCATATCCTAAGGTTCACTCTCATGCTTAAGATATAGATCATTTTCTCCATCCTAGAACTATTCCCTAGCTCCCTCAAGTCATAGGTTCAAGTTTTAGTACAAGTTGTCACTTAGGCATTTTAACAAACACCTAGAGTGCATAACACAAGAGAAAATGAAATCAACAATCATCCATATGAATATCAATGTATATATGTGATCAAAGGTACCAAGGAGAGTCATAAGACCCTCAAAACACAAGATCACTTACTCATATATCATGTAAGACAACATGGTGTGAGTAGAGTTTATAGCAACAACAAAGAGAATAGAAGAGGGATAGAAGTAGAATGGTTAATCCTAATGTCTCCCTTTGATCTTCACACTTCTCCTTGGTTGGATGATGATTGATGACATTGGATGAGCCTCTTTTCCAATCTTCTTATCCCCAAAAACCTCCACACTTAGTCTAAAACCCTTGCTTTCTATTTATAGCCTCGGGGGGAAATTTCTGGTACTGTAGCAGTTCAACCGGTCGGATGAAATGGGCTAAAAGTCAGCCGGTCGGCTGGGATGTGTAAAATCTGGATAGCCTTCTCAGTTTTATTCGAGTCGGTCGACTGGACTTCTCAGTCGACCGACTGGGGCCTTTTTGGTGGTCTTCCCGTCCGAATTTGGTCTTGGCGTAAATTGGAGAGTTGTACGATAACACTGCGATAACATATTACGATAACCCAACCGTAACCCTACGAAAACCGTCTCGCCGTTATCATAACATCACCGTATTGTTGTCGTAAAACTTGCACTACAAATTTTTGGGATTTTACCGCCTCCAAATTCCGTCACCTGAAACGCTGATGGAAAGTAATCCGTTATATTTCCGGCAAAATTCCATTATCCAAATAATATTCGTTATATTTCCGTCAAATTTTTGTGAACAAAAATTCCGTCTGCACAATTGAGGTGGAACGTTGCCGGAATTCAGTAGACGGAATGTTGAGGTAAAATAAAGGGAAAAATTGGGAGTGTTAATTTCGTGCCATTTCCGGCTATATTCCGTCATTTTATTACCGTTAGTTGTCCCCCTATATTCCGTCATCAAAACCTTTCAGCCAATATTCCCGCTTTATTCCGTCATAAATTTGTAATATTTCGTTTCCCTTACCTATGTTCATTCACGGTTGAATAATTAGAAAATTCCGTTAATGTTGCATCACAATTCCGTCATCCTAAACGGAAATGTAATGGAACAACAACGAAATTTTTTGAGGACCATACGTATTAAAAAAATTGATTCCTTTAATTGGACAGCGCATACATAGAAAGCGCTGTCTAATGTTAATATATAACAGCTCTTTCACGAAAAGCGTTGTCAAACAGTTAAGTATAAAATAACGCTTTTCATAAAAGTGATGTCTTAAATATTCTTAACAGTGCTTAAAAGGAAGGCGCTGTCTGAAACGAAAAAGAAGACAACGCTTATATGGAAAGGGCTGTCTCATTGTATTTTTAACTGCGTTTATTTAGTTAA
This sequence comes from Rhodiola kirilowii, assembly GCA_033675215.1. Classification (NCBI taxonomy): domain Eukaryota; kingdom Viridiplantae; phylum Streptophyta; class Magnoliopsida; order Saxifragales; family Crassulaceae; genus Rhodiola; species Rhodiola kirilowii. The sequence continues at coordinate 53,153,678 of CM066201.1, forward strand.
GTGCTGTGGAAAACGACAAATACGACAGCGCTTGAATTATGAAGCGATGTCTTATGTCCAACATATTTTCAATTTGTTTCCTCTCAGTTACGTCATTTAGCCGTTGCATTTATATTACCGTTATTTGTGGACCGTTGATTATTTAAAAAATTTGTTCATAGTTTTGCCCTATATATATAGGACACGCCTTTTACAACACTTAACCAACAAAAATCTGATCAGAACGTAGTTCGTTGCAATTCAGTATTTGCATATATATGTCTCCTTCGTTTGATCGTGTCGGTTTCAGTGAACGTTATGTCAATCATAGACAGCATGTTATACCTATCGCAGGAAACAGGTGAGAACTTACTGTAACATTCAGTTTGTTGGATTTGATAAATTTACTAATTTTGTGATCCAAATTTTGTATCAGTTTCTTCCCGTTCGATGTTCATCAAAGGGTTGCACGAGAATGCATATCAAAATGCTGGGATTCAACGTGGAGATCATGGAGCATGATCCCACAAAATGCTAAGGAAAATTGGTACGAGGAGTTTCATGTACAAAGCGTTAACTCTAAAAGTGTAAACAATGAAATATTGTTTACAATGCTAAAATTGGTATTTAAATTTTTTGATTGAAGAATATAGCTACCTGTGATGCTCATCAAGAAAGACGCGTTCGGCGTAATTTTATGAAGAGATGTGAAATGATCGTCAATGACGCATTGTTTACGCTAAGGAGAGGAAGGATTTCACGTTCCACACAGTCAACTCACCTGTAAATTATTTGACGTAATGTTTTTAGTCAAAAAGTAACATCTTTGTATTCCGTGCATAACGTAACTTATTGAGGTATGATTAGCATAAATTTGTACTATATTTATGCTGCACATTTAGTCGATTTTCGATCATCTTCCTTGTTTATATTATCTCTCACTTTATATTTTTGTGTTTTATAGGTAGAAAATGAATCCAAGGTGAAACAAAGCGTTTTGTGGAAATTTGGGCAAAAACAGTGCAAAAATAGGCGGATTGACCTCTCTCATTGTCACGCACGGCCAGAGCTCATACGGTGTCCGAATTCATTGATATTTGGCTTGGTGGAAAGCTGAGAACAAGTGCTACAACTTTGTAGTTTGCACCTAGACAAGATTCAGCCTTTAAAGGTGTTAGAACTTGAGCTCAAGAGGTCATCTCACTATGCGCCCGTGTCACACGTGTCACGATCCGCGAACAATAGGTGACACTGCATCCTCTCTGGATCCAACTGTGTCTCCTATCAGCTGACACAAGCGACACTTGCCTGAAAGGCCAAATGGGCCAAAAAGCCCAATTTTTGCTAGGGTTTTGGGAAATTGGCAAAATTGCAAAATTAAATAAAAAGAAAAGAGGCAGCCGCCACTCTCACCTGGGAGAGACAACACGCACGTCTCCATATCAATTTTCACACTTGCGCATTTGGAAAAAAACGAAGAAGAGAGAAGAGGGCAAGAAAACGCGAGGATTTGATCGGATCGAAGATTGAGCTAAAAGGGGTGTAGTCATTCCTTTTTCTCTATATAGTTTTTGTTTTGAACAAAACATGATTTGTATTTCCATGACGATGGATAGTGAGTAGTGACCCGTATTTTGGGGTCCTACGAATCTTATTCGACTATGAATCGTTTAATATATTAATCGTAGCATGTTTTGGATTGTTTTTACATGATTTGTATTTTACTTAGCACCTAAACCCAGCGATGCATACTAGGTGTTTGAGAAAATGTCTAAGTGCATTGTTTTGAGACGTTAAGCCAATAGCGCCGAAAGGGTGAGGCTAAATGTCTGACTATTAAGTAAAATACACGTTACGAACTCAGTAACTACGAGAGTGGCCTGAGATTGTGATGGGCAAGGCTAGGATTATGACAAGTACTCCCCATGTTTATGCAACGAGAGTTGGTAAACATCAGCGAGCCACTTGATTTGAACCAATAGCGCCGAAAGGGTGAGGTTCGTAGTTTAAGGTACAATTCCAATTTGAACCAATAGCGCCGAAAGGGTGAGGTTCTTACTTGGATTGTGCGGCTATTTTCCAATCAATATAGGCAAATCCTTGCATGCTAGTTAATAACTCGATTCTAATGTTGGGTAAGTGAAGTAGTTCCCCAAAATATCTCTTGAAATTGACAAAACTTTTCTTACTTTCATTTATTTTGAATTTTAGAAACAAACCAAAACACGATTTGGATTAGGATAAGTAGAAATACAACCTTACATAGTGCAAAAGTTTAAACTTGCTCCCTTGGACGATCCGGTTCTTACCGGCTTATAAATTGTTTTTGACATACAAAATACGACACGTCAAAATGGCGTCGTTGCCGGGGAGCAACGCATTAACTTGTCATTAGATTAGGTTGTGTGGATATCTCGACTAGTCTTGTAAATATTTCCTTTTTCTATTTGTATATTCTTCACTCATATCCCTTACTAACTTTTGTTCTTTTTGTTTTGTGAGGATGTATTCATACAACCAACAAATTTCGTACAATGAAGAATATTACCATGAGGAGGAGCAATCAAATTATTATTGGGAAGATAAAGGTTATCCAACACATTCATACTCTCAATATTGGGATGATAGCCAACAATGCTCATTCGAAGAAGGCTCCTACCACCAATATGCTCAAATTCCTCAACCTAATGGTGGACTCTCCGACATGGAAATGCTAGCCATTATTGCGGCTAACCAAGAAAAGATCTTTCAAAGATTGGACGAATTGGCCACTCACAACAAGGTGTTGGAAACCTAATTGGCGCAACGAGAAATGGAGAATGTAAACTTGGATGATGAAGAAGAAGTCCCGGAAGAAGAAGTTCTTGAACCTAGTGCCTCGGAGCAAAAATGGGATCAAACAATGGATAATGAGTTCTTGAGAGTTGCTACCCAAGCTTACAAGGAGGTGTGGAATGGTGAATCTTGCACCGATGATGAGTTAAAACACGAAAGTGCACCACCCTTGACTACTTGCACGTTTCAAGATCATTCGAATGAGGACACACATGAATTCACCATTCCATCAACGCCTTGGATCTCCAACGAGGAATTCTTCAACGATGATGACTCATGCATAGAAGAAGTATGTTTTTCGCAAAAAGAAGACCTCCCCCTTCCTGCTACAAGTGAGCTTCAATCTGTTTTTGAAGAGGAGATAAAGGACGAGCAACCACGAGGATTTCATGTGTACGAAGACTTTGTTGAGGTTTACATGGATGCCACAAGAGAGCAACCTCGCATACAAGAGAATGTAAGTTTTGAGAAGGAGTTAGAGTATTGGGCACCCATGGAAGTTATTGAGAAACTCAAGGATGGTGTACCCATTAAGCTCGAGACGAGCTTTGAAGACCCGTTCTTCATCACACCGTCTCGAGACAAATTCTGGAGCTTCTTGCCTCATTTTTCCACATTATGCAAAAGGAGCTCCCACGATCCCTTCATCCTAACTAGCATAACACTTTTGAAGGGGCTGAACTCACAACTAAAAGTCCATTGTAGACTTGATGGACGAAAGTTCAAATGGGATTTGAAGGTGGATTGACGCCTTAAGCACCAATAGCCCCGCGAGAAGTTATTTGAGCAAAGGACTTCTCCGAAGCGAATCCATGGGGCGCTTTGCTAGTCTCGCCAAGACGTTAAACTAGGTCTTCGAGGGAAGTAAAACCATTTATTTGGTTGTCATATGCGGGAAAGGAATGAGCGAACGATGAGCCACACTCTTTGAGCTACAACATAAGGGAAGCCCTTTGCACTACACTTTTTATTTCTATATATTTGTTGCTTAGGGACTAAGCTTTCTCTTAAGTGTGGAGTGGGTATGTAGTGCATTCTATTGAAAATATCCATGTTTAGGCACTTGCACTTTTTATGCACTAGCTTACATTTGAGTACTCGAATTTCGAAGGCATTCGCATTACCCCATTACTCGACTATCTAGTTTCATTGCTAATGACTTGATTTTGAATCTAGAATCACCATGCCTTTTATGAGTGCATAATTCCTAGGCGTCAATGTTTTTGTTATCTCGTGTCTATCTAATGATTTAGGCAACCTTTTTGTATCACTTGAGCATAAAATTAGCAAGCATGAAATACTTTTTGTCTCTTCGAAAACTTAGTCATTGCTCTTATGTGATCTTTATTCTTTCACACTGTATGCGCACACCATTTATATCCTTAGTACATTGCCAAATCTTAAGTGTGGAGTAAACTCGGGTGAAAAATTGACCCCAAAAAAAATTGTATATGCAAGCACAAGCCAAAATAAGGCAAGCTATGAAAAGAAAAAAAGCAAAAAGTTTTTGCAAGCACAAGCCAAAATAAGGCAAGCTATGAAAAGAAAAATTTGTGAAGCATATCGTGGGCAAAGTGCCTTGAAAAAAAATGAAAGAGAAAAATGAGGCACACACTTAAGTTTGGCAATGTCCTTTCCATCGTTTCTTTTGGTGTGTATGCATTGTGACTTGAGTAGAGGGATGACCCTTGTACTAGTGTACGTGAGCATGCCTTTGTTTGAGATAGTTTTGAAAATCAAGTGTCAAACTCCTCTTTCCTTACGGATTATGGACTTAGCTCCTACAACTTGGAAATGAGTTTTGTATTGTTAGCCCATGGACTATCCTTCTTGATAGCATAGGCACACGATTGGCACACTTTTTATGTTTCTAAGGATCATGCCTTGAGTATTTTGCAAAATGGTTGAATGAATTGTTAGGTTAGCCATTTGATAACTCTAATATTGACTGTCTTTGAATGTGCATTTTTGTAAGGTCATTGGTGGTTCGAAATTCTTTTGAAAATGAGTTAGTCTTTGATTACAAGTTTAGTTGTTGTGAATGAGGTATTCATTGCGTATTGCCTAGATAAATGAGGAACTATCATGTTCATGCATATTAGCTAGTTGCATATGGGATTTGTGAGTATTCCCTCTTCTGAAAACTCTCACGAGACTACAACTCGTCCTGTAGGGTAGCCTAAAGGTTTAAAGGCATGGTGCATACGCTAAATGCACTCGTGTTCCCTACGACAGTGGATTAGGATTTAGTTCATGTTTGTTCGGGACGAACAAACTCTAAGTGTGGAGTGTTTTGATGAGCATAAATTTGTACTATATTTATGCTCCACATTTTTTCGATTTTCGATCATCTTCCTTGTTTATATTATCTCTCACTTTATATTTTGGTGTTTTATAGGTGGAAAATGAATCCAAGGTGAAACAAAGCGTTTTGTGGAAATTTGGGCAAAAATAGTGCAAAAATAGGCAGATTGACCTCTCTCATTGTCGCGCACGGCCAGAGCTCATACGGTGTCCGAATTCATTGATATTTGGCTTGGTGGAAAGCTGAGAACAAGTGCTACAACTTTGTAGTTTGCACCTAGATAAGATTCAGCCTTTAAAGGTGTTAGAACTAGAGATCAAGAGGTCATCTCACTATGCGCCTGTGTCACATGTGTCAAGATCCGCGAACAATAGGTGACACTGCATCCTCTCTGGATCCAACCGTGTCACCTATTAGCTGACACAAGCGACACTTGCCTGAAAGGCCAAATGGGCCAAAAAGCCCAATTTTTGCTAGGGTTTTGGGAAATTGGCAAAATAGCAAAATTAAATAAAAAGAAAAGAGGCAGCCGCCACTCTCACCTGGGAGAGACAACACGCACGTCTGCATATCAATTTTCACACTTGCGCATTTGGAAAAAAAACGAAGAAGAGAGAAGAGGGCACGAAAACGCGAGGATTTGATCGGATCGAAGATTGAGCTAAAAGGGGTGTAGTCATTCCTTTTTCTCTATATAGTTTTCGTTTTGAACAAAACATGATTTGTATTTCCATGACGATGGATAGTGAGTAGTGACCCGTATTTTGGGGTCCTACGAATCTTATTCGACTATGAATCGTTTAATATATTAATCGTAGCATGTTTTGGATTGTTTTTACATGATTTGTATTTTACTTAGCACCTAAACCCAGCGATGCATACTAGGTGTTTGAGAAAATGTCTAAGTGCATTGTTTTGAGACGTTAAGCCAATAGCGCCGAAAGGGTGAGGCTAAATGTCTGACTATTAAGTAAAATACACGTTACGAACTCAGTAACTACGAGAGTGGCCTGAGATTGTGTTGGGCAAGGCTAGGATTATGACAAGTACTCCCCATGTTTATGCAACGAGAGTTGGTAAACATCAGCGAGTCACTTGATTTGAACCAATAGCGCCGAAAGGGTGAGGTTCGTAGTTTAAGGTACAATTCCAATTTGAACCAATAGCGTCGAAAGGGTGAGGTTCTTACTTGGATTGTGCGGCTATTTTCCAATCAATATAGGCAAATCCTTGCATGCTAGTTAATAACTCGATTCTAATGTTGGGTAAGTGAAGTAGTTCCCCGAAATACTTCTCGAAATTCGTTGAAATCTTTTCTTACTTTTGTTTATTTTAGATTATAAAACCAAACAAAAAATCGTTTTAGACTAGGATAAATAGAAACACAACCTTACATAGTGCATAAGTTTACACTTGCTCCCTTGGATGACTCGGTACTTACCGATCTTATAAATTGTTTTTGACATACAAAATACCACACGTCAAGGTACAACGGCTGACAATGTTTAAATACTTTTCCTATTGCACTTATTTATCCAAATCACAATTTTAATGGAAATTTTATGAAAAACCAACTGCACTGGTTTAATACAATTTATTTATATACCACTTATGTTTTGAAAGCACATTTCTAATGCAAATTGACTTCCACCGTCTTACCCTATTTCGACTGTTTTATGTTTGTAAGGTATGTTCCATTAACGAAATTGAAATTTGACAACATTGGTCAGTAATACATAGAGATCAAACAAAAATTGATACGAAATAAGGGTTAATATTTATAAAATATGATACACTTGCCGCAAGTACGTAATCAAACCATTTGCTAACTCATCACTAATACCGTCAAGCACAGTGTTATGATATGATTGTACTCCTCTGGGGAAACACTGTAAAACAAATTAAGTGTTACGAAGTTAAAGGACAAGAGTGACTTCATTAATAATAAATATTATCTCTGTATATACTTACTTGTCCGATGTCGTCCTCGAGTGATCCGTTTGTATCTTGAACAAATTTGATTATTTCGTGAATATATTGCAAGACATAGTAACCACATACGTCAGACGGTATAGGCTGGCTCGGGCACTAAAAAATACTTCTTTCAATGAAAAAACGCGTAACATTTCACTAGTGGCTCAAATTGGAATTGTTTTATATTTGTTATGTGAATACCGTGACAGTCTTCCACACTATGTCATCTGTTGACGAGATGTTTAAGCACATACACATGCTACTACAATACAAACGTTAGTACTATCAGCAGGTTGTAGCTAATGTTGTCAGGAGAACACTCTGACGTAACATGTTCGGCAACATACAAAGTTAACAACTACAAATTCACATTGAGAGCCACGACGAAGAGAGGAATATGGTGAACAGTCATGTTTACGTGAAAGGGACAGAGGGAATACACTACTACGGGGTGATTGAAGAAATAATTCACATGAGATGTAGGACCCATCATAGGCTAAGGGTTGTCTTGTTCAAGTGTCGTTGGTACGATCCTTAATTTGTTAAGTCATACCCGGCTAATGGCATTGTCATCATCAACACTCATAGACCGTACATGCATTACAACCCATACATTCTCGCTCAGCAAGCAGTTCAAGTATACTATGTTACGTTTCCGGGGTTAGTAGGACAAAATAATCAGGGCTGGGTTGCAGTTTGTCCAGTAAAACCAACAAACGCAATAGACATGGAAGTTGCAACTGTTCCATTCCAGGATGACGGTCAATTAGGAGCTGAGATGCCTGTAATTAACGAAGTTGGTTCATATGGGAACCTCGCTGATGATGAAGTTTACGAGTACACCGAAGAAGACGTCAACGAAGATAACTTAACTGATGATATTGCAGATATCCAATATGATTTCGACGAATCCTCGTGAACTCATACACTTCTAATTTTTCTGAAGGCATTGTAATGTAATTACACTATCCTTTTTTATGTAATCAAATGTCAGTTTAAAAATAAAAGTGTCCAATACAGGGAAAGCTAATACTATGTTGGTGTAAGTGAACTGAAAATAAAATATGACACTGTATTAAAGTAAGGTTTTAAAACAAAATGAATGTTGATTCAGTTTTAAATTAAAAATTTGAAGTCTAAATAAAAAGGAAAGAAAAGGCGCCTAGAAACGAAAATTAAATAAAAGGCGCCTAGAAACGAAAATTAAATAAAAGGCGCCTAGAAACGAATTTTGATGATGCTACTAACAAAAAAGACAGCGCTTCTCAAGAAAAGAACTGTTGTATATATGTATTTAACAACGCTCATCTTAAAAACACCATTTTATGTTACATATAAGACAGCGCTTCCCACAAAAAGCGCTGTCGTATATTTCCCAAAAGACAGCGCTTAGATAAAACACGACATCTTAAGTGCTATATAAGACAGCGCTTTATCAAAAAGCGCTGTCCTATAACATGTTTGACCGCGGTTATATTAGAAGCGCTATATATTGGTTCTTTTATTCGGTGCTTACTATGAAAGCGCTGTCTATGTAACACCTTAAAACTTAACACAACTCAGAATCTCAGATCTACTACTGGAAACCATCGTCTTTCTTCATAACTCTGCTGTCGTCGAAGAAGGTCGACCGTTATCTCCCGTGCCATTCTTTTACTGCCTGCTGGCTTTAGAACACGCCAGTTTCTTAACCCAGGTAAGGTCATTCCGAAATCGTCTTTCTTTCATTGTGATTTGTCGGTAACACACTGTCTTATGTTATGTACACTTCACCCAAAATATATGTTTTTTGATTCCCGACCGGTTGATTTCTGTAGAGTTAATGTCAATATTATCCAGTGAACTATTGATTTCATTTACAGTAGTTCCTCAGAGTTGATTTAATGTGTGCACATGGCTGTGGGTTGTTGTACAGGTTATATATATGGCACCACTAAAGCGTACTGGATGTGGTAAAAGGAATATCGGCACTGGTAGAGGTTCTGCTGGTTTATCACAAACCAGGCTAACTGACATGCGCCAACCGAGAACAATGAGCCTGGAAAGACAGCATCAAACACCGTCCGGCGATGGTCGTTAAGGCCCGGAAGTGTACAAACCTACTATGCTTGTACAGGAGGATCCAATACATGTTCAAATGGACGAGGAGAGAACATCCCCACATACTAATGAATACGAGTTGGACGAACTTATGAATTTCAATGAAGAGGCGTTCCAGGTGGATGGACAGGGCAACGACCAGTGTCATGGCCCAGGATAGTTTGAGGAATGATGACGATGGAGATGGCACACTGCGGACGGCATTTAATATAGGAGTGACATCGGGCAGTGACGGACTAGATGAGATGACACGGTTAGGTTTGATGTCACAGGATGGTCGGCCGTGGATTGTTCCAGCGGTGATGACAAGTAAGGAAATTTTTTTGCATATACTAATTGACATTGCATTACTAATAATATTGTACATTACCCACAGGTAATTTGTTCAGCTTTGACCCACCATCAGCTGTTAAAAAAATTGGGTTGCAATGTATCGCCCCTGGTTTTAAGGTTGGTTGGACTACAATTGGCACGTGTGATCCAGATGCGCCGGTGAAATGGTTTCGACATTTTAAGGTAAATGGTATTAAATTTGTATAACAATGTCTGTTTTTGTTCCGATATTGAATCATTTCGTAGTGGGATACATAGTAAGATTATATTACAAATTTCGTAACGCAATTATGCAGAGCTTGTACCGGTGGGATCCAACGCACAACGATCAAATTGAGGCCAACTTCAGAAAGAAGGCGGCGAAGATACTCCAAGATGCTTGGAAAGGCTTACGAAAGGGGACGACTAAAGGACCGAAGTGGTTGACAAATGATCACCGGCTTGCAGCAAAAGAGCGCTTCGACACGGACTCAATATTCAAGGCCCGGAGTGAACAGAAAAAGCAAATATATTTGGCCCGGCATGCTAGAAATGGGTAGTTGTTGCACGCCTTTGGGTCGAGACCAGCACATTTTCACCATGCGAATATGGTAATACAAATATTGAAAGTACTTTAATTTACATTATCAAATACAATATCAACATTCGTTATATGTTCGGGAAAAGAGTAATCAACGACAAGTGTTTCCCACTGATATGTTTGATCGGAAATTCAAGCGGAAGGATGGGACATATTTGATCCCCGACGCGGAAACGAAAAGGGTATGTGATGACCTAATTTTATGTCTCCGCATCACTACTTTGACTATAAATATAATGTCAATCTGACAAGCGTATTTTTAACCCTTTATAGTTGTCAAATTATGAGTTTTAGGGGTCAATTCGTAGTCAAACAAAGTTTATAACCTTGGTAAGACAAGGGTTGATCCAAGGAACAGGTGTGTGATTACTAGCAAATGATGTGACCTATTTTGCTATTCGATTAAAAGAGGTTTTGTTTTGATGAAAGTTAACAGAAATTAAATAGCAGAAAATAAATGGTTTGTACTTATCAGAGAAAGAATTCTAGAATCCATACTTCACCCGTGCTAACCCCACTAATCATGCAATCATTATCCCGTAATTCATCATGCTATCGAATATCAAAATAAACCAAAATAACACTTGATAAGCCGCCCATCCACGGATCATTATCTAGATTAATCTCAATCGTTGAACGCCGCCCAGTGATGGACCATAATTATACGAATCATAAACACAGTTAAACCCACCAAATTAGACTGTTTGTCTATTTAACTTTTGCTTGTTAGTTCCGATATTTATCTACAGGGTATTTTGGAGTCTAGAGAGAATACACGCTAAAGAGAGGATTTTACGCTGAAAATATATTACGAGTCATTCCAAGGTCACGATCAGATGCCGACTGAAGAAATCTCAAGATCCTGACATTGAATTACTCAAAACAAATCCTACCGAAGAGCAACCAAAGTCAGACCGGGGCCAAAATGGACTGATAGTTTTGTGAAAACTTTACAAAACTCACACAAAACTCCTCCTTTTACCCTTGTGACCTGCGGCTTTTGGAGGAGGTCACCCATGGAGGAAGCTCTCCCCCTTTCTCCACCCACAACCGGCGGCTATAACCTCTTCATGGGATGATGCCATGTGCTTCCATCCAAGCCACACATCTCCTCTCCCTTTTGGCTATAAATACAAGCCATTCTCATTTGTAAATCCCATCCACAATCTCAAATTCACAAAACACTTCTCTCTCTAGAAATTTGGCACTTTGTAAGTTTGGTTTTCAATCTATAATACTCCTGTTGGTTCTTGAGTATTATAGTTCGCTCTTGAGTACTCTTGTCGGTTCTTGTAGTACTCAAGCTTGTCTTTACTATTTTTGAGTACTCTTGTCGGTTGTTGAAGTACTCACCCCTTTCCCTTACTTACTGTCTTTCAAAAACCGTAAGTACTTAGCTATGGTATCCACCTCTATGGATATTCGTAGCTAAACTCTTCATTCGGTTGAAGGGGTGTACTTGCATTATAAAATGTTTTAGGCCATCTTTTTAGTGCCTCTTCTTTTTATTCAAAACTTGTTCTATGTGCCATATATTAGGCCAGAACTTCCAAGGTTGAGTGGATGCTTGAAATGGCAAAACTCTTCCGTGGGGGTTCGTGAACATACTCGGGTAAGTGGATGCTTGAAATGGCAAAGCTTATCTGAGGAGTTCAACCTCTTTTAAACACCATTTGGTTTGATCGGAAATGATTGATCAAATGGATGCACATAGGCTAGTATACCTTGAAATGGGGTGCTATTCTAAATAGAACAAGTGCTCTACGACCTTAAAATGGGCTAGACGGTGTGTGCAAATCGAGCGCTTGAAATGGCCTTGATACACTTTTGAATACTTAGAAGGATCACTAAAGGTCAATGATAAACAGGCTATGATACAAGGCCCCAGAAACCAAATGCTTTCCTTAGATTTAAACACCACCTGCACTTTCAATTTTAGTATAAACTGCTTATCAACTGCTCACCTTCCGGAGGACTTGCCAATCACGCAACAACCGCTGTAAGTCTTCTCTTTTATTTTCAGTATTTACATTTTCTGTCATTTACTTTTCCGCACTAAAAACCAAAACCAACCAACCAATCACTTACTTTTCCGCACTAAAACCTCAATCAACCTAAAACACGCTCCCTCGCTGTACAATTCCCTCAAAGAACGACTATCCCCCTAATTCCCTTGGGTTCGACCCCTACTTACCACTTGCTACCCAGTAGTAAGGTCACGAGTAGCGGAATATAAATTTGCTTTTGCACAGAGAACACCGCACCTTAACGACAGTGCGGTGGGCTCCGTCAAAACTGGCGCCGTTGCCGGGGATTTAGTTAATTAATCGGATAAGTTCTTTGGATCGATACTCGCTTCAAAACAACCATGTCTCGCGAAGGAAGCCACCATGACTACCAAGATGACGACGAGATAAACCTGTATGATCGAAATGATGAGGTGCCACTTCCATTTGTGGACGATCCGGAACAACTCATCAGAAACAGAAGAGCTCGTGATAGGGAGGCCATCAGAAGAATCCAAGAACCACCCGAGGACCGAAATGCAGCTGGTCCAGTACAACCCCTAGATATCCACCACCCCTCAACCTCGACAAGTGCCGAGACGAGAACCCGCTTTCGATAACTACTACGGGGATAACAACAATTACCGTACACCTACTATGGGAATTCGAAACACAGCCGTGGTGCATTTGCCAGGACCCTGAACTAGAAAACATTGCCGTCGACATGTCCGTGGTCCACAATTTGCCAAAGTTCTCAGCAACTAATGGAGAATCAGCAATGACTCATCTCCAGCGCTTACATGGTATCTGCCAGAACTTAAAACCGAATGGCGTAAACGTAGACGACTTCAAGTTGAAGGCATTCTATTTTTCCCTCATTGACTCGGCAAACGACTGGTTCCTTTCATTGCCTTCGGGAAGCATCAGAACATGGGTTCAGATGCAAAGGAAATTCATGGACAAATACTACCCAGCGACAAGAGCGATGCAAGTAAGAAGGCAACTGCAGGAACCTAATGAAACCATGTACGACTACCTGGAAAAATTCAACCACCTAGAAAGAAGCTGCTGCACTCTTGGACTACCCGAGAAGATCATCATCGAGTACCTAATTAATGGACTAACTAAGTTAGACAAAATGCTCCTGGATGCCTCAGCTGGAGGATCCATGATGAATCTATCGTTAAGTGGCATAAGGAATCTCATCACCAACGTTGCTGAAAATGCTCGGTTTAGAAAGGAGACTACTCGTCAAGATGAATTCTTCCGAACAAAAAACGTATCACAAGCCGAGACATCAGTAAACTCCATGCTAGAGAAGATAAGACAAATGAAGGAAATGATGATGCAATTCTTACGAAAGCAGACAGTTCAAGTAAGACCTTGCGAGTTTTGTGGCTCTACAGACCACGAAACTGACGCATGTCCGACAGTACTAGTTGAGGACCCGGCAGAAATAAATGCATTAGGAGAATGCCAAGGATACAACAACAACAGTAACGATAGAGCCAGACAAAACAGACAGTATGGTCAAGCAACCAACCCGAGCTGGCATAACAATAGCTATTCTCGAGAAGAAACACAACCAGCTGTCCCTCAACTAGCCCAGTCATTCTATCAACTGCTCCACCAACAGTACAACTAGGGCGCCCCACCAGCAGGCCAGTACCAGGCAAACTCGAGCAATCATCAAGGACCAAACAAGTCACTTGAGGATATGATAACGCAATTGTCAAGTACTGTGCAGCAGTTGAGCACTACTATGCATCAAAACCAAGCCAAAACAAAGGAAGAATTATCGGACTTGAAGAAACACATCTCCCAACTCGCTGCCTCAGAGTCCGCGCATGCTAATGAGTCCGGCAGACTCCTTTCACAAACCATTCAAATCATGCAGGAAGATGTGAATGCCCTGACTCTTAGAAGCGGAAAAACGCTTGTCGGCAAACCTTTGGAGCAAGAGGAGGACAAAGACCCAAGGTTGCCCGGAAAAGAACAAATGAGGCCCGAATATCTCGAAACTCTAGAGGATGATGCGGCCGATAAAGACGAAGACATATTTGAAGAAGAGCGGGACGTAACCAAAGAAGAAGAGAATACGTCCAAGGAACACAGGCCTGGCCCGGTGCCCAGAACCGAAACCCCTAAAATCAGCGCAACACTTCCATTTCCAGTACCGGCTCGCGTGCAAAAACAACATGTCATGGATGAGGACGTATTTGAGTTGTTCAGCAAGGTCGAAATCAACATTCCCCTTTTGGAAGCCATCAAGCAAATTCCTCGGTATGCCAAGTTTTTAAAAGAACTTTGCACCAACCGGAGGAGGAGTTCTAGACACGATCAAGAGCTGATGAGTAGGAACGTGTCAGCCGTCATACAACGAAAAGTGCCCCCCAAATGTGGAGATCCAGGAACTTACACCATTCCATGCACAATTGGCAACATCAGGATCGAGAATTGCATGCTAGACCTTGGAGCATCAATCAATGTTCTTCCGTACTCTATCTACTCATGTCTTAAGATTGGGCTACTAAAACCCACCTGTCTCACTATTCAACTAGCAGATCGGTCATGCAAACAGCCCGAGGGCAAAATAGAAGACGTCCTGGTTCAAGTAGGCAAATTAGTGTTTCCAACAGACTTCTACGTCTTGCAAATGGAAAATGGCGGACCTGCAGACCATGCACCCATCCTTCTCGGCCGACCATTTCTCAAAACATCAAAAATGAAGATAGACTGTGGAAGTGGAATGCTCTCAATGGAAATAGAAGGAGAAGTCTTCAGCTTTGACATATTCAGAGCAATGAAGCACCCTATGGAATTCGAGGAAGTACACGCTCTCGATGCTTTGGACGACCTGGTCCAAGAAATTCAACCAGAACTAAGAGCAGATCCCTTAGAAGCTATACTCTGCGGAGCCAAAGGCTCATACAACTTAACCAAAGACTTGCATGAAACGGTGGCCCACTTAACAATCTCGAAGCCTCTCACACCAGAATATGAAGTCAACGAGGTAAAATTATTCAAATCAAATACTTTTCTGCCCTCGGTAATGCAAGCCCCCAAAATAGAATTGAAGCCCCTGCCCGGACATCTGAAGTACGCCTTCCTAGGGGATAATGACACACTCCCAGTAATCATCAAGAGTGGCTTGGAAGCAGGCCAGGAACAAAGTTTGATAAAAGTGCTGAAACAACACAAGTTAGCTATTGGATGGACTCTAGCCGACTTGAGAGGAGTCAGCCCAGCTGTATGCATGCACCGTATTCTACTTGAGGATGGAGCAAAGCCATCAAGAGAGCCTCAACGACGACTCAACCCAATCATGATGGAGATCGTCCAAAAGGAAATACAAAAGCTACTAGATGCGGATGTTATCTATCCCATATCAGATAGTCAATGGGTGAGTCATGTCCACGTGGTGCCAAAGAAAAGTGGGATCACAGTCGAGGAAGATGCCGAAGGAAAAATGGTAACAACAAGGATCAAGAACACCTGGAGAATGGGCATCGACTACAGGAAATTAAACGCCGTTGATGGACCATAATTATACGAATCAAAAACACAGTAAAACCCACTAAATTAGACTGTTGGTCTAGTTAACTTTTGCTTGTTAGTTCCGATTTATATCTACAGGGTATTTTGGACTCTAGAGAGGATACACGCTAAGGAGAGGATTTTACGCTGAAAAGATGTTACGAGTCAGTCCAAGGTCACGATCAGACGCTGAATGCAGAAATCTCAAGATCCTGACATGGAATCACTCAAAACAAATCCAACCGAGGAACAACCAAAGTCAGACCGGAGTGAAATTGGACTGATAGTTTTGTGAAAACTACACAAAACTCACACAAAAAACTCATCCTTATCCATGGTGACCGGTAGCTTTTGGAGGAGGTGAGCTTGGGAGGAAGCTTCCCTCCATGGATGACTTGAAACCGGCGGCTATCACCTCCAAGGAGCTCACCATGGATGAGAGCCATGTGCTCTCATCCTCACCCTCCATTCTCCTTCCTTATGGCTATAAATACATGCCTTCCATTCACTTGTAAATCATCCACAAAATCATCATTCACTTCTCTCTCTAGAAAGGTTGGCATTTGTAAGTTTGGTTTTTGAAATAATACTGCTGTTGGTTCTTGAGTATTATAACAGTTTTAGAGAATATTCCTGTTGGTTCTTGAGTATTCAAGTAGGATTTGGGAATACTCCTGTTGGTTCTTGAGTATTCCCCTTTACTTACTGTCTTTCAAAAACCCCCGAGTATTTAGCTATGATATCCTCTTCCATGGATAATCGTAGCTAAACTCTTTATTCGGTTGAAGGGGCGTACTCGTATTATAAAATGTTTTAGACTATTTTAGCTTTCTTTCTCTGTATTCAAAACTTGTTCTATGTGCCATATATTAGATCAGAATTTCCAAGGTTGAGTGGATGCTTGAAATGGCAAAGCTCTTCCGTGGAAGTTCGTGAACATACTCGGGTAAGTGGATGCTTGAAATGGCAAAGCTTATCTGAGGAGTTCGATCTTTCTCAAACACCATTTGGATAAATCGGAAAAGACAATCCAAATGGATGCACATAGGCTAGTATACCTTGAAATGGGGTGCTAGTCTGAGTAGAACAAGGGCTCTACGTTTTTTGCAAAAGATTAGACAGTGTTGCAAGTCGAGTGCTTGAAATGGCCTTGATTCACTTTCGAACACTTTTGCAAAAGACTAGACAGTGTGGCAAATCGAGCGCTTGAAATGGCCTTGATGCACGTTTGAATACTTAGAAGGATTACTAAAATGATAAAACAGGCTATGATACAAGGCCCCCGAAACCGAATGCTTTCCTTGAATTACAAAACCCCCTTGTATTTACTTTCATAGTATAACTGCCTTAATCAACTGCACTCACCATCCGGAGGATTCACAAATCACACATCACCCACTGTAAGTCTTCTCTTTTAATTTCAGT
Organism: Rhodiola kirilowii; assembly: GCA_033675215.1. NCBI lineage: Eukaryota > Viridiplantae > Streptophyta > Magnoliopsida > Saxifragales > Crassulaceae > Rhodiola > Rhodiola kirilowii. The sequence goes on from CM066201.1 coordinate 53,170,752, forward strand.
ATTTATTTTCTGCCATTTACTTTTTCGCACTAAAAACCAAAAACAACCAAAAAAAGACACTTACCTTTCCGCACTAAAATCTCAATCGACCTAAAACACGCTCCCTCGCTAGACAAATCCCTCAAAGAACAACGTATCCCCCTAATTCCCTTGGGTTCGACCCCTACTTACCACTTGCTGCCCAGCAGTAAAGTCGCGAGTAGCGGACTTATAAATTTATTCTTGACGTTTGCACACGACGACTGTGCGTCCGTCAGCTGTCACAAGGAAAGACCATTTCCCACTGCCATTCATCGATTAAATGCTAGACCGACTGGCAGGCAAGCCATATTTCTGCTTCTTGGACGGGTTCTCAGGATACAACCAGATCCCCATAGCACCTGAGGACCAAGAGAAGACTACATTCACCTGCCCATTCGGTACATTCGCCTTCAGAAGAATGTCGTTCGGCCTATGCAATGCCCCGGGAACTTTTCAAAGGGTAGTAACCAGCATCTTTTTAGACATGATCGGGGAATCCATTGAAGTCTTCATGGATGACTTCACCATCTATGGCAATACATTCAACGCTTGCCTAGATAACTTGAGCACGGTTCTGGCACGATGTGTCTCAATGAACCTCGTGCTCAATTATGAGAAATGCCACTTCATGGTAACTCATGGAGTAGTCTTAGGGCACGTGGTCTCACAAGAAGTCATAGAGGTAGATAAATCTAAAATTGACCTAATCATGACTCTACCATACCCCTCCACTGTCCGAGACATACAATCCTTCCTTGGGCATGCGGGATTCTACCGACGATTCATCAAGGACTTCTCCAAAAAGGCGTTGCCTTTATCCAATCTTCTCCAAAAAGAAGTTCCTTTTGAATTCACCAATGCATGCAAGGAAGCCTTTAATGAGCTCAAAAAGGCCCTCACTAGCACACCCATCATCCAAACTCCGAATTGGAAAAAACCATTTGAAATCATGTGCGACGCAAGCGACTTCGCTGTAGGAGCAGTTCTCGGCCAAAAGATTGATAAGAAGGCAGGTGTGATCTACTACGCCTCACGAACCCTAGATCCTGCCCAACGGAACTACTCCACCACCGAGAAGGAACTCTTGGCAGTGGTATTCGCACTGGAAAAATTCAGACCCTATTTGCTTGGAGCAAAAGTGATAGTTTATTCCGACCATGCTGCCATCCGTTACCTAATGAAGAAGAAGGAGGCCAAGCCAAGGCTCATTCGGTGGATATTACTACTACAAGAATTCGATATGGAAATAAGGGACAAAAAGGGGATCGAGAATACTGTGGCCGACCACCTAAGCAGGATTGTTTGAAAGGAAGAAGAAGGGCACATAACTGAATCGTTTCAAGATGCGCATCTCTATGCAGTCTCAACCAAGGTGCCATGGTACGTTTCCTCCTTCTTTTACTAAAGCACATAACTACCTTGTAAGAGGTACATTTCCTCCTTTTACTAAAGCACAATGCATGAAACTTAGACATGATGCTAAATGATGGACCATAATTGTATGCATCGTAAATACAGTTAAACCCACCAAATTAGACTGTTTGTCTATCTAACTTCGACGTGTTAGTCCAGATATATTTCCACAGGGCATTTGAGAGACTAAAGTGAAAACACGCTAAGGAGAGGATTTTATGCTGAAAAGATAACAAGAGTCAATCGAAGGTCAAGATCAGACGCTGAACGAAGAAATCCCAAGATCCTGACGATGAATTACTCAAATTAAATCCAACTGAGGAATTACCAAAGACAGCCCGGAGTAAAATTTGACTGATAGTTTTGTAAAGACAGTACAAAACTGTCAAAACTCATCCATATGCATAAGGTGACCGGCTACTTGGTGAAGAGGATGAGTCATTGGGTGGCAACACCTTCCTCCTCCTTGGGTGACCGGCAGCTCCTCCCTCACATGGTGGCTCCTCCACTCTCCTTGCTCCACTTGTCACCACCTCACTCCTCCCCTCCCAAAGCCGCCGGCGGCTCTTTGAGCCACCATGGGAAGATGACAAGTGGAGGCTTCTCCTCCACATCTCCTCCCCCATCTCCTCCACCCTTGGATGCTCCTCCACATGCCACCATCTCCACCCTCCATCCTCCTCTCCTTAGCCTATAAATATGGAGCTCCTCCTCCTCATTTGTATCATCCAAAAATCATCACAAATTTGTAAAACACTTATCTCTCTAAGGTTACTTTGTAAGTTTGGTTCGGTTTATGAAATAGTACTCCTGTTTGTTCTTGAGTATTATACTTTAGAGAATACTCCTGTTGGTTCTTGAGTATTCAGTAGGAAATTGGGAATACTCCTGTCGGTTCTTGAGTATTCCACCCCTTTCCCTCTTACTGTTTTCAAAAACTTCCGAGTATTTAGCTATGGTATCCACCTCTATGGATATTCGTAGCTAAACTCTTTATTCGGTTAAAGGGGTGTTCTTGTTTTAAAAAATGTTTTATTTCTTTTAGTTTCATTTCTCTGTATTCAAAACTTGTTCTATGTGCCATTTATAGTCAGAGTTTCCAAGGTTGAGTGGAAGCTGTCACAAGCAAAGCTCTTCCGTGGGAATTCGTGATCATACTCAGGTAGTGGAAGCTGTCACAAGCAAAGCTATCTGAGGAGTTCGACTCATCTTAAACCCCATCTGGTCGAGTGTCACTGTGAGATCAGGTGGATGCACACAGGCTAGCATACCCTCGGGTATTGGCGCTAGACTGAAATAGAATAGGTGTTGCTTTAAACAGTGTGGCAAATTGAGCGCTACGAAAGGGCCTCGATGCACTTTTGAATACTTAGAAGGGTTACTAAAAGAATAAACAGGATATAATACAAGGCCCCCTAAGACCGAATGTTTTCTTTCGATCAAAAACCCCCCCTGTATTTACTTTTATCGCTCAATCAATCGCAACCATCAACCGCTGATCTACCGGAGGAATCGCAATCACGCATCACCCACTGTAAGTCTTCTTTCCCTTAACTCTTTACTTTCAGTATTTAATTTCAGTATTTATTTTCTGTATTTACTTTTCCGCATAAAAAACCCAAAAAACTAAAAACCGTAGATTAATTACTCGCGCTAAAATCTCAACCAACCTAAAACACGCCCCCCGCTAGTATAGTTTTCAAAGAACAACGCATCCCCCTAATTCCCTTGGGTTCGACCCCTACTTACCACTTACTACCCAGTAGTGTAGTCGCGAGTAGCGGATATTATAAATTTATTTGCACAAAGCACACTGCACCTTAACGACAGTGCAGTCGCGCTTTCGTCAAATTGGCGCCGTTGTCGGGGAGTTAGTTAATTAATCGGATACGTTGTTCTTACCCTCCCATGACCTCATGACGCAACCACCTTCATACGCATGGACAACACGACACCTTCCACTGTTCGGAGGTACGGAAGCAGAAGATCCAGTACTACACTGCCGAATCTTTCACCATGTTTGTCTGCGCATAAAACCTAATAATGAAACGTTAGAAGAATTTAAGCTTAATTGCTTCCAATTCTCTCTAACTGATTTCGCGACAATCTGGTATTGCACCTCAACCGCTATGAATGCTAAGTATTTCGTGGACATTAGCATTCCATTCCTGAAAGAATTCTCTCCCCCATCCTTACGACAACAAACGCGCGAGAAGATCATGAACCTTTAGCAGTCCCGGGATGAGACCTTTGGGGAATATTACACGAAATATGACGCCATCATCTCACGCTTCCCGCACCATGGATTCACGGAGGTTTTTCTTCTTCAAAAATTCCTTTGTGGGATGAGGGCTGATGATTTCTCAAGGATCAATGACGCAGTGGGAGGAACAACCACACACTTATCCTTGACTCAAATATGGGATGTGATAGACAACTTGGCCGGAACCGCAATACGGAGGCCAATGTCTCGACCTAATGAAGGGATACGAAGGAATGAGGCCAGTCCAGAAAGGGACGTTGCAGAGGATGTGATAAACGAATCAGAAATAGAAGGCTCAGAGAAAGAGCCTACATTGGAGGTCACATCCGAACCAACAGAAGAAATTTCTGAGCTATCAGAAGAATCAGACATGGAGAGTACCGGAAGTAACACAAGAATGGTGGCGAAATTTGACCTGAGCCACCCATGGGATCCAAATCAATAAATCCCATGCGTCGAGCCAACGACGTTAAACAAGTGCACTGGTCGGGAGGTAACCCGACACTATCTTACTTTTCTGCACTTTTATTTTCTGTCATTTAAATTTCCAATAAGCGCTCTCACCCACTTTTTGTATAGAAGGAATGTCTTACATGTAGGAATTAAGTTTTGGAGCAAGATCGGATCAGTCAGGCAGCTTCCGTGAATTTCCCGGGCCTGCGCTGAGAGTTCGAGGCCCCAGCCAAACTCCCTCGATTATCCAGCCTCATGCCATGTCGATCACTCGACACCTTAAAGGGAGTTCTGTTCTTCTTTTTCCTTAATGTCACTTCCTTCTCTTGTATATATTTGCATGACTTTTGAACTAAGGCACGCCTTCGTTCAAAAGTGTGGGGTGAGAACCATCTGCATGTTTTTCTTTTTATTAGTATTATCTTTTTGAATATATGAACTTAAGTATGTGAAAAAGATAGATCATAATTCATGCATCAACCTTGTGAAAATGCAAACTGTTTAAAAACTTAGAATGTAACTTCTCATTTGTCCCTTTGTGCTGAGATAACCTAGGGATGTGGAGTTGATAGAAATTGCCCTAGAGGGGCTTGGCAAGCACTTGAAGGATCAGATCAAACTATATGGTTTTCGAAGTCAGTGGAGGCTGCACTTCGGGTTTCAGTGAAGATTGAAGTCATCTCCGCCATGCAGTGTTTATGCAAAAGGAGAGGACGGGAATCAGACCGTTCTATCTCTGGTCAAAGTAGCCGAGAAAATAGATGAGCGACCCTCATCTTGACCCGCGCGAAACGACAGTCAAAGTAGCCGAGAAAATAGATGAGCGACCCTCACCTTGACCCGCGCGAAAACGGCAAAAACGAGAGGAGCGGGGAGGTATTTCCATAGGCTTGCGGGCGATGATTGGACCTCCCAAAAAGGCTTGAGAAAATGGACTTGCAAAGCCACAAAAAGGCGAAAAGCTCGAAGAAGCAAATCAAGAGGCCAAAGGCCCAAAATTGTGAAGGTTTTAACCGAACAAAAGTGAAGTACTCAAAGCGTCAAATCAAAGGCCAAAGGCCGATTCACTACAAAAAGCAGTCCCTCGCCAAAAGAAAATCAAAGTACTCAAACCATTGAAACCCGAATCAAATCACGTGCTAGAGAAAGCTACAAGAAAACCATATAGTGTGAGACGGTCCCGAAGGTGTAGTCCAGGAGCCTAAAAAGGGCTATCTCCCGAAACATCCGAATTAATTTGCATCTCTGCACGAAGGTTGATGGACCAAAATTATACAAATCAAAAACACAGTAAAACCCACCAAATTAGACTGTTGGTCTATCTAACTTCTACTTGTTAGTCCCGATTTATTTCTACAGGGTATTTTGGACTCTAGAGAGAAAACACGCTAAGGAGAGGATTTTACGCCGAAAAGATGTTACGAGTCATTCCAAGGTCACGACCATGCTACACTCAAAATCAGCCTTAACATCCTTCATGGAACCGACTTGGAATCACTCAAATATGCTAGAAAAGTTGGCAAATGGACAAGAACGCAAGGCAAAGGCACCAAGCCCGGTAAAGGCCAAATAAGGGCAATTTCTTCTGATTTTGGATTTCTACTATGTTCCGAGCAGAATTTGGCTTAGGTTCCTTCTTGAGATCATCTTAGAATGACATTTTCATTCAAAATACACTCTCCAAAATCCAAGAAGCTCCGGCCAAAGCTCCGGTCAGATCCGGTCAAACCGATGGCTTTTGTGAAAGGTCACACAAGCTTCTAGAAGGATGCTCCTCCTCCATGAGTGGTTAAGGTCTCCTCCACTCTCCTCCCTCCACTTGGCGGCTCCTCCTCCATCCTCCCAAAGCCGCCGGCTGCTATTGAGCCTCCATGGGAATGTGACATGTGGTGGCTCCTCCACCACATCTTCATCTCCTCCTCCTCCACCCTTGGATGCAAAAACACATGCCTTCATCTTGGCCCTCCATTGCCTCCTCCCTTAGCCTATAAATAGAAGTGCTCTCCTCTTGTAATCAACATCTCATTCCAAAACATCCTCCACCATAGTTAGAGAGAGAAGCTCTCACTTCTCTCTAGAGTTTAGGCACTACAATCATGTAATCTTACTTTGGAATCAAAAGCTGGATCTTTGGCGCTTCAATGGTTTTGTAAGTATTCTCGTATTTATTTTACTGTCTTTCAAAACCCTTGTTTTTCCAAATTCATAGTTATGATATCCATTGCCATGATTAGTAGTAGCTAAACTCTTTATTCGGTTGAAGGGGTGTACTTGTATTATAAATGTTTTAGATCTTACTCTTAGTACACCTTTGTATTCAAAACTTGTGCTATGTGCCATATATTAGGTTAGAATCTTCCAAGGTTGAGTGCCTGACAAGCAAAAACTCTTCCGTGGGGATTCGTAAACATACTCGGGTAAGTGGATGCTTGGAATGGCAAAGCTTATCTGAGGAGTTTGACCTCTCTAAAACACCATTTGGTTGCTCGGGAATGACTGACCAAATGGATGCACACAGGCTAATATACCTTGGAATGGGGTATTAGTCTAAGTAGAACAAGTGTTTTAAATGGTGTTGCAAGTCTTGCGCTAGAAATGGCCTCGATTCATCTTTGAATACTTAGCATGATCATGTCTTGCGCTAGAAATAGTCTCAATTCATCTTTGAACACTTGGTATGATCATTAGCGGTCGATGATAAACAATTATAATACAAGGCCCCTAAAACCGAATACTTTCCTTACAGTCCATTATCCACTGCTGTAATTTACTTTCAGTTCTCAAAACACACTCAAACCCAATCCCAATCGTAATTAATTTCTGCATAAGCTTCATTAAAGAACAACTAATCCACACTGACTCTCTTGGGTTCGACCCCTACTTACCACTTGCTACCCAGTAGTTAAGTCGCGAGTAGCGGACTTATAAATTTATTTGTATATTTGCTCTGACGACAAGCATCTGTCAAAGGTACAAGTATCAAGTTTCTTCTATTTATTTACGCAGTTTAATTTGGTAATAAGTAGTAATGCATGAATTAGGAGAAGTCAAGTACCACAGTCTAATTTTCATATATCAACAAGCTTACTTAGTATGCCGCCCTTTAATTGCATTGTTCGGGACGAACAACTAAAAGTGTGGGGGTGATCTGATGGACCATAATTGTATGCATCATAAATACAGTTAAACCCACCAAATTAGACTGTTTGTCTATCTAACTTCGACGTGTTAGTCCCGATATATTTCCACAGGGCATTTGAGAGACTAAAGTGAAAACACGCTAAGGAGAGGATTTTATGCTGAAAAGATAACAAGAGTCAATCGAAGGTCAAGATCAGACGCTGAACGAAGAAATCTCAAGATCCTGACGATGAATTACTCAAATTAAATCCAACTGAGGAATTACCAAAGACAGCCCGGAGTAAAATTGGACTGATAGTTTTGTAAAGACAGTACAAAACTGTCAAAACTCATCCATATGCATAAGGTGACCGGCTACTTGGTGAAGAGGATGAGTCATTGGGTGGCAACACCTTCCTCCTCCTTGGGTGACCGGCGGCTCCTCCCTCACATGGTGGCTCCTCCACTCTCCTTGCTCCACTTGTCACCACCTCACTCCTCCCCTCCCAAAGCCGCCGGCGGCTCTTTGAGCCACCATGGGAAGATGACAAGTGGAGGCTTCTCCTCCACATCTCCTCCCCCATCTCCTCCACCCTTGGATGCTCCTCCACATGCCACCATCTCCACCCTCCATCCTCCTCCCCTTAGCCTATAAATATGGAGCTCCTCCTCCTCATTTGTATCATCCAAAAATCATCACAAATTGTAAAACACTTATCTCTCTAAGGTTACTTTGTAAGTTTGGTACGGTTTATGAAATAATACTCCTGTTTGTTCTTGAGTATTATACTTTAGAGAATACTCCTGTTGGTTCTTGAGTATTCAGTAGGAAATTGGGAATACTCCTGTCGGTTCTTGAGTATTCCACCCCTTGCCCTCTTACTGTTTTCAAAAACTCCCGAGTATTTAGCTATGGTATCCACCTCTATGGATATTCGTAGCTAAACTCTTTATTCGGTTAAAGGGGTGTTCTTGTTTTATAAAATGTTTTATTTCTTTTAGTTTCATTTCTCTGTATTCAAAACTTGTTCTATGTGCCATTTATAGTCAGAGTTTCCAAGGTTGAGTGGAAGCTGTCACAAGCAAAGCTCTTCCGTGGGAATTCGTGATCATACTCAGGTAGTGGAAGCTGTCACAAGCAAAGCTATCTGAGGAGTTCGACTCATCTTAAACCCCATCTGGTCGAGCGTCACTGTGAGATCAGGTGGATGCACACAGGCTAGCATACCCTCGGGTATTGGCGCTAGACTGAAATAGAACAGGTGTTTCTTTAAACAGTGTGGCAAATTGAGCGCTACGAAAGGGCCTCGATGCACTTTTGAATACTTAGAAGGGTTACTAAAAGAATAAACAGGATATAATACAAGGCCCCCTAAGACCGAATGTTTTCTTTCGATCAAAAACCCCCCCTGTATTTACTTTTATCGCTCAATCAATCGCAACCATCAACCGCTGATCTACCGGAGGAATCGCAATCACGCATCACCCACTGTAAGTCTTCTTTCCCTTAACTCTTTACTTTCAGTATTTAATTTCAGTATTTATTTTCTGTATTTACTTTTCCGCATAAAAAACCCAAAAAACCAAAAACTGTAGATTAATTACTCGCGCTAAAATCTCAACCAACCTAAAACACGCCCCCCGCTAGTATAGTTTTCAAAGAACAACGCATCCCCCTAATTCCCTTGGGTTCGACCCCTACTTACCACTTACTACCCAGTAGTGTAGTCGCGAGTAGCGGATATTATAAATTTATTTGCACAAAGCACACTGCACCTTAACGACAGTGCAGTCGCGCTTTCGTCACTAAACAATACTTATGGGATGATCCTTATTTATGGAAAATAGGAGCAGATCAAATACTTAGGAGATGCATCCCCGATAATGAAATAGCTTCTGTTATTAGCTTTTTCCATGAGTTTGCATGTGGAGGACACTTCGGGCCTAGGAGAACCTCTAGAAAAATCTTAGATAGCGGCTTTTTCTGGCCAAGTATATTTAGAGATGCCTATAAAAAGTGTAAAAAATGCGATAAGTGTCAAAGAGTAGGAAATGTGTCAGCTAGAAGTGAAATGCCTCAAGTACCCATATTAGTCAACGATGTTTTTCACATTTGGGGTCTTGATTTTATGGGACCATTCCCAGTTTCATGCAGTTATACTTACATTTTAGTTGCTGTAGATTATGTGTCAAATGGGTAGAAGCCAAGGCCACAAGGTGCGACGATGCAAAGACTGTCATAGAATTTTTGCGCACTAACCTGTTTTGTAGGTACGGGGTACCCAAGGCCATAATAAGCGACCAAGGAACCCATTTCTGCAACCGCATGATGGCTGCAACCTTAAAACACTACCATGTCCACCACCGGACATCCACGGCATATCACCCCCAATCCAATGGTCAAGCAGAGATCTCCAACCGCGAAATCAAAGGAATTTTAGAAAAGATGGTAAAGCCGGGCAGGAAAGATTGGAGTCAGAGGCTAGATGAAGCTCTTTGGGCTTATCGGACGGCATACAAGACGCCAATTGGAACCTCCCCCTTTCGGCTTGATTATGGGAAGACATGCCACCTTCCGGTGGAATTAGAACATAAAGCCTATTCGGCGCTCAAGCATTGCAATCCAGATATAAAAGCTGCAGGACTGGATAGGAAGCTTAATCTGTGTGAGCTTGAGGAATTGCGGCTTGAGGCCTATGAAGGGCAAACGGACTACAAAGCGCGGACCAAATTGTATCATGACAAATTCATCCTCCGACGCTCATTTGAGGAGGGACAACAAGTACTGGTCTTTTCCTCGCGAATGAAAATGATGCCCGGGAAGCTTAAATCTAGATGGACCGGCCCTTTCACGATAACTAAGGTATTCAACCATGGAGCAATTGAGTTAGAAAGCCCAAATGATGGAAGCAGATTCACGGTGAATGGGCAACGAGTCAAACATTACCATGGCGAGGTCAACTTGATAACTGATGGACCATAACTGTATGCATCAAAAACACAGTAAAACCCACCAAATTAGACTGTTTGTCTATCTAACTTCGACGTGTTAGTCCCGATATATTTCCATAGGGCATTTGAGAGATTAAAGTGAAAACACGCTAAGGAGAGGATTCTACGCTGAAAAGATGATAAGAGTCAATCCAAGGTCAAGATCAGACGCTGAATAAAGAAATCTCAAGATCCTGACGTTGAATTACTCAAATCAAAATCAAACCGAGGAACAATCAAAGTCAGACGGAGCGAAATTGGATTGATAGTTTTGTAAAGACAGTACAAAACTGTCAAAACTCATCCATGTGCAAAGGATGACCGGCTACTTGGTGAAAAGGATGAGTCATTGGGTGGCAACACCTTTCTCCTCCTTGGGTGACCGGCGGCTCCTCCCTCACATGGTGGCTCCTCCACTCTCCTTGCTCCACTTGTCACCACCTCATTCCTCCCCTCCAAAAGCCGCCGGCGGCTAGATGAGCACCATGGAGAAGATGACAAGTGGAGGCTTCTCCTCCACATGCTCCTCCCCTCCTCCTCCACCCTTGGATGCTCCTCCACATGCCACCATCTCCACCCTCCATTCTCCTCCCCTTGGCCTATAAATATGGAGCTCCTCCTCCTCATTTCAACATCCCACAAATTGTAAAACACTTATCTCTCTAAGTTTTGGTTACTTGTAAGTTTGGTTTGGTTTTGGAAATGGTTTGGTTTTGGAAATAATACTCCTGTTTGTTCTTGAGTATTATACGCTTTGGAAATAATACTCCTGTTTGTTCTTGAGTATTATACTTTAGAGAATACTCCTGTTGGTTCTTGAGTATTCAGTAGGAAATTAGGAATACTCCTGTTGGTTCTTGAGTATTCCACCCCTTTCCCTCTTACTGTTTTCAAAAACCCCCCAGTATTTAGTTATGATATCCTCTTCTATGGATACTCGTAGCTAAACTCTTTATTCGGTTAAAGGGGTGTACTGGTATCATAAAATGTTTTAGGCAATTCTTAGAGTTTTTTCTCTGTATTCAAAACTTGTTCTATGTACCATATATTAGGTTAGAATCTTCCAAGGTTGAGTGCCTGACAAGCAAAAGCTCTTCCGTGGGGATTCGTAAACATACTCGGGTAAGTGGATGCTTGGAATGGCAAAGCTTATCTGATGAGTTTGACCTCTCTAAAACACCATTTGGTTGCTCGGGAATGACTGACCAAATGGATGCACACAGGCTAATATACCTTGGAATGGGGTATTAGTCTAAATAGAATAAGGGCTCTACGTTCTTTGCAAAAGACTAGACAGTGTGGCAAATCGAGTGCTTGGAATGGCCTTGATGCACGTTTGAATACTTAGAAGGATCACTAAGAGCCAATGATAAACAGGCTATGATACAAGGCCCCTGAAACCGAATACTTTTCCTTGAATTACAAAACCCCCCCTGTATTTACTTTTATAAACTGCTCAACCATCAACCGCTCATCTACCGGAGGAATCGCAATCACGCATCACCCACTGTAAGTCTTCTTTCCCTTAACTCTTTACTTTCAGTATTTAATTTTAGTATTTATTTTCTGTATTTACTTTTCCGCATAAAAAACCCAAAAAAACCAAAAACAGTAGTTTAATTACTCGCGCTAAAATCTCAACCAACCTAAAACACGTTCCCTCGCTGTACAAATCCTTAAAGAACAACATATTCCACCTAATTCCCTTGGGTTGACCCCTACTTACCACTTACTACCCAGTAGTGTAGTCGCGAGTAGCGGATATTATAAATTTATTTGCACAGAGCACGCTGCACCTTAACGACAGTGTAGTGTCGCCTCTGTCAAATTGGCGCCGTTGCCGGGGAGTTGTGCATCTGAATAGTTGTTCTGTTTTGTTTTTTCTTTTTGTTTTATCATGCAATTCACTAAGTCCTACTACTACGGGATGGAACCTTGGATCATTGAGGAAATTTCCCCACCACCCTTCGAACTTGAAATCTGCGAGAAGATCAACAATATAAAACAATCCCGGGATGAAACATTGGACGAGTACTTGGCGTATTTTGACTCCATGTTGATAAGCTGCCCGCACCATGGATTCACCAACCACGATCTTCTTCAAAGATTTCTCAATGGGATGATGCCACAAGAGTGGGATTGGCTAAACGATGCAGCGGGAGGCTCGGTGAACAACTTAGGCATAGATGATCTTTGGAACTTAATAGATAATTTGGCCGCAAGGTCAAGACAAAGACAAGATCAGGCCATGCGGAGTGAAGAACTGGACAACATAATGCACCAAATCAGGGCAAAAACTGAGTTATGGGCGGCGGAAAACGAGCTGGCGGCTAGCACCCAGCAATTGGCCACAGACATGCAGCAATTGAATGCCTCGATACACCAATCCACGGCCAAGACATACCCGGACCTCAATGACGAATTGCCCATATCAGACCCATACCTCAGTGTGACTACCCCCGGAGATCATATTGATGACGAGGATAAGGACCTATGGTTGCCTGAAGAAGAGCTACATTCAGATAATCCCTGGGAGTTAGAAAAAGAACTGCCCAAATCAGGCCCGGTCCTTATCACCAGTCTACCCGAGGAAATCACAGTCCTAACTGCCGAGCCAACAGAAGTCCCGAACATCACTACCAAAGCGGCCGAAGAAATCAAGCCAGGCCCGGTCCTTACGCTCGGAGCACCCGAGAAAGTCCCGGACCTCATTGCCGAACTATCCGAGAAAGCCCCAATCCCACTCACCACGACTCAACAAGGAAAACCGCCTGAAAACTCAATCGTTCCAAGACAACCATCCATCACTGCCGCAATAAAGAAGATTGGCAGAGGCGCATGCCTGATGTCGCCTACATTGAATGGCACAAAACCAAATTTCCAAACTCACAAAGGTGCCAACTATTCCAACATGAAGAGGCGGCAAAGACATGGGCCGAAAGAATGGAAACCCGGAAGGAGCAACAAACAAGAACGACTCATTGGACCAGCAGCTATGGTCAAGGAAACCTCACCCTCTCGGAGCAAAAGGGCTGCCGAGAAGAAGTTTTACCTCACTCACCCTTGGGATCCGACCTTATGATCCATGATTGAGGTATCATCGAGCCAATGACGTTAAACAAGTGCACTGGTCGGGAGGTAACCCGACACTATCTTACTTTCCGCACTTTAATTTTCTGTCTTTTTATTTTCTGTATTTTACTTTTCCAATAAGTCGCTCTCACCCACTTGGTGCATAGAATGATTTGACTATTTAGGAATTGGTTTTTGGAGCACGATCGGATCAGCCAGGCAGCTTCCGTGAACTACCGGGCCTGCGCTGAGAGTTCAAGGCCCCAGTCGAACTCCCTCGATTATCCAGCCTCATGCCATTCGACACAATAAGGGAGTTCTGATCTTACCTTTCCTTAAGTCATTTCCTTCTCGTATAACATCTGCTTGCATGGCTTTCGAACTAAGTAGTGCTGAAAGGCACGACTTCGTTCGAAAGTGTGGGGTGAGAACCGCATGTGTACATAAATAAACAACATGTTTTTCTTTTTTTAGTGTATCTTTTTGAAAGTATGAACTTAAGAATATGAAAAAGATAGACCGAAATTCATGCATTTACCTTGTGAAAATTCAACTGTCTAAAAACTTAGAACGTAACTTCTCATTTGTCCCTTTGTGCTGAGATAAACTAGGGATGTGGAGTTGATAGAAATGCCCTAGAGAGGCTTGGCAAGCAATCGAAGGATTAGATCAAACTATATGGTTTTCGAAGTCAGTGGAGGCTGCACTTCGGGTTTCAGTGAAGATTGAAGTCATCTCCGCCATGCAATGCAAAAGGCGAGGACGGGAATCAGACCGTCCTATCTCTGGTCAAAGTAGCCGAGAAAATAGATGAGCGACCCTCATCTTGACCCGCGCGAAACGACAGTCAAAGTAGCCGAGAAAATAGATGAGCGACCCTCACCTTGACCCGCGCGAAAACGGCAAAAACGAGAAGAGCGGGGAGGTATTTCCATAGGCTTGCGGGCAATGATTGGACCTCCCAAAAAGGCTTGAGAAAATGGACCAGCAAGTCACAAAGACGCAAAAAGCTCGAAGAAGCAAATCAAGAGGCCTAAGGCCCAAAATTGTGAAGGTTTTAACCGAACAAAAGTGAAGTACTCAAGACGTCAAATCAAAGGCCAAAGGCCGATTCACTACAAAAAAGCAGTCCCTCGCCAAAAGAAATCAAAGTACTCAAAACCAGTGAAACCCGAACCGAATCACGTGCTAGAGAAAGCTACAAGGAAACCATATAGTAAGAGACGATCCCGAGGTTGCAGTCCAGGAGCCTAAAAAGGACTATCTCCCGAAACATCCAGAATAAATTGCATCTCGGCACGAAGGTACACGAATCAAGTTACTTCTATTTATTTACGCAGTTCAATTTGGTAATAAGTAAGTAATGCATGAATTAGGATAAATCGAGTCCCACGGTCTAATTTTCATATTTTAACAAACCAAACTTAGAGTGCCGCCCTTTAATAGCATTGTTCGGGACGAACAACTAAAAGTGTGGGGTGATCTGATGGACCACAATTGTATGCATCAAAAACACAGTAAAACCCACCAAATTAGACTGTTTGTCTATCTAACTTTGACGTGTTAGTCCCGATATATTTCCACAGGGCATTTGAGAGATTAAAGTGAAAACACGCTAAGGAGAGGATTTTACGCTGAAAAGATGATAAGAGTCAATCCAAGGTCAAGATCAGACGCTGAACGAAGAAATCTCAAGATCCTGACGTTGAATTACTCAAATCAAAATCCAACCGAGGAACAATCAAAGTCAGACGGAGCGAAATTGGATTGATAGTTTTGTAAAGACAGTACAAAACTGTCAAAACTCATCCATGTGCAAAGGGTGACCGGCTACTTGGTGAAAAGGATGAGTCATTGGGTGGCAACACCTTTCTCCTCCTTGGGTGACCGGCGGCTCCTCCCTCACATGGTGGCTCCTCCACTCTCCTTGCTCCACTTGTCACCACCTCATTCCTCCCCTCCCAAAGCCGCCGGCGGCTAGATGAGCACCATGGAGAAGATGACAAGGGGAGGCTTCTCCTCCACATGCTCCTCCCCTCCTCCTCCACCCTTGGATGCTCCTCCACATGCCACCATCTCCACCCTCCATTCTCCTCCCCTTGGCCTATAAATATGGAGCTCCTCCTCCTCATTTCAACATCCCACAAATTATAAAACACTTATCTCTCTAAGTTTTGGTTACTTGTAAGTTTGGTTTGGTTTTGGAAATAATACTCCTGTTTGTTCTTGAGTATTATACGCTTTGGAAATAATACTCATGTTTGTTCTTG
Organism: Rhodiola kirilowii; assembly: GCA_033675215.1. Classification (NCBI taxonomy): domain Eukaryota; kingdom Viridiplantae; phylum Streptophyta; class Magnoliopsida; order Saxifragales; family Crassulaceae; genus Rhodiola; species Rhodiola kirilowii. The sequence goes on from CM066201.1 coordinate 53,186,355, forward strand.
AGTATTATACTTTGGAGAATACTCATGTTGGTTCTTGAGTATTCAGTAGGAAATTGGGAATACTAGGGATGCACATCCGGTCCGGACCGGACCGGAATTTTTCAAAAGTTTGGACCGTGGACCGGACCGGACCGGGGTATATATGGACCGGGACCGGACCGGGACCGGATTTTGTGTAAAAAGTGGACCGGATTGGACCGAATACCCTTCATTTTACGGTCCGGACCGGACCCGGACCGGACCGGACCGGAATTTTACGGTCCGGGTCGGACCGATGGACCGGAATTTCTGAAAAGTATGGACCGTGGACCGGACCGGACCGGAATTTTACGGTCCGGTCTTGGACCGACCCGTAAAATTCGGTCCGGTTCGGTCCGGTTTTCCGGTCCGGTCTAAAAATGTGCATCCCTAGGGAATACTCCTGTTGGTTCTTGAGTATTCCACCCCTTTCCCTCTTACTGTTTTCAAAAACCCCCGAGTATTTAGTTATGATATCCTCTTCTATGGATACTCGTAGCTAAACTCTTTATTCGGTTAAAGGGGTGTACTGGTATCATAAAATGTTTTAGGCAATTCTTAGAGTTTTTTCTCTGTATTCAAAACTTGTTCTATGTGCCATATATTAGGTTAGAATCTTCCAAGGTTGAGTGCCTGACAAGCAAAAGCTCTTCCGTGGGGATTCGTAAACATACTCGGGTAAGTAGATGCTTGGAATGGCAAAGCTTATCTGAGGAGTTTGACCTCTCTAAAACACCATTTGGTTGCTCGGGAATGACTGACCAAATGGATGCACACATGCTAATATACCTTGGAATGGGGTATTAGTCTAAATAGAATAAGGGCTCTACGTTCTTTGCAAAGGTCTAGACGGTGTTGCAAGTTGAGTGCTTGGAATGACCTCGATTCACTATCGAACACTTTTGCAAAAGACTAGACAGTGTGGCAAATCGAGTGCTTGGAATGGCCTTGATGCACGTTTGAATACTTAGAAGGATCACTAAGAGCCAATGATAAACAGGCTATGATACAAGGCCCCTGAAATCGAATACTTTTCCTTGAATTACAAACCCCCCCTGTATTTAGTTTTATAAACTGCTCAACCATCAACCGCTCATCTACCGGAGGAATCGCAATCACGCATCACCAACTGTAAGTCTTCTTTCCCTTAACTCTTTACTTTCAGTATTTAATTTCAGTATTTATTTTCTGTATTTAATTTTCCGCATAAAAAACCCAAAAAAACCAAAAACAGTAGTTTAATTACTCGCGCTAAAATCTCAACCAACCTAAAACACGTTCCCTCGCTGTACAAATCCTTAAAGAACAACATATTCCACCTAATTCCCTTGGGTTCGACCCCTACTTACCACTTACTACCCAGTAGTGTAGTCGCGAGTAGCGGATATTATAAATTTCTTTACACAGAGCACGCTGCACCTTAACGACAGTGCAGTGTCGCCTCTGTCAATAACACAGAAATACGACCTGAGCCACCCATGGGATCCAAATCAGTGATCCAGGAATGAGGTACTGTCGACCCAACGACGTTAAACAAAGGCACTGGTCGGGAGGTAACCCGACACCTATCTTACTTTCAGTCTTTTATTTTTCTGTCATTTAGTTTTTACCAATAAGTCGCTCTCACCCACTTGGTGCATAGAAGAAATGACTATTCAGGAATCGGACTTGGGTGCAACATTAAGCCAGTCAGGCCTACGCCAAGAGTTCAAGGCCCCAGCCGAACTCCCTCGATTATCCAGCCTCATGCCATGTCGTTCGCTCGACACTTTAAAGGGAGTTCTGTTCTTCCCTTTTCCTTAATGTCATTTCCTTCTCATAATTGTCTGCTTGCATGGCTTTTGAACTAAGTCTTGCTGAAAGGCACGCCTTCGTTCAAAAGTGTGGGGTGAGAACCACCTGTGTACATAACATGTTTTTCTTTTTCCTTTTCCTTTAATATTATCTTTTTGAAAATATGAACTTGAGAATGTGAAAAAGATAGATCATAATTCATGCATTAACCTTGTGAAAATTCAACTATTTAAAAACTTAGAATGTAACTTCTCATTTGTCCCTTTGTGCTGAGATAAACTAGGGATGTGGAGTTGATATAAACTGCCTTAGAGAGGCTTGGCAAGCACTCAAAGGATCGAATCTAACTATATGGTTTTCGAAGTCAGTGGAGGCTGCACTTCGGGTTTCAGTGAAGATAGAAGTCATCTCCGCCATGTAGTGTTTATGCAAAAAGAAAAAAGGCGAGGACGGGAATCAGACCGTCCTATCTCTAGTCAAAGTAGCCGAGAAAATAGATGAGCGACCCTAATCTTGACCCGCGCAAACCGGCAAGGATGAGAGGAGCGGGGAGGTATTTCCATATGCTCGCGGGCAATGATTGGACCTCCCAAAAAAGGCTTGAGAAAATGGACTAGCAAGCAACAAAAAGGCAAAAGCTCAAAGAAGCAAATCAAGAGGCCAAAGGCCCAAAATTGTGAAGGTTTTAACCGAACAAAAAGTGAAGTACTCAAAGAGTCAAATCAAAGGCCAAAGGCCGATTCACTACAAAAGCTGTCCCTCGCCAAAAGAAAATCAAAGACCAAACCATTGAAACCCGAACTGAATCACGTGCTAGAGAAAGCTACAAGGAAACCATATAGTGCGAGACGGTCCCGAGAATGCAGTCCAGGAGCCTAAAAAGGGCTATCTCCCGAAACATCCAAAATAATTTGCATCTCAACACGGAGGTACAAGTATCAAGTTTCTTCTATTTATTTACACGGTTTAATTTGGTAATAAGTAGTAATGCATGAATTAGGATAAATCTAGTCCCACAGTCTAACTTTCATATTTTAAAAGTTTACTTAGTGCCGCCCTTTAATAGCATTGTTCGGGACGAACAACTAAAAGTGTGGGGTGATCTGATGGACCATAATTATATGAATCATAAACACAGTTAAACCCACCAAATTAGACTGTTTGTCTATTTAACTTTTTCTTGTTAGTTCCGATATTTATCTACAGGGTATTTTGGAGTCTAGAGAGAATACACGCTAAGGAGAGGATTTTACGCTGAAAATATAGTACGAGTCATTCCAAGGTCATGATCAGATGCCGACTGAATAAATCTCAAGATCCTGACATTGAATTACTCAAAACAAATCCTACCAAAGAGCAACCAAAGTCAGACCGGGGCCGAAATGGACTGATAGTTTTGTGAAAACTTCACAAAACTCCTCCTTTTACCCTTGTGACCGGCGGCTTTTGGAGGAGGTCACCCATGGAGGAAGCTCTCCCCCTTTCTCCACCCACAACCGGCGGCTATAACCTCTTCATGGGATGATGCTATGTGCTTCCATCCAAGCCACACATCTCCTCTCCCTTTTGGCTATAAATACAAGCCATTCTCATTTGTAAATCCCATCCACAATCTCAAATTCACAAAACACTTCTCTCTCTAGAAATTTGGCACTTTGTAAGTTTGGTTTTCAATCTATAATACTCCTGTTGGTTCTTGAGTATTATAGTTCGCTCTTGAGTACTCTTGTCGGTTCTTGTAGTACTCAAGCTTGTCTTTACTATTCTTGAGTACTCTTGTCGGTTCTTGAAGTACTCACCCCTTTCCCTTACTTACTGTCTTTCAAAAACCGTAAGTACTTAGCTATGGTATCCACCTCTATGGATATTCGTAGCTAAACTCTTCATTCGGTTGAAGGGGTGTACTTGTATTATAAAATGTTTTAGGCCATCTTTTTAGTGCCTCTTCTTTTTATTCAAAACTTGTTCTATGTGCCATATATTAGGCCAGAACTTCCAAGGTTGAGTGGATGCTTGAAATGGCAAAACTCTTCCGTGGGGGTTCGTGAACATACTCGGGTAAGTGGATGCTTGAAATGGCAAAGCTTATCTGAGGAGTTCAACCTCTTTTAAACACCATTTGGTTTGATCGGAAATGATTGATCAAATGGATGCACATAGGCTAGTATACCTTGAAATGGGGTGCTAGTCTAAATAGAACAAGTGCTCTACGACCTTGAAATGGGCTAGACGGTGTGTGCAAATCGAGCGCTTGAAATGGCATTGATACACTTTTGAATACTTAGAAGGATCACTAAAGGTCAATGATAAACAGGCTATGATACAAGGCCCCAGAAACCGAATGCTTTCCTTAGATTTAAACACCACCTGCACTTTCAATTTTAGTATAAACTGCTTATCAACTGCTCACCTTCCAGAGGACTTGCCAATCACGCAACAACCGCTGTAAGTCTTCTCTTTTATTTTCAGTATTTACATTTTCTGTCATTTACTTTTCCGCACTAAAAACCAAAACCAACCAACCAATCACTTACTTTTCCGCACTAAAACCTCAATCAACCTAAAACACGCTCCCTCGCTGTACAATTCCCTCAAAGAACGACTATCCCCCTAATTCCCTTGGGTTCGACCCCTACTTACCACTTGCTACCCAGTAGTAAGGTCACGAGTAGCAGAATATAAATTTGCTTTTGCACAGAGAACACCGCACCTTAACGACAGTGCGGTGGGCTCCGTCACCCAGCCATGGATTATCAACGATCTCAATTTATTAAACTAAAGGTTTTCATACAATTTCATACAATCCGGTTAATCCCTAGGACCCATCCATCTTTCGGTAATTAACCGAATTACGATCCAGCATGCAAACATCCCATTCAATGTAAATACTTGCAAGAATGATAAATTAAGCACGATGAAATTGAATATTCGATTTGCATTAATGAAAAACATTCATATGATCACGTGAAGAGTTGGGTACATAGCACGGGATCCGTAGGATCCCAGAATAAAGAAGACTACTCACTATTCATGGTAAGTTAACCACAAATAGTGTAATAATAGAAATTAAGGACGAGTTAACCGTAGACGATGTAGCTCGATGATCCTCAATCTCTCGCGATGTTCTCCGTCTTCTCTCCCAAGTTAGGGTTCTTAAATCTCAAAATAAGCACCGCAATTTCATTCTGGTCGTTGCTCTTTTATAGCCCAATCGATCAATTTCCAAAAAAAAGGCACAGAAAAGTTCCAAAAATCAAATTAGGAAACTTCTGTCGCAGGTGCCGTGACTACCGTGACCTTTGGTCACGTCACGGTAGGTCACGGCAGGGCTTGAATGCCTCTGAGCTAAAAAGGCGTCGTGACTACCGTGACCTTGGGTCGATGTCACGGCAGTCACGGCCCTGTCCAAAAATTGCAGTTTCTTCTGTGCGAAAAACCTACCGTGACTACCGTGACCATCATGGGATGTTACGGCAGTCACGGCCCTTGCTGGTGCAGAGCACTTTTTCGTTGATCTTTTTCGTTCTTTCGACACTTCGAGTCCACGGAGTGATGATATGTCTTTTCATTCTGAAACACTAGAGGAAGACATCAAATAGAAACAATTTTCCCGGAAAACGAGTGTTATCCTTCATCGAATGTAGTGAATAATTAGTAAAAATACTGACTGCACTACTAATTTGGCTGAATTTTCCGACATCAAAAAAAAGCCGGAAGGGTGACGGAATGTTGACGGGAAAAGTTAAAATTCCGTCAACTTTCCTTCAATAAAAATGGTGACGGAAATTTTCCCGACGGAAAAATAATTCCGTCGACATTTCGTTGTTATCTTTCGGGTCTGTACCGTCGACAGTCCGGCATAATTTCGTTTAAGATATTTCCGTTTTGTTTCCGTCATTCGTCCGTTGAAATAAGCCGTTAAAAAACCGTCTAAATTTCGGTATATTCTGTGCCGTCCATATTCCAACACATTTCCGTCGGCAATTTTCTGCGTATATTTTCCGTCAACATTACGCCTTTTTAATTTTCCATCCTAATTCCGTCCATATTCCATTAAGAATATTTTCCGTCATTATTCCGCTTCACTTCCATCAATAAAACTGCCGTCCATATTTCGCCTCACTTACGTTACTTAGCCCTGCGTGACATTTCCGTCGTTATCACGCCATGCATAAATTCCGTCAATATTACGCTTTACTTCCATCAATAAAAACTGTCGTCCATATTTCGCCTCATTTACGTTACTTACACTGGCGTGACATTTCCGTCGTTATCACGGCATTCATATGGTCGTCGGCTTTCCATCGCATTAGCGTGTATTGCACCAGCGTCTAGATTACATCACCATTCCGTCAGTTATATTCTCCGTTTAGATACCGTTCCTATTCCGGCACAATTTTTAATTTTCATATTTTAATTTGAATTCCGATTAAAAAACTCATATATCATATAAAAAACTCAAAAATTCGAAATTGTAATGATTAAAATAAAAAAAAACAAAAAATTCGAAATTTTAATTTACCATATTCGAAATAAAAATGATTAAAATGACGATTCAAATAAATATATCAAAGAACACTAAAACAAAATTATAATGTGCGGTTTTCTTCATTCGATCCCTGATTACGAATAGTAGGGTCGTTTCCATCCGGGCTTCGACTGGAGGTCGGCTGGTATCCGGGAGTAGTGAGCATCCTCATCATAGCAGCTTGCATTTCCATCATCCGTTCCATGCTGGCCTTCAGTTCATCCTGTCGGGATTCCATTCGCCTCACATCATCCTCCCGTTCCTTTTCTATGCGTCTCAATTCAGCCTCCTGTCGGGATTCCATGCGCTCTAAACGCGGCATCAGCTCCTGAGTGGAGTCGACCGATGATTGGTCCCTTGCTCTGTGCGAGCTCGCACACGACTGAGTACCCGTCGAAGAGAACTTGTCCGACACTAATGTGGCTGCAGGACCATACAAATATGGTATCCCCGACCTCGGGTGAACTCCCATGACAGTTGCAGCGGCCTCTACCAGCTTCTCATCCGGTACCCTTTCACCCGCAACCCGATCCTTCAGGACCAGAGCCTGAGCATCTTCAAGTTGTTTCTGCACATTTGTACAAATTAAACAAAAAAATTGTAGTGAAAGTCCCAAACAAATGTAATGATGGTATTACAATGATAGTCCCAAACAAATAAATTGTAGTGAAAGTCCCAAACATATTAGTTGTCAATAGTCATTACATAATATAATAAAAACAACAAATTAAATAAACAAATGTAATTCGATAACGTGTATACCCTTTTGTTATCCGCGTCGGGTATCATATAGCTCCCATCTTTCCGCTTATATTTCTTGTCAAATATATCAGTTAGCAACGTTTGTCTTTTATTATCTTTTTCCTGCAAATTTAACGATAAAATGTGTTATAACATATTATACTGCTACTTGAATTATTCTAAAATAGTATGTATTACCAGCTTAGCAACGTGAAAGTGTGCTGGTCTAGACCCAAATGCGTGGTGCACTGCTGGGCCGTTTCTGGCAAGCTGGGCAGAATAAGTTTGCTTGTTCTTTTCACTGCGGGCTATGAATGCTGGGTCCGTGTTAAATCGAGCCCTCCCCGCATCTATGTGATCTTGCGTCAGCCATTTTGGCCCTTTAGTTGCACCGGTTCGTAAACCTCTCCATGTATCTTGTAGAATCTTAGCCGCCTTCTTCCTGAAGTTGGCCTCAATTTGGTCGGTGTGAATCGGATCCCACCGGTACAAGCTCTACATATACATTACATAGTTGTGTTACGAATATGTTTTATATAAACATAAATCATATGCAATTCAAAACAAAATAACCATAAATTATGCAAGTACTATAATTTTAATTTACATTACCTTGAAGTGTCGAAACCACTTCACCGGAGCTTGTGGATCACACGTCCTCATTGTCGTCCAACCAACTTTAAATCCAGGTCCCATACATTGAAGACCGATTTTGTTGACAGCGCAAGGGGGGTCAAAGCTGGAGATGCAACAAGGTATAATATTTATATTCACGTTAGTTTAAACAAACTGCATAACGTTTGCCCTATAAAAGGTACTCACTTGTCATCCCCAGCTGGAGTGATCCAAGGTCGAGTATCATATGGCATCGAACCCAACTGTGTGCCTTCTATGTCCTGCAATATATTAAGGACATAATCAAGTTTGTCCAAGACACAAATGGAACGTTTGAGGATAACATCAGACAAGTAGGTGTACATCGATCTTTAATTAAGCAGTAACAATTAAGTGAGGTAATTAACAATCTTTGTAATTTTGTTTTTTATAGTGTTTTCCGAAAGGGCTAGCTCCATATGATGACGCAGTGCTCGATGATATGCGGGAGCACTTTGCCGATGGTTTGATTGCTTACATACGACAAACGTATCATAATGTATAAACTTGAATGATTATAAAATGTACATTATTGGTCGACATTTATGAATTGAAACAGGTCGATGTAAACATGTTGTTTATTTTTCGAAATCGTGTTTTATCAGATTATTACAACAGTTACACACGTCACGCATTGTTGTGGCATGGACGTGTCAACCAAATACACTTGAATTAAGCAGATAAATTTAATCAAAAAAAAAAAGTTAAGCACATAAATTGTATAAATATTTATGCGTGTTTATGTAAGCAATGTATATTCAGTCGTAAGACAGCGCTTAAAATAAAACGCTATTGCAATATACTATTCGACAGCGCTTATCTATTAAAGCGCTGTTGTAAGTGTCCATACAAGAGCGCATTTGACATAAACGCCGTTGTCCGTGTAAATGCCTTTAAATTACTAAAAAACCTTTTAAAAAGCTGCAAAAAAGAAATCCTGTACAACAGCGATTATGTATTAAAACGCTGTTGTTAATAACATATACGACAGCGCTTATATATTAAACCGCTGTCTGAGTTTCGAAACAAATTTTTAAATATAATTTTTGTATATCAATTTGCGTTAGACAAATGATTTCAAATACAATTTATTAAATAAAAACATTATATTTACCATGGAATACAACATTATATTTAACCGTCAATTTGCTTTACGAAAGCACTATATATATATTATTTAATTCATTCATGGAATACAAAATTGAATTTATAACAACATTGTTGACCAGTCCAACATTCTGCAATCTAAGGGTTGATTGACAACGACAAAAGTGAATTTCTTCCTGTCCTTCGCATCGTACGATGATCATCGAATATCAATTTGCATCTCCTCATAAAATTACCCCGAATGCGACTGTCATATTGTGCATCCCAGGTAACTATACGCTACAAGCAAAGCATTTGTAAGATCCGTTAACGTTTGTCACCCGAATGAAAGTAAAACATTTACTGAGTTACCGCTTTGTACCTGAAACTCCTCAAACCAAATTTCCTTGCTGCTTGCTGGGATCATGGTCCACGATGCCGACGTTGAGTCCCAACATTTTAAGATGCATTCTTGAGCAATCCTTCGATGAACCTCGAATGGGAAGAAACTGTTACAAAAGTGGGGATTACATAACGGCCGCATTTATCAAAACAGACAATATGTTTATAACAATAGTAAGTTGTGTTACTGATGTCTGCCAATAGGTATAACGTGATCTCTACGAGCAAATCCACGTGCATTATCAGGTAAGCTCACACGGTCAAATGAAGGAGACATGTGGATTGGAAGGAAGTATGTTGTTAATGAATGTGGTGGGATGAATGATTTACAGAGTTCTCATATATATGTAGCGCAACATTGAAATTAAATTGTATAATTATTTCGTCCTATTTCCATCCATTTTCCGTCCTTTTTTGACGGAAATAACATGTTATATTGACGGCGGTTCAGCAACGGTCTGTAATTAAAGGGTACATTGTAACGGAGTAATGACGGAAATATGACGGAAAATTGAAACATATACTTCAAATGGGATGAAGATGATTCCAAAGAATTTCATGCCTCTGTAATGAAATGAGTTTCTTAGAAGAAACACATCTCAGAACCATGAAATTCTTCAGAATCATCTTACACCCCATTTCAAGTAAAGAAACACATTTCAGAACCATGAAATTCTTCAAAATCATCTTGCACACCATTCAGAACCATGAAATTCTTCAACATCATCTTGCAAAATTTGTATGATTCAAAATGAAAAGAAACACATCTCAGGCATGAACAATGTGGGTTCAATGATGTAAAGAGTTCTTTTATATAGGCAAAAGCAAATCTAATTTTCCGTTATTTTTCCATGACATTTCCATCAGATAGAAGAATAGTTGTTTAATATGTACGACATCGCCTTTCATACAAAAGCGCTGTTGAAAGACACGGAACAATGCCGGACAACTGACTAAGGCATTGAATATTTTTTTCCAACAGACAAATGACGGAAATTGGACGGATTAATATTGACGGCAAATAGACGTATAAATGACGGAAACATTGAAAATGTTTGTTCGACTAAATATTAACGGACATTTGACGAAAGATCTTTGACGGGTAACGGACGGTCAACAGACGGAAATGTTGAAAATTGTCATTGCCGAAACAATGACGGAAGTGTGACGGAATTATTTTGACGGTATTTTGCTGGAATATCAGCGGTTTTCAGTTGATGACGGAATTAAAATGGAAATATAACGGGTTTTTTTTCGTCAGTTTGTTTGTCGACTAAGAAGCGACGGAAATTTACGACGGAATTATTTGCAAAATTAGTAGTGCTGATCACAATCCAAATGTAATGTTTGAATTCATGTATCTGTTGGGTTTGAATATCTTAAATATTTGATTTATTTCGTAACAAAACATTTTTATGGTTCTTGGAAAATGTACAGAAATAGCTCGAGGATGCTTGACGGATGCACAGTCGTCGTGTGCAAAAGTCAAGAATAAAATTATAAGTTCGCTACTCGCGACTTCACTACTGGGTAGCAAGTGGTAAGTAGGGGTCGAACCCAAAGGAATTAGGGGGATAGTTGTTCTTTGAGGAATGTACTGGAAGGGAGCGTGATTTTAGGTTGATTGAGGTTTTAGTGCTAAAAAGTAAGTGTCTTTTTGGTTGGTTTTGGTTTTTTAGTGCAGAAAGGTAAATGACAGAAAAGTAAAATACTGAAAGTAATTAATTAAAGGAGAAGACTTACAGAGAGTGGTTGCGTGAAGGACAAGTTTTGCGGAGAGTAAGCGGTTGATATTGCAGTTGATATTGAGACTGAAAAGTAAAATGCAGGTGATGTTTTAATTTAAGGAAAGATTCGGTTTCAGGGGCCTTGTATCATAATCCGTTTATCATTGACCGCTAATGACCATACTAAGTGTTCAAAAGTGTATCAAGGCTATTCCTAGCACAAGACTTGCCACACCGTCCAGTCTTTTGCAAGACGTATTACTCTTGTTCTAATATGTGCATCCATTTGACCATCATTCCTGATAAATCAAATGGTCTTTGAAAGAGGTTGAACTCCACAGATAAGTTGTGCTCTTCTGAGCCTCCACTTATCCACGGAGGTCACGAATTCATGGTAGAGCTTTGCTCTTCCGAGCATCCACTCTACCAATGAAGTTCTGACCTAATATATGGCACTTAGAACAAGTTGAACACAAAGAGACATTAAGAAAAGGGTCTAAACCATTTTATGATACAAGTACACCCCTTCAACCGAATGAAGGGTTTAGCTACGAATATCCATAGAGGTGGATACCATAGCTAAGTACTCTAGGGTTTTTGAAAGACAGTAAGTAAAGGAGAATACTCAAGAACCAACAGGAGTAAACTCAAGAACTACTAGAATACTCAAGAACCAACAGGAGTATTATAGATTTAAAACAAGTGTTTACAAGAGTAGTGCCCAAATCTAGAGAGAAGCTAGAGCTTTGTGATGGATGATGTTTTGAAATGAGGATGATTTACAAGTGAAGAGGAGGGTTCTATTTATAGGCTATGGGAGGAGAGGAGATCACAACACTTGGCACAAGATGGGAGGAAGAGCTCAAAAGCCATCGAGTGATGTCATCATCTCATCTAGCCGCCACCCATGTGGCATGTAAGGAGAGGATGAGAGGAGGATGGGAGGAGGAAGCCGCCGGCTAGGTGGCATGAGGTGAGAGGATGTGAGTTTTGTGATCTCATTCCAAAAAGCCATCGGTCCTTTCAGCTCCGGACTGACTCTGGTTGCCCTTCGGTTGGACTTGTTTTGAGTGATTCCACGTCAGGTTCTTGAAAGTCAAAATTTGGTCGTGACCTGGAATGACTCGTAATTCATATTCAGCTTTAAAAACTCCTCCTTAGCCTGTATTCTCTCTAGACTTCAAAATACCCTGTAGATAAATATCGGAACTAACAAGCAAAAGTTAAATAGACAAAGAGTCTAATTTGGTGGGTTTAACTGTGTTTATGATTCATACAATTATGGTCCATCAGATCACCCCACACTTTTAGTTGTTCGTCCCGAACAATGCTTTTTAAAGGGCGGCACACACAATCCAAGTAAAAACTTTAAATATGAAAGTGAGAATATGAACTAGATTTATCCTATTCATGCATTACTTACTTATTACCAAACTAAACCGTGTAAATACTTAGAAGAAACTTGATACTTGTACCTTCGTGCCAAGATGAAAATTAATTTGGATGTTTCGGGAGATAGCCCTTTTCAGGCTCCTGGACTGCATTCTCGGGATCGACTCGCACTATATGGTTTCCTTGTAGCTTTCTCTAGCACGTGATTCGGTTCGAGGTTTACTGAGTTGAGCACTCTGATTTCTTTTTGGCGAGGGACAGCTTTTGTAGTGAATCGAACTTTGGCCTTTGGCCTTTGATGTTGAATTGGAGTTTCTTCACTTTTGTTTCGGTTAAAACCTTCACAATTTTGGCCTTTGGCCTTTGATTAGCTTCTTTGAGCTTTTGTTTCTTTGTGACTTGCTAGTCCATTTTCTCATCCTTTTTGGGAGGTCCAATCGTCGCCCGCAAGCATATGGAAATACCTCCCCGCTCTTTCTCATCCTTGCCGTTTCGCGCGGGTCAAAATGAGGGTCGCTCATTTGTTTTCCCGGCTACTAGGACTAGAGATAGGATAGTTTGATTCACGTCCCGCCTCTTGCATAAACACTGCACGGCGGAGATGACTTCAATCTTCACTGAAACCCGAAGTGCAGCCTCCACTGACTTCGAAAACCATATAGTTAGATTCGATCCTTCGAGTGCTTGCCAAGCCTCTCTAGGGCATTTTCTATCAACTCCACATTCCCTGTATATCTCAGCACAAAGGGACAAATGAGAAGTTACATTCTAAGTTTTTAAATAGTTGAATTTTCACAAGGTAAATGCATGAATTTAGATCTATCTTTTTCACATTCTCAAGTTCATATTTTGAAAAAGATAATATTAAGGGAAAAGGAAAAAGAAAAACATATGTGCAACGGCAGTTCTCACCCCACACTTTTGAACGAAGGCTTGCCTTTCAGCAAGACTTAGTTCAAAAGTCATGCAAATATATACAAGAGAAGGAAATGACATTAAGGAAAAGAGAAGAACTGAACTCCCTTTTACTGTGTCGTGGAACGTCATAGCTTGAGCTGGATAATTGAGGGAGTTCGGCTGGGGCCTTGAACTCTCAGCGCAGGCCCGGTAATTTCTCGGAAGCTGCCTGGCTGATCTGATCTTGCTCCAAAAACTGATTCCTACAAGGGGTCATTCCTTCTATACAAAAAGTGGGTGAGAGTGACTTGCGGTAAAAACTAAATGACAGAAAATAAATGACTGAAAGTAAGATAGATGTCGGGTTACCTCCCGACCAGTGCATTTGTTTAACGTCGTTAGCTCGACAGTACCTCATTCCTGGATCATAAGTAGGGATCACATGGGTGCTTGAGGTCGAACTTCTTCTCGGTAGTTCTTTTGATTTGCCCAAAGAACACATATGGCAGCGGGCTCAGTTCTGCTCTCCCTTGATCCGGAGGCTTCTTTTTCACATATCCCCGAGAAGGCGAGGACTCCTTGACCATAGCTGCTGGTCCATCAAGTCGAGCTCTCTTGCTTCTCCTTCCGGGTTTCCATTCCTTTGGCCCATGTCTTGGCCGTTTCTTCATGTTTGAATGGGTGGCACCTTTGCAATTCTGGAAGTTTAGTATTGTGCTATTGAACACGAGCGACCTTGAGCTTGTTCCCATACCAAGCCTTTTCTTTGTGGCAGAGATGATTGGCCATCCTAGAACGAGTGAGTTTTCAGCCGGCTTTTCTTGGCTCATGACGAGTGAGTGCTCCATCTTTGGCTCTTCTGGGTCATGTTTTGCCTCCAACTCCCCTTGCACCTCATCATCATTGAATAAATGATCTTCGGTGGCTATGATCGGCATAAAACACGAAGGGTTAAGTTGGGGTACTTCGACCATGAGGACTGGGTCTTTCTCGGACAGTTCGACAATGAGGTCCGGGACTTCCTCGGGTGCTCCGAGCGCAAGGACCGGGCCTGGCTTGATTTCTTCGGCCGCTTCGGCAGTGAGGTTTGGGACTTCGGTTGGCTCGGCAGTTAGGACTGTGATTTCCTCGGATAGATTGGTGATAAGGACCGGGCCTGATTTGGGCAGTTCTTCTTCTAACTCCCAGGGATAATCTGAATGGAGCTCTTCTTTCGGCAACCATGGGTCCTCATCCTCGTCATTCATATGGTCTCCGGGGGCAATCATACTGAGGTCCGGGTCTGTTTTGGGCAACTCTTCAGTTAGGACCAAAATTGATTTGGGCAGTTTGGCAATGCGGTCCCGGATCAGTTGTGTAGCCGCCCAGAATTCCTCATTTTCAACCTCGTCTTGGTGTATCGGGGAACTCATTTGCTGGATGCTAGCTGCCAGTTCTTCCTCCTTGTCCTTGAGTGGCTTGGCAATGTGGACCTGGGCTTCCTCGGGCATTTCAGAAATGTGTATCGGTACTGATTTGGGCAGCTTGGGGACCGGGCCTGTCTTGGCCGGTTCTTCTTCGGTCATTTGTGAGTCCTCATCCTCTGCCGGTTCCGTGGGCTCTTCTTCGAAGACTCTTGGCTTGAGCATTTTTTAAATTGTCTCTATATTTGCCCATGTTTCTTCGATGTTGGCCTGGATCGTGTTGGCCTAATCTTGTCTTGATCTTGACCTCGCGGCCAATTCATTTATCAGGTCCCACAGATCAGCCCAGGCTAAGTTATTCACCGAGCCTCCCGCCGCATTATTAAGCCAATTCCACTCATGCGGCAGCATCCCGCCAAGAAATCTTTGAAGAAGATCGTCGTTGGTGAATCCATGGTGCGGGCAGCTCGTTACAAGGGAATCGAAGTACCATAAGTACTCGTCCAAAGTTTCGTCCGGGGATTGCTCTAGGTTTTTGATCTTCTCGCGGATTTTAAGTTCAAAGGGTGGTGGGGAAAATTCCTCATAGTACCAAGGTTCGCTTCCAAAGAAGGAAGACATGGTGAATTATGTACAAGAGGAAAAAGAACAACTATCCATTTGCTAACTCCCCGGCAACGGCGCCAATTTTGACGGATGCACAGTCGTCGTGTGCAAAAGTCAAGAATAAATTTATAAGTCCGCTACTCGCGACTTCACTACTGGGTAGCAAGTGGTAAGTAGGGGTCGAACCCAAAGGAATTAGGGGGATAGTTGTTCTTTGAGGAATGTACTGGAAGGGAGCGTGATTTTAGGTTGATTGAGGTTTTAGTGCTAAAAAGTAAGTGTCTTTTTGGTTGGTTTTGGTTTTTTAGTGCAGAAAGGTAAATGACAGACTAGTAAAATACTGAAAGTAATTAATTAAAGGAGAAGACTTACAGAGAGTGGTTGCGTGAAGGACAAGTTTTGCGGAGAGTAAGCGGTTGATATTGCAGTTGATATTGAGACTGAAAAGTAAAATGCAGGTGATGTTTTAATTTAAGAAAAGATTCGGTTTCAGAGGCCTTGTATCATAATCCGTTTATCATTGACCGCTAATGACCATACTAAGTGTTCAAAAGTGTATCAAGGCTATTCCTAGCACAAGACTTGCCACACCGTCTAGTCTTTTGCAAGACGTAGTACTCTTGTTCTAATATGTGCATCCATTTGACCATCATTCCTGATAAATCAAATGGTCTTTGAAAGAGGTTTAACTCCACAGATAAGCTGTGCTCTTCCGAGCCTCCACTTATCCACGGAGGTCACGAATTCATGGTGGAGCTTTGCTCTTCCGAGCATCCACTCTACCAATGAAGTTCTGACCTAATATATGGCACTTAGAACAAGTTGAACACAAAGTGACATTAAGAAAAGGGTCTAAAACATTTTATGATACAAGTACACCCCTTCAACCGAATGAAGGGTTTAGCTACGAATATCCATAGAGGTGGATACCATAGCTAAGTACTCGAGGGTTTTTGAAAGACATTAAGTAAAGGAGAATACTCAAGAACCAACAGGAGTAAACTCAAGAACTACTAGAATACTCAAGAACCAACTGGAGTATTATAGATTTAAAACAAGTGTTTACAAGAGTAGTGCCCAAATCTAGAGAGAAGCTAGAGCTTTGTGATGGATGATGTTTTGAAATGAGGATGATTTACAAGTGAAGAGGAGGGTTCTATTTATAGGCTATGGGAGGAGAGGAGATCACAACACTTGGCACAAGATGGGAGGAAGAGCTCAAAAGCCATCGGGTGATGTCATCATCTCATCTAGCCGCCCCCCATGTGGCATGCAAGGAGAGGAGGAGAGGAGGATGGGAGGAGGAAGCCGCCGGCTAGGTGGCATGAGGGGAGAGGATGTGAGTTTTGTGATCTCATTCCAAAAAGCCATCGGTCCTTTCAGCTCCGGACTGACTTTGGTTGCCCTTCGGTTGGACTTGTTTTGAGTGATTCCACATCAGGTTCTTGAAAGTCAGAATTTGGTCGTGACCTGGAATGACTCGTAATTCATATTCAGCTTTAAAAACTCCTCCTTAGCCTGTATTCTCTCTAGACTTCAAAATACCCTGTAGATAAATATCGGAACTAACAAGCAAAAGTTAAATAGACAAAGAGTCTAATTTGGTGGGTTTAACTGTGTTTATGATTCATACAATTATGGTCCATCAATGCTGAAGCTGCGGTCCTAGGGAAACATGACAAAGGGAAAATGGTACCAGTGGAGGAGCTAGTGGAGGCCTCTGCAACTGTTATGGGTGTTAACCCCAGGTCTGGGATACTGTATTTGTACGGGCCATCGGTGACAATAATATCAGACAAGTTCTCCTCAACCGGCAGTCAGTCAAGCACGAGCTCACACGTATCGAGATCTCGACAATCGGATGAGTGTATATCTCAGAAAATGAGGCCGCGATTGGAGCGCATGGACAAGCTTTATAGCTCTCAGTCCCGACAGGAGGTTGAGATAAGAGATATGAAGGGAAACATAGAGCGATTGATGCAAATGCAATCTGACATGCTTAGGATGTTAACTCCTCCATACCCTCCGCCTCCAAGTCAAAGTCCGCAAGTAAACAACCGCGGTCAGCCTACTCCGAGATCGAATGAAGACAATCGGGGATGTTGTTAGGGCTAGAGGGGAAATTTAGCACTAGACGTGCTAAATTACTAATCAATTTCGAAAAAATATTGTGTTTGTTTTTCGAGTAATAATTTTTAAAATGCAATTAAATTGTTTTTCAAAATGCAATTAATGTAATGTTCAATTAAATTGAAAATGTTGTATCAAAAAAATATAAATTGAAAATGGTATCTGGTGACGGAATTGTGTGGGAATTAAGTCGGAATATTGATGGGCATTATTGCTGACGGAATTTTGCCGGCATTTTGATGGAAATTTATGCTGACGGAATTTTGCCGGATAATTGATGGATATTTTATATGACGGAATTGTGAGGGAATAATGATGGAAATTTTTTATGACGGAATTGTGCGGGAATAATGATGGAATTAATTTGTGACTGAATGTTATTGGAATAATGACGCATATTTCTCAATGATGGAATTTTGTCGAATAAATGATGAAAATTATTGCTGACGAAATTGTGCTGGAATAATGATGGAATTAATTGGCGACTGAATGTTATAGGAATAGTGACGCATTTTATCTATGACGGAAATGTGCGGGAAAAATGATGGAACTAATTCGTGAAGGAATTTCGTAGGAACAAAGACGGAAATTATTTATGACGGAAATTTGCCGGAATAACAATGGAATTAATTGATGACGGAAACTTATGGGAATACTGGGGGAAAATAATTGATGACGGAATGTAGAGGGAATAATTATGGAAATTATGCATGTTGGACTTTTGTGGGTAAATAGACAGAAATTTACATCGGAAAATTGACGAACGTGTGACGGAGTTTTGTGTGATGGAATTTAGACGGGAATGTGACAGAAAATGATGACGAAATTTTGCTGGAATCAAATTTCCGTCGAAAATAATGCCGTCATCGGAGTTGTTGACCGAATTATGCCAGATTTTTTGTGTTTTCCGTCAACATTCCATCACTTTCCTGCTGATGGAATTTATCAAAAAATTTGTTGTGTTGTGCGATAACCCTACGTCAATTATGTGTTAAAAATATAATTTAAATTATGTTAATTAAAATATTAATATAATTAGGTTGAAATTAATAAAAATAATGCTATTTATTTATTTCAGCAAAATCAAAAATTAAATTCTGAAATAGTGCCCAACGAGAAAAAATTGCAGATTATTTCATATATTAATAATCTCTAATATTAAAATCGTTTAACAACAAAATTATTCCAAAATGTACACACAAAAATGTATAACAAAATCAAATAACATAAGATACAAAAACTAATCACGGTCTTAATAAAACTCTTCTTCCAGCACTCCATAGTACGCACAATAACATCTTCGACAAAACCTTCAACATCGGACTCCTTCAGTCCCTGCACAAACAAGCAATGATATGAGTAGGCACCCAAACCTTGACTTACAAGTTACAACATCAAAAGAGTGTATCTCTACACTTCACAAAACAAGGATCTCATCAAAATCTTCTCAAATCGAAGGATTAGAAAATTGATGTTTTGATGCATGAATTAAAATAGGAAATGCAAACCAATGACAACATCAGACTCCTTCATAAATGATGCGTGAATTGAAAAATGGTATATTCACACATAAATGTTCTGACGACTAATCTATAATTTGTGTTCGAATAAACCGATGTTCACAACAAACTCCACAAATAGGCATATTATAACATACTTACCGTAAGTTTGATGTAGACATTGGTTGTTATGATATCACATTGAAGGTAAGATTACTTTCCACGAAGCCAAGGTAAGTAGATTTACTAAGCGCTAAAAGCCTAAAAGAGCTTTAATAACAAAAGCTAGATGAGCAAAATTGCCTCTGTTTACCTAATAAAATAAAGATCATTACTTCTTGAACCAAATATCCAGTCTAATCCCAATGGACATAATCATACATAAGGTAGTTGAGAAAAACGTCCTGAAACATACCCACGAAACGTCTCTGATCTCTTGAAATTTCCTCTTTTCATATGACTTGTTCTGGTTTGTGTCAGGATGATACTTCTTAGCAAGCTGCACGAACAAGCAAAACCACGGTTCTCATTCACCTAACAAAACATTAAGTTTTTAGCCCCAATTACTAACCAAAAGTAATTGAAAATAAGAAATGTGGCTTGGGAAAAAATGATATCTTTTCATCAGCATCATTGAAAGCTTAATGATAGAAATGCACATAACAAGCATATTTGATAAATATTTTATGATGAGAGTAAGGCTACCGCTTCGTGACAAATCGCGATGAATAAGCAGAAAAGCCATCAAGTCAACTAGAGATACAAACCTCTAGTTGAGTAATGCAGTTGCAGAAAATGTAAAAAGCGGAATGACAAAATCAGTAGCCATCACGAATTAAACAAACTGCAACTACTGAAGCTTAAACTAAGTCACCAATGGACGTATGAATGAGCTAGAAAATTCACCTATGCTGAGTAGTAAAGGCAACACAAACTCAAACAAAAAGTTCCTCATATAGCTGATTCCCTCGCCTCATCTCCACCAGTAAGTTGAATATCATTATACACAAAATCGTGCAAACTATGCAATTCCTAAACTGTTTAATCAATCATAAAAGTTAGGTCAAAACCACTGATGGACCATAATTATACGAATCATAAACACAGTTAAACCCACTAAATTAGACTGTTTGTCTATTTAACTTTTGCTTGTTAGTTCCGATATTTATCTACAGGGTATTTTGGACTCTAGAGAGAATACACGCTAAGGAGAGGATTTTACGCTGAAAAGATGTTACGAGTCAGTCCAAGGTCACGATCAGACGCTGAATGCAGAAATCTCAAGATCCTGACATGGAATCACTCAAAACAAATCCAACCGAGGAACAACCATAGTCAGACCGGAGCGAAATTGGACTGATAGTTTTGTGAAAACATCACAAAACTCACAAAACTCACTCTTATCCCCAAGGTGACCGGCGGCTTTAAGGAGAGGATGAGTCATGGGGTGACTCATCCCCTCCTTCCTCCTCCTTCCCACCTCCAACCGGCGGCTATGACCTCCTCCCCTCCTCCCTTGGATGAAACCATGTGGTTTCATCTTAGCCCTCCATTCCTCCTCTCCTTTGGCTATAAATACAAGCCACTCCCCTCTCATTTGTATCATCCCAAAATTGAAATCACTTCTCTCTCTACACTTTGGTTACTTTGTAAGCTTTGGTTTGAAATAATACTCCTGTTGGTTCTTGAGTATTATAACAGTTTTAAAGAATACTCCTGTTGGTTCTTGAGTATTCAAGTAGGATTTGGGAATACTCCTGTTGGTTCTTGAGTATTCCCCTTTACTTACTGTCTTTCAAAAACCCCCGAGTATTTAGCTATGATATCCTCTTCCATGGATAATTGTAGCTAAACTCTTCATTCGGTTGAAGGGGTGTACTTGTATAATAAATGTTTTAGGCAATTCTTAGAGCCTCTTCTCTGTATTCAAAACTTGTTCTATGTGCCATATATTAGGTTAGAACTTCCAAGGTTGAGTGGATGCTTGGAATGGCAAAGCTCTTCCGTGGGGTTCGTTAACATACTCGGATAAGTGGATGCTTGGAATGGCAAAGCTTATCTGAGGAGTTTGACCTTTCTAAAACACCATTTGGTTGCTCGGGAATGACTGACCAAATGGATGCACACAGGCTAATATACCTTGGAATGGGGTATTAGTCTAAGTAGAACAAGTGTACCAAGGAGAGTCATAAGACCCTCAAAACACAAGATCACTACTCACACATCATGTAAGACAACATGGTGTGAGTAGGGTTTATAGCAACAACAAAGAGATATGGAAAAAGTGTAGAGGAAGGAGGATTGATAATCCTTGAATCTCCCTTTTGGCTTAGTCCTTCTCCTTGGTTGGATGTTGATTGATGACCTTGGATGAGCCTCTTTTCCAATCTTCTTCTCCCCAAAAACCTCCACCCTTAGGTCAAAAACCCCTCTTTCTATTTATAGACTCTGCTGAAATCTAGTACTGTAGCAGGTCCAGCCGGTCGGCTGGACTGATGATGAATTCCCAGCCGGTCGGCTGGTGCAGGGCAATTTGAGTTCCTTCTAAGAACTTAGTCAGCCGACCGATTGATAATGTTCATGGGCAAGTAATCTTGAAGCTCTTCTCATGCCGACCGGTTGAGGATGTGAGCCGACTGGCTGGGGATGTGCTGGGAAAGCATTCCTAAGTCCTTAGTCAGCCGACCGGTTGGTTCAGGGGAAATCCTGAGTCGATCGGCTGAGATCCCTTTCTGCCCATATTTTGCTCCGAATCTCAGGTTTTTCCCCGAGTTTTCGTATTTAGGCTTCGACCTTGGGGGAGACTTGTTTTCTACCTGAAACGTAGAGATAGAGTCAAATGACATCAAAATATCGTCGTAAACGCCTCAAAGCTATAGTGAAATATGGCCATTAATCAGTCAAAAACTCGACTGATAATTAAGCTAAGCTTTACGGCAAAGTATCCACTTAGCTTAACAATTCAATCCTTGAAATTAAGAGCAAGAACTAGAGAAACAAGAAATTGCATTAAGTAAGAAGTCTCAAAACGTTTTTCGCAATTAACGAAACACTAAATTGAAATAGAGATTTAGCTACTCATAGCCATAAGAGAAAAATACAAGTATTTTTTAGAATGTAAGTAGTAGAAAATTCTTCTCTTCTTCGAAAGCTTCACGTTCTTCTCCAAAGCCGCCGTATTGATTCTTGGAAGCCGAGATGATTAGAAACCTTTATCCAAACCATAATGTATAAGCTGGCTGGGATTCTAATTCTATTTTTGGGCCCAGATTTCTAAAGATTAACGCCGCGGGTCCAGCGGATATTTACATCCGCGGACGACACCGCTAAAATGGCCTACACCCGTGATCTGCTCGGAGGCACTACTGTTGTTTTGCTCGTCAGTGTTGACTTCGGCTCTCGATTCGACTTCCCGACTGATCTCTTCTACTCTCGGTGTGAACTAGAGATTTGAAGAGCTCTGAGTCAACTACGCATCAACGGCTGGCTCAATAACCACATATGGTGATTTGGCACCGAAATGATGTCTTTTATTGCACATTTTCTCCTAGAGCTCCCGAAACACTTGAAATGCAAAACCATACTAAAAAGTAAATGTTCGCATGATAAAGTGTCGATATAAATGGGATTAGTTTGTTCAACGAGTCGTATAAATACGGCTAATCAATCTCATTTTGGCTTCTTTAACGACAGAATCAGTTCGTATAGTAAACTATAAAGTTGTAGCCATACGATTTCACTTTCTAAAAAGGCTATACATCGATAGATTCGAACACCATATGTGCTCTACGCGTACACAACGAGTCAAGAAGGTTAATTTGTCATGTTTTTGTTCATCTTTTGCCCAAATCTCCACATATTTTCACCTTGAAAGCAATGTAACACACAGTAAGTGCTGACAAACAATAATAAGAAACAATGGAGAGTAAGCTCAATGTGAAGCGAAAATATAGTCAAGACTTATGCTCATCAATGACCGACGAATATGTCTCATCATAATCAATGTATGGTCTTCGTGAGAAGCCTTGGGCTACTAATAGTGTTTTGTATCTTATGATTTCTTTTTTCTCATTTTGTCTGTGCACAAATACCCATTTATAGCCAACATGTTTGACATTTTCGGTGTTAGGAGAACTTTTTAGAAGACTTGACTTTTTCGAAGTGAATTCAATTCTGCCTCAATGATACTTTTCCATATTAGCCAATCATTTCTTCGTCGGTGTTAATTAGCCGATCTTGGCTCATGATCCTCATTTTCCTTTTTTATGTCAAGAGCCATAACATAGCCATCTCTTTTAAGAAATGACATAATTGATCGAGACTTCGTCATTGTCATCATTTTCAGGTATCTCAATCTCTTTTGAAGATGTCTCTTCATGTATTTCATCTATTTGTTTAGGAATAGTGGATGATGAATTTATTTCATTATCTTGGACCTTTCTTTTCCTTGGATTTTTATCCCTGGCTCCAATTGGTCTACCACGCTTATGCTGTGTTTAGACTCACTTGCAAGTTTACTTCCAATATCTTCATTAGGATGATTTATTTTGAAAGGAGCTTTAACAGTGGGTATATGTGACTTTGTCACTGTCTAAACATTGGTAAATGCATTTGGCAATGTATTTGCGATCTTTCACAAGTGGATAATCTTTTGAACTTCTAGTTCACATTGATTTTTACGTGGATCAAAATGAGACAGTGATTCTGCATTCTAATATATGTTTGTCTTTTTTAGACTTCAATTTAGCTCCCCTTAATTCATTGAAATTTGTCTCATTAAACTGATAGTCGGTAAATCGTGCCTTAAAGATGTCACCTGTCATAGGTTTCAAAAATTTAACAAGCGACGGAGATTCGAATCCCTCATAAATCCCCAATCTTCATTGCTGCCCCATTTTAGTACAGTGGCCCGGATATATTAGAACATAAACTGCACACCCAAAAATTCTTAAATGAGAGATTTATTTCTTGGCCACTGATGAGTCGAATTCTCAACTATTTATCTCTCCATTTATTAAGAGTTTTGGTTCGTTCTTCGACATTTTCGTTGCCATTTAATCCTCTTCTTGGCCTTGTAAGTGCAAAATTGCATTCCACCTCGGTGAGAGCCTCAAAGATCAAGTTTCGGCAAAAAGTTGAAGTTTCGGAGTAAAATATGGAGTTTCGGGCAAAACAGGACAGACCAACCTTTCCGGCTTGTTTTGCATGCCCAGATCGCATACGGTGTCCAAATGGGTTGATCTATAGCTCGATGGAAATCTTACTCAAAGGGCTACAACTCTTCAGTTTACTCGAAGACCTAATTCGGACATTAAGATTGTGAAAAAGCCACCGGAAGCTCGCCCGAGCTCCAGGAAGCCCGCCCGGGCCTCGCGCATGAATCACACGGAATCCTCTGAGCTCGCCCGAGCTCCACCAAGCTCGCTCAAGCCTCGCGCATGCATCACGCTGAGGGCTCCAAGCTCGCCCGAGCCTCACCCCAAAGTTTGGTTTTTTAACCCACGATTATAAATAGCCAAAAAGGGTTTTAGAGAAAAAGGGGAGAAGACTTGAATCAAATCAAGGGGTTCTAGAGAGACAAAGACCAAGGCTTCAGAGGGAGGATCATCCACTAAAGATTGAAGATACAAACGATTGAAGAAGATCATTTACACTTGATTGGTTTATTCATTCCTTGTATTTTCATCTTTTATGTACTCATACACTTGTGTTTGTCTATGAACATGATTTGTGAGTAGTCCTTTGTATTCTAGGGTCCTATGGACCTCATATGTGTTAATACTCCTTATCTACTATGAAGAAATGCTAGAATAACATGTTTTGGGTGATTGTGGTTTACTTTGATTGAATGCTCAAACTATGCACTCTAGGTGTTTGAGAAAATGTCTAAGTGTATGGTTTTGGTATATCGCTTGAGTTAAGCACTCTAGGTGTTTGAGAAAATGCCTAGATGATTAATTCCTATGATTCTTTGGTCAAGTAACCGAGAGGTGGACGCCAAAGTATCTAGATAGCGAGTCATTAAGGAATCCTAGGCTAAGTAACTGAGAGGTGGACGCCAAAGGTTCTTCAAAGCAAGTAAATCACCCTTGTTAGGTGGTGTTCACTAGCGTGACCCATCCTAGAATTGAGATAGGCTAGAACTTCACCTCCTCATAAGGATCGATTATGCAACGAGAGTTGACAATCGAGAGATATGAGTAGGACGCGAGTCAAAAATATCGAGAGATTGAGACTCGTGTGTATAAGGTATATTTTCCTCAAGTCGGAGAAGTAACCGAGAGGTGGAATTCGACTTGATAGATATGCGGGCTTTAATCTAATCATCTAAGACAAGTATCTTGTATGAAATTGAACTATTGGAGTCTAAAAACGCATATGAGTGAAGTAGTTTCCTAGAGTACACCTTTAGCCTTGGTAGTGACATTATCTCTAGATTCGTTAGATTGTTTATATAGTTTATTAACTCCACCAAACCAAACCTTTCGCGATTAGAATAGACTTATCGGAACAAAATTGAATAGTGCTTATAAGTTTAGACTTGCTCCTTGGACGACCCGGTACTTACCGGTCTTATAAATTGTTTTTGACCAAATATCTTGCTTTCGATCACATAGATTGAAGTGCAAATATTTCAACAATCAGCCACTTACAATTTACAAAGGGGAATATTTATGATTTGCAGTTGGCCTTATACGTATTGGAGAGGCAGCACGCAGTACTGTATGTCTCCAAGCAGAGTATGGTAATTTTGATTGCATAAGTAAGGGTCTAACTATCAGTTTTAGCCACTTTCTACACGATTCCGCTAGACCATTTTGAGCATGAACATGAGCAATCAGGTGTTCGATTGTAATTCCATTTGATATGCAATAGTACTCAAAAGATTGAGATGTGAATTCGTCTACTTTATCTATACAAATTTTATTAATTGTATGATCTGAAAATTGTGCTCGTAATCAAATAATTTGAGCAAGAAGCCTTGCATATTCCATATTGCGAGTGGAGAAATAACACATGTGTGACCAACGTGTCAGTGCATCAATAAGTATCGTAAAGTATTGAAATGATCCACTTGGTGGGAAAATAGGTCCACATATATCTCACTAAATCCGTTCCAAAAATGTTGGACATTAAGTCATAACTTTCATTAGAGATGGTCTTATAATCAATTTTCCTTGAAAACAAGCAACACATGAGAGGTCTTTGGACACGAGAATATTTTTAATCTTTAAAGAATGCCCATGTTGATTTTCAATGACTCTTCGGATCATTGTTTTTTTTATGAAGGGATACAACGATACAATACATTTCAATACATATCCTCTAATACATATATATTGCATCTCAGCCAACTCCTGGAATCATTGGTACATATATATCCGCCGCTTGAAGCACAGGCCAGGTTTGGCACCTTTACCATGGATCTGTGATGGACCATAATTATACGAATCATAAACACAGTTAAACCCACCAAATTAGACACTTTGTCTAGTTAACTTTTGCTTGTTAGTTCCGATATATTTCTACAGGGTATTTTAGAGCTTAGAGAGAATACATGCTAAAGAGGAGCTTTTAGAGCAGAAAAGATGTTACGAGTCAATCCAAGGTCAAGATCATATGCCGACTGAAGAAATATCAAGGATCCTGACGTTGAAGCACTCATAACAAATTAATCAGAAGAATCAGGAGAGGAATCAAGACAGTCCGGGGAAGAAACACATTGACAGTTTTGTGAAAAGACTGCACAAAACTGTACAAAACTCACACATGGGCAAAGTGACCGGCCACTTGATGAGAAGGTTGCCAAGGGAGGAGCTCCTCCCCTTTCCACCACCCACCACCGGCGGCTTTTGGCCACCATGACCGGCGGCTCCTCCTCCTCCTCCTCCATGTGTTTCCATCCAAGCCACACATCTCCAAAACTTGCTCTCCACTCCTCCTCCATGGATGATTGCCATGTGGTGGCTCCTCCTTCCTCCTCCTTGGATGATGCCATGTGCTTCCATCTCCACCACCCATCTCCTCCTCCCATGGCTATAAATACAAACCTCCCCTTCACTTGTAATACACACAAAAATATGGAGAGCTTCTCTCTCTACAAAATCTCTCTAGAGTTTGGGCACTAATCATGTAATATTACTTTGGAATCAAAGCATGATCCTTGGCACTTCAACGGTTGTAAGTCTTTTTATTTATTTAAATTGTATTTATAAACTCGTGTTTATTTCCAAGTTCATAGTTATGATAACCACTGCCATGATTAGTAGCTAAACTAGTTATTCGGTTGAAGGGGTGTGCTTGTATTATAAATGTTTTAGACTTTACTCTTAGTATACCTTTGTGTTCGATACTTGTTCTATGTGCCATATATCAAGTCAGAGTTTCCAAGGTTGAGTGCCTGACAAGCAAAAAGCTCTTCCGTGGGAATTCGTGAACATACTCGGTAAGTGGAAGCTGTAACAAGCAAAACTTATTGAGGAGTTCGGCTTATCTTAAAAATCATTTGGAAACTGGACCAAAGGGACCAAATGGATGCACTTACCGCTAAGATACTTCGAAAGGAGGAATTAGTTTTGCTTAGAACAAGTGTTTTAAATGATGTTGCAAGTCTTGTGCTAGGAATAGCCTCGATTCATCTTTGAACATTTAGCATGATCATTTCAAGTGTTCTACACGACGTTGCAAGTCTTGTGCTAGGAATAGCCTCGATTTTGAATGCTTGGTATGGTCATTAGCGGTCAATGATAAACAAATATGATACAAGGCCCCTAAAACCGAATACTTTCCTCACAGTCCATTATCAATTATTGTAATTTACTTTCAGTTCTCAAATCACACTCAAACCCAACCCCAATTGCATTTAATTTCTGCATAAGCTTCATTAAAGAACAATTAATCCACACTGACTCCCTTGGGTTCGACCCCTACTTACCACTTACTACCCAGTAGTAAAGTCGCGAGTAGCGGTATTATAAATTTATTCTTGACGTTTGCACATAACGACTGTGCATCCATCAATCTGCTCACATCTACCCCGTAGTCGCTTGTGCATTTCTCGACATTTGAAGCACATGCCACATTGGCACCTTTACCATTGCAAGCACGTCCATCATGATGGACGCATAGTACCTCCACAGGGGAGGAACAACATCCACGCGAGGCGTGGAAGAGGAAGGCATCCACGAGGGATGAAGGAAGCATCCACGCACGAGGTGGGACGAGGAAAAGGGAAAGGAAAAGGAAGAAAATTGGTGGCCCCAGGATTCGAACCCAGTGCGCGTAAGGATCCAACCATCTTTTAGGTGGACTCCTTACCCAACAGGCCACCACCCATGTTGGCTGTTCGGATCATTGTTGAACATACCAGCTATTCAATTTTGGTTTATCACCATATATATGATATTTATGAAAATATAATATAATCCAAAATTATATGACTGAATCTTTTTATTGCCTTTTTCTTTCTGAGACCATTGCGTGATATACAAAATTAAACGTCGTTTTCATTTATTGTCTCAACAAGATAGTCATTCGGCATATATCGTTGAAACTAAAAAGGTTTCTCTTTGATCTGGCTGAAAAATTACATTTTTTATAATAAACAGTGTACCATTAGGTAAAACTATTTATGCTTCTCCATAGCCTTCAATAAGATTTGATGCACCAGATATTGTATTAACATTAGTTTTGGCTAATTTAAGATGCGAAAAATATATTTTATCACTCAACATTGTGTTTTTTATAATAAACTGTTCGTCAAATTTAGCAATGCACACCATCATCTTTCATCCTAATTGAGAGACTAGCATCAATATCTCTAGATAAATAAGTGAAGTGGTGAATTCCTCTTTATCACTTAATATAAGATGTTGTATATTACTCTCTTCAAGGAGCAGAATATATTTTACACTCATACATCGTCTTCGGGGGATGATTTCAATTATCTAATAAGGATAAATATAAATGGTATGTACTCATCTACTTTCAAAAATCAAATAATATAAGATGTGTGTGCATCTACATCGGAAGATGAGATACATATCTTTATTCATAATATTTTCACCGCATAACTTCATTTGAGAAGTGATTTTTAATGTGCAAAGAAGACTTGGCGGAATTGTACTCACTTACACTTTTATAATATTGCAAACGCAAATGCATTCAATCAAAACAAGTTTTAGGAAGATCACTATCCGATTTTACGTGATCATACCTTTCCTTTAAAACCTTTCAGGAATCTTGGATTGTCAAATATTTACATAGATCCATCATGAGGATGATGACAAATAACTATGATGGCTCTTTCCTTTTTTAGGTTACTTATTTTATATTATCTTAAAGATACGAGGCCTTAAGACGGATTTCATGAATATACACCGAATAATTATTGCCAAAATTGTCAATTGTATTTAACTTAAGCTCTATAACATTTGACATTGTGACTTATTATGATAAACATAACGTGAAATAATTAATTTATAAAAAAATGAAATAATAACTTAGGGTTGAGATCCCATGAAAAGTATTAAATTTGATAACAAATGAGAAGTAATCACAACCATTCAATTTTTGATCCAACAACCTTTATTTTTCTGATTTTTTATATCTTAATATCTATATTATATATGTTCGTAAGGACATTATTGTAAATTTGTATCCATGTAATTACCGGTGTTACGAATTTTGTTCTTTAAGTCTACGAATTTTGATCTTTAAGTTTTACTATTTTTACATTACGAATTTTGTTCTTTAAGTCTACGAATTTTGATTCTTTAAGTTTTATTTACATTACAAATTTTGTTCTTTAAGCTACGATTTTTTATTACTTCTCATTTCTCACCAAATTTGTTACTTCTCATATGATCTTTTCCCTAATAACTTGATGCATTTGTCACATAAAATTAAGTATGGCAGCTGAATTAAATAACAATGATTAGAAGAAAATATATATAATCTAAACATAAAAGAAAATGATTAGATGAGTGCTACAAACACAAGTCACCAAATAAGTTTGGCAACATATAACATGTCTAGATGAAAATATACATTGTAGACTTAAAATAAATTGATTCAAAATATACATGCTATAAATATAAAAGAAATTGACTTAAAATATACATTCTATACTATAAACATAAAAGAATGTTAGGCGTTATAGAGAATTTTCCGAATTGGACTCAAATGTGTCATCATCGCATCTACTGAGAGTAGGGAGGAAAATAATCTTGTATCACTGATGGGGCATATTTATATGACTCGTTGAATCAGTTAAACCCACCAAATTAGACAATTTATCTTGACATCTTTCACTTGTTAGTCCCATTTTGCTCTACAGGCTATGTTGAGGTTTAGGGAAGAAACCAGCTTAAAAGAGGAGTTTTATGCCAGAAACAAATTACAAGTTGATCGGGCCAGTCGGTGACCGAGGGACCCAGTCAGCGCCCGAGAAAGCCCCAGGCGTGGCCGAGCTTCAGTACCGGGCTGCGATCGAGAAATACCGGGTCGCGTCCCAGGTCGATATCCGAGCTGTCTCGACTGAGGCCCGAGAGTCAACACCGAAGAAATAAGGGCGCGCCCCAGAACAGTGCCAGGCATCACTGCTGTGTGCTCGCAGGCGCGCTAAGGTTCATAACCGAGGAATGCCGAGCGCATCCGAGACAAGCGCCCGAGCGTATCCGAGACAGGCGCCCGAGCGCATCCGAGACAGGCGCCCGAGCGCGCCCGAGCGCGCCCGAGGCAAGCGCCCGGCCAAGCGCCCGAGTAGAACTTTTTTCGATCAAAACTCCGGCCAAATTCCAGCTACTTGCTAGGTCCGGTGCCCTTTGGAAGCTACCAGCTCACAGAGCAGCTGGCCCTTGGAAGCAACTTGCTCAATGAGCAGCTGGCTCTTCGAAGCTTCCAACTCAATTTGCGCCTAACCCTTGTGAAGAGGAAAGCCCCACAACTCACCACTTGGCACCAGCTTGCTTGTTACGGTTTGCTTAAGGATGAAGGAAGCCATAAGAAGACCACACGCACCAGCTAGTTTAATGACGGCTAGCCAATGGGAGCCTTCTTTCTCCATGAAGCAACCGCCCATCTATGCCTATAAATAGAAGAACCCAAGAGGAAATATGTGTGCTTGTTTTCGAAGACAAAAGGGTTCGTGTAGGTAGAGAGGGAAAGGAGAAGTAGCATAGTTAGAAATCCCTCATCTTGTACTCCCCTTGTTCGAAACACTCACTTGAATTCAAAGGCTTCGACTACTTTCTACTTTTTTTCTTTGTATTTTCCTTGCGATGACTATGATATTCACTTCCATGAGTATTCGTAGCTAAACCGTTCATTCGGTCAAGGGAGCTCTTATGCTATGAAACCGTTCTAGACCCTTGTTTTCATGTTACTTAGTGTTTACGCTAGTTCTTGTGCCTTTGGGGTGAACACAACGAGGTTGAGTGGATGCTTGAAATGGCAAAGCTCTTTCGAGTAGTTCATTCCCTCCATAGTCGCTTGGTTTGTTCGGAAATGACTGATCAAGCGATTGCACTTAGGTTAATATACCTTGAAATAGGGTATTAGCCTAGTTAGAACTAGTAGGCTTGTCTTGAAATGGACTAGCTGGAGGAGCAAGTGCTTGAAATGGCATTGTTTGGAGTTATAGCTTGAACTGGAGTAACTCACTCCTTATGACACTCAATAAAATCCTTGGAGGTCGATGATGAACGGGGACATAATATAAGGATCCCAAGACCGAATCTCTTCTTTTGAAAACACCCCCGCACTTTTATTTACTGTTGTTACTTTCTTAAGACTTGGACCTTCAAGCACTGTAAAGACTTGGACCTTCAAGCACTGTAAAGACTTGGACCTTCAAGCAACTTTAATTTACGCACTTAACTTTCAGTCATTACCTTTCAAGTATTTATTTTCAGCACTTAACCTCAACAAAAAAACCCCAATTGTCTTTTCTTTATTTATCGCTTTCAAAAGAACAACTGTTTCCAACCAACTTCCCTTGGGTTCGACCCCTACTTACCGCTTGCTATCATTAGTGAGCCACTAAAGTAGTGGAAAATATAAATGTAAAATTGTAGGTCACGACGACAGCCTGTCAAATTTTGGCGCCGTTGCCGGGGAAGTTAGTGTATTGGATAGTTGTTCCTTTTCTTTTTCTTTAGTTTTTGCCCGTTAACCATGTCTCGTATAGGAAGCCATCACGAGGACGAAGAAATTGACGACGAGGTGAACTAGGTTGTCCGAGATAACGAGGGACTGCCCCCATTTATAGACGACCCGGAACAGCTCATCCGGAACCACAATCGAGCGATTCGGGAAGCAGCCCGGTTAAATCAAGGGATGCCCGAAGGCAGAGTTGGAGCCGCGCCGAGGCAACACCCGAGGCAACACCCGAGACAGCCACCGTTACATCGACAAATGCCGAGGCAACACCCAGTCTTCGACGAATACTATGCGGACGAAGTTCTCCGTGAACCTACCATGGGAGAGCTCTCGGCGCCCGATTTCAGGACCCAGCCGTGGTGCATAGACGAAGGCCCGGACCTAGAGAATATTGCTATAAACAAATCGGTGGTCCATAACTTGCCAAAGTTCTCGGGAAATCAGGGAGAATCGGCTACTACTCATCTTCAACGTTTACATGGCATTTGCCAAAATTTAAAACCTTATGTAGTAGATGTGGATGATTTTAAATTAAAAGCATTTTATTTCTCCCTTAGTGACTCGGCTAACGATTGGTTCCTCTCCTTACCTTCAGGTAGCATTCGAACATGGGCCCAAATGCAAAAGAAATCCTTGGATAAGTACTATCCAGCAGGAAGGGCGATGCAAGTGAGGAGACAATTGCAAGAGATAAGGCAAGGTCCTAATGAGACCATGTACGAGTACCTAGAAAAGTTCAACCACTTGGAGCGAAGTTGCTGCACTCTTAGGCTACCCGAGAAACTCATCATCGAGTACCTACTTGATGGACTAAAGCCTCTCGACAAAAGGCTCCTAGATGCCTCGGCTGGAGGGTCGATTATGAACCTATCATTAAGCGGCATCAGGGAGCTTGTCACCAGTGTTGCGGAGAACGCCCGGTTTAGGGAAGAGACGACTCGGCAAGAAGAGTTTTCCCGCACCAAGAACGTGGCAAAGGCCGAGGTACCGATGAGTTCCTTGCCCGAGAAAATGAAGCAGATGAAGGAGATGATGATTCAGCTCCTACGAAGGCAGCCAGCTCATATGAGGCCTTGTGAGTTTTGTGGTGCTTTGGACCATAAAACCGACACTTGCCCGGCGTTGATGGAGAATGACCCAGAGGAAGTGAACGCAATAGGTGGATTTCAAGGGTACAACAACAGCGACCGAGCGGGACCGAGTCGGCAGTTCAGGCAGGCGCCCAGACAAAATTGGCCGAGTGACTCGAGGCAGTTCGGGCAGGCGCCCGGACAAAACTGGCGATACGACAACAATGCCCCGAGGAGAACGCAACAGGCCGCGCCTCAACCAGCTCAGCAATTCTATCAACCGCCTCACCGGCAATACAACCAGGGCAGACCAGGCCAATATCAGCCGAAGGGACCGAATCATTACCAGGCCGGTCCGAGCCAGCAAGGCCCGAGTAAGCCACTCGAGGAAATTGTGAAGGACCTGTCCAACACGGTGCATCAATACATGGCAAAAACCGATGGAGCAATAGCAGAATTGGGCAAGAAAATGTCCCAGCTGGCCACCGAGGTGTCCGAGCTAAAAAATGAATCCGGTCGGCTCCCCTCGCAAACGATCCAAAACCCAAAAGGGATTGTCAACATGATAAAGACATCGGACGTAAAGGCGGCGCATGAGGAAGCAGCTCAACTGATGAAACCACGGCGTGGGGCTGAAGCTTACAAACCTACGATCAAGCACTATACCCGTAGGCGCCGACCGAATTGGAATCAAGAAGAAGACCGGCCCGGTGATGGCAAAACTTGGGTCACACATGCGGATAATGGGCGCTATGCATTTACCGTCAACATGACACCACCACCGATCACACACTTCGACGTGCCACCATCTGGGTGGGATGATGAGGGTCAAGAGTCGTCTTACCCGATGAAGACCATTGCCTCCAAGGATCGTGCGACCCAAAAGAAAAAGGTGGAAAAGGAAATAGAATCGAGGAATAAGCAAAATGGCCTGATAACGAGTAAACCCCTCACCTGGAATCATGAGGCGCAGCTGGACACAAGCAAGGACCCTGGGGCTTTTACAGTCTCATGTGGTATAGGCAAGATCCAAGTTCATCATTGCCTAATTGATCTTGGAGCTGCAGTGAATGTCTTGCCTTACCCCCTATTTTGCTCACTGGGGCTTGGTCCATTAAAGCCACCAAAGTTATCTCTCGAGTTAGGGGATAAGTCGTGTGTCCAGCCAGTTGGAATGCTAGAAAAAGTAATGCTCCATGTGGAAAAGCTAGTCGTTCCTACGGATTTTTATGTGATACCAATTGGGAATACCAGCAAGGACGACCCTCCAACACTCATATTAGGGCGACCATTTCTCTACATCACAAAGGCAAAGATCGACATGAGCGAAGGCTCATTATCCCTCGCCTTTGGCGGTAAAATTTTAGACATCAACGTCTATAACAGCCGCCCGGGTACAAAGAAACCACCAGAACCGTCAAGACCAGGCCCGAGCACATCTCGTCACAAGAGTTCGGGGAGGGTCAAAGCAAGGATCAATGCGAGAGCAGCGGCTAAATTCGACCTAGCCGAGCCACCAGACCCGACGTAAGCAAGGTATCGTCGAGCCAACGACGTTAAACAAAGGCACTTGCTGGGAGGTAACCCGGCACATTTTTTGGTTTCATACGGCATTTTATTTTAATTTAGGTTTAAATCGTACTCATCCCCTCGCATTTGGAAGGAATTTGATCTTTTGTGCAGGAACAGGAGTCGCGCTCGAGAATGACCGGGCTTCGCCCGGGAAAGACCGAGTCGCGACCAAAAAGTACCGGGGACGCGCCCGAGGAACACCGAGGCGCGCTCGAGAAATCCAGTTTCCTTGCCGAACTTCCTCGAGCTTCAACCAATTCTGGCCAAACCAAGGGCCTGCCGTTTGCTCCTATGTCCATGACATGGCAGCAACGACACCACAAGGGAGTTCGACTCTTTTCCTCTTATGTCATTTCCTTTCCAAGTCCCCTTATTCTTTTTGACTTTTGAACCAAGTCGTGTCGCGAGGCACGGCTTTGTTCGAAAGTGTGGGGTGAGTCATTGCACATAGTAGTCAACATGTTTTCCTTAATTTTTATCTTTTTGCAACTCTTGAATATAAGCTTCATGATGTGAAATAGATGGATCCAAATTCATGCATGTCCTTGTGAGATCTAAATTGCGTTAAAACTTTAGAACTTAACTTCTCATTTGTCCTTACGTGCCGAGATAAATAGGGATGTGGAGTTGGCAGAAAACGCCCTAGAGAGGTTGGACAAGCACTCGAAGGGCCGGGTCTCACTATATGGTTATCCGAAGTTAGTGGAGGTTAGCACTTCGGGTTACTTGGGTTTCGAGTAGACTCCGCCATGCAGCGTTTATGCAAGAGGCGGGACGGGAATCAAACCGTCCTATCTCTAGTTCGAGTAGCCGGGAAAATAGCCGGGCGACCCTCGTCTTGACCCGCGCGAAAGGACAAGGATGAGAAAGAGCAGGGATGCATTTCCATATGCTCTCGGGCAATGATTGGACCTCCCAAGAGTGAAAACGAACAAGCAGTTCACAAAAGAGCAAAGCTCGAGAAATCAAAGGCCAAAGGCCAAATTGTGAAGGTTTTAACCAAAGCAAAAGTGAAGCATCCAAATTCAATATCAAAGGCCGAAGGCCAAGTCACTACAAATGCTGTTCTTCCAAACAATGTAAAAGACTCGACCCATTTAGCCCGAATAAATCATGTGCTAGAGAAAGCTACGGAAGATAACCATATAGCCGAGTCCGGTCCGAAGAGTGCGTACAAGAACCTAAAAAGGGCTATCTCCAATACATCCAAATTGGTTTGCATCACGGCTCGGAGGTACAAGTATCAAGTTATCTTCTAAATTTTAAACACACTTTATTTTGACATCAATTGATGCATGAATAGGAAAAGTCTAGACTAGCACTCTAACATTCATGTCTAGGATTTTTAAATGTTTAGTTGCCTCTTCTCACTAGCCTTGTTCGGGACGACCAAGTATAAGTATGGGGTGATCTGATGGGGCATATTTATATGACTCGTTGAATCAGTTAAACCCACCAAATTAGACAAATTATCTTGACATCTTTCACTTGTTAGTCCCATTTTGCTCTACAGGCTATGTTGAGGTTTAGGGAAGAAACCAGCTTAAAAGAGGAGTTTTATGCCAGAAACAAATTACAAGTTGATCGGGCCAGTCGGTGACCGAGCGACCCAGTCGGTGCCCGAGAAAGCCCCAGGCGTGGCCGAGCTTCAGTACCGGGCCGCGACCGAGAAATACCGGGTCGCGTCCCAGGTCGACATCCGAGCTGTCTCGGCTGAGGCCCGAGAGTCAACACCGAAGAAATAAGGGCGCGCCCCAGAACAGTGCCAGGCATCACTGTTGTGTGCTCGCAGGCGCGCTGAGGTTCATAACCGAGGAATGCCGAGCGCATCCGAGATAGGCGCCCGAGCGCATCCGAGGCAGGCGCCCGAGCGCATCCGAGGCAAGCGCCCGGCCAAGCGCCCGAGTAGAATTTTTTTCGATCAAAACTCCGACCAAATTCCAGCTACTTGCTAGGTCCGGTGCTCTTTGGAAGCTACCAGCTCACAGAGCAGCTGGCCCTTGGAAGCAACTTCCTCAATGAGAAGCTGGCCCTTCGAAGCTTCCAACTCAATTTGTGGCTAACCCTTGTGAAGAGGAAAGCCCCACAACTCACCACTTGGCACCAGCTTGCTTGTTACAGTTTGCTTAAGGATGAAGGAAGCCATAAGAAGACCACACGCACCAGCTAGTTTAATGACGGCTAGCCAATGGGAGCCTTCCTTCTCCATGAACCAAACCGCCCATCCATGCCTATAAATAGAAGAACCCAAGAGGAAGTATGTGTGCTTGTTTTCGAAGACAAAAGGGTTCGTGTAGGTAGAGAGGGAAAGGAGAAGTAGCATAGTTAGAAATCCCTCATCTTGTACTCCCCTTGTTCGAAACACTCACTTGAATTCAAAGGCTTCGACTACTTTCTACTTTTTTTCTTTGTATTTTCCTTGCGATGACTATGATATTCACTTCCATGAGTATTCGTAGCTAAACCGTTCATTCGGTCAAGGGAGCTCTTATGCTATGAAACCGTTCTAGACCCTTGTTTTCATGTTACTTAGTGTTTACGCTAGTTCTTGTGCCTTTGGGGTGAACACAACGAGGTTGAGTGGATGCTTGAAATGGCAAAGCTCTTCCGAGTAGTTCATTCCCTCCATAGTCGCTTGGTTTGTTCGGAAATGACTGATCAAGCGATTGCACTTAGGTTAATATACCTTGAAATAGGGTATTAGCCTAGTTAGAACTAGTAGGCTTGTCTTGAAATGGACTAGCTGGAGGAGCAAGTGCTTGAAATGGCATTGTTTGGAGTTATAGCTTGAAATGGAGTAACTCACTCCTTATGACACTCAGTAAAATCCTTGGAGGTCGATGATGAACGGGGACATAATATAAGGATCCCAAGACCGAATCTCTTCTTTTGAAAACACCCCTGCACTTTTATTTACTGTTGTTACTTTCTTAAGACTTGGACCTTCAAGCACTGTAAAGACTTGGACCTTCAAGCACTGTAAAGACTTGGACCTTCAAGCAACTTTAATTTACGCACTTAACTTTCAGTCATTACCTTTCAAGTATTTATTTTCAGCACTTAACCTCAACAAAAAAAAACCCCAATTGTCTTTTCTTTATTTATCGCTTTCAAAAGAACAACTGTTTCCAACCAACTTCCCTTGGGTTCGACCCCTACTTACCGCTTGCTATCATTAGTGAGCCACTAAAGTAGTGGAAAATATAAATGTAAATTTGCAGGTCACGACGACAGCCTGTCAATCACTACCTTGAAAGTTGGATTTCTTAGAGTAATGGTGCTGATAACGTGTTCTGAAAATATGAATATTGTGGATGAAACACAAATGGAGAAGACATGAAGAGAGAAATTTAGAAAATTGTATTACTCTTTGTTTTTATATTGATATGGTGTTCTATAAATGTCATCTATTTATAAGGTTACATGGAGGCAACTAATAAAGATGGAGACCTAGACGGCACACTTTTGGGCACATCATTGGACATTTCATGAGGCACATCAGTGGACACATCAGTGGACACATCGAAAGGCTCAGAGTCATTTATTTTTCTTCTAGAGAGCCCAAAATGCAATCAAAGTAAGCATCATCCAACATAATGATAATATTTATAACAAAAACAAAATAATTTTCTATTTCCAAAAAAGAGTGAATTCTTCTTCTCTATAATTCTAAAACTTAGTTAAGATAATAAATGTCTCCAAAATAATTATACTGAGTAATGATGTTGCATAATTTTTCGAAAGAGTACACTACAAATTTTGCACAATTTACCGGCGAAAGTTTCAGGCGGAATTCCGGCAAATAAAGTTTTCCCCGGATATATTCCAGTGCGATTTCGGCGTTATTTCGGGAGGAAAATTCGTACAGAAAAAACTGTTGAATTTCCGGCGGTACTCCGACAACACTTATTCTGGCGACATAAATGCCCCCGGAATTTTGACGCAATTTTTACGGGGCAATTTCGATGATACTCCGGCGAGGGAAAAAATGCATAAAAAATTCGAGAATTTTCCGGCGACATATATTCCGGCGACACAAATCCGCCGGAATTCCCCCTCCCCCCCCCCCCAAATATCTGGCAGATTTTAGACAAATTTCCGGTGATATTCCGGAAAAATTTATTCCGGTGAACACAAATCTGTCGAAAATTCCCCGAAAATATTACTTCACATCTCGGTCAAATTCAACATCGCTTGCACTCAACCAAACACATCAACTTCGCCACTTGTGCTCTCAGCAACCCAAAATCATCTCCATCCGCCGGGACGAAGCGTTCCAGCCCATAAGCCCTGGATTGTTTTACGAAGCTCATCAACAACACCAAATCATCAACAACAACATCAACACTGCAATGAGCCACCAAAATGCTCTATATCGAGTCAGATCTGGATTGTTTTTATGAAGTTCAGATGTTGGACATGGGGAAATCCAGCAGTCCAGATCTGGACCGTTTCTTAAGATATCAAGGCAAAGATGGAGAAAAACGTTAAGATGTTGGACATGGGGAAATCGAGATCTGGATTGTTTGAAGAAGAGGCAATGGCTGTGCGGCAATGGCGAGAAAATCACAAGGAAAATAGATTTTTTTTAATTAGGTATTATGTTGGACATGGGGGTGAGAATCGCTGACACGCCCGTTTCTATTTTTTAATTTTAAATGTAAGGGAAAAGATCACGTAGGAAGTTGGTGTTTTGGTAAGAAATAGGAATTAAACTCAGCCATTAGATTTAAGATTCAACGCTTTATAAGAGCATATGCACCCGAGCACCTTCTGAATCGAGGGAGGAGGAGGTGCTGGAGCACCTTCTAGATAATCAGCACTTCCTTAAAATGTAGTTTATGCACCAGTCATGCAATTTAGCACCTCCTCTTACTATTCACTGAATAAAAATATTACTTTATAATTTTAGTTTATATTATAGAAATTAATAAAAATTTCCGATAAATTTTATGTAAAGTGAGCATGCGACGAATGTGTGTATAAGTTTGGAAAAATATAAAAAATAAGTAAAAATCCAAATCTTATCATTTGTATTGATGTTAAGATTTTTGATAAGATTTTGGTACAATCGGTGACTGACACGTGTATATATTAAAATAATTAAAAGTAACATAAATATGTACATTATCGTCTCAATTATCAGTTTAGATTTCCGATAAGTTTTTATCCAATAGCGTTGGCACACGTGTATTTGATAAGATTTTCTTGAAATTCCAAAAATTCTATAAATACTGGACATACATATATTTCTATTCTCACATCATCTATCACCATATACGATTTTATCTTCTTCTCATTTTATCTCCAAAGATATGGACCCTTTTGATTTCGATGGCAATAGAAGATGGTACCAACAACAAAGAAGAGAAGGTAATGAAATTACTGATTCATTCATCATGGATGCGATTACGTTGGCTACAACCAATGATGAATCCAATCCTCCCACTCGTCGTCAACCAAATATACAAAGACAAAGAGAATCAAGGGGACAAAATTTGTTGGACGACTACTTTGTTGAACGCCCAATTTTTCGAGAACAAGACTTTCGTCGAAGGTATCGTATGAGTAGTAACTTGTTTAACCGTATTAAAAGCGCACTTTGCAATTATGATACATTCTGGCATCAACGTCGTGATGCCACTGGATTGCTTGGTCTACTTCCGGAACAAAAGATGACTGGTGCTATACGAATGTTAGCATACGGAGCGTGTGCAGATCAATGCACCGAACTTACAAGGATGGGCGAGTCGACAACCCTGAAATGCATGAAGAAGTGGTGTGAACAAGTAATCGAGCTTTTCAAAGACCAATACCTTCGATCTCCAAATAATGCAGACATATCTCGACTTCTTCGTAAAGCCGAGCAACGAGGATTTCCAGGTATGATTGGCAGTATAGACTGTATGCATTGGGAATGGAAAAATTGTCCAACTGCTTGGCAAGGTTCATATACAGGTCGTAAAGGTCGCCCCACTATCATCCTAGAGGCAGTGGCCTCGTATGACACTTGGATATGGCACAGCTTTATTGGTGTTCCAGGAGCACAAAATGATCTTAATGTCTTATATAAATCAGACATATTCGATCCTCTCCTTGCTGGAATCTCACCACGAGTCACATATAAAGTGAACGGAAGCACATACGACCACAGTTATTATTTAGCTGACGGCATTTATCCAAGGTACTCATCTTTTGTCAAAACAATTCCTAATCCACAAACTGATGCAGAAAAGTTGTTTGCAAAGAAGCAAGAATCTTATCGAAAAGATGTTGAAAGATGTTTCGGAATTCTACAATCTCGTTGGGCAATACTTCGTCATGCAGGTATGACCCATCGACTAAGTGTTTTAAAAAAAATCATGTTAGCATGTATTATCATGCATAACATGATTATTGAAGAAGAATTTGTGGAGGAAGAGTTCGTCGAGCATGAAGAAGAAGATTTGCATAATCCATCTATTGCCTTTGCAATATATGATGGGCCGGTCGGTCCAAACGGTATTCGGATTCAGCATGATCCAGTTGAAAGAGCAGAAAGATCAGAAGCATTTCATAATCGACTCAATACCCTTCAATCTGCATATCTACATACACAACTACAAAGTGATTTGGTAAAACATAATTGGGTCATGGAAACCGGTGAAGAACTTTGAATGGTACTTTCAATTTCCTATGTACTTTGAGTTTCGGTATGTTTTTTCAAAATTTCTGTGCCTTTCAGTTTCAGTTGTACGCTTTAAATATGTATGTTTGAGTTGTGTGCCTTTTGGTCTGAATGTTAAATTGAAAGTTTGAGTTGTGTTTGATTGAATTTAATTCTACTTCGCATAATCAAATACTTAAACAATCAATTTGTAATTAAAACTGAAATTAAAAATTAGACAATCAAATAAATATAAAGTTACATAATCAAATTCATATTTAATTTAAAACGACATAGTGAAATTGAAATCATAAAATGAAATTATTCTAAATTGTCGAAGTTAATATTGCGATTAGGACGATAACAATTATCGAATTCTCTCGAAGTACGAGGTATGTCATCATCGTCATCATATTGTTGCATGATCTGAGCTTTTCGTTTGGTGAAATACTTTTTTGAGAGAGGAGTCATATGTTCCGTGCTAGTTTCCATGATTTTTTTCTCGTCGTCCATCCTCTTCAAACGCACTGCATCTTTTTGAATTAGTACTTCTTCGTCTCCTTTTTTCATTTGCCATGCTATATAATTTGCTTGGTTCTTCGCCATGGCTTCCAAAGCATCATCTCGGCGTTTACTTGCTACTTGTACGCCTTTTCTTTTTGCTTCCTTGGCCGCTTTTACTCCGGGCGGTCTAACCGGACTAGATGAATTTATATGATCAAATTCGGGC
The DNA here is from genome assembly GCA_033675215.1 of Rhodiola kirilowii. NCBI lineage: Eukaryota > Viridiplantae > Streptophyta > Magnoliopsida > Saxifragales > Crassulaceae > Rhodiola > Rhodiola kirilowii. The sequence goes on from CM066201.1 coordinate 53,228,411, forward strand.
GTAGAGAAATTAAGGTCTTCAATGCTTACATTTTGGTCCGCTTCATTGGTTGAAGGAGTAAATGTTTCGGACGGATCATTATTTGCATATGTTTGTGGAGTACTAGTTTCGGTATGAGCAAATGTTTGATGATCCTTCACTACATCCCAGCATGGAAAATGTATGAATTCCTTCTTCTTCTTTGAAATATACATAACTTGTGCTTTTCTTATCTGTCAATAAAAAATTTAATTAAACTCATAAAATGCAATTGTCAATATGAAATTCAATAAATATACCTCATCTTGCAAATTGCATCCGGATTCCTTATTTCTTTCTGCGTAGGAAAGACACGAACCCCAGCAGGCCAAGTTCGCCTTCAATTTGCAAAAACGAGAAGCAAGTGAAACTTGAGACCTTAATTCCGCCATAGGTTGGTTGACATTCGACTCCCAATTGTTGTAAAAGTCGATATGGATTTTTTTCCATAGATTCTCAATCTTTTGGTTCTTCCCGGTAATGGGATCAACAGATTGCCGACAATATGAGACACACAATTGTACATCTTCGGCCATAGACCAAGAATGAGACATTTTAGGAAAATAAAACTATGAAACTTATGAAAATTGGGAAGTAGAGAGATGAATGGGAGAAATGTAAATATATTTGTGTGGGATATGAGTTACAAGAAGTCTATATTTATAAATAAATGTTATGAAATTGAAAACAAATGTTACCGTTTTTTAGACAAATGTTACTGTTTCATATAAAAAAAACAACAACAAAATCCTACCGTTTGATGGAAAAATTTCTTACCGTTTGCTCTAAAAAATTTAAACAAATGTTACCGTTGGAATTTTTTTTTAAATCAAAATGCAGGCCCAATTGCAATTTTTGGCCCAACAAGCAAACACAGCAGCTGCTTCAGCAGCTGCAAATCCAGCAGCTGCTTCAGCAGCTGCAAATCCAGCAGCTGCTTCAGCAATTTCGCCAGCACCTTCTCCAACTTCTTGCTGCTGCACACAAATTTACTCAAAATCTGAGCTGGCAAGCTGCAGCACTTGCTGAAATTGAGCCCGGTGCAGATGCTCTAATGATCAACAGATTAGATTTTTAATTAAACAATAATTATGATTAAAGGGTAGAATCGGCACAGAAATAATCAACCATTCAACCCTGCGCAATCCCGTGAGAGCAAAGGAGAAGAACGAGCAGCGTTTCCAGATTTGGGTTTGCGTCTCTTCCTCGGCGGTCCTCTGCGGCTCCACGTTGGTTGGCTCCGTTTAGATCGGCGGTGAGGATGTCTGCTCTGGCGAGGCGGTGAGGGTGGATGGGAGGGGGTTTTTTGGTGTACACAGGGCTGGCTGTTGGCTGGCGGGTCGTCTGCGCCGGCGGAGGAGGTGTCTGTCCAGTGGTGGTGTCTTCGGGGCTCAGCGGCGGTACGGAGCTTGCTGGTCGGGTTGGTTGATGCTTGGGTTTGTTGCTGGGCGATTGGATGGGTCTAATCGGGTGTGATTGAGTATAGTGATTCATGGTATATCAATGGTCAGTATAGAAAGTTCAATTTCAGTACGCGAGTCGCCGCCTGTGGTTAACCCTATTAGCCCTATCATGTCGAATTCCAATCATGTCAATCCGACAAACCTAATCCCAAATCGAGGAACATGAAGACACCCAATTCGATTGGCAAACTTTACTGATTTTGATCATCTTCTGTTTCTGTGAATTTGAATTGCGTACACATTTTTTGTTATTTGATTATTTTGTTGTTGTTTTTGTGATCTGGTGAAATGATTTAAGCTTCCATGACTAAGGTTAGTGTGTGGGAAAATTGAAATATCCAGTGTGTAGTTGGCATAACCTGAGGAAGATAAACATCTTGGTGCTGGCATGATTTTTTCCTATTTGCATATAGTGAGCTGAATGGTTGAAATCTGGTACTTGGATGCCATGACGACCCTTTCATATATATTATAATTTTGTATGTGCAACTGACTTGGTTGCATTTTATGTTTTTTACAAAGGTTGTAGGAAGATGGAGATTAAAGATTTGGAATCTGATACACTAAGATGCATTTTTGCATCGCTTTGTGCATTGGAAAAGATCGATTCTTTGAGCTTGACATCAGCTGCGTCCGTTGCTTTGGCGGTGCTCTTTGTATTGGTTGCCTTTGCTATTGCATTTTTGTGAAGCTAATTGAAGGAAAAATTGAAGCTCCTCGGCTGACTCCAGACTTTGGGTCTGAAAAGGCCATATTGGACCTGCTTGTTGTAATTCCAAGCACCACTTGGGATATATGTTACTCTGCCACACAAGTTGAGGCCACACAAGTTGGGATAAATGTTACTCTGCCATCCACATTATCCATCAGCTTGGAAAACATGCATATGTTTGTATATGTTTCCAGTTGCCATAATTGTAAACCGAATCTTGTTTGAATGAATTCATTCGCATTTCTTGTTAAAATACGTAGCAGTTATGCACTGTGTTATTATAATACGTAGCAAATGGATTATAATACGTAACAATTATGTTATAATACGTAGCAGTTATGCACTGTGTTATTCATTCGCATATGACTTTGTAATTCGTAGATTGACATTCAGGATTCATATCAATAAACTTCTCATATTTTTTTATCGTGATGCTACGGATTATGATCGTGATGCTATGGATTATGATCGTGATGCTACGGATTATGATCGTGCTGCTACGGATTATGACCGTGACACTACGGATTATGATCGTGACGCTACGGATTATGATAGAGATGATACGGATTATAAATACCATGTGTGCTACACATGAGCAACATACATTGCACTGAATCTAATTATTACATTATAAGAAGTTGAGCAACATACTAGCCAAAATATGTAGTACATAATAAACTTTCCAAAATAGGTAGTACATAATATCTGCAGTACAAACTATAAAAAGTGTAGTGGGGCGGTTATCCTACAAATCAGTCAGTGCTCTGATTTATGAATCTGGATTCTTTCTCATAATATGGGTCTGGATTCTTTCTCACCCATTTATTTGCACGCTTCAACACCCCAGATTGACATTCGTTAATCGGCTGAATTCAGTTTCATTGGCTTCATTTTCGCTGGATTCCGAACTCTCTGTCTCTTCATCAATGAAAAAGAAAGATAAAACATTAGCTAATAGGCAGCTACGAATTTAATCGCTTTCATGCCATTTAAAATTGATTAGTTTTAGAATTTACTGTTAATGTGAACTTATCATTACCTTGTGTAGATAGTTTCTTTGCCTTGCCTCGAGCCTTACCACATGTAGTTCGGGCATGAAATCATCATCACTTTCGGATTCAGTAGGATGCATCTTTTAGGAGACTTTTTTTGCACCAGCTATAATGAAGTAAATATAATTATGTTATGTCAACTGTTAACAGTGCTACGGAGTACGCTTACAACGCTACAGATAATGATCCATGTGTTACGGATTATGCTTCTAATGCTACGGATAATGAGCCATGTGTTACAGATTATGCTTCTAATGCTACAGATTACATTATAGTGCTTCGGATTATAGTGCACATGAATAACTATTATAACTTTTATGTCAATAACTATTTACCAATCGTTTGCAACATGTACCTGGTTTCTTTCTGAGTTCAGATGTATTTGTGTCAATCACTTCTTTGTTCCCCTTGGTATAAGATGGATATCCCCCAACTGTAACGAGTACAACACAAGTTTGTCCTAAAACAGGTTGATTTACAAGACTACATTGAAATGAATGGAAACAACACAACACCTTTGAGAGTCTGGGTGCTTGTTTGATAAGTAATCTGTTTTCGCTTTCTATTTGGTTGGTCCTCAACAGGTACATCTTTGGCTGGGTTCCTTTTCCTCTTGCGATCTAAGAAGAAAATTTGAACATATGATTTAGAACAAAAACTACGATGATACCATTATCTGTAACTCCCTTTGCTACGAATAAAAATACACAACCAACCAACCAACAAGGCAACGTTTTTTCTCCTTCCAACACCCACTATATGCTACGGATCTTGCTGGGTTATGCTACGGATTATGATAGGCAGTTATTTTCGACAAGTGCATTGTTATTTCCGACAAATTGAATTGAAATAAATTAACCCTAAAATCGACAATTTCTGAACAACATCAAACCCTAATCGAGAAACGGAATCGCGCTGTTAGAAAACTCACCCGACGTTTGAATCGGCCTCTTCGGCGGAGGTGGCGGATGGTCGTCTTCTGTCGCCGTCTTTCGAGCCATGACCGTCGTCTTCGGAATCGTTGATTACAGTCGTCCTGTTCCGATTCGTCTTCGGCGGAATGGTCGTCCGTAGCTTCGAAGCAAAAGGGTTAGGGTTTGGTTCGAAAACAACGGGATTCGTTTTTTGGAAATTGTTGTGTGTGACGAGAATAACACTATAACCGAAAATAAGGGTGATTTTGGTATATATTATCAAATAATCGTGGCTATTGATTAACAAATATGAATGGACAGGATAAATTCTTATTTCTCACCTTAATGTCACTTCTCACCAGATCTCAACCCTTAAATGTAATTCAATTTATTTGTATTAGATAAAAGAAAAAACACAATTCATTAATAAAAAAATTAAAATAAAATCAATTTTAATTTTATTAATAAATTAGGTAATACGAATATTTAAATAAAAACAATATCCAAAATTTCCTAAAAAGCCCCCAGATCTTGTCCCCGCAATTTCCCCAGAAATATTCCGAATTTTTTCCCCGGACTTTCCCCGCAAATACACCGAAATAAATACCGCAAAATTTCCTGGGGAATTCCGGGGATATATTTTCATTTACCGGATTTGCCCCAAAATTTTCCCTGAAAACCGTCGAGATTTGTCGCCGGAATTGTCCCGAAATGAAAATTCGGGGGACATTTTGCCGGGGACATATATTTTGCCGGAATTTCCCCGGAAATTTACTGAATTCCGACGAAATTCCGGAACTTTTCCGACACAATTTATGCCCCCGGAAATTTTAATAAAATTTGTAGTGGTATGAGATATACATTGTAATTAATTATGCCGTGATGCGTATTGTCATGCAAATCCTTGAAAATTACATCCAATTTTTTTAGGGAAATTTTCCAAAATGCTTAAAATTGAAGATTAAGTTCCAATTGTACACATTTTTTAGATTGGTTTCCCAATTTATACTAGTTTTGTAAGCCGCCGTTGTCAACGGCGTCTTAAGCCTCGTGGCGTTTTTGCGCCAAAATAAGCAATCATGTGACGTAATATTGCCAAATAAGCTTAAACCGTTGTGACCAACAGCGTCTTAAGACGCTGTTGGTAGCAGCGTCTTAACTTATTTGTATATGAATGTTGTTTGGTTTGGGTTTGCATTGGGTGCAAGTTCTCGTTGGAGGAGGAGAGGATTGTGATCGAGTTGCAAGAGCAGTTTGGAAACAAGTGGGCCCGGATTGCCACGCATCTGCCTGGGAGGACTGACAATGATGTCAAGAATTTCTGGAGCAGCAGGAAGAAGAGGCTGGGGAGGGTTCTACAAGCCAAGCAAACGGCGTCGTCCATACATACTAACCAGAGCAACTCTTGTGATGAACAACATCTTCCACTCACATGGGAGGTAGGATTTTATTTATGTACTACCTATCTAACATGTGTATGTATCCAAACCTCGTGGATTTGGCTGATAATGATATGTTGCTGTCATTGAAGCTTGGGAATGAAGCATCCTCAGCACAAATGGAACAACATTGTTCGTATGTAGATCAGAGCAGTGACATGCTCCTGACAGGGCTTATGGAACCTTGTTTGATGAACTACAATCCCAACTTTCTTGGACCGGAGATGATGGACATGTCACCTGGGGGGAGGATGAATGTGGATTGTCCTGCCGCTGACTTTCCTATCCAGGTCCCATTTGCTCCTATGATGATGCTAGTTCCTTTGTCGCCTGAGAGCCAGGAGCTAGTAGCGCGGCTGGAGAATGGAGGTCTAATCAATGACTTTGAGCAGGAGGATGGGACTGGGAATGTGGGGATGGAGATGATGCTGCCACCGCACGATTGTGGTGTTGGTGGGGAGGATGATTTAGCTGCACCGAATAGTTTCTTTGATGATTTTCCGGCTGACATGTTTGATCACATTGAGTCTCTTCCAAGTCCATCCAACTGGTAAACAAGGCAGCAGCAGACTAAAAAAAAGCAGCGAACCGTAAACAAAGACCAACAACATTCACATACAAATAAGTTAAGACGCTGCTTTAACTTAAGACGCTGTTGGTGACAACGATTTAGGCTTATTTGGCAATATTACGTCACATGACTGCTTATTTTGGCGCAAAAATGCCACGAGGCTTAAGACGCTGTTGGCTAGAGCGTTTTAATGTTAAGACGCCGTTGACAACGGCGACTTACAAAACTAGTGTAAATTGGAAAACCAATCTAAAAAATGTGTACAATTGGAACTCAATCTTCAATTTTAAGCATTTTGGAAAATTTCCCATTTGTTTAGTCGGTGCGTATTTATGATGAATTTACTATATTTTTCATGCTTCGTATTTCGTAAATGTTTCCAAAGTTTGTAGTGTTATGTAGTCTCTCTTGTTGATTAAAATGGACTTTTCAAAAGAAAAAAAATAGCAAAACAAAATAATTCTCCTTTGTCAAAAAATAGAATTCTTTTACTTTTATATTAAAGGTTAGTTTTAAGACTTTGAAGGTCTCCAAAATAATAAAAACTATCATATAAAAGAGAAATGTGTTGGAAAATGTGTTTGTAGTGGGTTGAAGAAAATGGTGGTGCGCCACATTTGAGACCTAAAATTGAGCGTGGAGAACACCTCCAATCTTGTTGACAAAATTAGATTAAAATACCTTGACGTGTGAGGTATGAAATCAAGTATTGAATCGCCAAAAACGAAGCTAAATCGAATGAGTAATTGATGCTCAAAGTAGTGCCAAAAACCATGGAACTTGACCTTGGTAGGGATTGATATGGGTTGGATTTCACTTGTGTGAAAGTCTTATATCCCACATTGGAGGCCAAATGGGAACAATGTTTGTTCATATATGATTTCCATAACAAGCTTGTTAAGTTGTTAAAAGAAACTCTTCCAAAATGCCTTCGCGGGCGTGCGCAGGGGGGGGGGGGGGGAAATCATCCGGGTGAATGCCGTCAATTTTCTCAGCGGGTTGCGCGGTTCGTTTTTGGTTATTCTAATTTCGGTTTTGCATAATTAAACCGAACAAGAGCAAGTCTTCAGCGAGACTGAGTCAGTCAAAGCTGTTGGAGGCGGTTGCTGATTTTTCGAGATAAGAACTTGGACTGTTGCGTTCGGATAAACAAGACAGTTCATATCTTTTCCAAAAAGCCAGCAGCAAAACGGTTTCTCCTCTCGACTATATAAAGAAGCCTGCGCTTCAGTTCAAAACACACAATACAACACTCCTACACATCTCGTCTCTTGTTTTTTCCGATCTGTGATAGCAGAAGATCGAATAGGTTCGATCAGCAAGGCTACAGTGCTCAACGCGCTTGCTGAGGTTCTTTTATCCTGGGAAGCTTTTTGCCGTCAAATCCAGCACGGGAGGCAAATCAGCTTTAAGGACAGCGTCAACGACGTGACTGAATCACCAACTCGGTTTGCTGTCCTTTTAATATCTGTTTGTTTGTATCAGATTCTGATAACTGTATTCGTTCAGATTCATATATGCATGTTCAGATTCATATATGCATGTTCAGATTTATATATGCATGTTGGTTAATTAACATCACTGCTGAAACGGTTTATTATTGTTAGATCCGCATGAAATAAATTTATTTTCAGATAACAGACGTCCAACATTCTTAAAGCTGATTTCTGCTTCGTTATTATCTGAAAAATATTTCATACTAACAGATCTGTCTCTGTTGTAGCAATGAATTCTGAACAAGGACAAAACAATGTTCAATCTGTGGACATGGAAGGTGTCCAACATCACCAGGATGCTGCTGAGTCGGCTGCGACTACCCCACTGATGGCTCCGGCCGGGAATGGACCTGCGGGTCCAGTTCCAAATGCTATGGTGGCACAAGTGCCTGCTGCAGTTATGGCAGCTGAAAGGCCTGAGAAGTTCACTGGGTTGAACTTCACTACATGGCAGCCTAAGATGCATTTCTACCTCTCCCAATTAGGGTTGTCCCGGTATCTGACCGAGGAGACACCTACGGTGGCTGAGGGTGAGGCGGACAATCAAGTGCTCTTTGCATACAATGCATGGAAAGATGCTGAGTATCTTTGTCGCAATTATGTGATGAACTGTCTTAATGACGTGTTGTACAAGGTGTACAAATCCAAAAGTTCAGCTAAGGACCTTTGGGTGGCGCTTGATCGGAAGTACCGAACAGAGAATGCTGGCTCCAAGAAGTACCTGGTGGGACGCTTCCTCGAATTCTCAATGGTGGATTCGAAGACTGTGACCAGTCAAGTGCATGACTTGCAGTTGATCATGCATGAGATGAACGCTGAAGGAATGGTAGTGAATGAACCATTCCAGGTTGCTGCAGTAATTGAGAAGCTGCCTTCAGGGTGGAAGGACTTCAAGAATTACCTTAAGCACAAGCGGAAGGAAATGTCTATGGAAGACCTGGTGATTCGCCTCAAGAATGAAGAGGACAATCGACTCTCTGATAAGAGGACAAAGCTGTCTTCAGAAAGGGCTAACATAGTGGAGCATGGTGCTAGCTCTAAAGGGAAGAAGCCCTTAAACAAGCTTGGACCCAAGAGTAGGGTTATCAAGAAGAAAGCACAGCCGAAGTTTGCTGGAAAGTGCTTCAATTGTGACAAAGAGGGTCACCGATCTGCTGATTGTAGAGCTCCAAAGAAGAAGAAGGCGAATGTCGCCGAGGGAGATGAAGAGCAACTAGTGGCTGTGATTTCTCAGCTGAGTCTGGTGGATTCCAACCCCAAGGAGTGGTGGCTGGATACTGGAGCAACCCACCACATCTGCTCTGACAAGAATGCCTTCTCTGAGCTGAAGTTGACTGAAAATGGAGAGAAGGTGTACATGGGCAACTTGGCCACCTCAGAAGTCAAGGGAAAAGGAAGTGTGATGTTGAAGATGACGTCGGGCAAGGAGCTGAAACTGACCAATGTTTCATATGTGCCTGATGTCAGGAAGAATTTAGTGTCTGGAACCTTACTTACGAGTCATGGTTTTAAGATGGTGTTTGAGTCCCAGAAGGTCGTTCTTTCAAAGAACGGCATGTATGTGGGACGTGGTTACGTGAAGGATGGAATGTGGAAACTCAATGTAATTGCTATCAATTCTATCAATAAAAATTCTTCCGCTTACTTGCTTGAGTCATCTAATTTATGGCATGGTAGATTAGGTCATGTGAATTATGACTCGATAAGGAATCTAATGAAATTGGACTGTATACCAAAATTTCAATTTGATTCCGAACACAAGTGTGAAATTTGTGTTGAAGCAAAACTAACAAGAACATCATTTCATAGTGTTGAAAGAGACACTGAACCCCTTGACTTAATACATAGTGATCTATGTGACTTGAAATTCATGCCAACAAGAGGTGGAAATAAATATTTTGTGACTTTCATAGATGACAGTACAAAATATTGTTCAATATACTTGCTAAAGAGCAAGGATGAAGCAGTAGAGAAATTTGCCATGTATAAGTTGGAAGTGGAAAACCAACTAAATAAAAAGATTAAAAGGCTACGAAGTGATCGTGGTGGTGAATATGTAGAACCATTTGGGGCACTGTGTGCACAAACTGGAATCATACATGAGGTTACACCACCTTATTCTCCTCAATCGAATGGTGTAGCTGAACGTAAGAATCGCACTATCAAAGAAATGATGAATGCGATGTTACTTAGTTCAGGGTTACCCCAGTCAATGTGGGGGGAGGCCGTTTTGTCGGCTAACTATCTGCTAAATCGAATACCCCGAAAAAGGAAGGAGAAATCTCCCTATGAATTATTTAAAGGGAGAAAACCTGCTTACAAACACTTGCGAGTGTGGGGATGCTTAGCGAAAGTAATGGCTCCCGGTCCTAAAATAATGAAGATAGGACCAAAGACAGTTGATTGTGTCTTTATAGGCTATGCGCATAATAGTAATGCGTATAGGTTCATTGTGTATGAGTCTAAAAACTCTGATATACACAAGAACACAATTATAGAGTCTAAGAATGCTTCGTTCTTTGAACATCGGTTTCCTTATAAAGAAAAACCAGCGAGTTCACCTTATGAGATAGGTGAAGATACTACTGAAATGTATCACCAACAAGAAGAAGTATCCGAGGATGATACAAATGTGGAGGAACCAAGAAGAAGCAAAAGAGCAAGGGTTGAAAATTCGTTTGGACCTGATTTTGTAACCTTTATGGTTGAGGCGGGACCTCCTACATATAATGAAGCTATAAGCTCTGTTGATGGCCCTATATGGAAAGAAGCCATAAAAAGTGAACTAGACTCCATTATGCAAAATCATACTTGGGAGTTAGTTAATCTTCCTCCGGGATGTAAGCCACTTGATTCAAAGTGGATTTTTACTAAGAAAATGAAAGTTGATGGTACTGTTGAAAAGTACAAAGCGAGACTTGTGATCAAAGGATATAGACAAAAGGAAGGTCTAGACTACTTTGATACATTCTCACCTGTGACAAGGATCACATCTATAAGGATGATAATTGCAATTGCAGCTCTGCGCAATTTAGAAATTCATCAAATGGATGTGAAGACTGCCTTCTTGAATGGAGATCTTGAAGAAGAGATATATATGGAACAACCTGAGGGTTGTAAAGCGCCAGGACAAGAGAGAAAAGTCTGTAAACTTGTTAAGTCTCTCTATGGTCTGAAACAGGCACCAAAACAGTGGCATGAGAAATTTGACAAAGTGATATTGTCAAATGGATTCAAAATCAACGAGTGTGACAAATGTGTATATAGCAAAAACACTGAACACGGGTATGTGCTTTTGTGCTTATACGTCGATGATATTCTCATTGTGGGAAACAATGAAGAAATGGTTAAATCTACTAAGTCCATGTTAAACTCAAGGTTTGATATGAAAGACTTAGGTCTGGCCGATGTAATTTTAGGGATTAAAATCACAAGGACGGCAGATGGATTTGTCTTAAGCCAAGCACACTACGTTGATAAGATTTTAGACAAATTTGGGAAAGATAGTGTAGGAGTTTATAAAACTCCTATAGATATGAACCACCATCTGTCTAAAAACAAAGGGGAGAGTATCTCTCAAGTGGAATACTCAAAAGTAATAGGTAGTCTAATGTACTTGATGAATTGTACTAGACCTGATATTGCTTATTGTGTGAGTAGGCTTGCAAGATATACGAGTAACCCAGGTTATGAACACTGGAAAGCCATCGTGAGAGTACTGAAGTATCTACGATTTACTCGTGATTACGGTCTACATTATACCAGATATCCGGAAGTCATTGAAGGTTACACTGATGCAAGCTGGATTTCTGATATACAAGACTCAAAGGCCACTAGTGGATATGTATTCACTTTGGGAGGTGCAGCCGTGTCATGGAAATCCTCGAAACAAACTCTAATAACCAGATCCACGATGGAAGCTGAGTTCGTGGCATTAGATAAATGCGGCGAAGAAGCAGAGTGGTTAAGGAATTTTGTAGAGGATATTCCTGGTTGGAAAAACCCTGTGCCACCAATATGTGTGTATTGCGATAATCAATCAACAATTGGTAGGGCACAGAATGTCATGTATAATGGTAAGTCTAGGCACATACGTCGAAGACACAATACCATAAGACAACTTCTCTCATCCGGAGTCATAAGCATTGACTACGTGAGGTCCAAAGAAAATATATCGGATCCGTTAACCAAAGGGTTAAATAGGGACCAAGTAGAGAAGACAACTAAGGGAATGGGACTAAAGCCTTTTGATTGCTAAAATCAAAGCATAGGCTTAAGCCCTTGGGCTATAAAAGTTGAGGCAAAGGAAAACCCTACCATGATGACTGGAGATCCCAAGAACTTGGTTCAAAGGGACAACCTACCTGCTAAGACTGTGTGAGGTCACTGTGGGGGGTAACACCCCAATCCTATTCCCAGATAAAACAGTGACTCCTGCACGAGGCTAAGCTCGAAGCTTTTAATGATTCTAGTAATTTGAATAGTGAGATTCAAATGGGTAATGCAGGATTACTTTAAGAAAGAATCACCTATGTGAGAGAGAAGTGGGGTCGCTTCAAAGGAGAATTCAAAGGGCTTAATTCTTTAGAAACTCTTGCAGAACCAGGAAAGGGGTATCACGACCAAAATGAGCCCACCAGTAAGAACTGAATAAGATCAGGATAATATCTGTGGAAACTTGATTTCGTTTACAGTATAAGACGAACAGTTCAAAGACATCAAGTCTACTGAATAGTCAGTAAAGAGATCATGTTATCTCAATGGAAGGTTCAAAGGGGTAACCTACCTATCCTGTGCAGATATTATCCGTAGAAGCTATCACCACTTCGTGTCGAGTTGATTATCGAGGATTATTGTTTTATTTGATTTCACCACTCGATTTTCTTCATGTGGGGGATTGTTGGAAAATGTGTTTGTAGTGGGTTGAAGAAAATGGTGGTGCGCCACATTTGAGACCTAAAATTGAGCGTGGAGAACACCTCCAATCTTGTTGACAAAATTAGATTAAAATACCTTGACGTGTGAGGTATGAAATCAAGTATTGAATCGCCAAAAACGAAGCTAAATCGAATGAGTAATTGATGCTCAAAGTAGTGCCAAAAACCATGGAACTTGACCTTGGTAGGGATTGATATGGGTTGGATTTCACTTGTGTGAAAGTCTTATATCCCACATTGGAGGCCAAATGGGAACAATGTTTGTTCATATATGATTTCCATAACAAGCTTGTTAAGTTGTTAAAAGAAACTCTTCCAAAATGCCTTCGCGGGCGTGCGCAGGGGGGGGGGGGAAATCATCCGGGTGAATGCCGTCAATTTTCTCAGCGGGTTGCGCGGTTCGTTTTTGGTTATTCTAATTTCGGTTTTGCATAATTAAACCGAACAAGAGCAAGTCTTCAGCGAGACTGAGTCAGTCAAAGCTGTTGGAGGCGGTTGCTGATTTTTCGAGATAAGAACTTGGACTGTTGCGTTCGGATAAACAAGACAGTTCATATCTTTTCCAAAAAGCCAGCAGCAAAACGGTTTCTCCTCTCGACTATATAAAGAAGCCTGCGCTTCAGTTCAAAACACACAATACAACACTCCTACACATCTCGTCTCTTGTTTTTTCCGATCTGTGATAGCAGAAGATCGAATAGGTTCGATCAGCAAGGCTACAGTGCTCAACGCGCTTGCTGAGGTTCTTTTATCCTGGGAAGCTTTTTGCCGTCAAATCCAGCACGGGAGGCAAATCAGCTTTAAGGACAGCGTCAACGACGTGACTGAATCACCAACTCGGTTTGCTGTCCTTTTAATATCTGTTTGTTTGTATCAGATTCTGATAACTGTATTCGTTCAGATTCATATATGCATGTTCAGATTCATATATGCATGTTCAGATTTATATATGCATGTTGGTTAATTAACATCACTGCTGAAACGGTTTATTATTGTTAGATCCGCATGAAATAAATTTATTTTCAGATAACAGACGTCCAACAAAATGTTGTGTCAAAAAATGATAATTGGTAAAATCTTTTGTCACTTACTTAAAATAAAACCTTTTATCAGCTATAAATATTCATATACAAAATATCCTGGAGACCAACAAGATCCAGATGAGCACCAAACATAATATCATCGTGGTTGTGTTCCTCCACCTGATGTTTTCGTCTTGGCTGGCAGAATGTAAAATCAAAGTGGAGATCATCAACTTTATTCCTGGGAGAGGTAATGTATCGTTTACATGCGGCTGTAACGAACACAAGGTACTAAAGAAGCATGTGTATCTTCATTAATCTTTAAAAGTTTCATGCAAGAAATCCTTGTTCGGAGAATCCAGATGTAAATGTGCAGTGAGGTGGTGGGCACTTAAGACAAGGTATTTTGATGCGTATAGGTCTCGGAGGGATAAGAGTCTATGTGGGAGTAATTGTAGATGGTATGTGTCTCAGTCAGGTGCATCGTTAGCGAATGTATCCTCGTCTCGCTACGATCCAACAATATTAGTGCAATACCGTACCGATGGGGAGAAACCTGATTATTGGATGACCAGTGTGTCACTTGATGTGTGATTATATGTGATGGAAATAAAATGTACCGATTGATATTGTCCAATAAAATTTGTTCGTGCACTTTTAAGTCAAATAAAAATAAATTTGGATTAAATAATTTAAACATTGATAACATGTATGGATTTATATTACTATTATTTTGGTAGTTACATGATTTTCACCACAAATTTTGTCCAAAATCCGGGGCAATGACATGTAATATCCAGATGTTGGTGTCATCTGGTTGAAGCTTTAATTCTAATTCCAAGACTTCTGAGCAAAAGAAGAATAATATATTTACTAATTCAAACTGAGAGTACAATTGCTTGCTCACGCAAGAAGAAAGTGCAAGACTTAGCTAAATCCATCGAAATATCCAACTCTTAGCTAAATCTATGGAAATACCAAATTTGAGTTCAATTCAACATGTCACAGCTCAAATTGAAATTATCATTGGTTTGTCTTGTTTCTAAAATTCGTTTCGAAATTTTCTGAGGTTTGCTCTTGATGGAAGACCCTCTAAATTCCCCCAAAACTGTTCTGGGGGTATTCAGGACAAGGTTTCCAAGCTTTAGAATACCCTCGGAATTATTCACGGAGAATTTATGACAAGGCATCCAAGTCCCAGATTACCTTCGAATTCCCCCGGAATTATTTTGAGTGAAATCCGGGACTTTTTTTGTAGCCGGAATAATAGTAAATACCCCCAGAGTTGCCCCTTTTTTCTATATTCTGCTGTATGTTCTCCTGGATGACCCCAAATTTTTTACGTAGGAATGACAGGCGTCGTTGTACCCGTCAAAAATAATTATTTCTTTATCTCCGACTAGCTTGTGGTAAGTCGGGTCGAATCCACAGAGATCAGTTGAGAATCTGTTTCACTAAGTATGAAAGTAACAAGGGGGGGTTTTTGAACAAGTAAAAAAATAAACACGATTAAGCAACAATGATCACTTGTCAAGATGAGCAATTGTCACACAAATTCAGGTATCAAATATCAAAGAACAGTGCAAGCTAGAACTTTCGATTGTGATGCAAGACTAAATCATTAACCCAACCGTTTTGATTTCTAATGTTTTACAACTTATAGCTCCCCGCTAGGTTGCACTACAAGTTGTCCTAGGGTGTCAATCCTAGTGGTATATTACTCGTGTCCTAGTTTGCTATCCCCGCTAGGTTGCTAGTAAACTGTGACAATCGGTATCAACAAACTAACAGAAGCTCCCCCGCTAGGGTTCCACTCATGCTAACATATCAATTCCATAGACAATGCATAGTAATATGACGCAAAACATAGAAATTCAATATGAGTCTCAAATCAAAGCATTACAATATCAAGTTCTAGCCTACACAAATGAGTTTAGCTACTCATGGGAACAAAATACATCATGAAGTTTTGAATGGAATGGAATAGAAATACTGATGACTGATGGACCATAATTGTATGCATCATAAATACAGTTAAACCCACCAAATTAGACTGTTTGTCTATCTAACTTCTACGTGTTAGTCCCGAAATATTTCCACAGGGAAATTGAGAGATAAAAGTGAAAACACGCTAAGGAGAGGATTTTATGCTGAAAAGATATCAAGAGTCAATTGAAGGTCAAGATCAAGCACTGAACGAAGAAATCTCAAGATCCTGACGATGAATTACTCAAATTAAATCCCCTTTGGACCGGCAACCGGCGGCTTTTGGGAGGCTCCTCCCCTTGTGCCACTTGTCTCCTCCACAAGCTCCTCCATCTCCACCCTTGGATGCTCCTCCACATGCCTCCATCTCCACCCTCCATTCCTCCTCCCTTGGCCTATAAATACAAGCACCCCTCCTCCCATTTGTATCATCAATCCACACACAAAAACACTTATCTCTCTAAGTTTGGTTACTTTGTAAGTTTGTTCGGTTTATGAAATAATACTCCTGTTTGTTCTTGAGTATTATACTATAGAGAATACTCCTGTTGGTTCTTGAGTATTCAGTAGGAAATTGGGAATACTCCTGTTGGTTCTTGAGTATTCCACCCCTTTCCCTCTTACTGTTTTCAAAAACCCCCGAGTATTTAGCTATGGTATCCACCTCTATGGATATTCGTAGCTAAACTCTTCATTCGGTGGAAGGTATTTTCTTGTATTATATAATGTTGTAATATCTTTTAGTTTCATTTCTTTGTATTCAAAACTTGTTCTATGTGCCATTTATAGTCAGAATTTCCAAGGTTGAGTGGATGCTACGAAAGGGCAAAACTCTTCCGTGGGGTTCGTGAACATACTCGGGTAAGTGGATGCTACGAAAGGGCAAAGCTTATCTGAGGAGTTCGACTTATCTAAAACACCACTTGGTCAATCGTAACTGTGAGATCAGGTGGATGCACAGAAGGCTAAGATACTTCGAAAGGAGGAATTAGTCTGAAGTAGAACAAGGGTTGCTTTAAACGATGCTGCAAGTCTTGCGCTACGAAAGGGCCTCGATTCGTCTTTGAATACTTAGAAAAGTTACTAACGGTTTATTATATACATGTTATAATACAAGAGTACCTAAAACCGAATACTTTCTTTCAATCACAAAAACCCCCTGTATTTACTTTCCAAGTATAACTGTCCCGATCAACCACAACCATCAACCGCTCAACAACCGGAGGAATCGCAATCACGCATCACCCACTGTAAGTCTTCTAACCCTTATCTCTTTACTTTCAGTATTTAATTTCTGTATTTACTTTTCCGCACAAAAAACCCAAAAAAACCAAAAACAATAGTTTAATTACTCGCGCTAAAATCTCAATCATCCTAAAACACGTCCCTGTTAGTAAAAGAACAACGTATCCCCCTAATTCCCTTGGGTTCGACTCCTACTTACCACTTCTACCCAGTAGTCGCGAGTAGCGGACTTTATAAATTTATTTGTACAATTTGCTCTGACGACAAGCGAATTGTCAAATTGGCGCCGTTGCCGGGGAATTAGTTAATTAATCGGATAAGTTGTTCGAATCGATACACACTTCAAAACGACCATGTCTCGCGAAGAAAGTCACCATGACTACCAGGATGACGAAGAAATAAACCTGTACGATCGAAATGATGAGATACCGCTTCCATTTATCGACGATCCGGAACAACTCATCAGAAACAGAAGAGCTCGTGATAGGGAAGCTAATAGACGAAACCAAGAACCACCCGAGGAACGAAATGCAGCTGGTCCAGTACAACCCCCTAGATATCCACCACCCCCACGCCCTCGACAAGTACGGAGACGCGAACCCGTCTTCGATAACTACTATGGGGATAACGACCATTACCGCGAACCTACTTTGGGAGAACTCAATGCACCGGATTTCAGAATTCAGCTGTGGTGTATCTACGAAGGCCCTGAGCTGGAAAATATCAACATCAACACTTCAGTGGCCCACAACTTACCGAAGTTCGTAGGAAATCGTGGAGAGTCAGCAATGGCCCATCTCCAGCGCTTACATGGTATTTGCCAAAACTTAAAACCGAATGGCGTAAACGTAGACGACTTCAAGTTAAAAGCGTTCTACTTTTCCCTCATTGACGCGGCAAACGACTGGTTCCTTTCATTGCCTTCCGGAAGCATTAGAACATGGGCTCAGATGCAGAAGAAATTCTTAGACAAATACTACCCAGCAGGAAGAGCAATGCAAGTAAGAAGGCAACTGCAGGACATCAAGCAAGGACCCAACGAAACCATGTACGATTACCTGGAAAAGTTCAACCACCTGGAGAGAAGTTGTTGTACACTAGGAGTGCCCGAGAAACTCATAATCGAGTACCTCATTGTTGGATTAAGACCCTTAGACAAAATGCTCCTGGACGCCTCAGCTGGAGGATCCATAATGAATCTATCATTGAGCGGAGTTAGGCAACTGATAAATGACGTTGCTGAAAATGCTCGATTCCTAGAAGAGATGACTCGGCAGGAAGAATTCTCCCGAACAAAAAGTGTGGCGAAGGCCGAAACACCAATGAACTCTATGTCTGAGGAGATGAAACAGTTAAAAGAAATGATGATTCAGATCCTACGAAGGCAGCCAGTTCCAGTTAAGCCTTGCGAATTTTGTGGCATGACGGACCACAAAACTGATGCATGCCCAACTTTAATGGAAGAGGAACCAGCAGAAGTGAATGCGGCAGGAGGATACCAAGGGTACAACAACAACAGCAATGACAGAGCCGGACAAAATAGACAGTATGGTCAAGCAACCATCCCGAATCGGCATAACAACTATCCTCAGAAGAACGCTCAACCATTTGTCCCCCAATCAGCTCAGTCATCCTACCAACCTCCACATCGGCAGTATAACCAGAACACTCCATCAGCGGGTCAATATCAGCAAAAAGGACCAAATCAGTACCAGACTGGCCAGCATAATCAGCAAGAACCCACCAAGTCGCTTGATGACACAATGAAGGAGCTCGCAGGAAACATAAATCAATTGGGTACTTCGCTACACCAATACCAGGCGAAAACTGACGGGGCAATTTCCGAATTAACCAAACAAATGTCCCATCTCGCCACTGCGATGTCAACGCTCACTAGCGAACCTGGCAGACTACCTTCACAGACCATCCAGAATCCAAAGGCGAATCTTAGCATGATGAAAGGGTCAAACGGAAAGGCGACACTGGGAGAAGTTGCACGATCACCAGCATACAGACTAACAAACAAGCACTTCAACCGCAGGAGTCGTCCTGATTGGAATCAAGAGGAAGACCGACCCAATGATGGTAAAACATGGGTCACGCACGCTGACAACGGACGATATGCATTCACCGTGTGTATAACACCGCCACCAATCATACACTCTGACATACCAGCATCTGGATGGGATGACAGTAACAATTTAAGGAATGGGCAGAATGGCCCAACAATGGACAGAGCCCTCACCTCAGACCATGAGCCACAATCTGAAAGAGATAAAGACCCAGGGGCCTTCACAGTCACCTGTGGTATTGGGGAAACCCAGGTTCATAAATGCTTGATCGATCTTGGGGCTGCTGTCAACGCCATGCCTTCCTCCTTATATTACTTGTTAGGACTTGGCCCACTAAAACCACCCAGGACAAACATTGAGCTGGGAGATAAATCGTGCATCCGTCCGACTGGAGTGTTGGAAGATGTTATACTCCATGTGGGAGAGCTCGTCGTTGCTGCAGACTTTTATGTAATACAAACGGGAGAAACCAGCGAAGACGACCCTCCAACAATAATATTAAGACGACCATTCCTCTACAATACTAAAGCAAGAATCGATGTGGGGAAGGGCTCATTAGCACTCAAGTTCGGAGGCAAAATTGCAAATTTCTACATTAATAATAGCCGCACGGATACAAAGAAACCGCCAGACATTATACCTATCTCAGAACGCGGTACACAGATTTCTGACCTACCAAAAAAGACCAAAAAAGCATCAAGACCAGCAGCTACAGTCAAAAGTCCCCCGACTTCTCAGAAACAATGGAAAGAAAAGACACCAAAACCATGGAGTCCTGACCTAAGCACAGCAACCAGCAAAGAACCCGGTAGAATCAATCCAGGAGCCGAGGTGAAGTTTGACCTGAGCCACCCATGGGATCCCAACCAATGATCCAGAACGAGGTACTGTCGAGCCAACGACGTTAAACAAGTGCACTGGTCGGGAGGTAACCCGACACTATCTTACTTTCTGTTATTTAAATTTCCAATAAGCGCTCTCACCCACTTTTTGTCTAGAAGGAATGTCTTTCATGTAGGAATTAAGTTTTTGGAGCAAGATCGGATCAGCCAGGCAGCTTCCGTGAATTTACCGGGCCTGCGCTGAGAGTTCGAGGCCCCAGCTGAACTCCCTCGATTATCCAGCCTCATGCCATGTCGTTCACTCGACACCTTAAAGGGAGTTCTGTTCTTCTTTTTCTTTAATGTCATTTCCTTCTCCTGTATTTATTGCATGACTTTTGAACTAAGGCTTGCCTTCGTTCAAAAGTGTGGGGTGAGAACCAACTGCATGTTTTTTCTTTTTTTTAGTAGTATCTTTTTGGAATTATGAACTTTAGAATGTGAAAAAGATAGATCATAATTCATGCATCAACCTTATGAAAATGCAAACTGTTTAAAAACTTAGAATGTAACTTCTCATTTGTCCCTTTGTGCTGAGATAACCTAGGGATGTGGAGTTGATAGAAATTGCCCTAGAGGGGCTTGGCAAGCACTTGAAGGATCAGATCAAACTATATGATTTTCGAAGTCAGTGGAGGCTGCACTTCGGGGTTCAGTGAATAATTGAAGTCAACTCCGCCAAGAAGCATCTATGCAAAGGCGAGGACGGGAATCAGACCGTCCTCTCTCTAGTCAAAATAGCCGAGAAAATAAATGAGCGACCCTCATCTTGACCCGCGCGAAACGACAAAGACGAGAGGAGCGGGGAGGTATTTCCATAGGCTTGCGGGCGATTATTGGACCTCCCAAAAAGGCTGAGAAAATGGACTAGCAAGTCACAAAGAAGCAAAAAACTCTAAGAAGAACATCAAAAGAGGCCTAAGGCCCAAAATTGTGAAGGTTTTAACCGAGCAAAAGTGAAGCACTCAAAAAAGACAGATCATAAAGCCAAAGGCAGAATCACTACAAAAAGCTAGTCCCTCGCCAAAGAAGAAAAAAGAAAATCAAAAAAAGGCTCAACTCACTGAAACCCGAATCGAATCACGTGCTAGAGAAAGCTACAAGAAAACCATATAGTGCGAGACGGTCCCGAAGGTGTAGTCCAGGAGCCTGAAAAGGGCTATCTCCCGAAACATCCAAAATAATTGGCATCTCGGCACGAAGGTACAAGTATCAAGTTTCTTCTATTTATTTACGCAGTTTAATTTGGCAATAAGTAGTAATGCATGAATTAGGAGAAATCGAGTACCACAGTCTAATTTTCATATTTCAACAAGCTTACTTAGTGCCGCCCTTTAATAGCATTGTTCGGGACGAACAACTAAAAGTGTGGGGTGATCTGATGGACCATAATTGTATGAATCATAAATACAGTTAAACCCACCAAATTAGACTGTTTGTCTATCTAACTTCTACGTGTTAGTCCCGAAATATTTCCACAGGGTAATTGAGAGATAAAAGTGAAAACACGCTAAGGAGAGGATTTTATGCTGAAAAGATATCAAGAGTCAATTGAAGGTCAAGATCAAGCACTGAACGAAGAAATCTCAAGATCCTGACGATGAATTACTCAAATTAAATCCAAATGAGGAATTATCAAAGACAGCCTGGAGTGAAATTGGACTGATAGTTTTGTAAAGACAGTACAAAATCGTCAAGATTCATCCATGTGCATTGGTGACCGGTGGCTTGGGTGAAATGGATGAGTCATTGGTTTGCTTCCCCCTCCTCCTCCATGGGATGACCGGTGGCTTTGGCAAAGGGTGGCCAAGCCACCTCCTCTTCCTCCCCTTTGGACCGGCAACCGGCGGCTTTTGGGAGGCTCCTCCCCTTGTGCCACTTGTCTCCTCCACAAGCTCCTCCATCTCCACCCTTGGATGCTCCTCCACATTCCTCCATCTCCACCCTCCATTCCTCCTCCCTTGGCCTATAAATACAAGCACCCCTCCTCCCATTTGTATCATCAATCCACACACAAAAACACTTATCTCTCTAAGTTTGGTTACTTTGTAAGTTTGTCCGGTTTATGAAATAATACTCCTGTTTGTTCTTGAGTATTATACTATAGAGAATACTCCTGTTGGTTCTTGAGTATTCAGTAGGAAATTGGGAATACTCCTGTTGGTTCTTGAGTATTCCACCCCTTTCCCTCTTACTGTTTTCAAAAACCCCTGAGTATTTAGCTATGGTATCCACCTCTAGGGATATTCGTAGCTAAACTCTTCATTCGGTGGAAGGTATTTTCTTGTATTATATAATGTTGTAATATCTTTTAGTTTCATTTCTTTGTATTCAAAACTTGTTCTATGTGCCATTTATAGTCAGAATTTCCAAGGTTGAGTGGATGCTACGAAAGGGCAAAACTCTTCTGTGGGGTTCGTGAACATACTCGGGTAAGTGGATGCTACGAAAGGGCAAAGCTTATCTGAGGAGTTTGACTTATCTAAAACACCACTTGGTCAATCGTAACTGTGAGATCAGGTGGATGCACAGAAGGCTAAGATACTTCGAAAGGAGGAATTAGTCTGAAGTAGAACAAGGGTTGCTTTAAACGATGTTGCAAGTCTTGCGCAACGAAAGGGCCTCGATTCATCTTTGAATACTTAGAAAAGTTACTAACGGTTTATTATATACATGTTATAATACAAGAGTACCTGAAACCGAATACTTTCTTTCAATCACAAAAATCCCCTGTATTTACTTTCCTAGTATAACTGTCCCGATCAACCACAACCATCAACCGCTCAACAACCGGAGGAATCGCAATCACGCATCACCCACTGTAAGTCTTCTAACCCTTATCTCTTTACTTTCAGTATTTAATTTCTGTATTTACTTTTCCACACAAAAACCCAAAAAAACCAAAAACAGTAGTTTAATTACTCGCGCTAAAATCTCAATCATCCTAAAACACGTCCCTGTTAGTAAAAGAACAATGTATCCCCCTAATTCCCTTGGGTTCGACCCCTACTTACCACTTCTATCCAGTAGTCGCGAGTAGCGGACTTTATAAATTTATTTGTACAATTTGCTCTGACGACAAGCGAATTGTCAATGACAAAGCTGCAGCTCAACTCCTTAATCTGTCTCAAGCGCTCTGGAATAAATCGGACAATCTGAATGTATGAATTTGTATCAATCGAACTGTGTGGAACAAAACGGAATGTGTGGAGCAGTCGGCTCCCCTGAACGCCCCCTATGCATATGAATCCTCATCTTTTATATATCCTTCTTCAATTCCTTCCCCCATCTTTTCGTCTAACAAGAGCCACCTTCCCGAATTCTGCCGCTTCGAATTCTGTTCCTTTTTCCTCCCGAGAAAACACAAATCGATTTTAGGAATTTCGCCAGCTGGCATTCCGCGCGGACGTCTCTTGCATTTGTTCCCCGCGGACGTCTCTAGCATTACGTAATTGTTCATACGCCGCGATGTATATCCTTAAGGCCTCCGCGGACTTCACTGATGAAAACTCTTAAGTGCTTCGGTCTTCATTTCTTTCCGCGCAAAACATCTTCTAATAGGCTCTCTTTAGCCGGTATCCCTTCTATGGTCTCCGAATGTACCTGAGAATAAAAACTACACACAGGTAGTGAAATAATATACAGATAACACTAAGAGACGGGGTTTAAACATGTAAAATAGTCGTACAACTACGACTTATCAAGGAACTACCGGTCTCTAAAATTCCGTCGGAAATTCTTCTCGGAAAAAATATCAAATTTTGTAGTGTTTATTGCGGCGTGATGGTGTGGCTTTGATTCTAAGTGTGAAATGCAAAATTTGTAATTAGTGGGTGAAATTTGAAGTGTTGAATGAGTTTCACTCACTCCAATCCCAAATCACATCGCCCGAGCCTCTCCACCACCCTAGATTTCTCTATGAATAATGATGTCAGCTCTTATTGTTCATATGTGATGTTCCCTTGTGTGGCATGTGTTTGGCAAAACGTTGTTAGACAGTTCGAGCAGGAGTTCAGGGGGAGTTCGAACATATCCTAGTACTCCTGTACAGCGTGATCAAGACGCAAAGGATATTTTCCGGAAGATATTGGGAATGAAGATTTCGTCAAGTTGAAGATGGCGTGCGACTTATTCGAACAAGATATTCGAATGAATATTCACAAGTGAAGATGGCATGACTTGCTTGGGAAAGAAGACGACTTCGTATATTCTTCCAAGGATTTGTGAAAGATATGCATCAAATATTCAGGAGTATCTCCCGAAATATTTGATGGGATTATCTTATGCGAATTAGGGTTTCGTCCGAGCATATAAATACAATGCAAAGGCAACCCTAATTCTCATCGCTTTCAAGATCAAAAATACACGAAGAAATCCTATCGATTGGAAAAGAAGAAAGCGACGGCCGTTGTGTTTTCCCCACTGGAAAAACATCGGTGTGAGCTCAGTCTGATACGTGCCATTCAGATTGACCAGAGGTGATCAAGTTCAGAGCACAAACAGAACGACCGGCTTTCAAGTGAAAGCGACCGAGCTTCAGGAAAGGTTCGAGTACGTTCGGACAGAAGGTCTGGACGAAGGGGATCAAGGGGAGTTGCGACGAACCTTGGTTGCAAATCTGAGAGACGGAGTAGTAGAGGCTAGGCAATGACAAGGTGTAAGTGTAAGTCCACTGAAAAGCTCTATACTCGTAATAAAGATTTGTTGTCCCTTTTTCGGGTGTGGGAAACCCCCCAGAGTAGGCGTAGCCGAACTGGGTTATCAATCTGTGCGTACTCGTGTTTTACTGTTCTGTTCGTACTTGTTGTGGAACTGTGGTAGAAAGAGTTCAAGGTCTGTCCAAACACAACCTAGAACACTTTCTTGAACAGGGGATATAATTTCAATGTGCCTTATTTGACTTTAATATATTTGAATCATTTTGGTGTACCATGATATGATTCTAGTGTAACATATTGGGTACCTTAGACACCTTTTGCGCATTTTGGACGTTGTATTTTATTTTCCTTGTTTGAACTCTCTTCATTTAATGCTATGATATTATTTGGTGACTCGTGATGATCTATTATCCATGTTTAACTCTTATATCTATGTCTATAACACTAATTACATTTGACCTCCCATTTGCTCTAATATCGACAAGGAAGTTATTTGCACCTTATACCTTGGACGTCTTTTCTATTAGTGGGGCACATATGCAAACGAGGGGAGTTCTTATGCGCCTTTATCTCTTTATTATTTGCGCTTAGGGAATAAGCTAGATTTTAAGTGTGGAAGTGGGTAGTCGCATAGTTCGCTCGTGTTATATCATGCGTATCATTTTTTGAATGAACACTTGCATTCATGTACTTTATCCCTATTTCATGAGTGATTTTACTATTAAAGGCTTGTAACCATTATTTTTCAAGTTCTATAAGTCACATCTACCTTATATTTTACTTTTACTTGAATTAGAGCCTAGAACCAAACTAGTTCTAAAGAATGCACATTCTTGTGAATCAATATTCATTGCATCTTTTGCATATCTAACAATCTATATGCATTTTTCATGCACGCTTTGAACTTAGTTTTTAGCAAGCACACTTTAAAATCTTCATGAAAAACCTAAACCTCTCGATTGCTTTCAGGTGACTTTCATTTCTTTACTTAGTGCCTTCCTTGTTGTTGTTTCTCGGGCACTCCATATTCACATTGGGCATATTGTCAAGTTTTAAGTGTGGAGTTAAAAGAGGGAACAAAATAGGCCTCAATTAATTATATGTTCAAAGATGGTTAAAAAAAGCCCCGACTAAAAATTTGCTCGAAAAGAGGAGTTGTGTGCTAGAAAATCAAGGTTGAAAAACTGTTAGGCGGTAATTGGGCGGAAAAGACCTTTAAAACTTAATCGGGGATTAATAGGAGATTAATCAGTTTTGAATTTTTATATTTTTGAAATATATATGTATTAATATATTATTTATCACTATGTCAATTTGATTTTAATTTGAATCAAAAGAGACAAAATCGCAAAGTAGGTTCCAATCAGAGAAGATATTCAACTTAGGGTTTCTATTGTGACACGTTTATCTTAGACAGCTAATGATCCAATTTCAAGTTTCTAAGTGTGTTATTCCGACAAAGGTAATAACCCTAAGTATCCCGACAAAGGTGATACACCACAACCTAACCCGACAAAGGTGTTAAACTTCTAGTTCTTTCCTAAACACAATAATCCGACAAAGGTATTACTAAGTGATGGACCATAATTGTATGCATCATAAATACAGTTAAACCCACCAAATTAGAATGTTTGTCTATCTAACTTCTACGTGTTAGTCCCGAAATATTTCCACAGGGTAATTGAGAGATAAAAGTGAAACACGCTAAGGAGAGGATTTTATGCTGAAAAGATATCAAGAGTCAATTGAAGGTCAAGATCAAGCACTGAACGAAGAAATCTCAAGATCCTGACGATGAATTACTCAAATTAAATCCAAATGAGGAATTATCAAAGACAGCCTGGAGTGAAATTGGACTGATAGTTTTGTAAAGACAGTACAAAACCGTCAAGATTCATCCATGTGCATTGGTGACCAGTGGCTTGGGTGAAATGGATGAGTCATTGGGTGGCTTCCCCCTCCTCCTCCATGGGATGACCGGTGGCTTTGGCAAAGGGTGGCCAAGCCACCTCCTCTTCCTCCCCTTTGGACCGGCAACCGGCGGCTTTTGGGAGGCTCCTCCCCTTGTGCCACTTGTCTCCTCCACAAGCTCCTCCATCTCCACCCTTGGATGCTCCTCCACATGCCTCCATCTCCACCCTTCATCCTCCTCCTCCTAGCCTATAAATATGAGAGCCCTCCTCCTCATTTGTATCATCAATCCACACACAAAACACTTATCTCTCTAAGTTTGGTTACTTTGTAAGTTTGTTCGGTTTATGAAATAATACTCCTGTTTGTTCTTGAGTATTATACTATAGAGAATACTCCTGTTGGTTCTTGAGTATTCAGTAGGAAATTGGGAATACTCCTGTTGGTTCTTGAGTATTCCACCCCTTTCCCTCTTACTGTTTTTAAAACCCCCCGAGTATTTAGCTATGGTATCCACCTCTATGGATATTCGTAGCTAAACTCTTCATTCGGTGGAAGGTATTTTCTTGTATTATATAATGTTGTAATATCTTTTAGTTTCATTTCTTTGTATTCAAAACTTGTTCTATGTGCCATTTATAGTCAGAATTTCCAAGGTTGAGTGGATGCTAAGAAAGGGCAAAACTCTTCCGTGGGGTTCGTGAACATACTCGGGTAAGTGGATGCTACGAAAGGGCAAAGCTTATCTGAGGAGTTCGACTTATCTAAAACACCACTTGGTCAATCGTAACTGTGAGATCAGGTGGATGCATAGAAGGCTAAGATACTTCGAAAGGAGCAATTAGTCTGAAGTAGAACAAGGGTTGCTTTAAATGATGTTGCAAGTCTTGCGCTACGAAAGGGCCTCGATTCATCATTGAATACTTAGAAAAGTTACTAACGGTTTATTATATACATGTTATAATACAAGAGTACCTGAAACCGAATACTTTCTTTCAATCACAAAAACCCCCTGTATTTACTTTCCTAGTATAACTGTCCCGATCAACCACAACCATCAACCGCTCAACAACCGGAGGAATCGCAATCACGCATCACCCACTGTAAGTCTTCTAACCCTTATCTCTTTACTTTCAGTATTTAATTTCTGTATTTACTTTTCCGCACAAAAAACCCAAAAAAACCAAAAACAGTAGTTTAATTACTCGCGCTAAAATCTCAATCATCCTAAAACACGCCCCTGTTAGTAAAAGAACAACGTATCCCCCTAATTCCCTTGGGTTCGACCCCTACTTACCACTTCTACCCAGTAGTCGCGAGTAGCGGACTTTATAAATTTATTTGTACAATTTGCTCTGACGACAAGCGAATTGTCAAATTGGCGCCGTTGCCGGGGTGTTAGTTAATTAATCAGATAAGTTGTTCAAATCGATACGCACTTCAAAACGACCATGTCTCGCGAAGAAAGTCACCATGACTACCAAGATGACGAAGAAATAAACCTGTACGATCGAAATGATGAGATACCGCTTCCATTTATCGACGATCCGGAACAACTCATCAGAAATAGAAGAGCTCGTGATAGGGAAGCTAACAGACGAAACATAGAACCACCCGAGGACCGAAATGCAGCTGGTCCAATACAACCCCCTAGATATCCACCACCCCCACGCCCTCGACAAGTACCGAGACGCGAACCCGTCTTGGATAACTACTATGGGGATAACGACCATTACCGCGAACCTACTTTGGGAGAACTCAATGCACCGGATTTCAGAATTCAGCTGTGGTGTATCTACGAAGGCCCTGAGCTGGAAAATATCAACATCAACACTTCAGTGGCCCACAACTTACCGAAGTTCGCAGGAAATCGTGGAGAGTCAGCAATGGCCCATCTCCAGCGCTTACATGGTATTTGCCAAAACTTAAAACCGAATGGCGTAAACGTAGATGACTTCAAGTTAAAAGCGTTCTACTTTTCCCTCATTGACGCGGCAAACGACTGGTTCCTTTCATTGCCTTCCGGAAGCATCAGAACATGGGCTCAGATGCAGAAGAAATTCTTAGACAAATACTACCCAGCAGGAAGAGCAATGCAAGTAAGAAGGCAACTGCAGGACATCAAGCAAGGACCCAACGAAACCATGTACGATTACCTGGAAAAGTTCAACCACCTGGAGAGAAGTTGTTGTACACTAGGACTGCCCGAGAAACTCATAATCAAGTACCTCATTGATGGATTAAGACCCTTAGACAAAATGCTCCTGGACGCCTCAGCTGGAGGATCCATAATGAATCTATCATTGAGCGGAGTTAGGCAACTGATAAATGACGTTGCTGAAAATGCTCGATTCCGAGAAGAGACGACTCGGCAGGAAGAATTCTCCCGAACAAAAAGTGTGGCGAAGGCCGAAACACCAATGAACTCTATGTCTGAGGAGATGAAACAGTTAAAAGAAATGATGATTCAGATCCTACGAAGGCAGCCAGTTCCAGTTAAGCCTTGCGAATTTTGTGGCATGACGGACCACAAAACTGACGCATGCCCGACTTTAATGGAAGAGGAACCAGCAGAAGTGAATGCGGCAGGAGGATACCAAGGGTACAACAACAACAGCAATGACAGAGCCGGACAAAACAGACAGTATGGTCAAGCAACCATCCCGAATTGGCATGACAACTATCCTCAGAAGAACGCTCAACCATCTGTCCCCCAATCAGCTCAGTCATCCTACCAACCTCCACACCGGCAGTATAACCAGAACACTCCATCAGCGGGTCAATATCAGCAAAAAGGACCAAATCAGTACCAGACTGGCCAGCATAATCAGCAAGAACCCACCAAGTCGCTTGATGACACAATGAAGGAGCTCGCAGGAAACATAAATCAATTGGGTACTTCGCTACACCAATACCAGGCGAAAACTGACGGGGCAATTTCCGAATTAACCAAACAAATGTCCCATCTCGCCACTGCGATGTCAACGCTCACTAGCGAACCTGGCAGACTACCTTCACAGACCATCCAGAATCCAAAGGCGAATCTTAGCATGATGAAAGGGTCAAACGGAAAGGCGACACTGGGAGAAGTTGCACGATCACCAGCATACAGACTAACAAACAAGCACTTCAACCGCAGGAGTCGTCCTGATTGGAATCAAGAGGAAGACCGACCCAATGATGGTAAAACATGGGTCACGCACGCTGACAACGGGCGATATGCATTCACCGTGTGTATGACACCGCCACCAATCATACACTCTGACATACAAGCATCTGGATGGGATGACAGTAACAATTTAAGGAATGGGCAGAATGGCCCAACAATGGACAGAGCCCTCACCTCAGACCATGAGCCACAATCTGAAAGAGATAAGGACCCAGGGGCCTTCACAGTCACCTGTGGTATTGGGGAAACCCAGGTTCATAAATGCTTGATCGATCTTGGGGCTGCTGTCAACGCCATGCCTTCCTCCTTATATTACTTGTTAGGACTTGGCCCACTAAAACCACCCAGGACAAACATCGAGCTGGGAGATAAATCGTGCATCCGACCGACTGGAGTGTTGGAAGATGTTATACTCCATGTGGGAGA
Organism: Rhodiola kirilowii; assembly: GCA_033675215.1. Taxonomy (NCBI): domain Eukaryota; kingdom Viridiplantae; phylum Streptophyta; class Magnoliopsida; order Saxifragales; family Crassulaceae; genus Rhodiola; species Rhodiola kirilowii. The sequence goes on from CM066201.1 coordinate 53,258,383, forward strand.
GCTCGTCGTTGCTGCAGACTTTTATGTAATACAAACGGGAGAAACCAGCGAAGACGACCCTCCAACAATAATATTGGGACGACCATTCCTCTACAATACTAAAGCAAGAATCGATGTGGGCAAGGGCTCATTATCACTCAAGTTCGGCAGCAAAATCGCAAATTTCTACATTAATAATAGCCGCACGGATACAAAGAAACCACCAGACATTATACCTATCTCAGAACGCGGTACACAGATTTCTGACCTACAAAAAAAGACCAAAAAAGCATCAAGACCAGCAGCTACGGTCAAAAGTCCCCCGACTTCTCAGAAACAATGGAAAGAAAAGACACCAAAACCATGGAGTCCTGACCTAAGCACATCAACCAGCAAAGAACCCGGTAGAATCAATCCAGGAGCCGAGGTGAAGTTTGACCTGAGCCACCCATGGGATCCCAACCAATGATCCAGAACGAGGTACTGTCGAGCCAACGACGTTAAGCAAGTGCACTGGTCGGGAGGTAACCCGACACTATCTTACTTTCTGTTATTTAAATTTCCAATAAGCGCTCTCACCCACTTTTTGTCTAGAAGGAATGTCTTTCATGTAGGAATTAAGTTTTTGGAGCAAGATCGGATCAGCCAGGCAGCTTCCGTGAATTTACCGGGCCTGCGCTGAGAGTTCAAGGCCCCAGCTGAACTCCCTCGATTATCCAGCCTCATGCCATGTCGTTCACTCGACACCTTAAAGGGAGTTCTGTTCTTCTTTTTCCTTAATGTCATTTCCTTCTCCTGTATATATTGCATGACTTTTGAACTAAGGCTTGCCTTTGTTCAAAAGTGTGGGGTGAGAATCAACTGCATGTTTTTTCTTTTTTTTAGTAGTATCTTTTTGGAATTATGAACTTTAGAATGTGAAAAAGATAGATCATAATTCATGCATCAACCTTATGAAAATGCAAACTGTTTAAAAACTTAGAATGTAACTTCTCATTTGTCCCTTTGTGCTGAGATAACCTAGGGATGTGGAGTTGATAGAAATTGCCCTAGAGGGGCTTGGCAAGCACTTGAAGGATCAGATCAAACTATATGGTTTTCGAAGTCAGTGGAGGCTGCACTTCGGGGTTCAGTGAATAATTGAAGTCAACTCCGCCAAGAAGCATCTATGCAAAGGCGAGGACGGGAATCAGACCGTCCTCTCTCTAGTCAGAATAGCCGAGAAAATAAATGAGCGACCCTCATCTTGACCCGCGCGAAACGACAAAGACGAGAGGAGCGGGGAGGTATTTCCATAGGCTTGCGGGCGATGATTGGACCTCCCAAAAAGGCTGAGAAAATGGACTAGCAAGTCACAAAGAAGCAAAAAACTCAAAGAAGAAAATCAAAAGAGGCCTAAGGCCCAAAATTGTGAAGGTTTTAACCGAGCAAAAGTGAAGCACTCAAAAAAGACAGATCATAAAGCCAAAGGCAGAATCACTACAAAAAGCTAGTCCCTCGCCAAAGAAGAAAAAAGAAAATCAAAAAAAGGCTCAACTCACTGAAACCCGAATCGAATCACGTGCTAGAGAAAGCTACAAGAAAACCATATAGTGCGAGACGGTCCCGAAGGTGTAGTCCAGGAGCCTGAAAAGGGCTATCTCCCGAAACATCCAAAATAATTTGCATCTCGGCACGAAGGTACAAGTATCAAGTTTCTTCTATTTATTTACGCAGTTTAATTTGGCAATAAGTAGTAATGCATGAATTAGGAGAAATCAAGTAGCACAGTCTAATTTTCATATTTCAACAAGCTTACTTAGTGCCGCCCTTTAATAGCATTGTTCGGGACGAACAACTAAAAGTGTGGGGTGATCTGATGGACCATAATTGTATGCATCATAAATACAGTTAAACCAACCAAATTAGACTGTTTGTCTATCTAACTTCTACGTGTTAGTCCCGAAATATTTCCACAGGGCAATTGAGAGATAAAAGTGAAAACACGCTAAGGAGAGGATTTTATGCTGAAAAGATATCAAGAGTCAATTGAAGGTCAAGATCAAGCACTGAACGATGAAATCTCAAGATCCTGACGATGAATTACTCAAATTAAATCCAAATGAGGAATTATCAAAGACAGCCTGGAGTGAAATTGGACTGATAGTTTTGTAAAGACAGTACAAAACCGTCAAGATTCATCCATGTGCATTGGTGACCGGTGGCTTTGGTGAAATGCATGAGTCATTGGGTGGCTTCCCCCTCCTCCTCCATGGGATGACCGGTGGCTTTGGCAAAGGGTGGCCAAGCCACCTCCTCTTCCTCCCCTTTGGACCGGCAACCGGCGGCTTTTGGGAGGCTCTTCCCCTTGTGCCACTTGTCTCCTCCACAAGCTCCTCCATCTCCACCCTTGGATGCTCCTCCACATGCCTCCATCTCCACCCTTCATCCTCCTCCTCCTAGCCTATAAATATGAGAGCCCTCCTCCTCATTTGTATCATCAATCCACACACAAAACACTTATCTCTCTAAGTTTGGTTACTTTGTAAGTTTGTTCGGTTTATGAAATAATACTCCTGTTTGTTCTTGAGTATTATACTATAGAGAATACTCCTGTTGGTTCTTGAGTATTCAGTAGGAAATTGGGAATACTCCTGTTGGTTCTTGAGTATTCCACCCCTTTCCCTCTTACTGTTTTCAAAAACCCCCGAGTATTTAGCTATGGTATCCACCTCTATGGATATTCGTAGCTAAACTCTTCATTCGGTGGAAGGTATTTTCTTGTATTATATAATGTTGTAATATCTTTTAGTTTCATTTCTTTGTATTCAAAACTTGTTCTATGTGCCATTTATAGTCAGAATTTCCAAGGTTGAGTGGATGCTACGAAAGGGCAAAACTCTTCCTTGGGGTTCGTGAACATACTCGGGTAAGTGGGTGCTACGAAAGGGCAAAGCTTATCTGAGGAGTTCGACTTATCTAAAACACCACTTGGTCAATCGTAACTGTGAGATCAGGTGGATGCACAGAAGGCTAAGATACTTCGAAAGGAGGAATTAGTCTTAAGTAGAACAAGGGTTGCTTTAAACGATGTTGCAAGTCTTGCGCTACGAAAGGGCCTCGATTCATCTTTGAATACTTAGAAAAGTTACTAACTGTTTATTATATACATGTTATAATACAAGAGTACCTGAAACCGAATACTTTCTTTCAATCACAAAAACCCCCTGTATTTACTTTCCTAGTATAACTGTCCCGACCAACCACAACCATCAACCGCTCAACAACCGGAGGAATCGCAATCACGCATCACCCACTGTAAGTCTTCTAACCCTTATCTCTTTACTTTCAGTATTTACTTTCAGTATTTAATTTCTGTATTTACTTTTCCGCACAAAAAACCCAAAAAAACCAAAAACAGTAGTTTAATTACTCGCGCTAAAATCTCAATCATCCTAAAACACGTCCCTGTTAGTAAAAGAACAACGTATCCCCCTAATTCCCTTGAGTTCGACCTCCACTTACCACTTCTACCCAGTAGTCGCGAGTAGCGGACTTTATAAATTTATTTGTACAATTTGCTCTGACGACAAGCGAATTGTCACTAAGCTTAGGTGTTACGATCTACCTTTACGATAAAGTTTCTAGTAGATATTAACGATAAGAATTTGTTGGTGGATTAAGATTTATGACAAAGTTTCCACTTAATATAACAATTCAATTCATGCGATGAAGAATAAGAAATAGTAAAACATGAAATTGCATTAAGAAAATAGTCTCAAAACATAGTAAGAATAAACGAAACCCTACACTAAAATAAGAATTTAGCTATCCATAACAAAAACACAAATAGTTTTGGAATGAAAGTAAAAGAAAATTCTTCTCTTCGTCGAAAGCTTCGCCTTCTTCTCCAGAGCCGTCTTCAAAAGTAGGATTGAATGTAGAATGATGGAAACCCTTCTCCAAACCCTTAATTTATGAGTTTTGGGGTTTATAAATCTATTTTCGGGCTCAAATTTCCAATTCCCGGACTTGCTGACGTCATATTGATGAGCCGTATTTATACGACTCATTGAGTCAACAAATCCCACCAATTCCGACACTTTATTATGCGAACGTTTACTTTTTAGTATGGTTTTGCATTTCAGGTGTTTCGGAAGCTTTAGGAGGAAACGCGCATAAAAGATGGCATTTTGTGCCAAAACATCACAGTTTCAGATTAGACCTTTGGACAGTCGACGGAGTGCTGGGAATGGACCGCTGCTCAGAAAAATACGAGCCACATGCCATTGCAAAGGTGACTCAATTCCCTACAACTCTCTAGTTCACACCGAGAGCATCCGAGGTCATATAGAAGGTCAAATCCAGAATCAAAGCCGAGTCCAAGGCGGTGCAAGCCGAGCCGGAACCGAGTCAGCCGAGTCAGAACCGAGTGGAGCCGAGCCAGCCGAGTCCAAGGCCATAAAGATCTCGGCTCGTCCTTGCGTGGCGGTTTATGCGAATACTTGTTGGCCAAGTTTACTTGCAAGCCAAGCAAAAGCCAAGATTTGGACATGTTTCCTAATTCATTTTTTGGACTTGTTCCAAATTCGGACTTGGAAGCCCTAGGTTTTTGTTATAAATAAGACCCTTGGGTCAAGGCATAATGATCCATCCATCATCCCATCAGCTCATTCTCCATCTACACGGATCCAGAGCTTCTCTCTCATCATTCCGGCCGTGACTCCAAATCTTCGACGAGAGAAGAATTCCTCTACTTTCTTTCATAATTGTCTTGTTATTTTCCATGGATATGATTAGCTAATTTCGCTATTCGTTTTAGGGTTCAATATATTGTGACGAAGTTTTGAGACTCTTTGCTTAATGCTATTTTCATGTTTGACGGAGCCCACTGCACTGTCGTTAAGGTGCAATGTTCTCTGTACAAATAAATTTATATTTTCCGCTACTTGCGACTACACTAATGGGTAGTAAGTGGTAAGTAGGGGTCGAACCCAAGGGAATTAGAGGGATACGTTGTTCTTTATACTGGCGGGGAACGTGTTTTAGGTTGATTGAGATTTTAGCGCGATTAACTAAGCTACTGTTTTTGGTTTTTTTGGTTTTGAGTGCGGAAAAGTAAATTACATAAAATAAATACAGAAATTAAAATACTAAAAGTAAAGAGTTAAGGGAAGAAGACTTACAGTGGGTGATGCGTGATTGCGATTCCTCCGGTGGATGAGTGGTTGATGGTTGTAGTTGATCGAGCAGTTTATAAAAGTAAATACAGGGGTTTTTTTTTTGTAATTCAAGGAAAAGTATTCGGTTTCAGGTACCTTGTATTATAACATGTTTATTAATAACCGTTAGTAACCTTTCTAAGTATTCAAAGATGAATCGAGGCCCTTTCGCAGCGCAAGACTTGCAACATCGTTTAAAGCAACACTTATTCTACTTCAGACTAATTCCTCCTTTCGAAGTATCTTAGCCTTTAGTGCATCCACCTGATCTATCAGTTACGATCGACCAAGTGGTGTTTTAGATAAGTCGAACTCCTCGATAAGTTCTGCTTGTTACAACTTCCACTTACCGAGTATGATCACGAATTCCCACGGAAGAGCTTTGCTTATTACAGCTTCCACTTAACCTTGGAAACTCTGACTATAAATGGCACATAGAACAAGTTTTGAATACAGAGAAATGAAACTAAAAGAAATTAAAACATTATATAATACAAGAAAATACCTTCGACCGAATGAGGAGTTTAGCTACGAATATCCATGGAAAAGGACATCGTAACTAAATACTCGGGGGTTTTTGAAAACAGTAAGAGGGAAAGGGGTGGAATACTCAAGAACCAACAGGAGTATTTGAACGTTGTAATTTATGCCTTTCGAATTTGTAAGATTCAAAAGCACTAAATTGATCAAAAACAATTTATAACCGGTAAGTACCGGGTCGTCCAAGGAGCAAGCTAAACTTAAGATCACTATTCGATTCTACTACGATAAGTCTATTTCTTAAACGATTGGTTGAAATGTGGTTTATGAATTGTCAAACAATGATTAACTAATAAAAAGAGGTGTTTTCAAAGATTTCAAAAGCGCTCCTAGGGTACTATTTCCCTCCTTGGTGCATTCAACTCTAGAAGGTTCAATTTCATGCAAGAATAAATAATGAAAATGATAGATTAAGGCGTATCCCTATTAAATCTAATTCAATCGCTAGATTTTGTTATTCGATTTAAGGAAAGGATACCTCGCACGTGAGCTTCAATCGCTAGATATTGTTAGCTCACGTCCTACTCAAAGGTTCTCAATCATCAACGCTAGTTGAGTGATTGATAGCCAATGAGCGGTTTAAGATCAAGCCTATCTCAATACCAAAATGAGTCACGCTAGTGATCATCACTTAGCAAGGGTGAATCTACTTCATTCTAGAACCATTAGTCTCGCTCGCTAGAGCATTCAACCTCAAATTCATGTTTCTAGTCCACTTAGGTATTTTATCAAACGCTTGGTGGGCATAGAATAGACACTTAATCCAAGTAGATTCACAAATCATATCAAGCATTCATTCATTGCATAAATCAATAGAATAGCGAGTTTATACACCAAGGAGGTCCATAGACCCCTAGAAACTAATGGAACTACTCACTACTCATGTTCATAGACAAACAAAGTAGTGATGTTACAAGGGAAATGAAGAAGAACACAAAAAGAGTAAGGAATAGAGTGAAGGATCCCCCTATATCCTTGGATGCTCCTCTTGGATGAGTTGATCTTCAAAGCCCCTTTGCTCCCTTCTAAAACCCTCGATTTTCCAGAAAAAGTCCAGCTCAATAGTCAATTTTGCCTCTTTCTATTTATAGCCTCGGCTGATTTTTCGGTACTGTAGCGGTCCAGTCGATCGACTGGCGTTGGGTTGATGGCCCAGTCGATCGACTGGAGGAGAAAAAGGGTCGTTTGGTTAGCAGGATCCCAGTCGATCGACTAGCACTGAGAAGGCTCCCAGTCGATCGACTGAGAAGGCTCATATTGCAGCATCTCCTGTTTGTTGCTCTTAGTCGATCGACTGGAGCAAGGAAGCTTCCCAGTCGATCGACTCGGATCACGTGATCTGCATCCTATGCATGGGATTCTCCAGTCGATCGACTGAAAATGTCAATCGATCGACTGAGGTGAGCTGTTTTGCAACACCTCCTATTTGTTGTGGCGAGTCGATCGACTGGGGTAGGGGAGCTTCCCATTCGATCGACTGGAGGTGTGAATCCTGCCAACTTTTGCTCTAAACACCAATTTTTCCCGAGTTTTCTTCTAACGGCTCTTGACACTGAGACATCTTGATTTGCACCTGAAACGCATGAAAAGAGGATTAAATGACATCAAATAGTAGTCGGAATCGAACTAAAGCTATAGTGAAAACGGGCATTAAATGAGTCGAAAACTCGACTCATCAAAACACTCCACACTTAAGCTTTGTTCGTCCCGAACGAAGTATGCAAATATGTCAAGGAAGTGCAAATGTCGAAATGCTAGTGGTGCTATGTTTTTCGTTCATTTGCCACACTAGATTTCACTAGGTCTCGATCCTTATTTCTAACATGTTATTGAAAAGTAAATGACAAGTATGTACAATCTACCTAGCTCCTTTTCGTAGGCGTTACGAATGCATTTAGCATATGCATTAAGCCTTTAAACCCCTAGGCTACCCTAGTGGACGAGTTATAGTCTCGTGAGAGTTTTCAGAAAAGGGAATACTCACAAATCCCAAATGCACATATCCCATAAGAGTGAATGCAAGAGTGCTCAACCAAGGCTACGATTTATCAAGACCAATCCCACATCCCAAACTAGATTATCGTCACAATATCATTAAAAGAACTTTTTCAACCTTTTTGAGTACCTTTGAGGACATGCATTCAAGATTATCAATACTAGGGCTATAGAATGTCTTATCCCAAATTCTACTCATTTTCAAGGCAACGCAATATAGGTAAGACTTATAGCTTGCACAAATAGAGTGTCGATCGCTCACCTATGCTAGCTAGGGCTAGTCCAAGGGCTCGCGACACGGAACTCATTCCCAAGTTTTAGGCGCTCAAGCCATAATCCATAAGGGAAGTGGAGTTCGACACTAGAGTTTCTTACTAAACAAGCATAGACCAAATGATAGCTCTCGCGCAAGCACAAGGATCGTCCAAGAGTTATTCTAACAAGCACACAATGAAAATGACTAATCCCGCACAAATATAGAATGATGGAAGAACATAAAGTCAAGTTGTAAGTGCTTCTTATTTTCTTATTGAAACAAATGCTTTCGAGGGGGGACTTACCTCCCTAACCCCCGGCATTTGCTCATTCTTTTTTTTTCTTTTTTTTTTCTTTTTTTTTCTTTTTCTTTTTTTTCATGGGGCATATTTTTGCCATCTTTTGACTCCACACTTAAAACTTGACAATATGTTCAAAAGGTGTATGGAATGTGCGGGAATCAATCATGAACAAGGCACTATGTTAGGGAACTCAAGTCACCAAAGAGCTTTCAAGTGGTCTAAGTTTTCGTGAAAGTTTTTAAAAGTGTTTGCTAGCTTGATCCAAGGTGTTGCAACGAAAACACTTAGAAAGTTGGATAGACAAGATATAGCAATGATATTGATTCTCAAGAATGCATGCTCAAAGGACTAGGTCGGTAAATGTGACAAATAGGCTAGATGTGATTTATAGGGATTTAGAATTGAAAATCACAAGCCCATATGGTTAAAACACTCTTATATTGGGAAAATGTGCAAGTATGCAAGTGTCCATCTAGAAATGATATGCATAGCATGCAAACGTGTGAACTATGCGCAACCAACCACTCCACACTTAATGCAAGCTTAGTCCCTAAGCGCAAAGAATGATAAAATAAGGCAAAGGCGCATAGGAACTCCCCTCGATTGACTGAGGTGATGATATAATCCATGGGAGTGAGAATTAACCTCTTGGTTGCAATTTGTAGATAAAGATGGTGTTTTGGACATGATAAGGATATGAAATATATATATCCTGTAGAGTGAGCATCGTAAATGGTAAACACCGTCAGTATCATAACAAATCTAGCATATAACCAAAGGCAAGTAATGGGAATATAATCAAAATGGCAAGCATCATCCAAAATTGCGCCAAGAGGCGACTTAACATCCAAGTACATGATCCAATTAAGAAAACATCAAAATGTCAAATACAAACATGATCAGAAAGTACTGGAACGTGAAGACGCCCTCTCGTCACCTCCCGTAGGGGTCTCTCCATCAGTGGAAGCTCCCTCGTCTCCTGAGGTGGTGCCTCCATCAGAGTCTCCCTCCTCGGTATCTCCATCAGAAGCTCCCTCGTCCTCCTCTATAGCGTCTGCAAGTGGTGCAAGGGGCACAGGAGAGGGAGCGCGGGAAGCAGCAGGAACTGGAGCAACTGGCGCAGTCTGGCCTCTGATGATGGACTCGAGCGCAGTGCGGACCCACTTCGACTCCCGGCGGGCTCTCGCGTCAGACTCTCGGACAAGGTCCCGAAGGTCAGCCAATCCGCTCCTCATGTCATCCATCCCGATAGATAAACGTGTAATCTCTGATGTGACTCTCTGCCTCCACTCCGCTGAGTCATCAACGACCGGAGGGGGAAAATCGACTGGGGGATCTACTGCAGGAACCTCCTCATCTGCTGCTGGGAGCTCATCGTCTGCATGTCCCTCATGAACGACTGCCGGTGGGGGTGGAGGAGGTGATCCGGGAGGAGAGGGGGAGAGGTTGGCACGGCAGTAGAGGGGGAACTTCTGCTTGAAGGCCCTCCTCTTCGCAGCAGCATCAGTCACAAGGGTCTCCACATGAGGCGACGGGTCACTACTCCATGTCTTACCGTCCCGCTTCACCATGTGCATATTCTTCATCAAGGTGATGTCAAGCAAACTCCTAGCAGGGGCCTCACAACCCTCGTGGCCAAAGGTGAAGTTACACCTTTGGGCTATCAATGTAATCAAGGAGCCACCTCCCATCCCCTTGTTGTTGATATTGATAATTTTCCCTTGGTTGATATGGAGCTTTTTGTTGTACTTGGCTAGATTGACCTTGTTGGTTTTGCCTTTGATAGCCTTGCCCTTTTCCTTGGAAATCTTGGTTCCTTGATGTGAAACCGGGAGGGGCATTGTTCTTTTGACGCCAATCGGGATCATACTTGACCGGGTCGGTCGTTTTATATGAGAAGTTGGGATGATCCCGGTCCCTACCATAACTTGGTTGATTCCTTTGTACGAAATTTACATCCTCATCATCTTGGTTCTCCTCTTGAGGGAAAGTGTGAGGGCAATCATCCTCTTTATGCGAGGGACTTGTGCAAATAGCACATACTCGAGGTTGCTTTTGTGATTGCTTCATATGAAATGCACTAAAGGAATTGGTCAAAGCATCAATCTTCTTACTAAGGGCTCAGACCTCTTCTTTTGACTCCGTCTCATCTACCTCTCTCGTCTTGCTTTGCCTCCTTGGGACATTTCGGTCACTCCCCCAATGATGAGAATTTCTTGCGATTTTATCTATGATAGCTCCGGCATTTGTGGGGTGGAGCTCCATGAATGCACCACCGGCGGCTTGGTCCATTTGCCTCTTTGAGTCATTATCCATGCCTTGATAGAAGATTTGGATCAAAGTAGGCTTGTCTATATTGTGATGTGGGCATTCCCTTTGCAACTCCTTGAATCGCTCCCATGCCTCATAGAAACTCTCGTCCTCTCCTTGCTCGAATGCATTGATTAAGTTTTTGAGCCTTTGAGTTTTAGCCGGTGGGAAATATTGGAGGAGGAAGGCTTGAGCTAGCTCATCCCATGTTGTGAAGGTGCTTGCATCGTGGCTCCATAGCCAATCCTTGGCTTTTCCCATTAAAGAGAAAGGGAAAAGCCTTAGATAAATGGCTTCCTTTGGCACGTTATTAATCTTGAATGTCTCGCACAACTCAAGGAAGGAAGTTAGGTGAGCATTGGGATTTCCTATCCCGGAGAAGGCATTGTTGCCCACCATGTTGATCAACGCTGTTTTGAGCTCGAATTGAGGGGCATTTACCCCCGGCGGGGCTATTGGTGACCGAAAGCCGGTGAGGCTTGGAGTGGAATAATCTTTTAGGGGCTTCTCCCCGTTGGGTTCTTGTGCCATTTTGGGAAAATGTCTTCTTCTGCGCGGTTGTCTTTTGTTTCGAGAGCCTTCTCCTTTAGTTTTCTCTTGATCCAAGAAATACTTTAAGGCCTCCTCAAAGTTAATGCTTGCTTTTTCCTTTGCCTGAAGTCTCGTTAGCATTCAATCAAGACCTACAAGTGTCAAGGCGAACCTTTAAGGCGCAAGCAATAACACAAGCAATAGCACGAGAAACAAGTGAAATAGTCCGAATCTTGTAAAATCTACTTTAGTTCCCTAAGTTAATTCGTTGCTCCCCGGCAACGGCGCCATTTTGAACGTTGTAATTTATGCCTTTCGAATTTGTAAGATTCAAAAGCACTAAATTGATCAAAAACAATTTATAACCGGTAAGTACCGGGTCGTCCAAGGAGCAAGCTAAACTTAAGATCACTATTCGATTCTACTACGATAAGTCAATTTCTTAAACGATTGGTTGAAATGTGGTTTATGAATTGTCAAACAATGATTAACTAATAAAAAGAGGTGTTTTCAAAGATTTCAAAAGCGCTCCTAGGGTACTATTTCCCTCCTTGGTGCATTCAACTCTAGAAGGTTCAATTTCATGCAAGAATAAATAATGAAAATGATAGATTAAGGCGTATCCCTATTAAATCTAATTCAATCGCTAGATTTTGTTATTCGATTTAAGGAAAGGATACCTCGCACGTGAGCTTCAATCGCTAGATATTGTTAGCTCACGTCCTACTCAAAGGTTCTCAATCATCAACGCTAGTTGAGTGATTGATAGCCAATGAGCGGTTTAAGATCAAGCCTATCTCAGTACCAAAATGAGTCACGCTAGTGATCATCATTAGCAAGGGTGAATCTACTTCATTCTAGAACCATTAGTCTCGCTCGCTAGAGCATTCAACCTCAAATTCATGTTTCTTGTCCACTTAGGTATTTTATCAAACGCTTGGTGGGCATAGAATAGACACTTAATCCAAGTAGATTCACAAATCATATCAAGCATTCATTCATTGCATAAATCAATAGAATAGTGAGTTTATACACCAAGGAGGTCCATAGACCCCTAGAAACTAATGGAACTACTCACTACTCATGTTCATAGACAAACAAAGTAGTGATGTTACAAGGGAAATGAAGAAGAACACAAAAAGAGTAAGGAATAGAGTGAAGGATCCCCCTATATCCTTGGATGCTCCTCTTGGATGAGTTGATCTTCAAAGCCCCTTTGCTCCCTTCTAAAACCCTCGATTTTCCAGAAAAAGTCCAGCTCAATAGTCAATTTCGCCTCTTTCTATTTATAGCCTCGGCTGATTTTTCGGTACTGTAGCGGTCCAGTCGATCGACTGGCGTTGGGTTGATGGCCCAGTCGATCGACTGGAGGAGAAAAAGGGTCGTTTGGTTAGCAGGATCCCAGTCGATCGACTGGCACTGAGAAGGCTCCCAGTCGATCGACTGAGAAGGCTCATATTGCAGCATCTCCTGTTTGTTGCTCTCAGTCGATCGACTGGAGCAAGGAAGCTTCCCAGTCGATCGACTGGATCATGGGATTCTCCAGTCGATCGACTGAAAATGTCAATCGATCGACTGAGGTGAGCTGTTTTGCAACACCTCCTGTTTGTTGTGGCGAGTCGATCGACTGGGGCAGGGGAGCTTCCCAGTCGATCGACTGGAGGTGTGAATCCTGCCAACTTTTGCTCTAAACACCGATTTTTCCCGAGTTTTCTTCTAACGGCTCTTGACACTGAGACATCTTGATTTGCACCTGAAACGCATGAAAAGAGGATTAAATGACATCAAATAGTAGTCGGAATCGAACTAAAGCTATAGTGAAAATGGGCATTAAATGAGTCGAAAACTCGACTCATCAGTATTCCCAATTTCCTACTGAATACTCAAGAACCAACAGGAGTATTCTCTAAAGTATAATACTCAAGAACAAACAGGAGTATTATTTCCAATCAGTATAATACTCAAGAACCAACAAGAGTATTATTTCATAAACCAAACTTACAAAGTAACCAAATGTTTTAGAGAGATAAGTTACAATTTTTGTGGATGATTGAAATGAGGAGGAGAAGCCTCCTTTTATAGGCTAAGGGAGGAGGAATGGAGGGCTAAGATGAAAGCATGTGGAGCTCATCCATGGAAGGAGGAAGGAGCTCCAAAAGCCGCCGGTTGGAGGTTGGCCAAGGAGGAGAGCTTGTGGCTTTGGCCACCTCTTGCCAAAGCCACCGGTCATGGAGGAGGAAGGAGTGGTTTTAGCCACCCATGAGTCATCCTCTTCACACAAGTCGCCGGTCATTTGGTCCATGGATGAGTTTAGTGATTTTTGTGCAGTCTTTTCACAAAACTATCAGTCCAATTTTGCTCCGGTCTGACTTTGATTGTTCCTCGGTTGGATTTGATTTGAGTAATTCCTACGTCAGGATCTTGAGATTCTTCATTCTGCGTCTGATCTTGACCTTGGATTGACTCGTAATATCTTTTCAGCGTAAAATCCTCTCATTAGCGTGTTTTCTCTCTAAGCGCCAAAATACCCTGTAGAAATAAATCGAGACTAACAAGCAGAAGTTAAATAGACCAACAGTCTAATTTGGTGGGTTTTACTGTGTTTTTGATTCGTATAATTATGGTCCATCAGATCACCCCACACTTTTAGTTGTTCATCCCGAACAATGCTATTAAAGGGCGGCACTCTAAGTTTGGTTTAAAATATGAAAATTATACTGTGGGACTCGATTTATCCTAATTCATGCATTACTTACTTATTACCAAATTGAACTGTATAAATAAATAGAAGAAACTTGATACTTGTACCTCCGTGCCGAGATGCAAGTTATTCTGGATGTTTCGGGAGATAGCCCTTTTTAGGCTCCTGGACTGCAACCTCGGGACCGTCTCGCACTATATGGTTTCCTTGTAGCTTTCTCTAGCACGTGATTTGGTTCGGGTTTCAATGGTTTGAGTATTTTGATTTTCTTTTGGCGAGGGACTGCTTTTTGTAGTGAATCGGCCTTTGGCCTTTGATTTGACTCTTTGAGTACTTCACTTTTTGTTCGGTTAAAACCTTCACAATTTTGGGCCTTTGGCCTCTTGATTTGCTTCTTCGAGCTTTTTGCAGCTTTGTGACTTGCTAGTCCATTTTCTCAAGCCTTTTTGGGAGGTCCAATCATCGCCCGCAAGCCTATGGAAATACCTCCCCGCTCCTCTCATCGTTGTTGTTTCGCGCGGGTCAAGATGAGGGTCGCTCATCTATTTTCTCGGCTACTTTGACTAGAGAGAGGACGGTCTGATTCCCGTCCTCGCCTTTTTTCTTTTTGCATAAACACTGCATGGCGGAGATGACTTCAATCTTCACTGAAACCCGAAGTGCAGCCTCCACTGACTTCGAAAACCATATAGTTTGATTCGATCCTTCGATTGTTTACCAAGCCTCTCTAGGGAATTTCTATCAACTCCACATCCCTAGTTTATCTCAGCACAAAGGGACAAATGAGAAGTTACGTTCTAAGTTTTTAGACAGTTGAATTTACACAAGGTAAATGCATGAATTTCGGTCTCTTTTTCACATTCTTAAGTTCATATTTTCAAAAAGATACACTAAAAAAGATAAAGTTTTTTATTTATGTACACATGCGGATCTCACCCCACACTTTTGAACGAAGTCGTGCCTTTCAGCACTACTTAGTTCAAAAGCCATGCAAGCAGACAATTACGAGAAAGAAATGATATTAAGGAAAAGGGAAGGACAGAACTCCCTTTAAGGTGCCGAGTGAACGACATGGCTCGAGGCTGGATAATCGAGGGAGTTCGGCTGGGGCCTTGAACTCTTAGCGTAGCCCTGACTGGCTTAATGTTGCACCCAAGTCCGATTCTTGAATAGTCAAATCTTCTATGCACCAAGTGGGTGAGAGCGACTTATTGAAAAAGTAAAATACAGAAAATAAAAGACAGAAAATTAAAGTGAGGAAAGTAAGATAGTGTCGGGTTACCTCCCGACCAGTGCACTTGTTTAACGTCGTTGGCTCGACAGTACCTTATTCCTGGATCACTGGTTGGGATCCCATGGGTGGCTTAGGTCGAATTTTGCCACCGTTCCTGTGTTGCTTTTTGCTTTGCCTTTACCTGATTTTTGTGTGTGTTAGAACCCCATGGTTTTGGTATTTTTTTTCTCTCCATTGCTTCTAAGAAGGTGAGGGAACTTGGACCATAGCTGCTGGTCTTGTTACTTTTTCGGTCTCTTTTGGCAGGTCGGAAATCTGCGTACCGCGATCTGAGATAGGTATTATATCTGGCGGTTTCTTCGCATCCGTGCGGCTATTGTCAATGTAGAAATATGCAATTTTGCCGCCGAACTTAAGGGATAATGAGCCCTTGCCCACATCGATCCTTGCCTTAGTAGCGTAGAGGAATGGTCGTCCCAAGATTATTGTTGGAGGGTCGTCTTCGCTGATCTCTCCCGTTTGTATCACATAGAAGTCTGCAGCAATGACGAGCTCTCCCACATGGAGTATTACGTCTTCCAGCACTCCAATCGGACGGATGCACGATTTATCTCCTAGCTCGATATTTGACCTGGGTGGTTTTAATGGACCAAGTCCTAACAAGTAATATAAGGAGGAGGGCATGGCGTTGACAGCAGCTCCAAGATCGACCAGGCACTTATGAATCTGAGTTTCACCAATACCGCAGGTGACTGTGAAGGCCCTTGGGTCTTTATCTCTTTCCGGTTGTGACTCATGATCTGAAGTGAGGGCTTTTTTAATTGTCGGGTCACTCTGCCCACTCCTTGACTTAGGATTAGTATAACTGGATCCCTTAATATTTTGCTCAGAAGCATAAATATTAGTTGGAGAGTTCCACCTTAAATTGTCAGTGTCATCCCATCCAGATGCTGGTATGTCAGAGTGTATGACCGGTGGTGGTGTTATGCAAACAGTAAATGCATATCGTCCATTGTCAGCATGCGTGACCCATGTTTTGTCATCATTGGGTCGGTCTTCCTCTTGATTCTAGTCAGGACGACGCCTACGGGTGAAGTGCTTATTTGTAAGTTTGTACGTTGGGGATCGTGCTACTTCTCCCAGTGTTGCCTTTTCGTTTGACCTCTTTATCATGCTAAGATTCGCCTTTGGGTTTTGGATGGTTTGTGAAGGAAGTCTGCCATGCTCATTAGTGAGTGTTGACATTGCTGTGGCGAGATGGGACATTTGTTTGGTTAATTCTGAAATTGCCCCGTCAGTTTTCGCCTGGTATTGGTGTAGCGAAGTACCCAATTGACTTATGCTTCCTGCGAGCTCCTTCATCATGTCATCAAGCGACTTGGTTGGTTCTTGCTGATTATGCGGGCCGGTTTGGTACTGATTTGGTCCTTTTTGCTGATATTGGCCTGCTGATGGAGCGTTCTGGTTATACTGCCGGTGGGGGGGTTGGTAGAATGACTGAGCTAGTTGAGGGACAGCTGGTTGTGCATCCTTCTGAGAATAGTTATTGTTACGTCAGCTCGGGTTGGTTTCTTGACCATACTGTCTGTTTTGTCCGGCTCTGTCATTACTGTTGTTGTTGTATCCTTGGTATCCTCCCACTGCATTCACTTCTGCCGGTTCCTCTTCTATTAATGTTGGACATGCGTCAGTTTTGTGGTCTGTAGAACCACAGAACTCGCAAGGTTTTACCGGAACTGGCTGCCTTCGTAGGATTTGAATCATCATCTCCTTTAGCTGCTTCATCTCTTCAGGCATAGAGCTCATCGACGTTTCAGCTTTTGCCACATTTTTTGTCCGGGAGAATTCTTTCTGCTGAGTTGTCTCTTCTCTGAATCGGGCATTCTCAGCAACGTTGGTGATAAGATCCCTTATGCCACTTAATGATAGATTCATCATGGACCCTCCAGCTGAGGCATCCAGGAGCATTTTGTCTAAGGGTCTTAATCCGTTAATGAGATACTCGACGGTGAGTTTCTCTGGCAGTCCAAGGGTACAGCAGCTTCTCTCCAGGCGGTTGAATTTTTCATGGTAATCGTACATGGTTTCGTTGGGTCCTTGCCTGATGTCCTGCAGTTGCCTCCTTACTTGCATTGCTCTTCCTGCTGGGTAATATTTGTCTAAGAACTTTTTCTGCATCTGAGCCCATGTTCTGATGCTTCCGGAAGGCAATGAAAGGAACCAGTCGTTTGCCGCGTCAATGAGGGAAAAATAAAACGCCTTTAACTTAAAGTCGTCTACGTTTACGCCATTCGGTTTGAGGTTTTGGCAAATCCCATGTAAGCGCTGGAGATGAGTCATTGCTGATTCTCCACGAGTTCCTGAGAATTTTGGCAAGTTGTGGGCCACTGAAGTGTTGATGACGATGTTTTCTAGCTCCGGGCCTTCATAGATACACCACGGCTGAACTCTGAAATCTGGTGCTGAGAGCTCTCCTAATGTAGGTTAGCGGTAGTTGTTGTTATCTTCGTAGTAGTCATCGAAAGCGGGTTCTCGTCTCGGCACTTGTCTAGGTTGCGGGGGTGGTGGATATCTAGGGGGTTGTCGTACTGGACCAGCTGCATTTCGGTCCTCGGGTGGTTCTTGGTTTCTTCTGATGGCTTCCCTATCACGAGCTCGTCTGCTTCGGATGAGTTGCTCCGGATCATCCATAAATGGAAGTGGCACCTCATTGTTTCGATCGTACAGGTTCATCTCGTCGTCATCTTGGTAGTCATGGTGGCTTCCTTCGCGAGACATGGTTGTTTCGAGCGCGTATTGATTTAAAGAACTTATCCGAAGGCTAATTCCCCGGCAACGGCGCCAATTTGACGGAGCCCACTGCACTGTCGTTAAGGTGCAATGTTCTCTGTACAAATAAATTTATATTTTCCGCTACTCGTGACTACACTACTGGGTAGTAAGTGGTAAGTAGGGGTCGAACCCAAGGGAATTAGAGGGATACGTTGTTCTTTATACTGGCGGGGAACATGTTTTAGGTTGATTGAGATTTTAGCGCGATTAACTAAGCTACTGTTTTTGGTTTTTTTGGTTTTGAGTGCGAAAAAGTAAATTACATAAAATAAATACAGAAATTAAAATACTAAAAGTAAAGAGTTAAGGGAAGAAGACTTACAGTGGGTGATGCGTGATTGCGATTCCTCCGATAGATGAGTGGTTGATGGTTGTAGTTGATCGAGCAGTTTATAAAAGTAAATACAGGGGTTTTTTTTTGTAGTTCAAGGAAAAGTATTCGGTTTCAGGTACCTTGTATTATAACATGTTTATTAATAACCGTTAGTAACCTTTCTAAGTATTCAAAGATGAATCGAGGCCCTTTCGCAGCGCAAGACTTGCAACATCGTTTAAAGCAACACTTATTCTACTTCAGACTAATTCCTCCTTTCAAAGTATCTTAGCCTTTTGTGCATCCACCTGATCTCTCAGTTACGATCGACCAAGTGGTGTTATAGATAAGTCGAACTCCTCGATAAGTTTTGCTTGTTACAGCTTCCACTTACCGAGTATGATCACGAATTCCCACGGAAGAGCTTTGCTTGTTACAGCTTCCACTCAATCTTGGAAACTCTGACTATAAATGGCACATAGAACAAGTTTTGAATATAGAGAAATGAAACTAAAAGAAATTAAAACATTATATAATACAAGAAAATACCTTCGACCGAATGAGGAGTTTAGCTACGAATATCAATGGAAAAGGACATCATAACTAAATACTCGGGGGTTTTTGAAAACAGTAAGAGGGAAAGGGGTGGAATACTCAAGAACCAACAGGAGTATTCCCAATTTCCTACTGAATACTCAAGAACCAACAGGAGTATTCTCTAAAGTATAATACTCAAGAACAAACAGGAGTATTATTTCCAATCAGTATAATACTCAAGAACCAACAAGAGTATTAATTCATAAACCAAACTTACAAAGTAACCAAATGTTTTAGAGAGATAAGTTACAATTTTTGTGGATGGTTGAAATGAGGAGGAGAAGCCTCCTTTTATAGGCTAAGGGAGGAGGAATGGAGGGCTAAGATGAAAGCATGTGGAGCTCATCCATGGAAGGAGGAAGGAGCTCCAAAAGCCGCCGGTTGGAGGTTGTCCAAGGAGGAGAGCTTGTGGCTTTGGGCACCTCTTGCCAAAGCCACCGGTCATGGAGGAGGAAGGAGTGGTTTTGGCCACCCATGAGTCATCCTCTTCACACAAGTCGCCGGTCATTTGGTCCATGGATGAGTTTTGTGATTTTTGTGCTGTCTTTTCACAAAACTATCAGTCCAATTTCGCTCCGGTCTGACTTTGATTGTTCCTCGGTTGGATTTGATTTGAGTAATTCCTACGTCAAGATCTTGAGATTCTTCATTCTGCGTCTGATCTTGACCTTGGATTGACTCGTAATATCTTTTCAGCGTAAAATCCTCTCCTTAGCGTGTTTTCTCTCTAAGCGCCAAAATACCCTGTAGAAATAAATCGGGACTAACAAGCAGAAGTTAAATAGACCAACAGTCTAATTTGGTGGGTTTTACTGTGTTTTTTATTCGTATAATTATAGTCCATCAGTGTTCTACTAGTTATTGTGCTTATTTATCCCGGACTGAATTGCAAAGCTAAGCGGATACTAGGAATGGTAAAACTTAGCCGAGCAATTCAGCCCCTATATTTGTTGCTTGTTTGATACTAGACCGTGATGGATGCACAGTCGTTATGTGCAAACGTCAAGAATAAATTTATAATAGTCCGCTACTCACGACTTAACTACTGGGTAGCAAGTGGTAAGTAGGGGTCGAACCCAAGGGAATCAGGGGAATAGATGTTCTTTGAGGGGGTTGTCCAGCGAGAGAGCGTGTTTTAGGTCGGTTGGTTGGTTTTAAAGCTACCAGCTAAGTGATTGATTGATTGGTTGGTTGGTTGGTTGGTTTTAATACTGGAAAGTAAATTACAGTTTATAATTAAAGAGAAATGTTCGGTTTCAGGGGCCTTGTATTATATCCTGTTTATCATTGACCTTTAGTGAATTATCTAAGTATTCAAAGATGAATTGAGGCCCTTTCGTAGCGCAAGACTTGCAACATCGTTTAAAGCAACACTTGTTCTAAGCAAAACTAATTCCTCCTTTCGAAGTATCTTAGCTGTAAGTGCATCCACTTGATCTCCCAGTTACGTTATTGACCAAGTGGTGTTTTAGATAAGTCGAACTCCTCGATAAGTTTTGCTTGTGACAGCTTCCACTTACCGAGTATGATCACGAATTTCCACGGCAGAGCTTTGCTTGTGACAGCTTCCACTCAACCTTGGAAACTCTGACTTGATATATGGCACATAGAACAAGTTTTGAATACTAAGACTAGACGCTAAGTTAATAGTCTTAAAACATTTTATAATACAAGTGCGCCCCTTCTACCGAACTACTAGTTTAGCTACTATTCATCGCGCTAAACATTATAACTAAGGAAATAAACAGTTGAATAAATACTATAAATAATACTTACAACCGTTGAAGCGCCAAGGGAGCTATCCTTTATTTCCAAAGCCAAACTTTACAAATACATAACTTAGAGAGAGAAGTGTTTTTTTTACAAGTGAGGGATGATTGAAATGAGGGGAGGAGCTCCTCCTTATATAGCCATGGGAGGAGGAGGAGATGGAGGCAAGTGTTGCATGGTGATTGGAGGAGAAAATGAAGGGAGGAGATGGCCACACATGGAGGAAGGAGAGGAGGAGCAAGGAGGAGGAGACATGTGGAGGAGGAGCAAAGCCGCCGGTCATGGTGGAGGAGAGCCGCCGGTAGCCGGTGGTGGAGGAGGAGGAGGGGTGGCTTTGGCCACCTCTTGCCCAAGTGGCCGGTCATCTTGCCCAAATGTGAATTTTGTACAGTTTTGTGCAGTCTTTTCACAAAACTGTCAATGTGTTTCTTCCCCGGGCTGTCTTGATTCCTCTCCTGATTCTTCTGATTAATTTGTTATGAGTGATTCAACGTCAGGATCCTTGATATTTCTTCAGTCGGCATATGATCTTGACCTTGGATTGACTCGTAACATCTTTTCTGCTCTAAAAGCTCCTCTTTAATGTGTATTCTCTCTAAGCTCTGAATTACCCTGCAAAAATATATCTGAACTAACAAGCAAAAGTTAAATAGACAAAATGTCTAAATAAGGGGGTTATACTGTGTTTATGATTCGTATAATTTTGGTCCATCAGATCACCCCACACTTTTAGTTGTTCGTCCCGAACAATGCTATTCAAGGGCTGTACTCTAAGTTGGCTTTGAAATATGAAAATTAGACTGTGGTACTCGATCTATCCTAATTAATGCATTGCTTACTTATTACCAAATTAAACTGCGTAAATAAATAGAAGAAACTTAATACTTGTACCTCCGTGCTGAGATGCAAATTATATTGGATGTCTCGGGAGATAGCCCTTTTTAGGCTCCTGGACTGCAATCTTGGGATCGTCTCGCACTATATGGTTTTCTGGTAGCTTTCTCTAGCACGTGACTCGGTTTGGGTTTCAATGGTT
This sequence comes from Rhodiola kirilowii, assembly GCA_033675215.1. NCBI lineage: Eukaryota > Viridiplantae > Streptophyta > Magnoliopsida > Saxifragales > Crassulaceae > Rhodiola > Rhodiola kirilowii. The sequence goes on from CM066201.1 coordinate 53,279,979, forward strand.
TGAGTACTTTGATTTTCTTTTGGCGAGGGACTGCTTTTGTAGTGAATCGGCATTTGGCCTTTGTTTTGACTTTTTGAGTTCTTCACTTTTTGTTTGGTTAAAACCTTCACAACTTTGGGCCTTTGGCCTCTTGATTTGCTTCATTGAGCTTTTTGCCTTTTTGTGACTGCTAGTCCATTTTCTCAAGCCTTTTTGGGAGGTCCAATCATCGCCCGCAAGCCTATGGAAATACCTCCCCGCTCCTCTCATTTTTGCCATTTTCGCGGGGGTCAAGGTGAGGGTCGCTCATCTATTTTCTCGGCTACTTTGACTATCGTTTCGTGCGGGTCAAGATGAGGGTCGCTAATCTATTTTCTCGGCTACTTTGACCGGAGATAGGACGGTCTGGTTCCCGTCCTCGCCTTTTGCATTGCATGGCGGAGATGACTTCAATTTTCACTGAAACCCGAAGTGCAGCCTCCACTGACTTCGAAAACCATATAGTTTGATCTGATCCTTTGATTGCTTGCCAAGCCTCTCTAGGGCAGTTTATGTCAACTCCACATCCCTAGTTATCTCAGCACAAAGGACAAATGGAAAGTTACATTCTAAGTTTTTAAACAGTTGAATTTTCACAAGGTTAATGCATGAATTATGATTTATCTTTTTCACATTCTTAAGTTCATATTTTCAAAAAGATACTATTACTAAAAAAAGAAAAAACAGCAAGCATGTTATTTATGTACATAGGTGGTTCTCACCCCCCCCCCCACTTTTGAACGAAGGCATGCCTTAGTTCAAAAGTCATGCAAGCTTAAAACTAAATACTGAATTTAAATGACAGAAATTAAAGTGCGGAAAAGTAAGATAGCGGGTTACCTCCCGACCAGTGCACTTGTTTAACGTCGTTGGCTCGACAGTACCTCGTTGTGGATTACTGGTTTGGGTCCCATGGGTGGCTCAAGTCAAACTTCTTGATTCCACCGACTTTGATTCTTGCGGTGAGTCTTCCTGATTTTTTAGCAGATGACGGGTTTGGGTCCAGTTCTGATGGTATCTCCTTCCAACGTCTTTGAGAAGGCGAGGGACCTTTCACTATCAGCTTTTTGAACTGGGTGTTCTCCTGTTTAGGGCTGCCTTGTCCAGTCGTGGCAAAAGCGTGCTCCATGTAGGAGTCATTCTGCTCAGGCCATTTTCCCATCCGCTTTTCAGCCTCTTCTTGGATCGCATAGTTCACGGCGACTTGCTCATTAATTAAGGGGAAAAGTCGGGAAGGCCTCATGAGGCTTGGTTCTGCCTCGTTATGTTGGTTCGTGAAGAACTGATCGTAGATAGTTTCAGCTGCTTGGATAATGATAGTCGGGTATGGCTTGGCCAGCTCGTCAGTGGTGTTCTGGACTCCTACTTCGTTTCTTCCGGTGCTTTCCATGTTTGATTCTTCAGACGGTTCAGGAGTCTCTTCCGACGGTTCGGTGGTTTCTTCTTCATCAGCCTCAGGGTCAGCTTCTTCTGTCTGCATTTCCTCGTCAGTTTGGGGTACTCGTCTTGTGGCAGCAGCCAGGCCGATTATAAGGCACCACATGTCTGCAACGGTAAAGTTTGTTGTAGACCTTCTCATAGCTTCGTTAACTCTTCCCAGCTCTTCGGCCCTCATCCCACGAAGAAATTTTTGGAGAAGAACTTTCTTCGTAAATCCATGGTGCGGGCAGCTTGAGACGATGGCATCGTAGTTCATGTAGTATTCGTCCAAAGTCTCATCCCGGGATTGATGAAGGCTCATGATCTTCTCACGGGTTTCTTGGCGTAAAGATGGTGGGGAGAATTCTTTCAGGAACGGAACGCAGAGGTCTACGAAACGTTCTGCACTGCAAGCGGTGGATGTGTAGTACCATATCGTGGCGAAGTCGGTTAGAGAGAATTTAAAGCATTTCAGCTTAAATTCCTCTAATACTTCGTTCTCAGGTTTGATGTGATGGCAGACGTGGTGGAAGTTTCGGCAGTGTTGTACAGGGTCTTCTCCCTCCGTTCCTCCGAACAGGGGCAGAAATCGCGTTGTCCATGCATGCGTAATGGGTGATGACATAGGGAAAAGAAAGAAAAAGAAAGGGGAGGGAAAGAACAACTATCCAACGACTGATTCCCCGGTAACGGCGCCAATTTTGATGGATGCACAGTCGTTATGTGCAAACGTCAAGAATAAATTTATAATAGTCCGATACTCGCGACTTAACTACTGGGTAGCAAGTGGTAAGTAGGGGTCGAACCCAAGGGAATCAGGGGAATAGATGTTCTTTGAGGGGGTTGTCCAGCGAGAGAGCGTGTTTGAGGTCGGTTGGTTGGTTTTAAAGTTACCAGCTAAGTGATTGATTGATTGATTGGTTGGTTGGTTGGTTTTAATACTGGAAAGTAAATTACAGTTTATAATTAAAGAGAAATGTTCGGTTTCAGGGGCCTTGTATTATATCCTGTTTATCATTGACCTTTAGTGAATTATCTAAGTATTCAAAGATGAATCGAGGCCCTTTCGTAGCGCAAGACTTGCAACATCGTTTAAAGCAACACTTGTTCTAAGCAAAACTAATTCCTCCTTTCGAAGTATCTTAGCTGTAAGTGCATCCACTTGATCTCCCAGTTACGTTATTGACCAAGTGGTGTTTTAGATAAGTCGAACTCCTCGATAAGTTTTGCTTGTGACAGCTTCCACTTACCGAGTATGATCACGAATTTCCACGGCAGAGCTTTGATTGTGACAGCTTCCACTCAACCTTGGAAACTCTGACTTGATATATGGCACATAGAACAAGTTTTGAATACTAAGACTAGACGCTAAGTTAATAGTCTTAAAACATTTTATAATACAAGTGCGCCCCTTCTACCGAACTACTAGTTTAGCTACTATTCATCGCGCTAAACATTATAACTAAGGAAATAAACAGTTGAATAAATACTATAAATAATACTTACAACCGTTGAAGCGCCAAGGGAGCTATCCTTTATTTCCAAAGCCAAACTTTACAAATACATAACTTAGAGAGAGAAGTGTTTTTTTTACAAGTGAGGGATGATTGAAATGAGGGGAGGAGCTCCTCCTTATATAGCCATGGGAGGAGGAGGAGATGGAGGCAAGTGTTGCATGGTGATTGGAGGAGAAAATGAAGGGAGGAGATGGCCACACATGGAGGAAGGAGAGGAGGAGCAAGGAGGAGGAGACATGTGGAGGAGGAGCAAAGCCGCCGGTCATGGTGGAGGAGAGCCGCCGGTAGCCGGTGGTGGAGGAGGAGGAGGGGTGGCTTTGGCCACCTCTTGCCCAAGTGGCCGGTCATCTTGCCCAAATGTGAATTTTGTACAGTTTTGTGCAGTCTTTTCACAAAACTGTCAATGTGTTTCTTCCCGGGGCTGTCTTGATTCCTCTCCTGATTCTTCTGATTAATTTGTTATGAGTGATTCAACGTCAGGATCCTTGATATTTCTTCAGTCGGCATATGATCTTGACCTTGGATTGACTCGTAACATCTTTTCTGCTCTAAAAGCTCCTCTTTAATGTGTATTCTCTCTAAGCTCTGAATTACCCTGCAAAAATATATCTGAACTAACAAGCAAAAGTTAAATAGACAAAATGTCTAAATAAGGGGGTTATACTGTGTTTATGATTCGTATAATTTTGGTCCATCAGATCACCCCACACTTTTAGTTGTTCGTCCCGAACAATGCTATTCAAGGGCTGTACTCTAAGTTGGCTTTGAAATATGAAAATTAGACTGTGGTACTCGATCTATCCTAATTCATGCATTGCTTACTTAATACCAAATTAAACTGCGTAAATAAATAGAAGAAACTTAATACTTGTACCTCCGTGCTGAGAGGCAAATTATATTGGATGTCTCGGGAGATAGCCCTTTTTAGGCTCCTGGACTGCAATCTTGGGATCGTCTCGCACTATATGGTTTTCTGGTATCTTTCTCTAGCACGTGATTCGGTTCGGGTTTCAATGGTTTGAGTACTTTGATTTTCTTTTGGCGAGGGAATGCTTTTGTAGTGAATCGGAATTTGGCCTTTGTTTTGACTTTTTGAGTTCTTCACTTTTTGTTCGGTTAAAACCTTCACAATTTTGGGCCTTTGGCCTCTTGATTTGCTTCATTGAGCTTTTTGCCTTTTTGTGACTGCTAGTCCATTTTCTCAAGCCTTTTTGGGAGGTCCAATCATCGCCCGCAAGCCTATGGAAATACCTCCCCGCTCCTCTCATTTTTTCCGTTTTCGCGCGGGTCAAGGTGAGGGTCGCTCATCTATTTTCTCGGCTACTTTGACTATCGTTTCGCGCGGGTCAAGATGAGGGTCGCTCATCTATTTTCTCGGCTACTTTGACCGGAGATAGGACGGTCTGGTTCCCGTCCTCGCCTTTTGCATTGCATGGTGGAGATGACTTCAATTTTCACTGAATCCCGAAGTGCAGCCTCCACTGACTTCGAAAACCATATAGTTTGATCTGATCCTTTGATTGCTTGCCAAGCCTCTCTAGGGCAGTTTACGTCAACTCCACATCCCTAGTTATCTCAGCACAAAGGACAAATGGAAAGTTACATTCTAAGTTTTTAAACAGTTGAATTTTCACAAGGTTAATGCATGAATTATGATTTATCTTTTTCACATTCTTAAGTTCATATTTTCAAAAAGATACTATTACTAAAAAAAGAAAAAACAGCAAGCATGTTATTTATGTACGAAGGCATGCCTTAGTTCAAAAGTCATGCAAGCTTAAAACTAAATACTGAATTTAAATGACAGAAATTAAAGTGCGGAAAAGTAAGATAGCGGGTTACCTCCCGACCAGTGCACTTGTTTAACGTCGTTGGCTCGACAGTACCTCGTTGTGGATTACTGGTTTGGGTCCCATGGGTGGCTCAAGTCAAACTTCTTGATTCCACCGACTTTGATTCTTGCGGTGAGTCTTCCTGATTTTTTAGCAGATGACGGGTTTGGGTCCAGTTCTGATGGTATCTCCTTCCAACGTCTCTGAGAAGGCGAGGGACCTTTCACTATCAGCTTTTTGAAACGACAGGATTTGAGCTACAGGTGTCCGATTTCAGCCCACCATACGTTGTTCTGAGCGGAACGACGAGAAGATCAGATATCATGAGCATTGCTCATGATATAGGGTATTTTTTGGCCATCCGAGATTGTTTACTATTTTATTTTGAATTTTTAGTATTCTTGGAAATTTTCCATTTTTAGAAATTTTCAAATTAGGGTTTCCCCTTGGCTTTGTGTTGCTATGTCTCATGTAGGGAGCCAGTTCGGTGACAACATCAACGATAATGAGGTCAACCAAGACATTCCACCACCAATTCAACCGCCTCCACAGCAACAGCTGCCGCCGCCTCTGCAGCCTCCTCGGCCGCTACCGCCACAACAGCTCATCAGGGAAGAGTACCAAGGAGAGAACTACTACCGAGAGCTCACCATGGGGGAGCTGTGTGCACCGAACATCCGGAATCAGCCGTGGTGCATCTACGAAGGACCGGAGCTTGATGGAATAGTCATCAACTCGGCAGTCGTGCACCAACTGCCCAAGTTCTCGGGACGCCAGGGAGAGTCTGCCACAACACATCTTCAGCGATACCATGGCATCTGCCAAAATCTCAGGCCCTACGGAGTCGAAGTGGAGGACTTCAAACTGAAGGCCTTCTACTTTTCACTTATAGATGATGCTAACGATTGGTTCTTATCCTTGCCCTCAGGTAGCATTCTGACATGGGACCAGATGCTAAAGAAGTTCCTAAACAAGTACTACCCAGTGGGCAAGGCAATGCAGATCCGTAGGCAGCTGCAAGATCTTAGACAAGGGCCGAATGAGACGATGTACAATTATCTGGAGAAGTTCAATGCCCTAGAACAGAGTTGCTGCAATCTTGGATTGCCCGAGAAGCTTATCGTGGAATACATGCTAGATGGATTGAGGCAACTCGACAGGAGCCTACTGGACGCCGCGGCTGAAGGAACCATCATGAATCTGTCCCCAGCTGATGTGCGAAGGAAGATCACAAAAGTGGCCGAGAATGCGAGGTTCCGAGATGAGTCCAACAAAGAAGATGAATTCAGCCGAACCAGAAACGTCTCAAGGGCCGAGCCTCCATCAAACGCAATGGCCGAAAAGCTAAAACAAATGAAGGAGATGATGATCCAGATGATGAGGAGGCAGCCGGTCCAAGTGAAGCCTTGCGAGTTTTGTGTGCAACGGACCACAAAATAGATGCTTGTCCGACCATAGTGGAAGAAGACCAAGGCAAAGTCAATGCAATGGACGGGTTCTAGAACTACAACAACCGGGCCGGGCTAGGCCGACAGTACGGGCAAGCAACCAACGGGAAGAACTTGAGGAACGACAACCGAGACAATCATGCCTTGAGGGAGCCAGCACAACATGCCGCACCTCAACAGGCCCAGCAGCACTACCGTCCACCATACCACCAACAACAGGGAGGATACAACGGTCCGAGCCAGTACCAGCAGCGAGGGCAAAACCAAAATCAGGCAGGCCCGAATCAGCAAGGCCCTAGCAAGTCGCTGGAGGATATGGTGAAAGAGCTGGCAGCTAGCACCCAGCAATTAGTGAAAGGATATGGTGATAGCAAGTCGCTGGAGGATATGGTGAAAGGATATGGTGATAGCCAGGCCCTAGCAAGTCGCTGGAGGATATGGTGAAAGGATATGGTGATATTGCACTTGTTCATTTTGACAGGTGTCGTTTCGCCTGTGCAAAAAACAATTTATAATTTTCCAACTAGCCAGTGGCAAGTCGGGTCGAATCCACAGAGATCGGTTTGAGAATCTGTATCACTAAGTATATAAATAACAGGGGGGTTTTGTAATGCAAACAAGTAAATAAAACGCAGCATGCAACAATGATCCGTTGTCAAGAGATCAATCGTCACATGAAATCAAGTATCAATATCAAGGAACAAGTGCAAGCTACACATGGTAATAGCATACATAATCAAGTGCTTTTGAATGGAATGAAATAGAAATTACTAATGACGAATCCCTTCTCTAAGCCTTTGTTTCTTCCTTTGAACGCCTGTCTCAAATCTGATTTTCCAACCAATTTCTCACAGCCAATAAGACACAGCAACCTTCCAAAACGTATCTCCAACTCACGGCCAAAGTACTTGACAAATTCTAAATCTCCAAATCAATTTCGAACTCAAACTCACAGCCAAAGTACTTGACAAAAGACAATTGTAAATTAACACGACCAAAAGAACAATTCTGTTTTCAATCCTCACAATCACACCTTTCTTTTCTCAACAACACACTCGGCCAAAAGATATGGCCAATCAAAAGACACAATCTGTGTTTTTCACTCCTCACAATCACACGGACCAAAACACTTGGCCACCAAAGACAATTTGCTGTTTCTCTATTTCCCACCAACACACGGCCAAAGCTTTTTGGTCCAAAAGAAAGGCAATTTTATTTTTCCTTTCTCTCCTCTTTTAATCTTCAAGAGTGGCCTTTCAAATTCTGATCTTCAATTCCCCAATGTGGCTCTGGATTCCCGTATGGCTATTCGATTTTTGCCTTGTATTTTGTTTCGAGAAAACTCAATTTCGATTTCAGTAAAATTGCCATCTGGCATTCCCCGCGGACGCCTCTTGAAATTGAGATCCGCGGACGTCTTCATATTTATCGTAATTCATAATACGTCCGCGCCGTAAGTCCTTGAGCCCTCCGCGGAATTGTATGGATGAAAACTTCGGCCTTCATTTCTTCGCGCGCGAAACGTCTTCTAAAATGCTCTCTTTAGCCGATATTCCTTCTATGGTCTCCGAGTGTACCTGAGAATGAAAACTACACAACGGTAGTGAAATAATATACAGATAACCATTAAGAGACGGGGTTTTAACATATAAAATAGTCGTACAATTACGACTTATCAAACTACCCCACACTTGAACTTGTTCGTCCCGAACAAGAACAAAGCCACAGAACGAATTATAATGCACTATCATGCTAATCATTACATCTCAATCCCAAATCCAGCAGTTCATCTTATCATGCTTAAAATTCTAACAATGCGAGTAAAGATAGATTTTTCGATACTTGTTACCTCGCGAGTTGCAATTCAAACGACCTTGGATGTTTGGGAGATAGTCCCCTATAGGTACCACGGACACTGCATTCAATTCTGAGTTTTGGTCTTTTGATTGAGTCGGCGGCTTTCTCTGACACGTGATATATTCACTGCTTTCGTTCCGTTGAGCCTTGAATTCCTTAATTTGTATGGACTTGATAAACTTCACATCTTCGCTTGAATCAATCAAATTCTGATTTTCTTCTTACTTGATGGTTTGCCTTCGGCTTTTGAATTTGTTTCTTGCCCACATAATCATTTGCGCCCTTGAACCACTCCAATCATAGCCTCCGAATAACAGCATAGGAGTGCGTCCCGCTCTTTTCTCATCCTCGTCGTTTCTGCATGAGGCAAGATAGGGGTTACCCACCCATTCCCAGCTACTCCGACTAGAGATGGACAGTTCGTTTTCTCTGTCCCGTCACCACTGCGAACGCATGATTAGACTTGTAAACTTGGTGACGGAGCTGCTCTCTAGACTAGGCTAGTGAAGCGTCAACCTCCACCGCTTTTCTCAATCATCAGAACCAAAACTCAGATTTTCTTGCAATTTGCCGTACCCTTCTAGGACATTTCTGTCAACTCCACATCCCTGCATATCACAACTCACAAGAACAAAGCATCGAAATTTTTTTTTAAAATTTCGCATTTTTACTCAAATAAGCACAATAGTCATAAAAACTGAAAGTGAGATTTTTGACATATCAGAAAAGCATAGCCGTGCATCATCAGTTCATCACAACACACGACTGACTCTATAACAACCCACCCCACACTTAAATTTTCCCGTGTCCTCACGGTACAACTCTAGTGATAAGGCGCACAAACACAAAAGACTAAAATAAAAATAAAAGATAATAAATAAAAAGAAGTGAACTGGTACTCCCCTAATATTCTGGTGGCGGTGTTGTGCTCTGAGATTTTTGACCTTTAGAAATTCACCGCGGACGTCTTCTTCAATGGAGGCCGCGGACGCCTGAATAATATTCAGTAATTGCTGAGGCGTCCGCGCATGTAATCCTTTAGACGTGCGCGGTCTGCACTGATGTAGAATTCCGTTCTTTGCTTAATCACCTGAAAACACCAGAAATAATAAGAAATGCACTCGAGGCACATTATCAGCTTCCCAATTCCACTATAACATGTGTAAAATAGAAACAAAACACCGGGTTGCCTCCCGGTAAGCGCCTTTGTTTTACGTCCTTGGCTAGACTTTACCTCTATAGGATCACAAGTTAGGATCCCATGGCCACTCCAAGTCAAACTTCTTTACTCCTCTATGATACTCATATCCCTCATCGAATGGTGCTCTCGAGTCTCTCCATCCTGGCTTCCATCCAAATGTGCCATGTCTCGGCCGCTTCCTCGTGTATGTACGGTTAGAATCCTTGCGAACCTTGAGGTTTGCTGTCTTCCCAGCAAACGTAAGCGACGACATTTTTGTGCCCAATTCATTATTGGTCCTTTTGTCCACGATGACCGATCGTCCCAGAATCAGCGCAAGAGGACTGTTATCGCTGGCATCTCCCATCTGCAAAATATAACAATCAACATCACGGGTAATTGTGAGAGTACCTGGGTCCTTGCACTTTTTGGGTGGTGCCTCATGATTTGTAGGGAGTGGGCTCTCCATCGTCAGGTCGTTTTGCTCATATCCCACCTCCGATTCGCCTTCTAGCTCATCCTTATCGATCACATGCTCTTCGGGAGCTATCACCTGCACTGGGAATGGTACAGAGGGGTCAGAAACTGGAATTTCCTTAACTGAATCGGCGCAGTCCGCGGAGGTCTCCTGAATATCTTCCGCGGGCGTCTCTTGTATTTGCGGTAAATCTTCAGACGTACGCGCGGTAAATGTTGAGACGTCCGCGTCCTGCACTGAGTTAGAATATTCGTTCAGCTCTTCTTCCTGCATTTCATAAAGATCGCTGGCAATTTGAGACATCTGCTCCTTTAGCTCGTTAATGGCTTCAGCTCGTTGGTCAATCTTTTGGTTGAGGTGATCAATCTTGTGGTCAATCTTTTGAGCGAATTCCTTGAACATTTCTTTCAATTCCTTGACCAGGTCCTCATCCATCCTAACACTCCAAGGTCCCTCCTCAGTGTACGGTGCATAATAACCTCGCATAGTGCGTCTCGGATCCCGACGCCTAGGTAACTGTTCATTTCGGTTTCCTCCTTCGAGGTATTCTCGAACCAACTTCTCCTCGAAACTCTCGTGTCTAGCTGCACGATGTCTAGCAAACTCATTCTGGTTTCTGGGGGGTGGCAGTCTTTGATCAAAATCATCGTCATAAACTGGTTCACTATCATAGGAATACATAGCGAACCATAAAACCAAACAAAATAAAATAAAATAAAACTAAAAGAAAAAAGTACTTAGTGCGATTCTTCGTTACCGATCCCCGGCAACGGCGCCATTTTGACAGGTGTCGTTTCGCCTGTGCAAAAAACAATTTATAATTTTCCAACTAGCTAGTGGCAAGTCGGGTCGAATCCACAGAGATCGGTTTGAGAATCTGTATCACTAAGTATATAAATAACAGGGGGGTTTTGTAATGCAAACAAGTAAATAAAACGCAGCATGCAACAATGATCCGTTGTCAAGAGATCAATCGTCACATGAAATCAAGTATCAATATCAAGGAACAAGTGCAAGCTACACATGGTAATAGCATACATAATCAAGTGCTTTTGAATGGAATGAAATAGAAATTACTAATGACGAATCCCTTCTCTAAGCCTTTGTTTCTTCCTTTGAACGCCTGTCTCAAATCTGATTTTCCAACCAATTTCTCACAGCCAATAAGACACAGCAACCTTCCAAAACGTATCTCCAACTCACGGCCAAAGTACTTGACAAATTCTAAATCTCCAAATCAATTTCGAACTCAAACTCACAGCCAAAGTACTTGACAAAAGACAATTGTAAATTAACACGACCAAAAGAACAATTCTGTTTTCAATCCTCACAATCACACCTTTCTTTTCTCAACAACACACTCGGCCAAAAGATATGGCCAATCAAAAGACACAATCTGTGTTTTTCACTCCTCACAATCACACGGACCAAAACACTTGGCCACCAAAGACAATTTGCTGTTTCTCTATTTCCCACCAACACACGGCCAAAGCTTTTTGGTCCAAAAGAAAGACAATTTTATTTTTCCTTTCTCTCCTCTTTTAATCTTCAAGAGTGGCCTTTCAAATTCTGATCTTCAATTCCCCAATGTGGCTCTCGATTCCCGTATGGCTATTCGATTTTTGCCTTGTGTTTTGTTTCGAGAAAACGCAATTTCGATTTCAGTAAAATTGCCATCTGGCATTCCCCGCGGACGCCTCTTGAAATTGAGATCCGCGGACGTCTTCATATTTATCGTAATTCATAATACGTCCGCGCCGTAAGTCCTTGAGCCCTCCGCGGATTGTATGGATGAAAACTTCGGCCTTCATTTCTTCGCGCGCGAAACGTCTTCTAAAATGCTCTCTTTAGCCGATATTCCTTCTATGGTCTCCGAGTGTACCTGAGAATGAAAACTACACAACGGTAGTGAAATAATATACAGATAACCATTAAGAGACGGGGTTTTAACATATAAAATAGTCGTACAATTACGACTTATCACCAGCACAACATGCCGCACCTCAACAGGCCCAGCAGCACTACCGTCCACCATACCGCCAACAACAGGGAGGATACAACGGTCCGGGCCAGTACCAGCAGCGAGGGCAAAACCAAAATCAGGCAGGCCCGAATCAGCAAGGCCCTAGCAAGTCGCTGGAGGATATGGTGAAAGAGCTGGCAGCTAGCACCCAGCAATTAGCCATCACTGTGGTCAAGAATGATGGAGCCATCACCGAGCTCACTAAGCAGATGTTCAACTTGGCCCAGACCGTTTCCGAGCTGAAGAGAGATCCGGGGAGGCTGCCATCACAGATAGTGCCTAATCCGAGAGGGAACGTCAGCATGATGGAAGTAGTGGACGTGGACGAGGCGCTAAAAGAGTCTGTATATTGGGTAAACAAGATGCTCGCGCTGGACGACACGAAGGCGAGAGACAGCGAGGAAGAACCTGGCTCAGAGTCCACCGGGCCAACAGAAGACATCGGCCCGCTAGCACCTGAAGGAGATGCGGCCGTAACACCTAGGGCGGATGCGGTCGGAGCGCCCAGGCCAGGCTTGGTCCTCGTGGCCGAGAGTTCTTTAACTAACGTTCCTTCGTGTTCTATGCAGGTGATAGCTCCTAAGGACCATATGATCGACAAGGATGAGTTAGGAGGCAGATTGGAGGCAAGGCATGGGCAAAACGACCCAACGATGGAACGCTCACTCACCGCGAATCACGAGGCACCACCAGGACAGAGTAAAGACCCAGGTGCCTTCACAGTCACATGTGGTATCGGTGAGACTCAAATACATCATTGTTTAATTGACTTGGGTGCGGCCATTAATGCTATGCCATACTCTTTGTATTGTTCACTGAAATTGGGACCACTGAAGCCCCCTAAATTGTTGGTAGAGTTATGGGATAAATCATGTATTCGTCCTGTTGGTTTGCTAGAGGATCTCACACTCCGAGTAGGAGACCTTAATGTTCCTGCAGATTTCTATGTCTTGCAGATGGGAGATGCTAGAGACGATGATCCTCCAGCACTTATCTTGGGACGGCCATTCCTCTTCGCCACCAAGACAAAGATTGACATGGGCTCAGGCTTGTTGTCACTAGCGTTTGGTGGCAGGACATCAGATTTCTATATTTATGGGGATGATGACCATCCATGCGCGAAGAAACCACCGGATATCGTGAATACATCATACCTTAGTGCCCTGGTTCCAGACCAATCGGACGAGACTAATTGTGCAGCGAGACCAGTAGCTATGATCAAGATGTCCTCGCAGGCTCAGGAGGATGTGAAGGCAAATCCACCTGATCGATGGAGAGCAGACCCGAGCACACCACTACATGAGGCCTTTGGGCAGACTGAAAGAGTAGCTGAGGTAAAATTTGACCTCACACGTCCATGGGATCCTAACTTGTGATTCCTAAAGAGGTATCGTCGAGCCAACAACGTAAAACAAAGGCGCTCGCAGGGAGGCAGCCCGGCAAAAGTTTTGTTTTTCAGTTATTTTTATTATTCAGTTTTTTCCTTTAATTCGAGTTTTGAGTCATGTTCGTCACATTGTCTTTTGGAAAGAGATGCTATTCATGCAGAAGCATGCACCTCAGTGTGGAGCGCGCAAGGTCCCAGCTGGGGCCGACCGAGCTAGCGCGGGCCGGGACTGACCGAAGCGTCCCGGGCGCAGAATCAGAGCATGAAGGAAATCCTCGGGCAAACTTGCCCAATTGGAGATTCTGACTCGGCCATTAGTCTTAAAATGGCCAATTTATCGAGACATGAAGAATCCCATTTATTCCCCTAGTTCCCTTGGGTTCGACCCCTACTTACCAAGTACTACCCAGTAGTATAGTTGCGAGTAGCGGACTATTATAAATTTATTTGCACAATCGCTTTGACGACGAGCGGTTCTGTCAATGGGCGACTTAAGTCAAATTTTGCCGCAGTTCCTTCGTGAGACATGGTTGCGTAGAAGTGATTTCGAGAATTGAGAGAGAGAAAGAAAAGAGAAGAACAACTAATCGGAAGCTAACTCCCCGGCAACGGCGCCAATTTTGACGGATGCACAGTCGTCGTGTGCAAACGTCAAGAATAAATTTATAAGTCCGCTACTCGCGACTTCACTACTGGGTAGAAAAGGGTAAGTAGGGGTCGAACCCAAGGGAGTCAGGTGAATAGTTGTTCTTTAAGTAGGACAGTTGGAAGTTGGTTGTGATTTTAGGACTGAGAGTAGTGTGGGTTGGTTGTGATTTTAGGACTGAGAGTAACGTGGGTTGGTTGAGATTTTAGTACTGAAAGTAAATAACTGAAAATAAAGTACTGGAAGGACAAGTCTTGACAGAAAATACGCAGTTGATAAGGTGCTGAAAGTAAAGGAACAGTTGATATTACAATTAAAGGAAAGTATTCGGTTTTAGGGGCCTTGTATCATATTCTGTTTATCATTGACCTCTAATGATCATACTAAGTGTTCAAAGATGAATCGAGGCTATTTCTAGCACAAGACTTGCAACATCGTTTAGAACACTTATTCTATTTAGACTAATTCCTCCCTTCGAAGTATCTTAGCCTTATGTGCATCCATTTGATCTTCAGTTACGATCAACCAAATGGTTTTTAAAAGAGGTCGAACTCCTCAGATAAGCTTTGCCCGTTAAAGCATCCACTTACCCAAGTATGTTCACGAACCCCACGGAAGAGTTTTGCCCGTTAAAGCATCCACTCAACCTTGGAAGTTCTAACCTAATATGTGGCACATAGAACAAGTTTTGAACACAGAGAGGCACTAGGTGCAGGGTCTAAAACATTTTATGACACAAGTACACCCCTTCAACTGAATGAAGGGTTTAGCTACGACTATTCATGGAACAGGACATCATAGCTAAGTGCATTGAAAAGTAAAGGTTTTGTAAGACAGTAAAGTAAAGTTTTCGAAAGTAAAGACAGGAAAGTAAAGTACTTTGAAAGACAGTAAAGTGAAAGTAAAGACAGGAAAGTAAAGTTGCTGAATTGAAAAGACGGTAAAATAAAGATAAGAGTACTTACAAAAACCGTTGAGAGTGCTAAAGATCAAGCTTTGATTCCAAAGAAAAGTGATTACAAGATTGGGCCCACAAAAGCTGGAGAGATAAGTGATTTGTGATTTTGAAATGAAGAGAAGAGGGTTAAGCCCTCTATCTCTCTAAAGAACTTTTGAATTGTGGGATAAAGATAACAATGGAGAGGAGCTTGTATTTATAGGCCAAAGGGAGGAGAAGGTGTGGTGAGGATGAAAGCACATGGCAAGCATCCGTGGGAGAGGAGTGGAGAGCAAGCTAGCCGCCCCATGTGAGGAGGAGCATCTCTCCTTTAGCCGCCCATGTGAGGAGGAGCCTCCCTTGTGAAGAGAAGCTTCCCTTTAGCCGCCCATGTGAAGAGGAGCAAGGAGTGGATGTGAGTTTTGTGATGTTTTCACAAAACTATCGGTTCATTTCTGCTCCGGACTGACTTTGGTTGCTCTTCGGTTGGATTTGTTTTGAGTGATTCCCCGTCAGGATTTTGAGATTTCTTCAGTCGGCATCTGGTCGTGACCTTGGAATGACTCGTAATATCTTTTCAGCTTAAAAACTCCTCCTTAGCATGTATTCTCTCTAGACATCAAAATACCCTGTAGATAAATATCGAAACTAACAAGCAAAAGTTAAATATACAAAGAGTCTAATTTGGTGGGTTTAACTGTGTTTATGATTCGTATAATTATGGTCCATCACATCGCAGGTGTTTTGGAAGCTCCAGAAGGAAACGCGCGTAAAAGATGGCATTTCGTGCTAAAAACACCACAATGGCAGATTAGACCTCTGGACGTTCAACGGAGCGCTGGGAATGGACCGTTGATCATAAAAATACGAGGCACATACCGTTGCGTAGCTAACTCAATTCTATACAACTCTCTAGTTCACACCGAGAGCATCCGATGTCGTTTGGATGGTCAAATCATTAGCCGAAGTCGGGACATAGTGGGTACCGCGCCCACAGTAGACATTAGCTCGACGCTAATGTCTGAAGGAAACGCAGCCAGTACCGATAACGTCAAGGCGAGGAGCGGCCGTAACGTCTACACAAGGCGCGGTCCCTACTGTCAGCACGCATTTTGATGACGTCAGCAAGCCCGAAACTTGGAAATTGAGCACAAAAACAGACATGGAAACCCTAGTTTTTGCTATAAATAAGATCTTTGGGTTAGGGTTTCAAATCAAAACACACCCATTCTACCATTCAGAAGACGGCTCTGGAGAAGACGCAAGCTTTCGACGAGAGAGAAGAATTTTCTACTTTCATTATGTGTTTTATTTCCATCATGTGTAGCTAAACTCCTAATTCAGTTTAGGTTTCGTTCATTGTGACAAACGTTTTGAGACTTTATTCCTAATGTAATTTCTTGTTTCTCTAGTTCTTGTGCTTAATTTCAAGGATTGAATTGTGAAGCTAAGTGGATACTTGCCCGTTGAGCTTAGCCGAACAATTCAATCCCTATCGTTAATACTTGTTGGATACATATAAAAATAAAGACAGGTAGTAACACCTGAGCTTAATATTACCTTACCCGGATTATTAGGTTTAGAAGAGAACTAGAAGTCTAATACCTTTCCCGGATTAGATTGTGGTGTATTACCTGAAACGGAATACTTAGGGTTATAACCTGAAACGGAGTAACCACACTTAGAAACTTGAAATTCGATTATTGGCAGTCAATGATAAACGTGTCACAATAGAAACCCTGAGCTGAATATTCTCTCTGATTGAATTCTTCGTGTTATTTTCTCTTTTACACTCACTATTGCTTTAACCCCCCCCCCCCCCCTTTTAATTATTTTTCAGATACAACTTCAACAACCAGCTCTCTTGGGTTCGACCCTGCTTGCCGCTACACTAGCTCACTAGCAGGAAAATATAAATATTAAATCTGACGCGTCAGACGACGCGCGTCACCTATGATAGGGTCTCCTGGCTCTTCCTTATGTGCATGATGAGGGCGTTGGGTTTCAACACTCATTGGTGTGACCTTGTCTATCGCACTATCTCCGTCTGCTTCTACTCGGTCCTTTGGGATGGAACTGCTTATGGTCGCTTCAAGTCTAACAGGGGCGTCAGGCAAGGAGAGACCGACTTTCTCCCAGCCTGTTTATTATATGCATGGAATCGTTCAGTCGGCTGTTTCATCGCCAAATCTCAGATGGAATAATCCATCCTTATTTTGTGAAGGTGGGTGCTCTCCAGGTCAATCACCTTCTCTATGCCGATGATATGCTGCTTTTCACCAATGGCTCTAAGCGGTCAATCGAGCGTCTGATGCACATGATTAATCACTTCTGCTCATGGACGGGACAAGCTCTTAATAGCTCGAAGAGTAACATCTTTCTCCCTCAAGCCATGGCTGCGGCGCGCCGTCGTATGCTTCTTCAAACTACTAGTTTTTCTGAGGGCACATTCCCCACCACTTATCTTGGAGCGCCGTTGTTCCCCGGTCGTGTTAAGATTGAGTACTTTCAAAATTTAGAAGACCAAATCCGTGCCCGCATCACAGGCTGGATGCGCAACATGCTTTCCATGGGTGGAAAAATTATCCTGGTTGAATCAGTGTTGAACTCCATGGCCGTGCATGTGCTAGCTAACCTCCCTACTCCGGTAGCTGTTATTGACCGCATCAGCAGCCTTCTCTCTAATTTCATCTGGGACAGTGGTGGACAGAGTCGTCGTCACTGGGTTAGCTGGCCCGATATTTGCAGAGATAAGAAAGCCGGAGGCCTGGGCATCAGACATCTCGATGACATTCGCAAAGGCTTTCAGTACAAGTTAGCATGGCGCTGCATGGATCGTTCATCCCTTTGGGGACGGTTTGTTCGATCTACTTACAAAGAAGGCCAAAGTGGCTCTCATATCTGGACGTATGTAAGTAAAGCTCTGCTTGGGATCAGAACACAATGCTGCTGGAATATAGGCAAGGGCGATCTGAAGCACCGACTTTTGCTGGCTCTACCAAACCTCTCCCCCTCGTGACCTGCGCCATGAAACTCTCCACTCGGTTCTGAATGATCCGGACAAGAGTGCTGCCCTTGCAGCGACCCTCCCTCTTTATGGCCAACAAGACCTCCAGAGGGTTACTTTCTCGGATCAACCTAATTCTCTGGAGTGGCATCACAGTGTGACTAGCACTTTCACCACCAAGGATTTTCGGACCGTCACTACTATGCCCAGGCCCCTGGACAGAGCCCTTTCCACTGTCTGGTAAGCCTGGCTCCCTCCTAAGAT
This sequence comes from Rhodiola kirilowii, assembly GCA_033675215.1. NCBI lineage: Eukaryota > Viridiplantae > Streptophyta > Magnoliopsida > Saxifragales > Crassulaceae > Rhodiola > Rhodiola kirilowii. The sequence continues at coordinate 53,297,992 of CM066201.1, forward strand.
CAGCGCCTTCATGTGGCGCCTGAAACATCGAGATGTTCCGACGGATGAGCGAATCAAGAGTTGTGGCATTCCTCTCGCCTCTGCCTGCTGCTGTCCTGCTCCCCAGGAGGAGACCTCTGTGCATCTTTTCGTTAATGGGGAGGAGGCCTCTAATATCTGGACCCTTGGGCGGAGCCTTGGATCTCCCTTAGCCGGTCACTTTCAACCAGCTTTGGGAATCTTTAATCCAACTCTCTAACAACCCGGACTACGTAGATTGTCTGAGGATTATTTGGATTTGCTGCGGTCTCTGGGAGCTTTGGACTTTCCGGAACAAGTACATTCATGAGGGTCAACGTCGCAATGTTGCCTTCGCCGTCCGCGACTGGGTACACAAACTCGCTCCTCACATCCCGCTTCGGTACACGCATTGTCTTCTGCATGGGGCCATTCTCAAAGCGCTGTTTCTGGCTTTCTGCCTACGCCTTATGCCCCAAAGGTTATATGGAAGAAGTGGAGTCCTTGCCCTACAGGCCTCACTCTGAACGTGGGCTAAAACCGCTCGGATGAGGGCCTGCGTGGGGCGTACCTGCTTCGGACTAGCACAGGCGTTGTGGTCCATTGCAGCACCACTCTCCATCTTCCTACTGCCATCGGCCTGGCCATTACCATTCGGTCTCTGCGTGCCAAAGGGTTTTCAGTTCAAGCTTGCCAGTCCTGCCATCCGGACATCTCCATCCACAAGCCTCAGATTGGGCGGCACGTCGCTCTGCATGGCATTCTTTTCTCAAAAATTTGTCGGGCGGCCAACACCCCTGCTTTTCTGCTTGCCTCCACCAATGTCTCTACCTCGTCACTCGAGTTCAAGAAGGCGCTTAAGGGGGATCGCTTAGGTCTCCCAGCTGACTGCCGGCAGTGCTCGTTCCATGTGCCTAGCCTGTGTCTCCTTCCTTTTCTCCTCCCTGCGAGGTTTTGTTGCTCTAGCTATTCTAGTTTGGCTTTTCTTATAGTCTGTTCAGCGTTTTTAAGGGGCTAGATTTATAACTGGCTCCTGGCGCTTGAGGACTTTCTTTGTAGCCACGGTTCAGGCTCTTTGAACCATCTTATTATCAATAAAGTCGCTGGCTCCGACCAGCTTAAAAAAATGATATTTATTGTACTACATTAAAACAATGCTTTTATTGTTTATCGGAACACAGTAGTGTTGTCACATAATTTTCTCGAAGAATGAGATATTCATAATAATTAATTATGCGAGTGAAATATTTTGTTTTATTGTGCATTTATTATACATTTTCGATGCATTACTATATTTTTTTTAGCTTTTTAGCCTCTTAAATTTTGCCAAAATTTGTAGTATAATGTAGTCTTTATTGTTTTTGTTTTTTTATGGGAGTAGTCTCTATTGTTTATTCAAATGGATTTTTGAAAGAAAGATTAGAACAAAACAAAACAATTCTCCATTTCCAAAAAGAGTGAATTCTTCTTTTTAATTCTAGAAGTTAGCTTTAAGATTGTGAATGTCTCCAAAATAATTATCTCGAGTAATGTTGTTGCATAATTTTTCGAAAGCATATGGGATATGCATTGTAATTAATTATGCGGCGGTGGGTGTTGCCGTGCAAATTCTTGTATCGTAAATTGCATCCAATATTTCTATTTGGTGCGCGTTTATGATATGATGCATTTACTATACTTTCATGCCTCCTAAATTTTGCAAAGTTTATAGTGTAATGTAATCTTGCATTTATTATACTTTTTTTTATAAGTTGCATTTATTATACTTAAACAATAAAAAAATTTATCAGTTATTACTTACACAATCTTGGATATGAACAAGACCAAGATGAGCACCAAAGACAATATCATTGCGGCTGTGTTCCTCCACCTGATGTTTTCGTCTGAATGTGCAATCAGAGTAGAGACCAGGGACGAAGCCAGGAATTCAAAGTTACCAGGGCTGGAAGTTTTTATAGTGACGTAAAAAAAAATTTGAGGTTTGGAACCCAATGGGAGGCTCATCCTCGCGCCTTTTTTATTACGCCAGCAAAAGCACATTACAAATACAACTAGCTAAGTGGGAGGCTCATCCTTACGCCTTTTTCTTGGATAAAGAAAAAGATATTTTGAAAGGTGAATGGTTGGTTGGTAAATGGAATTTAATAACCAGCGAGAAAGAATCAGATGCCAACTGATATTGAATCTCAACAAATCCACATGGCTAAGAAAAGATGGATAGCACACCTCTCAAGCAAACATTCAGTACCTGAATAACAACCTAACTAAAGAGCGCTTTAAACTAATAAATAAGACACAAAAACTATCATTGAATCAAAGAACAGAACATATGATGCAATAATTAACTGCACATAATGAAAAAGCAGATCAGCTACTAACAACTCCTGTGGATGTTAAACCAAGTATAACATACACAACGACAATCCAACCCCAAGCAATAGAGTTTAGAAAATCAATCCTGAGAAGTCACAATTGATGATGCGTTAATGTTTAAAAAGAGACCATTCAATGTCAGCAGAGAAACCACTAACAAAATGCACACACACTTCTCATCACTGAAACAGTAGTACCAAGATAAAGGCATATAAATCTCCTCCCGCCGGAACAGCACTGAAACAACAACTCAATCAGCATAAATCAAGGACTGAGACTGAAACAGGCACATAAAACAATCACAATCAGACTCTTGGTGACCACAACACCTACCACAATCCAAGCTAGATCGAGCACAGAAAGGGGCGGCGACAGTTTTGACATCCATTTCGGAGCGGCGAGGGGCGGCGACAGTTTTGGCCTGGTGCTCTGATCGCTGGCAGTGTTGAGAAGTGAGGAAGGAATAGAAGGAGAGAGAAGTGGTGGAGGAGGCTGTGGAGGTCCCATAGTCAGCGAAGCCATGTGAATACAGATAGCAGCTGCTCTCTTCTTCTCCACTTGCAATTATGTAGTTTCAAAAAAAAAAGTGGGCTGAATTGTACCCGGACTTCAGCCCGATAAACTTCTCAAGTGGCTTCGTCCCTGGTAGAGACCTCACTCATTGGAAAGGTCCGGTGTTGCTTAGATGCCTCTTTGAAAAGCACTAGGTACTTCTTCATCTTATAAATTTGAATGTAGGACACCTTATACCGGATGTAGATGTACAGTGCGGTGGGCACTTTCGACCAGGTATTTTGAAGCGTATAAGTATCAAAGGGATAAGGGATATGCGGGAGTAATTGCAGATGGTATGTGTCTCACTCGGGTCCATTATTGGCAAATGTATCTCGTCTCACGACAATCCAACGATTTTAGTGCGTTACAAGTGGAGAAAGGCCGCCTGATGGTTGGATGTTGAGTATGTCCCCTTAATGTATGATTATTATGTGATGGAAACCAAATAAACTGAGTGATATTATCAAATATAAATCAGTGTTATTAAACCCGGACCGAATTGGTCGGTTCGATCGGTTGAACCGGGAATCGGTCACCGGACCGATTTGATTTTGTTATCGGACTGGTATGCAGTTGATCCGGTCAAGATCCGGTTGACCCGCCCGGTTGATCCGGTTTTTCATTAAAACGGTGATTCGATCGGTTCGATTTGGTCTAAAAAATTATTTATTCAATTTTGACTTGGACAAGACTCGAACCTAACCCCCACTTAATTATTATTATCTTTCCTTCCACTAGGCTAAAGATGATTATTGTTTTAATATTTGTTTCAATAATGTATATTCATTTATCACATCTATAAAATTTATTACTTATTATCAATTTAACTAAAAATTCAATTAGTCTTAGAAATCCCTTATTGTTGTGACTTGTAAATTAAGACTAAAATCGTTATTGTTGTATTATTGATTTGTACTTTATCAAATTCTGAATTTGTTATGGTATGTTGTTGTAATAAGATCATTAACATGTAATATTTATTCAAGTCATAAATATGTTAAATTATAATATCATATATAAATATTTTTATTTTTATTTTTTAATATGTACGGTTCAGTCCGGTTGAACCATTGACCCAGTGACTTGACCGGATTGATCCACGGGTCGGTTTTAATAACACTGATATAAATTGTTCATGCACTTTTCAGTTAAAATGAAAATAAATATGGATTACGTAGTTTAAAACATTCAAAGAATGTATAATTTTATATTATTATTGTTTTTGGTAGTTACATGATTTTATTTTATTTTGGATAGTAGGTGGATACAACAACTAAAAACAATACAATGCATATGAGCAATATCATCTAGTACATATATATTAATCTCCAAAGCTCTTAGCAAGGTATCTTGATCGGGTCCGCAAGCATCTGGTACATCTTTCCACTTCTGAAGCGCAGGCCACGTTCGACACCTTTTACTATGAATCGCCACACATCCACCCAAATCATCGGTACATCTTTGACACTTGAAGCTCAGGCCACATCTAGGCACCTTTACCGCGCACCTCCACGAGGGAGGAAGAACGCATCACGCGCGAGACTTGAAAAGGAAGGCCTCCGCGAGGGATGTAGGAAGGATCCACGCGCGAGGCGGGACGAGGAAGAGTAAAAGGAAAATGAAGGAAGAAAATTAGTGGCTCTGGGACTCGAACACAGGGCGTAAGGATCCAACTATCTTAGTGTGGACTCCTTAACTAACAGGTCAACACCGTATTGGCACGTGATTTTATATTTAAACAACCTAATTTTTCACTTGCCATCATTTAATAAACACAATTCTTAAATCTGAATTTCTATGCGTAAATATGAGATGCAATTCCATTACAATATTGACCATGAACACCTAAAACGGAAAAAATAAATACTAGGAATAGAATTTTCGAAATTAGGAAGTAAAAAAAAATTCTGATAAGGGGCGAGTTACAAACAACCATTGAGATGAGTGTCCTTAGGCCATCCTTAATAGCACCAAAAATTAAAGATTGTTGGTCCAATCTTTAATTTTTCTTTCTTAGTGAATGATTAAAGATTGTGGGAACAACGATCGTGGGTTTGGAGCATGGCACGATCCTGCTCACGATCAGACTTTGCTTTGATTTGCCCCATGGTCATTGTTGATTGGTTGTAAATAATTATTATTATAATAAGAAATGTAAAATAAGGTAGGATTGGGAATGCAGGAGATAAGTGAATAATTTTTTTTATGTTCATTGTTAAGAGTAAAAAGATCATAAAAAAGATTGAATAATGATAGCAAATAAAGAGAGTTGATGATCTTTATTTTAAGATCATTATCAAGGATCCCCTTACCGTTTAAATCCAAACTTTCGGATCAAATAAAATCTAGATTTAAAAAATAATAAAAATCATGTTTGACGCTAGCTGTTGTCTGCATAACTAGTTCGAAAATGATGGGCGGTTTATCATGATCAATATATTATAATTATCCCATTCACATCTGACGTTGTACTTATTAACCTTTCGAACTAAGCAAGGTGCAAGGTATTGATCACTTAAATTAACCTTGGTACTTTAACATACATAATAAAGTGTTACGAATTAATCTAAAACTATTTTGTCATTTAAATGTAGTGTTTCAAATGAAGTAATTTATTTTGGCTTAAATAAAAATTAATTAACTTCGCATTCCATTTTTAAAAACATTGAAAACACGGTCTATCACGGCGTAGAACAATCGGTCAAGGGCTCAGACGTAAAATCTCCGATATCCAAGTGGTCGTGAATTCGAATCTTAAGAGGGTCAAAAAAATATTGAAAATATATAGGTGATTGTGAACCCTAATATTTTTAAGGGTCCAATCAGAGACCACCTCACTACATAAGAAGATCACAGTTTAGGTAAAGTGGGACTTAAAATTTGGCTTTTCAATCAAAATATTAATTATTCATAAAGCTTGTGTTAGTGGGCTAAGCATGCCATTCATATTTTAGTTTCCATATCTGTGGGACTGACAGCTTATTAGGGTTTTGGTACCACCATAAACCTTTGGTTTGCTTTATTACCTATAATTAAGTTAAATTAGGATTAGAAGTAGATCGGATAGTGTCAACAGTAATTTTCTTGAACAAATTATCAAAAGGTTGATACTTGATAGTTGAAACCTTCCGAATGCACCTATAACTTTGAGTCAGAGATAGATCCACCTATTTAAGTTGTTTTGGCTAAACAAAAAGATTTATTTTTTAGCTTAGCTTCATTTATTTATAATAATTTAGATACATATTAGGGATTAGTTTATTATCAAAATGTGAGATTTGGGTTCTCAATTTTCGAATTTTTAAGGGTTCTCAACCGAGCGCTCCCCTTATTACTTATGTATTATCAATTTAACTAGAAATTCAATTAGTCTTATAGTCTATCAGGGTCGTATAATTTAACTTAATTTTCCGTCTATACTAGATTGTTGTTAATTTGAATTTAAAAAAAATACCTAAAACACTAATTTAATCAAGACTTTGATTAGATATCTGATAAAATTTTAAAATTTTGATATAATATGATTGTATAATGTGTCGAAAAATTTGAAATACAATTATCCTACATGTTTGGATCACATGAGTAATATATTAGTATCAAATAGCTTTAATTTTAATTTTTGATGTCCTCTTTGTCTATTTTTTTTATACTCTTTGTCTATTTTTTTTTTTGACTCGTTGTCTATATTTAAACATTTCGTTTTTGAGATCTTACATTTTCCAATATTAATGGATATTGCAGTATTTTTTTTCTTTTTTATATATGATATTGTTTAAAGGATGTGATTTCAATTTCATGGCTCCGCCCCTTATTTTTGTAACTTGCAAATTAAGACTAAAATTGTTATTGTTGTATTGATTTGTACTTTATCAAATTCTAAATTTATTATGGTATGTTGTTGTAATCAGATCATAAACATGTAATATTTATTCAAGTCATAAATATGTTAAATTATAATATCATATAAGTATTTTAGTTTTATTTTTTAAGATGTGCGGGTCAATCCGAGTCAACCCGCTTGAACTACTGACCCAGGGACTTAACCGGGTCGATCCACGGGTCGGTTTTAATAATACTGAGTGGATCACTCATCTAGGCGTGAGGCCAAGTGAAGCATCGGCCTAATTATCAAATTATACTCATTTATATTATCGGGGCTAGTTCTGACTGGATGTTTTTCCTAGCATTTTAAATCCTCTGTGTCATCTTTGTATCTGATTTATAGAGTTTATAAAAAAATGACCTCCAATAAAAAAAGCAAAAGATGGAAAGGCTACTTCACTTCCAGACAAAGACAAACCACATTCATTCAATTTTTTTTGATTGTGGGTTTACATTGAACAGATCAAGGAAGACAACACATACATAGCACGTTTCGGGTACACGTATATATATTTATAGGTCATTTGAAGCACATGCCACACAAAAGGGCACCCCCGGACTTGAACTTGATCCACCGTTGAAGCACAGGCCATCTTGGCACCTGTAACCCACGAGACACACACCTAAGCACGCTTCCACGAGAGGATACATAACAATAATACCCGCAAACGTCCACACGGGACAAGGAAGAGGAAAGGAAAGAGGGAAAAGATCCGCGAGGGATGGAGGAAGAGGTACACACAATAGGTGGGACTAGGAAAAACCCACACAAAATGTGGGGAGGAAAATGTCATGGGTGGAGCTTGAACCCTCCACCATGTGGATGCACGGTAGAAATTCAACCACTAGGTCACACCCTTGTTGGCACATTCATTCAATAACTTAATTATCAATAAAAAAAGAAATGGAGCAGCTGCATTGTCCAATGAAGTAGTACGCTTTATTTCTAGGGTTCTTGGCCTGCCATTATCCTGACCAGATTAAATTATCAAATTGGTAACCTGTACTACTTTCTTCAAACTTAATTGGTGGACCATTATTTGTACTAAACATTAAACTAATTAATTAAAGCTAGTAGGATGAAATCCTTTTCAATAAGAAATAGCTTATTTTGTAACCATTCAGGTGCGAACTCGAGCAGTATTTATCTGATATACGTAATGCTTTTGCTTTCTGGAGAATAATAATAATAAATAAATGTAGAATCAAAATCCGCATATACCTTTTTATCAACCAAAAAAAAAATCCGCATATACCTTAAGTCCTAACACACCACGTCGTTAAAATATACTTGTGTATATTCTCCACTTCTTTTGCTTTTTTTAATGCCCAGTGTGGTTTATGGAAGGTCTATGGAACGAAAATAAAATTTGGAAGAAAATTAATTTTTATATTTAATTTATCGTGGAAAATGTAAACAAAACTAAAAGATGTATTGCAAATTTTTACATATCATGTTTCCTTGGCAAACGATTTTGTCATTTTTTTGTCATTTCATTTTCTTTCCACTATATTTTCAATAATCCAAATATGATATTTTGAACATCATCACATTATTCACGAGCATTGTTATATTATGAACAAAAACATGAGCATTGTTGTCTGCGCATAATCATATATTCAGCAAAAACACGAACGTTAACAACAAAAATACAAATATCATGAACAAACTAACAACGGTATCAAAACAATGATGCTCAAAATCACAAACATCATGACTTTATTCACAAGCGTTGTTCTATCATGAACAAAAACATACGTTCATTGTTGTCTGTGCAGATATCTAGCAAAGAAATGAACGTTGAAAACAAAAACATGAAAATCCAATCAGAATTCAAATCGGCAAAAAAAAACCCTAAAAATTTTGAAAAAAAAATTGAAAATTGAAAATTGAAAAGTAGAGGAAAGCAGCAAGCAATGAACGCACTCTTCCTCCAACATGAGCCTTCGCTGCACAGCGCGTCCATTCTAGCGATTGGATGGACGGAGGAAAGAAAGCAATGAACGTACACTACTACAGAACAACTATTATGCATCGGTTTTTTTTTTTACATTATGCATCGGTTTTGGATCCGATGCATAATAAAGCGTAGCATAATGTCTGGACATTATGCATCGGTTCATAAAAAAACCGATGCATAATATCTGGACATTATGCAACGGTTTTTACTTGAACCGATGCATAATGTCTGGACATTATGCATCGGTTTTCCGCTGAAACCGATGCATAAGATCCAGACATTATGCATCGGTTTTTCCTTAAACCGATGCATAATGTTCAAACGCGACTAGACATTATGCAACGGTTTCTTTGAAAACCGATGCATAATGTTAAAAAAAATGGCAGATTTGGCTTTACAAAAAGCTCAAATCCACCTGAAACACATTATCAATAATAAACCCTGCTGTTCCAACTTTCAAATACAATACAGCTTACATGCTAAACATCATTTCACTGAATTTCAATACAATATCATTCATACACATATTTTTGTCTCTTTGGTACAAATACTGCATTCAAATCATACATAACAAATGTTGTCCAAGTTAATGTCCTATACCGCGAAATGAGTGGTCATGTAGTCACGTAGGTAGCCGGCGATTTCATCCCGAACTACAAGAAGCTTGTCGACTTCGTATGACTCCGCTCCATTAGGGAAACAGTACTACAAAAAAACAAGAGAACTAAGTTAATAATTAAAGAGTTACGTCTAATCAACGATTAACGTGTAAAAAGCTAAATCAACGCTTAAAGAGTTAAAACAAGAGAAGTAAATCAACAATCAACAATGAAATAGTTAAATGAATAACATATGCATCGGTTATATATAAAAAGCTCACTTGGCTAATGTCTTCAACCTCCGCACCATTATTAGCCCGTACATATGCTATAATGTCCCGAATAAAGTGAAGGACATAATAACCACAAAAATAGCTAGGTGGTTGTCTTGGACACTACACAATATCAAGAATAGCAATTAACATACTTAATAAATGTATGAAATATTTAATAAAGATGTGTAATTTGTGAATACCAAAACTGTCGTCCACTGTACTTTACGTGTACTCCTCGGTACACATCATTGGTAGTATCGATCTAAGCCCCTGAAACATACACAATAAGGTAATTATTAGTGACTTTCAATACAAGTTATAAGATAAAAGTAATTTCCAAACTTACATGTCCACCAACTCTTTTGCATCAGCGCGTATAGCCTTCTCTTCTGTAGATGAATCAAGCCAAAGAACCTTATGTTGTCTCGGAATAATGACGCATAACATCCAATGCCACCTAAAAAAACACACTAACTTAAAAACAAATATGTTCAGAAAAAAGTTAACAACTTATAAAGTAAGGGATTGAACTCACTCAATGGGATCAACATAAGGGAGAAAGTAGCAAAAAACTTGGTCTTTATCTGGCATACTCAATCTTCCTACGAACGTCGCCAATCTCTCGTTTTTCTCTATGGCTGGGGTCATCAATGACGGAATAAAAAAACCAAACTTGATCTCCGAACGAACCATCTGATCGTGCAAATGACTACAAAGTAGAAACTTGTATTAGTTACACTAATTGCAAAAAAATGATTAAACATATAAATATTACCATATATACAACTCAGATGCTGCGTTCCCTAACGCTTTAAACGTTAATAGGTCCTGAACTTCCTCGTCACAGACGTAGATATCGTAGTCGTCACCGAAGACCTCAGCTTTGGCATGTACTTCAATCGTGTCTCTACCCAAAGCCTTCCACGCCTCATGTAGAAGTCTACAGTCCACGGACATCGCATCTACGAAATCATCGCCAGTAAGTGGCATAGACTCGTATAAGTGTATGTCATATGCCTGCATGTTATATTTCCGTGAAGCTTAAATATCTTTTTTTATTTGTAATATAACACAATGAAGCAAATGAAGTTATAATGTTCGATGGTCTCACCCTTTTATCGACAACGACTAAGTCTTTCGGCCAAGCCACGTGATGGTTAACTGCTTGCTGAACATTCGAGAGCTTTGGATGGGCTGTTGGCAAGGCTGCACCTCGACCTTCCAAAAGTGCTTTATCGACCTTCACCTTCACGTTATCTTCGGGTATCGCTCGAAAGTTAACGAACCGGCCATTTACGCATCGACCGATAGCCACAAGCTGTTTGTCACCTTCAAGTTGCCCCTCAATGTACAATAGGCTCTTCAGGCCACCCTGTGAGTAGCAGTAATAATTTGTAAAAAAATTGTAAACATACACATAGAGTATTACATATATTTAACCTATATAAATAATAAATTTCATAATTGTAACTTGAACCTCTGGTATGTTCTTCCACGGGTCTGAATCATTGGGACAATGATGGCTGCAGTGGTCGGACGCATCTCTTCGAATAATATTACTTGAACTGGGCGTGCCACCCGAGGAGGTGGAGATTGGTAACCCAACCCTCCACGGAATGTGTGACCCGACTCCTCGGGTGCGTCCTTTGGGCTCCGGCGTCCCAATCGCCTCAGTAAGTATGTCATGTCGTCGATTACGAGACGAGAACTGTCCTTGAGAGGAGCTCTCCACTAACTCATCCTATATAAAACAATCATTGCATCAAAGAAAATTTAGTGTATTATATTAACTATTGCAATTGACATAAAAATTAACTTACGATCTTTGTTGCCACTCGCTGGGATGCCTCGGTCACGTACTCGTCATTTTTGTTCCGGCGTCCCCTCTTCCACAACTCATGTCTCTCTATAGTGACAGAAGATTGCACCTCTTCAATTGCGCCCTGCGCAAATAACTCGGCAATCTTCTCAGTTGTCAATTTTTCTTCAAGTTTTCTGTAGCCTCCTCGACCAAGTATGTGTGCATACACATTCTTCTTCACAAGCTCTTTGTTAGTCTCTCTTAACTTCATAGCATTTTCAGAGAGCCTCTGCTCCTTAAATATACTCCAAGTATCTGCTTGAAGATACTTATACTCACCCATAGGATCTTCATTTGCCTTGGCACCGTGGATGTAATCTTTTGCCAGTCTTGACTTGAAATTCTTCCATATGCTACCAGCAACCTTCATCTCATGCTTTTTATGCGGCTCGCATCCATCAAAAATTACCTAAAGTGACATATAACAAGTTATAATTCATAAAAATAAAATCAACTTCGCTGACAAATACAAGTGTCAATTAAAGAAATACTTACAGTTGCATCTCTCCACAAAGTGACCTTATAATGGTCAGGAACCTTCCTCCAATCGTTAAAGGTGATAGGAATTCGAGAACGAGCCACCATACCCAAGAAGCTCCTCCAATTGGTTCCATTTTTTCCTTTGGGATTCCCCTTACTATCGAAGTTGACCGTAAGCTTGGTACGAGCCTTTGTGTGTTGCTTAATCAACTTCGCCATGTATACAGGGCCTTTCTTGTGGCTCGGTGTGCGGGCAGAGACACAAAAATCATCCTCTGCACCGCTGCTGCTGCTGCTAGCCATGATTCTGTAAAAGAGTCACATTAAACGTCAGATTAAACACATTCCACATATGAATACATAAATGAAGACGATAATTAAACAAATAAAATGGCGTGTGATAACGAAATAACTAGCATATACAACATACACACAAATTAAGTTTCTTTATCAATCCATATTACTTGCACAAATTAAGTATATATTTATACGCACAGATTAAGTTTCTTTATAAATAAGTAGAGATTTATACGCACAAATTAAGTTTCTTTATCAATCCAAATTCCTTCGCCGTGATCTTCTCGCAATTGTATTTCATCATCAACTTCGCTGTCGTCGTTGTGTACTGGAACTGTCGTACAAACGGGTAGGCAATCCACATTCATCTCTTCAGATGTACCACTGATTAACTGTTGTTTTCCATTTATCACCACATACTGATTGTTGTTCGAAGGGTCTTTGACGTAAAACACTTGTCTTGCTTGTTCGGCCATAATGAATGGCTCATCCTTAGATCCCTCTCTTCGAAAATCGACAAATGTCATTCCAAATTCATCTATATGAACCGCCGAATTGTTAACCCATTTACATTTAAAAACGGGTACTCGAAAGTTTACGTAATCCAACTCCCATATTTCTTGGATAATCCCAAAGTAATTCACAGGCACAGATATTGAATTCCGATCTCTTGCGCTAGAAACATGAGTGGTTTCGGCAACAAGTGTGACACCACTATTTTGCACAACGGTGTGCTCATCTTGATATTTTGTTTGAAAACAAAATCCGTTAATATCATAAGCTTGCCACGTTTGTACAATAGTTCTTGGGCTTGCCATAAGCCACTTCACCACGTCATCAGATTCTTCTTCCGAGTTGGTCTGATTATTTAATACCTCATTACTCCTTAGCCATTCACAAAATGATCGACTGTGTTCTTTTTGCAACCACTGCTCAGATTTGCCTCGGTATGTACTCCTCAGCATGTTCATGTGATCCTCGATAAAAGGTGATATTTCAGGTATATGTTGCAGTACATAGAAATGAGCTTTCGTTAACTCATCAAATGACTTAGGCATCATTTGATGTCCACTGGTGCCTTTTCCCAAGAATCGATCAAAATGACGTGGCCTTGGAACCCCAACCGCAGATGTATTTCCGAGAAAGTTAGTGCAAAATTCAACAGCTTCTTCAGCTATGTATCCTTGCACTATACATCCTTCGGGACTTTGTCTATTCCTCACATAGCTTTTAAGAACCTTCATATACCTCTCAAAAGGATACATCCATCTCATATGAACTGGTCCAAGAATTCAAACCTCACGAACCAAATGAACAGTAAGATGCACCATTATATCGAAAAAGCTGGGTGGGAAAAACATTTCTAGTTGGCAAAGTGTAACAACTATCTGCTCTTGAAGTCCATCAAGCTCTGATATATCAATAACCTTAGCACATAAAGAGCTAAAAATGACGCAAAGTCTTTGTATGGCTGTCCTTACTTTGGGAGACATTATACCTCTGATTGCAATAGGCAGGAGTTGTTGCATCAATGTATGACAGACATGAGATTTTAAGCCATTCAACCGCAGATCTTTCATTGAAACCAAGCTGGCAATATTTGAAGAGAACCCATATGGAACTTTAACTCCCTTCAGACATCCGCACAAACTAGTTTTCTCGCTCTTAGAGAGTGTGGTGCACGAAGGCGGTAAATATGTACGTTGCCCTCGAGATTCAGGTGCTAATTTGGTACGAATATTCATATCCAGCATATCAAGTCTTGCTTTAATTCCATCTTTTGTCTTTCCAGGAATGTTTAATAAAGTACCAAGCAGACTTTCACATATATTCTTTTCAACATGCATCACATCAATACAGTGTCTGATGTCAAGAGAATGCCAATAAGGGAGATCAAAGAAAATCGACCGCTTCTTCCATGGAGCACTTTCGGTGCGCGAATATGGTTTCCCGAATCGATTTGTAATATTCTGTATTTTTTGAAGTATTTCAGTGCCAGAAGCCGGTAGCGGTTCGATTCCGTGCTCAGTCTCACCATTGAAGGCAGCTTTCTTTCGCCTGTAAGGATGATGTCTCGGTAAGAAACGTCGATGTCCCATATAAACCATTTTTCGACAATTACTTAAATGGCGTGCATGTGTCCCTTCCCCGCATACAGGACAAGCTTTGTACCCTTTAATGGTATATCCGGACAAGTTTCCATAAGCTGGGAAGTCATTGATCGTACACATCAGCATAGCACGCATATTGAAATATTCTTGCCTCGATGCGTCATATGTGCGTACTCCTTCATCCCATAAAAGCTTCAAATCATCTATCAGAGGAGCCAAGTATACATCAATATCATTTCCAGGTTGCCGAGGACCCGATATCAACAAAGAAAGCATCATATATCTACGCTTCATAGTTAACTTGGGAGGTAGGTTGTAGATAACCAAAATCACAGGCCATGTACTATGCTGACTACTGAGATTGCCATGTGGATTCACCCCATCAGTAGAAAGGCCAAGCCGTAAATTTCTAGACTCTGCTCCAAACACTGGGAATGTATTGTCTACTTTAGCCCATTGCAGTGAATCGGCAGGATGACGCATTTTCGTATCAACAACACGTTTCTCAGCATGCCAACGCATATTATTGGAATCTTCCGTGTCAGCAAATAATCTCTGAAATCTGGGGATCGGTGGAAGATACCATAGTACTTTCGAAGGAGTGCCTTTAGATTTACCTTTCGGTTCTTTGTTTAACTTGTAACGAGAAGCCTTGCACACTGGACATTCTTTCAAATCACTGTAGGCATTTCGATATAAGATACAATCATTGGGACATGCATGTATTTTCTTGTATTCGAGGCCCATGGGACACATAACCTTCTTAGCCTCGTAAGTACGGTTAGGTAGGGTGTTCCCTTCAGGAAGCATGTCTTTCACCAGCGCTAATAATTCGGTAAAACTCTTATTGCTCCATCCATTTTTTGCTTTGAGATTGAACAACTTCAACGTTGCCGATAGCCTTGTATATTTGGAACACTCTTCATAGAGTGGTAATTCGGAATCATTCCTCAACGACTCCAAAATATGTGGCGTATCCTCAAAGTCATTAGCGACGTTGTTAACCATCTCAATTAGATTATCCTCTTCCCAATCATCATTATCC
The DNA here is from genome assembly GCA_033675215.1 of Rhodiola kirilowii. Lineage (NCBI taxonomy): Eukaryota > Viridiplantae > Streptophyta > Magnoliopsida > Saxifragales > Crassulaceae > Rhodiola > Rhodiola kirilowii. The sequence goes on from CM066201.1 coordinate 53,313,428, forward strand.
TCCGGCAAGCTTTCTACGGGTGGAGGCTCAAAGTTTTGTTGTTCACCCTCCCCATGCAAATACCACACCGTATACTGTGGGTTAATCCCCTTTAACAAAAGGTGTTTACGTAACTTCTTCGGTTTGACCAATTTGTAATTCCAACAACTCATACACGGACAAAAGACACGTTCAATGTTGTTTCTAGACGCATAAGCCGACGCAAACGCACAAAAATCCAGAATCCCTTTCTCGTACTCATCACTCAACCTATTACCGGACACCCACTCTCGATTCATTATAAATCCACTACATGAAACGTGTAAATATTATTAGTTACATAATACTAATTTACACGAACCAACAAGTACAGTTGAGTGAATTACAAGCACTTCAACAATTAAAATGTAGTAAACGAGTTACATAAACTTGCGATTTACCTTATAATAAAAGCTCGCAAAGAAGAATCTTAATGGTGTGGCCGTTGTGCAACAAGTACGGACTAGAGCTACAAACAACGAGAATGAATTAGTAAACAAGGAAAAATGAATGGAAACATAAGTAGTGAATTAGTTTAATCGTGATGTTTACCTTGAAATAAAAGCTCCCGAAGAGGACTACAATTAGATGGAGAGGAGAAGTTTTCTCTTGCAAATCAATTAACAATGACTACATGTAGTTAACGAACACAAGTTAGAAATGAAGCACAAAATTCATTAATAAGAATCTAGTAGACGCACTAAACATCATTTCATCCAAAAAATGGATTCAACAAGCCTAGCCAACACCCCCAAATCGGATTACATGTCATCATTAACCCTAAACACACACAAATTGAACAAATAGAGCAGCTCAGTCGGTGGGATTTGTACCTGGGATTTGTACCATAAATTCAACCCTAAACACACACAAATTCAACACCCTAAATATCATACCTGGGATTTGCACAAGAAGGCGTGGCGGTAGGAATGGAATCGAGCAGCTCAGTCGCAATGGAAAAGCGTCGAAGGCGTCGTCGGAATGGATTCGAGCAGCGTCGTCGAAGGCGTCGAATGGAATGAAGGCGTCGTCGAAGCAAAATCGAGCAGCGTCGTGCGAATGGAATCGAGCAGCGTCGGAATCGGAGTCGTCAAAGTTCACAGGTGCGAATTCAAAGGAAGTGAGACGGAGGGAATTGAGCAGCTCAGTCGAAAAAACCTAAGTTTTTATTGATCTTATGCATCGGTTCTGTTAAAACCGTTGCATAAGGTAAACAATATGCAACGGTTCTAAGTGAACCGATGCATAAGGTAAATAATATGCATCGGTTCACTTAAAACCGTTGCATATTGTAAACCTTATGCAACGGTTTCCCCTAAAACCGATGCTTATTAACCGAACCGATGCATAATACAATTTTTGAACCGATGCATATTGACTCTCCTGTAGTAGTGGTACTCATCCTCTCATAACTCTGATCGCGTAAAACGACGCGGATGATGAAGATGAAACCCACGACGGGTCGGGGATGATGAAGACGAAACCCCGAGCAAGATCAGAAAAATGCAATGTGCGGCTCCAGGGATCGGATGGACGGAGGAAAGGAAGCGAGGAGAAACGACGAGATCGGTTATTCTAAAACCATGAGATTTTGTTGATTGAGATGTGTGATTAAATTTTGTAATTGAGTAATATGCCCACATTTAAGGTTTAATATAATTAAATTATTACTTTATTTTCTAAATTTAATGATCGTAGATAATTTAATCGGCCAGATAGAAAAGTTTTGATCATATCTATAAGTTCTAATATGAGACTAGTAAAGAGAACAAATAAATGAAAATTGGGTGACAGACGAAATATAAGAATTTAGATTACAAAGATAAATTTATTAATTGTAAAGTTATACAATTAGCAAGAATTTTTCAAGGCATTCTAAAAGGAAAACAGAATTTATATAATGACACGAAGGAAGTATTTAATTTATTATTTAATTGTACCTTTTTTATGATGGTTTTTTACCTCTTATACAATTCATACATCTTCAATTATCACTCAAATACATCTTAATCATATTGCATGAGAATTATTTCGGATACATGTGAACTTACACTCTTCGAGCACGGATAACACTCTTAGATTATAAAGTTTTAGTAATATGCAATAGTAATATTCTGAAATGTTATAATAAAAAAACAATTGTCTGCAAATTGCTTCCAACTTCGCCATTCTCATTTCCATTAATTCCGATGGCCGCAAACCTCCACTATCTCCCTCTCCTCTCCTCCCTATTTATCCCCTTCAATTCACTCCCTTCCCTTCACACTGTCTCTCCATTTCGCTCTTCAGTCTATACTCAAGCTCACTCGCTCCTTCCTCAGCTAGTCAGCTTCACATCTCTAGTCTTCATCTAATCGCACCCATCTAATCACTTTCCGCATCAATTTGAGGTTAGGACTCACCACTCTTCTCTTACATCTCCACCAATTGAGTCTTTTTTTTACATCAGAATTTTTTTTAATTGTTAGGGCTTGATCATCAATTCGATAAAAAGATGTGATTTTTCGATCTGGGCTTGTTTCAATTTTGCATTGATGAGTCAACAGTAGGTGAATTTTTTGTTGGTTAATCGATTTCTTCTTTCGCCAGATGTGATTTTCAGTTATTGTTAGTTGTTGTTGCTCATCTGATTCGAGGTGAAAATAAAATTAAACAGTTGGTGATGCCTCTAGACATGGTTAAAGATCTAAGGATGGACAACTGTGGTTGGCCGGAAGGTCAAGATGTTGCTGGTAGGGTTTGTTGTAACAGTCTTTGGCTTAGTTCTCGTCCAAAGAAGATCAAGCTAGTTGACCCGAGTGAAAATATGAAACTAGAATCAGATTTAGGTATAGGGGTACCTCAGGATGCAGATTATGCCGGTATTAGTCTCAGCGATGAGCTCGAGAATCTGATCGCCGCCAGGGTTCCTAGATCAGAATCATGGAAATTTCATTTTATTAATAAGCGGTTTTTGTCATTGATGAAGAGGGGCGAGCTTTATCAGCTCAGAAGAGATATTGGCTTCAGGGAGCCATCTGTGTTTGTCTTGGCGAGCGGGGATAGTAGTTGGGTTGAATTTGATCGAGGTTTTAATTCGTGTCGTACACTGCCTGTGCCTCCCACGGACATTACTTTCACGATTGGGGATAAAGAGACGCTTTGTGCAGGGAACCATTTGCTGGTTTCTGGTAAAGAGTTTGGGGGTAATGAGTTGTCGTTCGTTATATGGAGGTATGATTTGGCTATGAACAAATGGCTTAAAGGCCCTGATATGGAGACTCCGAGATGCTTGTTTGCTTCTGCCAGCTGCGGCGACTTTGCATATGTTGCAGGCGGAATAGGACCTGATAACAAAGTTCTAAACTCCACTGAGAAGTATATTCCCGAAAATAAAATGTGGATTTCAATCCCAGGGATGAAAAGAAAAAGAAAGTTTTGTTCAGGGATTTTTATGGACAAAAAGTTTTATGTTATCGGGGGAAGAGACGAGAATAACAATGAGCTGACTTGCGGCGAAGCCTTCGACGAGGCTAGAAACACATGGGAACTAATTCCGGACATGGTAAAGGAAGTACCAGTCTTGTCGTCTCAGTCTCCGCCTCTTATAGCTGTTGTCAACAACGAGCTCTATTCACTGGAAACTGCCTCAAATGCGCTCAAGGTATACGTAAAAAACAGCAATACATGGAAAAACCTAGGGCCAGTACCAGTTCGAGCAGACTTCAACCGTGGCTGGGGCGTGGCATTCAAGTCATTGGGAAATGAGCTACTTGTTATAGGCGCCTCTTCGGCTGTCTCCTTGGCTGGACACGGGATGAGCATCTACTCGTGCTGTCCGAATCCTGATGCTCCGGCTGAGGATTTGCACTGGAAGCCCTTAGACAGCCGCAGAAACCAGCGCAGTAGTCACTTCATTCGCAACTGCGCTATCATGCTGACTTAAGAACAGCTTTGCTTTGAAGTTTTGTATCTGAAGCTTGATGTCCCAATGGAGATAGACACTTGCTCATGTACTTTGTTGTTTGTTAAAGAACAATCAGATTGGAAAGAGAGAAAAGCTAGCGGGAGCTCTTTTTGGTGTTGCTTTGTTCTTCTGCCTGCTGTAGAAACCAGGGCAAATTTATAACAAAACAAAACGATGCCAATTTGATTGGAACGGGTGCGCTGCACCACATCTTTTTCTGCAAACTTAAGGGTTTTTCAACTAAATATGTTATAAAATCTCTTTGATTGAGCTCATGTTTCAACTATGTTTAGTCCAAGTTGATCATGTTGATTTTTCCAATGAAATTTTCAAATTACTCATTCTTTTTGTTGTTTTTATGATAGGGTATAATTCATAATATTTCAATACATGATAGCTTTAATCATCTTGTACATATATATGTCAATCTTTGAACCTCTATTAAGGCATATTAAGGCATCTCGAGCAAATCCCGAAATTGTTGTACATATATTTGCATCTTGAAGCACAGGCCAGCGAGACGGGACGAGGAAGATATCCGCGATGGATGTAGGAAGAGGGAAAGGAAGAATAAAATTCACAAAATTGTGAAGAAATTTGATGTTCTATGATTCGAATCCGGAGTATAAAGATCCATGACGGAGAGAGCACCACTCATGTTGGCCTCATTTTTTTTTTGCTTTTCATTCCTCATTATTTTCAACATGGCAAAACACTTTTCCATCCCGGCAAATTTTCTGTCCTGATGTTCCATGAACTGAAAAAGTATTAAGCTCAAAAGAAAAGATCACTGGTCTCGTCCTTTATTACTCACAGAGACTAACCGATAATCTGAGTTAGGCATATTCTCTTGAGTTCAGAAAATTAACTTACATGTTGATCTTAGTTTAACTTAGATCGACCGAGGAGATGAGAGATGTTGGATTATTTGATCTAAAGAGTTTGGTTGTGTATCGCGGTTATACCAAAAAAAATTAAATTTAAAATGGGAATCTAAGAATTTTCATTCCTATTCTCAGAGTGACTCGAATTCAGAATCTTTGATCCTAGAAAGTGGGTGGCTAACCACTAGACCAACCTCACTTCGTCAGTTATACCAAATAAAAATGTCTCATTTAAACTCTCTTCTATATTTATACATTTAATTTTTAGAATGCACAACTCAATCCGAATCAGCCCAATAATTTGACCGGGTCGATCCTCAATGCACAACTCAATCGAATCATCCAATAACTTGACCAAGTCAATCCTCGAGTTGGAGCCTTCATGCTAAGAGCATCCTCCATCATGATCAAAAAAATCATATCATCCATCTCTCTCATCCTTTTTCTCTCTCTTCTAATCATCCCTCATGGTTTTTTCAATCACATGCACCCCACTCATGATCCAAAAAAAGTTTATCATCAATCTCTCTCACCACTACATAAATTATAGCTCATAAATATTAAGATTAATAAAAATATATCAAAGTGTATCTCGTTTTATAGAACTCAAAAAATTATGAATATTGATATTTATTTTGATTTTTTTTAATTTGTAATTTAGAAGATATATTCGTTGCAAGATCAAAATAAAAATTATATTGTTTCTTACACAGAACACGTGTCGTGTTGCGATTGGCTCATTCTCATGCTCAAAACATAAAAAAAGAGTATGAGATGCTCATTTAAAAAAAAACATGTGATAATCTTTTTGATGATCAAAAAAATCATGGTGGGAGTGCATGATTTTTTTGCTCATCTCCCATGCTCACTTTCTATGCTCCAAAAAAGCATAGTGGAGATGCTCTAACATCTTAAGTTTAACATGTTATTAAGAATGAATATGTGCAATATTTCATGATATCAAACCAGAGCAGTTTTGTAGATTAAGCAGGCAAATAATTGTTTGTCCGATTGGTCTACATGATACAAGGGAGTTTTCAAATAGCAAGATCACATTTGGATAGAACATAACACTACACTGCACAACTTTTAATACATGATTCGAATTATCTGACATAATCCACTTATCGTGTGTCTTCGGGTAGAAGACAGGGAGGATTGAGAGACCAGTTACTTAATAATCATGGTTGCTAATCTTTGTAAATCCTCAGTACTCTTTAAATACCGACCTTCTCACACAAATCCAGCAAGTCTAACGTCTGCAAGATCATGAAACATCAAAGAATTGCATGAGTGGCACAGACGGTAGGAAGCTAAAGAATTATGTGTTACCTCTGGAACTGAAAGTTCAAGGCGAAACTTTGGACCATCGTAATGATGCAACACTGGCCTAACGGCATTCTCCTCCAATGCCTTACAAATATTTCTAACATGAATCCGTACCTGTTGAGAAATGGACTTTTAAGGATCGGTAATTGCTGCAGTATCAACTGACCTTAAGACTCGCCTTTACACTTTTTATCCTCCCAAGCAGCATGGTCAATGTTTGAACCTCCAAAACTTGCTGCCTGATGCAGAACAAGCACAAGAGACGCCAACATTTAGTCACAACTAATAACGCGGGGAGCGCTCGGTTGAGACCCTTCAAAAATTCGAGACCTTGAGACCTCAAATCTCACCATTAGATCATGATGCATTTTTAAATCTGCATGTGACATATGTGCGAAAAGCAAAGTCAAAGTTGGTGGCTTTAACTTTGCATTAAATGCATCTTGAAAAATGCACATGAGACACTTGTCACCACCACAATTACTTGATGATGTTGGATGGTGAATATTGAGGTCTCAAGGTCTCGAAAAAAAAGATAGGGTCTCATTTGAGCGCTCCTAATAACACACAGTAAATGTGTTTTCGAATTCATGTGCACATATTAAACCAGTAGTACTGAAAAGCGTCTCCTAAAGCCTAGTAACCAACATCAAGCCACATGATACAATAACAAAAAGAACAATTCATACAAAACATGTCAAGTTTTTGATAGAGCTAACAACTTAATACATCATCTCTGAACTCCAACCTCATTTGCGGCTGGTGGTTGTACTTGTACAGAGTTAATCACTCGAATGAAATAATATACAACAGAGAATCACCAAAGTGGAACTGAGAGCACTGCCTTGTCGCGAGGGAATGTGCACAAATAAATTTATATTCCGCTACTCGTGACCTTACTACTGGGTAGCAAGTGGTAAGTAGGGGTCGAACCCAAGGGAATTAGGGGGATAAAATGTTCTTTGAGGGAATCGTACAGCGAGGGAGCGTGTTTTAGATTGATTGAGATTTTAGCGGTAATAACTAAGTGACTTTTTGGTTGATTTTTTGGTTTTTTGTGCGGAAAAGTAAATGACAGAAAATGTAAATACTGAAAATAAAAGAGAAGACTTACAGCGGGTGATGCGTGATTGGCAAGTCCTTCGGAAGGTGAGCAATTGATAGAGCAGTTTATACTAAGAAAGTAAATGCAGGTGGTGTTTAAATTTAAAGAAAGATTCGGTTTCAGGGGCTTTGTATCATAATCTGTTTATCATTGACCGCTAATGACCATACTAAGTGTTCAGAAGTGAATCGAGGCTATTCCTAGCACAAGACTTGCCATACCGTCTAGTCTTTTGCAAGACGTAGAACTCTTGTTCTAATATGTGCATCCAGTTGACCATCATTCCTGTAAATCAAATGGTTTTTGAAAGAGGTTGATCTCCACAAATAAGATGTGCTCTTCCGAGCCTCCACTTATCCACGGAGGTCACGAGTTCATGGTAGAGCTTTGCTCTTCCAAGCATCCACTCTACCAATGAAGTTCTGACCTGATATATGGCACTTAGAACAAGTTGAACACAAAGAGGCATTAAGAAAAGGGTCTAAAACATTTTATGATACAAGTACACCCCTTCAACCGAATGAAGAGTTTAGCTACGGTTATCCATGGAAGAGGACACCATAGCTAAGTACTTGAAAAGTAAAGGTTTTCGAAAGATAGAAAGTAAAGTTTTTGAAAGTAAAGACAAGGAAAATAAAATTGCAGTTTTAAAAGACAGGAAAGTAAAATTTCGAAAGTAAAAGACAATAAAGGAAAGGGGTGAGTACTTCAAGAACCGACAAGAGTACTCGAGAATAAAGAAAAGCTTGAGTACTCAAGAATCGACAGGAGTACTCAAGACCGAACTATAATACTCAAGAACCAACAGGAGTATTATATATTAAAAACCAAACTTACAAATGCCAAACTTTTAGAGAGAGAAGTGGATTGTGTTGTGGATGATACAAATGAGAGGGGAGGGGTTGTATTTATAGCTAAAGGAGAGGGGAATTGAGGGTGAGGATGAAAGCATGTGGAGCTCATCCAAGGAAGCTTGAAAGCCGCCGGTTGGAGGTTGTCCAAGGAGGAGAGCTTGTGGCTTTGGCCACCTCTTGCCAAAGCCACCGGTCACCCAAGGAGGAGAAGGGGAGGAAGGCCACCCAATGACTCATCCAATGCATAAAGCCGCCGGTCACTTGGAGATAAGGATGAGTTTGTGAGTTTTGTGCAGTTTTTTCACAAAACTATCAGTCCAATTTTGCTCCGGTCTGACTTTGGTTGCTCTTCGGTTGGATTTGATTTGAGTAATTCAATGTCAGGATCTTGAGATTTCTTCATTCAGCGTCTGATCTTGACCTTGGAATGACTCGTAACATCTTTTCAGCGTAAAATCCTCTCCTTAGCGTGTTTTCTCTCTAAGTGCCAAAATACCCTGTAGAAATATATCGGGACTAACAAGCAGAAGTTAAATAGACAAACAGTCTAATTTGGTGGGTTTTACTGTGTTTTTGATTTGTATAATTATGGTCCATCAGATCACCCCACACTTTTAGTTGTTCGTCCCGAACAATGCTATTAAAGGGCGGCACATTAAGTAAGTTTGTTAAAATATGAAAATTAGACTGTGGTACTAGACTTATCCTAATTCATGCAACACTTACTTATTACCAAATTGAACTGTGTAAATAAATAGAAGAAACTTGATACTTGTATCTTCGTGCCGAGACGCAAATTATTCTGGATGTTTCGGGAGATAGCCCTTTTTAGGCTCCTGGACTGCAACCTCGAGACTGTCTCGCACTATATGGTTTCCTTGTAACTTTCTCTAGCACGTGATTTGGTTCGGGTTTCACAGTTGAGTTGAGCCTTTTTTATTTCTTTCTTCTTTTGGCGAGGGACAGCTTTTTGTAGTGAATCGGCCTTTGGCCTTTGATTTGACTTTTTTGAGTGCTTCACTTTTGTTCGGTTAAAACCTTCACAATTTTGGGCCTTTGGCCTCTTGATTTGCTTCTTTGAGCTGTCTTTGTGACTTGCTAGTCCATTTTCTTAAGTCTTTTTGGGAGGTCCAATCATCGCCCGCGAGCATATGGAAATACCTCCCCGCTCTCTCTCATCATTGCCGTTTCGCGCGAGTCAAAATGAGGGTCGCTCATTTATTTTCCCGACTACTTTGACTAGAGATAGGACGATTTGATTCCCGTCCCGCCTTCTTCATTTTTTATGCATAAATACTGCATGACGAAGCTGACTCTTGACTCAACTGAAAAACCCGAAGTGCAGCCTCCACTGACTTCGTAAACCATATAGTGAAATGCAGTCCTTCGATTGCTTGTCAAGCCTCTCTAGGACATTTCTATCAACTCCACATCCCTAGTTTATCTCATCACAAAGGGACAAATGAGAAGTTACGTTCTAAGTTTTTAGACAGTTGAATTTTCACAAGGTAAATGCATGAATTTTAGATCTATCTTTTTCACATTCTTAAGTTCATATTTTCAAAAAGATAACACTAAAAAAGAAAAAAAATGTTATTTATTTATGTACACATGCTAATCTCACCCCACACTTTTGAACGAAGGTGTGCCTTTCAGCACTACTTAGTTCAAAAGCCATGCAAGCAGACAATTACGAGAAGGAAATGATATTAAGGAAAGGAAGATCAGAACTCCCTTATTGTGTCGAATGACATGGCATGAGGCTGGATAATCGAGGGAGTTCGGCTGGGGCCTCGAACTCTCAGCGCAAGCCCGGTAGTTCACGGAAGCTGCCTGGCTGATCCGATCGTGCTCCAAAAACCAATTCCTAAATAGTCAAATCATTCTATGCACCAAGTGGGTGAGAGCGACTTATTGATAAAAACTAAAAGACAGAAAATAAAAAGACAGAAAGTAAGATAGTGTCGGGTTACCTCCCGACCAGTGCACTTGTTTAACGTCGTTGGGTCGACAGTACCTTATTCCTGGATCACTGGTTAGTATCCCATGGGTGGCTTAAGTCAAATTTCGCCACTGTTCCTGTGTTGGTTTTTGCCTTGCCTTTACCCAATTTCTTGTGAGTAGATGTGCTTGGGTCCATTTCCCCTTGTTCTGGCGGTGTCTCCTTCCAACGTCTCTGAGAAGGCGAGGGACCTTTCACTCTTAGTTTCTTGAACTGGGTTTTCTGGTGTTTAGGGCTGCCTTATCCAGTTATGGCAAAAACATGCTCCATCGAGGAGTCGTTCTGCTCATGCCCTTTTCCCATCCTCTTTTCAGCCTCTTTATGGGTCACATTGTTTTCAGCAATTTGCCTATTGATCGAGGGGAAAAGTCGGGAAGCTTGCATCTTAAGGCTTGGTTCTGCCTCGTCGTGTCTGTTTGTGAGGAACTGGTCACAGATGGTTTCGGCTGCTTGGGTGATGATAGCTGGGTATGGCTCTGGCAGTATGTTGGTGGTATTCTGGACTTCTTCCATTGCTGACACTTCCTCGTTGCTCCCGACACTTTCTATATCCCAGTCTTCTGATGGCTCAGGAGTTTCTTCTGATGGCTCGGGAGTTTTTCCTTCTGTCTCTGGACCAGCCTCTTGCATTTCTCTATCAGCATGGGGCATTCTTTTTGTGGCTGCGGCCAGGTCATTTATGAGGTTCAACATGTCTGCCATGGTTAAGTTCCTGGCTGATCTTCTCATTGCTTCGTTAATCCTCGTTAGATCATCGGCTTTCATCCCACGAAGAAATCTTTTGAGAAGATCCTTCTTCGTGAATCCATGGTGCGGGCAGCGTGAGACGATGGTGTCATAGTTCGTGTAATATTCGTCCAAGGTCTCATCCCGGGATTGTTGAAGGCTAATGATTTTTTCTCGGGTTTGTTGTCGTAAGGATGGGGGAGAATTCTCGTAGGAATGGAACGCAGAGGTTCACAAAATGTACTGCACTACTAGCGGTTGACGTGTAATACCAGATTGTTGCAAAATCAGTTAAAGAAAATTTAAAGCATTTAAGTTTAAATTCCTCTAACATTTCATTTTCAGGTTTTATGTGGCAACAAACGTGGTGAAAGTTTCGGCAGTGTAGTACTGGGTCTTCTCCATCCGTACCTCCGAACAGAGGAAGGTATCTTGTTGTCCATGCATACGTGGTGGGTAGCGTCATGAGGACATGAGAGGGAAAGATCTACTAATCCGACAGCTAATTCCCCGGCAACGGCGCCAATTTTGACAGCACTGCCTTGTCGCGAGGCAATGTGCACAAATAAATTTATATTCCGTTACTCGTGACCTTACTACTGGGTAGCAAGTGGTAAGTAGGGGTCGAACCCAAGAGAATTAGGGGGATAAAATGTTCTTTGAGGGAATCGTACAGCGAGGGAGCGTGTTTTAGATTGATTGAGATTTTAGCGGTAATAACTAAGTGACTTTTTGGTTAGTTTTTTGGTTTTTTGTGCGGAAAAGTAAATGACAGAAAATGTAAATACTGAAAATAAAAGAAAAGACTTACAGCGGGTGATGCGTGATTGGCAAGTCCTCCGGAAGGTGAGCAGTTGATAGAGCAGTTTATACTAAGAAAGTAAATGCAGGTGGTGTTTAAATTTAAAGAAAGATTCGGTTTCAGGGGCCTTGTATCATAATCTGTTTATCATTGACCGCTAATGACCATACTAAGTGTTCAGAAGTGAATCGAGGCTATTCCTAGCACAAGACTTGCCACACCGTCTAGTCTTTTGCAAGACGTAGAACTCTTGTTCTAATATGTGCATCTAGTTGACCATCATTCCTGATAAATCAAATGGTTTTTAAAAGAGGTTGATCTCCACAAATAAGTTGTGCTCTTCCGAGCCTCCACTTATCCACGGAGGTCACGAGTTTATGGTAGAGCTTTGCTCTTCCGAGCATCCACTCTACCAATGAAGTTCTGACCTGATATATGGCACTTAGAACAAGTTGAACACAAAGAGACATTAAGAAAAGGGTCTAAAACATTTTATGATACAAGTACACCCCTTCAACCGAATGAAGAGTTTAGCTACGATTATCCATGGAAGAGGACACCATAGCTAAGTACTTGAAAAGTAAAGGTTTCGAAAGACAGAAAGTAAAGTTTTTGAAAGTAAAGACAAGGAAAATAAAATTACAGTTTTAAAAGACAGGAAAGTAAAAGTTTCGAAAGTAAAAGACAGTAAAGGAAAGAGGTGAGTACTTCAAGAACCGACATGAGTACTCGAGAATAAAGAAAAGCTTGAGTACTCAAGAACCGACAGGAGTACTCAAGACCGAACTATAATACTCAAGAACCAACAGGACTATTATATATTAAAAACCAAACTTACAAATGCCAAACTTTTAGAGAGAGAAGTGGATTGTGTTGTGGATGATACAAATGAGAGGGGAGGGGTTGTATTTATAGCTAAAGGAGAGGGGAATTGAGGGTGAGGATGAAAGCATGTGGAGCTCATCCATGGAAGCTTGAAAGTCGCCGGTCGGAGGTTGTCCAAGGAGGAGAGCTTGTGGCTTTGGCCACCTCTTGCCAAAGCCACCGGTCACCCAAGGAGGAGAAGGGGAGGAAGGCCACCCAATGACTCATCCAATGCATAAAGCCGCCGGTCACTTGGAGATAAGGATGAGTTTGTGAGTTTTGTGCATTCTTTTCACAAAACTATTAGTCCAATTTTGCTCCGGTCTGACCTTGGTTGCTCTTCGGTTGGATTTGATTTGAGTAATTCAATGTCAGGATCTTGAGATTTCTTCATTCAGCGTCTGATCTTGACCTTGGAATGACTCGTAACATCTTTTCAGCGTAAAATCCTCTCCTTAGCGTGTTTTCTCTCTAAGTGCCAAAATACCCTGTAGAAATATATCGGGACTAACAAGCAGAAGTTAAATAGACAAACAGTCTAATTTGATGGGTTTTACTGTGTTTTTGATTCGTATAATTATGGTCCATCAGTAACACATACCAAGAATTCTTGTCTAGAGAATACATAAGAGAGTAGAAAGAACGGAAACCATTGTAATATCCTAAAGCTTACCTCAAAAATACCATGCAGTTGGTGCGTAGTATAGTTATATAGAAACAAGGGCAACCCAGGGGTTATGGCCCGTACAGAATCCTTATATCTTGGGGGCAGTCCTGCCAAATATAGAAGATACATTTATTAAATCGATATGCAGTCAAAACCTCTTTACGAGAACGAAAACGAGTCTGCTTTTATGTAATTGGAAAGAAAAGAAGATATACCAAATAGTAGCCTCTTTAGATCTTCCTGCATTGTGTCATTGTTACACACAAAAATGTATCCGCCGAGTACCTACCTCATCAAGAGGGAGCATCTCAGCAGCAGGCAATGTCTTGAACCTTCAGTCATCTATGCTAATTGAATTGTTTTCACTACTATTTTTCTTGTATGCTTCATTATGATTAGTTCCAACATGCTTGCTAGCAACGATGTTGCCGAGACTATTACCACTACCCTTTGGATAGGATGCATCACATTATTGTATCGGCTCATAAACGGACTCTTGTAAACACTTTCAGTATATTTCGAGTCCATATTCAAAATACTGAAGTTGAGGTTTTCAAATTTACTTCCTCCCTGAAACAGTTTCTCCCTTGGATTACCCAAAGCTGGAAGCCTTTGACAAATCAAGGTTATGAAACCTCTCACCCTTGGCCCAACTCTGGTCGGCCAGTTTAGTAGCAGCCATAGACCACTTGTGATCCTCAGCGCCCTTATTCTGCCCCCTCAGGGCTCAGCTCATCACTAAATTTCCAAAAATGCATGTTCTCCATTTGAATTAAACGAAGATTTCAAAACACTGGAATAGTTCAATAACGGATTAGGGTCATTCAAACAAACTTAAAATGAAAAGCAGTATCAAACATGTAAACAACATCGATGTAACTTTTGCAGCTTGAAATCAACGAATTCAGGAACAATAACATTCAAATTCACTCATTTTAATCTCTCATCCAATTAGCTTTTCCGAAATTGAACCTCAAAGAAGACGAAGACAAAATGCATAATGTTGTAACCCTATTTACAGCTCTCTCACTACTCACTAAAACAGAAATAAGTCTCAAAGAACACAACTCAAATATCAATACTAATACACACAAGTCACAACCCCCCTTCAAGCACTGAACCTCCACATGAAGAAACTGACTGTTGAAATTAATTTCTGGTGGGCCGGATTAAGCACCACCCGGGCTACGCTGGCATTGGACCAGACGCTCCCTAACATATTGGGCTGCCTGCAGACATATGCACTCCAACCATGAACAAGGCCCAAGAGCACATGGCTTGAATATGGCAACTATGGCCCAGCACATGGCATGAATATTGGGGAAGCTTGCAGGTTGTTGGTGGGGATTGAACCCTCACCCTTTAACACATGTACCAACTTGTGGTAACATGGTAACCATTTGAGCTGCAGCTCATATGGTTACCATGTTACCACAAGTTGGTACATGTGTTAAAGGGTGAGGGTTCAATCCCCACCAACAACCTGCAAGCTTCCCCAATATTCATGCCATGTGCTGGGCCATAGTTGCCATATTCAAGCCATGTGCTCTTGGGCCTTGTTCATGGTTGGAGTGCATATGTCTGCAGGCAGCCCAATATGTTAGGGAGCGTCTGGTCCAATGCCAGCGTAGCCCGGGTGGTGCTTAATCCGGCCCACCAGAAATTAATTTCAACATAAAGTGCACTTTATGTTGAAATTAATTTCTGGTGGGCCGGACTAAGCACCACCCGGGCTACGCTGGGCCGGATTAAGCACCAGACGCTCCCTAACATATTGGGCTGCCTGCAGGCATATGCACTCCAACCATGAACAAGGCCCAAGAGCACATGGCTTGAATATGGCAACTATGGCCCAGCACATGGCATGAATATTGGGGAAGCTTGCAGGTTGTTGGTGGTGGGAATTGAACCCTTGCCACCCTTTAACATGTGCATGTATGCAACATGTTAACCATATGAGCTGCAGCTCATATGGTTAACATGTTGCATACATGCACATGTTAAAGGGTGGCAAGGGTTCAATTCCCACCACCAACAACCTGCAAGCTTCCCCAATATTCATGCCATGTGCTGGGCCATAGTTGCCATATTCAAGCCATGTGCTCTTGGGCCTTGTTCATGGTTGGAGTGCATATGTCTGCAGGCAGCCCAATATGTTAGGGAGCGTTATGTTGAAATTAATTTCTGGTGGGCCGGATTAAGCACCACCCGGGCTACGCTGGCATTGGACCAGACGCTCCCTAACATATTGGGCTGCCTGCAGACATATGCACTCCAACCATGAACAAGGCCCAAGAGCACATGGCTTGAATATGGCAACTATGGCGCAGCACATGGCATGAATATTGGGGAAGCTTGCAGGTTGTTGGTGGGGATTGAACCCTCACCCTTTAACACATGTACCAACTTGTGGTAACATGGTAACCATGCCATGTGCTCTTGGGCCTTTATGTTGAATTTTAGATTTGGTGGTCTGGGACTGGACATCCAGACACCACCCGGGCTACGCTGGGCCGGATTAAGCACCAGACGCTCCCCAACATATGGGCTGCCTGCAGGCATATGCACCCCAACCATGAACAAGGCCCAATGCACATGTGGGGGCAACTCTTGGCCCAAAGCACATGGCATGAATATTGGGGAAGCTTGCAGGTTGTTGGTGGGGATTGAACCCTCACCCTTTAACACATGTACCAACTTGTGGTAACATGGTAACCATATGAGCTGCAGCTCACATGGTTACCATGTTACCACAAGTTGGTACATGTGTTAAAGGGTGAGGGTTCAATCCCCACCAACAACCTGCAAGCTTCCCCAATATTCATGCCATGTGCTTTGGGCCAAGAGTTGCCCCCACATGTGCATTGGGCCTTGTTCATGGTTGGGGTGCATATGCCTGCAGGCAGCCCATATGTTGGGGAGCGTCTGGTGCTTAATCCGGCCCAGCGTAGCCCGGGTGGTGTCTGGATGTCCAGTCCCAGACCACCAAATCTAAAATTCAACACTGACCGAAAGAAACCCAATCAGATCATTCATTTCGCTTAGAAAATGGAGAGGGGTAAAAACAAAACCCTAATCAATTCAAACACAGCTCCATAAATAAGAGATAAGAATTCAAAATCCTACTCTCTAATCAACCCATTAACTGCCAGATTCAAAATAAAGCGCTGAAATTGATATTGGTGAATAAAGGCGGTACCTTTAGGTTTTTGGCCCCTGATGATCAGCGAGAAATGAACTGAAGGAGATGTGTAGAAGAATGATGAACGTTAGTGCTTGTGGCCGATTACACAGAAACATGTTTCCGTAAATGCCCCTAACATTTGGCAAATTACGATAATGCCATCAGGCATTTAATTCAATTAGGGATTTAGGTCAGCCAGACAATTTTTTCTCTCTAAAATCTCACTCAAATTAACCCAAGTGATAGAGAAAAAAGTGGAACAGACAGCCTCCAATAACCAATTCATCACCAAAATGAGTGTCCCAAAGAGACTGCTTCTGCTAGGTCCACCCCCAAAGTTAACCAATAACATAAAATTGACAAAACAAGCAACCAAACCATAGAGCTGATGATAAATGCAGGCTGTGAAATTAGTCAAGTAAATGAAAACCTGTGACCTTCTTTAAAACAGCAGTTATGGGGCTGACAAGAATAGCTGTGATGGTAGTTGATGGCATCAAAACCCCAGAAAAAAGAAATTCATACTTATAAATCTTAGCATCCCATCTCATCAGCTCAAGTTTAAGATGATTTTAATAGCATTTGAGATGTAGTAGAGACCAAAGGTTGAGATGGGTCAGCTCAAGTTTGGGCATTTATGCATCTTTGGTATACTGATGTTGATGGGTATAGGGGAGCTGACCTCAGTTGAGCCGGCAGTTTTTATACATTATGTGAGAACTCCACCTCTGCGGACGAGGATGTCCACTGCTGTGTTCCGGTATCTTGTCCAGAGGCCTGATGGGATCAATCTGTGTAAGATGAATGACTGCCTTCTTCACTGTGAGGTACTCTTCTTTTTTTCTTTTTCTTTTTTGCTTTCTTCTGATTCTTCTGGTTTGGATTTTTTCTGCTCTGTTCATGTTGTGATTTTTGTGTGACCAGCTGGATGGACATACTTTGACGCCTTGTCCTGCTCACAACATTGTGCTGAGGAACTTGTCTGCAAACATGGAACATAGATTTTGCATCAGTGTTTCCACCCCAAAAGGAGATATAAATTCATCAACTTATTCGTGGTACATAGGTAAGCTCTATGAATCCATGTCAAACATAACTGGATCTTAATCAATGTTACCTCCAGTGTCTCAATCTGACTAGCTCAACCCTGTGCCTGACCTGTTTCATACCTATAAGATACTACCCAGCCAACCGCTACAATCTCCAGCGAAGAGGTCTACACAAGTGCAGAGAAGATAGATTTAACAATCAAGTTCAGCGAGCCTTGCACTGGGCAAGGCGGCTTCAAATGTCTCAACTCGTCCAATTGTGATGTAAGTCCACACTCTTGAGTTTACTGTTTCTGAATCCCTGGTTGAAAAAAGTTTACTGTTTTGCTATGCAGATGCTAGTGAGCGGTCCAGCCTATGTACAAGCCTCTACGCTAAGAATTGTCAAGCCTAATATCGAATATGGCCTTGAACTGATTCTGTCGCCGTTAGTTACATATGGGCGGGTCATGGTTCGAATGGCTGACAGGTTTTGTACAGACTACGTTGGAAACTACTTTATGCGGATAAACGGGTCTCTACTAATCGTGCACTTGGATAGGAGACCTGTACAAGGGGAATTGTGGACCTCAGTGCCGTCATATGTTCTTGGGATCAATGGAGACACGAGAACTGTCCTAGCAACAAACAATAAGAATGATCTAGAGATCTTTCTGGACTTCAGTATTCCTGTTCTGAACTCTACCCAGCAGATCATGAATGCACTGCATCTGAAATCAGCTGAGTTCAGTTCAGACCAGGTACAAAACCAAGGAAACCGGAGATTCGTTTTTAGAGTAAGGGTTCAAACTCAACTTTATAACCAGGTAACCCTACAATTACACTAATCTTCTAACCTTCTACCTTTTGTTACAGCTCAAAAATGTATCAACGACAGACATCGTGACGGTTGAGCTTCAAGGTGAGTCGCTGATTGGCTTATCGGGCATTCATGTCTCTCCAATAACTTCCCTGACATTTCTCTACGGTATGAAATGTTCAAAAGATTTCCCGATCGAAAAATTACAGTAAACTGTAAAGCTAAGTTGCTTGAATGCGCCACAGATTCAACTAGTCCTGCGATCATGCTTACCACTAGTTCACCAAGAGTTACCAAACAGTCCAACATCCATGTCATAGCTGAGTTTAAGAAACCGGTTTTTGGCTTTGACACCTCAATGGTGATAGTGCAAGGGGGCAGAATCAAAAGGCAGGTGCATATCAAAACTTCAACTCAAGAAGAAGAAAAAAAGAACTTGCCTTGATGAACCAAAGTATATTTTGAACTTGTAGATTCGAAGAAGTATCAAGAGCCCTTTACTCGCTCACCATTCGAGCAGAATCTGAGAGTAAAGTGTCTGTTGAAGTTCCTGCAGGCAAAGTTAAGGACATATCAGGAAATCAGAATGTGGCGTCAAATTTGCTTGAAGTGCAGCACTGTAAGAAACAATTTAGTAGCATATATTTTTCTTGATTTCGGAATTTAAATGCTATTTGTGTCATATTGATTATGTTATTTGCAGATACAGTACCTGCAGTATCACTAGCACTGGACTCATTTGTGACAGTGGGGCTACTGGCAACCTCTATGGCTGCTTCGCTTTTTTCAATTTCTTCAGCAAATCTTGAAGCAGTAGCCATTCCAGCAAATAGGAGACCAATAATTAGCTCACCCGGCCCCTCAACAAATCTTAACGTGAGCCTCACTTCAGTTGATACCACAGGTCCTGTGTCTGCATATCTTCCTGCAGTAGTATACCACAACTATTTCTTTTCTTGCAGGGAATGATTGGACATCTACAAGTGTTCCTCTTGTCAGACTGGTTTTCGGACAATTTACCTGTTGAATTTTCCGAGACAACAAAAGGGCTCAGATGGCTTCTAGCACATAATCAGCTTCCATGGAGCAACGAGAAAAATTCAACTTGGCCACATCATCTCCACCAGTCTGAACAACATGGTAACAACAGTTTCAGCGGGCTGTTATTGGGATATCCTTCTCTAGCTCCACCTCACCAGCACCTAAACTCAACTAACTCATCATGGCCTCAAGAAGGCCGTGAACTCCCTGTGCCAACTGATCATGGAGCTGAGAACAAATGGCTAAATGGTCAGGACATTGTTGGCATGAGAGGTATTCAATTCGGACAGCCACTGGATTCCAGCGAGTATTTCATCTACTTTTTGGTGAGTATAAATTGATCTGGGGCTAGTCCAAACTCCCAACTCTTAGTACCTGCTTAAATGGCATCTTTGTTGATAAGCAACAAATAATGTTCGTTTTGCAGCGTGGCGAACCAATGTCTGCGAGCAATGTAATCGAGAGATTAAGGGATAACAAAGGGTATTGAAATCTGTTACCTTTGAATGTATGTGATATGCACTTCTTGTTCTTGGGCATCCCTAAAGTGTCTTGAAAATCAATCAGGTGGCATGAAATGTCAATGAACCTTGTCTGGCTGGGAATTGGAGGAGGTAGCTTAGTTGCACTTCATGCTATCCTGCTTCTGTTCCTGAGATGGAGAACTGGCTCAGCAGCTCCAGGGTTACTTTCATTACCAAGGTTCGAGATCTTCCTCCTGATTCTTGCACTACCTTGCGCATCCCAGTCCTCAGCATTCGCCATAACAGGTATGCAACTCCATCCAACCTTAACTGTAGAAATATATGTCCACGGCCATGACCAAGACTTACAGAGAAGCGAAAAAATGCCTGATATCGCAGGGACCGCAACAGGAGGCATCATTGCCGGATCTCTAGTCCTGGTGATCCCGGCAGCTTTCATTTTATCAGTGTGCCTGTTTCTAATGATAGTGATTTTCTCGGGAAATTTTGTGAAGTACAAGGAAATCCGTTACAAAGATACGGATAAATTTTGGTACACAAAGCTCTCAGCTTTCTGCATCGGGGAAGCAAACAATGGGAGATGGTTTGGTAGTGAAAAGTTGCCTTCTTCCTTCTTCAAAAGATTTGGGATTCTGTTTGAGAGCTGGAAAGGTCCCCCAACACATGTATTTAATAACCAGGATGACTTGAGCCAGGCGCCCGAATGGACTCACAGCAGACCAAGCGGAATAGGAAGGATGAGGGCAGTGAGCTCAGATGACAGCAATGAATATAAAAAGGTACCCCTTCCGAAAAGAGTCGTAGGGTATGCCCAATCATCCTACATCATTCTTGATCTGTCGAGAAGAGCTACATTAGGTTTATTATCAGGAACTCGAGGAATGCATAGCAGATCCACTAACAGCATGATAGCCTTGTCCTTCACGGCGATACAATTCATGGCTTTGGTCGTAACGAGGCCATATATCCTGCGGGGAGTCCATATAGTAGAGAGCATTTCCTTGTTATCAGAGGCAGCCATATTCGGAATCTTGGTCTCTGCAAAAAGGTTTAACCCCATGGACCAGACGGCACTCAGTTCATTCATGCTAGCTCTCCTTGGCCTCACATTCATCTGCCAGGTAACAAATGAATGGTACTCTCTGATAAAGTACATCCTACACCTCTCGGGGCCTGAAAAGAATTCACTAAAGCTCGGTCTCAAATCCGCTGCCAAGGGACTCATCCTAACATTCCTCCTCAAAAGACACTGGCGATCTATCATACCCGAACTTTCCCATCCAGGCACCGAAGCATCCCCAACACGAAGAGACGCACTTAACGCCATGACTTCAACTGTCGTCCCCATGCTCAGCCCCAGATCACCAAGTCCTTTATTAGACCTAAGGGCCACTTCTATTTCCAAAGATCCAACATTGTCAATGAACCGAACCAGGGATGACAAACCCGTCAAGGGACTCAAGCTAGAGCCAAGGAGTGAGATCAGAAAGCTGAGGCAGCTAGCGAAGGCTAGTTTCTCTACAGACCCAAGAGGAGAAGAAGTAGAAGAACATGGAAACAACAATAATAACTATCCTTTCAGAGTACAATCTAGTGATACCTCATCAGATGATCATCAACCATCATCTCTGCCTGTCACTAGACATAACTGATATCCAAACCACATGCAAAAACCTCCACAATTCCTACATTTTAGTTTGAAGATTAGGTCAGCTTTGACATGCTTTGTACTCCTTCACTGCAATCCAAGAGACCAGACCAGCAAATATCCAAAAATATAATGAAAATGAAAATAATTATAATAATAAAATATTTGATTGCTAAACTGGTGGTGACAAAAATCCTACAAAATGCAATGGAAGACTGCATTTGAACTCAGCTAATCCGTATAAAACTCCGGGTGAGCTATTATCCAACTACAAATCTGATATTGTTGTTGGATATTGGGTCTAACTGGTTCCTATTTCAATTCCGATTCAAAAAGCTTACTCAACTATTATTACTAAAATTCGATATAAGCTTCATCTTACTTATCCGGAGTATTGTGGTGCCGCTTGGGCTTGACAGTGCCTATGGAATGGACGCGACGCGGAGGAAGAGGAACGAGTGGACCTAACTCCGAAGTCCGATGCGTCGTGAAGTCCACGTCAGCAAGCCTTCCCCAGGCTCTAAGAGAGACGTTGGTGCATCGAACGTGGCGCGGATCTCGGCTAGGGTTTGCTGCGGGGCGATTGAGGAGGTGACCGGAGGATGGCGCTGAACCGGGTCATCAGTAAATCTTAAAATTTTGAATTTAATTACTTTTTGTAAATTTCTAAAAATTATACTGTGAATAAATATTTGATGGTCAAACTTTCTAATGTATCCAATATCACGTGTCAATATTGGTAAAACATAGTTTATCAAAAAAAAATATTGGTAAAGGCCAAGTGGGTAGCCCAGTGGGGCGCGCTCCTCTTGTGTGTCTCAGAGATTCAGGATTCGAAGTCCTCGCCTAATTCAAGTTACAAAAAAATAGGTACTAAGTTAACCTAATAAGTCTGATCAAAACAAAAAAATATTGATAAAACATAAATTTATAAAATAGCTCATTTTCATTTTAAGTAATAAATAAGGATGAGTCAAAAATACAGTTATAATAACCCCTAATGATCGCACCAATAGCCTACAAATCATGACATCCAGGTGTAATCACCTCATTACAAGGTGACATTCCCAACCAAGTTACCAAAGATACATGAGACTTTGTCCATTTCAAATATCTGCCCACTCACTTGACTACCAATTATGGTTGCAAAATACAGTTATATTGATAGGGCGAGGATTATGAGAATCGATAAGAGTTAAGAGTATGTGCGAAACCAACGAATTCTAAATATATTCTACGAAAAACAAAATATGTGATTGACAAAAAAAATATTAGGATGAATGGTGCTTCGATTTACCATCTATTTTGAATTACGATTTAAACTATTAAAATTTTTAATTAAGGATAAAATAAAATATAAATTGATAAATTTTCGAACGCCCCGTATCTATATCGTAATTAAATTGTTAACTCAATCTTGTGAAAACCGACTCAATAAAATGGTCCATGAGTGCAAAAAAAGAAAGATCTGATTGAGTTTACGATGAGATTTTCATATCATTTTCAAAGGAATTCACATGATTAAATAAAATTTTAATTACGGTCTCACCGTTCAAACATTGGTCAAGTTAAATTTTTTGCCCTTTGATTGAAAATTTTATTACTTCGAGTACTTTTTCTTTACCTTTATCATTTAGGGTTTAGCCAATGTTTGATATGCCTGGAATGCATGGTACAATTATAAATCAATCAATATTTACTCCCTTGGCGATGATGTTCTAAAGATCTCGGTTTTTTTTTGAACCGTTTATTTTCATTAAACTGTGATTTCAAAGCAAGAGTGATACAAAATAAAGTCTTGAGTGACCAGGATAGAAAACAAGTACAATCTGAAGGCAGGTGGTGATGATGTTCTAAAGATCTCGGTTAGAGCTTCGTATTATCAATCAAGACTTTATTATATTCTCATTTTAGGATATAAATCTCATGTAATCCACCACACATATATAAGTATTAAACAAACCCGTGCTTCCAGTGGTTGCAGCCGATGTTTGTGTTATACCACCGTCCAGTGTCCACCGCCAATGTCAATTATTGAACCTAAAAGGATGTCAAATTATTGAGTCGAGACGAAATGTGGCATGACCCTCGTGTTTGTCGGCTCTCTGATTGAGTAGTGCCTCAAGTTCCAAAAATTTAAAATGACATCTCAATTGCATATGGTCGAAAAATAACTCATTTATTACTTAATACATTAAGCAACCTGTTCCAAGTTTCTAATACAGAAAATAGCAAGACAAACGACCATGTACATAAGGTCGCTAGGAGAACAACATTACAAACCTGCAACCAAGTATGGAGCTTCATCAGTACGAACATCTTCCATCTCCTTCGTTGATTATATCCTTGAAAGCTCCGCCACTCGGAATCATAGGCAACACATGTTCTTGATGAGGCACAATCACGTCCAGCAAATATGGCCCTGGTGTATCCAACATCTTCTTTATGGCACCTCGAAGCTCACTAACTTTTGTCACTCGGGCACCGGGGATGTCACAAGCCTCGGCAAATTTCAACATGTCGGGGAATATTTCATTTTCCTTAGAAGGATTACCCAAGTAAGTATGTGCTCGATTTGATTTGTAGAAACGGTCTTCCCACTGAACAACCATACCCAAGTGCTGATTATTCAAGATCATGATTTTGACCGGAAGGTTTTCGACTCTGATTGTGGCCAACTCTTGAACGTTCATCATAAAGCTTCCATCACCGTCAATGTCTACGACAACGGCATTGGGTTTGGCGACTTTGGCCCCGATTGCTGCTGGCAAACCGAACCCCATTGCACCCAGGCCGCTTGATGTCAACCATTGTCTTGGACCTCGATAGTTATAAAACTGAGCAGACCACATCTGATGTTGTCCGACACCGGTGGTGATAATAGCTTCTCCATTTGTTACCTCATCCAGAAGTTTGATTGCGTATTGAGGCGGTATGGCCTCTCCGAAAGTTTTGTACTTTAATGGATACGTCTTCTTTTGTTCGTCCACCTCCTCCCTCCAAGGAGCAAAATTAAACTTAACTTTCTTCGATTCAATAAGATTATTCAACCCTTTTAGAGCAAACTTCACATCCGTACAGATCGAAACATGGGGCTGCTTGTTCTTCCCAATCTCAGCCGGATCAATATCTATATGAACAATCTTCGCACGGCTAGCAAAAGCCTCAATCTTACCCGTCACTCTATCATCAAACCGAACACCAAATGCCAGCAACAAATCCGATTTATCAATAGCATAATTCGCAAACATTGTACCGTGCATTCCAAGCATATGCAGCGAAAGATCATCCGTGCAAGGAAATGCCCCAAGACCCATCAGAGTACTCGCAACCGGTATACCCGTCAGCTCCACAAATCTCTTCAGCTCCTCGCTAGAGTTCAAACACCCTCCACCAACATATAACACAGGCTTCTTGGCCTCCGAAATCAGCCTAACAACTTGCTCAATCTGCCCAAAATCTGGAGTTTTCGGCAGCCTCGAAACATAACCTTCTATACCTAGCGGCCTGTCCCAATTAGGCACTACAAGCTGTTGCTGCACATCCTTGGGCACATCAATTAAAACAGGACCAGGCCGTCCAGACCGCGCAATGAAAAAGGCTTCCTTGACTACATATGGAATCTCTTCAACATCCAAAATCAGATAATTATGCTTTGTAATTGACCTAGTTACCTCAACAATGGGAGTCTCCTGAAACGCATCAGTCCCGATCATCTTCCTCGGCACTTGGCCAGTAATGGCAACAAGCGGAATGCTGTCCAGCAACGCGTCAGCCAATCCACTCACTAGATTCGTCGCTCCAGGTCCGGACGTCGCGATGCACACACCGGGAAGCCCGGAGGCGCGTGCGTAACCCTCGGCCGCGAAAATGCCACCTTGCTCGTGGCGAGGGAGGACGTTCTTTATAACGGTGGATCTGGTCAAAGCTTGATGAATCTCGAGCGAAGCTCCGCCTGGGTAAGCGAAGACGTGCTTCACTCCCTCCCGCTCCAGCGCTTCCACAAGCACGTCGCAGCCTTTCCTCGGCTCGTCCGGCGCGAATCTGGAGACGAAAGTGTCGGATGGAGCGGTGGAGACGTTTGATAGGGAAGCGGCGGAGGTGGCGATGGGTTTGAAAGCAGCGGGCTTTGAGTTCGATTTGGGATCGGATGAAAGGGATGAACGGATGTGGATGGAGCGGGAGACGCGGAAATTAGGGAGGGTGAGGTGGCGGGTTTTTAGAGCGGGGACGAGAGAGTGGGAAGATGAGAGGTTGGTGGTCGTAGAGCGGGACAGGTTGGAAGGAGGTGGAGATGCGGCGGACGCCATTTTTGGAGATTTTGAGTGATGTGGTGAGTTGGGGGGTTTCAGAAGATGATGAGGGCTTTTATAGGTCAGAGGGTAGAATAGTAATTTCATTATTTTTGTGATTTTATTGTAATTATTTATTGGCCTTGAATAAATTGAAAGGACAAAGGACAATTACTTGGTGATTGATATATGGACTGAGGTGTGATGCATGATTGGATTCAGCTATTTAGGCATGTGTCTTTTTTTTTTCTTAGATAAATATTCATCATTGAAACATTTTGTCATTCACCAATAATAATGAAGTTTCCTCTACTATTTCAGTGGTTCCAGTGAAATGAATTATAAAAAAATGAAGATAATAAAGTTTCCAAAATGTATAGAGAAAAATATTTTATGGGTATAAAATGTAAGAGAAAATAGTTGTTAGTGAGATTAAATTTAGTAGAAAATATTACAA
This sequence comes from Rhodiola kirilowii, assembly GCA_033675215.1. Lineage (NCBI taxonomy): Eukaryota > Viridiplantae > Streptophyta > Magnoliopsida > Saxifragales > Crassulaceae > Rhodiola > Rhodiola kirilowii. The sequence continues at coordinate 53,339,580 of CM066201.1, forward strand.
ATAAAAATCTTCAAAAGTAATTTTTCTCCTTATAAAAGACGTCTTAATATAATAATACTTCGTAGAGGTCATATGTTAGAGACTCGAAAACAAAAGTCTGTTTAGTTGTCTCGTAGAATGCAGCGGAATTGAAAGATGATGAAAAACGTGAATGAATAAGTGGGAAATTGAAATAAAAAAAATTGTACAATGGTTATATCCTAGTAATAATCTCCTTGCACCAAAGGATTATCGAGTTCACAAGGTTATGCGTGTCGAACTACTACTAAAAGACTAAGAGAAGACTCTCAAATATGATTTCCTGATGTCCAAATGAGCTGCCAACGTCCTCCTTATATAGCTATTTTCATTTGAATTCAAATTGTATAACCGACGCACATTAAAAGTCACATTCAATGATATCCTTCAAGCCCGTTAGACCTTGACTTCCAGAAAGTGTAACGATTGGACTTTATGTTGCGTATATTCACATTTGAATGTTGTGTAGTTGCTGGGTTGTCTTTTGCTTCACTTTTCCAGCAACGGTTTGAGTAGGACCTTCAATGGTAGTGAGAAAACTTCGTCTTCTTTGTAGCTTTTTCTTGTGTGAATGTTGAATAGTGCCTTGGATATCAAATTTGGACCACGAAGTCGCTGTCCGAATTCAATATTTCCTCCCTACTCTTTGCCTTGGGTTTACAGGAAATGTGAATGTGGGATTCAATCCAAATTGAAGAACACTTTGTTTTTAGGCAATAAAACAAAGCAAAACTAGGGTTTGGGTGTGTTGTAAATCAAGTGAAAGGATTTGATGTTTCTAGCAATTGCACAGCACAATTTCGTGTCCCATAATTGAGAAAACAATCTCAATTTATAGACTATTGACTGAACAGACACATCTGTTGCATTCATGCGTTCGCATGCTCCATGGCATGCGTTCGCATGCTCCATGAAACGTTGCATCTTTTGCCTTATTTCATGCGGTCGCATGAATTATTTCATGCGGTCGCATGACCTTGAGCAGTCGCATAGAAATCTCATGCGTTCGCATGAGCGGTCGCATGACCCAACCCGAGGCATGAGAATCTCATGCGGTCGCATGATATTCTCATGCGTTCGCATGATTCTCATGCGGTCGCATGATATTCTCATGCGTTCGCATGATTATCATGCGGTCGCATGATATTCTCATGCGTTCGCATGATTATCATGCGGTCGCATGATTATCATGCGGTCGCATGAAAACCTGAAAATCACTAACAATCCTCCCCCATTTTTGGGTTTTCTTTTGATTCACAACTTACCTTGTTTTAAGCAAAACACGCATAAGCAGAAATGTCACTACGGATTGAATTTCTGCATAGTGTAATCACGCATACAATATACCCGAATTGAAATGGTGTCACTAAGGATTGAACCAATCAATTCATTTGGGTACTTGACGGCGACACACGCATGTGTTACTTCACAAACCGTTAGTTTAACTTGACTCTTAATGGTCCTTGAGTCCCTATCCATTCATAAACGTTTTGAGATTTAACCCAATATCTCATGAAGCGACCAGAAACTTCACGTTTACATAGGTAAATTCTTTAATGAGTCACACCGCTCGATCGTGCTCCTACATTTAGCACTTTTTCAAAGAATCTATTAAGAAGAGTTCATCTTCAACCTAGACCTTTGTAGGTTCTGAACACATACTTGGGGATGCATATTTGTGTTCATCAATCTTCTAGGAATGGGCTTTCCGCATTGAATTCAGCTCTAACGTTAGTTAGATGTGAATTGGGTGTCCCATTACTAGATGATTATGTGGGTTTTAATCCCATCCCCTTCACAGACTTATTGATCAATTCTCTAACCAATCCCTTAGTCAAATGATCGGCTAGATTCTGTTGTGATTTTACAAAATCCACAGATATTACCCCATGCGTAATGAGCTCTCTTACCGCACTATGTCTAACACCTAAGTGTCTAGACTTCCCATTGTATACATGACTATATACCTTAGCCAACGCTGCAGCGCTATCACAATGAATTAATATGGGTGATATCGGTCTCTCACACAATGGTATTTCATGAATCATATTCTTTAGCCATTCCGCTTCTTTCGAAGCTGCCGCTAGAGCAATAAATTCAGATTCCATTGTTGAACAGCTGATGCAAGTTTGTTTCTTTGATGCCCACGAGATTGCACCTCCCCCAAGCAGAAATACCCATCCACTTGTGGAAGAATGATCCTCCTCGTTAGAAATCCAACTTGCATCCGAATATCCTTCAATTACCGAAGGGAATTCAGAATATACAAGACCTAAGTTCATCGTTCCCTTAAGATACCGGAGTACCCTATGAACCGCTTGCCAGTGATCCTTGCTAGGATTACTTGTATATCGACTTAGCTTGCCCACCGCAAAAGCTATGTCAGGTCTTGTACTTGTCATCGCATACATCAAACTTCCGATGACCCTTGAATATTCAAGCTGTGACACTGGGGCTCCCTTATTGGAGAGAAGGTGTTTGGAAGATTCGAAAGGAGTATTGACTGGATGACAGTCCAAGTACTTGTACTTCTTTAACACTTTCTCAATGTAATGAGATTGTGTCAAAGCTAGACCCCCTTTTACTTTTTCTATTCTTATACCTAGAATAACTTCCGCCTCCCCCATGTCCTTCATAGAAAACTTAGATGATAAAAATTCCTTTGTTTGATTTATACACTTTATGTTAGTGCCAAAAATCAACATATCATCTACATATAGACAAATGATAACTCCATTTCCAGAATCATCAAACTTGCTATACACGCATTTATCCGATTGATTTAAGATAAATCCATCGGAAAGCACCACCTTGTCAAATTTTTGATGCCATTGCATAGGTGCTTGTTTAAGTCCATACAATGACTTAACAAGCTTGCATACCTTTTGCTCTTGTCCCGTTACAATGAAACCTTCCGGTTGTTTCATATATATTTCTTCCTCTAAATCGCCATTTAGGAAAGCAGTCTTTACATCCATTTGATGTACTAGCAACTTATGTATAGATGCTAAAGCTATCAACAATCTGATTGTTGATATTCTAGCAACCGGTGCATAGGTATCAAAATAGTCCAAACCAAATTTTTGTCTAAAGCCTTGAATCACCAATCTTGCTTTAAATTTATCAATGGTTCCATCTACTTTCGTCTTCTTCCTGAAGATCCATTTATTCCCTAACGCTTTATGACCTTGTGGTAAGTCAACCAAAATCCAAGTGTTATTTCCCACTATAGAGTCCATTTCATCATTAATGGCTTCTTTCCAAAATGATACATCTTGGGATTTCATTGCTTCATCATAGGTCTTTGGATCATCCTCCATGATATGGCAATATAAATATTGCAAGCCAATGTCTTCCCGAGTTCCTTCCACTAGGTACATTTGAAAATCATTTCCAAATGATGTTTCTTTCCTAGCTCTTTTACTCCTCCTAGTTGCTGAAATTTGTGGTTCACTTGACTCTTGAACTAAACTTGGTTCTAGAGTCAAATCTTTAGGCAAGCTAATCGATGAAAATCTCTTTTCATCAAATATAGCATCTCTTGATTCAATAATAGTATGAATTGGTACTTGCTTGTTAGGTTCTATAACAAAGAATCTATAAGCCAAAGAGTGTTGAGCATATCCTATGAATATGCATTCAACTCCCTTTTCTCCTAAAGTTTTTATCTTAGGTAATGGTAATCTTACCACTGCTCTACAACCCCAAACTCTAACATGTGTTAAATTTGGCTTCTTTTGATGCCAAATTTCATAAGGAGTAAGGTTACTAATACTATTAGGAACCCTATTCAGTAAGTAGCAAGCTGTTAGCATTGCTTCACCCCAAAATCCGTCATTTAGACCCGAGTAAGAAAGCATGGCATTAACCATTTCTTTTAAAACTCTGTTTTTCCTTTCGGATATACCATTTTGTTGTAGTGTGTAAGGAGCTGTGGTTTCATGAATGATACCCACACTTTGGAAATAACTTGGATTATAGTATTCCCCACCTCTATCGGTGCGCAATTTCTTAATAGAAATTCCCTTTTGAAGTTCAACTTCATTCTTATAAATCTGAAATTTATCAAGAGCTTCATCTTTTGAATGCAATAAATATACATAGCAAAATCTAGAAAAATCATCAATATATGTGACTACATATTTTTTATTTCCTAGAGATGGTGATGCATGAAAATCACATAAATCACTATGTATTAAATCGAGTATTTTACTTTCTCTAGTGACATTATAAAATGGTTGCCTAGTAATTTTAGTAAGCATACAAGTTCTACATTTATCAATGTTCATGTCAAATGAGGGAATTAAATCATGCTTTGACATATTATGTAATCTTTTATAATGAACATGTCCTAAACGTGCATGCCATAGTCTAGATATGTTAACATGTGAATTTGTATATTGATTAGGAAAATCATGCTCATAATTCATATAAATAGAACAAATACTTTTATTGATACTTAACTTAAACATTCCATTACATAAGTAACCTTTGCCAACAAAAATACCACCTTTAGACAACACATAGTTATCGGCTTCATATACTTGCCGATAACCTTGTTTATTCAAAACAGTACCGACACAATATTTTTTCTAATATTTGGTACATACAAAACATTACACAAAACAATAGTTTTTCCACTTGAGAATTCTAATTCTACACGGCCTAGTCCAAGGATGGGGGCAGTTGACTCGTCACCCATGTGAAGAACTCTTTCTTCACTTGTAGCGGCAAATGACTTGAATAATCCTTTGTCTCTACATACATGTGCCGTAGCACCGGAGTCAACCCACCATGAAATCTCATCATCCTGCATAATTAAAATTTCAGAAAAATCAGAAACATAATCTACTTTAGAGTATGTATCTTTTCTATTTTTCAAATCTGAAATTATCAAATTCTGACCTTGAGATTTCTGCTCTTGGTTTTTATTACCAACAACCTTGTCTTGAGCCTTCTCGCTCTTCCCCTTTCCTACGCGGCAGTCACGCTTGAAGTGCCCCGCTTTTCCACACGTCCAACAAACTTTTTCTTTTGTCACATGCCTCTTCTTGTTAGGTCCTTTGCTAACATACTCACTTGGCCTTTTCTTTCCTTTGTTTTTGTTCCCTTTTTGAGTGTTTGTCTCCAATACATTTACCTTAGGCAAGGTTGTATCCACTTCCATAGCATCATTTTCACGCATACGAAGATCCTCCTCCATACGCAACTCTTTTGTGAGTTCCACAAGACTAATGTCTTCCTTCTTGTGCTTCAAATAACGGCGGAAGTCTTTCCATGCCGGTGGTAGTTTGTCAATGATACTTGACACCGAGATGGCCTCATCCATTTTCAGATTTGATTGAGCAAATTGCCCCAAGATACGTTGTATCTCATGGAGTTGTTCCATCACCGGACGAGAGTCCACCATCTTGTAATTGTTGAAATTACTAACAAGGAATTTCACGCTTGAAGCGTCCTCAGCCATATACTTAGCTTCAAGAGTATCCCATAACTCTTTTGCAGATTCTACATTTTGATATAAATCGAAAAGAGGATCGATCATACCGTTGAGGATGTGTCCTCTTGCGATGTAGTCGTCGTTCTCCCATTTGCTTCTTTCACGGAATGCTCCTACTGCTGCGTTGTCTCCAACTTCAGGGCATGGCGTGGACAGCACGTACACCACCTTGAGATGTGTTAACAGAAAGTGCATCTTCTTCCTCCAACGTCGAAAATCGGTTCCTTCAAACTTGTCCAATTTTTGGAATTGCGACATCATTTCTCTCACGCTCGTCATTGATTTGCAGAATAATATTGAATTCGTTTGTAGTTGCTGGGTTGTCTTTTGCTTCACTTTTCCAGCAACGGTTTGAGTAGGACCTTCAATGGTAGTGAGAAAACTTCGTCTTCTTTGTAGCTTTTTCTTGTGTGAATGTTGAATAGTGCCTTGGATATCAAATTTGGACCACGAAGTCGCTGTCCGAATTCAATATTTCCTCCCTACTCTTTGCCTTGGGTTTACAGGAAATGTGAATGTGGGATTCAATCCAAATTGAAGAACACTTTGTTTTTAGGCAATAAAACAAAGCAAAACTAGTGTTTGGGTGTGTTGTAAATCAAGTGAAAGGATTTGATGTTTCTAGCAATTGCACAGCACAATTTCGTGTCCCATAATTGAGAAAACAATCTCAATTTATAGACTATTGACTGAACAGACACATCTGTTGCATTCATGCGTTCGCATGCTCCATGGCATGCGTTCGCATGCTCCATGAAACGTTGCATCTTTTGCCTTATTTCATGCGGTCGCATGAATTATTTCATGCGGTCGCATGACCTTGAGCAGTCGCATAGAAATCTCATGCGTTCGCATGAGCGGTCGCATGACCCAACCCGAGGCATGAGAATCTCATGCGGTCGCATGATATTCTCATGCGTTCGCATGATTCTCATGCGGTCGCATGATATTCTCATGCGTTCGCATGATTATCATGCGGTCGCATGAAAACCTGAAAATCACTAACATGTTGAGATGTAGGATTGATGGACCCTAACTTGGGCCAAATTCATTATTTTTTCCGAATGAGCTTTCGATGACTTTAAGCTCCAGCGAATTTAGCCCAAAAATAACACCAAAGAATGATTTGGTCTGCTCTATATTAGCATCACGATGGTCGTTGATTAGCCCTTGAGCCTGTAGGACGCCCGGTTGTCTCTGGATGCTTCAAAAGATGAAAACCTTGGATGCCGTTGAATCACGAAGTTCCTTCGCTTTCCTGATTTGTTATTTCAACCGGGTAGGGATTACGAAATCAACAAATAGGGATAAGACAACAGTCCCTTTGTATAGGATAGCGAAAAGGTGTAAAGATCTTTGTAAAACAATAGATCAAAATCACAATCAAGGAGATCAAAAGCTCTTGCTTTTTCTGGGAATTTTCGTCTGTCCCTTTCTGTGTTTTTTCCCGTCCAAAAGGACATCCAAAAACCAGCCAAGAACTGCCATTAAACTGCCATTAAACTGCCAAACTGCCCTGAACCGTCGCCTTGTGTGTTCGCACAGTCGGTTTGTGCGTTCGCACAAGCCACAGATCCGCACTGTCTTGTCATCTTGTGCGTTCGCACAGTCAGTTTGTGCGTTCGCACAAGACAAACCAGTCGCACAATATTTATGTGCGTTCGCACAGTCCAAACCCGACGCAAGAATATATCATGCGTTCGCATGGACTCTCGTGCGATCACCTTGTGCGATCGCATGGTCTCTTGTGCGAGCGCACGCTTGACTTTCGACTTGTTCAAACACAGTTTAACTAGAGTTGTGAAATGACTCATTTCATTCAAACAACATCTTTACAAGGTTTTACACATGTTATACATTGTATAAACCTAAAATCTCCAACAATCCTCCCCCATTTTAGGGTTATACTCTTGATTGTAAACAATCACACCAAACAAAACTTGTGCATAAATGAAGTGTCCCACGGATTGAACTTCACATAGTGTAATATTTTCCAATACTCGAGAATCTGGGTGTCCTACGGATTGAACCCATCAACTCATTTGAATACGGGAAAATAAAACACGCACATAGTTTACTACTATCCAAGTACAACTGGACACTATTATAGCCGTGTGTCCCTATCCATTCATAAGTGTATGATTAGCCAAGCACGAGCTAATTGAAGCGGCTCACTTCACACTTACATAGGTGGTTTCCTTTTGCATGCACCTGCAATGCACTTTTCCAAAGGATCCATTAAGAAGATAACCTTCATCCTCCCTTTCTCTGCAGGTAATACAAGCACAACTTTGGGATGAATATAACCATGTGCTTCAAGTCTCTTAGAATAGGCTTTCCACAATTCAGCTCTTAGCGTCATACTAAGAGGGAATATAGGTGTCCTACGATAAAAGACTTAGATGTGCTTTAAGCCCATCCCTTTACCCGACTCTGTACCAAGTCACTAGCTAATCCATTTTATCAATTGATCAGCTAGATACTGTGTCCGGACATAATCAATCGAAAAAGCCCCGTGAGTGATCAGTTCACGAACCGCGCTATGTCTAACGCCCAGGTATCTCGATTTATCATGGTACATTTGGGTATAGACCTGAACCGAATTTCCTTACTATCCCAATGGACAGACATCTACCGGTTTTGGCCACAAAGGAATCTCATGTTCAAATTTCTTAGCTCTTTTGCCTCTTTACCGGCAACAGCTAGAACCATGAACCCAGATTCCCCAGTAGAGCTGGTGGTGCAAATTTGCTTCTTTGAGGCCCAACAGATGGCACCTCCCCCAAGCAAGAATATTCAATTACTTTTAGAAGCATCATCTTCTAACTTAGTAATTCAATTTGCATCCGTACATCCCTCTCAGCCCGAGAGAATACCAGCATACACCAAGTCATAATTCATGTTTTCCTTAATGTATTCAAGTATCTGCCTAATAGCTTCTCAGTGATGAGTACTAGAATACTAGTATATCAACTCAATTTTCCCACTGCATAAACTATATTAAAGCCTTGTACTTATCATTGCATACATTAAGCGACCAATGACTTAATAGTGAGACTATGACTGTGAAACAGCTTCATCCGTACAAGGCATAAGCTTCACACTTGATTTTATGGAAGTAGTTACCGGAGAACAATTCAAACACTTGAATTCCTTAAGCACTTTCTCAACGTAGTGAGACTATGACTGTGCTAAGACTTTGTTCTCACACTTGATTCTAATACCAAGAATCACATTTGCTTCCCCCATAAAACTTGATGATAAGAGGTTCCTATTTGGTTAATACCAAAATCAGCATATCATCAACAAACATGCATATGATTACTCAATTACCAGAGTTATCAAATTTGCTGTATACACACTTGTCTGCTTGATTCATCCTGAATCCCTTAAACAAGATTTTCTCATCAACCTTTTGATGTCACTGCTTAGGTGCTAGTTTCAGCCCATACAGTAATTTGACTAACTTTTAAATCTTGTTTTCATTTCCAGGCACAATGAATCCTTTCAGTTGCTACACACATATTTCCTCTTCCAAATCACCATTCAAGAACGCTGTCTTGATATCCATTTGGTGTACAACCAGATTTTAATTGCACCAAGAGCAATTAACAATCTAATAATGGAGATCATAGCAACAGGAGCATCTGTATCGAAAGCATCAATACCCTCCCTTTTTTTTAAACCTTCGATGACCTATCGAACTTTAAACATACATACCGATTCATCAACCTTCATTTTCCTTCGAAAATTCACTTGCAGCCTAATGGCTTGCAACTTGGTGGGAGATTCAATAATACCTAAGTATTATTTCCCACCTATATCGGTTCTTAACATTAGTCAACAACAAGCTTTACTCGTTCAGGCATATTAACTTGCCTCTCACCACCAAAATTGCCTTGAAGCATCATTCTCATTGAATTCTCTTCTACACTTAGAAGATATCAATTTCCATCTCCATTTAGGAGAACCCATTATGTGAATAATTCATCACACAATCTTGACAAGTCACATTGTCAATGAGCTTCAATTTGGTGAGTAACACACATTATGCAACTATACATGCAAACATAAATCATGTGATATGCGAAAAACAGAGTTATGCAAGTACACATACTCTAATAACATGCAAGTCACAATACGATAGATCATAATCAAATCAGAATTTGCACAGTAACTTACACATGCTTTTCTAACAACTTTTACAGGCTACCATTAGAACATCAGTGCTCAACATCACCATGAACACTTAAATTATTTCAAACCAAAAAACCCCGAAATAATCACATAAACTTTGATTATTTCAAACCATAATCTCCATCAATCAAGTATTACCAACATGGTAAACTTACAAACACATTGACTGGAGTTTATACATCAGAAAATTCCATCTGATTATTCTGGTTGAAAACCGTTGCAACACATGTTCTATGAAACATTTCATCATGGTATCAGCCAAAGTTTTCATACAAAGATTTCATCAGAAACTTATTGATTATGAATTCACTAGCAATACATGCTATATAAATCATACATATTAAGGTGTCAACCTAAAACATATATATATTGGTTTCATCAAAACACTTGTCTTTAACTTACTAGCAATGTCAATCTATACATGCTTTAGAAACCATACACATCATCAGATAATCAGTCCGATTACTATGAACTGTTAACCATATTAAATCAGGCATGCTTCACATACTCGCATTGTACAAATATGATTGAAACTCAAACCTGATTTGCGCCTCATGGACCGCTTACTTTCCGTCTGTCGAACAAAGACTATTCCAATTCACTAGCCTATCACAGCGATTATTAAACCACTCTTGGAGGAAATTTAATTCTCTCCATCTCAGATTTCACAAGAAATCTAGCAGCAATCAACTTAAATCATCTTTGATGAACCAATATGTCAGAAAATATTCACACGACCGCCCAAGTAACCGGATGGGTCTAAATCAAATCTCATGGCACATTCCAGACATAGGTCTTGCACCCAATCATCACGACCAATATGATGACTTTATTTATTCAAACCAATTGATACAGCCTTAATTGTATCAACCTAAACTTCATTTCCATTGAACCAATCATGTTTCATCCTTAGATGAGATGACCGACAGATGCACAGCATCTTCTCCACGAGATTTGACCAACTTCAAAACCCAATGGTAAGTAGGTCGTTTTAACCATTCAACTAGCCAAGTGCAGAAAACTCTTGCAAGTATAATACCCATATTAATACTAATATGCACAGCAACTTTTTACCAATGAGCGTGAAACTCATAATTATTATCATGCTGCCTTGCATCTTCTAGACAACTTGCCAGGAGAATACAAGTCTTCCTCCTGGTTATATATCAATATCATAAACCAACAGCCAGAAGCCACCAGAAGACAATCATCCCTCTCAAGAGACACGCTGTGCCAACAGCAAAGAGCCCCTTCGTATCATCTCAAAGCAGTTTCTTCAGATTTTCTCGATTCCAAATCCGAGTAACCGCTGCTCGCCATTAAACTCTCTGAGATTTCAGCCACAGCCAATCCCATTCTTTAATCAAATTGATGCGCCAGTCTGTAGTCACAACAACCTCACCAGACAAACACCAAAGTCCGAGAAAACATCTTTCTTCCTTCAAATCCAAATAAGATCCACACGACTGCACCTCTCCATATTTCCAAACACGCCATCATCTTCCTTCCAAGTCCATCATCAAAATCAGACCCCAGATTTTGACATCATCTCTCAAACAAGCATCCGACATCTTGAAAATAACAAATCAGATTGTAGGACGCCCGGTTGTCTCTGGATGCTTCAAAAGATGAAAACCTTGGATGCCGTTGAATCACGAAGTTCCTTCGCTTTCCTGATTTGTTATTTCAACCGGGTAGGGATTACGAAATCAACAAATAGGGATAAGACAACAGTCCCTTTGTATAGGATAGCGAAAAGGTGTAAAGATCTTTTTAAAACAATAGATCAAAATCACAATCAAGGAGATCAAAAGCTCTTGCTTTTTCTGGGAATTTTCGTCTGTCCCTTTCTGTGTTTTTTCCCGTCCAAAAGGACATCCAAAAACCAGCCAAGAACTGCCATTAAACTGCCAAACTGCCCTGAACCGTCGCCTTGTGTGTTCGCACAGTCGGTTTGTGCGTTCGCACAAGCCACAGATCCGCACTGTCTTGTCATCTTGTGCGTTCGCACAGTCAGTTTGTGCGTTCGCACAAGACAAACCAGTCGCACAATATTTATGTGCGTTCGCACAGTCCAAACCCGACGCAAGAATATATCATGCGTTCGCATGGACTCTCGTGCGATCACCTTGTGCGATCGCATGGTCTCTTGTGCGAGCGCACGCTTGACTTTCGACTTGTTCAAACACAGTTTAACTAGAGTTGTGAAATGACTCATTTCATTCAAACAACATCTTTACAAGGTTTTACACATGTTATACATTGTATAAACCTAAAATCTCCAACAGAGCCTTGATGGACGAAACTCCATCATCATCAAACGATCCTTAGGGTTTTAATAAGTCGACGAGTCTGAAACCCTTTAAGTCTTTAGTCAGCTCGAGGCCCAAACTGATATGCCTAATAGAAGAAGGTCAAAGACAAACAAAACGAACGGCTACTTTTTTTTTTCTTTTCCCAAGTTGGGTTTCTTCGACGCAGACTCTCCAACGGTCTACTTTTTTCAAACGCCAACTGGGCTCTCTCTCGCAAAATTTCAACAACCGTTTGTATTTTCGGACGAGGCTGAGTCACCGCCGATCCGAATTCTGGTACTCTCCCTCTGATTCAGAAATCTCTTTCATTTGTCAGTTTTTGCTAAACTTGAAAAATTAATTAATTTTTGTTGAATGAAGTCAAATCGGCGCAGAGTATATCTGTCAATTAATAGACATCAAATAATGATTCACCGATTGATGGATCGACTTCTCTGGAACTTGAAGATCCCGCTAAGGCTGACGTCAGCGAGGAAGAGGATGATCGAGTACGAGGACGACAGTGACGATGCAAACACCATTCAGGTTCCCAGTCCCGAAAATTTGTTAGGGTTTTGATGGTTCCAGATCCAATCTTTATTCCTCAGGTTTTTGGTGTTAAATATTTTCTGCTCCTTCTTTTCACTTTTTGTCCCAATAGTTGTGCTAAAGTTCGAATCTTGATTTCTGGGTTTTATTTTCAGGCTGTGAGCTGTGAATGCTGGCATTTGATGGATACAACATCTTTTGATGCGAAAATGGTTAAGCTTCAAATCAGTCCTGGCTACTAGATGCATTTTTAACTGTTTCGAAATTTGTTTCCAACGGTATAAATTATAGAATATGACTGTAAAATTCTTATTACTCATGATTGTATTGAGCAATTTCTACGGAAACGACTAATTTGTTAACCTGTGCATGATCTAATTCACATGGTCTGCTGATTATAGATGCTTGTAATTGTTTACAGACTCTTAATGTGTGTGATGGATGTTGTGACAACTGACAACCATTTTATATTTTTGTGTACCTATACAACTTCTGTAATTGCTAGCTTTTCATACGAATTGGAAAATTTTCATAGAAAAGTAGTTCTTTGAGCCAAATTCATATACCGGTTATGTTGTTGAAACAATAACAATATGCATTGTAGACTTGTTGCAAATTGGTCTAACAATTTATTGTGGTAGTGGCGAAATTTATCATTCTTCAATACGCTATTGCAAGATTCTAAATCCACGAGCATCACCTTTTTATCAGTTGAAAGTGGACGATCGCTGTCCATATAAGGCCATCATCCCAGCGTGATGTCTGTACATTCTTTTCTGTTTAACATCAATGGATTGGATATGTTGTCGATTGGATACCTTTCTCACCTCGTTGTTTGCATAGTATAATTTTCATAGTAAACAAGTTGTTTGAGCAAAGTGCATAGACCAGGTATGTTTGAAATAGCAACAATGTTGCTGTAAACATTTAAACTTTTTAAAGTTCAGACAAATAGTTGACAAATCTTCTTATGACAACAGCTCAAAAATTAGCGACGGCCAGGCCTCAGACAAGTGTCAAGCTCGCGAGAGGGACCCTCACAAAAGCCTTTGATGGCATGAAACTGCCACTCACAGTTGCAAGTACAAGAACATCACTTTTCAGTTGAAAACCTCCTGCTAGCGAACAAACATGGCGCCACGACGTATTATAAAATTGCTAAGTGCCAATTTTGTTGACACTCCTGTACTAGCCATGCCCTCCATCAGATAAGTTGTCAAGCAAAAGTGAAAGGGTCCCTGGCATTGGAGGAGCCTTCGTGTTGCAGGACAAACTGCCACCCACAGTTGCACGTTAAAAGAACATAACTTTTCAGTTGAAAAATCCTCTTGCTAGCGAACAACAAACATGGGGCGCCACGACAGGTTTGTATTCTAAGTGCCATTTTTAAATTGTCTGCTTTGATAGCTCAAGAAATAGCGACGCCCAGGCCATGGATGGGCATCAGACACGTCTTCGTGTTGCAGGACATGAAACTGCCAGCCACAGCTGCACGTTAAAAGAACATAACTTTTCAGATGAAAATCACCTGCTAGCGTATTTTATAACTGCTAAGTGCCAATTTTGTTGTCACTCATGTTTTTTTCACTGAAGGTTTTAGAGCGCAGCGAACAACTTGTAGACTGTAAATGTGCGACTAGAGTATCGACAATAAAACTTGTATGCTGCAAGGAAAAAATGTTGTCCAACACTTTGTGTAACACTTCATTGGCTGCCAGTGTTACAAAATGATGTAACACAGTCGCAGGCTTCTGATCACATCACCGCCTGTTCTTCTGTTCCAGCAGCGGCAGGTTGCATTCTCAAAGACTCAAACTGAGCTAGTTCGTAAGTATACGTACGAATCACAGTTGCATGTTCAAATTTCTAATAATAATTTCCTTTTCAAGTTGTCATTTCCTGCATTGCTTCCTGATTGTGCAACGGAGTGAGTCACTGATGAGCCGTATTTATACGACTCATCGAGTCGTTAATTCCCACCATTTCATTCACTTTATTATGCGAACAGTTACTTTTTAATGTTGTTTCGTATTTCAGGTGATTTGGAAGCTCTAGGAGGAAACACACTTAAAAGACGGCATTTTCATGCCAGAAACATCGCAGTGGAAGAACGGAGCCAAAGGAGGGTCGTGAACAGTACTCCGGCGTGAATAGTAATTTCGGCGTGAATAGTAATTCCGGCATGAATAGTAATCCCGCGTGAATAGTGATTTCGGGGCCGTGAACAGTAACTTCGGAAAAAGAAAGTCCAAGCCCTAAATCCAGCAGCCGGCCCATTCTACATTGTGATATTAGGGCAACATTCAAATGCTAGGGTTTCGGAAGGTTCCAAGAAGATCAAAGGGTTTCCAAGAAGATCAAATGGTTTCTCAAACCCTATATAAGGAGGAGTCCACAATCATCTCATCATCCCTCATTCTACAATTCAGCCGTGTGCTACTATCCTCACAATCCAGCCGTGCCTCCTTGCTCAGCCACAATTCCGCCGCTTCTCAGCCTTGCACGGCCGCTCATCAGCCCTACACGGCCAGCCCTTGCTTGCCTCGGTTTTGTGAAGTATTTCATCCCCTTTTATTATTTGCATTGTTTCATTATGATCATGTGTAACTAAACCTTCTATTCGGGTTAGGGTTAATATATTGTGACTATGTTTTTGAGACTTGGATCTTTAATGCTATATTCTATGTTTTACTAATTCTCGTACATGAATTCCATGAAATATTGTTAGACTGGATGTATACTTTGTCGTGAAATCTAGTTGCGCATATTTCTACATTAATCATCTATCTAATACTTTGTCGTTTAGATAGATAGTACAACTAGGGCAATTAACACCTTTGTCGGGTTAATTAAACCTAGGGGAATTAGGTCGTGGCGTAACACCTTTGTCGGGTTACTTGGGAAATCACCTTTGTCGGGACAACCACACGTAAAACACGAATTGAATATTTAGAAGTCTATGATAAAACAAGTCACAATCAAACCCTAATCTGAATACTTCTCTCTGATATTTACAACCTTGCAATTTTCGATTATTTCACTAACCGTTACTCTCATTCTAGTTTCTTGTTTTTCTCCATTACAGAACAAAGTAGTAGCTATCTAGCTCCCTTGGGTTCGACCCTTGCTTGCCATTGTGCTAACCCACAGTTCAGGACAAGGAAATTATAAATTGTTTTTGCACAGGTACGACGACAGCCTGTTCAAAATGGCGCCGTTGCCGGGGAGCTAAGCACGGTGAAACTTTTGTTCTTCTTTTATTTTTCGTTTATCTTTCTCCTTGCTATTTCGAAATTTGTTACTCGGTGAATTCATATTCAACTGTTCGAGATTTTGTTTTCCATTCTATTCGATTTCCGTTTTCTAGCTCTCAGAGGGTTCTGTCACCAAGACTTACGAGTCTAAGGATTTTGGGTTTTAAGTGGGACCGCTGTGACCCCTCCAATCTCCTGGGGACCCTTTGTTGCTAGTCTGTCTTTGTTATTTCGGTGTTTGCTATCTCGGTGTCTGTTACTCTCGTAACATGTCTCACGCAGGTAGTAGTGTTAGTCACAACAGTCACAGCAGTCACAACAGTCACGTAAACGAAGAAGTTAACCAGAATGTTCAAGTACAACATGGCGAAATCAGGGGGCTATCCCTGATCAGTTTCAACAATTCCAACAACAACAACAACCTCAAAACCAACAACAACCCCAACCACAGTACCCACAATACCCTCAGTACCCACCATATCAACAATATCCTCCACCACCATATCCACAGTACCCACAACCGCTCTACCCTCAGTATCCACAACCATATCCACCACTACAATACCTTCCACAACCACCACTACAACACCCACCACAAGCCCCACGTAGACAAGCAGTTGTGGATGATGAGGACGAATATGAAGGACCCACTATGGGCGAGCTCTCGGTTCCTAGCTTCAGAGACCAGTCATGGCCAATTTATGAAGGACCAGACATGGCAGCCATCACGGTCAGTACAGCGGTCATTCACAATCTGCCCAAGTTCTCAGGATCCAAAGGAGAGTCGGCCCAGTCTCACTTGACGCGTTTCCACGGGATATGCTTGAACCTCAGGCCACACGGAGTAGAGGTGGATGACTTCAAACTGAAGGCATTCTACTTCTCACTGCAAGAAGCAGCTACAGACTGGTTCCTAGCTTTACCCTCAGGCAGTGTTCACACATGGGAACAGATGCAGAAGCACTTCATCAGCCTTAGAGAAGAGTTGCTGCAATCTGGAGAGAGTTGCAAGAGCTAAAGCAAGGCCCTCACGAGAGTTGCAAGAGCTAAAGCAAGGCCCTCACGAGACCATGTACGAGTACGTGGAGAAATTTCTAGCCTTAGAGAAGAGTTGCTGCAATCTGGAGCTCCCGGAGAAATTAGTCGTAGAATATATGCTGGATGGACTTCGCAAGATGGACAGGAAGTTACTAGAGGCCTCAGCTGGAGGCCAACTCATGAACATGACGCCAGCCAGAGTGAAGCAGAAGATCATATCAGTGGCAGAGGGTGAGCGATTTCAGGATGAGACCATGAAGGAGGACGAGTATGCCCGAACAAAGAATGTGTCAACAGTTGAGCCTTCTATCAGTGCTGTATTCGCCGAACTCAAGGAGATGAGAGAGCTGATGAAGCATGTAGTCCGAAGGACACCAGTCCAGGCCAAGCCATGTGAGTTCTGTACATCCACAGAACACAAGACGGACGAGTGCCCTACCTTACAGACAGACGTCCAAGCTGATGTGAATGCAGTGGGCAATTATCAGAGTTATGGAAACCAACCAGGCCCAGTCAAGCAGTATGGCGCAGCAGCACCTAATCAAGGCGCCTGGAGGAACAACTATCAGCAAAATCAGACTCAGCAAGCACGACCGAATGTGCCTCAGCAGAATCAGCAGACTCAGCAACCGTACAGACATCCTAACAGTCAGTACCAGCAGAATGCACCGGGGCAGTACCAGCAGAAAGGGCCGAACACTTATCAGGCAGGTCCGAGCAACCAAGGCCCCAGCAAGTCGCTAGAGGACATAGTGAGAGATCTGGCAGCTAGCACCCAGCGGACAGATACTACCCTGAACCAGTACATGGCCAAAACCGACGGAGCGCTAGCTGACATTCAGAGGCAATTAGGGCAGATGTCCACAACTCTCTCCAGGCTTGACGACAGCACAGGACGACTCCCCTCACAGACAGTTCAGAATCCGAAGGGGAACGTCAGCCAAGTAGAAGTAGTAGCTGTGGATGCAACATTCAAGGAGACCACCGAACCAACAAAGGAAGAACCGGCCCTTACAGCCAAGGACGCCGACATTCACGGTTTCTCTTATGCTATGCAGGTAGTTGCTCCAGAAAGCCAGATGACTGAGAAAGCTGAACCAGAGCTGAGAATGGTGGTCAAGCCTACACAGAACGACCAAATAACGATGCACTCACCCACTACGAGCCAGGAGACACCTTCAGGAAAGAGTAAGGACCCAGGGGCCTTCACGGTTACCTGTGGTATCGGTAAGACCCAAATACCTCACTGTTTAATAGATTTGGGTGCCGCTATCAATGTTATGCCTTACTCGTTATATTGCTCGCTTGATCTTGGACCATTGAAGCCGCCCAGGCTGTCTATTGAATTAGGGGATAGGTCCTGTGTTCGTCCCACTGGTTTACTTGAAGATCTAACCCTCCGTGTAGGAGATCTTGCTGTGCCTGCAGATTTCTATGTCTTGCAGATGGAGGAATCCAGGAAAGGAGAACCACCAGGGCTCATTTTAGGACGTCCATTCCTCCACACCACCCAGACCCAGATTGACATGGGCATAGGCTTATTGTCACTATCATTCGGTGGAAAGGAAGCTGACTTCTACGTCTATAAGGATGCGAACCGCCCATACACAAGGAAACCGCCAGACATTGTGCACACATTAGAGTATGACACCCTAGTTCCAGACCCACCAGAGCAGGCTATACAGACTACCAGGCCAGCAGCTATGGCCAAGACATCCTCACCTTCTCGGGGATATGTGAAGAAGAAACCGCCTGATCATTGGAGAGCAGGACCGAGTGAACAGCAATTTGAGCACGTTGGGCGAATTGAAGGAGTTGCTGAGAAGAAGTATGACCTCACACGCCCATGGGATCCTAACTTGTGATCCCTAAAGAGGTACTGTCGAGCCAACGACGTAAAACAAAGGCGCTCGCAGGGAGGCAGCCCTGCACGGTTTGCACTGCATTTTATTTATTTACCATGTTTATTTATGAGTCTTATTTGTCACATTGTACCTTGGAAAGGATTTGGTTTCATTTTGTAGGGATTGGACTTAGTCGGCCGGAAAATTCACTTGCGAGCTACGCATTTTGCACTCTACGCTACGCATTTTAGCACCAGACGAGTCCGGGTCGCGTCCCATTGAGACCGGACTTGGCCCGAGTTCAGCCGACCACGTCTACACCCCAGGGGAGTCTTGCTCTACCCTTCTCCTTTCCTTATCTATTTATTGCATGCATTTGTGTCTAGATTTGAGTCGTGCCGTGAGGACACGGCTCATTTCAAAAGTGTGGGATGGGAAAGTCAGTTATGAGTCAGTTATGAGTCAGCATGCCCACCACACAGAGTCAGCACGTTTCGAGTCATTTTTTTAAATTTTTTGTACATGATACTTCACTATTTCCTAGACTTGCAGTATTGGATCATGATTAGGTGAAATAGATAGAGCCGATTACATGCATGTCTTTGGTGAAACTTGATTTGTGCGACTAACATGTGATCTTTAAATCATTGCGTGCCTTTGTTAGTTGAGATAAACAGGGATGTGGAGTTGATAGCAATGCCCTAGAGAGACTTGACAGATCATTCAGAGACCGGACTCAGGATATATGGTTATGTGGAGCTCGTGGAGGCTAGCACTTCGAGGCAACATAGTACGAGTCTGCTCCGCCACTGCGGTACCTTTGCGGTTGGTCGGGACGGGAATACTTCACACCGTCCAAGCTCTAGTCCAAGTAGCCGAGAAAATAGGCAAGCGACCCTTGACTTGACCCGTGTCGAAAGGACGAGGATGAGTAAGAGCAGGAAGGTTTCTAATCCGAGTAACCGGGAAAATAGACGAGCGACCCTCGGCTTGACTCGCGTCAAAAGGAGAAGGAACCACGGTTCGAGCAAATCACAATCCGCACTACAAAGCAACAAATCCACAAACCATCGTGATAGTCCACACGTCTCATGTGACAGCATCATTGACATCCCAAATCAGATGACACTATAGCTGGTCGAATAACACTCAACACTTTGAAGCTCGAATCAATCACGTGCAAGAAAAAGCGGCAAAGCATAACCATATAGCAGCGAGTTCGAGTCCGAGAATGAGGGTTCATGGGTCTAAACAGGGCTATCTCCAGATACATCCGAATTGATTTGCATCTCGACTTCAAAGGTAATACGTATCTTTAGCCCTTGTTTTCGCACAATGATATTAGTAGCAAGCATGCATAACAAGTAGGATCTATAGTAGCCAAGTCATGTCCATGTAGCTCGTCTAGGATGACCGAAGCATTGTGATGTTTACATTAGTCGTTCCTCTTATGACCTTGTTCTTGTTCGGGACGAACACGTTTAAGTGTGGGGTGGTTTGATGAGCCGTATTTATACGACTCATCGAGTCGTTAATTCCCACCATTTCATTCACTTTATTATGCGAACAGTTACTTTTTAGTGTTGTTTCGTATTTCAGGTGATTTGGAAGCTCTAGGAGGAAACACACTTAAAAGACGGCATTTTCATGCCAGAAACATCGCAGTGGAAGAACGGAGCCAAAGGAGGGTCGTGAACAGTACTCCGGCGTGAATAGTAATTTCGGCGTGAATAGTAATTCTGGCGTGAATAGTAATCCTGGCGTGAATAGTGATTTCGGGCCGTGAACAGTAACTTCGGAAAAAGAAAGTCCAAGCCCTAAATCCAGCAGCCGGCCCATTCTACATTGTGATATTAGGGCAACATTCAAATGCTAGGGTTTCGGAAGGTTCCAAGAAGATCAAAGGGTTTCCAAGAAGATCAAAGGGTTTCTCAAATCCTATATAAGGAGGAGTCCACAATCATCTCATCATCCCTCATTCTACAATTCAGCCGTGTGCTACTATCCTCACAATCCAGCCGTGCCTCCTTGCTCAGCCACAATTCTGCCGCTTCTCAGCCTTGCACGGCCGCTCATCAGCCCTACACGGCCAGCCCTTGCTTGCCTCGATTTTGTGAAGTATTTCATCCCCTTTTATTATTTGCATTGTTTCATTATGATCATGTGTAACTAAACCTTCTATTCGGGTTAGGGTTAATATATTGTGACTATGTTTTTGAGACTTGGATCTTTAATGCTATATTCTATGTTTTATTAATTCTCGTACATGAATTCCATGAAATATTGTTAGACTGGACGTATACTTTGTCGTGAAATCTAGTTGCGCATATTTCTACATTAATCATCTATCTAATACTTTGTCGTTTAGATAGATAGTACAACTAGGGCAATTAACACCTTTGTCGGGTTAATTAAACCTAGGGGAATTAGGTCGTGGCGTAACACCTTTGTCGGGTTACTTGGGAAATCATCTTTGTCGGGACAACCACACGTAAAACACGAATTGAATATTTAGAAGTCTATGATAAAACAAGTCACAATCAAATCCTAATCTGAATACTTCTCTCTGATATTAACAACCTTGCAATTTTCGATTATTTCACTAACCGTTACTCTCATTCTAGTTTCTTGTTTTTCTCCATTACAGAACAAAGTAGTAGCTATCTAGCTCCCTTGGGTTCGACCCTTGCTTGCCATTGTGCTAACCCACAGTTCAGGACAAGGAAATTATAAATTGTTTTTGCACAGGTACGATGACAGCCTGTTCAGTCACCAAACAAACACCTAAAGTAGAAAACCTGGAATCAGTGGAGAGGCTTCAGTCACACCCAGTTCAGCTGCAATAGTCTACCATTGCAGAACATCCAAGAACACTCTGTTTGCGGAACGAAAAAGTGTTGACTGCCACTCAACTACCACGTCTCTGATAACAAGGCTCCTGCTCTCATCCCAGCGTGTGCATCGTTTCAGCAGCGGTGTAAGGGTCACACCTTCAAACTGAGCTACAAATGTTTACAAGTCACAGTTGCCCGTTCAAGTTTATCCTGAAAATTACTATTTACTCTTCAAGTTGTCACCCAGTTCAGCTGAACAAGATGAATTGGACCATTGCAGAACAACTCTCTGCTTTTTGAAACATTTGTTGAAATAGTCAAGTAGTCAACAACCAACAAAATAGATCAATGTGATTGTGAACGCCTCCCATCTACTTAAAACAATCCAACAATCTCATCCATCCCACAATCCAAAAGCATCAAAAATACCCTCAACGTCCCGTCCTAACAAACCACTGTAACCTCTTAGTTGATCTGATGTTTGTGCCACTTTTGAAACAACCATTGTTACTGTTTCAACAACATAAGAGGCAGAGATTGGTTGATTAGCATGGGGTTCAAAGAGTAGCACCTCATTTTTGATACGCTCCATGGGCTCCTTTAGGTAGGTCGTATCAATGGTTCTTTGGTTTTTTTGTGTCTTTGTCTTGTTGTTGCAGCAGGGGCAGTGAGTCATTGTTTGTACAGTTTTACATCTTTTGAAATGAAATCACCTTTCTTTCAAAAAAAAAACAACATAAGAGGGGGTATGAACATTGCTCAAAGAACTGTTTTTCTATGAACAATTCATATGAAAAACTTGCAATACGGCAGTATCAAGCAGCTCAGCAGTTACAGAAGCCTGATCAAGGTACACAACAAATAGCAAATGGCTGTCGTACCATAACACATTAAGAGTCTGTAAACAATTTACAAGGACAATTAGAGCATGCACAGCTGAACAAAATAGTCGTGTCCAGTGGCATTGCTCAATACTGATGAGGAGGAAGTGCTGTAAAGGCCTATTATGACTCTATATCGTTGAAAACAATTTTTCTAGCAGTTAAACATGCATCTAGTAGCCACTACTAGCAATATTATACAATAACCTTTTTAAGTGTACTATACCTGGGAATTGAGATGCAACTAGTAGCCAGGACTGAGAAGAGCCATTCTCAAGATTAAAACCATGCCTCTTTCAACAATTTGAAGCTTAGCCGTCTTAGAATCAAATGCAGGATTCACAGGATTGTTGTATTTTAATGATCACCAACACATCCCACTCACGATCATAATAAAATGAATGACACAGTTGCAACTAGTTCACAATGCAAGTTCAAGGTACACAGCAATAGCAAATATATGTCACAACTAAAAAACACGTTTACAAGCATATATATACGCAGCAGCCCCTCAACCATGACAACTAGAGCATGCACAGCTGAACAAAAAAAAAGTTTTTTGCAGTGGAATTGCTCAATACAATTCATTAGGAGAAAGTGCCCCAAGGTCCTATTATAATTACACCGTTGAAAACAATTTTTTCTTATATGCATCTAGTAGCCAGTAGTACTAGCAGTAGTATACAACAACCATTCTAAGTGTAGTATACTGTATACCTGAGAATTGTAATGCATTCAAGTAGCCAGGACTGAGAAGAAAAGCCATTCTCAAGATTAAAACAATGCCTTTGAACGAAATGAAGCTTAGCCCCATCTTCACATCAAATGCCTCTTTTGTGTCATCAAATGCATTATTCACAGGTCACACCACAGCCTGAAATAATACCCAGAAATCAAAATTCAAACTTTCACGCAACAATTAGACAAATAAGAAGCCAGGCAAGATTCAACACAAAACCTGAGACATAAAGATTGGATCTTGGACTACCGGAACCCTAACTGATTTCCGGAACTGTGAACTTGAGGTGTGTTTGCATCGTCACTTTCGCTCCTCGCCAGATTTCCTCTGTTCAGAATCCTTTGTTTCAAACAACAAAGGATTAAAAAAAAAGAATTAACCAAAATTTTAAGTTTATCAAAAACTGACAAGGCAAGAAATCTGAGTCAGAGATAGTGTTACCGGAATTCGGGGCGACGGTTTCTCTGACATCTGCTGACCATTTTGCGAGACTGAGGCAGTTACCATTTCAGAAGCTTATTGACTCAACCTCGTTCCAATCGAATTTTGCGAGACTGAGCACGGTGGCGTTTGAAAAAATTGAGAAAGAGAAAGTTAGATTGCGAGTAAAAAGAAAAGTTATAGAATATTCAATTATCTTTCTAACCATATAAAGAACATCTTAAATGGATACTGGATGACGCCTCTATGAGCTTCCGAATATTAGCTCGGACCCTCTCGGTTTCGGTAACTTTTTGATCGATCATCCATCTTTGGTCACTATTTTTATCAGCTTAAACTTTGAATTTCATTTTCTAGTAAATATGAAAGTTATAGAAAATTCAATTAGCTTTCTAACCATATAAAGAACATCTTAAACGGACATCGGATGACGCCTCTATGAACTTCCAAATGTTAGCTCGGACCCCCTTGGTTTCGGCAAATTTCAATCGATCGAAATTAGCCGAAACCGAGGGGGTCCGAACTAATATTCGGAAGCTCATAGAGGCGTCATCCGGTGTCCGTTTAAGATGTTCTTTATATGGTTAGAAAGCTAATTGAATGTTCTATAATTTTTATGTTTACTCGAAAATGAAATTCAAAAGTTAAGCTGATAAAAATAGTGATCGAAGATGGGTGTTTAATCAAATTTTTTAAAAAACCGAGAATATTATTACCGGTTATTAATAAACCGAAAATTTGCAAAATTGATATTACCGGTATATAGTAAGCCGAAAATTTAACAAAAAGGGGCAATCCGATTATTTGAATTTGAAAGAGGGCAAACGGATGAATTGAATTTCAAGAAGGGGCAAACGAGTCAATTACCCCTATTAGGGCATATCGGTTTGGGGCTTGAGCTGACTTATCGCGATAGCTCGGAGTCACATGACAGCAAACCGACCCGGCCTGACCCGAACCGATCCGACCCGACCCGAACGAACCGCCCTTGGATTTCTGATGCTACTCTACTATTGCGGAAGATAAGGTTTATATATAGTCCATTTCGCGCTATCAATCGAAGCAGGCTTCATCATCCATGGCGACCGTGTCGATGAGCTTCAACAACCTAGCACGAGCGTTCGGTGGGCTTTCGATGGCATCCAGCTCCTCATCTTCGTTTCTGAAAGGTGACGTAGGGTTTGTGACCGGAGGTAGTAAGTTCACTTCGGTGTCGATTCCGGTTCCGTTGACAATCGAGTCGGCTCATAAGAAGGGAGCCGGAAGTACCAAAAATGGACGTGACTCGTGCGGGAAGAGGCTTGGGGTTAAGATCTATGGCGATCAGTTGGCCAAGCCTGGAGCAATCATTGTGCGCCAAAGAGGAACTAAGGTATGATTTTATGGTCTTTTCTGAATTTTGTGGCAATTAGTTTGTTGTTGTTGATAATGAGTTTACGCCAGATAGAATTCTGAGGTAGCAAAGATTGAGTGTTTGGTTATATGATCATGAAATTGAGTTTCTGATATATATTCTTTTAGCATTGATAGATCAAATGTAGCATATCCGAAACTGGATACACGAATTGTAAATAGATATCAGAACTAAGAGATCAATGGTGAGCTAGCGTTCAATTGAGCATCTTCAAGTTGTGATGTATTCATTCATTGAGCGGCGGTGGTTTGAAAAATCAAAAGTAGGAAGGATTGGAATTCTATATATTTTCCATCTAGCGTTTAGGTACAATGTAAAGCAACTGCATAATGTAGTATGTTGTAGTTCCTTTTTTTGCAGGTTCATGTTACTCGCTTTGCAACTTAGGCATAGGCATAGGCATATTATAAGAATTATATTGATTAACTCATCAAATCTAGTTTTTGTGCTAGTATGTTTGATTCTTGTGTTGGCAGTAAAGTTTTACTTCACTAGTGCTTGAGAAGACTAACTTTTGCGTTACATGTTTTATAATATGTGTAGAAGTAGCACCAGTTTATTATCTCTGCTTTTGGTACCTTCTCAGTTCCATGTTGGGAAGAATGTTGGGTTGGGGAAGGACCACACTATCTTCTCTTTGATTGACGGGTTGGTTAAATTTGAGAAATACGGACCTGATAGGAAAAAGGTTTGTTTTCGTACTTTCCCTTAAGCATTGCCAATATATTTGAGTGAGTAAAGTTATATGCAGTCAAAATTGATAAAGCAACAATTGCGAATGGCAGGTGAGTGTGTACCCACGGGTAGAACAACCAGAAAACCCCAACAGCTACAAAGCTAGGAAGAGGGAGAATTTCAGACTGCAACGTGAGAAAAAGAAGGCACGCAAGGAAGGATATGTTGCCGAGCCCCAACTGATTTTAGCTTCAGCTGTTGAGAGTGTAAAAGAAGTTCAAGCTTGCTGAATGAACCTGATATCCAAAATCTGTTTTTAGTTGCATTCACAATTCCTAGTTGATCAACTTTCTTTCATCTTTTGTAAGGGTGACTTTTTCTCTGAAAATTTACATCTCTACATTGTTGCTCCCAGAAAAACCATGTCAAAAGCTCCCTGACCCCTTCAATCAAAAAAAAAAAAGAAGCTCCCTGACCCTTAAGAGTTGTTGAAGGATGCTGTTATAGAACTTTTTGAAGTCCTGGATGTGAAGTACTCAACAAGTTAATCCTGATATGTACTTTTTCCTTCTTAAAAGGCCATGCTCACTAAGCTCTGCACTGTGTGCACATTAATGTCCTAGTAATACTACATGCACTAATTTACCTTTACAGTTTGAGAGTTCAGCATTCTCTCAACAGCATATTCATCTTCGGCAAATTGATAAACACTATTAATATTTAGAGCATTTGGCATTTCCCTAGAGTTAATCACATCGATTTGGCCAGTATCCTAAGAAAATAGCTCATTCATGATCTTGATGACACTAACTAAACAGTAATTCTAGAAGGAGTTGCTTTTGCTTATGACACAGCTGAATGGTTGCATTCAACAGTGAGACAACAGCACAATAGTATCCAACCCTTAAAAAATTCCATTACGAAAAGCTACAATATAAATTTAGCACATTCTAGACATCAAGTCTCTTTACTCCTCTAGCACGGTAATGTAACTGAGCTATCCAAAGCAAAGAAGCCTTCTCCAATCTTGCCATGAAAACTCAAATGCAGAACAAAAGTCAACTGAAATAATAAATTAGAGATTAGAAAAAAAATGACTTCATATTAATCGAAACAGTAATAATAGGCCGAAAACTGGCCATCAATGACAATCCCTACTCCCCCAATTCCAATAATGTAATTCAGTCCATATATAAAAAACCTATGCCAACTTGAGACAAACAAACAAAACTCCATATGAGACTCCAGTTAAGAAAACTTAAACTTTAAGCTCACATAAAAATTGGATTCACTAATAAAATGCTCAAACTCAAGTCAAACACTTTCAGACAACCCAGGGGCTTAATTACTGTATTCATCCGCAGCAATGTCCTATACCAAGAATGCTTCTCCTAGCATTATAAGAGATATTGTAGCACAAATTTCATTAATATGATTAAATATGGCCTACACAAATCCAGTGCATCTATTATCACTATCTGAGATGTTGAATTCATTCAGTTAGATAACACATTCACCTTGAATTATATAACTTATAAGGCGAGACAAAATAACATAACCAAGGTTCCAAACAACCTCCAGACATTCAGTTTCTATGACATAACTAAACATGCAATGCAACACAATACAAATCTGCAGATCAACATATCTGGCAAAAAGCTGAACCTCACCTAAACGGTCCCAACAATGATGTTGTTAATCGGAATGAAAATCAGCTTCACAAAGAATCCAACGAATCCCATCACAACAAATCCAATCGCCGTACGGAAAGCCACCTTTGTAAATTCTGCAATTCACCACCAAACACAGATTAATTCCAATAATACAGATCGAACCCGAATTATCAAATGAAAAAATTAAGTCAGATCGAGTTTACCTTTGCGATCGGGCTTGTGGCACCTCTTGACGAGACGCACGCTGTCCTTGGCGAAATCCCTCAACGGATCGAAAACGTTATCAATGGCGTCCATCGTTTTTTTGGACGAGATCTAACGAGCCCTAAAATTAGCAGATCGAAAAACGAAGACGTGATTTTGACGATCAGGTTGAATTAGACGCAGCAAAGTAATCAAGGAAACCAAAGAAGTAGCTGGCTTCGAATAAAACGATGTCGTTTGAGAGGCTAGATTTCAACTTAAACTCTTTGCATCACCGGCTTGTAACGGTAAATCTGATTGGTAGAGAGTGTATGACGTGGAGGTGTATGGGATTGTGATTGGTCTCCGCCAGATTACTATTTATGAAGACTTGGTGTAAGCTGAGGGGTTTGTTACCAAAGTAACCCAGTTTGAAACTCGAATTACCAAAATACACCATTTGAAATTCAAATAATCAATCTATCCCATTTTATAATAATCCCGATTTCCCAGCAATCGGTACTCTTATTCTCGGTTTCCCTACTATCGAGAATCTACAAATTGAAGATGTGGCTCGGTTTAGGGCCTAAGTGGACCAAAACGGTGTGAAGTGGCATCCACGTACGATCTCGGTGTACTAGGAACCGGGATCATTGAAATAAAAAATCGAGGGTTTCTTCTTCTTCTTCTTCTTCTTCATTCCGCCGATCTCTCTCTTCCAATTCTCCCCTCCGCCGACCGTCGCTGATCTCGCCCGCCGCCGACGATCCCGGTTCGCCATAAACCGGTAATAAGTTGAATTGTATTGTTAGTTGTTAATTTGATGGTTAATTGTTAGTTGTTAATATAGGTTAGGGTTTTAAAGAATAGGGTTTGGTTAATTGTTGATTTTGTTTGTTAAGTGTTGTTTTTGATTGTTAAGTGTTGTTTTTGATTGTCAATTGTTGATTTCAATAGTCGAATTTGATTGAATTGTTGGTTTTAATAGTCGATTTCGATTGTTAATCGTTGAATTTGGTTATTGATGAAGTTGGTGATGAAATTGTGTAATTGTTGAAGTTGTGTTGATATTGATTTTTTTTATAATATTGAAATGGTGAAATAATTATGAAATTTTGATTTTTGTTATGTAGCTATGGACTCACACAGACCCTCATCTTCACAAAGACCATCGCAAGCTATATTGCATCCGAATTGGATGCGGATGACATAATTCATCCTGGCCCGCTTACTCATCGTACCGAGGCAATTTGGAACCCACAGGTTAGTATGTTAAATTATGTTAATTATCATTCATAATTTAATATGTTACTAATATTGAATTACATTGTTGTTTCACAGTTGGATCCGAAAGGGAAGGCCAATGTACCCCTTAAGGTTCATAAAGGGGGTGCATTGTCCCTTGATGCTCGCATACGCCCTTATGTGGTAGCTGCTGGATTTTATCCGTGGACTCAGGTGTGAGATGTGAAGGTTGATCCATCGCTATTGACAGCTGTGGTCGAGAGGTGGAGGCTAGAAACTCACACCTTTCATTTTAATGATGGTGAGGCGACAATCACGTTACAGGACGTGTCACTTCTTACCGGGCTGCCTATAGATGGAGCGCCCGTGATGGGCAAGTCGCAGTTGAAATTTGAGGAGGTTTGTGTGAGATTGCTGGGGGTATACCCGGATTGCGACAATAAATCGCCTGCTATGGCGAAGAGAAGTTGGTTTAGGAACCATTTGGCGAAGATTCCTGCTGATGCAGATGAGGAGACGTTGAAGAAATACGCTAGGGCGTATCTCCTCACTCTGATAGGATCCACATTATTTTCTGATAAGAGCGGTAAGACGATTCCGCTAAACTTTCTTCCGTTGCTAGAGGATCTCGATAGGGTTCGCAATTATAGTTGGGGAAGTGCTATGTTGGCGTGTCTGTATAGTAACATGTGTAGTGCATGTACGATCGGACACAGTCAGTTGGCCGGGGCGCCCTTGATTATTCAGTTGTGGTCCTGGGAGAGACTCTCTCGGATCGGTGTGCCAACGATCAGAGTTCCAGTCGTGGTACCGTGACAGGCGTCGTCGGTACCTACAAATTTTAATTTATAATTTTCCTTACTCTTGGCTAGTATAGCGGCAAGCAAGGGTCGAACCCTATGGAGCTGGTGAGGTTACTTGTTGTTCTGTAAAAAGAAAGACAATTGGAGTTTGAGAGGGATTTAGAAACAAGTGCAGAAATAGGAAATAAACTGAGAGTTATCAATAAGAGAGGATATTCGATCTAGGGTTTCTAATTGTGACTTGTCCTATCATCGACTTCTAATTATCTGATTTCGAATTCCTAAGTGTGGTTACTTCCATTCCAAGTTATAACCTAAAGTAGGGCCTTTCCGAGCGCCTACACCACAATCTACTTCCTTTCCGGGTTGTAGAATTCTAGTCCTAGCAAACCTAATACTCCATTCCAAGATATAGTAGATTTAGTGCAACTATTTGTTCTAACGGTCTAGTATCAAACAAACAGTAAATAAGGGAGTTGAATTATTCGGTTAAGCTTTACCATTCCAAGTATCCACTTAACTCCACAATTCATTCCGAGATGATTAAGCACAAGAACTAGTAGAATAACGAAATTAGCATTAAGCAACAAGTCTCAAAAACAACGTCACAATGTATTAAACCCTAAAACGAATAATGAGTTTAGCTAGACATGGTCATGAGAACAAAACACAATAATAAAGGGAGAGATTTCTTCTCTAATGCTGAACGAAAGGAGAAACCGGGCCGGAATGATGAAGAACCGCCGAGGAGAGCTTTGGACAGAGGAGAGAGCTCGAGTGTTGAGGGATGAAGGCAGCTCTGATGGATGCTTGAAACCCTTGATATGAGGTTGTATTTATAGAGAATTCTAGGGCTTCGAAGTTTCCAAATTGAAGTTGGCCCATAAACGATTTTAGGAAACATGTCCTAAAACCGACTTTGCTTAGCTTGCAAGCAAACTTAGATAGTAAGTTTACTTGGCCAACAAGTCTTCTTGAAGCTTCCCAAACCGCCTTGGACGAAATTAGGAAACTCTTAAATTGCCACGCTCGAGCCCACCGACTTGGCCCAGCGCGCGGGGCCTTTTGCAGCTCCAACGTCGTTTTGTTCATCTCGGCCAATCCCGCTCGTGCGTTTTGCTTGGCTAGTGATATCGTCCGAGTCATTTAGCATTTCGATCACTTTGGTCGAGCCAGATTTGTAAGATTCGTTCGTCTGGTGGAGCAACTCGGATTCAGCGCTGGTCTGCTCGACAGGGCCTTTGGGCGCTGGCTGGGCCTTCGGATGCTCCTGGGCCATTCCACTCGTGTGTTTTGTCTGGGAAGTGAGAACGTCTGACTTTTTGGGTATTTCAAACAACTTGGTCGAGCCGGATTTGCCAGATTCGCCTGTCTGGTCGAACAACTTGGTTTTGGTGCCTATCGCGCGCACATGACCTTGGAATTGCGCCAACTGCCAATCTGCTCGGGCGTTCTCCTTGGTTTAGTGACATCGTCCGATTTATCTGCTATTTTGATCAACTTGCTCGAGTCGGAATTGTCAGATCAGCTCGTTTGCCCGAGCGACTTGATTTTGGTGCTAAACTGCTCGGCTGGGGCCTGAGGTTTCTTGGGCGCGGCCTGGTTCTGCTCGGGCCAGAGTGTTGAGCCGGTCGATTGGATTAGGGGTCACTTCCCACCCGGTCGGGTGAATCTCCATTGTGCTATTTTTGGCATGAAATGCCGTCTTTTAAGTGCGTTTCTTCCTAGAGCTCCCAAAACACCTGAAATGCAAAACAACACTAAGAAGTAACTGTTTGCATAATAAAGTGTCGGAATCGGTGGGATTTGATGACTCGATGAGTCGTATAAATATGGCTCATCATACCGCCACCGGATGCGGCTTTTGATCCAGCTTTGAGAGGAGCGTGGTTGTACGTGTAAGTGTTTATGTTTAAAAATTATATTTTATAAATTATTTTACTTTTCTGCTATTTTACTGATAATTCATTTTTATGTGCACGAAATGGATTGGACCCAAAGTTGGATTGCGGTACCAAAGGAGGTTTGTTGCAGTATCGTGATGCGATACAGAAGATGCCACAAGGAGATTTCATATGGAGACCGTATGACGAGATCATGTTTGAGTGGCTGAACCCGACTTGTCTCGAGGGTCATGAAAATACTTGGAGAGCTGATGTGCCTCTTATTTGCTTCAATATTATCGAGTGGCATCATCCAGGACGTGTTGCGAGACAGTACGGTTTCCGACAGGGTGTCCCGCCAAATCCAATTGGAAGTTCAGACCAATGCCATGGAATGGATATGAAGAAGAATAGGGATTGGGCTGTCGTCCACGCGAGGTACATTGTCTTGTGGTTCAATCTACACGAGAGATTGCTCGATGGAGACATGGCGCACCCGGGTAATGAGATCGACATACCCACTTCACAGTATTATGAGTGGTATGCCAGACACACTCGTCGATTATATCAGCCGATGATTAACGATGATGTGGAGGAGGTTGGCGACGATGATGCGCATCATATACGACCTAGTAATGCTTATCGTCCAGATTCTCATATGATACCCGAGAAGGTAAGTTTTCAGTACTTGTTTAATTATTTATAAATGTATCCAAGTCGCAGTTATCGGTTCACTGACAAAAAATTGAATGTATTTTGCAGATACGTGCACTCGTCATTTGTGCACGTGATGTCAGTCAGTTCTTCCTCAACCGCACAGATGATTATTCACGGAGGGGATTTCATAGAATCTTCCACACCTCTTATACGGAAGTTGGAAAGCTTACGTATCTCATTATTATGGGTGTTGATCCAAAGACTATTACTCTCGATGCACGTACTTTGTATACACAATGATTTTTTGAATGATGACCAACTGCTAATTTAATATGTTAATTCAGGCGATGCAGTTGATGATTATACCCATCATTTTGACAGTTGTATTTTTACGTGCAAGTCAAAAACATTTATATTGACCGGTAAGTACCGGGTCGTCCAAGGAGCAAGTTTAAACTTATGAGCACTATTCAATTTTGTTCCGATGAGTCTATTCTAATTACAAAAGGTCGGGCTTGGTGGAGTAAAACTATATGATCAATATAAAGAATCTAAGGAATCTAGAGATAATGTCACTACCAAGGCTAAAGGTGTACTCTAGGGAACTACTTCACTCATATGTGTTTTTTAGACTCCAAGAGTTCAATTCCATGCAAGATACTTGTCCTAGATGATTAGATTACGGCCCGTATATCTATCAAGTCAAATTCCACCTCTCGGTTACTTCTCCGACTTGAGGAAGATATACCTTATACACACGAATCTCAATCTCTCGATATTTTTGACTCGCGTCCTACTCATATCTTTCGATTGTCAACTTTCGTTGCATAATCGATCCTTATGAGGAGGTGAAGTTCTAGCCTATCTCAATGCTAGGATGGGTCACGCTAGTGATCACCACCTAACAAGGGTGATTTACTTGTTTTCGAGAACCTTTGGCGTCCACCTCTCAGTTACTTAGCCTAGGGTTCCTTAATGACTCAATATCTAGATACTTTGGCGTCCACCTCTCGGCTACTTGACCAAAGAACCATAGAAATTAATTATCTAGGCAGTTTCTCGAACACCTAGAGTGCTTAACTCAAGTCATATACCAAAACCATACACTTAGACATTTTCTCAAACACCTAGAGTGCATAATTTGAGCATTCAATCAAAGTAAATCACAATCACCCAAAACATGTTATTCTAGCATTCATTCATAATAGATAAGGAGTATTAACACACATGAGGTCCATAGGACCCTAGAATACAAAACACTACTCACAAATCATGTTCATAGACAAACACAAATTGTATTGAGTACATAGATGAAAATACAATGGAAGGAATGAACCAATCTAGTGTAGATGGTCTTCTTCCACCCTTTGAATCTTCAATCTTCAATGGATGATCCCCTTGAAGCCTTGGTAGCTTATCCCTCTAGAAAACCTTGGCAAAAACCCTTGCTCAAGTGCCCCAACAATCCCCACGCTTTCTATTTATAGCAAAGAATAAAAATCTGATTTTTTCAGGCGGGACCCGGGCGAGTACGGTGAGACTCGGCCGGGTGTGAGATTGATCCGAGCAGGCAGCAGAGAGGACCCGGGCGGGTGCAACGGGACTCGACTGGGTGTTATGCTATTCGGGTGAGAGGAGCAGATGGGACCCGGTCGGGTGCAGAGAGACCCGGGCGAGTGCAATGGTCAGCCGAGCATGGTGTGGTGGAGACCCGGGCAGGTGCTACAGGACCCGGCCGAGTGCAACGGCTGTTTGGAAATAACCTCCGAATTTGTCTTGGCATCAACAGAAGCGTTGTAGCCCTTTGAGTTAGCTTTCCAACAAGCTTTGAATCAACCAAATCGGACACCGTACACGATCTGTGCGTCCAAAATAAGCCCCAAAGGTCAGTCAGTCCCATCTTGCCCGAAAATCCATATTTTTGCTCCAAAACTTCGGTTTTCTGCGAGAGTTGATCTTTTTGAACCTGGGAACCGCAAAGTGTGTTTCTCGCCTGAAATAGCAAGCAAGAGGGTCAAATGGCATCGAATTAGCACCGGGAATGGACCAAAACTCTTCATAAATGGGTATGTAAATGAGTCAAGAATTCGACTCATCAAAACACTCCACACTTAGAGTTTGATCGTCCCGAGCAAACAATAAAATCAAGTCAAAGAGAAACAAATGGCAAAAG
Source organism: Rhodiola kirilowii (assembly GCA_033675215.1). NCBI lineage: Eukaryota > Viridiplantae > Streptophyta > Magnoliopsida > Saxifragales > Crassulaceae > Rhodiola > Rhodiola kirilowii. The sequence goes on from CM066201.1 coordinate 53,373,875, forward strand.
GATAAGTCGTTATGTTTAATGCCCATTTGCTTCTATCATCCATTTAATGTCTCAACTTATATTTCTAACTATCCTAACACATATGTACAATCTAACTCCTTTTCGTAGGTGTTACGAGTGCATTTAGCATATGCACCAAGCCTTTAAACCCCTAGGCTACCCTAGTGGACGAGTTATAGTCTCGTGAGAGTTTTCAGAAACGGGAATACTCACAAATCCCAAATGCATTTATCCAATAAGAGTGAAAACAAGAGTGTTTAACAATTAAGGCATGATTTCTCAAAACCTACTTCACATCCCAAGCTAGCGTCACAATCACTATACATTTCAAGAGAGTTTTCCAACCGTTTAAGCTCACATGAGGGTGCACATTCAAGGAAGTCAATACTAGAGCTATCAAGTGCCTCACCTAGAAGTCTGTTCATTTTCATTGCAAGGCTTTTGAAACACGGTTAAGGCTTTTGCACAAAAAGTGTCAATCGATCACCTATGCTAGTGATGAGTCGTATTTATACGACTCGTCGAGTCAATTAATCCCATTTAGTTCGACACTTTTATATACGAACAATTACTTTTTAGTATGGTTTTGCATTTCAGGTGTTTCAGAAGCTCTAGGAGGAAACGTGCATTAAAGACGGCATTTTATGCCGAAAACATCACAATGGCAGATCAGACCTTTGGACGTTTGACGGAGCACTGAGAATGGACCTTTGATCAAAAAAAAATGAGCTACATGGCGTTGCGTAGCTGACTCAATTCCCTACAACTCTCTAGTTCACACCAAGAGCATCCAAGGTCATTTGAAGGGTCTAATCGAGAGCCGAAGTCAATACAGATGCGCAGAATGGATGAACAGTCTCCGAGCATATCGCGGACGCAAGCAATTTTAACTCGCCATAAAATGTACACTGTCCGCGCCATAAAATCTACACTGACCGCGCCGATAAACTTCTCATCGTCCGTGGCGATGACGTCATCCACGCGTTTTGATGACGTCAGCAGGCCGAAACTTGGAAATTAAGCCCAAAATTCAGACTTGGAAACCCTAGGACTTTCCCTATAAATACAACCACATGCATTAGGGTTTCGCAGCCATCTCATCATCCATCATTCGAGACGGCTCCGGAGACGAAGCTTTCGACGAGAGAGAAGATTTTTCTACTTTTAATTATGCGTCTTTTCATGATTATGTGTAGCTAAACCCTTAATTCAGTTTCGGGTTTCGCATATTGTGACGCTAGTTTTGAGACTCTATTCTTAATGCTATTTCATATTCACTAGTTCTTGTGCTTATCTCATGAATTAACTTGTTAGATTAAGTGGAAGCTTTGTCGCAAAGCTTAATCGAGCAGTTAATTCTTACCGTTAATATCTACTGGAAACTTTGTCGTAAAGGTAGGTCGTAACACCTAGGCTAAATAATACCTTTATCGGATTATTAAGTTTAGGAAAGAACTAGAAGTCTAACACCTTTGTCGGGTTAGGTTGTGGTGTATCACCTTTGTCGGGATACTTAGGGTTGTTACCTTTGTCGGAATGACCACACTTAGAAACATGAAATTAGATCATTAGCAGTCGATGATAAACGTGTCACAATAGAAACCCTAGACTGAGTTTTCTCTCTGATTGAATCTTTGTCATTATTTCCTTGCTATTTTCTCTTTTGCACTTGCTCACAATTACTCACAAACCCCAATTGCTTTATCTACAGAACAACAAGTAACCTCACCAGCTCCCTTGGGTTCGACCCTTGCTTGCCACTTTACTAGGTTTCTCACAAGGAAAATATAAATTTAAATTTGCAGGTCAAACGACGCCTGTCAAATTTTGGCACCGTTGCCGGGGATCGAACCCGGGTCACCCACGTGACAGGCGGGAATACTTACCACTATACTAGGGCTAGTCCATAGGCTAACGATATAAAACTCATTTCCAAGTTTTAGACGCTAAAGTCATAATCCATAAGGAAAGAGGAGTTTGACAACAAGAGTTCTTAAAACAAGCATAAACCAACCGATAGCTTACGTGAAATCACAAGGGTCGTCCCAAAGCTCAACTTGCTAGCACACAATGCACGTGGTGAACTCACACATATAAGAGATGATGGAAGGGCATACAGTCAAGTTTAAGTTTTTTTTTCTTTTTGAAATGGCCTTTGGCCTACAAATGCTTTCGAGAGGGAACTTTTCTTCCTAACCCCCGGCATTTGTATCATTTTTGAAGCAAAAGTTCTCGTGATCATCGAGAGAGTTCTTAGTCGGGGCTTTGCCCTCTTTGACCATGTAATATTTTTTTGAATGGGGCCTATTTTTTGCCCTCTTTTGACTCCACACTTAAAACTTGACAATATGCCCAATATGAATATGGAATGTGTGAGAAACAACCACAAACAAGGCACTAAGCAAGAGAACTAAAGTCACCTAAAAGCAATCAAGAGGTTTAAGCTTTTCATGAAGGTTTTAAAGTGTGCTTGCTAAAAACTTTTCAAAGCATGCACGAAAAATACTTAGATTGCTAGATAGGCACAAGATATCAATGAAAATTGATTCACAAGAATGTGCATTCAATAAAGCTAGCTTGGTTTTAGACTCTAAATCATGTAAAAGAGAAATGTAAGCTAGATGTGACTTATAGATTGAGAAATGATAGTCACAAGCCTATATGGTTTTACACTCTCATGTTAGGGATAGAATACATGAATGCAAGTGTTCATTCAAACATGGTAGGGATGGCATGATATGAGTGAACTATGTGGCTACCCACTCCACACTTAAGAGCTAGCTTAGTCCCTAAGCGCAAACAATGAAGAAAATGAGAATAAGGGTGCATAGGAACTCCCCTCGTTTTTAGATGTGCCCCACCAATAGAAAAAAATGTCATTGTGCTAAGCTTGATTGTACATGGTGTAAATAACTTCCTTGATGACAAAAACACATGAAAGGTTAAAAGCAACAAGTGACATACAAGGTAATACAAGTATGAGCAAGTGAGCTTCACTAGTTACATAATAACATCATGACATAAGATTAATACACCTCAAACAAGAGAAGTAATCTACATCCTTCATAATATGCACATGAGCACTAGGGGAACATCATTATTCATGGATAAATCAAAGGGAAAGTGGAAGGCCTTGGAATTATGAAGTGGGATTGGAGGGAGTAGAACTCACTCCACACTTAAAATTTTACCCACTAATCACACATTTCACATTCCATATTTAAAGTCTAAGCCACTCAAAATCATGCCAAACATTTATATATAAAGAACGAGAATGAAACGACTTACAAACCGGGTTACCTCCCTCGAGGGCCTAGTTTTTCCCGTCTTGGCTAAGACGTAGCAAAGCGCCCCATAGAATCACTCTGAGAAGTCCTTTGCTAAGATCCCTTCTCACGGGGCCTTGGGCATTTGGCGTGTCAATCCACCTTCAAATCCCATTTGAATTTCTTTCCATCAAGCCTACGATGGACTTTCAAATGCATGGTTGACCCCTTCAAGAATGTTGAACCCTTTAGAATTAAGGGGTCATTGGAGCTCCTTTTGAATAATCTCGTAAAGTATGGTAGGAAGCTCCAAAACTTGTCACGAGGCTTTGTGACAAAGAAAGGATCTTCAATGCTAGCCTCTAGTTTGATGGGCACACCTTCCTTCAATTTTTTAATGATGTCCTTGGGTGCCCAATTCTCAATCTCCCTCATTAAACTTTCATCTCCTTGTATGCGAGGTGGCTCTCTAGTCGTGTCCATAAATACCTCAACAAAGTCTTCATACTCTTGGAATACTCGTGGCTCCATATGCTCTTGTTCAAATTCATCCCCATCAAGAGATTCAAGCTCGCCTAGTGGAGGTGAAGGTGTCCCGAGAGTGTAGTATTTTGTGCTTAAATCGTCTTCATCTAGCTCTTTGATAGCTTGGCCGAGCGTTTCAAAAGAGCCATTTGGTAATTTATCATCACTATATTCAAGGACTTCTTCTTCGGCAACCTCTTCTTCTCCATCCACGTTCCCATTCTCCATTATTTGTTGCGGTAATGTGCTTTCCTACACTTGTCTTTGAGCAACAAGTTCGTCTATGCGGTGGTTCAAGTCTTGGAAAGTTTGTAGCATGTCTAGATTGTCTTGGGTAACCTTGGCTTGGTAAGCTTGAATCATGGCTTGCATCTCAAAGATGGAAGGTCCACCGATGGGTTGAGGATTTGAAGGATATTGAGGGTAGGAGTCTTCAACAATTAAATATTGGCTATCATCCAAATTTTGAGTGTTGAAATGTGTTGGATAGCAATGATCTTCCCAATAAGCATTTGGTTGCTCCTCCTCTTGGTAATATTCTTCATTGTAAAAGACTTGTTGGTTGTATGAGTCCATCCTCGCAAAACAAAAGAACAAAAGTTAGCAAGAGATATGATTATATAGAATGTACAAAATAAAAAGGACAAATATTTACAAGAATAGTCCAAATCTCACAAAATGTACTATAGTGCTCTAGTTAATTCATTGCTCCCCGGCAACGGCGCCATTTTGACAGTTGTATTTTTACGTGCAAGTCAAAAACATTTATATTGACCGGTAAGTACCGGGTCGTCCAAGGAGCAAGTTTAAACTTATGAGCACTATTCAATTTTGTTCCGATGAGTCTATTCTAATTACAAAAGGTCGGGTTTGGTGGAGTAAAACTATATGATCAATATAAACAATCTAAGGAATCTAGAGATAATGTCACTACCAAGGCTAAAGGTGTACTCTAGGGAACTACTTCACTCATATGTGTTTTTTAGACTTCAAGAGTTCAATTCCATGCAAGATACTTGTCCTAGATGATTAGATTACGGCCCGTATATCTATCAAGTCAAATTCCACCTCTCGGTTACTTCTCCGACTTGAGGAAGATATACCTTATACACACGAATCTCAATCTCTCGATATTTTTGACTCACGTCCTACTCATATCTTTCGATTGTCAACTCTCGTTGCATAATCGATCCTTATGAGGAGGTGAAGTTCAAGCCTATCTCAATGCTAGGATGGGTCACGCTAGTGATCACCACCTAACAATGGTGATTTACTTGTTTTTGAGAACCTTTGGCGTCCACCTCTCGGTTACTTAGCCTAGGGTTCCTTAATGACTCAATATCTAGATACTTTGGCGTCCACCTCTCGGCTACTTGACCAAAGAACCATAGAAATTAATCATCTAGGCATTTTCTCAAACACCTAGAGTGCTTAACTCAAGTCATATACCAAAACCATACACTTAGACATTTTCTCAAACACCTAGAGTGCATAATTTGAGCATTCAATCAAAATAAATCACAATCACCCAAAACATGTTATTCTAGCATTCATTCATAATAAATAAGGAGTATTAACACACATGAGGTCCATATGACCCTAGAATACAAAACACTACTCAAAAATCATGTTCATAGACAAACACAAATTGTATTGAGTACATAGATGAAAATACAATGGAAGGAATGAACCAATCTAGTGTAGATGGTCTTCTTCCACCCTTTGAATCTTCAATCTTCAATCTTCAATGGATGATCCCCTTGAAGCCTTGGTAGCTTATCCCTCTAAAAAATCTTGGCAAAAACCCTAGCTCAAGTGCCCCAACAATCCCCACGCTTTCTATTTATAGCAAAGAATAAAAATCTGATTTTTTCAGGCAGGACCCGGGCGAGTACTGCGGGACTCGACCGGGTGTGAAATTGATCCAAGCAGGCAGCAGAGAGGACCCGGGCGGGTGCAACGGGACTCAACCGGGTGTTAGGCTATCCGGGTGAGAGGAGCAGATGGGACCCGGTCGGGTGCAGGGAGACCCGGGCGAGTGTAATGGTCAGCCGAGCATGGTGTGGTGGAGACCCGGACGGGTGCTGCAGGACCCGGCCGAGTGCAACGGCTGTTTGGAACTCTTAACCTCCGAATTTGGTCTTGGCATCAACTGAAGAGTTGTAGCCCTTTGAGTTAGCTTTCCAACAAGCTTTGAATCAACCAAATCGGACACCGTACACGATCTGTGCGTCCAAAATAAGCCCCAAAGGTCAGTCTGTCCCATCTTGCCCGAAAATCCATATTTTTGCTCCAAAACTTCGGTTTTCTGCGAGAGTTGATCTTTTTAAACCCGGGAACCGCAAAGTGTGTTTCTCGCCTGAAATAGCAAGCAAGAGGGTCAAATGGCATCGAATTAGCACCGGGAATGGACCAAAACTCTTCATAAATGGGTATGTAAATGAGTCGAGAATTCGACTCATCAGATGCAGTTGATGATTATGGGGGAGGAGAGGAGGCTTATGCTGTTCAGACTGATGTGGATGATACACATGTTGAAGAGCAGATGGATGATACACATACTGAAGAGCAGATGGATGATCATAACCGACCATCCAGCTCTTCATAGCCAGTGCGCAGAGGGGAGCGCCAACATGGGGAGTCAAGATGGTCGTTCATACACAACCTGCCACGGATGATTCCACGGAGAGGGCGAAGTGGTCGTTGAGTTTGTGTTATCATGTTTTGTCATTTTGATGGTAGTTGAATATTGGTTTGTACTGAAGTTTTTGCAAATATCTTCATGGTTTGTACTGAAATTTGTAATTGATAGAAAACGACTTCAACTTGAACACATGTCGTTAAGGAAAGATGAATTACAAACAACATAGTTGGCTTAATTCTGGTTTCGAGTCGGCCAAGCAGGCTTATTGTGACCCACTAAGTGGCAGTTTGTGCATCTCTGAATTCACGGGGTCGGAATTGATGAAGACGCTACTTGGCTGCTGGATTCCCCTAAATGTCGATGTCGCTGGTCCATATCGTTACACCTTTGTCTGGTTGGGGGTCTGCCAGCTTGGCTATGTTTGAATCTTGGATTCGGAACATGAACAGGTCCATTATAATCACACCAAAAATCCTCGTGAGGTAAGGGGTTGAAAAAATAACTCCAAGTCCGGTAGTACGCTTCGAGCGTATATTCTTTGGGGACATAATCTGAGTATTCAACCTGAGCGTATTTGCAAGTTGTCATGGCATGAGAACAAGGGTACTTGAACAATGTCCACTTCGCACACGAACATGTTCGTGTATATAAACAAACCATGTACATGCAATGGTTCTTTCTGGTCAGTACATCAAAAACTCGGCTTACTGGATTGTACAACGTCACTATGTGGAACTCAGCCCTAGCCCGTAGTTCTGCCAATCTTTCACGAATTTTTAGAGGAAACAATTCTCCGTCATTATTGTACGAGCTCTGGTAACGCTTCATGAAATAAGCAGATGTCTGCTTAAATGTGTACATAACCAGTGAAGAAACTGGCAAATCACGACCATTCTTCAGAATTTTGTTCAAACATTCTGAAGCATTCATAGTCATTGACCCCCATCGAAATTCACCGTGGTCAAACGCCTGTGTCCATAGTTCTACATCCATATCTTCCAACCATTTGCGAGCAAGTGGCTTATCATGCAATAGTTGTAAGAGCTCTGTAAACTTCTTCTTGAACTTCAACTCCTTCTCATACACCACATCGCCAAGTTTAGCTTTCAAAACCTCATCTTTTACCTTCTTCATGAAATTGCTTTGCAAGTGACGAACGCATACACAATGGTATGCCTTAGGCTCCTGCCATTCAGGTTCACGCATGGCAGCCAATATTCCATTGTGCCTGTCAGAAACAACGCACAACCCCTCCCGTTGGTCACTCCTTCCCGGATACAAGACATGAACCACTTCCAGCTGAAAGTGTTCTCGCTCTCCACAAGCGCAAAGGCTAATGACAGTATGTGGTTGTTCGCGTCTAACCCGATTACAACCAACAATTTTGCATTGTACTTCCCGTATATGTGCGTGCCGTCAATAGATAATAAGGGACGACAGTGATTGAATGCAAGGATGCATTCGGAAAAAGACTAAAAAAATACGATTTACCTGCATGGTACCATTCTTGAGTGGTGTCACATCCCACTTAACAAAGTTGTTCTGACTAGAATCATGTAAAGCCTACATAAAATGTGGCCGTCTATTGAATGAATAGTCCCATTTACCGAACAAGTAGACCAACGCTTTCTGTTGTGCTTTCCATGCCTTCCAGTAACTTATTTCATACCCATAATCTCGATGAATTAACTCCCGTATCTGTCCGGCGGAGAACCTCGTGTTTGCATTCATCACATTCCACATCTCCCTCGCTATAAAATACGCGTTCAAGTGGATGTTACTTTGTAGGATGCTGTTGTTATGCCATATGTGGTCCCCTCCCGTCTTTGCGGACCGTCCAGTAACTTGTTTGTTGCATCGCCACCAGTCGAAGGCGCCACTGACATACTTCTTCACCCTTTTGACATTCTAAAACCAGTTTAGTAATATCAGACATTCTTACCCTATACTTCACCCGATTAAGAATTGAGTATCCCTGCACATCAAGCATGACATCCTCTTTTTTTACAAAAAGTAGTACCCCTTTGAAGATCCGGGGATTTAGGATGGTGGACCCTCACATTCTCATCGAATGGTCGATATGTTTCCCACCCCGAGATATCAATGAAACTCGGATGATCCCAGACGATCTGATCTTGAACTATTTCGGCATCGGGATATTCATCGGCAACATTATCCAATTCCTCCATCTCATCATGGTCATACTCGTCTCTTATTGGATTATCCAATGTTGCCAATGTGGACATATACACGTCATCAGAATCATCACTCATGTTAGACATAGTAAGAACAATAAGAGAGATATTTGAATTGAAAAGAGATGATTAAATTGAAGAGAGATGATTGAATTGTGTGTTGAAAATGAAGAAACTGAGGTTGTATTTATACTTTAAAGATACCGGTTTCCAAGGAACCGGAATCATTATAATAACAATTTTCCGGAAACTGGGAACATGGTAATGCCGGTGGGCCGAGAACCGGGACCTTATCGTCTAGTCAATTCCCAATCGGGTTCGTCATCTCTGAAAAGCCTGTTCGCTAGAATCTTTTGCTGCAGAAGGTACCGGTTTCCTTCAAACCGGTATCCTTTTAGTTTAGTCACATCCCAATTGAGTCCGTGATGGGACCAGGTCTGAAAAAGCCTGTTGGATTAATCCTGGTGTCGCTCAAACCGGAACTACTATGTATCCTTTTAGTTTAGTGACATCCCAATTGAATCCACCTGGATGCCATGCTGGCACGGAATGGTACACATAGGCCCCAAACCGAGCCACGTCTTTATTTTCCAAGATTCCCGGTTGGAGAGAAACCGGGAATGTATGAAAATGAAGGGTACCAGTTCCTCTGGCACCGGAATTGTTATAAAATGGGATAGATTGGTTATTTGAGTTTCAAATTGTGTATTTAGGTAATTCAAGTTTCAAACTGAGTTACTTTGATGACAAAGGGTTAATTTTGAATCTGGCTCATTGCTAAAGTACCCCGAGTGTGTGGGCTTGAACCACCTACTTACTGAGCCCAACTCATAATGAATAGTGACAAATAAAAATTATTTTGTTTAATTTATGTGCTTGTTTGACAAGGGAAGCGTTCCGATGAACCTCACTATTTAGTAGATTCAAGAATTCCATTGTCGCATTTGGATGAAATGGTGTGTACGCTCAATAAGTAGAATACTCTTGTCTTCCATCTAAAAGACAAAGTGCAATACCTATCTGAAATCTTCCCCTGGTAGATGAGATGTTATTCTGGTCGAGATCCAGAGCAAATTTTAAAACAATTTATGCCCTAAAACAAGCAGTGCGGAAATAAAAACGATACGCAAAGTTGTTACCCAGTTCGATGTTAACGAGCCTACGTCTGGGGGCGTTCTCTAGCCCGGTGGATAGCAATTCACTATTAGTTGAGTATAGCGAGTACAGGAATTACCGTTTACAGAATCCCTCTTAAACTACCTGAGCCTCGGACACTCTAGTAATTGCAATCTAGGTCTCCCCCTAGATCTTTGCTCCCGCCCCGTATCCACCAGAATGATTCTCCGTGAGAATCACCGCCTTCTCCCGAATGCGCAGGTTGAACAGTTGTTTTTGATCCTTCAGCTTGTTCCACGATCAATCTGCTGAGCACCAGTGCAGATTGAATCCGAGCGCCTTTGAGTAACCAGTGACGGTTAGCTCTCCAGCCGAGCGTAGTGAATAACCAGTTACGATTATGTCACCGCCTAAATCCTCCACCTCCCTTCAATGAGTATGAGCGTGATAAGTTTCTCCGTAAGTGCTGCTAATAACCGAGTATTAGCACTCCTTAAATAGGGCGGAAGAAACCCTAGAATGATTAGGGTTTCCGGTCATAAACCGCCTCTCATCATTAGGAAATCTTTCCTAATATTTCGTGCGTATCTTAGAAGATAATTCTCTCTGTGAATCTGTAACATCGATTTAGGAATCTTCGAATATCTTCATAGCATTGAAAGCTTCATACGCAAGCAACCGACTTGAGACACGCCTTCAATTATATTTAAGCACCGACTTGCCAATTCTGATATCAGAGATATATTCTTGCAAAGTTGTGCTGCGTCGGTCTTCGTCGGTTAAAACAACTTTCCAAATCTGAATTTGGAAATAACCAACTTCTGTCCTTGGATGTGCAACCGCCTTGCTCTTCCAACGGTCGGCTAGGTTTCCTAGTTTGAATTACGAAACATCCATCTGTCTTGAACTTGATCCAGGGACAGTTGTCTTACCTAGACTAGAACATCAGCTAGAACAAATATTCTAAGTTTTGCCAAACTACATGCCATAAAACTAACAATCTCCCCCTTGGCATTTTTGGCAAAACTATCTACTGAAAACTACCTCCACTATAATTACAGCTGAATCTTTGAGGAGATTTCAAACTCCCTAGCTGTGCTGCTTGCTAAGCTACCAAACGAATCTTTGAGGAGATTTCAAACTCCGAACAAAATTAAGCACACAAAGAATCTTTTAAAGAGTTTTCAAACTCTGAACAGATCAATCAAAAAACGCACAGCAGAATCTTTTAAGGAGCTTTCAAACTCCGAAACTTACTCCCCCTTTTTGCCATAAAGTGACAAGGGAGTACACCAGGCAGTAGCAAGAGTTCAACAAACACCAGAGTTCAACAAAAAATAGTAATGTTTACAAAAAATGCATCACCAGAACTAGTAGTCGGACTCCTCTTCACTGGCTTCATCACAAGCCGAGTCACCATCATCTTCTTCCTCTGGATAGCGCAGGCTCACCAATAGTTTTGTGATCTTTTTCTTCTTGGCCATGAGCACTACCATCCTCTCATTCGCCTCAGCAAGCTCCTCTTCGAGATGTGTGATCATCCTTTTCCGAGTGAAAGAAGGAACATGATCACTTGATCCATCCAGAGATTGCCCAGACAACTTTTTCTTAGGCTTGATGGGGGCATCCAAGTCCAGATCCACAATATGTGACCCAGAAAAGTGCTTGTGATCTGCAAGAAAAGCCTTTGGATCTCCAGTCAATTTGTCCTGACTTGTTAAGATATCTTTGTCCTACCACAAGTTGGTGAATCAGCGAGGGAAATCCAATCGGATGATTGACTTTGACAGAAGTTGCATGGCTAGCAATTTGATCAAAAATAAGACGACCAAGGTCAATCTTCGTCCCAGCTCCAAGAGTCTTCAGAATAGCGCCCATTGAATGGCCAAGAGTAGTATGGTGATTATTCGGCAGCCAGTTATGAACTGCAATGCTATGGAGCAAGGAGTGCTTTGAAGAAAGGTCCTTCACTGGGAAAGTCATGGTGAACCACTTAGAGCGAACACCGCCAGTAAGTGCAGCTGCAACCTTGTGCCAATTGGGGTTGTCTCCCATATTCAGCGCTCCGGCCTCAATGCCAAAGAAATCATTAATACCATCAGGAGTGATGACCACCTGCTTCCCTCTTACACTTACCATTCCAAAAGAAAAACTCTCAATGTTCGCAAAACATTCTGGTAGATTCACAATTACCTCCCTTACGAGGTTAGCAGAGAATGGTTTAGCCATTGACACAGACGGCCACAGGTCAAGATCCTTAATCAAACTCACAATTTCCTTGGCTGCATACTTATCAGCCTCTAGCACCCTTTTAGCAACGATCTTCCTCTTTTGAACAAACTCCCACTTCTTAGCATGATCGTCTGACACAAACCATACACCATTCACCACAACTCCAGATTCAAACTGGACTTTCTTTGCCTTCACTTTCAATTTTCCAGAGGGAGAGCTTGCCTTAGCTTTCTTTGCTGTAGGAGCAGCAACTTTCCCTGGGACATAGGCATCACTCTCAACTGGTGTTTCTCCTGAGGTAGGGGTAGACTCCTTTCTTTTCTTTGACAATTTATTCTCAGCAGCAGTAGAGACTGGTTTAATAGAAGCACCCTTCTTAGACTGAGCAACTGGAATTGTCTTGGGAACTTGTTCCTTACGAGCTAGAGCATCTTTCTGAATTTCTTTAACCAATTCAGACAGCTTGATGGAATCATCTGACACTTCATCATTTGCACCCTTCATAGTTTCATTGGCAACCTCTGAACGGACCTCTTTTGCGCCAGCTTCAGTGTAGTTCTGAACATCATCAAGCACATCTTGCAGGGTGATGGACCATAATTATACGAATCAAAAACACAGTTAAACCCACTAAATTAGACTGTTTGTCTATTTAACTTCTGCTTGTTAGTCCCGATATATTTCCACAGGGTATTTTGGCGCTTAGAGAGAAAACACGCTAAGGAGAGGATTTTACGCTGAAAAGATATTACGAGTCAATCCAAGGTCACGATCAGACGCTGAATGCAGAAATCTCAGGATCATGACTTGGAATCACTCAAACATGCTAAATCCATCGGCATTTGGACAAGAACGCAAGGCAAAAGCACCAAGCCCGGTAAAGGCCAAACAAGGGCAATTTCATCGGATTTGAGATTTCGACCATGTTCCAAGCGGAATTTGGCTTAGGTTCCTTCTTGAGATCATCTTAGAATGACATTTTCATTCAAAATACACTCTCCAAAATCCAAGAAGCTCCGGTCAGATCCAGTCAAACCGATGACTTTTGTGAAGATCACAAGCTTCTAGAAGGGATGCTCCTCCTCACATGGGCGGCTCCTCCCTCACATGGTGGATCCTCCACTCTCCTCCCTCCACTTGGAGGCTCCTCCTCCTCTCCTCCCAAAGCCGCCGGCGGCTAGAAGCTCCACCATGGAGAGCTTGCCATGTGGTGGCTCCTCCACCACATCTCCATCCCCTCCTCCTCCACCCTTGGATGCAACACCACTTGCCACCATCTTGGCCCTCCATCCTCCTCCCCTTTAGCTATAAATAGAGGCCATATCCTCCTCATTTGAATCATCCCACACCTCATATCCATACTTGTACACACTTTAGAGAGAGAGGGCTTAACCCCCCTCTCTTCATTTTCAATAAAATTGTTCTTCGCTTTGGAAATAAAGGATAGCTCCCTTGGCGCTTCAACGGTTGTAAGTAATTCTTAGTATTTAATCAACTGTTTTTATTTCCTTAGTATAATGTTTAGCGTGATGAATAGTAGCTAAACTAGTAGTTCGGTAGAAGGGGCGCACTTGTATTATAAATGTTTTAGATCTTACTCTTAGTATACCTTTGTATTCAAAACTTGTTCTATGTGCCATATATAGTCAGAGTTTCCAAGGTTGAGTGCCTGACAAGCAAAAAAAGCTCTTCCGTGGGAATTCGTGAACATACTCGGTAAGTGGAAGCTGTAACAAGCAAAACTTATCGAGGAGTTCGACTTATCTAAAACACCACTTGGTCAAAAACGTAACTGGGAGATCAAGTGGATGCACTTACGGCTAAGATACTTCGAAAGGAGGAATTAGTTTTGCTTAGAACAAGTGTTTTAAACGATGTTGGAAGTCTTGCGCTACGAAAGGGCCTCGATTCATCTTTGAATGCTTAGCATGATCATGTCTTGCGCTAGAAATAGCCTCGATTCATCTTCGAACACTTGGTATGATCATTAGCGGTCAATGATAAACAATTATAATACAAGGCCCCTAAAACCGAATGCTTTCCTTTAATCGTAATATAAAGTGTCGTAATTTACTTTCAATTCTCAAAACACTCAAACCCAACCCCCAACTGTATTTACTTTCGTGACAATCCCGTAAAAACAACTAATCCACACTGACTCCTTTGGGTTCGACCCCTACTTACCACTTACTACCCAGTAGTGTAGTCGCGAGTAGCGGACTATAAATTTATTTGTACATTTGCTCTGACGACAAGCATCTGTCAAATTGGCGCCGTTGCCGGGGAGTTGTGCATAGGAATAGTTGTTCTATTTTCTTTTTTCTTTTTTCTTTTATCATGCAATTCACCGAGTCATACTACTACGGAATGGAACCTTGGAACAATACGGAGTTTTCCCCACCATCCTTTGAACTTGAAATCCGCGAGAAGATCAACAACTTACAGCAATCCCGGCGAAACATTGGATGAGTACTTATGGTACTTCGATTCCATTGTGACGAGCTGCCCGCACCATGGATTCACCAATTTCGATCTTCAAACAAAGTTTCTCTGTGGAATGTTGCCACATGAGTGGGACCAGCTAAATAATGCAGCAGGAGGATCAATGTGGGACTTAACCGAGGATGATCTTTGGAAATTAATAAACGATTTGGCCGCAAGGTCAAGACCAAGCCAAGATCAGGCTGAGCCAATCGAGGACGGTATAACGGAGCTGGCATCTAGCATCCAGTAGTTGGACAACACGATGCAACAAATCAGGGCCAAAACTGAACTATGGGCGGCAGAAAAGGAGCTGACAGCTAGCACCCAGCAATTGGCCGCAAACATGCAGCAATTGAGTGCATTGATGCACCAATTCACGGCTGAACCCGAGGAGCCGACTGAGGATGAGGACCCGCAAATGACCGAAGAAGAACTGCCCCAATCAGACCCGGTCCTTATCACCAATCCATCCGAGGAAATCACTGTCCTAACTGCCGAACCTACAGAAGTCCCGAACCTCACTGCTGAAGCGGCCGAAGAAATCAAGCCAGGCCCGGTCCTTGCACTCGGAGCACCCGAGAAAGTCCCGGACCTCATTGCCGAACTATCCGAGAAAGCCCCAATCCCACTCACCACGACTCAACAAGAAAAACCGCCTGAAAACTCACTCGTTCCAAGACAACCATCCATCACTGCTGCAATAAAGAAGACTGGCAGAGGCGCATGCCTGATGTCGCCTACATTGAATGGCACAAAACCAAATTTCCAAACTCACAAAGGTGCCAACTATTCCAACATGAAGAGGCGGCAAAGACATGGGCTGAAAGAATGGAAACCCGGAAGGAGTAACAAGCAAGCACGACGCATTGGACCAGCAGCTATGATCAAGGAAACCTCACCCTCTCGGAGCAAAAGGGCTGCCGAGAAGAAGTTTGACCTCACCCACCCATGGGATCCGACCTTATGATCCATGGTTGAGGTATTGTCGAGCCAACGACGGTAAACAAGTGCACTGGTCGGGAGGTAACCCGACACTATCTTACTTTCCGCACTTTAATTTTCTGTCTTTTTATTTCTGTTTTTTAGTTTTCATCAATAAGTCGCTCTCACCCACTTGGTGCATAGAATGATTTGACTATTTAGGAATTGGTTTTTGGAGCACGATCGGATCAGCCAGGCAGCTTCCGTGAACTACCGGGCCTGCGCTGAGAGTTCAAGGCCCCAGCCGAACTCCCTCGATTATCCAGCCTCATGCCATTCGACACAATAAGGGAGTTCTGATCTTACCTTTCCTTAAGTCATTTCCTTCTCGTATAACAACTGCTTGCATGGCTTTCGAACTAAGTAGTGCTGAAAGGCACGACTTCGTTCGAAAGTGTGGGGTGAGAATCGCATGTGTACATAAATAAACAACATTTTTTTTCTTTTTTAGTGTATCTTTTTGAAAGTATGAACTTAAGAATGTGAAAAAGATAGACCGAAATTCATGCATTTACCTTGTGAAAATTCAACTGTCTAAAAACTTAGAACGTAACTTCTCATTTGTCCCTTTGTGCTGAGATAAAGTAGGGATGTGGAGTTGATATAAACTGCCCTAGAGAGGCTTGGCAAGCAATCGAAGGATCAAATCAAACTATATGGTTTTCGAAGTCAGTGGAGGCTGCACTTCGGGTTTTCAATGAAGATTGAAGTCATCTCCGCCATGCAGTGTTTATGCAAAAAGAAAAGAAAAGGCGAGGACGGGAATCAGACCGTCCTCTCTCTAGTCAAAGTAGCCGAGAAAATAGAGGAGCGACCCTCTTCTTGACCCGCGCAAAACGACAACGATGAGAGGAGCGGGGAGGTATTTCCATAGGCTTGCGGGCGATGATTGGACCTCCCAAAAAGGCTTGAGAAAATGGACTAGCAGCCACAAAAAGGAGAAAAGCTCAAAGAAGCAAATCAAGAGGCCAAAGGCCCAAAATTGTGAAGGTTTTAACCGAACAAAAAAGTGAAGTACTCAAAGAGTCAAATCAAAGGCCAAAGGCCAATTCACTACAAAAGCAGTCCCTCGCCAAAAGAAAATCAAAGTACTCAAACCATTGAAACCCGAACCGAATCACGTGCATGAGAAAGCTACAAGGAAACCATATAGTGCGAGACGATCCCGAGATTGCAGTCCAGGAGCCTAAACAGGGCTATCTCCCGAGACATCCAATATAATTTGCATCTCAGCACGAAGGTACACGTATCAAGTTTCTTCTATTTATTTACACAGTTCAATTTGGTAATAAGTAAGTAATGCATGAATTAGGATAAATCGAGTCCCACAGTCTAATTTGCATATTTTAAAAACCAAACTTAGTGCCGCCCTTTAATAGCATTGTTCGGGACGAACAACTAAAAGTGTGGGGTAATCTGATGGACCATAATTATACGAATCAAAAACACAGTTAAACCCACTAAATTAGA
Source organism: Rhodiola kirilowii (assembly GCA_033675215.1). Classification (NCBI taxonomy): domain Eukaryota; kingdom Viridiplantae; phylum Streptophyta; class Magnoliopsida; order Saxifragales; family Crassulaceae; genus Rhodiola; species Rhodiola kirilowii. Next base: position 53,390,788 of record CM066201.1, read on the forward strand.
CTGTTTGTCTATTTAACTTCTGCTTGTTAGTCCCGATATATTTCCACAGGGTATTTTGGCGCTTAGAGAGAAAACACGCTAAGGAGAGGATTTTACGCTTAAAAGATATTACGAGTCAATCCAAGGTCACGATCAGACGCTGAATGCAGAAATCTCAGGATCATGACTTGGAATCACTCAAACATGCTAAATCCATCGGCATTTGGACAAGAACGCAAGGCAAAAGCACCAAGCCCGGTAAAGGCCAAACAAGGGCAAATTCATCGGATTTGAGATTTCGACCATGTTCCAAGCGGAATTTGGCTTAGGTTCCTTCTTGAGATCATCTTAGAATGACATTTTCATTCAAAATACACTCTCCAAAATCCAAGAAGCTCCGGCCAAAGCTCCGGTCAGATCCGGTCAGATCCGGTCAAACCGATGACTTTTGTGAAGATCACAAGCTTCTAGAAGGGATGCTCCTCCTCACATGGGCGGCTCCTCCCTCACATGGTGGCTCCTCCACTCTCCTCCCTCCACTTGGAGGCTCCTCCTCCTCTCCTCCCAAAGCCGCCGGCGGCTAGAAGCTCCACCATGGAGAGCTTGCCATGTGGTGGCTCCTCCACCACATCTCCATCCCCTCCTCCTCCACCCTTGGATGCAACACCACTTGCCACCATCTTGGCCCTCCATCCTCCTCCCCTTTAGCTATAAATAGAGGCCATCTCCTCCTCATTTGAATCATCCCACACCTCATATCCATACTTGTACACACTTTAGAGAGAGAGAGGGCTTAACCCTCCTCTCTTCATTTTCAATAAAATTGTTCTTCGCTTTGGAAATAAAGGATAGCTCCCTTGGCGCTTCAACGGTTGTAAGTAATTCTTAGTATTTAATCAACTATTTTTATTTCCTTAGTATAATGTTTAGCGTGATGAATAGTAGCTAAACTAGTAGTTCGGTAGAAGGGGCGCACTTGTATTATAAATGTTTTAGATCTTACTCTTAGTATACCTTTGTATTCAAAACTTGTTCTATGTGCCATATATAGTCAGAGTTTCTAAGGTTGAGTGCCTGACAAGCAAAAAAGCTCTTCCGTGGGAATTCGTGAACATACTCGGTAAGTGGAAGCTGTAACAAGCAAAACTTATCGAGGAGTTCGACTTATCTAAAACACCACTTGGTCAAAAACGTAACTGGGAGATCAAGTGGATGCACTTACAGCTAAGATACTTCGAAAGGAGGAATTAGTTTTGCTTAGAACAAGTGTTTTAAACGATGTTGCAAGTCTTGCGCTACGAAAGGGCATCGATTCATCTTTGAATGCTTAGCATGATCATGTCTTGCGCTAGAAATAGCCTCGATTCATCTTCGAACACTTGGTATGATCATTAGCGGTCAATGATAAACAATTATAATACAAGGCCCCTAAAACCGAATGCTTTCCTTTAATCGTAATATAAAGTGTCGTAATTTACTTTCAATTCTCAAAACACGCAGACCCAACCCCCAACTGTATTTACTTTCGTGACAATCCCGTAAAAACAACTAATCCACACTGACTCCTTTGGGTTCGACCCCTACTTACCACTTACTACCCAGTAGTGTAGTCGCGAGTAGCGGACTATAAATTTATTTGTACATTTGCTCTGACGACAAGCATCTGTCACAGAGCTTCCTCCAAATCTTCTTATTCATGTTGTGAGAGAGCTTCATCCTCAGGTATTGGTTCGTCAGCAGCTTCTTGGGAAGAATGTGACATGCTTTTCTCAAGGGAAACAGATTCAGATAGTTCCTTTGCATCAGAACTACCACTGATTTCTTCAGAATTCTTAATCGAAGCTTCACTCTGCTTTTCCTCCTCCCTATCAGAGTCTGCTTTACTTGATTCCTCAGCCGGTACATCAATGTCAACTTTTGAAGAAGCATTAAGACCTACTTCAATGCCTTCAAAGACTTCATCCTCTGACTCAGAAACAACGATCCTTCTTTTTGCAAGACGGAATCTTTCTTTTACGGGAGTTTTCTTACCGACCACTACCTTAACTATCCCTCCTTTCACCACAGGTGACTTTTCATCCATCACATTAGCCGCAACTTTTGGCTTTTCTCCAATCACATCCGACCCAACCACAGAAACAGCATGTAAACTAGCACTACTCACATTAGTAGACTTGGAAGTTTTAGAAATTACCTCTTGAGTCTTCTTTTTCAAAGGATCTTTGGCTGTGATGTTTTTCGGAATCGTTTGCTTCGTCGGGATTTGGGCAGGAACAGTCTTCACGGAAGTCTTTGCTTTTGCCTGGTCGATGGCATCCGTCTCCTTTGCTGGCATGACCGAATCCTTCTTTTCTGGGACTGCTAACTTCTTAACCGCTGTTGCTTTGGATTTCTTAGGCGCAATCGCCTTCTCAGCGGCCTTTGGATTGAATGCTGCTTCGACAGTTGACAATTTAGGGTTTTCTTCGGTAGACTTTGGTTCAGTGATTGGAATTGAAGACGCTTCCACGATTGTTACTTTAGAAGCATTGTTTTTCCTTGTGGCCACCATTGTAGAGAACCGACAGACTTCTGAATTCGACTAGGGTTTTTCGTTGAGAGAGACGAGAGAAACCGAACAGTTGCTTAGAACGGGACTGATTTTGGAAACCCATCAGTTTTAGTAAATAGAGGAGAATGCTCCCCATGCTGCCACGTTGCCACACAGAAATATTTGAATATATTTGAAAAAATCTTCGAAGACAAATCGTTTCCTATCGAGCCAATATATGAGATACACATCTTCCTTCTTTCCACGTCAGCCCTTAATATATATCTTGTCTGAGCTCTGGCTGACCACTTGTTCTGAAACAACTTAGTTGTTGGTGATACATAGATCCGGTGGGGGTCTAAGTGTCCGAACTTGAAGGTTGTTCATCTCTTGATCTAATCTATGCTGTTTCATAATGGACTTCAGCCACAACATCTTCGTGTAACACCTCTCAAAATCTGCTTCTCTCAGTATCAACTTTTTCGATAATATTCTGGCGTAGTAACTCTCAACCTCTAATATTGGAGTTTTGGTGAAGTTATCTTTTGTGCTAACATTTCTTTGAACATAGCCACGGTTGAGACAATCTTCATGATCAGAGGACGTACTTACCCAGTGTGGGAATCTTCCGCCACTCCTCTTAAAATTTGTAGACTTCTCAGAGAATGGATGGTATGTGGAGAGAATCTGACCTTTCTGAGTTTTTCTCAGTATGCATGTTTGAGAGGCAGTGGGTTGACTGAGATCCAAAAGGTAGCAGTTGTTTGAACACAGCTTCCAGTGAGGACAATTCCATTCAGGTTGTTGAAGACAAAACAGAGAACTGAACAAGATTCTTTCCATCGCACAATTGGCTGACGCTGATTAAATTTGCCTGTAAACCTTTGACAAGAGAGACGTCCTTCAATCTAGGTAATCCTCGAACATTTAATGTTCCTCTTCCAAGAACTCTGCCTTCTACTCCGTCTCCAAAGGTCACATAGTTTCCCTCAACTTTTTCAACCTCGATCAAAAACTGCGGATTACCAGTCATATGTCTGGAGCATCCACTATCAAAATACCATCGTAGCTTTTCCAAGTCCCTTGTGGAGCTAACCGCGACATGGCATGCCCCCCCTTTTTGCTTGGCCTTTCAGACTTGTTTCTTGAGAGTTTCTGACATTCCTTGACGTTGACTCATCATCCTGTGAAGATCAGGGCACCGTGTCTTGAGGTGTCCCACTTGATTGCAGTGAAAGCACCTTCGTTCATCCATCTTCTTTGTGGTGAGTTGAACGGATTTTCTTCGAGAGATATGATCTTTTGGAGCAGCATGCTTGCTTGATTCTCCTATCTCCAATGTTGCATGTATGTCTTCACTAGTTCCCATACATTCTTCTATCTTGACAGACTTCTTTAGATAATTGAGCTCTTCCAGAGTCTTGGCATGAGTATCCTTGTCCATCTCAATCTCAATTTTCAATGCATCAATAGTATTAAGTAGGATTACCTCTTGACGTTTTAAAGCAGCATTCTTCTTCTTTAGATTCATCATGTCTTCTGCATGATTAGCTGGACTCCAATCGATCTGTTGCTTTAGAGAGGAGATAACTGACAGTAGTTCAGATTTCTGAGCGAAAAGATTTGATTGCTCAGATTTTGCTTCTTTCACCTGAATTTGGAGGTCAGTGACAGTCTGTTGTAGTTCCACCTTCTGAGTGACAAGAATAGTAGCTTCTTCCCATAGTTTTTCTTTCTCCTCCGTTAGGTCAATCAGATCACTGCGAAGGGCCTTGTTCTGCTCAACCTCAATAAGCCATTCCTGGAACAATTCTTCGTATTTCCTGGCATAATCTTCCTCCAGGACTTCTTCATTATTACTGCAGCTTGAGTACTGAGTGTGGTTTTCTGAGGAGCACTTTGACTCGGCTTCTTCTTCCTGCCCGATAATGGACGTAAGGGCGACAAAATTATTTGTTTCTCCCTCCTGATCAGATTCACTATCGCTCCAGCTAACAGCGTATGCATTCTTTTTCTTCAGATTTGGACATTCTGCTCGAATGTGACCAAAGCCTTCACATTCTCTGCATTGAATACCTTTGCCGTTGCTGCCCTTATTATGGTCTCCAGATTGATTTCCCCTTTTAAATTTCCCATCCTTCTGGAGTCTTGAATAAGAGGACTGACCAGTATCAGCTCCTTTGTCATACTGTTTTCTCATAAACCTGCCGAAGTTTTTCGCAAACAGTGCAAGTTGTTGTTCTGTCAGCTCTCCCATTTTGTCTGGAACAACTGAGACTTCAGCTTTCAGTCCAATACTTTTATCCTTTGTCACCATATCTTCTTCATTCAGAGCAGACTCATGTGTTTGGAGTGATCCCATAAGTTCGTCCAGCCTCATGGTCTTAACATCATTGGCTTCCTTAACAGCAAGAGCTTTCATGCCGAACCGCTTTGTTAAAGATCTCAGCACCTTCCTCACCAGTTTTTCTTCAGATATGGGTTCTCCAAGGGCGAATGCTTCGTTTGCGATATCGAGAATCCGTGTGTTGAAGTCGGCAATAGTCTCATCCTCTTGCATTCTCAGATTTTCGAATTTTGATGTGACCGTCTCCATTCGAGAGATTTTAACTTTGGTTGTACCTACATGAGCAGTTTGAAGAATGTCCCAAGCCTTCTTAGCATCTTCGCATGTGGAGATCATCTTGAAATTTTTCCCATCAACTCCGGAAAATATGGCGTTTATCGCTTTGGAGTTCGCCGCTTCAGCTTTTTTGTGTGCCTCAGTCCACTTGTCTTTGGTGAGAAGACAAACTTTACCTTCTTTGTCGAGAGCCACTGGGTCCGTCCATCCTTGTTCAACAGCTTCCCAAACTGATTCATCTTGATACGTTAGAAAAGCCTTCATGCGTACCCTCCAGTAACCATATTTGTTTCCTTCAAGCAAGGGGGACGGGTGATATTCTGCCCTTCTCTCAAATCCATCTCACCTTCGGATCTTACTCTGTATGTTGAGTATTTGCTCTGATACCAAATGAAATCTTCCCCTGGTAGATGAGATGTTGTTCTGGTCGAGATCTAGAGCAAATTCTAAAACAACTTATGCGCTAAAACAAGCAGTGCGGAAATAAAAACGACACGCAAAGTTGTTACCCAGTTCGGCGTTAACGAGCCTACGTCTGGGGGGCGTTCTCTAGCCCGGTGGATAGAAATTCACTATTAGTTGAGTATAGCGAGTACAGGAATTACCGTTTACAGAATCTCTCTTAAACTACCTGAGCCTCGGACACTCTAGTAATTGCAATCTAGGTCTCCCCCTAGATCTTTGCTCCCGCTCCGTATCCACCAGAATGATTCTCCATGAGAATCAGCGCCTTCTCCCGAATGCGCAGGTTGAACAGTTGTGCTTGATCCTTCAGCTTGTTCCACGATCAATCTGCTGAGCACCAGTGCAGATTGAATCCGAGCGCCTTCGAGTAACCAGTGACGGTTAGCTCTCCAGCCGAGCGTAGTGAATAACCAGTTACGATTATGTCACCGCCTAAATCCTCCACCTCCCTTCAATGAGTATGAGCGTGATAAGTTTCTCCGTAAGTGCTGCTAATAACTGAGTATTAGCACTCCTTAAATAGGGCGGAAGAAACCCTAGAATGATTAGGGTTTCCGGTCATAAACCGCCTCTCATCATTAGGAAATCTTTCCTAATATTTCGTGCGTATCTTAGAAGATAATTCTCTCTGTGAATCTGTAACATCGATTTAGGAATCTTCGAATATCTTCATAGCATTGAAAGCTTCATACGCAAGCAACCGACTTGAGACACGCCTTCAATTATCTTTAAGCACCGACTTGCCAATTCTGATATCGGAGATATATTCTTGCAAAGTTGTGCTGCGTCGGTCTTCGTCGGTTGAAACAACTTTCCAAATCTGAATTTGGAAATAACCAACTTCTGTCCTTGGATGTGCAACCGCCTTGCTCTTCCAACGGCTGGCTAGGTTTCCTAGTTTGAATTAGGAAACATCCATCTGTCTTGAACTTGATCCAGGAACAGTTGTCTTACCTAGACTAGAACATCAGCTAGAACAAATATTCTAAGTTTTGCCAAACTACATGCCATAAAACTAACACTATCTTTTATTTAAAAACCAAAAACTGCACAACCTTAAATCTAGTTTTTGAATTTTTTTTCTATATATTTGGAATATTTGGTCAAAGTACAAGAATATGTTAAACAGTGCAAAATTCAATAGAACACCACCATTTAAGATTTAACAATACCTTTAACTTTATTATTTAGAATGTTTACTATTGATAGATAAAACTACATCACCTTATGAAATCTTTATCATTATTATTAACCTTATTTTTACCATGAGGGCTAACAAGTAAACGAGTATCTTTATAAAATGTGTAAAGATTATTGATTCAGGAGCAAGTTTTTCTCAATTCCCAATTCAGTTTTTTTTCAATTGCTTTTTGATGGATTTTTTTTTGATCCAACCATACAAGTAATATATGTTGAACATACGTGACACCAAGATTTTATTGTAGCTATTTTCATTTTTTTTCAATATTTATTAGATACATATAAATTTGTTTAGGCTATTTTACCCTTGCCTCCAATATCTCAGGACAGTCTTGGCACATTCCAATTCCATCACCTTCTTTTTAAAACTTGATCTCAAATTTTCAGCATTAATCTCAATGTTAAATATAAATAAAGTACACAACAAACTACTTTTGACACAGAGTTGCTTTTTTCTTTCAGGTTAATAAGTGCATAGGAAGATTCAGTTTGATGAGGGCCTATTGTATTGTAGCTATTCAAGTATAGAGATTGTGTAATATCAATTGTAACAAAATAAAAATATTACAATCTACCGAACAAATTTATCCATTAAGTTTTTCAACAATCCAAAAAAGAGTATATGAAGGCAAGAAAGTTAAGCAAGCGAGAGGTGATCAGTTGAAGTGTATATGAATACCAATAGCAATAGTGAGGATAGTAAGAATACAAAAGTAAATAAAAGCATGAACCAGTATTGCAATCCCACTAGTCATCATGTTTCCAAATTCCACAACTCTCATTCTCGCTGGGAACTGAAACAATAAGCCCGGAGACAGGATTATGAACAGCACCACCGCTACGACCACCGGCCCCCAATCAGCTCCCATGCTGATGAACAAAAGTTCACAGTAACACCCTTTTAAACAGCTTAACTATGTGCGAAAAGTAGAAGCAGAGTGTGAAGTGGTTGTGTAGGGACTTGGGGAATATAGTTGGTGAATGGTTGGGTTGGGTTATATGAAGTGGTGTGAAGTGAATTGCTTAATGGAGAAGGAGGAGGAGATGAGGGATGCCTAACTTGGATGAGAAAGAAGAGATCATAGGTGAGCTTAAAGAGGAGGAAAGGTATTACATTGGTGAGTGTAATGGGTTTGCTTTACCACTTGGACAATTGAAATGCATTGTCTTTTTGTATAAATAAGCTTTTAGTTGAAGCTTTGTTGCATGATGAATCAGCAAGTACTAAAAACATGTCACTTGTCACTCGTCTTTAAAAGCAGCTCGATTAAGCTAATCTTTTTGGGTTTGAACCAAAGTATTGCTTCCATAAACAATAAAGCCCGGAATGCTCAGTCCAATGGGCTTCAACAGGAACGGCCGGTTGCTGACAAAGTGACAAAACCAAGCATCTGCCGGATCAGGTAACAAGGACACAACAAAAGAAGAGACAAGTTTCAGGCGACAAGTTTGATGCTTGTAGTTTGTTTATATGAAAGTCTGCGGAAGCTATGACTAAGCATTGGCATTGAATATGGCGGATTGGGGACCGGTGTTGATTGCGGTGGTGCTGTTCGTCCTGCTGACTCCAGGCTTGTTGTTTCAGCTGCCGGGGAATGGCCGAGCTATTGGATTCGTCAACATGCAGACAAGTGGAGTCTCCATACTTGTCCATACAATCATTTTCTTCGCCCTCATCACAATTTTCCTCATTGCAATTGGGGTTCATATCTACATAGGATGAAGATATTTTGAACCGAACTTGTAGCTTAATTTCTCCTCTGTATCAAGCCTTTTTGTTCCGATGATTAGGGAAAAGATCATATGAGAAGTGTGTGTTTTGATGAGAAATGAGAATTTAAATTAGTCATTGGATTTGAGATCTAATGGTCGTTAATAAAAGACATATAAAGCATTTAATTAAATGTAAATTATGATTAAGGGTAAAATCGGAATAGAAAAATCAATCGTGCGCAATTCCGTTGTCGTACAGCTCATATCTGAATCCATGGCACAAGACCAACGCAGAACACTGTAACGAAGCAATCAGATGCCTTTTCTAGTGAGGTCAAGCATCAACGCGGAGCAGATGCGTAGCCTGTTAGATTTTGCGGCGAGTGATCTGAATTGATGGTCGAGATTGACCAACGACGATAGAGGGTCGATGCGGGACCGAGCAACCACAAGGAGAAAACGATGCAAAGTTGACCAGGGTAGCGGCGACTGAGACGCATCCGCGCAGGATGAGCGACAGTGGCTGGGAAGGGGGGAGCAGGATAAGATCCAAGTGGTTCTGAGCAGTTCTTGACGGTTAAGTGATGGTTATGGCAACTTCATCCATTTCGAGGTAATTCGAGTTTTCTCCCTTTCGAATAAAAATTTTCACAATAATATGAGATATTCATGGTAGACAAGTTGTTACCAAAATATTTGAGTGGCATATTTGTTTGGTATTTTTTGCTGGATACTGAAGATCCATAACTATTTCAGTATTTGTGACAGGGAGTAGAAAATAGAAATCAGATTGTTGGAGTCTGTGAACTCCACCGATTTTGATATGACAAACATCTTGCTGATGTGTTATTTGAGCGTGCAGGTTAATCATTAATGCACATGTACTCTGGAAGTAACGTTCCCTCAGTATGTGACTGCAGGGAGAGAATATCGTCAGGATATTCTGGAAGATCTTTTCAGTTCCCAAAAGATCTCGAGATCCAGCTGGAAAGCATGTGGATGACGAAGGAAAGATCCGATCAAATATATCACCAAATTAGGAAAGTGCCTAAAAGGGAAAGATCAAGATTTGGACGAGTTAATTGATTGAAGATCTTTGGTGCTCTCTTTAGGAAATTAAATCAGTGCACACCAACTTGAATATTATGGGATATTCCGGTTGTTGATTTAAAAAGATTATTATGGGATAATCTTGACAAATATTCTAGGGTTTCCCGAGAGAACAAACAGACTATATACTGGATGACACGGCCTCCCTTGAAGTTGTTCGTTCTGGAGACTGCTGGCATTGAAGCTTTCAATCGAGTAACAACTGCAGATTGCTGATTGAAGGTTAGCAGACTGACTGCATACATGTGACGGAACGAACGGAGCAATCTGAGCCAGGCGGAGATAGCGACTTGTTGCGCGGTGAACTACAGAGGTGATTACAGCGAAGGTACATCCGATTGTAAGGTTGTACACCCTTGATAGTGGTCAGGTTGTAATCAACTCTGTGTAACCGGAAAACGCTAAATACAAGAGCTATTTCGAAATCATTCTAGTTCCGCTAGAAGGTAGTGGTTTTTCTCCAGTACTTACTTGAGTGCTGGGGTTTCCACTATAACTCACTGTGTGCGTTTAAGTTTTACTTGCAATATTTATTTTCCGCTGTTTTACATTACCTGGCAAGGAACGTTACTTGCCAGGTCGCTAACTATGATCCAACAATTGGTATCAGGGCCCGGTCTCTAGATTCTTAGTTAGCTTTGCAGGTAGAATGACAACCATGAACGACTCCTTCTGGAAGCCGCCGATACCAAAACCAGGTGAATACGACTGGTGGGCGAAACAGTTCGAGGCACATACATGTTCCTTGGACGGACAGCTATGGCAAGTCATCGAACAGGGAGCAGTGAAAATCCCGAACACAACAGATCCTACTAAGGAGAAGGATCGGAAGGACTACACCGATGCTGACTACAAAATACTTGAAAAGAACAGCAGAGCAAATAAAATCCTACATCAAGCTCACAACCCAGGAGATCTGAAAAAAGATGCTTCATTACAAAATGGCCAAGGATATATGGGACGCACTGAAACGACTCTACTCAGGGAATGATGACGTGAAAAAGAACTGTATTCTAGCGGCAATGAAAGATTATGACAATGCAGTCCAAGGGAAAGATGAATCCCTTGAGGAGTTTTACTCACGATTTCAGAGCTACGTTGGACAGATGCAGTTTCTGGATGAGCAGATCCCTGAATGGAAGGTTACCCATCACTTCCTTCAAGCACTCAGTTCGAAGTGGGATGCCGTATCTGTGGCACTTCAAGCTCAAAAAGACATCAAGGAAATCACACTTGAAGAACTCGTGGCAAAACTCCGAAGTACTGACAGTATTCAACAGAGAAAGGCCGCTAGACGTGAACCGGAAAAAACCCAGTCTATCGCTCTCAAAGTTGAAAAGGCTTTTGAGCTAGCACAAAAGGAAACCGATGAGGAGCATGAGGATGAAATGACAGCACTTCTGACTAGAGCATTCAAGATGGCAGGGACCGCGCCAAAACGTTCCTTCAAAGGAACGGGATCAAACAAAGATGCAATGTGCTACCACTGCCAAAAGAAAGGACATATGACAAAAAATTGCTTCAGCAAAAAGGCAGGGGAGCCTCCAGCTCAGAAAAGCGTTAATGCCATGATGGCTCCATGGGGGGAGTCTAATGAGGACAGTGGAGATGACAATCCAACTGGAGCAGTATGCATAATGGCTACCAATGAGGTAATGGATTCCGACCCTTTTGCTTACTTGACTGATAAAACTAATGAACAGCTGATATCTCTCATTAAGAATCTTGTCACAAAAATCATGGAGCTCACTCAGGAGCTGAGAGAACAGGAGGAATCAACCGCAACACTTGAGGAGAATGGGAACCTATGGGCTAATAAGGCCTTGCAACTTGAGGAAGAATTATTACATAATAGAACCAAACTGACCAAACAGCTCCAAAGCCTCGAGAAAAAGCTTAACAGTTTAAATACACAGAACGAAAGCCTGCAGATAGAGTTATATGATATCTGTTCCTTAGAAGGTAAGGTTACCCAACTTGAAGAAGAGAACGCAAAGCTTATGAAGGAAGTTGAGGTGACCAAAGCAAATGAAGAGGAACTAAAGAAGAAGTGGCTGAAAGAATACACTGACACAAAGGTTTCTAAAATCAAGGAAGGGTTTGCCAAGCACTTCACATCTCGACTAGGTTTAGGGTACAATTCCGAAATGGAGAACAAGGTCTCAAGGAAAGGAAAGGAGGTGGACCAAGCAGCCAAAAAATCCTCCAAATGCAAATGTGGAGCAAACCAAGGAATGACAGAGCAGACTGCTGCCAGAAGTACTGTTCCCTTTGGCGGAAAGAAGGCCTAGACCCTTTGGCTAAAGCATGCAGCAAGCAGCAAATCTTCCCACATTGACTTTGCTGCACGAGTCGCCAATAAGTCAGTCCCACCAGGAAGAAGTAAGTATGTGGACCTGAAACATCACAGAGTCTGCTGGCATTGTGGTCAGGCAGGACATCGACAAGCAGAGTGTTCCCTACGAAAGAACCTAGAACAAAAGTTAAAATCTAAGTACGGGACACTGGAAAGACAAGAGAAGGTCTGCTGGACGTGTAAACAAGTTGGACACTATCGAAAGACCTGTACCTATACTGAGGGTCAGAAGAACAAGAGTTGGAAACCAAAAACCCCGCGAGGGAACGTTTCCGAGAAAGACAAGGAGGGACCTAGTGACACAGACAGATCCAGAACCACTTATGCAGCCAAGAAATCGAGTAAGCCTAGGTTTATTTGGGTTCGTAAAAACTAATATCTTTTTCTTATAGGATAGAGAGGAGAGTTATCCCTGGTACATAGACAGCGCATGCTCAGGACACATGACAGGGAACCGAGAATGGTTTGAATCGCTCCGCCATCACTCTAGAGGATCAGTCACTTTCGGAAACAAGAGCAAAGGTGAAACGTTCGGTTTGGGTAAAATCAAACTTTCTGATCAACTCTATATCAATAATGTTAGTCTAGTCTATGGATTAAGCTTTGACCTACTTAGTGTTTCTCAACTGTGCCAAAACGGTAAAAACAAAGTTACCTTTACTTTTGATGAGTGTGTTGTGGAATGCATAAGCACGGGCAAAATTCTCATGAAGGGAAAGGGAATGAATAGAGTGTACAAAGTAGATCCGTCATTCATACCTGATGAGGAACTTTGCCTGACGTCTCAAGCCAATGAGTACGAACTATGGCACAAAAGGTTTGGACATGCAAGCCTAAGACTCCTGTCCAAGTTACACTGACTAGAGCTGGTGAACAGATTACCAAACGTGGAGGACAGTCTAAACACTCTATGTGATGCTTGCACCAAGGGAAAACAAGTAAGGTCATCCTTTAAATCAAAGAACGAGGTAAGCACCACTCGCCCTCTTGAACTTATCCACATGGACCTCTGTGGTCCCATGCGCACAAGGAGTCGTGGAGGTAATAGATACATATTTGTGATTGTTGATGATTACTCAAGATATACATGGACTGTGTTTCTGAGCTCTAAAGGTGAGGTCTTTGCAGAATTCGAAATCTGGTTGAAACTAGTTGAAAAACAATTGAACCTCTCCCTGGCAGGTATACGTACTGATCACGGAACTGAATTTCAAAACTCAATGTTTCTAAACTTGTGCAGGACCAGGGGTATCAAACAAAACTTTTTCTGCACCCAGGACACCTCAACAGAATGGAGTGGTGGAAAGGAAAAATAGAACACTGGAGGATATGACACGGACGTTACTGATAGCTAGCGGGCTTCCTAGGAGTTTTTGGGGAGAGGCTCTCAATGCTGCTTGCCACGTCCTCAACAGGGCATACTTAAGACCTATCCTGAATAAGACCCCGTATGAGCAAATGAGGGGAAGGAAACCGAGTGTGTCTCAGTTCAGAGTATTTGGCTGCAAATGCTACATCCATAATAACGGGAAGCCCAACTTAGGAAAGCTCGACCCCAGAAGTAATGACGGTGTGTTCGTCGACTACTCGAACCACAGCAAGGCCTACAAAGTATACAACAGATGCCAAAGGAAGGTGGAGGAAAGCATCCATGTGGTTTTTTATGAGGAAATAATGGCTGGAGATCTAATTTAGGAAGATGGAGCACCACCACTTACGCGAGAAGAAGAGTTTAATCTTGTCAAAAGGGAAGAGGATACCTCTCAAGGAGATCATACCAGGTTGAATCTGTAACTGGTTACCACAGGGGAAATGTTACATGGTACTGGTACAGACGACGCACTGGATCCTGCAGCACCCGACCACTCTACTGGAGAGGGAGTCGAAACAGCACAAGAGGATGAGCAAACTCAAGGGCATAAAGAAAGCCAGATAATGCCTGTTAGACAAAGTGCAAGAGATCATACGCCCCCTGGATGGATGCGAGACTACGTATGCCATGCCTCTGTTACAAATGATCGAAGTGATCAGGTGAATCCATCCACTTATTTGTTACCTGATAGTCATGCATTTACTGCCGTTGTCTGTCTCTCCGGGCCCAGGAATATTCATGAAGCATTGAAGGATCCAGATTGGGTAAGAGCTATGCAGGAGGAGTTACATCAGTTTGAAAGGAACAAAGATTGGCGATTGGTCCCTCGACCGGAAGATCGAACCGTCATAGGGACAAAATGGGTGTTCGAAAACAAACTGGATGACAAAGGGCAAGTAGTCCGGAACAAGGCAAGGCTTGTTGTCAAGGGATACAACCAGCAAGAAGGAATCGACTACGACGAGACATTTGCTCCGATAGCCAGGTTAGAAGCCATTAGACTATTGATTACATATTCTGCTTACCATGGCTTTAAACTGCAGCAGATGGACGTAAAGACCACATTCCTCAATGGGGTACTTAAGGAGGAAGTGTACGTTGCACAGACCCCTGGCTTCGAGGATAACAAGCATCCCAATCACGTGTACATCTTGGACAAAACTCTCTACGGACTGAAATAAGCACCTTGTGACTGGTACGAAAGACTGTCTCAATTCCTCCTCACACACGGATATGTAAGAGGAGAGGTCGACAAGACTCTGTTCCTTCTGAAGGAAGGAAACCATACTCTGGTGGTACAGGTATATGTTGATGACATCATTTTTGGTTCCACTAATGATGTCTTGGTCAGGAAGTTTACTAAACTCATGGAGAGCGAGTTTGAGATGAGTATGGTCGGAGAGCTTAAATTCATCCTAGGACTTCAAGGGGTACAGGAAGGTGATGGCACCCGAATCCATCAGTAGAAGTACCTTCATGAGATGATTGTCAAATTTGGCATGAAGGACTCGAGCACTATGACCACTCCAATCTCTCCAAACGAGTCACTAGGGAAGGACGAAAGTTCCCCACATATAGACCAGACCCTCTACCGAGGGATGATAGGTTCACTTCTTTATCTCACTGCAAGTAGACCTGATATTATGTATAGTGTTTGTCTATGTGCACGTTTTCAGGCAGATCCCCGGGAGAACATTTGAAAGCAGTAAAGAGGATACTACGTTACCTGAAGGGTACTGATGGACCATAATTGTATGAATCATAAACACAGTTAAACCCACCAAATTAGACTCTTTGTCTATTTAACTTTTGCTTGTTAGTTCCGATATTTATCTACAGGGTATTTTGAAGTCTAGAGAGAATACAAGCTAAGGATGAGTTTTTAAGCTGAAAATGAATTACGAGTCATTCCAGGTCACGACCAAATTCTGAATTTCAAGAACCTGACGTGGAATCACTCAAAACAAGTCCAACCGAAGGGCAACCAGAGTCAGACCGGAGCTGAAAGGGAGCCGATGGCTTTTGGAATTGCCACCTTGCCCGGCGGCTAAGCTCTCCACCTCTCCCTTCATGCCACATGGGCGGCGGCTAAGGAGGAAGACACCTAAGGGCCGGCGGCTTTGAGCTTCCCCATCCCCCTCTTGACATGTGTCTTCTCCTCCTCCACATATCTTCCTCCCCTTAGCCTATAAATACCAAAGCCCTCCTCCTTGTATCATCATTCAAAAATCAACAATCATCTCATATCACATTTCACTTATCTCTCTAGATTGAGAGCACAATCATGTAATCACTTTACTTTGGAATCAAAGCTTGATCTTTAGCACTCTCAACGGTTTTTGTAAGCACTCTCTTCTTTACTTTACTGTCTTTTCAATTCAACAACTTTACTTTCCTGTCTTTACTTTCAAAATTTTTACTTTCTGTCTTTCGAAAACCTTTACTTTTTAAAGCACTTAGCTATGATGTCCTGTTCTATGGATATTCGTAGCTAAACTCTTCATTCGATTCAAGGGGTGTGCTTGTGTCATACAATGTTTTAGGCCCTACTCTTAGTGCCTCTATGTGTTCAAAACTTGTTCTATGTGCCACATATTAGGTTAGAACTTCCAAGGTTGAGTGGATGCTTGACAGTGCAAAACTCTTCCGTGGGGTTCGTGAACATACTCGGGTAAGTGGATGCTTGAAATGGCAAAGCTTATCTGAGGAGTTCGACCTCTTTAAAACACCATTTGGATTGATCGGAAATGATTGATCAAATGGATGCACAAAGGCTAGTATACCTTGAAATGGGGTGCTAGTCTAAATAGAACAAGTTCTCTATGACCTTGAAATGGGCTAGACAGTGTGGCAAGTCGAGTGCTTGAAATGGCCTTGATACACTTTTGAACACTTAGTATGATCATTAGAGGTCGATGATAAACAGACTATGATACAAGGCCCCTAAAACCGAATACTTTCCTTTAATTGTAATATCAACTGTTACTTTACTTTCAGTACCTTATCAACTGCTTACTTTCCTGCAAGACTTGTCCATCAAGCACTTTACTTTTCAGTACTAAAAACTAAAAGCAACCCCCCAACTGTTTTATTTAATTCCCCCCTTTTCGAAAGAACAATTATCACCTAATTCCCTTGGGTTCGACCCGTGCTTACCACTGACTACCAAAAATAGTTAAGTCGCGAGTATCGGAGATATAAATTTATTTTTGCAAAGAGAACATCGCACCTTAATGACACTGCGGTGGGCTCCGTCAAAATTGGCGCCGTTGCCGGGGAATTAGAGCTAACTGTTCTTTCTTTTAAACTCGCTTCTACGCAACCATGTCTCGTGAAGAAAGTCACCATGACTATCAGGATGATGACGAGGTTAATCTGTTCGATCGAAATAATGAGGCACCGCCTCAATTTCCAATTCTCGATGATCTAGAGCAACTCTTCCGAAACCAAAGAGCTCGTGAAAGGAATGCCATCCTAAGAAACCAAGGACCACCCGAAGGCCGAAATGAAGCTGGCCCAGCGCAACAACCTCCTAGACATCCACCACCCCCACAATATCGACGAGAGCCAAGACGCGAACCCGTCTTTGATGACTACTACGGGGATAACAACAACTTCCGCGAACCTACTATAGGAGAACTGTTGGCACCAGATTTCAGAAATCAGCCGTGGTGCATTTACGAAGGCCTCTGAGCTAGAAAACATCGCCATCAACACTTCAGTGGCCCACAACTTGCCAAAGTTCTCAGGAACTCATGGAGAATCAGCAACAACTCATCTCCAACGCTTACATGGCACTTGCCAAAACCTAAAACCCGATTGCGTGAACGTAGACGACTTTAAGTTAAAAGCGTTCTACTTTTCCCTCACTGACTCGGCGAACGACTGGTTCCTTTCATTGCCTTCCGAAAGCATCAGAACATGGGCTCAGATGCAGAAGAAGTTCTTAGACAAATACTACCCAGCAGGAAGAGCAATGCAAGTAAGGAGGCAACTGCAGGACATCAAGCAAGGGCCCAATGAAACCATGTACGACTACCTGGAAAAGTTCAATCGCCTGGAGAGAAGCTGCTGTACCCTTGGACTGCCCGAGAAACTCATAATCGAGTACCTCATTGATGGATTAAGGCCCTTAGACAAAATGCTTCTGGATGCCTCAGCTGGAGGATCCATGATGAATCTATCATTGAGTGGCATAAGGAATCTCATCACCGACGTTGCTGAAAATGCTCGATTTAGAGAAGAGACAACTCGGCAGGAAGAATTTTCCCGAACGAAGAATGTGGCAAAGGCTGAAACACCGATGAACTCTATGCCAGAGGAGATGAAACAAATAAAGGAAATGATGATTCAAATCCTACGAAGGCAGCCAGTTCAGATAAAGCCTTGCGAGTTTTGTAGTTCTACGGACCACAAAACTGACGCATGCCCGACACTAATAGTAGAGGAACCGGAAGAAGTGAATGCAGTGGTAGGATACCAAGGATACAACAACCACAACAGCAACGATAGAGCAGGACCAATCCGGCAGTATAATCAAGCGACCAATCCAAGCTGGCAGAATGACAACCATCCTTCGAAGGAGACACAACAAGTCGCACCGCAATTAGCTCAGTCATTCTACCAAACCGCCCCACCGGCAGTACAACCAGAACGCTCCATCAGCAGGCCAATATCAGCAGAGCATATCAAATCAATACCCGACGAGCCAATATCAGCAGAAGGGAACGAATCAATACCAATCCAGCTCAAATAATCAGCAAGGACCAAGCAAGTCGCTTGAAGACACAATGAAGGAGCTCGCAGGAAGCGTGAATGAATTGGGAACATCGCTAAACCAATTCCAGGCGAAAACTGACGGGGCAATTTCAGAATTGACCAAACAAATGTCCCAGCTCGCCACCGCAATGTTCGTGCTCACTAATGAACCAGACAGACTTCCTTCATAGACCATCCCAAACCCAAAGGCAAATGTAAGCATGGTAACAATGTCAGATATGAAGGAGGCACTAGAAGAAGCGGCACGACCCTCATTAACAACTACAGAAGCAAAGAAAGAAGAGTTCCTTGGTATGATATGGGAAGATGAATCACATGCCCAGTCACTCGGAGAACTAATAGCCATGGAAGAACTCAAAAAAGCACAAACTGCAGCCCTACTGGCAAAACAACAACGAGGACCTGCAGCTTACAAACCTACAGCCAAACACTTCAATCGTAGGTGCCGTCCTGGTTGGAATCAAGAAGAAGACCGACCCATCGATGGCAGAAAGTGGGTCACGCATAATGATAATGGACGCTATGCATTCACCGTTTGCATGACACCACCGCCAGTCACACGCTTTAACGTACCTGCATCTGGGTGGGATGACAATAAAGACTTAGACTCAGACGATCCTAGATCGGGCCTCGGAATCGAAAAAATCGGGGTTCAAGACTCATCCTACTCCATGAAAATCATTGCCTCCAAAGATCCTGCGGCCCAAAAGAACAAAAAAGAAAAAAGATTGGAGCCAATAAAGGAACAAAATGACCTGATAGCAAAAAAGAACGTCACTTGGAGTCATGAGGTACAACTGAAAATAAATAAGGACCCAGGAGCCTTTACAGTCACCTGTGTTATCGGCGAAGCCCAAATTCACCATTGCCTTATTGACCTTGGAGCTGCTGTTAATGTTTTGCCCTTCCATCTTTACTGCTCATTGGGGCTGGGTCCATTGAAGCCACCAATGATATCCCTCGAGATGGGGGACAAGTCGTGTGTCCATCCGATTGGAGTATTTGAAGATCTAATACTCAGTGTGGGAGAGCTTTTCGTTGCTGCAGACTTTTATGTAATACGAACGGAAAATGCCAGCAAAAACGACCCTCCAACAATCATATTGGGACGACCATTCCTCTACGCTACCAAAGCAAGGATAGATATGGGCAAGGGCTCATTATCGCTTGAATTCGGCGGCAAAATTGCAAATTTTTACATCGATAATAATAATGGCCGCACGGATACGAAGAAACCACCAGACATCGTAAACACATCTGATCTCAGCGCACTAGTTTCTGACCTACCAAAAGAAACCGAGAGGGTGACTAAACCAGCAGCTACGATCGAAAGAACCTCACCTTCTCAGAAGAACCAAAAGAATCGGAAGAGTTGGAAAGAAAAACCACCGAAATAAGGAAGTCCTGACCCATCCTCCCACAAAAAATCGGGGAAAGGCAAGGCAAAAATTAAAGTAGGCACTCCGCAACACTATGACCTGAGCTGCCCATGGGATCCAAACCTGTGATCCCCATGCGTCGAGCCAACGACGTTAAACAAAGGCACTGGTCGGGAGGTAACCCGACACCTGTCTTACTTTCAGTAATTTTATTTTCTGTCATTTAGTTTTTACCGTAAGTCGCTCTCATCCATTTTTTGTATAGAAGAAATGACTCCTTGTAGGAATTGGTTTTTGGAGCAAGATCAGATCAGCCAGGCAACTTCCGAGAATTACCGGGCCTGCGCTGAGAGTTCAAGGCCCCAGCCGAACTCCCTCGATTATCCAGCTCCGAGGCATATCCTTCCACGACACGACACAGAAAAAGGGAGTTCAGTTCTTCCCTTTTCCTTAATGTCATTTGCTTCTCTTGTATATATTTGCATGACTTTTGAACTAAGTCGTGCTGAAAGGCACGCCTTCGTTCAAAAGTGTGGGGTGAGAACCACTTGTGTACATAGTTAGTTAACATGCTTTTCCTTTTCCTTTTCCCTTAATATTATCTTTTTGAAAATATGAACTTAAGAATGTGAAAAAGATAGATCATAATTCATGCATTTACCTTGTGAAAATTCAATTGTTTAAAAACTTAGGATGTAACTTCTCATTTGTACCTTTGTGCTGAGATATACAGGGGATGTGGAGTTTGTTAGTTTTTATGGCATGTAGTTTGGCAAAACTTAGTATAGTTGTTCTAGCTGTTGTTCAAGACTGGAAGAGACAACTATCCTAGAACAAGTTGAAGCAGAAGAAGTGTTTCCTAAATCAGATTAGGAAACCTAGTCGACCGTTGGAAGATCAAGGCGGTTGCACATCAGTGGACAGAAGTTGGAAGTTTCCAAATTCAGATTTGGAAACTTGTCTAAGCCGACCTAGCACAACTCTGACGCAATAGTGAATTTCCTAAATCATATTTGTCGAGTCAGGTGCTTATGGATTATTGGAAATATCCTTGGAGTCGGTTGCTTGCGCTTGAAGCTATCTTAGTCGAGAAGATAATCGAAGGTTGCTTAATCTAGATTGAAGATTCGAACGGAGGATTATCTACAAGAGATATGCGCAAGAGATTAGGAAAGATTTCCTAATGATAGAGGCGGTTTAGTTTAGGAATCCTCATTGTCTTAGGGTTTCGACCGCTCTATATAAGGAGTGCTAATACTTGGTTATTAGCAGCACTCACGGAGATACAATACACGCTCATACTCATTGAAGGGAGGAGGAGGTAAACGGCGGTGAACTAATCGTAACTGGTTATTCACTACGCACGTAATCGGCTGGAGAACTAACCGTCACTGGTTACTCGAAGGCGCTCGGATCAATCTGCTTTGGTGCTCAACAGATTGATCGAAGGACGAAGCTGAAGGCTCGCACTGAAGTTCTGTTACTGCGCATTCGGGAGAAGGCGCTGATTCTCACGGAGAATCATTCTGGTGGATACGGAGCGGGAGCGAAGATCTAGGGGGGAGACCTAGATTGCAATTACTAGAGTGTCCGAGGCTCAGGTTGTTTAAGAGGGATTCTGTAAACGGTAAACCCTGTACTCGCAATACTCAATAATAGTGAATTGCTGTCCACCGGGCTAGAGAACGCCCCCCAGACGTAGGCTCGTTAACGCCGAACTGGGTAACAACTTTGCGTGTCGTTTTATTTTCGCATTACTTGTTTTAGCGCATAAGTTGTTTTAGGATTTGCTCTGGATCTCGACCAGAACAACATCCCATCTACCAGGGGAAGATTTCAGAGTTGATATAAACTGCCCTAGAGAGGCTTGGCAAGCAATCGAAGGACTGAATTTCACTATATGGTTTACAAAGTCAGTGGAGGCTGCACTTCGGGTTTCAGTTGAGTCAGAGTCATCTCCGCCGTGCAGCGTTTATGCAAGAGGCGGGACGGGAATCAAACCGTCCTATCTCTAGTCAGAGTAGCCGGGAAAACAAATGAGCGACCCTCATTTTGACCCGCGCGAAAAGGCGAGGATGAGAAAGAGCGGGGAGGTATTTCCATATGCTCGCGGGCGATGATTGGACCTCCCAAAAAGGTTGAGAAAATGGACTAGCAAGTCACAAAGATGCAAAAGCTCGAAGAAGATAATCAAAGGCCAAAGTTGTGAAGGTTTTAACCGAAACAAAAGTGAAGAAACTCCAACTGAATATCAAAGGCCAAAGGCCATAGGCCGATTCACTATAGAAGTTGTCCCTCACCAAAAAGAAATCAAAATGCTCAACTCGGTGAAACCCGAATCAAATCACGTGCCAGAGAAAGCTACAAGTTAAACCATATAGTGCGAGTCGGTCCCGAGAATGCAGTCCAGGAGCCTGAAAAGGGCTATCTCCCGAAACATCCGAATTAATTTGCATCTCAGCTCGAAGGTACAAGTATCAAGTTACTTCTATGGTACAGAGAACATCGCACCTTAACGACAGTGCGGTGGGCTCCGTCAGGTACCGATACCCTTTGCCTATGGTATCCCAGGAATGCTGACCTCCGACTAGTGGGATACACCAACGCTGATTTTGCAGGTAATAAGGTAGACCAAAAATCTACATCTGGCATGGCCCAATTCTTTGGATCATGCCTGGTGTCATGGGCCTCAAAGAAGCAGATATTCGTCGCTCTCTCGACATCAGAAGCCCAATACATTGCAGCTGTAGCATGTTGTGCGCAACTTCTATGGCTAAAGCAGTAGCTAAGTGATTACGGTATTATATTTTAGTCTGTTCCCATTCTTTGTGATAATACTAGTGTTATAAACATCTCTAAGAATCCTGTGCAGCACTCTAGGACAAAACACATTGAGATAAAACATCACTTCCTACGTGACTGTGTGGAAAAGGGAGTGGTGAGTGTAGAGTATTGCAGAACAGAAGAACAGGTTGCTGACATATTCACCAAGGCACTCAACAGGGAACCCTTTGAGAGGCTTCGCATGGAGCTAGAAATGACTTCCCTCAACTGAGTACGTGTCCCCCGTGAGGCCCCCAATGATTGGTGAGAAATATTTGACATGTGTTTAAGTGCATGACTATGTGAAGTTGTTGTCTTGGTCTTATTCAGTTTCACCCAGGAATATACTTGTGAACATAAACTGTATAAGTTGATTGATTGTGTGACTTATTGTACACTAACATACAGATGAAAAAGCTTTTGTTTTCTGCCCAAAAGAACCTTCCGGATGTTTTGATCCCACATTAAAAGCTCATATGATGGAAGGTATCTACAGCCGTCCCTAGCCTACCCGTGGGGAAACACTCCTATGAGCCCTTTGTTACTTTCCACATACTTGAGGATATCCCACGAGGTACCATCACTTTTCTTATCATCTATAATGTTATCTGCTTTTGTGTGTGATGCATTATTTCATACCACTCGGGTAACCCTACCGCATCACACCGCCCCTTGCAAGACCACGGTAATTTGCGAAGGAAATATGTATAGTGGGAAAGGGACGTGGGATTACGTGATTGGATAACTGTACAGAGGAGGTCATTGATGATAGAATGATTTGACGAAGTACTACATGAAACATTGGCACTATGTAATAAGACATGTGCATTACTTGAAGGATGAGTAAGATGGCATTAATATTACGGATCTCCATCTAGTGCGTTGAATCAATGCGAGAGATCGCAATATCAGATTTCGTTGCTCTATATATACCTGATAAGAAATGTTACGGGATGGACAAAAGTGCACTGCATCTTGCTAAACAAGCTCGGCAAAAGTCAGCAGCTTAACAAGCACACAACAGTAACACAACATGAGGATCATGATGACCCTTTTCAGGTATACCCTCTCCAGTAACCAAAAAAAGAAGGAAGGATGTAGTGTACACTCGAAGAGAACAAAGATGCAGTGGTATGAAGATTATTAAGGAAGGATAGATTAGATCCTCAGTGGAGAAACCTCTAGGAGGGATTCAACACGGAGTATTATGGTGCTCACTAGAAGGGTGCACCTCAAAGGGGTGATAAGTTGGCTGATATTCAGAAGGAGATGATCCAACTCATATACATGGTCCGGATGACCACTCTAACCTACGTTCGTGGCCTACATCGTCACTCCCAAGTCCCATACCACTGCTGTAGACGCACTGAGTAACGTTTTTGTGGTCAGCCCCTTTTTCGCTCCCTAGCTCATCAATCCCATTTCTTGGTACTATTTTTGGCGCTTCTTCATCCCTAATGTTTCGTGTTTGTCTGTCATGCTCTTAGTTTAGTGATTGTAGTGTTTTGTTTCGGTTTGCTCTTATGGTTTAATGAATTTTCCGATTCAATGTTATGCATACTAGTGCACTGACTACACTTGTCGAGATTTTTGATGATGCCAAAAGGGGGAAGACGACGACATGCTCGCTCTGAGGGGGAACATTACCTCAGCAATATGCATTGCTGATCTGAGGGGGAACTTTGTATGCCAAAGGTAATATAAAGTGAACTGTGATCCTGTTGCTGTTTGGGAGTTTGAAATCTCCCTCATCAAAGATTTATTAACTTACAATATTGAAATAATGTGTTCCTATATTGGATTAGGTTGGGGAGTTTGAAATCTCCCTCATCAAACAATCATTAGCTTAAAATCTGTGTAGAGGTTAATATATACATGTGTGTCATGCTAATATTTATCTCTCGTGAAGAGGAAGTTTGTCATCATCAAAAAGGGGGAAATTGTTGGAGTCTGTGAACTCCACCAGTTTTGATATAACAAACATCCTGCGGATGTGTTACTTGAGCGTGCAGGTTAATGTGCATGTACTCTGGAAGTAACGTTCCCTCAGTATGTGACTGCAGGGAGAAAATATCGTCAGGATATTCTGGAAGATCTTTTCAGTTCCCAAAAGATCTCGAGATCCAGCTGGAAAGCGTGTGGATGACGAAGGAAAGATCCGATCAAATATATCGCCAAATTAGGAAAGTGCCTAAAAGGGAAAGATTAAGATTTGGACGAGTTAATTGATTGAAGATCTTTGGTGCTCTCTTTAGGAAACTAAATCAGTGCACACCAATTTGAATATTTTGGGATATTCCGGTTGTTGATTTGGAAAGATTATTATGGGATAATCTTGACAAATATTCTAGGGTTTCCCGAGAGAACAAACAGACTATATACTGGATGGCACAGCCTCCCTTGAAGCTGTTCGTTCTGGAGACTTCTGGCGTTGAAGGTTCTAATCGAGTAACAATTGCAGATTGCTGATTGAAGGTTAGCAGACTGACTGCATACCTGTGAGGGAACGAACGGAGCAATCTGAGCCAGACAGAGATAGCGACTTGTTGCGCGGTGAATACATGCACAAGGGTCTAGAAGAACCAGCTCACCAGATGAAATATTTGCAGCATCTAAAAAATTGAAAGGAACTATTCTAGAACTGTTCTTTATATTGATAGAAGAGTAGGGTACCCAAACTCTAATGTAACTACTGCCTATTGCAAATGGGGTACACTTACACATTGTTGTCGGATTTGTGTAACCAAATGCTTTGTACTATCACTACACCATTTTGCAGATTAGGATATAGTTTTTTCCTGTCGCGTAATGCCCTATATTTGTCGCATATTGTTTATGCGACTATATGCGCGTCGTGTAAAATTAGTCGCGAAAGCCTAGTAGCGTAATGTCGTGCGACATTTTTAAAATCACACTTGTCGCATAAAGTTGAAGTCTTATGTGACGTTAGCTATATTTGTCCCATAAAAATGATATGATAATGTTATATTTAATTATATAACTGTCGCATAAAACTTATTTCGTTATGTATTTCAACAATTAAATAATCTTAATAATATTTTCATTTAAATTCGAAATTACATAAACATCATAATGCAGATTGTCATCGGACAAAGCTCTACAGAACAAAAAAAAGGTCCTGACTAATAATAAAAAAAGTCCGACGCCAACTCCGACTCCGACAAAGCTCTCTACAAGAGTGCCTTTTAAGCACAAGGCTTACTGACTGACCAAGGCAGCGGCCTAAATATTCTCCTTCCTCAGGAATGTCACCGCTCACCACGAATAGACATCATGGAGCCTCGTCTGGATCCAGCACATATACCTTCCTGATGCTAATAGATTCTTCCATATCCTTCCTCCTTTTACCGTCAGGGCCTTCTTTTACATCCTTCCATACTGGTTGTCTGCCATGAAATCAATGGACTATGCAGATTGCACTACTACAAAACAGCCTTTATGCATCGATTTTTTTTGATATTATGCATCGGTTTTGGTTCCATTGCATAATGAAGCGTTGCATAATGTCCGAACATTATGCATCGGTTCAGTAAAAACCGTTGCATAATGTATGACTTTATGCATCAGTTTTTGAAGAACCGATGCATAAAGTGTGACATTATTGACGGATGCTTGTCGTCAGAGCAAATGTACAAATAAATTTATAAGTCCGCTACTCGCGACTTAACTACTGGGTAGCAAGTGGTAAGTAGGGGTCGAACCCAAGGGAGTCAGTGTGGATTAATTGTTCTTTAATGAAGCTTATGCAGAATTTAAATGCGATTGGGTTTGAGTTTGAGTGTGTTTTGAGAACTGAAAGTAAATTACAGCAGTTGATAATAGATTATAAGGAAATGATTCGGTTTTAGGGGCCTTGTATTATAATTGTTTATCATCGACCGCTAATGATCATACCAAGTGTTCAAAGATGAATTGAGGCTATTTCTAGCGCAAGACATGATCATGCTAAGTATTCAAAGATGACTCGAGGCTATTTCTAGCGCAAGACTTGCAACACCATTTAAAACACTTGTTCTATTTAGACTAATTCCTCCTTTCAAAGTATCTTAGCCTTATGTGCATCCATTTGAATTCTTTGGTCCAGTTTCCAAATGGTTTAAGATAAGCCGAACTCCTCAGATAAGTTTTGCTTGTTACAGCTTCCACTTACCGAGTATGTTCACGAATTCCCACGGAAGAGCTTTGCTTGTTACAGCTTCCACTCAACCTTGGAAATTCTGACTATATATGGCACATAGCACAAGTTTTGAATACAAAGGTGTACTAAGAGTAAGATCTAAAACATTTATAATACAAGTATACCCCTGCGACCGAGTACAAGCTTTTAGCTACTTGTATTCATGTCAAGGAATACAAGCAACTATTGTCTTGAACAAGGGTACCGAATAATAAAATAACTTTACAGTAAAAACAAATAATACTGAAAGTAATTTTATACCTTACAATAAGCGGAGGAGAGGAGCTCCTAGACAAGATCCAAGCGCCAAAAGTAGCTCCAAAATGAAGAACAATATATATTGAAAGTGAAGAGAAGAGGGTTAAGCCCTCTATCTCTCTAAAACATTTATGATTTGTGGTGGTGATGATAGCTGGGTATGGCTTTGGCAGCATGTCGGTGGTATTCTGGACTTCTTCCATTGCTGACACTTCCTCGTTACTCCCAACACTTTCTATATCCCAGTCTTCTGATGGCTCGGGAGTTTCTTCTGATGGCTCGGGAGTCTCTTCTCTTTCTGTCTACATTTCTCCATCAGCCTCGGGTATTCGTTTTGTGGCTGCGGCCAGGTCATTTATGAGGTACCACATGTCTGCTATGGAATAGTTCCTAGCTGATCTCCTCATTGCCTCGTTAATCCTTGCTAGATCAGCGGCCTTCATCCCACGAAGAAATTTTTGAAGCAGAATTTTCTTCGTGAATCCATGGTGCGGGCAGTTTGAGACGATGGTGTCAAAGCTCGTGTAGTATTCGTCCAAAGTCTCATCCCGAGATTGTTGCAGGCACATGATCTTCTCACGGGTTTGTTGTCGTAAGGATGGAGGGGAGAATTCTTTTAGGAATGGAACGCAGAGGTCCACGAAATGTACTGCACTGCTAGCGGTTGACGTGTAATACCAGATTGTTGCGAAATCAGTTAGAGAGAATTTGAAGCATTTAAGCTTAAATTCCTCTAACATTTCATTTGCAGGTTTAATGAGGTTGCAGACGTGGTGAAAGTTTCGGCAGTGTTGTACTGGGTCTTCTCCATCCGTACCTCCGAACAGTGGCAGATGTCGTGTTGTCCATGCATATGAAGGGGGTTGCGTCATGAGGACATGGGAGGGAAAGAACAACTAATCCGTTGGCTAGTTCCCCGGCAACGGCGCCAATTTGACGGAGCCCACTGCACTGTCGTTAAGGTGCAATGTTCTCTGTACAAATAAATTTATATTTTCCGCTACTCGTGACTACACTACTGGGTAGTAAGTGATAAGTAGGGGTCGAACCTAAGGGAATTAGAGGGATAGTCGTTCTTTGGGGGATTTGTACAGCGAGGGAGCGTGTTTTAAGTGGATTGAGATTTTAGCGCGATTAACTAAGCTACTGTTTTTGGTTTTTTTGGTTTTGAGTGCGGAAAAGTAAATTACAGAAAATAAATACTGAAAATAAAGGAGTTAAGGGAAGAAGACTTACAGTGGGTGATGCGTGATTGCGATTCCTCCGGTAGATGAGTGGTTGATGGTTGTAGTTGATCGAGCAGTTTATAAAAGTAAGTACAGGGGGGTTTTTGTAATTCAAGGGAAAGTATTCGGTTTCAGGTGCCTTGTATTATAACATGTTTATTAATAATCGCTAGTAACTTTTATAAGTATTCAAAGATGAATCGAGGCCCTTTCGTAGCGCAAGACTTGCAACATCGTTTAAAGCAACACTTGTTCTACTTCAGACTAATTCCTCCTTTCGAAGTATCTTAGCCTTTTGTGCATCCATTTGAAGTCTTTGGTCCAGTTTCCAAATGGTTTTTTAAGATAAGTCGAACTCCTCGATAAGTTTTGCTTGTTACAGCTTCCACTTACCGAGTATGATCACGAATTCCCACGGAAGAGCTTGCCCATTTGGTCCCTTTGGTCCAGTTACAAATGGTTCACTCAACCTTGGAAACTCTGACTATAAATGGCACATAGAACAAGTTTTGAATACAGAGAAATGAAACTAAAAGAAATTAAAACATTATATAATACAAGAAAGTACCTTCAACCGAATGAGGAGTTTAGCTACGACTGTCCATGGAAAAGGACATCATAACTAAATACTCAGGGGTTTTTGAAAACAGTAAGAGGGAAAGGGGTGGAATACTCAAGAACCAACAGGAGTATTCCCAATTTCCTATTGAATACTCAAGAACCAACAGGAGTATTCTCTACAGTATTATAATACTCAAGAACCGGCAGGAGTATTATAATTTCAAAGCGTATAATACTCAAGAACAAACAGGAGTATTATTTCCAAAACCAAACTTACAAAGTAACCAAATGTTTTAGAGAGATAAGTTACAAATTTTGTGGATGTTGAAATGAGGAGTAGGAGCTCTCCTTTTATAGCCATGGAGGAGGAGAATGGGTGGTGGAGATGGGGGGCAAGTGTTTTTCATCCAAGGGAGGAGAAAGGAGGAGGTGACATGTGGAGGAGCCAAAAGCCGCCGGTTGGGGGAGGAGAAGCCACCGATTGGCCGGTCGTCCAAGGAGGAGAAGGGTGGCTTTGGCCACCTCCAAGCAAGGTGGCCGGTCATCTTGGTCCATGGGTGCATTTTGACAGTTTTGTGCAGTCTTTTCACAATACTATCAATCCAATTTCGCTCCGTCTGACTCTGATTGTTCCTCGGTTGAATTTAATTTGAGTAATTCCTACGTCAGGATCTTGATATTTCTTCGTTCAGCGTCTGATCTTGACCTTGGATTGACTCTTATCATCTTTTCAGCGTAAAATCCTCTCCTTAGCGTGTTTTCTCTCTAAGCGCCAAAATACCCTGTAGAAATAAATCAGGACTAATAAGCAGAAGTTAAATAGACCAACAGTCTAATTTGGTGGGTTTTACTGTGTTTTTGATTCGTATAATTTTAGTCCATCAATTATGCATCAGTTTTTCAAGAACTGATGCATAAAGTGTGACATTATGCATCCGTTTTTTTAGAACTGATGCATAATGTTTGAATTTTTTTTAGCACATTTAGTCTCTAATAGATCAAATCCATCTTCAATTTCATACATAAATTTTATATCCAATCTTAAAATACTTTTTATTCAACCAAAACACAACATTTTATACATAATGTCACTTTCATTGTACAAAACATTTATCGATTCAACAAGTTTCATGTCTTAATTTTAGTAATGGATAGCCAATACTAATCTATTTACCGAAAATATTTTTCTACATCTGTTTCCCTGCTCCAACTCTTGTGTATCCTATCTCTGGTCTTTTGCTTTCTTCCCTTTCATCCTGCATCGAATCGGAGATGACCAATAAATACTGGGTTCACAAAAGGCATAAATCATACCTTTTTTTTTTGATAGTATAAATCATACCTAATATTGATACCTAATATAAATCATACCTAATATTGATACATCGGTTATGAAACCAAATTTTTTTCTCGAAATGAATTGAAATGATGTAGCCTGTAGGTAGAGAATGTCAACCCAGTTCAGTTAAAAAGGTAGCAGCAGCACAACTTATCAATTTCTGACTACAGTAAACTCTATGGAAGGCACCAAATAAAAATCTAACTAAACCAACCTCATTAGATACATCAAATACCCCATCCTGTATCTTTTTGTAGATAGTAGCAGCTGTTTTTATAAAAGCCTGCAAGAAAAGATACGATCAGAATGATACAGAAAATGTGTCAAACTGTACTGCAAAAACTAAGGATTATGATCACCTCTTATACATTCTGAGCCGTCTTTGCAGATGCCTCCATAAAAATCAAATCATTTTCCTTGGCAAATTGTTCCCCTTCCTCAGTACTCACTGCCCTTCTGTGAGCGAGGTCCGACTTATTACCAATGAGCATAATGCTCATATTAGCAGAGACGGCCCCAGGGGGTCCCCTGGGTCCCGGGAACCGTCTCAATTACTATATTTCATTAAGCATCCATCTTTGATTACTATGTTTGTGAGCTCAGTCTTTGAATTTCATTTTGGAGTAAACAGAAAAGTTATAGATTATTCAATTATCTTTCTAACCATATAAGGAACATCTTAAACGGACAGTGGATGACGCCTCTATGAGCTTCCGAAGGTTAGCTCGGACTCCCTCGATTTCGGCTAATTTCGATCGATCATCCATCTTTGTTCACTGTTTTTATCAGCTTAACCGCCAAATTTCATCTTTAAATAAACATGAAAGTTGTAGAGCATTCAATTAGATTTTTAGACATATATGGATCATCTTTAACGGACATCGGATGAAGCGTCTATGAGCTTTAGAAGATTGGTTCGGACCCCCTCAATTTCGTCAAAATGCAATTAATCATCTATCTTTGGTGGTTGTTTTTATCGACTTAACCTCTAAATTTCATCTTAAGTAAAACATGAAAGTTATAGAATATTCAATTAGCTTTCGATCCATATGTGTGGATCATCTTCAATGGATACCGGATGACACCTTTATGAGCTTCTGAAGGTTGGTTGATCATTAGCGGACTTTATTGTTCTCGTTGTTCGAAAAAAAAATTCGCCGGCTCTTTAGCTGACTTTTTTTTGTCGAATCCGACTTATATCCTTGTTGTTCGAAAAAAAAAATTTAGGACCCCCCTCCGATGAAGCTCTGAAACCGTCACGGCATATTAGCATTAGCATGCTGCCTTGCATCCTCTGGCCAACTTGCCAGGCGATTGAATGTATCCCTCCCGGAAGGTATTACGATGTCATTAAATAGCAACCAAAAGCCTTGGAAAATTAACTTATGGACTATCCCATAAATAAATAGAAATTAGTAACTCACAACTGTTTTTGTCTGCCATTGGTATAGTGAAATTAACTGAGTGAAATGTTTTTGTCGGCCATTGACATAGTACTTATTGAGGCCGTCTCCACACTCACATGCCAAGTGAAATGCAAGTAACCTTATGCATTGAGTGAAACATGTAAATTAGTTGACAATACCAATACAGAAGCCTTTAGGAATTGATTCACATGTCAAATCTGACCTATTAATAATTTCCTACATATTTCTTTGGCAACAAGCAATAATGAACACTCTGAGAAGCATTTGCATACTGCAACACTGTCAAATTCCATTTACGTAGACGTTATTCATACACCTCATAATACATAAAAGAAGAGCACAATCAGAGAAAAGAAACAAATTCCATAAATCCTATCTGCTCCACATCATCATCACAATGAACATCCGAATAAATAAAACAAAAACAAATCGAAATCGAAGTAAAACTACAGCGTGTATTTAAAAATACTCAGCAGCCTTGAGACGAAGCAATGGCGACGCCAGATCTACAGATTACCGGATGAAATCGAAATCGAGCCTGAGCGCTGTGAGAGATCGGTTTAGTGTTGTAAGACAACCACGATGACGACAAAAAGAGAAATCGCGAACGAACGGAGCGACAAAAAGATTAAACCTGATCCCCAGCATCTCCAATCCCTCCGCCATGACTGCGCTCGTCAACTCCTTCCTCTTATCTCTATCACACTCTATTGGACTCCTCGTCCACTCGACCGTCACCAGTCTAGTAGCAGGCGAAGTGTTGCAGTCGCCAGCGGAACTCGATCTCGTCGGCGTAGATAGGAGAGACGGAGGAGAGAACGAAAGTAGGAAGACCTAAATAAAGTTTAAGTATTTAATTTCGACAATATGCATCGGTTAATTGAAAACCGATGCATAAGCTCTTTTTCAAACCGATGCATAAGGCCTGTTCTGTAGTAGTGTTGTCATCGGAATCATTACCGGTGAGTTCAGATGCGTCACCACCCCGAGAGGTTCTGGTGGAGGTTTGTGCCTGGGTTGCGGTGTTGGTAGGGTTGAAAAGCCAACCAACACCGTGGGTTGAGAAATAGCTGGTAGGATAAATTGCAAATAGCTTGCAGACATGTGTTTCACAGATCTGTTTTCAACACTTAAACAAATTTGAGATTTGGAAAACATATTTTAAAATTTCAAAATCCCCCCTCTGAAAATATATTTCCCCCCAAAATGAAATTGTCTTATGCGACATTAAAAATTTATGTTTGTCGCAAAAGGTAGATCGCCCTCTTTAATGCCAAGTCAATCTCAAACTTAAAGGGGTGTGTCAAACTTAGAGTATGCTTTTCACATGAAGATTTGACAAAAATCAGTCCCTTCAAGAGCTGTAGAGGATGTGTATTCCGACAAATGGAGTCTTGCTAGTTCGATTTTAGAAGAATTAAGGTAGGTGAGAAGAAACTCGAATTGAAAGCAGGGGTTCCGTACGGTGTACTTTGGATCAGTTCTGTTCTGCATTTAATTTTTGTCTTTTTACGCGACATATATTGGATACCAACGTCGCTTAAAGGTAAAACGGTAGGTCGCCTTTCTTTAATGGTGAATCATTTTCAAACTTGAAGGCGTGTCATGCCAGCTATATGGATGGCTTCATCTAATTGCCATGTTAACGTGACATAATTAAATTTGTCGCTAGAAATCAGTCGCATAAAACATGTAATGTGACATTTCAGGTGTGTCGCTTAAACAAATGTTGCATAAATTCTATAACGTGACATAAATAACGTGTCGCGTAAAATGATGTCGGGTAAAACTCTTTATTTGACACATTTATTGTGTCACTTAAACTTTTATCGCATATTAATCTTATTGCGACAAATATATCAAAACGTAGTCCTATAAATCATTATATGCAGGGCCGGCCCTCATGTAGAACTTAGGTTGGACAAAGCCAAGGGGTCATCTGCTATAAGGGGCCCATTTTTTTAAAATTTTGTTATATATAAATATATGTTATTTGCTTACTTTGAATAAATAAATAAAAATTGATAAACAACCATACAATACTGATAATCTAGTTGTTGGGCTGAAAATAAAAGCCCAAATTTTACTGCAAATTAAAAAGTAGTAAAAAAACATATATAACGAGTCTAGTTTTTTTTATAAGTAATAAATACAAATAATTTTTATTTTATTAGGGCCCATATTTTTTTGTCCATGGGCCCTCAAAATTTCAGGACCGGCCCTGATTATATGCGATAAAGCTTTTGCAACAATGTTCAAAATTTGTCGCGTAGGATGTAAAATGGTGTAGTGTATAATTTCCGAGAGATAGAAATTAAATTAGTAGTGTCAGATGCAAAAATAAAAGGATATCCAATGATTGGATATAATTATATCACTATATTAGTGCAAATAAGTCATCAAATTCAGACTCAAAACGAAGCCTGAAGAAACCAAAGTTTGGACTCTTGTCTACACCCCTAACTACTAGCTTACAATGGACTTCACAAGATATAGATAAGAGCAGGGAGGATGAACAACACTTGTAACCTTACGACGTATAAGCCTGCAGAAGCATACCATTGGCACCCTAATGGTTGGGGGCACATACTTTGTCAAATTAAGGAGTTGTCGTGTTCAAAGTTGCGCAGAAGCAAGATAACAGAAAATGTTATATGTAAAGCAAAATAGAGACACTGAGCAATGAAGGATTAGTGGACTTGGGACTCTATAGGTGATCTGTACGCACAAGAAAGAAGTACATTATGCAATGATGGGTTTGTTCATGTTGTAGATGTTCGGAGGATAGTAACTCGAGGAACTTTAAATGTTTGTTCTTAGACAAAACCTCAAGGGTATCAACGGCCAAGTGAACAGTGTAATATTTGCACTTCAAATTTATGTGATCGAAAACAAAATATTTAGTCAAAAAACAATTTATAAATCGGTAAGTATCGAATCGTCCAAGGAGTAAGTCTAAAATTATGAGCACTATTCAATTGTGTTCCGATTTATCTATTCTAATCGCGAGAGGTTTGGTTGGTGAAGTTACTAAAACAAATATATATAAACAATCTAAGGAATCTAGAGAAAATGTCACTAACAAGCCTAAAGGTGTACTCTAGGAAACTACTTCACTCATATGTGTTTTTAGACTCCAAGAGTTCAATTTATACAAAATACTTGTTCTTCATGATTAGATTAAAGCCCGTATATCTATCAAGTCGAATTCCATATTTTGCCCTATTTTGCCCGAAACTCCATATTTTGCTCCGAAAGATACTTGTTCTTCATGATTAGATTAAATGTCACTAACAAGGCTAAAGATCTGCCCTATTTTGCCCGAAACTCCATATTTTGCTCCGAAACTTCAATTTTTTGCCGAAACTTGATCTTTGAGGCTCTCACCGAGGTGGAATGAAATTTTGCACCTACAAGGCCAAGAAGAGGATTAAATGGCAACAAAAATGTCGAAGAACGAACCAAAACTCTTAATAAATTGAGAGATAAATAAGTCGAGAATTTGACTCATCATCAAGGTCCTTAACGAATGGCAAAATAAAAGTATAAGAAAACAAGGAAAAATTGGACGTTTGTTCTAGGACAAAAATAAATCTTAGGGCATCAGAGGTCATTTACAAATGATTAAGACAAAGGCCAACGAGATGTAGGAACTGGAAGGAAGTTGGATGTCCTCAGATGACATCAGGTATCCTATATCGGTCCGATTTCTCGAATCTAAAAATAAAAGAGCAAAAACTAAGAACTCACCTTTTTATATAATTATATCTAGTGCTTCTTAGAAGGTCCTCCAAATGTTCTTCCAGCTCTGCAAGTTCTGTTATGTTGAGCGGGTTGTCAGTATTGGCGTCGAGGGTCAAGGCTCCTGGAAAAGCAAGCCCAGGTTAGTTTGCCACTGTGGTAAGCGCTCAAACAACTATTTCAAGCTCTGCATGCCTGTGGATTAATGGTAGAGGATCGATGCTGCTACAGAGACCACAATCTTTCTACATGGTATTTCTGTTGGATAAAAAAACACAGTGAATTTCACCAAAGTATCCATTGACAAGTTTACATTTGTGCATTGAATTACCTCTAAAAAGAATGCCAAGGTTTTCAACACAAATTAAGAATAATCACTATCTTGATCAGGAGCAATATTTCTGTTCATGAACAGGCGAACAGCTGCATCTATAAACCTTATCCAATAAGTGCTAGTTATTTTGGCTAATCCCTAGTTGTTTCTAATTTCTTCGTGTAATTTCTTCCCCGTGATGAATAGTACGAGTCTCAATTTGGCAAGTATGATAAAGAATTGCAAGGCAGAGAAGTAATGGATCCTACCTCGATTTTGAGGATTTGTTTTCTTGCTGCATCTTCAGCTTCGAAATGGCCATGGTGATGTTTAAAAATCCTCTTCAAAGTGCACGCAAATGAATGCATGAGGAGAGCTTTGATATATATGTGATCATCTATTAAACAAGCCCATGGAGTTCTTATCTTGCCAACAACAGTCAGAGTCGTCTGGTAAATAGACAAATTACCCCACTATACACTGATCATCACTTGTCATTTCCAGTAGTTACTGATGGGACTACAACTAGCAATGAGGAAACGTAAGTAGAGTTCATATTTTTCTGGCAGATAGCCAAAAGAACTGGGGTTCGGCATATTTGCCCCAGGTGGCCCTCAGTATAGCAAATTCACTTGGCCAAAGTAAGGTTCAGAGATCATGAAGAAGTAAAATGCAGGACTATAGAGTCGCCAAAGGCACTCAAGGATCACTAAAAGATGATAGTTCCAGGATATTTCATGTCTAATATCTATGTAGGCAGGACTGATCACATACAAAACACCAACATACCTGAAAAATGAAAACTTATCTCATTTACTGAATTTAAACAGGAAATTAATGACTAAGAGACACTAAGAGGTACGCTGGTAACTAAAATCTCTGCTCATCAACATTGAGAGAGTGCGTAAAACACATGAACTATCAACCAAGCATCAGCACAAGCATTTACAATTTACAAACCCACTAATCCAGCATGAAAATAGCATAACCTTAAAACTGTAAAATAGCTAGGATTAAGTTTAACAGAGGCTTACCTAGATCTGCTGGAATACTCATACATCTTCCCTTTGCGGGAGATAATGAAGAGAGCAACATCCACGTCACAAAGCACAGAAAGCTCCTGCGCCTTCTTCATAAACCCGCTCCTCTGCTTCGAGAACGTTACTTGACGACTGTTCTTATCCTCGATCCCGGTTAACCTCCACTTTTCCTCTACCCATGTTTCTTCCCTTCAACAAAACCCTAACTCAAACCACCGAGCCCTAACTCGTTCCAGAAACTTCGGATTCCAACTCGAAAAAAGTTAAATCAAACAAAAATCATATTCCTCCGAATCGATATAAAGCCGCCGACCGCCCACCATCTGACTGATCCACTAATTCACTACTGCAAAGTGCTTATCACACCAAGCTCGACACGTATGCTTTCTCCCTCTCCGTGGGACCTCCACGCCGCTGTCGCGACTCGCCATTTCCGCCGCCCGAATCGCCGGTTGCAAAATCGAACCAGCTAAAAATTAAAGAAAAATAGTTTGAGTGAACTGGGCCGAGGTTTTGTGTGAATTAGGGCAGGCTTGGCCCAGGTAGGAGGTCGGCTTCGTCTTGGTGAATCTGGATGACAGTGAGAAGCGGAAGCCCTTAGTTGCAGAAACAGAAAGTGGTCGGATCGGAGTTAGTAACGATGGCTTTGACGAATTTTGTACTGACGGTGGCCGGCTTGAGCGCCGTCTTGATGCTGACGAGGAGCGATGTGAAGCATTCGGCTGCGATTTTTAGGCGTAACGTAAAGCAGATTAGGAACTGGCTTGAGGAGGAATCGGCTTCTGCTGCCAAGTATGTTCTCCTGTTCTTATTACTTAATGTTGATCTTG
This sequence comes from Rhodiola kirilowii, assembly GCA_033675215.1. Taxonomy (NCBI): domain Eukaryota; kingdom Viridiplantae; phylum Streptophyta; class Magnoliopsida; order Saxifragales; family Crassulaceae; genus Rhodiola; species Rhodiola kirilowii. Next base: position 53,428,050 of record CM066201.1, read on the forward strand.
ACGTTTCGGTAGGTTGAATTATTTTGAATTTAAATTATTAGATCACATGAAAGTTCATGAAAAGTTTTTATAGTGATGGAAAGAAATTTAGAGGAAAATTTGTTTCATGTTAGGTTTGCCCTGTAAAATGCAAACAAAACAAAATGATCCAATAAACAAATTTCCATGAAAATGAATTTCTCATTTATTTTCCAGTTCATTTTATTTTTACCACATTTTTTCATGATCGAAACGGAGGGGCAGTGGTTTGTGCTAAATGTTCAAGAGTTGTTGCTATATTAGTGATGCGAGGTCAGCAGCTAAATTGCTCAAGGCATATGCAACGGTTACATCTTCGGGGAGGATTTGGGGTCGTTCTCGGCGACATCCTCGTGCAGCGGTAATGCTCGACGAGGTCGTATGCTAGGCGAGAATTTCTGAACGAGATCGTCCTTCGAGAAATGCTCGACGAGATCGGCTGAGCGGACGATCTCCGCGAGTGAACCTCGCGCGTGAGTCGCGTGATTCGAACGAAATTGAAAATTCAAAACTCGATGACTCACTTCGTCGATGATTTTCGACATCAATTGAACAATTAAGAACCTTAAGAAACGTTGGAACGAACGATAGCTGATTTGAGGAGATGATGAACAGTAACGGGGAAGTTGCCGCGCGTTACGCCTAAACATTATAGCCGCGTTATGTATTGACATTAAGACTAATGTATGAAGTGGGCGCGGCGGCGATTAACGTTGAAGCCTGACGCAGAAGTAAGGTCCCGTGACACTCCTGGTTGTCACGAGATATCAGTGGTGTCACGGGACTTGGCCGTGAATGTGCAAAGTTGAGGAGCCCGTGATAGCCCGTGACACACCCTCTGTCACGGGACCAACTTCACAAGTTACAGAAATTGGCGCTAACTTACAGAATTTGATGAAAGCCTAGTGTTTTTTGGGTGGAAATAGCGTTCTGAGCAAGACTCATTGCTTTGCCATGAGCTCGGCGTTTTTAGGGCAAATTTCTTCATCTGGAGGGTTAAATTCGCATTTCGGTATCTCTGTGAGATCAACGATTATTGCCTCAAATTCTCGGTATTCTGCGGAATCAACGAGGTTTTGGTTTACAGTTCCTTGCATTAACCACGCATGCTGCATCACAATTGAATGTCCGCTTCCATGACTTCGATTGATTTGCAAGGTTTAGAGAAACTGTGAATATTTTCGAATTCCGATTACATTTGTCATTGTTATTTTAATGGAGTTAAGAATTTTGTACATCAATGCTCTTATTGATAAATAATTCATGTTTGATCAAATTGGTGGGAATTTTTTTTCAAAAAATAATAATTTTTTATTCAGGAATAGTAATAGGAAGTTCTCCGCAAGATGTCATTGCTGCACAGAATATGCAGAAATACTATTACTGTTCACTGAATAGTAATAGAAATTGCTCTGTGAGGAAGTTCTCAAGGAGATAATATGCTCCAACGGGTGCAGACGCCCAATGCTTCTAAGTTTTCGCAGTGTTCTAAAAATCCCCGTCTAGACCCGTCTAGGTTCCGCCTAGGCCTCGAAATTTATGAATCCGCCCGATTAATTGATCCGTCTAGTCATCGCCGTCTAGATCCGCCTAGTCCCCGCCTAGACCCCGCCTAGTTGTCGCCTAGACCCGCCTAGTCGCCCTCTAAATCCGCATAAGCTTAACCAGATGACCAACTTTTTGATCAAAATGAAAAATTTTCTTTATTTTACATAATTTACATATGTTTGTATATCATTTTAATATTTGATAAACTATTAAAATATCTTTATTATCGGATTGCTTTTTATAAATATTAAAATACAATAAAATATATACCATAATAATATTTATATGATTATTAATTATTAAAAATATTAAAAATTACAAAATTACAAAATTATAAAATCGATTAATCCCCGCCTAGGCCCCGATTAATCTCCGATTAATCCTCAAGGACCCTTCCCGCCCGACTAACGCCTAGCGATTTTTACAACCTTTGGTTTTCGTTTTCGTGTTATGCACTTTCGAAAAGTATGTGTGTGTGAGTTTCATTTTGTTGGCAGATGTGGTTGAAATTATTTGTGAAAAAAGGCTTCATTCCGCTGCAGATTATGCAAGTTTCATGATTTTAAAGGATATTTAAATTTATCTAGCACTATATATATCTTGGATCAAATGCAAAATAGTGATCATAGCATTTTGAAAAATTTCTTGTTATTGAATGAGGACAACCACATAGAACTCTGGATGCAATTTAAATAAGAAACCCCCACGATCCGAGTTAATGAAAATAAAAAAGGAAAATCAATGTATACCAGCTTTTCTTTAGTTGCGATGCAGACCTTAATGGACCATCACGCAAGGTCTCATTATGTTTTATTTTTGTATATTTAATAGAACATCCCTAAAAAAATGGAACATCCCATGCTTTGTTTTAAATTGATACATTAAGCATGAATTAGATGTGAATGAATTCTGATGTTCATGTAGTTGGATGGACGCGCTTTACACGGATTACGTTTCCATATTTTCTGTGTTTGTTGTCTAAATTTTCCTGTGTTGTTAGTATCAACAAAAAAAACCCTGTGTTGTTGTTTAATTTCATTAGTGGGGTTGTTCTCTGATCTTTGTACGCTTTTGTTCTATCAAAAAAAAAGAATTCTGATGTTCATGATTTTACATTGGCCTTATGAACTCGAAGGCGTGAGATTTACATCTTATTTCCTCCAAGTGTATCTCATATTGAATTTGTGTACTGAAGGGTTTCAGCTGGAAATATGGATTTTAACCGTTCGCATTCTGATGAAATTTCAAGTATACATGAATTGGTAATAATAAATATCTGTTGTTTTTACAGAAATGTTGTCAGGTAACAGGCGAAGAAGCACTAGCGATGTGCCGTGTTCTTCACGAGCGACTGCTAATCCTACCATGGATATGGATGATTATCTTCATCCTGGACCTATCGATCCATCCTTGTTGACGATGCAAAAGAAGCATCGCACTGAGGCGATTTGGAGAAATCAGGTATGATTTATTGTTAATTAAATTTTTTCAATTCATATCATATAACAATGTTTAATTAATTAATTGCATATTATAGATGGATAACGAATTTAAGTCTGATAAGGCATTGAAGATAATGGGTCATAATATCGTAAAGATGGACCCGCGACTTACGGATTATGTTGCAAATGCTGGTTTTCTACCTTGGACCCAAGTATGCAACGTGAATCGTGATCCTAGATTAATCACCGCACTAGTGGAGAGATGGCGCCCCGAGACACACACCTTCCATCTAAATGGAGGGGAGGCTACAATTACTTTACAGGACGTGTCTCTTCTTACTGGATTACCCATAGATGGGTTGCCTGTGTCTGGATTAGGGGAGCTCGAATGGGAGCCACTTTGTTTGAGTTTATTGGGTGTTGTGCCTGACCGACCTAAGACTAAATCGATGGGTAGCAAGACATGGTTCGATGAATACTTGAATACTATGTCAGCCGATGCGGATGAAGAGATGTTGAGGAAATACGCTAGGGCGTACATTTTATGTATTTTGGGATTGACTCTCGTGGCAGACTTGTCCGGAGATCAGGTACCGCTCCACTACCTTCCATTGTTGGCGGACTTGGATAACGTCAGGAGATACAGTTAGGGGAGCGCGGTTTTAGCGTATCAATACAGTCAGATGTGCAGAGCGACTTATATTAAGAAGTCGCAAATCGGGGGATGTGCACTATTACTACAGTTTTGGTGTTGGGAGCGCATGCGTATTGGACGTCCACAACCATTTAACAGATACCCACTAGAACTTGAAGATGAAATGCATCCATTTTACAGACCTTGTTGGTCGTACTTGTGAGTAAACTTTTTATTTATTTTGATATTGAATATTGAATAAATATTAAATATGTAATGGTTTTATTTAAGCGCAGGTAATGGGCCGGACCAAAACATTTTACAGAGACCCCACGTGGTTCTTTACTTTTCTATCGGGATCAGCTCGAGCGAATGGTCCACGGTGATTTTATTTATCGACCATATGAGGAGTATTTAATGGAACGACTATATCCAGTATGTCTCGAGTCACGAGAATTATGGGCGGCTGATGTGCCACTTATTTGCTTCAACACCATTGAGTGGCATCATCCTGGTCGTACTATGAGACAGTTGGGATGGAATCAGATCATTCCACAACCTCCTATAGCTTTTACGCATCCTCGCCACGGATTAGAAAGGAAAAAAAAGTTGATTAGAGAGTGTACTTGGCCGAGGAGGTTCAGATATGGAATAGTAGATGGGAGAGACTAATATATGGGGATCCGGGCCATGAAGGCGAAGACATTGATATTCTCAGTGATGAATACGTGAAATGGTATTCAATGATCACATGTCGCCTTATCCAGCCCAAATTGGAAGAAGAGGACACTCACGCGTATCGCCCTAGTGCCCATGAATTACCCAGCAATGTAAGTTTTCACATATTTTTTAATATATTATTATTATACTGTTTCACATGTGTAACTAACAATTTGTTCATATAGATTCGCACATTGCTCATCTGCGCTTCGTAGGCTGCAGAAGGATTCACCAGTACTGCAGACTCGCGACCAATTTTGCATCGCATTTTCCATACTTCAGTGGACGAACTACTGTTGTTGGGGGAGTTGCGGCTACTGAATATCAATCCTGATACTATTCAGTTTGGAAACGGTATACTGCCATCATTTAAATTGTATATATAGCTTTTATTCAACTAATATACTAATACATTTTAATTATAGGTGACGATGATGATATGAGTGTAGACGATGATCATGTCACCAACCTTGACTCACCGACACCATGTTATGATCGTCCATCAAGCTCACAGGCTCCACCTTCACCACCAGGTCACGGGCACAACCTCCGTCCTGCAAAGCCACCTAAACCGTCATGGCTGCAGAAGTTACGTACTAGAAGAAAAGATTGAGCTTAAATTTAACTTTAATGTATTGTTTTGTTTTATTTGTGCCACATTGTGTAACAATGTCTTCATTTCATCTATCAAAATATGTCATGGTACGTGCACATGAAGAAATCATACAATGTATTATTTTTTATTTATTTTTAATAGTTTCGATTTATAACACGAATAAAACCGGATCCGGTATTTGAAAAAAAACAAAAAAAATTAGGTCACTAAAAACCGGATTTCCGATTTCCGGTTTCCTATGACCTAATTTTTTTTGTTTTTTTCCAAATACCGGAACCCCTGATCCGTTTTTAAGTGTAAAAAGACAAATAAAATTAGGTCACATAAAACTGGAAATAGGAAATCCGGTTTTCTTTGGGACCCGAATTTCTGCCGCCTCGACCAGATTTGACCGGGCGGGCACGGGTTGGGATTCCCCTAAACACGGAATCCCGATTTCCGGTTTTCGATGGCCTATATATATGCATGCTCTCTTCTTCATTTTCTGCATCCAAATACAATACAACTATAAATCTCTCATCATTCCACTCGTTCTAGCAACTTCCTTCGACATGGAAACTCCAACTTTTGATAATTTAGATGTTCCAATCATGGACGAGTACCACCGGGAGGAAATGGAAAATTTGGAAATTGTCGCTGTTCAAAATCCGCATGAGGAGAATGCATTACCCCGTTACGTATGGGATCATCCGGATTTTGAAGATATTTCGGCATGTGAAACCAATCAACCAGCCGATGAGTATATGGGAGGATATTTCGGCCATCCGACTCACCACGAATCCCTTGGAGTTGGCAGTGAGTTTGACTCAAAAGAACTTGCCGTACATGCGGTGCGAAAGTGGTCGATCAAGAATCGGGTGGAATACGTGGTAAACAAATCTAACCCTTCATTTATTAAATTTCGTTGTCGAAAAGTTGGAGAAGGTTGTCCATGGGGCCTCCGGATATCTGCACTGAGAAACAGTGCCCATTGGGAAGTGCGAAAGCATCGTGAGCACCACATATGTCAGAACGACACAATTATGGCCACCAATGTTCATATGACGCCCAAGTACATCGCTAAGGAACTGTGGGATGTGATGACAGAAAAATTACGGTTGAATGGAGCAGAGATACAAGCAAGAATTTATAAAGACTATGGGGTTGAAATTTCCCCATTGAAAGCTTGGCAAGCGAAGCAACAAACAATGATTGACTTATTTGGAACATGGGATGGCTCCTTCGCATACCTGTCGCACTTGATGAAGGCTTTAGTTGATAATAGTCCGGAAACAGTTGTCTATTGGGATACTGACAAAATCGATGGTGAGTACATTCAGGTAAATCTTGTTTTTTGGGCATTTGCTGAATGTATTCATGCATTTAAGCATTGTCGTCCCATATTATCCATTGACGGAACTCATTTGTACGGTAAGTACGATGCGAAGCTCCTCGTAGCATGCACATTGGACGCAAACAATGGTGTTCTACCAGTTGCATTTGCCTTGGTCGAGAGTGAAAACACATCGAGCTGGAGTTGGTTCATGAGTTGCATTCGAGAGGGTGTCACTTCACGTCAAGGCTTGTGCGTCATATCTGACAGACACGGAGGAATAATGGCTACTATGAAAGAACCACAATGGTCGCCTCCTAATGCTTACCATCGTATCTGCGTTCACCACTTCCAGAGCAACTTCAACACGAGGGTGAAAGACTCTTATTTGGAAAAAAAACTTGGCAAGGTTGCATATGCCAAAAAATAGTACAAGTTTGCAGCTCAATATGAGGAGCTGATGAAGGAGTTGAAAGACAGACCTGGCGTACGAAATTGGTTGCGCAACGTGGACCCTCATTTATGGTCTTTGGCATTGGATACTGATGGTATGAGATGGGGCTCAATGACCACGAACGCTTCGGAATCGTTCAATAACGTTCTCAAGCACGGACGTGATTTACCAATTTCAGCATTGGTTATGTTCACTTTCAAACATTTGAATAAATACTTCCACACCCTTCGTTATTGTTACGACAATACGGAATCAGCTTTTGCACCAAAGGTACACGAGAGGTTGGAGGTACTCCGAGAAAGGGCACAGTTCCACAGAGTCGTACTTTTTAACCCGGCCCAGGGAATTTATTAGGTTACCACGGGAATTAAGCATCATTTGTGGAGAGTTTGCATACCCGAGAAAACATGTTCATGTGGAAAATGGACGACATTTCATATTCCCTGCAGTCATGCAATTGCAGTTTGTAAGTCCACGAACAGGGAATACAGCGACTATGTGCCTGATGAGTATACACTTGCAGCTTACAACATGACATGGAGTTACCATTTCAGTCCATTACCTCATTCTGATTCGTGGGAACCCTATATTGGACTTCCACATAAGCCTAATCCTCACTTCAAACGTATAAACGTCGGTAGAAATCCGACAAGGCGAAGGCGTACTGAAATGGACCAGAGGGATGTCGGCAGTCCAGTACTCAAGGAGAGGCTTCCACATCACAACCCCCGGGCAGAATTCAAAGGTGAAAATTATGCCAACAAGCTGGTCATAACAGAAGGTCTTGTCCCTTCGCCAATGCAAGCTAAATCCAATATCTGAGTACCTATAGTACTGTTGTTGTTCACTTTTATTTTACTACAACTATGTTTCTAATTACCAACTTTCTACGATTTCCAAACTGCTGTATATTTTTATTTAAAATACGGACCGTAATAACGGGCTAAATAAAACAATTTTAATTCCGCATAAAACCGGAACTCCGGTTTTCGGTTTTTTATAAAACACGGAATGGCGCATTCCGGTATTACGTGGAAGCCACGTATTCGACCGTCGTCCACATCAGCCGGATCTATTAAAAACCGGAACTCGAATTTCCGGTTAGTTCCAAAACGTAACTAACCGGATTTTGAGTATCCGGTTTTACAAAAACGGAAATATAGGATCCGGTTCATTAAAAAAGGGTCAGTTTTGAAATCTGAAACTCGAGGGGGTTAGTTTTGAAATTGTCAAACTCAAAAGGGTCAGTTTTAAAAAAAACTCTCCAACTAAGGATAACTGAAGCGACTTGCCTGCTGAACTTGTAGTTCATCTTATCTAATTTTGGGATCGGGATTCTCTCCTCATGACTGTAACTCCTCATCTTTTCCACACGCACAGTGAAGGACACGTGGCGGCTTGTAATAGGCTTATGAAAAGTGATGACAAATGGCATTTTCTAATTGGCTGAAATTGTATAACTTTTATAATTATTAAAAATATGATAAATCATACACTATGAAATGAAAAAATTTATAAAATATATCAATATTTTTAATTTTTCGAACTCTATTTATAAAGACCCATATTGCATAAATATAATATTATATAATATGTTGGTAAATTAAACCACAAGTAAAAAAAATTGAAAAAAGATGCGATTTTTACGATAACAATACATTTTATCGCAAAGTTATCGCATTCATCCACAATACGATAACTCTAAAATAAATATGGATTATCGCAAGTTTCACTTGAAATTTGTAATATCTTTTTTCAATATTTACCAACATATTATATAATATTATATTTATGCAATATGGGTCTCTATAAATAGAGTTCGAAAAATTAAAAATATTGATATATTTTATAAAATTTTTCATTTCATAGTGTATGATTTATCATATTTTTAGTAATTATAAAAGTTATACAATTTCAGCCAATTAGAAAATGCCATTTGTCATCACTTTTCATAAGCCTACCGCCACGTGTCCTTCACTGTGCGTGAGGAAAAGATGAGGAGCTACAGTCATGAGGAGAGAATCCCGATCCCTAATTTTGAGACCAGTTTATCATTTCTCTTTGTATTAAGGTGTGTTAATAATTATGTGAATATATATACCTTTTCCTTCGGTAATAAAGTTTCATTAATAACCATTTTAGAAAATATTCTCCCTATCTTATATCAATATAACCATAAATTTACCAAATAGTTATTATACTGCACCCATCCTTTTTTTTGTTTTTTGATAAAAGCTCTCATTCCAGTATTAATGGTAGTCATAGTCATTGGCATTCTATCCTTTCCACAAAGGTCCTTGGAGTCACTAATCACTCATATTAGGCTAGCCAGAGGACTTTCAGCCTCTATTATTCACCAATTATGTGGAATTCAGTTGATTTTCTGTTGATCGATGAGCTAGACAGACGCCGATTTTGCACATAACCCCATGCAAATTCTACTGGAAAATCTATTTTTGACGCCTCTAACTCTAACTAATCAGAAAGTAAAAGAAAAACTATCATTTTTGCCACCAAAATTGGTCAACCAGAAACAGAGCTGGACGTGTAGTGCTTCTATGATCGGATGGCCCGAGTGTTTCTTTGTCTCATATGTATAAAATACTAACATAAAAGGGAACAAGGCAATAAGCAGCTAGCGAAACCACAACAAACACCATTGAGCACTTCCAACTTATATTGAATTTTTTTTTTAGTTTTATGCATAGAACAATCTGTTTCTCTGCAATGTAGTTGCAATGCGGGCTTATTTAAATTTCAAATCCACGGTATACAAACCCGTGTAGAATGTATTTTAAACAATTGATGCTCGACAATGAAAATTACCGACCTTTCAGAGTTGGGTGTGTGGATCATTCCAAGTCCATAGCAGTGGTAAACAAGCACTAGAATCACATGTACGATTTCATCCTTGGCCTCGTCAAAGATTGCGCTCCATCAACCAAGATTATTGTCCCCGTCATGTAACGTGACCCATCACTGATCAAATAGATGACAGTTGATGTGACGTCATTTTTGACATCCAGCCATCGGTTCAGCGGATTTGCAGCCTAAACCATCTTCTCGGCTCTCTCTTTCCCTATGGATTTCGGAAACTCATCGTCTAAGTGTAACCCTCGACTTATGGCATTTACTCGGATTTGGTGTTTCCCTAACTCCAAGCTTGCTATCTAGAAATGATTAAGATACTTTGTTGGACCCTCGTGTTTTGATGATAACAAACACTTAACTAATAATCCACTTGAGTATGCAGAAATCACTGTCTGACAGGTAAGCTCACTGGACATCTCTGAGAGAGAGCAAAGCTGCGAGAGAGGTGTGTTCCATGTGAGAGACAAACCGACTTATGACCAGATCGGATCTGGGAAAAGATACACGGAGATATGCATCGAAGATACAAGAATATATGCGTGTGATATTTGAATAAGATCATTAATTCAAATATATACATGAGGAGATTTAAGTATATACGACGGGAATATCGAAGCCACATTTGAAAGGCGAATATGTGATGTAGTTAAGATATGGAAATATCTTAACCATATCACATCTGAGAGATAGCGAACGGATCTGAGATGGAGACATACCCTGCCGACTTGAAGACACTATAAAAAGAAGAAGAGTCTTCATTGTGGAGTTCGGCTTTTGGCAATAGCGATCGGAGATTGAAGAGTGTTCAAATCCGGAGCTGACAAGGTGCTGCTGTGTGCAAGCAAGGCGATCGTATTAGTTGACTCTTCGAATTGAGTAGTCTTGTTAGCTGTCACTGTGTGAGACAAGTGTAACAAACTGCAAGCATATTCCTTTGTCAATAATACGGATCTTGAAGCCCTTCTGGAACTGTCCAGAAGGCAAGTGATTTTTATCTTGCTGCAAAGGTTGCAGTAAGGTTTCCACTCTAAATCGTGAGCATTTACATTCTGTCTTGTATTTCCTGTACGAGAGTTATTTTCCGCTGCCATCTGTCTGAGGGATACCACTCTGGGATCTCCCTCATATAGTTGGCTAACCTAACGATCCATCAATTGGTATCAGAGCCGGGAAGCTCTAGATTGTGTGTTAGCCTTTGCAGGAAATCATGTCTAACGGAAGCGACTCGTTCTGGAAGCCACCGATGCTCAGTCCGGGAGAGTATGACTGGTGGAAGGATCAGTTCGAAGCACATGTTTGTTCCCTGGATGGGAAGCTGTGGCGGGTGTTTGAAAAGGGCAACTTCCCTATTCTGGATGTGACAGATCCCGCCAATCCGAAAGAGAAGGAGAAAGACAAGTACACCGAAGCGGACTACAAGTCTCTCCAACAGAATGCCAGGGCCAAGAAGGTCCTATATATGGCCCTCTCACCAGGAGATCAAGTGAAGATGACTGTGTATAAGACTGCAAAGGAGCAGTGGGATGGACTTGCTCGACTGTACGAGGGAAACGAGGACATCAAAAGGAACAGAATCCTAGCTGCCACAAAGGATTACGAATCTGTCGAACAGCGCAAGGACGAATCTCTGGATGACTTCTACACCAGATTTCAAGTCATCATCGCGCAGCTGAACTCCCTGGATGAGGTACTCCCTCAGTGGAAAGTAACTCATCAGTTTATGCAAGCTCTCTGCTCCAAATGGGACACAGTGACTACTGCTCTCCAAGCTCAGAAGGGGATCAAAGATATCACTCTGGAAGAGCTCGTGGCGAATTTGCAAAGCCAAGCTGGAATAGCCGAGAGGAAAATGGCCCGGAGACAAGCTGGAAAATCTCAGGCTATAGCGCTTAAAGTTGAGAAGGCCTTAGACATAGCTCAAGTAAGCCTGCCATCTAAAGGAGAGGACGAGGAGATAGCACTTCTCTCAAGGGCTTTCAAGATGACGAACACAGGCAGAACACAGGACAGAGGCAACTCTGGCGGAGGACGAAACAGTCAAAGGTGGAGCAAGGGATCCTCCTCAGAGGAAGGCAAGACAAAGGCTGGAGCAAAGGAAGAAAGAACCTGCTATCACTGCCAGAAAAAGGGACATCTCGCTAAAGACTGCTACAGCAAGAAGAAGGGGGAACCACCTGCCCCAAAGGAAGCCCATGCCATGTTTGCAGCATGGAGTGACTCTGATGAGGAACAAAGCGATAGAAAGCAAGTCAAGGAGCCATGTCTGATGGCAAATTCCGCAAACGATGAGGTAAATGAATCTGACTCTTTCATAGATCATGTATTCAGTGAATCTGACTTTGCAGAAACTATCGCCGAATTGTTAAAGAAGATCACTAGCCTCAAGGAACAGATTGAGGTCATGAAAGATGAACATGAAGATGACATGGAGAACAATCGTCTCTGGTCAACCAAAGCTATGAAACTCGAGAAAGAAATGGAGGAGCACATTTGCAAATGCCCCACCTGTGACAAAAGGGACACACAGATCAGTGATCTAAGTGATAGACTGAGGAGCTTGAGAGTTGACGATACCAGGAAGGTACGATCAATTGCAGAATCTGACAGATTCCAGTTGGACAACGAGGAGCTCCGTCAGACTGTTGCAGATCTCAGACAAAAGGAATCGGAGAGAAAGAAGGTCTGGCTTAGAGAACTAGAAGCCAAAAAGGTCGAGGAGGTAAAACAAGACTACAAAAGAAGGTTTGCCAAACCCGGACTTGGGTATATGGAAGAAACCGATAAAGAGGGAGCAAACAGAAGGATTGCCAAAGGAAAGGGACCAATGACTGAAGTCGGAGAGGGCTCCCATTAGCAGAGAAAGATGGAACCCACAAGACAATTGGGAAGAGCAGCCTCATCTCCTCAGGACAGTTATCTCCACGACAGAGACTCTGGACCTTTCAAAGCTGGGAAGGCTTTTGAAATATGGAAAAGGATGAGTTCCAATCGTCAATCCTTCTCCATCGACCCTCAGGCACAGAGAAGGATACCATCACACGTAAAGAAACACAAGAAAACTGGTACACTCTACTACCGTGTCTGCTAGCACTGCGGTCACTCCGGTCATTACAGAGCCGACTGTGAGAAATGGAAAGAAGTCAACGAAAAGAATCACAGCCGTCAGAGAAATGCCGGCACCGCCCCTATCCTTAGGAGAAAGGCTTCTCCTCAAAGAAGGGATAACAGACCGAAATGGGTTCGTTCTCACCATGACACAGCCATCCACGGACGACCCAGAAGAACCCCCAGGATGAAAATCAATCTCACTGATGACAATGATTCGCGTCCCTCGAAGTTCCCTTCTGCTGCTAAAACTGTCCCAAAGCCCAGTAAGCCCAAGCTTGTCTGGGTTCGTAAAAACTGACCTCTCTTTTTGCAGGATGGAGTGAGGAGCAAGCCATGGTATCTGGACAGTGGATGCTCCAAACACATGACGGGAGATCCAGGATGGTTCATCTCACTCCAAGCCTACTCCGGAGACAACATTATCTTCGGAAACAAGAGCTCAGGTAAGGTAGTAGCTACTGGAGAGGTAAGAATTTCAGAAACCATTAAAATTCGACAAGTAAGTCTGGTTGAAAATCTGAGATACAACTTACTGAGCATATCACAATTGTGTCAACATGGAAGAAACCAAGTGATATTTAACTCTAACGACTGTGTTGTGAAGTGCATTGAGACAGGGAAAATAATTCTTCGAGGTGTCCGGGAGAATCAGATATATACAGTGGACCCAGAATTCGTCCCAGACGGGGAGCTGTGTTTGTCAAGCATCACTGACGACACATTGCTGTGGCACAAGAGATTTGGACATGCAAGCACGAGGCTGATTCATAAACTCCATCAAAATGAATTGGTGGTTGGTTTACCAAAAGTGGAAAGCTCGTTTGATCAAATATGCAGCGCCTGTGCCACAGGCAAGCAGGTACGTACTTCGTTTAAGTCAAAACAATCAGTGAGTACTTCAGCTCCTCTGGACATGATTCACATGGATCTATGCGGTCCAGTCAACGTCGTCAGCCGTGGAGGCAACAGGTATATATTAGTCATCGTGGATGACTATTCCAGATATACATGGACCATCTTTCTAAGCTCTAAAGATGAAACGTTCTCTGAGTTTGTGTCATGGCTGAAGCTAATTGAAAACAAATTGAGTAAGAAATTAGTATCTATTCGGACTGACAACGGAACCGAGTTCCGAAACTCCCAGTTTATCTCCCTGTGCAGGACAGCTGGGATAGATCACAATTTCTCAGCACCACGAACTCCTCAGCAGAATGGTGTGGTAGAGAGAAAGAACAGGACACTGGAAGACATGTCAAGGACAATGCTGATTGCCAGTGGTGTTCCCAAGGGATTCTGGGCCGAGGCAGTTCATGCCGCCAGCTACATACTGAACCGAGCATCCCTACGCTTTCTGATAGGAAAAACACCTTACGAGCTGATGCGAGGAAGAAAGCCTAACATTTCTCATTTGAAAGTGTTTGGTTGCAGGTGTTACATACACAACAACGGAAAAGAAAATCTGGGAAAGTTCGATCCAAGGAGCGATGAAGGCGTGTTCGTAGGATACCCAAGCCATGGCAGAGCATACAAGGTCTACAACCTGAGATTGGAACGGGTGGAGGAAAGCATTCACGTAACCTTTGATGAGCGTGCTATGACTGGACACCTTGTGAAAGATCCCTCCTCACAGGATGATGGAGAACTCCAGCTTACTGACAGGTCTGATCCCGACTGGGTACCTGCCCAAAACGAGACTGCAGAGCCAGCCACAGAGGTCATTCAGACTGCTGCTCAAGGACCTGTTGAACCAGCCGAAGCTCCACAAACAGAGATATTAGCTGAAGAGCAGGGTCCAGAAGCACAAGTGATAGAGGTTAACGCAGAACCCCCCAATGAGGAAGTGACTGCGAATAATCCTCCTCCGGCAGGGACTGCAGAGGAACCCAGAACCACAAGGAGTGGGAGAATTACTCAGCCCCCAACCTGGACAAGGGACTACCAATGTTACGCATCACAGAACCAGGTAAGTTTAGACGAACTATGTCATTTCTGTGGATTCGCCTCTTTTGTCTCTCATGCAGAACCAAAGACGGTTGCTGATGCGCTGAAGGATCCAGAATGGGTCAATGCCATGCAAGAGGAACTGCATCAGTTCGAAAGAAACAAAGTGTGGCGACCTGTTCCCAGGCCTGAAGACAAGAATGTGATAGGAACAAAGTGGGTCTTCAGAAACAAGATGGACGACAAGGGAGTGGTTGTAAGAAACAAAGCCCGCCTTGTTGTCAAAGGATACAACCAACAAGAGGGGATAGACTACGACGAGACATTCGCCCCAGTTGCAAGGTTAGAAGCAATCAGACTACTAATTGCTTATTCGACTTACCATGGTTTTACTCTGCAGCAGATGGACGTAAAAACAGCCTTCCTGAACGGAGTTCTGAAGGAAGAAGTGTATGTGAGCCAGACACCAGGGTTTGAGGATCTCACTCACCCTGATCATGTCCACATCCTTGACAAGGCACTATATGGGCTGAAGCAGGCACCTCGCGCCTGGTACGAGAGACTGTCACAGTTTCTGCTATCCCACAGTTACGTCAGAGGAGAGGTGGACAAAACCCTTTTCCTTCTGAAGGAAGGGAAAGACACTCTGGTTGTTTAGGTATATGTAGATGATATCATATTTGGTTCGACTAACCCTAAACTTGTCAAGAAGTTTACAGATCTGATGTCGAGTGAGTTTGAGATGAGCATGGTAGGGGAACTCAAATACTTTCTAGGACTTCAAGTCGCTCAAGGAGAGGAAGGTACCAGAATCCATCAGCAGAAGTATGTCAAGGAGATTCTGAAGAAGTTTGGGATGGAATCTGCCAAGACGTGTGCCACACCAATGTCCCCGAACGACACCCTGGCAAAGGATGAGTCCTCACCTCGAGTGGATCCAACTCTGTACAGGGGAATGATCGGTTCACTGTTATATCTCACTGCTAGCAGACCCGATATCTTATTTAGTGTCTGTCTGTGTGCTAGGTTTCAGGCTGATCCTAGAGAAACCCACGTGAAAGCAGTGAAGAGGATATTAAGATATCTGAAGGGAACAGATGACCTATGCTTGCTCTATCCGAGGGGAGGAAATCTTCGCCTGGAGGCATACACCGATGCTGACTATGCTGGGTGCAAGATAGACAGGAAGTCCACATCAGGGATGGCTCAATATCTAGGACCATGCCTCATCTCTTGGGCTTCAAAGAAGCAATCCTCGATTGCGCTGTCCACCGCTGAGGCGGAATACATCGCCGCCGCTTGTTGTGCGCAGCTGCTGTGGATCAGGCAACAGCTAAGTGATTATGGTGTTGTTACAAATCGTGCTAAAATATTGTGTGATAACACTAGTGCTATTAACATCTCTAAAAATCCAGTACAGTTCTCTCGTACCAAACATATAGAAATTCGGTATCACTTTCTGCGTGACTGTGTAGAAAAGGGAACAATTGAGATGGAATATTGCAAAACTGAGGAACAGATTGCAGACATATTCACAAAAGCTTTGCACAGAGAACCCTACGAGAAGCTGAGGCTGGAACTAGGTATGGTTTCTCTCCCTTAAAGCTATGACCAATTGTTACTCCCTCAGTGATTGGCTAGACTAGATGCATATAAGTCACGTCTGATGGAGAGTCTAACATGGATGTTCTGTGCTAGTGAAAAAGTAGGCTGTGTTCATAATGTACTCATGCATGCTTGCTATGAGATTGATGACTGCATTAGGGACCAAAAAGCATGAAATTATGATTCCTTTCTGCCCAAAAGAGACCTCCATATTTGATCCCACAATATAAACCAAGGAGGTACTCTAGACCAACCTTAGCCTATCCTCGTGTGGAACGCTCCTATGAGCCCGTTGATGCACTACCTTTTCTGGAGTCACTCCACATGAGGTATGAAACCAATATGATTTGTTTGGATGATATTATTTTCTTCTTGATTGGGTGTGATGTTATTTGTACCATTTGGGTAAATTAGCACATCATACCAAAACCTTGTGTACCCATGAGACAGTAAGACTGAGGTATCACCGTGGATAGATCACCTTCGACTGGGAAACAATCTCTGTGACAGGTGTGAAGATGGGCAGTTATTCATCCTTCGGTAAAGATGTCTTGGCGTTGGGAAGACGTAAAGTTGAATTGAAAGGTGAACAGTTTTCTGCAGCAGGGTATTGTCGCGTCGGTTGCCTTTATGAGGAGACACGTTTATATTCAGATGACACGTGTCGTTCCCCTGTCTATTGGAGCATGCCCTTTCAGTCTGATTTGATTTTGGCAAGGGGTTATTGCTGAACCGTTTTTGGAAGGGAAGAAAAGGTGGAAATTGCAAAATTGAAGGCGGTTTATTTATTGAGAGGAGGCGACGTTTCGAACAAAGGACAGTGTTGTTTGGACGCTAGGGTTTGTTGTGGTATAAGAAGAGAAAGGAGAGCGTACTGTTCCCACACCACACTTAGACTCTGTCTTCTCTCTCACGAAAGTTCTGAAGTTTCGAAACCCTAAATCCATGGCGTCTTCAAACCCTAAGCCGAATCTCTCATCTGCCGAAGCTGCCGCCATGGCCGCTCAGTTGCTCGCAAGCTGTGTTAAACCTTTCGACCTGGAGTCTATTCTGCAGTCGGTCACGCCGGCTGATTCTGGTCCGACAGGCTCCACCGTGGCCAGAGAAGTGGTCCGTTTTGAGGAGAGACTCGAAGCTCTGCGAGAGGACTCTTCCTCTCAGCGGCAGGTTAAGAAGGAGACCTCGGTGGCTACCAGGTCGGCAGGCAAACGAGCAAGGAAACCCGCTCCCGCATCCGCCTGGAAAAGCCTGAGATCCGGCCGGTCCTCTGGTCCGCATGGTGAAGAGGTGGCTAGGTCGGACGACAGTGCCGAAGAGTCGGAGGAAGCCGGGAGAGGGTTTGCACTGGAGTTAGTGCTGGATGAAGAGTGGCTGGCAACGAACAGGTTAGGAGAAATCGGTGAACTATTGGAGGCCCAAGGGTGGGGCGGCTTGTTCAAGAAACCTGTTGTTGTTGATGAGAAATTGGTGAGGGAGTATTCAAAAGTTAAGCTGGTTGAAAAGGAAGAAGGAAAAGGCAACTGGGAGTTGTCGGCTGTAATGGGGGGTGAGTGGTACTCCATGAGCATGAGGGAGTTGGCCACAGTCCTGGGGGTGCCCAAAGGAGGGTATGCCACCTACTCAAAAGGTGCCAAGCCAGGCACTGTGGCAAAGGCAGAAGTATTTCAAAGACTCGGGTTGGATGTCACAGCAAAGGGTCAGCGGGAGAACACTCACATGGACGTACTCCCTAGAATTCTGCACAGAATCCTTGTTTCGAACATCTCCCCCAGAAAGCACAAGCACAGTCAAGTAACCTTCCAGGATATGCTGTTGATTGATCAAATCGTGCAAAGGAAGCAAGTGAACCTGGCCTTTCAGGTCATGAAACACATGGAGAACAACAGCAACAATCCGTCTAATGGACTGCCCTTTTCTGGATTTGTGAAGGAGATACTGAGGTATTGGGAAGCTTACCACCCTGAGACCGAGAGAGTACATATTTTAGTGAAACAATTCTGAAGTAGATAGCTGTCCAAAGGGAATGTAGATGTGAATTCGGTATCACTGCTGTGTGTGATTTCTTATCTGTGAAGAAGTGTTTGTCATCATCAAAAAGGGGGAATTTGTTGGACCCTCGTGTTTTGATGATAACAAACACTTAACTAATAATCCACTTGAGTATGCAGAAATCACTGTCTGACAGGTAAGCTCACTAGACATCTCTGAGAGAGAGCAAAGCTGCGAGAGAGGTGTGTTCCATGTGAGAGACAAACCGACTTATGACCAGATCGGATCTGGGAAAAGATACACGGAGATATGCATCGAAGATACAAGAATATATGCGTGTGATATTTGAATAAGATCATTAATTCAAATATATACATGAGGAGATTTAAGTATATACGACGGGAATATCGAAGCCACATTTGGAAGGCGAATATGTGATGTAGTTAAGATATGGAAATATCTTAACCATATCACATCTGAGAGATAGCGAACGGATCTGAGATGGAGACATACCCTGCCGACTTGAAGACACTATAAAAAGAAGAAGAGTCTTCATTGTGGAGTTCGGCTTTTGGCAATAGCGATCGGAGATTGAAGAGTGTTCAAATCCGGAGCTGACAAGGTGCTGCTGTGTGCAAGCAAGGCGATCGTATTAGTTGACTCTTCGAATTGAGTAGTCTTGTTAGCTGTCACTGTGTGAGACAAGTGTAACAAACTGCAAGCATATTCCTTTGTCAATAATACGGATCTGGAAGCCCTTCTGGAACTGTCCAGAAGGCAAGTGGTTTTTATCCTGCTGCAAAGGTTGCAGTAAGGTTTCCACTCTAAATCGTGAGCATTTACATTCTGTCTTGTATTTCCTGTACGAGAGTTATTTTTCGCTGCCATCTGTCTGAGGGATACCACTCTGGAATCTCCCTCATATAGTTGACTAACCTAACGATCCATCATACTTCAGTTAGAAACCACAAGTACAATTCACGAATCCCAAATAATCGGTTGTTTTTATTATTCTCTTAACCTATACAATTTGGGCCACCACAGTCGTATAAGTTTTACTAACCTTGACCATTTAATGGATGCCAGCCAAGCAAGATCCGTATGCAGCACCTCCCTGATAATTCCCCTCTCAGCACCGATTATTGTTGTTAAATAGATGATCGAACCTCCGAGTTTGGAGTCTCGCATTCTTTTGCCAACAGCAGTCAGTAAGAACCACGCGGACATAAAGTTAATCTTTGTTATTTTCTTGAACTCGTCTTCATCTGATTGCAAAGCGTCTTGGATTTTTCCAGACAGATGTCCGACACAAACAATACTATATTTTTAATAATTAGTAGCCTGGCTTTAATAAATATCACGACTGTAGGAACCCTTTGATTTTGATGATTACAAATACTTAGCTAATATGTTGCCTAAGTGTGCAGAAATCCATAAACATATTTAATAATGTGAGTTTCACATGAGGAAACGCAGCGTTGCACAGATTTGAAGAATCATGAGTTGGCACTTGAAGATCAAGATATTGATTGAAGATGTGCGCCCAAATTGGAAGATCTCGAAGATATGAATTGGAGATATTGATTGAAAATATGCGCCCAATTTGGAAGATATTGATTGAAGATTGGAAATCAATAAAGATTCAAGAAGATCCAAAGAGGAATTGATTGATTGAAGAATATTGAGGATAATATTCTGCAGGCCAGATTTGGCAAGTTCGTATAAAGAAGAAATCGGCTTAGGAAAGATTTAGGATAAAATCTTGCCTAATCAGATACAAGTCTATCTTGTTTGGAAAGTCGGTTTGGGCCGGATGGATCGGGCTCAGTTTTCGAGATACGCAAAACCCTATATAAGGCATTAGGGTTTGCCCAAGAGAGTTGCGGCATTTTTCGGGAGAACAGAGCGAGTGCATTCGAAGAGCAAGATTGCTGAGACTGCACGCACGAAGGTTCGAGGTTCGAAACTGATTACTTTGTCGGATTGAGTAGAGGTCATCAAATAGAATCTAGTGAAAAAGACTTAGTTTGTAAACCCTACAAGTATATCGGAATAAAAAGTAATCAGGTTCGCAAATCCTTTCAGAGAAATCTGAAAGGTAGTGGTTTTCCTCTTATCATTTTTGTGATAAGGTTTCCACTATATATATTCGTGTGCAATTACCTTCAGTCGCTTACTTTCCTGCATAATTATTTCCGCTGCTATCTGACCATCAGACGGAAAAGTACTTCGTGACTTCCGTCTGACAGATTGCTAACACTAACGATCCAACACGTGGTATCAGAGCCGAGGACTCTAGATTTTGTTGTTAGCTTTGCAGGAAAATCATGTTGGCAATCAACGATTCGTTCTGGAAGCCGCCGCTGCTAAAGCCTGGACAATTTGACTGGTGGAAAGATCAATTTGAGGCTCATGTCTGCTCGCTGGATGGACAGATGTGGAGGATATTCGAGATAGGTCCATTACCCATCCTTGACAAAACTGGTCCCGCTAAACCAGTAGCTAAAGCCAAGGACAAATACACGGAAGAGGACTACAAATGTCTTGAGAAGAATGCCAGAGCAAAAAAGGTCCTTTACATGGCTCTTTCTCCCGGAGATCAAATTAAAGTGGCGATGTACAAAATCGCTAAAGACATGTATGATGGACATGTGAGATTGTGTGGTGGAAACGAAGACATCAAAAGAAACAGGATCCTAGCTACCACAAAGGACTACGAGACGGTCATGCAGATGAAGGATGAATCCCTGGAAGATTTCTACACCAGGTTCCAAGTCATAGTTGGACAGCTGGAATACTTGAACGAGAAGCTTCCAGAATGGAAAATCACGCACCAATTCATGCAAGCCTTGAATTCGAAGTGGGACCATGTGACATAGCACTGCAAGCTCAAAAGGGCATTAAGGACACTACATTAGAGGAACTGGTGGCCAACCTTCAGAGTCAAGCTGTAATCGTGGAAAGGAAGATGGACAGGAGACAGGCTAACAAGTCCCAGGGCATTGCTCAGACAGTAGAAAGAGCTCTCAATCTTGCACAAGCAGATGATTCACCAAAGAAGGAAGACGATGAAATAGCCTTATTAACAAGAGCCCTCACGATGGCCAATATCGGCAAAGGTGGAAGAAGCTTCAGAAAAGGAGGAAGTCGTGGCAACTCCTCCAGAGGGAACAAAGGTGTTACGTCAAGTGAAGACGAGGGGAACCCAGGAGAAAAAGAAGATAGAATATGTTACCACTGCCAAAAGAAGGGGCATCTGTCTAAAGATTGCTATAGCAAACAGAAAGGAGAACCACCTGCCCCAAAGCCAGCTCAGGCTATGTTTGTTGCATGGGGAGACTCGGATGAGAACAACAACGATGGAAAGCGTTCCAAGGAGCCTTGCTTCATGGCTCATTCCGCATCTAGTGAGGTAATGAATACTAACTCCCTTGTTGATAAAGTATTTACCGAATCTGATATTGCAGAAATAGTAGCTCAGCTCTTAGCCAAAAACCAAGATCTGGATGACAGACATGCAACAGGACCATCATGATGACATAGAGGAGAACCGTCTCTGGTCAACCAAAGCCATGCGTCTTGAAAAAGAAATGGCAGAGCATGTTTGTAGGTGTCGTACCTGTGAAGGAAGAGAGAGACAGATCAGCGAGCTAAGTGATGAACTGAGATGTATGACGATCGGAAACACTGAGTTGGTCGACTTCAAAACAAAGGTTGAAGAGTTGAATGATGAGCTGGTCAATCTCAGACAAATTAATGAAGAACTCCTTCAGACAGTGGAAAACCTCAGATGCGAGGAGGATGCAAGGAAAGAAGAATGGCTCAGTGAGCTGGAAGCTAAGAGGGATGAAGAGGAAAAGAAGGATTACAAGAAAATGTTTGTTAGACCGGGACTTGCCTATGAAGAAGAAAAGGCAGCAAAAGAGAAAACCGCCAAAGGAAAGGAGGTGATGATGGAACCAGGTGAAAGCTCCCGCCAGAAAAGAAGGCCTCAGGCTACGAGGCAGGAAAGAAGGGAAGTCAGTTCATATGAGGGACGCCACCTCTATGATGAAGACTCAGTTCCTTACAAAGCTAGGAAAGCTTATGAAATCTGGCAAAAGCAGAATCTAAGTCGTAAGCCTCCAACAATAGACTTCCAGGCGAGGAAGATCAAGAGGTCTGTACCACCTGGCAAAAGCAAGTATGTTGGTCTTCCGTGTCATAGAATATGCTGGCATTGTGGACACTCTGGGCACTACAGATCAGAATGTCCAAGACTAAGGGAGACATATGAAAGGAACAGTAACTGGCTGGATACCCAAGACCACTATCCGGAAGCCAGTTATCGGAGGGAAGTCAATGCATACAGGAAGGAAGGCAGAGTTGGTCACTTCCACCCCCACTATGAACCAGCTATCTTTGGCAGACCGAGGAAGACACCTAGGCGAAAGATTGATTTAACAAACCATAATGCACATCATTCATCTTATTCTGTTCATGTTGCTAAATTTATTCCTAAACCCAGTAAGCCCAAGCTTGTCTGGGTTTGGAAAAACTGATCTTTTCCTTACAGGAAGGAGTGAGGTCCCGTCCCTGGTACTTAGATAGTGGCAGCTCAAAGCATATGACAGGGAATCCAGGATGGTTCGACTCGCTCCATAAACACTCCGGAGAAAGAGTAATCTTCAAAATAAAAGCAAAGGAAACGTGATAGCAATAGAAGAGGGAAGACAGTTCTGAGAGGAATCCGTGTGAACGAAATCTACACCGTTGATCCAGATTTCGTCCCTGAAGAAGAACTGTGTCTAGCAAATGTTGCAGAAGGTTCCATCTTATGGCACAGGAGGGTTGGGCATGCAAGTACGAGGCTACTGCACAAACTCCATCAGAAGGAATTGGTAGTTGGGTTACCCAAGGTGGAAAGCGCACTTGATCAGGAACAAGGGTATTGATCACAACTTTCCGCCCCACGGACACCACAGCAGAACGGTGTTGTGGAACGAAAGACCATAGCTATGGAATACTGTAGAACTGAGGAGCAGATTGCAGACATCTTTACGAAAGCATTACACAGGGAACCCTACGAGAAGCTAAGGCTTGAACTAGGTATGACTTCCCTTACATAGTCTGTATTTCATGTTGAATTTCCTCGATGATTGGCTAGACTAGGTTGCATGATAAGCTACCATCTGTGAAGTTGTTGCGTATGTAGTTGATGACTGTGTGAAAGTTGTTCTTTGAGGTCACCACTGCAAGCATGTTAAATGAGATTACTAGCTAGCAAATATCATGAGCATGACACATAATTCTTTGCAACCCAAAAGAGACTTCCTAATTTGAACCCACAATATAAGCCAAGGAAGTACTCTAAGACCAACCCTATCCTATTATGTGTGGAGAATAAATGTTTAGCCCGTTGATTTTAAAATTATTTTCTTGGTTTCTCCACACTACATGAAATTACTTTGTCATGATTCGGTGAATTTTTATTTCTTGTTTGTGTGGTGTTTTATTGTACCACTTGGGTAAACCTAGCACACCACACCCAAACCTTGTGAAAACCATGAGACAAAAACGGGGTTGACTCAGCATTGGTTCAGACCGGGTCAATCAGTGATTGTGGCTGGTTCAATCAAATGGATTTTGGTCGCTGGTAAGTGCCATTTGAGGAGATAATGACTGCCAGCAAGAAAAGTAATTAAGGGTGATGTAGTAATGGCAATTTGACTGACCTGTGTGGAGCAAAGCAAAAGGTGCGACCGCAGTTTGGTCAAGTGCACTGCGCTGCTTCGCGTGATGGCTTGTTGTCTTTATGGCATGAAAAGGTGAACAGTCGCTGCAATTGGGCTTTAAATACCCACAGTTGGACAGGTGGCAGCAAATCAGGAGTGAATTCAAATTAAGAAACTGCATGAGGCAGCTTATTTGTTGCTAATTCTGGATTTGGAAGGGAGTTAGATGTGTAGTTCGTTTTGGAAATTAAAAATCAAATCTTACGAGATTCGAGGTGCCGATTGGGTTTTTGAAATTGAAAGGGAACCTCCTGGATTTTTACAGTATAAAGAAGAGACGCAAAGGTGAGAACTTGACATCGCAATCTGCTCTCTTCTTCCAAAAGCTTCAATCTTTCGAAACCCTAGCCCTTTTACTCAACTTTACTGCTATCATGGCCACCGAAAACAAATGTCTGTGAGAGGTTGGCACTGCTGCAAGGCGTTTATTCTGACAAAGAAGGAGATCATAATGGCACGACTGAGACTCGGATGTGATGACGATGCCAGGAAGATTTCATGTTTGGTGGCCAGTTTGAAGTGGAGTGATGACTATAAAGATGTAATAAAAGGAAGAGTTTGATCAGATTGATAAATGGAGAGCAGATTGCAGTGATGGCGCCTCGGTGGAAGACGAAAGGCAGCACTGTTGGAAAGTATCACGTAAAGTGGTTGCATAGTCAAATGATGGCCGAGAGTTTGTGTCAGTTGCTATGAATGAATGATGCAAAGTAGAAGCTGAGTTGGTGCAGAAGAGCGCAACTCTGGTTTGATGATTTGTTGACAGGTGATGTGTGAGGAATTGTGCAGTTTCTAGTCAAACTTCTGGAGTTGGACTGTTTCTGGCCAAGCTTATGGACTCAAGTTGTGTTGAAGTCAAGCAAAATAATGTTTTCTAAGAAGATCAGAAAAAGGGAGTTGAAGGTTTGTTTGCAGAAGTGGTTCACAGGTTGGTGAACTAGAAACAATGATGGCCGAGTGTCTTTGATGAAGGCTTATATCATTTGCTCAGAGGCGAGCATAAAAGTGGTTCCATGGAGTAAGATCGAGCTATTTGATGAGTTAAAGGTCTTGATGAAAGGAAGCTTTGCTTGAGGCTCTGCAGACTTTGTCAGGGAAGGTTGATGTGCTGGAAGAAAAGGTGACTCGTTTGGAGGGTGATGAAAGGATCTGAAGTTGATTGGGTGCAGGACTTGCGCACTAAAATTACTGCTATTGAGTCATTGCAAGCCTTGGTGAAGGAGGTTGTGGATTCTGCAAATATCAATATGATCCACTGCAATCAGATCAAGGAAGAGTTGAGGGAGCTGAATCGTCAGCTGAAATTTGTGGCCACTGAGGTGGTTGACCAGTTGAAGACCGTGCTCCGTGGTTAACTCTGGAACTGTCTCATGGTTACCCCCTCCTTGCTATCCCCACCACATCTGGCGTTTTCTTTGATAATCTTTCTTCGTTGTCAAATTCTATGTCTGCCTGATAGTATTTTAATTTTCAGCTTGCTGTGTGTGTCCCCTCTGGGGCACTTTTGCTCATTATTAGTGAAGTATGCATTCTCCTTCCATTGCATGGATGTCTTTACTTGCATTCTTTTTGATGATGCCAAAAGGGGAAGATAACATGAGTGCATTACTTGAGGGGAAAGTCATTACTGAAAATCAAACTGGATGTCCATCTAAGGGGGAACTGTTAAGCGATCGTAGATTTATCTGCCTAACTAAAAATTTGATGGGGATATCTATCTGCTAGACTTGTGATAGCTTGAAATATTTGACATGGATTTCTTGTCTTTTGAAGAAGTGTTTGTCATCATCAAAAAGGGGGAATTTGTTGGAACCCTTTGGTTTTGATGATTACAAACACTTGGCTAATATATTGCCTAAGTGTGCAGAAATCCATAAACATATTAAATGATGCAAGTTTCACATGAGGAAACGCAGCGTTGCACAGATTTGAAGAATCATGAGTTGGCACTTGAAGATCAAGATATTGATTAAAGATGTGCGCCCAAATTGGAAGATCTCAAAGATATGAATTGGAGATATTGATTGAAGATATGCGCCCAATTTGGAAGATATTGAAGATATTGATTGAAGATTGGAAATCAATAAAGATTCAAGAAGATCCAAAGAGGAATTGATTGATTGAAGAATATTGAGGATAATATTCTGCAGGCCAGATTTGGCAAGTTCGTATTAAAGCAGAAACTGACATAGGAAAGATTTAGGATGAAATCTTGCCTAATCATAAACAAGTCTATCTTGTTTGGAAAGTCGATTTGGACCGGATGGATCGGGCTCAGTTTTCGAGATACGCAAACTCTATATAAGGCATTAGGGTTTGCCCAAGAGAGTTGCTGTGTTTTTCGGGAGAACAGAGCGAGTGCATTCGAAGAGCAAGATTGCTGAGACTGCACGCACGAAGGTTCGAGGTTCGAAACTGATTACTTTGTCAGATTGAGTAGAGGTCATCAAATAGAGTCTAGTGAAAAGACCTAGTTTGTAAACCCTGCAAGTATATCGGAATAAAAAGTAATCAGGTTCGCAAATCCTTTCAGAGAAATCTGAAAGGTAGTGGTTTTCATCTTATCATTATTGTGATAAGGTTTCCACTATATATATTCGTGTGCAATTACCTTCAGTCGCTTACTTTCCTGCATAATTATTTCCGCTGCTATCTGACCATCAGACGGAAAAGCACTTCGTGACTTCCATCTAACAGGTTGCTAACACTAACGATCCAACAACGACAAATAACCATTCGAGCTAAGAAAATTAAACATTAACATAAAGCTCACCTGCAAATCACAATCGATTTTTAAAACGTATCACCCTGACTTAAAATGTAAAATACTGTACCTCTTCCGTCTTCGCAATGCCAGGAAATGGTGCATCGCCATAATACATAGCATTACATTCAACTCATATGCTTACGTTTCAAATTGATATATTTTTCCACAACAACCGTTAACGCGGAACATTAATCCATTTGGATGATGGAAAATAGGGAGGAAAGAAAATAAAATGAAAAATGAATGGGAAAGACATTTTCCATGGAAATTGCAAGAAATGACTTCATTAGATCATTTTGTTTTGTTTGGATTTTCCATTGCAAACCAAACATGAAACCACATTTTTCCACAAATTTTGTTTCCATCCCAAAATTTTCCCAGAATCAGACTTAGTAAAAACTAGTGTTCTAAAAATCCCCGCCTAGAAGGTGAAATTTACGAATTCGCCCGATTAATCGATCATTAGAAGGTTTGGAAGGTCACGCGATTTATAGGCATTGAGCCGCCGTCTAGACCCGCCTAGACTCGCCTAGTCGCCTTCTAAATCCGCCTAAGCGTTAACAAGATGATCAACTTCTTGATCAAAATATCTTTATTATCATTTTATGTCTTTATATCATTTTAATATTTTGATAAACTATTAATATCTTTATTATCCAATTACTTTTTATATATATTAAAATACAATAAAATATATATCATAATAATATTTCTATAATTATTAATTATTTAAAATATTAAAAAACACAAAATTGTAAAACCGATAAATTTCCGATTAATCTTCAAGGACTTTTCTACCCCACTAGCGCCTAACATTTTTTACAACCCATGGAGCAGAGAATTGGTCAAGCCCATGGAGCAGAGAGAAACGTACTTCCAACAACAATCAACAAAATTTCATCCAGCTTTAATTTCACGCAGTTCAACCGAATCAAGAAACGAACAAGGCCTACCTGAAATACCAAGAATTCATCGAAACAGACGAATGCAATCAAGTAACCAAACTGAGCTACACTAGCAGCAGACTAGCTAAAAGCAATACCTTCACAAGTATAGCTGTTCACAAAAGCATCCAAATTCCCCAAAATCCCACAAGCCTTCCCGACCGCTGCATCAAACCCAGTCTGAGTCTCGGCCTCCATATCCACACCCACCACCTCAATCCGCTCAGCACCTTTCACCAACCCCATAATCTCTTCAGCAGCTTTCTTCAGCGTCAGTTCCTTTCCCATCAACACCAACCTACTCACCACAATCGCAGAGCATCAATCGATCACACAATTACTAACTTCCGAGCATGTTGGAACCCTTGGGTTTTGATGATTACAAATACTTAGCTGATATTTTGTCTAAGTGTGCAGAAATCCATGTGACAGACTTGCAGGCGCAAATCTCATAACCAGAAACGCAGTGTTTAGAAGCGACTGAACCAATCCCAAGTATCTCGGTCCAAGAATATTCTGATTGGACCAAACGCAGTGCTTAAGGAGATTCAGAATATAAAGGCGATTAGAAGATCTAGGAAATATTGTGCATTCAATTATGGAAGATCTTGGAGATATCTTTGAAGATATAGATTGAAGAAAATATATGCAAAGATATGAACTGCTGGTTTAGGAAGATCTCGAAGAAATATTCAAGGATATTGATTGAAGAGATAAAATCCAAAGGAAATCTATCTGGGCAAAGAATGTTAAGGAGAATATTCTGTTGACCATATTTGGCAAGTTCGGCTCAACCAGAATATCTACTTATGATGGATTACGAATAAGATCTCGATAGATTAGGCAAGTATCTATCAAGAATCGAAAGTCGGTTGGGCCAGATCTGCAAGGATTAGATTTGAAGATATGCCGAGTACCTATATAAGGCTTTAGGGATCGGCAGAAATACTTACGGCTGTTCAAGGAGAATCTGAAGCTTGCATACAAGGAGACGAATTGCCGGCATCGCACGCACGAAGGTTCGAACGAGTAGGTTAGATTATTTCTGTGTCGGATTGAGTAGAGGTCATCAAATAGAGTCTAGTGAAGAGACCTAAATTGTAAACCCTACAAGTATATCGGAATAAGAAATAATCTGATTCAAAAATCCTTTCAGAGAAATCTGAAAGGTAGTGGTTTTCACCGAGTCACAGTTGTGATAAGGTTTCCACTATATATTTGCGTGCAGTAATTTTCAGTTAATTATTTTCCTGCTAATAATTATTTCCGTTGCTATCTGTCTGACAGAAAGGCACTTTGTGACTTCCATCTGACGGACGGCTAACAATAACGATCCAACAAGTGGTATCAGAGCCGAAGGTTCTAGATTGTTTGTTAGCCTTGCAGGAAAACAATGTCTTCGATCAACGACTCATTCTGGAAGTCGCCGCTGCTAAAGCCAGGTCAGTACGACTGGTGGAAGGACCAATTCGAGGCCCATGTCTGCTCACTGGACGGACAACTCTGGAGGGTTATTGAAACAGGTCCCTACCCCATCCTCGACAAGACAGATCCCACAAAGCCGGTAGAAAAGGCCAAGGATAAATATACAGATGACGACTACAAGTGCCTAGAGAAGAATGCTAGAGCCAAGAAGGTGCTCTACATGGCCCTTTCTCCCGGAGATCAAATCAAAGTGGCTATGTATAAGACCGCCAAGGATATGTGGGATGGACTCACAAGGCTATACGGTGGAAACGAGGATATCAAGAGGAATAGGATTCTAGCTGCTATCAAAGACTATGAGACGGTCATGCAAAAGAAGGATGAATCGTTGGAGGATTTTTACACCAGATTCCAAGTGATAGTAGGACAGCTGGAGTACCTAAATGAGAAGCTCCCTGAGTGGAAGATCACCCACCAGTTCATGCAGGCCCTGAACGCAAACTGGGATCATGTGACAATGGCTATGTAGGCTCAAAAGGGAATAAAGGACATTACCCTAGAAGAACTTGTAGCTAACCTCCAGAGCCAAGCAGGGATCATGGAGAGAAAAATGGCCAGAAGACAATCTGAAAAACAGCAGGTCATTGCCCTAAAGGTTGAAAAGGCTCTCAATCTCGCTCAAGGAAATGAAACACCGAACAAGGAAGACGATGGCATAGCCTTACTTACCAGAGCCCTCAAGATGGAAAACTTCAGTAAAGGAAAGAAAAACTTCAGACTAGGAGGCGGCCGTGGTAATTCATCCAAAGAAAGCAAAGGTGCTAACTCAAGCGAAAGCGGGGGAAACTAAGGACAAAAGGAAGACAGGACATGCTACCATTGTCAAAAGAAGGGACACCTCTCTAAGGACTGCAACAGCAAAAAGAGAGGAGAACCCGCAGCCCCAAAACCGACACAAGCCATGTTCGCCGCGTGGGGAGATACGGATGAAGACAGTGATGATGGAAGAGATTCCAAGGAGCCATGCTTGATGGCACACTCCACGTCAAGTGAGGTAAACGATACTGATTCCTTCATTGATCAAGTATTTACTGAGTCTGACTTTGCAGAAACTATAGCAAAACTTTCAAGCTAAGAATCAACATCTGGAGAACCGACTGGCAGAAATGCAACAAGATCATCACGATGACATAGAGGAGAACCGCCTCTGGTCAACTAAAGCAATGCGTCTAGAAAGAAAAATGGCAGAGCATGTTTGTAAGTGCTACTCTTGCGAAGGAAGAGAGAGACAGATCAGCGACCTAAGTGATGAACTGAGACGTATGTCGATCGGAAACACTGAGTTGGTCGACTACAAGACAAAGGTTGAAGAGCTAAATGATGAGCTGATTAATCTCAGACAAAACAATGAGGAACTCCTTCAGACAGTCGTTGACCTTAGATGCGAGGAGGCAGTAAGGAAAGAAGAATGGCTTCATGAGCTGGAAGCTAAGAGGGCTGAAGAAGAAAAGAAGGACTACAAGAAGAGGTTTGTTAGACCAGGACTTGGATATGAAGAGGAAGAGGCATCAAAGAAGAAGGCTGCCAAAGGAAAAGAAGTAATGACAGAACTAGGTGAAAGCTCACACCAAAAAGAAAGGCCTCAGGCTACTAGGTAGACAGGAAGGGAAACTAGTCCACAGGATGGACGCCACCTCCATGACACTGACTCAGTTCCTTATAAGGCTACGAAAGCCTATGAAATTTGGCAGAAGCAGAAATTGAGTCGCAAGCCTCCAACAATTGACTTCCAGGCAAGGAAAAGCAAGAGGTCCGTTCCACCTGGGAGTAGCAAGTATGCTGGTCTTCCATGTCATAGAATATGCTGGCACTGTGGATATTCTGGACACTACAGATCTGAATGTCCAAGACTGAGGGAGATAAATGAAAGGAACAGTAACTGGCTGGACACCCAATACCACTATCCGGAAGCCAGTTATCAGAGGAAAATCAATGCATACAGGAAGGAAGGCAGATTTGGTCACTTCCGCCTCCACCATGATCCAGCCATCTTTGGCAGACCGAGGAATGCACCAAGCCGAAAGATTGACTTAACTAACCATGATGCATATTATTCATCTTATTCTGTTCCTGTTGCTAAATTTATTCCTAAACCCAGTAAGCCCAAGCTTGTATGGGTTCGGAAAAACTGATCTTTTCCTTGCAGGAAGGAGTGAGGTCCCGTCCCTGGTACTTAGATAGTGACTGCTCAAGGCGTATGACAGGGAATCCAGGATGGTTCGACTCG
Organism: Rhodiola kirilowii; assembly: GCA_033675215.1. Taxonomy (NCBI): domain Eukaryota; kingdom Viridiplantae; phylum Streptophyta; class Magnoliopsida; order Saxifragales; family Crassulaceae; genus Rhodiola; species Rhodiola kirilowii. The sequence goes on from CM066201.1 coordinate 53,459,505, forward strand.
CTCCATAAACACTCCAGAGAAAGCATAATCTTCGGAAATAAAAGCAAAGGAAACGTGATAGCAACGGGAGAGGTAAGAATTTTGGATACTATCCGAATAAGGCAGGTAAGTCTAGTTGAAAACTTGAAATATTACCTGCTAAGTGTGTCTCAATTGTGTCAACATGGTAAAAATCAAGTTATATTCAACTCTAATGATTGTCTTGTGAGGTGTAATGAGATAGGGAAGGCAGTTCTGAAAGGAATCCGTGTAAGTGAAATCTACACCGTTGATCCAGATTTCGTCCCTGAGGAAGAACTGTGTCTATCAAGTGTTGCAGAAGATTCCATCTTATGGCACAGGAGGTTTGGGCATGCAAGTATGAGGCTACTGTGCAAATTCCATCAGAAGGAATTGGTAGGTGACTTACCCAAGGTGGAAAGCGCATTTAATCAGGTATGCAGTGCCTGTGTCATAGGAAAACAAGCACGGACATCATTTCCATCTAAGCCAACCGTGAGCACTTCTGCACCACTGGACATGATCCACAAGGATTGTGCGGTCCAGACTGTGTTATCAGGCGTGGAGGAAACAGATTGCCGATATCTTTATGAAAGCATTACACAGGAAACCCTACGAGAAGCTAAGGCTTGAACTAGGTATGACTTCCCTTACATAGTCTGTATTTCATGTTGAATTCCCTTGATGATTGGCTAGACTAGTTTGCATGATAAGCTACCATGTGTGAAGTTGCTGCAGATGAAGTTGATGACTGTGTGAAAGTTGTTCTATGAGGTCACCACTGTATGCATGATTAATGAGATTACTAGCTAGCAAATATCATGAGCATGACACATAATTCTTTGCAGCCCAAAAAAGACTTCCTAATTTGAACCCACGATATAAGCCAAGGAAGTACTCTAGACCAACCCTAGCCTACTATGTGTGGAGAATACATGTTTAGCCCGTTGATTGTAATTTTTTTTGTTTCTCCACACTACATGAAATTGCTTTGTTGTGACTTGGTGAATTTTTATTCTCGAATGTGTGGTGTTATTGTACCACTTGGGTAAACCAGCACACCACATCCAAACCTTGTGAAAACCATGAGACAAAACCGGGGTTAACTCAGCTTGGTCCGGACTGGTTCAATCAGACGGGTTGTGGCTGTTGGTAAGTGTCGGTTGGAGAGTTAGTGGCGGCCAGCAAGAAAAGAAATTCAAGTTGCTCTATTTTGGCGATTAGACAGAACAGTATGGAGGAAGTTAAAGCTGCTACATTTATAGCAATTAGACAGAACTGTCGGGAAAAAAGAAAAAGTTGCGCCTGCAACTTGACGTGGAAAAACAGCAAGGTGTTGATAAGTGAACAGTCCGCAGCAATTAGGGCTTTCAATACCTACAGATGGACATGTGGCAGCCAACTGTGGAGTGAATTAAAAATTTGGGGGTTGCACGAGACAGCTTAATTATTGCCTAATTCTGGATTTGGATGGAGATTTAAATATGCAATTTCTTTTGGAAGTTAAAAATTAAATCTTGCGGGATTCGAGGATGCCGATTGGAATTTCGAAATTGAAGAGGAAATTTCTAGGGTTTCTAACCGTTTGAAGAGGAGAGGTAAAGGCGGAATCTTGGCACATGAAGTACTGCCAATCAGATTCTACAGCACATGAAGTACTGCGCTACGAGTGGTAAACATAGACTACCCTACCCTGGATTCGTGAAGCAAATTCTGAGCCATCTTGGCGTCTATCAGCCAGAAGTTGAGAGTGTACTGTCTACAACTCTTGACATGGAAACCCTTGATAATATCGGTAGGAAGTTTGATGCAGAAAAGGGATGGCAGAATGCTCGCTTAGTCACTACACCTCTAAAGCCAGCTACACCTCTGGAGGTCGAGCCCTTACACCAGCAACATATGAATCCAGAATAGGGTCGCCAGTTGTGCTTGAGGTTCTGAAGGCCTTGTCAGGGAAGGTAGATGTGCTGGCAGAAAAAGTGACTCGTCTGGAGTCCATGGCAGATAAGGTGCTGAAGGGGTCAGAAGTTGACTGGGTGAAGGACCTGAGGAGCAAAGTTGCTATTCTTGAGACATTGCCAACTCTGCTGAAGGAGGTTGGGGATTCAGCAAACATTAATCTGACTCACTGTACTCAGATTAAGGAGGAGTTAATGGAGCTGAACCGGCAGCTGAAGTTGTGGCTACTGAGGTGGTTGGACAGTTGAAGACCGTGCTCCGTGGTTAACCTTGCAATTGTCTCATGATTGCCCCATCCTTTCCATCCCCACCATATCTACCACATGTTTTTTTTACTTTTCTTTCGCTGTCATGCTCTGTGTTTTGCTTGGTAGTCGTTAGATTTTCAATATGCTGTGTGTGTTCCCTCTGGGACACTTTTGCCCTTTCTTAATGAAGTATGCGGTTTCTTTCCATTGCATGTATGTCTTTCCTTGCATTCTTTTTGATGATGCCAAAAGGGGGGAGATAACATGAGTGCATTACTTGAGGGGGAAGTCACTACTGAAAATCAAACTGGATGTCCATCTAAGGAGGAACTGTTAAGCGATCATAGATTTGTTTGCCTACTAAAATTTTTGACAAGGATATCTATCTGCCGGACTTGTGATGGTTTGAAATACTTGTCATGGATTTCTTGTCTTTTGAAGAAGTGTTTGTCATCATCAAAAAGGGGGAATTTGTTGGAACCCTTGGGTTTTGATGATTACAAACACTTAGCTGATATTTTATCTAAGTGTGTAGAAATCAATGTGACAGACTTGCAGGCACAAATCTCATAACCAGAAACGCAGTGTTTAGAAGCGACTGAACCAATCCCAAGTATCTCGGTCCAAGAATATTCTGATTGGACCAAACGCAGTGCTTAAAGAGATTCAGAATATAAAGGTGATTAGAATATCTAGGAAATATTGTGCATTCAATTATGGAAGATCTTGGAGATATCTTTGAAGATATAGATTGAAGAAAATATATGCAAAGATATGCACTGCTGGTTTAGGAAGATCTCGAAGAAATATTCAAGGATATTGATTGAAGAGATAAAATCCAAAGGAAATCTATCTGGACAAAGAATGTTAAGGAGAATATTCTGCTGACCAAATTTGGCAAGTTCGGCTCAACCAGAATATCTACTTATGATGGATTACGAATAAGATCTCGATAGATTAGGCAAGTATCTATCAAGAATGGAAAGTCGGTTGGGCCAGATCTGCAAGGATCAGATTCGAAGATATGCCGAGTACCTATATAAGGCTTAAGGGATCGGCAGAATTACTTACGGCTGTTCAAGGAGAATCTGAAGCTTGCATACAAGGAGCCGAATTGCCGACATCTTTATGAAAGCATTACACAGGGAACCCTACGAGAAGCTAAGGCTTGAACTAGGTATGAACTGAACATTAAAAAAAAGAAACTTTACATAGACGAAGAATGTATTATATTTACCTGTAGCCCTGCTTGGTTAAATGGTAGGCAATGCTTGTCGAGACGGCGTCGCCATTGGAGGTGAGAAGAACCCTCTTGCTTGGTTGAGCAGACATTTGGATGGAGAGAGAGGAGTTGGCAGAGGTTTTGGTTTTGGCTCGTGCTTGTAATGTTTGAGTAGACAAGTAAGAAAGTGATGACAAGAGGATGAGGACCAGACCAAGACATTTATTGGAATTTAGAATTTTCTTATTTTTAAAAACGATTATAAATAAGGAAAATATCACGTGCGCTGAAATTAGGTGATACCGAAATACGAATTATTCGAAATGCCCAAAATGCTCTTCGATTTTTATAAACAATACAGAATCCTGGGACATACGAATAATTCCCATTTTATAAGTTTTGAAATTATTCATTGCCCTCTCGTTTTGTAAAAGATTCCGAGATATAATAGTTTATGAATTTTTTTTTTGAGTTTATGGATTTGATTTGACATCATAGAACATGGGTTTAACACAATAGTGGCTTAAAGTTTTTATCTCGTTTGCTCCAAAAATAAGTTTGACACATCATATACACATTTTTGCAACTTATTGTCATCCACCAAACTAGTTCGTTGCGAAATATAACTAACTAGCATGCCCCGTACTGGTATTATTTAAAAATTAGAAATCAATACATCGTATATCAGTTTCATTAAAAACAAGACACCCGCGATATGTAAAATTCGTTTACCTATTAGCGAAAACCCAGACTCATTTTGAGGAAAATGAGATAAAAGCACCGGTTTATCTGTTATGTGTATTATTTGTATGGATTTAGAAATTAAGTTCAAATCTATGCGATTGATTGCTTCCAAGTTTGCATAAAAAAAATCAATCGTTGAATGTTAGCATTTTAAAGTGCAGTGGGTATTAGAGCCAAGGCAGACTGGTGCGGAGAATCAGTCCGTACTTACCTCGAAGATCTTTTCTCGGACCAAATCGAAATACACGACTCAAACCTAGCCTTATATATGACCATACAATGGAACTTCACATAAACATAAATTCAGGCCAAGCTGAATTTTAAACCTTTGAAATCTAAAACTTTTGGGCCCCTTCCAACCATTTAGACACTCCAAAACGGGTCGGAGAAGGACTAAAAAAGAGTTGAAATTTTTTCCAGACAAAAAAAAACAATAAAAAAGAAAATTCAAAATCAAAACACATCCAAGCTTCAACTTTTCTCCGATACATTCAAATAAAAAAACAAGCAAAACCCTTCCAAAGTTTCAAACCTAGAAATCAATCAATTCGTCGTCGAACAAAACATGGGCGACAACAGACCACCAGAAACCATAGATTACCAGACACCAAACACCCAAATCGATGACCAACGGAACATCGACGGGAACAGCAACGACGTTGCGAAGAAGCTAGCACCAAAGCGGAGCTCCAACAAGGACCGCCACACCAAGGTGGAGGGCCGAGGCCGACGAATCAGGATGCCGGCTCTATGCGCCGCTAGAATCTTCCAACTCACTCGAGAACTGGGTCATAAATCCGACGGCGAAACCATCCAGTGGCTTCTGCAGCAAGCCGAGCCGTCTATTATAGCCACCACCGGCTCCGGAACCATCCCCGCTTCGGCTCTCACTTCGACCGGAGCTTCGGATTCCAACCAGGGCGACGGTTTGATCGCTGGATTGCATCATCCGCAGAAGATCGACGAGATTAATTGGGCCGGATACGGAGCAAGTCTATGGTCGCACTCTCACAACCATCAGTTTGGACCACCACCGTCGTCTTCATCACCTGCGGCGGTGTCAGTTGCGGCGGCGGAAGCAGAAATGGCTGCTTCCGGTGGTCCTGTGATCCGCATGCAAAAGGGAAGCAGCCCCATGCAAGCACGTCTGAGACTACTGAGCTTGGCCCAAGGAAGAAGAAGCCCAACACGCGCTGGCCAACCAGCGAGTATGATCTCCATGCAGTCTCCATGCAGCTGGCAAGCGGGGACCACAAGGCTAACGACTCAAACAGCATGAGGCAGGCGTGAGTTGTATGAACGTAATGATAACAGTGATATATATGTATGCAGTGAGGCATGAGAATAAATAAGAAAAGATTACCTAAATCTCTCCATTCCCTCTGCCTCTCCATTCTTCTCCTTTCTCTCCTCTCCTTCCCTTTTCTATCGTCCCATTTGGTGCTTTTCACTGAGTTGTTACCATGCCACCGGAAACAAGGAGCATGACAGACTGACGGAGCGCACTGCACTATCGTTAAGGTGCAATGTCTCTGTGCAACAATAAATTTATAAGTCCGCTACTCGTACTCTACTATTGGGTAGTAAAACGGTAAGTAGGGGTCAAACCCAAGGGATTTAGTGGATAGTTGTTCTTTCAGAGATGGAAAGTAAGACAGTTGGGGGTTGGTTGTGATTTTAGTACTGAAAGTAGCGTGGGTTGGTTGTGATTTTAGTACTGAAAAGTAAATGACTGAAAGTAAAGAAAGTAAATACGAGACTGAAAGTAAATACTGAAAAGTAAAGTGCTTGAAGGACAAGTCTTGCGGAAAGAAATTGCTTGAAGGACAAGACTTGCGGAAAGTAAGCAGTTGATATGGACTGAAAGTAAAGTTACTGAAAGTAAATGACTGGAAAGTATGCAGTTGATTGTAAGACTGAAAGTAGGTGACAGGTGATGTTTGAATCAAAGGAAAGATTCGGTATCAGGGGCCTTGTATCATAGTCCGTTTATCATTGACCTCTAATGATCATACTAAGTGTTCAAAAGTGTATCAAGGCCATTTCAAGCACTTGACTTGCCACACTGTCTAGCCCATTTCAAGGCATAGAGCACTTGTTCTATTTAGACTAGCACCCCATTTCAAGGTATACTAGCCTATGTGCATCCACCTGATCAATCATTTCCGATCAACCAAGTGGTGTTTAAGAAAGGTTGAACTCCATGATTAAGCTTTGCCATTTCAAGCATCCACTTAATCGTGTATGTTCACGAACCCCATGGAAGAGTTTTGTCATTTCAAGCATCCACTCAACCATGTGTGTTCTAACCGAATATATGGCACATAGAACAAGTTCTGAACACAAAGAGGCACTAAGAGAAGGGTCTAAAACATTTTATGATACAAGTACACCCCTTCAACCGAATGAAGGGATTAGCTACGAATATCCATAGAGGTGGATATCATAGCTAAGTACTTGGAAAAGTAAAGGTTTTTGAAAGACAGTAAAGTAAAGTTTTCGAAAGTAAAGACAAGGAAAGTAAGAGGGAGAATACTCAAGAACCAACAGGAGTAAACTCAAGAACAGTAAGGAAAAGCTTGAGTACTTCAAGATCCGACAAGAGTACTCAAGATCAAACTTCAATATCAAAGTAAAGTGTTTACATGATTGTGCCCAAAATCTAGAGAGAAGTGAGAGCTTGTGGTATGAGATGATTGTTGTGAATGGGATTGTGGGATGATTTACAAAGGAGGGGAAGATGTCTATTTATAGGCTAAGGGGAGGAATGAGAGCCACACACTTGGCAAGGGAGGAGAAAAGAAGCTCAACACATGGCATGAGATGGGAGGGGGAGGGCTTTAGCCGCCGGGGTGAGGTGGCAAGGGAGGAGAGCCGCCGGCTAGGTGGCTTTGAGCTCAAAGACGCCGCCCATGTGGCAAGGGGAGAGTGGTGGAGAGCTTTGTGATCTTTTTCCCAAAAGCCATCGGGTCCTTTCAGCTCCGATCTGACTCTGGTTGCCCTTCGGTTGGACTTGTTTGAGTGATTCTAGGTTAGGATCATGAAAGTTGTACAGTCGGAATCTGGTCGTGTCCTGACTCGTAATCCATTTTCAGCTTTAAAACTCCTTTTTAGCTCGTATCATCTCTAGACCTCGAAATAGCCTGTAGAACAAAAGTGGAACTAACAAGCAAAAGTTAAATAGACAAAGAGTCTAATTTGGTGGGTTTAACTGTCTTAATGAATCATATAAATATGGTCCATCACAGACTCAATCGCCGCCCTATCCCTGCGTTTGGATGGGTTCACCACCCGTACCCAGGCTGACCTACAAACTCTCACCGCCCAGCAGCAAGCGCACACCCAGCAGCAGTAAGTGTACGCCCAGCAGCAAGCTGACATAAATGCCAAAAATGACACCCGCTTTGAACGTCTCATGGAAAAGATGGATACCTGACGGAGCCCCCCGCACTATCGTTAAGGTGCGGTGTTCTCTGTGCAAAAGCAAATTTGTATTCCGCTACTCGTGACCTTACTACTGGGTAGCAAGTGGTAAGTAGGGGTCGAACCCAAGGGAATTAGGGGGATAGTCGTTCTTTGAGGGATTGTACAGCGAGGGAGCCTGTTTTAGGTTGATTGAGATTTTAGTGCGGAAAAGTAAGTGACTGGTTGGTTGGTTTTGGTTTTTTGTGCGGAAAAGTAAATGACAGAAAATAAATGACTGAAAATAAAAGTAGAAGACTTACAACGGGTGATGCGTGATTGGCAAGTCCTCCGGAAGGTGAGTAGTTGATAGAACAGTTTATACTAAGAAAGTAAATGCAGGTGTTGTTAGATTTTAAGGAAAGCATTCGGTTTCGGGGGCCTTGTATTATAGCCTGTTTATCATTGACTTTTAGTGATCCTTCTAAGTATTCAAACGTGCATCAAGGCCATTCCAAGCACTCGATTTGCCACACTGTCTAGTCTTTTGCAAAAGTGTTCGAAAGTGTATCAAGGCCATTCCAAGCACTCATTTGCACACACTGTCTAGACTTTTGTAAAAACGTAGAGAACTTGTTCTATTTAGACTAATACCCCATTCCAAGGTATATTAGCCTATGTGCATCCATTTGGTCAGTCATTCCCGAGCAACCAAATGGTGTTTGAGAGAGGTCAAACTCCTCAGATAAGCTTTGCCATTCCAAGCATCCACTTATCCGAGTATGTTTACGAACTTCCACGGAAGAGCTTTGCCATTCCAAGCATCCACTCAACCTTGGAAGTTCTGGCCTAATAAATGGCACATAGAACAAGTTTTGAATACAAAGAAAAAGCACTAAAGTAAGTCTAAAACATTTTATAATACAAGTACACCCCTTCAACCGAATGAAGAGTTTAGCTACGAATATCCATAGAGGTGGATACCATAGCTAAGTACTTACAGTTTTTGAAAGACAGTAAGTAATGGAAAGGGGTGAGTACTTCAAGAACCGACAAGAGTACTCGAGAATAAAGAAAAGCTTGAGTACTCAAGAACCGACAGGAGTACTCAAGACCGAACTATAATACTCAAGAACAAACAGGAGTATTATATATTGAAAACCAAACTTACAAATGCCAAACTTTCTAGAGAGAGAAGTGTATGATTTTTTGGTATGGATTAAAAATGAGATGGGGGACTTGTATTTATAGCCAAAGGAGAGGGGAATGGAGGGTGAGGATGAGAGCACATGGCTTTCATCCATGGTGAGCTCCATGGAGGTCATAGCCGCCGGTCATGGGTGAAGAAAGGGGGGAAGCTTCCTCCTTTGCTCACCTCCTCCCCAAAGCCGCCGGTCATGGAGGATAAGGATGAGTTTTGTGTGAGTTTTGTGTGAGTTTTGTGACGTTTTCACAAAACTATCGGTGTATTTCGGCCCCGGACTGACTTTGATTGTTCCTCGGTTTGATTTGTTTTGAGTGATTCAATGTCAGGATCTTGAGATTTCTTCAGTCGACGTCTGATCTTGACCTCGGAATGACTCGTAACATCTTTTCTGCGTAAAATCCTCTCCTTAGCGTGTATTCTCTCTAAGCTCCAAAATGCCCTGTAGATAAATATCAGAACTAACAAGCAAAAGTTAAATAGACAAACAGTCTAATTTGGTGGGTTTAACTGTGTTTTTGATTCGTATAATTATGGTTCATCAATACCATCTTCGGCCAAACAACCATGTCAGGGAGAGCTGACAAGCAGCCAGTAACTGAGGACACGCCGCCACCTCGCTCCACATCCCTGTTGCTACCCACACCCTTGTCATACCCCACCACCCACGGACAGTATCCTGGACCACATCAGGACCTTCAACCCTATCACACTGACACCGGACCTCACTCAGCACCTAAACCCCTATCTGTTGATGTCCCGATATTCACTGGCAAAGCTGTTGAAGGCTGGTTGTTCCAGATGGAACGATACTTCGAGCACAACCGAGTACCCTATGATCAGTGAATGATGTTGGCCACCTTCCACATGGCCGGCGAAGCTCTCAAGTGGTATCAATGGCTGTACACAACTCATCAGGTGCGTGACTGGTTTCTCTTTTCCACTGATGTTAAACTGCGTTTTGGGCCTTCGGAATATTGCAAACCGGAGGTCTTGCTTAACTTGTTGCATCAAAATAGCTCGGTCACGGCGTATATCTCTGAGTTTGAGTCCCTGTCCATGAGGACCCCGGGGTTGAACCCTGAGAACCTGCTGTATCGATTTATTGCGGGGCTCCATGCAGATGTTCAGAGAGAACTCGTACTACTCAATCCCGATACTCTGCGAAAGGCCATGGGAATGGCAAGAGTGGCAGAAGAGAAGCTAAACAGCATCAGACGCTATTCTGGACGCCCACCAGGTGTTCGACATTTTTCCCCACCGATGAACCCCCCTATGTCCAAACCCAACATCTCCCAGACCTCGACTACTCCCTCCAAGTCCTCCAGTCAAGAAACTCTCACCCTCTGAAATGATGGCGCGTAAAGAAAAAGGGCTATGTTTCAACTGCGATGAGAAGTATGTCCCAGGACATAGATGCAAGCATAAGTTCCTCTGCATGATAGTCCAAGAGGATGAATCAGAGGATGACTGCGAGGAGTGCCCTGTTGAGAACGAGCCACACGAACCAGACACGGAGGAGGTACCGCCAGCTATCACCTAACATGCCCTTCAAGGCCAAACCATGCCACGCACATTACGTCTCGAAGGGGTGCTAGCAGGCCGCAAGGTTATGATCCTAATAGATGGAGGCTCAACCCATAACATTATTCAAACAAGAGTGGCCAAAAGCGCAGGGGTCATTGTGGAAGCTACAAAACACATTAGTGTGATGGTAGGTAATGGGGAGGAGTTACAGTGTGCCGGCATTGGGAAAACAGTGCAACTGGAGTTGGGCCAGCGAGTTTTTGAGGTCGACCTTCACCTGTTACCAATCTTTGGCGTGGATATAATCCTGGGCGCACAATGGCTAGCTGAAATAGGCCCGGTTACGTTCGATTACAAACAGCTATGGATGAGTTTTGATCATATGGGTGAGTTAGTGCAGCTGCACGGCATACGCCCTTACGCTGAACCCTCAGCAATGTCCTTAAGCCAACTACGTCGAATACACAGTACGGACTCAGTAATGAGCCTTTACCATTTGTCCATCATGCCTACAGAGGACACAACACAGTATGAGGCTCACCTACCATCCATTCCATCAGAGCTAGAACAACCCCAGCAACAAGACCTGTTCACACTGCTATCTGATTTTGCCAACATCTTTGCCTCTCCAAAAGGGCTACCACCCAGCACAGCTCATGATCATCGCGTTCCGGTGGTGCATGGCTCGATGCCTGTCAATGTTCGCCCATATCGCTATCCGCGGTATCAGAAAGTCGAGATTGAGAAAATGGTCCAGGACAGGTTAGCAGAGGGGGTGATACGTCCCAGCACAAGCCCATTCTCGTCTTCGGTTCTCTTGGTCCGCAAGAAAGATGGAACGTGGAGATTCTGTGTGGATTATCGTGCCCTTAACGCCATCACCATTCGTGACCGATACCCGATGCCCACGGTGGATGAACTCTTTGATGAGCTACAAGGAGCTTGCGTGTTTACTAAGCTGGATTTACGAGCCGGATACCACCAAATATTGATGGCCAGTGAAGATGTGCACAAAACTGCGTTTCGGACTCATGACGGACATTTCAAGTTCCTTGTGATGCCCTTTGGCCTCACCAATGCCCCGTCTTCATTTCAAGCGGCCATGAATGACATCTTTCGCCCTTTGCTACGCAAAACGGTCCTTGTCTTTATGGACGACATACTGGTTTACAGCCCCAGTTGACTGGCACATTTAGCTCATCTTAAGGAGGTCCTCTCCTTGCTGCGCCAGCATGCGTATTTTATTAAGGCATCCAAATGTGAAGTAACAAGCTCCCGAGTCCATTACCTAGGACATATTATATCCAAAGGTGGCATGGAAATGGACCCTAGCAAGGTGGACGCCATAGTAAATTGGGAACGACCGAGCACTATCAAGAAACTACGCGGCTTCCTCGGCTTAGCCGGATACTATAGACGTTTTGTACGCCACTTTGCTTCCATCGCCGGGCCTTTAACAGAGCTCCTCAGAAAGGATGCATTCGTATGGGGGGAAGCAGCCACAACAGCTTTCAAAACACTAAAAAATTGCCTTGCAACAGCTCCTGTCCTCGCCCTGCCAAACTTCTCCAAGGCGTTTATAGTTCAAACGGCGCATCCGGCATAGGAATGGGAGCAGTATTGACACAAGACAACCACCCCATCGCCTATTTCAGTCGCCAATTCACACCCACTTTGCAGAAAAGCTCCACTTACAATCGAGAACTTGCGGCAGTAGTAATGGCGGTTCAGAAATGGCATCACTATTTGTTGGGTGGACACTTCACCTTGTACACCGACCATCAGCCTCTGCGCACGATTCTGTCCCAGACTGTCCATACCCCGGAGCAACAACGCTGGGTGAGAAAGCTGATAGGATTCGACTTCGAAGTAGTGTATAAACCAGGTCATGGGAACGGACCGGCTGACGCCCTGTCCAGGGAACACCCTCCTACATCGTGCATGGCCATGCAGGGAGTGTCCCAACCCCTTTTTGGGCTCCTCCGTGCACTGCGTGCATTATGTGCAGAGGACACGGACACTAAGACAATGATTGGCAAGATTGAAGCTCAACCGGAGCTATACCCTCAACACCAAATACGAGATGGCTTGCTCGTCTACAAGGGTCGGTTATGGGTACCCCAAAATGCAGCAGTCCGGGACCTCATTTTGCATCAGTACCACGACTCACCAGTAGGAGGGCATGCGGGAGTCGCCCGGACCACCGCCCGCATCACAGCCATTTTCTACTGGGAATATCTGCGCCGGGACGTTGCTATTTATGTAGCCAAATGTGAAATTTGCCAGCAAGTAAAACCACTTAACGTGGCCTCCCCAGGGACTCTGCAGCCGCTACCCATTCCGGAGAAAAGCTGGCACTCAGTTACCATGGATTTTATCACTTGTTTACCAAAATCCAAAGGTAAAACGGCCGTAATGGTTGTGGTGGATAGACTATCAAAGTACGCTCACTTCAATCCTCTCGCTAAGGGCTTTACTGCGGAGTCAGTTGCTGGGGTCTTTGCTCGCGACATTTGCCGCCTCCATGGTGTCCCGTCCACCATCGTTAGCGATCGCAACCCAGTGTTTCTCAGCTCCTTCTGGCAAGAGCTTTTTTGCCATCAAGGGACGGTGCTCGCACATAGCACGGCCTATCATCCGCAGACCGACGGTCAAACAGAAGTCCTGAATCGAATTCTGGAGGATTATCTACGCTGCTATGTCGGAGACAGACAGTCTAAATGGGTTGAGTTGCTTCCATGGGCCAAACTACAGTACAACACAGCCATACATTCAGGTCTTGGTACCTCGCCCTTTGAAGCTGTGTGTGGACGCAGCCCTCCGACACTCCTTGACTATGTACCCGGCGCATCAAAGGTCAGTGCAGTTGATGATACGTTAACTACAAGGGCTGAACTCATCAAACATCTCCGAGAGAACCTTCTCCGTGCCCAACACCGCATGAAGCAAAAGGCAGACAAGCACAGGTCCGAGGTCTCCTATAACGTCGGTGACTGGGTTTACTTACGCCTACAACCATACCGACAGAATACACTACGCCCCTTCCGCTTCAGCAAGCTCACCAGACGCTACTTTGGGCCTTTCAAAGTGATTGAGCGCATTGGGCCTGTCGCTTATCGCTTAGCTCTGCCAGAGTCCAGCCGCATCCATGACGTCTTTCATGTGTCCAAACTTAAACGCTGCAAGTCAGACCCCCCATTCTCGCAGATCAGCTGGCCAGACGTCTTCTCTGGCAATCACCATGTCCCTCAGCCAGACAAGATTCTGGGACACCGCTAAGTCCGATGATCGGTCAAGTTCTTGACCCATTATTCACCTCATTCGATGATGGATTAGGTTTGTTTTCCGAACACTTTGTTATCATTTAATTTTTTTCATAGTGTTTCAGGTTTGAATTACACGATGACTCGATATGGGCCTGAATGCACGAAAAGATGAAGAAAATCAGTCAAATTACAGCATAAGGGCCACAGGCCCGTGACGAACCTCTCAGTCACGGGCGTTATGGGCAGATCGAGCAAGCTCAGGAGATGCTGAAATCAAAGTCCATCAACCGCCCGTGACGAACCTCCTGGTCACGGGCGTTACGGGCAGCTCGAGCAAACTCAGGAGAGGCGAGGATTTTGACCGCCCGTGACGAGACGTTTTGGCCCGTGACGAAGCCGGGTCACGGGACCGTCAATGAATCTCGACTTATTTCCAAATTCGACCTTTGGGTTTATTTTGGAAATACTGAGTATTTTTCTATAAATAGAGGGCTCGACCAGATCTAAAAGGTTGTTGATTCTTTGGAGAAAAACCCTAACTTAGGAGAGAAGACAAGCTTTCATCGTGAGGATCAACGAGCAAATCGTCTACGGTTTATTCGTTTCTTCCTTTAATTTACACTTTTTTGGTTAATCACCATGAATAGTGAGTAGTCCTCTCTATTCCGGGATCCTACAGATCCCGTCCTATGTAACCCTAACTCTCATGTGATCAATTGAAGTTTATTATTTATGCGATTTGAATATTCAATTTCATTGCGTGCTTAATTTTATCGTTCTATGCATGTATTTACATCAAAGGGTATGTTTGCATTGATAGAACGTATTTAGGTTATATGCCGAAAGGTGGATGGGCCCTAGGGATTAACCGGATTGCATGAAATTGATGTTAGGTCATGTTTACATGATTTAATAGGAAAACCTTTAATTTAATAAATCGAAATCGTTGATAATCCGTGGATGGGCGACGTTCAATGATTGAGATTAATCTAGACAATGATCCGTGGATGGGCGGCTTGTCTAGTGTTATTTCGGTTATATTCCATATCCGATAGCATGAACGATTAACGTAGAAGGATTGCATGATTAGTGGGGTTAGCACGGGTGAAGTACGGATTCTGGGATTCTTTCTCTGAATTAATACAACCATTTATTTTCTGCAATTAAATTTCTGCTAGTTTCATCAAAACCAAACCTTTTGTTATTCGGAATAGCTAAATAGGTCACTTGTTACCTAGTACTCACACGCATTGCTCCTAGGATCGACCCTTGGCTTACCAAGGATTATAAATTGTGTTTGACTACAATTTGACCCCTAAAACGTATAAATTGACAACTAAAAAGGATTAAAAATACGCTTGTCAAAATGGCGTCGTTGCCGGGGAGCAGCGTTTAGTGTGATATTAAACCTAACTCGTGTAGTTTAGACTATTCCACCTTACTTGATTTCTGATTTTTCTGTTGTGATTTCTTCGCTCACAATTTTTCTTGGTCTTTGCAAGTTCTACCTAGTTCATGCCAAGGAAAGCGCTCAAACAGAAAAAGCAGATTCAGATTTCAGACGATGAAACACCGGTCCAACGAAAATTCAATCGTCAGGCCCAGAACGAAGCTCGGCAGCTACGAGCACTGAACAGAAATTTCACAGCAATAGCCATGAATCAAAACTTGCTGAATGGAGGGGTCGAAGATGGACAGCCGCCCCGAGTGCAACAACTAGTGCGCAGAACTCTTGGTGATTACACCACTCCACGCGTCACTGGATTTCAGTCCGCCATTGCACCGCCCGGAATAGAAGCTAATACTTGGGAATTGAAAACCGGTCTCATTCAGATGGTGCAGAATAATCAGTTCTCAGGAAGGATCAATGAAGACCCTCACCAGCATCTCAAGCGTTTCGTTCAGATGTGCAATACAGTGAAGACCAATGGGGTCCCTTCAGAGTCCTACTACCTCAGACTATTCCCATTCTCACTGTCCGACAAAGCCAGCAGGTGGCTAGATAGCCACGCAGAGGGTACGTTTACTACATGGAATAGGCTGGCCGAAGCTTTCCTCCAGCAGTACTTCCCACCATCAAAAACAGCCCATTTCAGGAACAAGATTATATCGTTTCGCTCTATTGATGGTGAGACTCTCAACGACGCTTGGGAGAGGTACAAAGAACTGACGAGGATGTGCCCACACCACAATCTAGAGCAGTGGCAGATTATTGACACCTTCTATCAGGGGATCGATCAAGGGATGCGTACCTTAATCAATCAAGCAGCAGGTGGGGGATTGAACCAAGTCCCGCTAGAAGACACCTATGAAATTATAGAAAGGGCAGCTCAAGACTACCACCTCTGGACCGGTGATCGAGGCAACCCTAGGGATAGGAAGGGCGTGTAGGATTTATGCCAAGCTAAGAGCTCTAATGACATAGCTAAGTTGACGGACACTGTAAAGCTGCTTGCAAACGAAATTCAGAATATGAAGCTAGCCAACAGTATGAAGCCCCCGGACGTTGCTAACATAGGCGTGTACTGTCAGATTTGCGGCTCTCCTTCTCACTACGCAGACGGTTGCCCAGTGATCGGATCAGATAATGGCAGCGGGAACCAGGAGGATGCCAACTTTATTGGGCAGAATAATCAAGGGACTGGTTTCGGGAACGGATCAGCCAGTAACAGGTGGGACAATCCCAACCGAAATCACCCCAACCTATCTTACAAGCCCCGAAATCAGGCAGCTCCGAATCCCCCATACAAACAGCAGCAAGGCAATGCGCCGTACCAGCCACGAGGGCAATATAATGTTCGAGCTCAGGAGCAGAACAACAATTCCTACCAGCCGAGGACTCAGTATAATAACCAGTATCAAAATCAGTCGCAAGGGCCACAGAATCAGAATCCAGAGAATTATTCATACTAGCCGCAACATTCCAAGCAGCAGGAGTCCGCCAGCTCATCTAGCATGGAAGCCATGATGGCTAATTTTATGGCAGAGCAGGAGAAGAAAGTGCAAGAACTCCAGAAAACGATCGGCCAGCTAGTCACTCAGAACAGAATGCTGGAAACTCAGGTGGCTCAGCAAGCAAATTCAGCAACAAGGGAACATGGGAAACTCCCTTCAAAACCAGAGCATCATCCTAGGGAGTCGGTCAATGCCATCACACTCCGAGGTGGCAAGCAACTCGAAGTGATACCAGCTCAAACCACTCGAAACTCTGCAGCAAAATCAGCACTGAATTCTGCAATTGATGAAGAAGAAACATCGAAAGAAGCTGAAAACCGAGAAGAAAATTCTGCGCAGACAGTGGAGCCGGCTCCTTACAAGCCTCCAGTCCCATACCCTCAGTGACTCAAGGGTGCTAGGAGAGACAAAGAATTCATGAAGTTCATGGATAAGATTCGCACTCTATACATCACTATGCCCTTCACGGATGCAATCACGCAGATTCCGACTTATGCCAAATTCATGAAGGAGATTATGACTGGGAAACGGAAGATGGACGGAACTGAGACAGTGGCTCTAAGTGAGGAGTGTAGCGCTGCCATGCACATACCCATGCCGCCTAAGCTTAAGGACTCAGGGAGTTTTTCTATTCCTTGTGATATTGGTGGTCTTACTATTTGTCGTGCATTGTGTGATTTGGGTGCTAGTGTGTCTATCATGCCATATTCTCTGTATTCTAAACTGAACTTGGGTGATCTCTGTCCTACTAACATCTACATTCGCCTTGCGGATCGTTCTTGCAGACTCTCGAAAGGGATTCTGAAGGACGTACCCGTTAAGGTGAAGAATACTTATATCCCTGCTGATTTTATCGTGCTAGAGATTTCAGAGGACACAGATATCCCAATCATTCTTGGTAGACCATTCCTTTACACAGCTAGGGTTGTTATTGATATGGATAGGGGTTCTATCGCTTTGCGAGTAGGCAGCGAACGTGTTGTCTTTTATCTACCTGACATGTGCAGAACTCCTAGTCTTCTTGTTGATTGTGATGTGTTAGACTCTGCTGATGTTGATCAGCCAATTTCACTGACTTCTATTGAGTCTTACAAGGTTATACCAGGCTGCCCTATACCGATGGATGTCTACGCCATGAGCATAGAGGGCGCGGACGCAGCTGATGTCACAGGAGACGCAGGTAAGGAATCTTGCAAGGTAGAATTGAAACCTCTACCTGCAAGTCTCAGGTATGAATTTCTGGGCCCTAACTCCACTTACTCGGTGATTCTCAATGCGTCCTTGACTGATGTAGAGACCCAGAAATTGCTTGATGTCTTGCTCGAACATAGACCAGCCCTAGGATATTCTATAGACGACCTCAAGGGGATTAGCCCAGATTTGTGCATGCATAGAATTAACCTTGAGGACGATGCTAGGCCTAGTAGGGATGCCTTGAGACGTTTGAACCCCAAATTGAATGATGTGGTAAAGAAAGAAATTCTGAAATTACTAGATGCCGGCATCATCTATTCTGTTACTGATAGTAAGTGGGTTAGTCCTGTGCACGTAGTCCCTAAGAAGGGAGGTTTAACTGTTGTACGCAATGAGCATAATGAATTGATTCCTACTCGTACTGTGACTGGTTGGCGTATGTGCATTGATTATAGGAAATTGAATAAGGCTACTCTTAAGGATCACTTTCCGTTACCTTTTATTGATCAAATGTTAGAACGTCTTGCAAAGCATAAATTTTTCTGCTACCTCGACGGTTATAGTGGATTTTTCCAGATCCCTATACACCCCGAGGACCAGGAGAAAACTACTTTCACTTGCCTTTTTGGCACTTTTGCTTATAGACGTATGCCATTCGGTCTTTGTAATGCGCCAGCCACATTTCAGCGTTGCATGATGGCCATCTTTTCTGATTTTTTGGAACACACCATGGAAGTATTCATGGATGATTTTTCGGTGTATGGTTCCTCGTTTGATTCGTGCCTATCTAACCTTACTGATGTTCTTCGTCGTTGTGTTGACACTAACCTGGTTTTAAACTGGGAGAAGTGTCACTTTATGGTGCAGGAAGGTATAGTACTAGGACACATGGTCTCTCACAGAGGCATCGAGGTTGATCGCGCAAAGGTAGAGGTGATTGAAAAGCTGCCCCCACCAAAAGATGTGAAAGGAATCAGGAGCTTTCTTGGGCACGCTGGATTTTACAGGCGATTTATCAAGGATTTCTCGAAGACAGCAAAGCCGCTCACTGATCTTCTTTGTCAGGAAGCTGAGTTTAAATTTACTGATTCTTGTTTAACTGCTTTCAACAGTCTAAAAACTGCTCTTACTTCCGCTCATATAGTGCAACCCCCCGATTGGGAGTTACCGTTTGAACTAATGTGTGATGCTAGTGACTTTGCAGTAGGAGCAGTTTTGGGGCAGCGCATCGACAAGAAACTACACGTAATTTACTACGCCAGTAAGATCCTCGCCGGAGCAGCAGTCAATTACACTACTACCAAGAAAGAAATGCTAGCCGTTGTCTATGCTTTCGAGAAATTCAGGCAGTACCTACTGTGTTCGAAAACCTTAGTATACACTGATCATGCTGCTATCAAGTATCTGCTGTCGAAGAAGGACTCCAAACCTCGTCTTATCCGATGGGTCCTCCTCCTCCAGGAATTCGACATTGAAATTAGGGACAAGAAGGGTGCAGAAAATCTGGTTGCAGATCACTTGTCACGCCTCGAGCTAGGAGAGCTCAACCGCGAAGAGGACAAGCTCCCGATAAATGACTCTCTTGTGGACGAACAGCTGATACACATTGATGTGGACAATGTCCCGTGGTACGCAGATTTCGTTAACTTCCTGCCCTACGGAATCCTCCCTCCCGACCTCTCGCACAACCAGAAGAGGAAATTTCTCTCCGACGTTAAAAGGTACTTTTGGGATGATCCTTTCTTGTATCGATTATGTGCTGACGGTCTCTATAGGACTTGTGTCGATGAAGATCAGATCCCGTTTATTCTGGAACGATGCCACTCTTCACAATACGGTGGGCATGGGGCTGGTTTGAATACAGCTACAAAGGTTCTACAGTCCGGCTTCTTCTGGCCCTCACTATTCAAGGACGCGCACGAATTTGTCAAAGCGTGTGATCAGTGCCAGCGAGCTGGTAATATTTTGAAGCAGCAGGAGATGCCCCAGCAGAGCATTCTCGCAGTCGATCTTTTCGATGTATGGGGGATTGACTTCATGGGACCATTCCCACCTTCTTACGGAAATCAGTACATCTTGGTAGCAGTCGACTATGTTTCTAAGTGGGTTGAAGCAGTTGCTACTCCTACTTGCGACGCCAAGGTAGTAATCAGTTAAACAAGTGCACTGGTCGGGAGGTAACCCGACACTATCTTACTTTTCCGCACTTTAATTTCTGTCTTTTAAATTCAGTATTTAGTTTTAAGCTTGCATGACTTTTGAACTAAGGCACGCCTTCGTTCAAAAGTGGGGGGTGAGAACCACCTATGTACATAAATAACATGCGGCTGTTTTTTCTTTTTTAATAAGTACCTTTTTGAAAATATGAACTTAAGAATGTGAAAAAGATAAATCATAATTCATGCATTAACCTTGTGAAAATTCAACTGTTTAAAAACTTAGAATGTAACTTTTCAATTGTCCTTTATGCTGAGATAACTAGGGATGTGGAGTTGATATAAACTCCCCTATAGAGGCTTGGCAAGCAATCAAAGGATCAGATCAAACTATATGGTTTTCGAAGTCAGTGGAGGCTGCACTTCGGGTTTCAGTGAAGATTGAAGTCATCTCCGCCATGCAATGCAAAAGGCGAGGACGGGAATCAGACCGTCCTATCTCAGGTCAAAGTAGCCGAGAAAATAGATGAGTGACCCTCATCTTGACCCGCGCGAAAACGACAGTCAAAGTAGCCGAGAAAATAGATGAGCGACCCTCACCTTGACCCGCGCGAAAACGGCAAAAAGGAGAGGAGCGGGGAGGTATTTCCATAGGCTTGCGGGCGATGATTGGACCTCCCAAAAAGGCTCGAGAAAATGGACTAGCAGCCACAAAAAGGCGAAAAGCTCAATGAAGCAAATCAAGAGGCCAAAGGCCCAAAATTGTGAAGGTTTTAACCGAACAAAAGTGAAGAACTCAAAGCGTCAAATCAAAGGCCAAATGCCGACTCACTACAAAAGCAGTCCCTCGCCAAAAGAAAATCAAAGTACTCAAACCACTGAAACCTGAACCGAATCACGTGCTAGAGAAAGCTACCAGAAAACCATATAGTACGAGACGATCCCAAGATTGCAGTCCAGGAGCCTAAAAAGGGCTATCTCCCGAGACATCCAATATAATTTGCATCTCAGCACGGAGGTACAAGTATTAAGTTTCTTCTATTTATTTACGCAGTTTAATTTGGTAATAAGTAAGCAATGCATGAATTAGGATAGATCGAGTACCACAGTCTAATTTTCATATTCCAAGGCCAAACTTAGAACTTACGCCCTTTAATAGCATTGTTCGGGACGAACAACTAAAAGTGGGGGGTAATCTGATGGACCAAAGTTATACGAGTCAGAAACACAGTTAAACCCCCTTATTTAGACTGTTTGTCTATCTAACTTCTACGTGTTAGTCCCGATATATTTTCACAGGGCATTTTAGAGACTGAAGTGAAAACACGCTAAGGAGAGGATTTTATGCTGAAAAGATAACAAGAGTCAATCCAAGGTCAAGATCATATGCCGACTGAAGAAATATCAAGGATCCTGACGTTGAATTGACCATAACAAATTAATCAGGAGTGGAATCAAGACAGCCCGGGGAAGAAACACATTGACAGTTTTGTGAAAAGACTGCACAAAACTGTACAAAACTCACATTTGGGCAAGATGACCGACCACTTGAAGAAGTGGTGGCCAAAGGAGGAGCTCCTCCCCTTCCACCACCGCCTACCGGCGGCTTTTGCCCCTCCTCCACATGTCACCACCACCTTCCTCCTCCTCCACCACTCCTCTTCCTCCATGTGTGGCCATCTCCTCCCTTGATTTTCTCCTCCAATCAAAATGCAACACTTGCCACCCATCTCCACCACCCATCTCCTCCCCTTTGGGCTATAAAAGGAGGAGCTCCTCCCCTCATTTCAACACACCTCAATCTCAATTCACTTCTCTCTCTAGAAGTTGTAATATTTGTAACGTTGTAATTTTGCTTTGGAAATAAAGGAAAGCTCCCTTGGCGCTTCAACGGTTGTAAGTATTTCTTAGTATTTATTTATTTAACTGTTGTCTTTAATTCCTTAGTATAATGTTTAGCGCGATGAATAGTAGCTAAACTTGTAGTTCGGTCTAAGGGGCGCACTTGTATTATAAAATGTTTTAAGACTATTAACTTAGTGTCTAGTCTAAGTATTCAAAACTTATTCTATGTGCCATATATTAAGTCAGAACGTCCAAGGTAGAGTGGATGCTTGGAATGGCAAAACTCTACAGCGGGGTTCGTAAACTTGTACGGATAAGTGGATGCTTGGAATGGCAAAGCTTATCTGAGAAGTTTGACTCATCTTAAACACCATTTGGTTGATCGGGAATGATTGATCAAATGGATGCACATAGGCTAATATAACCGGGAATGGAGTATTAGTCTAAATAGAATAAGTGTTCTACGTCCTTGGAATAGGCTAGACAGTGTACGCAAATCGAGTGCTTGGAATGGCCTTGATACACCGTTTGAATACTTAGGAGAGCCACTAAAGGTCAATGACAAACAGGATATAATACAAGTCCCCTGAAACCGAACATTTCTCTTTAATTATAATCCGTAATTTACTTTCCAGTATTAAAATCAACCAACCAACCAATCAATCAATCAAAATAGCTGGTAGCTTTAAAACCAACCAACCGACCTTAAACACGCTCCCACGCTGCGTAATCCCCCCGAAGAACAATTATTCCCCTAGTTCCCTTGGGTTCGACCCCTACTTACCAAGTACTACCCAGTAGTATAGTTGCGAGTAGCGGACTATTATAAATTTATTTGCAAATCGCTTTGACGACGAGCGGTTCTGTCAGCGTCCAAGCTAGATGACGCACTGTGGGCATACAGGACTGCATACAAAACACCTATCGGTATGGGTTCGATCAGACTCGTCTATGGAAAAACCTGCCACTTGCCGGTCGAACTCGAGTACAAGGCATTATGGGCTATTCGTGAGCTGAATATGGACATGAAAGCACCAGGAGAAAAGCGAATACTGCAGCTCCACGAGCTTGATGAAATTCGGCTAGATTCATATGAGAACGCTCGGATTTACAAGGAGAGAACGAAGAAATGGCATGACAAGAGGATCGTGCGCAGAGAATTCAACGAGGGCGAGCGAGTTCTTCTCTACAACTTCCGTCTTAGATTATTTCCTGGGAAATTGCGCACAAAATGGAGTGGCCCTTATACAGTAGAACGAGCACACCCAGGCGGGCATGTAGAAATCAGTGTGGAAGGAGGTAAATCAATGGTAGTCAATGGGCAGCGCCTCAAGCACTACAACGTTCTGAAGCATTTAGCACCTCCTGACGGGATTGACGACAACCTACTTCTCGGGAAGGGATCTCAGCAAGGGACTTCCCGAGAATGCTTCTAGTTTCACCACCTTTGCTATGTCTCGCCAAGACGTTAAACTAGGTCTCTCCGGGGAGTAACCCACGCTGTAAGTTTTCTTTCGTTGCTTTTGCATTGTATGTTATGTGTGTGACCATTGCAGGACTATTCAGAAAGATCTTCATCGCCGAAGACAATCGCGAACCAGGGTTTGAAAAGTCAGGTTTTATCTGGAATAGCCCGTTCAGCCCGTGACCAAAGGACTCGTCACGGGCGTTACGGGGTTTCGTGCCAAGACAGAAGGTTTGTTTATTTTGGACAGCCCGTTCAGCCCGTGACCAAAGGACTCGTCACGGGCGTTACGGGTCTTCGTGCACATTCAGAAGTTTTGCTCGTTTTGGTAGCCCGTTCACCCCGTGACCAAGAGGCTCGTCACGGGCGTAACGGGCATCTGCTCCTTATTTCAGTTCGAAGAGAAACAAAAAAAATTTCAGTTCCGCCGTTCCGCCGTTCCGTCGTTCTACAAACTCGATCCGAAACAGCCGCGCCGCCGTTCGCCCTGCCATTCCCGCCGCTCGTCCGCCCTCCGACCACCTGCCAACACTACCACCTCCTCCTCTCATCCGCCAGCCTCCACCAATCCCACAACCAATTTAGGGTTTAGAGAAAACCCTAAATCCACAAATCCCCCAAATCCACAAAACCCTAAATCCAGAAATTCCTATCCTCCTATGGCTCCAACGAAAGGCAGGCGGGCCACCATGACATCAACCGCTGCTTCCGATCCCCCTGCTCTTCCAGCACCTCCGGCGGCCCCTGCTCGTCGGATTTTTGACCACGAAAGCAGTCCCACCTTTGCTGATACTGAGATGAAGCAGGTATACGACAAACTGTGGACTTTCAAATTTTGCAGACCCACGTTAGTTCCACATTTTAAGTCGTTAAGAGATCTTCGTGTCTTGGACCCAATGCGGGATATATTTATTGCCTATGGATTGGATATTATATTTTCTCGTCAGGCTGCTACGCATCCAGTCGCTTTATATGAATTTGTAGCTTCTTTTGATCCCGTGCGGGATGACTCGGGTGTTACCGGATGGAATTTTCAGTTGAATGGCACCCCATTCTCATTAGATAAAGCTGAGGTGTGTCGTATATTGGGTTTCCCTATGGATGGCCACAATGAACATTATTCTGAGGCCGAGCACAATGATTTCTGGCAGTTTATCTCAGGGTTTGACGACCCGTACTTGGCCACGCATCCAGCAGCCTGCATTCAGCATGGAGAGTGGAAAGTGGTCCACCGTTTGGTTTCCATGGCAATCAATGTCCGAAAAGAGGGGGGCACGGTGTGTAATGAAAAGGACATCAACATTATGATCGCTATGAGCTCTAGCCTCCCCGTTGATTGGTTTGCTATCCTGTCCGATCATTTTCTGGATTGGCGCAGGCTCACTGGAGTTAATGTCAATGGAGCGGTTAGCGGTGGCCTCTTTGTCACTATATTGGGTGAAGAGTTGGGTTTTGATTTTGGCTCCCCTGAGAGCGCTCGTGTCTGGGAATTAGACACCAAGAAGATGCTTAACTGTCAGATGCTTAAGAAGGATTTGACATGGGATCACAAACCCATTCCAACCACCGGTGTCAAGGGCAAGCGGCTTGAGAAGAAGCGACAGCGCATGGAGCAAGGACCGAGCAATGCTCCCTTTCCAGAGCCTGATTTCGAGGAACCTACCGGGAATGAGCCCGAGGTCGCAGCCCAGCCTCCACTTGAGGATGCTTTCATGGACGGGGCGCGCTCACCTCCAGCAGCTAACCACATCCCTCCCCCTCCTCAGCCCTTTCCTGCTGCCGATCAGTTGCCTTTCTCGCTCGAAGAGCGTTTCACACGCTTGGAGACCTCTCATCAGCAGATCATCGACACCCAGCAGCAGATCATCGCCACACAGCATGAGTTTCGAGATGAGCTGAGGGCTATGATGGCCTATCAGCGCCAGATTTTGGCGAACCAGGCCCCCATGATTTCCACTCAGAGCCGGCTTTCCGTCTCCCATAATCAGCTCAGAGATGAGTTTGCAGCACTCCGTATGCAGGCAGCGCAGCATTGGTCACAGATACCCGGGGCTAGCCCTTCTGCTCCTGCTCCTCCTGCAGACTCAGACAGCATTGAGCGGTTGTTTGCCCCCACTGGGGATACTTTTGACGATGGGGCTAGCTAGTTCCCCTTTCGGATTTTATTATGCTGATTTTCTTTTTGCCATATTGTCAGTATTTGCTGTATTTCACATCGTTGTACATTGACTTTTGGAAATTATTCACTGCTTTCTTCTTATTCGATGTTTGAGTTATTCCATTATTGTTGTTCATCTTTACTCACATCGTTCATTTTTCTATTCATCTCGCGATTATCGATGCTAACTTATACCTTGTGCAGCTCTATATTTTTATTCACACTCTACCAGCTCACAGGTCGTATTTCAATCACCAGTCATCGTTTAATCTCTCTGACTTTCGCGCCACCACGCACGAGTGAAGTTCCTATGCACTTTCTCTTATTTTATATATGTTTCGCTGAGGGACTAAGCTCGATTTTAAGTGTGGAGTGGGTAGCGCATAGTCACATGCATTGCATATCATATTCACTAATTGTACATGCTCAAATGTCTATGTATTGCGATTGAAATCCTCGTTTTCTACGATACTCCTTGACTGATTGACATTCTTTTGGATTCAAAATCTAGGACTTGAAATAGTTTTACTCGTACGTGCATTCTCTTGAGTCAGTATCATTGCTAACCCTCGCCTATCACATGTTCTACGTATTTCTTGAAGCATGTTTAAGACTTGATACTAGTAGGCACCGTTTCAAAATTTTCAAAAGCTTAAAATTGCATATATTTTTCTAGGTGACCTTAGTACTAGTATATGATTCTCTACCCTTGTCGTGATTTGCATGCACCCGCCTTTATTCATACACTATGTCGAGTTTTAAGTGTGGAGTTAGACAATTGACCTTCAAGTTTTCCCCTCAAAAGCAAAGTTCTAAATTCTGGAAAATGGGTGCAACATTGGCCCCGAGCATAGTTGTTTATGAAAGATAAAGCCAGTTTGAAAAAAAAAATCAGAAATATATATATGCTTTTGTTGATTCTGCGAAAGCAGAAAATACCAAGGACCCGGTGAGAAAATTCACCCCTGGTATCTGGAAAACACTCTTGAAACAATTTCTGCTCCCTTCTGCTTGGCGTAGTGTAAGTCCACCTTTTCATTGCGTGCAAATCATAGCATATCTTGAGAATTCATATACTATAGTCTAAGGGACGATCCTCGTGCTTGCACTGAAATTTCCTATGCAATTTTTCGTTCTATTTTTCAGAAAAATTATTAAGCCAGGCTCCTCTTCTCTTACGGGTCATTGCCTAGTCCTTGGCACTTGAGAATGAGCTTTGCGCCAAGAGCCCGTGGACTATCCCTAGATAGCATAGGTGAATGGCGAGCATGTTTTGTGCAACTCTTCATACTTATCACGTTGCTATAGAACTATTTAGAACTTGTGATGAGGCGTTTGTTAGTCGTGTGTACTGACCGTTTGAATGCACAACTCGTTTAATCTATGATTGTCTGAAACTTTGATGAAGATGTTTGTCTTGAAGTTGAGGTAACACGATGAATCCGAAGTATGACATGACTTTACTATGACTTGTTGAGCACCATTTCATGCATACATACTGGTTAGTTGTACAGGGGATTTGTAGGTAGTCCAATTCCTGAAAACCTTCACGAGACTATACTCGTCCTACTAGGGCAGCCTATAGGTTTAAAGGCTTGATGCATACGCTAAATGCATTCGTGTCCTCTACGACAGTGAGGTATCTTTTTATTTATGTTCTATGTAGGATTGATCACATGTCACTTGAGTAGGTAGTTCAAACCCTCTAAGTCTGGTTGAGCCCCATGTTGACTTGCATTTTTCTGCCTCTTGTTCTAACTTTGTTCGGGATGAACAAATCCTAAGTGTGGAGTGTTTTGATCGGTCAAGTTCTTGACCCATTATTCACCTCATTCGATGATGGATTAGATTTGTTTTCCGAACACTTTGTTATCATTTAATCTCTTTTCCTAGTGTTTCAGGTTTGAATTACACGATGACTCGATATGGGCCTGAATGCACGAAAAGATGAAGAAAATCAGTCAAAATACAGCATAAGGGCCACAGGCCCGTGACGAACCTCTCAGTCACGGGCGTTACGGGCAGATCGAGCAAGCTCAGGAGATGCTGAAATCAAAGTCCATCAACCGCCCGTTACGAACCTCCTGGTCACGGGCGTTACGGGCAGCTCGAGCAAACTCAGGAGAGGCGAGGATTTTGACCGCCCGTGACGAGACGTTTTGGCCCGTGACGAAGCCGGGTCACGGGACCGTCAATGAATCTCGACTGGTTTCCAAATTCGACCTTTGGGTTTATTTTGGAAATACTGAGTATTTTTCTATAAATAGAGGGCTCGACCAGATCTAAAAGGTTGTTGATTCTTTGGAGAAAAACCCTAACTTGGGAGAGAAGACAAGCTTTCATCGTGAGGATCAACGAGCGAATCGTCTACGGTTTATTCGTTTCTTCCTTTAATTTACACTTTTTTTGGTTAATCACCATGAATAGTGAGTAGTCCTCTCTATTCCGGGATCCTACGGATCCCGTGCTATGTAACCCTAACTCTCATGTGATCAATTGAAGTTTATTATTTATGCGATTTGAATATTCAATTTCATTGCGTGCTTAATTTTATCGTTCTATGCATGTATTTACATCAAAGGGTATGTTTGCATTGATAGAACGTATTTAGGTTATATGCCGAAAGGTGGATGGGCCCTAGGGATTAACCGGATTGCATGAAATTGATGTTAGGTCATGTTTACATGATTTAATAGGAAAACCTTTAATTTAATAAATCGAAATCGTTGATAAACCGTGGATGGGCGGCGTTCAACGATTGAGATTAATCTAGACAATGATCCGTGGATGGCGGCTTGTCTAGTGTTATTTTGGTTATATTCCATATTCGATAGCTTGAATGATTAACGTAGAATGATTGCATGATTAGTGGGGTTAGCACGGGTGAAGTACGGATTCTGGGATTCTTTCTCTGAATTAATACAACCATTTATTTTCTGCAATTAAATTTCTGCTTGTTTCATCAAAACCAAACATTTTGTTATTCGGAATAGCTAAATAGGTCACTTGTTACCTAGTACTCACACGCATTGCTCCTAGGATCGACCCTTGGCTTACCAAGGATTATAAATTTTGTTTGACTGCAATTTGACCCTTAAAACGTATAAATTGACAACTAAAAAGGGTTAAAAATACGTTTGTCATCCGACAGGGCGATCATACTATCCAGCAAGTACAGGTTCAGTGGCAGGGACATGGTATTGAAGACGCTACTTGGGAGGACAAGCTCCAATTCATGACTGACAACCCGAGCTTCGTTCTCGAGGACGAGAAACGTTTTGAGGATGGGAGAAATGATCCGCATGCAAAAGGGAAGCAGCCCCATGCAAGCACGTCTGAGACTACTGAGCTTGGCCCAAGGAAGAAGAAGCCCAACACGCGCTGGCCAACCAGCGAGTATGATCTCCATGCAGTCTCCATGCAGCTGGCAAGCGGGGACCACAAGGCTAACGACTCAAACAGCATGAGGCAGGCGTGAGTTGTATGAACGTAATGATAACAGTGCTATATATGTATGCAGTGAGGCATGAGAATAAACAAGAAAAGATTACCTAAATCTCTCTATTCCCTCTGCCTCTCCATTCTTCTCCTTTCTCTCCTCTCCTTCCCTTTTCTATCGTCCCATCCTGAGAGCTCGAATCACTTGTCAAAATTAAGGCTTTCTGGTTTTGACTTGCCGCATGCTAATTTAGGTCAGATGAGTTTCACATCGATTTTGAATGAGGGGCAGCCATTGCCTGGTTTGGAGTTAGGTCTTTCCCAGGATGCTCATGTTGGGGTTTTGAGTCATCACCAGTCTTTGACTCAAATTTTTCATCAAATGAATCATGGAGGATTGCAGCAACTGCAAGAAGCCGGTGTTAAAGATAAGTCTGGTGGCTCACGAAAGTTGACCGATTGATGATGATGATTTTTTTTTTTGCGAGGTCATGATTTGGACTTTTGTATGTTGTAATATGTGATTGTTTGATACTGATGAAGAAGGAACCAGTCTTTGATTACTGAGATCTTTTTTGGTGAATCAGCTTCCCAATATAAAGGTAATCTTTATCATATCAACGACTTCTGAATTTTTATGTGATAGTGGAAGTTGATTCCTCGAGCCGGCGGATTGTTAGGGAAGCGAGAGTGATTAATTTTTATAGTCTCTTTCAATGTGTATGTTGATCTTACAGCGATTAGGCATGTACTCATGGTTGTGTTTCAAGGACTTAATCCATTGTTAGACTCTGATTTAATTCCTAGTTCTTTAGTGAAAATTATCATCATTCAAGTTGTTTCTTAGGCTCAGATGTCAGTTGTTAGACTCGAGAGTTGCTCGTCATTTTTTTCCCTTACTTTAAATGATACTATTGTCTTTCCTAAAGGTCATATAGATCATGCTTCTGGATTGGGAGCTGCTTATTGTTGTGTCAGGTATTATGTTGTTCTTTTTGTGGCATACTGCACTTCAGTTTGTTGATGCATCGCCGATATGGTAGTGTCCTCTGAAATTCAGCCAAGCCATGAGGTCCCCAAGGGCTCATAGCTCTGTCCCCTTCCTAATCTTGCTTTCCTACGTAAGTGGTGATCTGTATGCAACAGTTATCGGCCCTGCTATAATAAGGTTATAGGACTCATTCAAAGATTGGATTGTGGGAATTGTCCCCATTCCATCGGTGACACCATCAATGTATATATACTGACTCCTAATTTTCTTAATTGTCAGATATGAAGTTGGAGATCACTACAACATCCAAGTTATTACCATCTGGTCTGATTCTTCCTCCAACGCTAGCCAAATCAATGTATCCTTAAAGGAAGTATTAACCGTGTCAATTTCCTGATGTGTCCTTGCACTGAGGGTTCCGAAAATCCAACTATTCCACATTCAAATTTAATAGGCGTAAAAGGAAACAAATGAGAATGTCATAGACAATTACTGCTTGACCGAAAGAGAGGCTTGAGAAGATGTCTAGTGGTGTATTGGTAGTATCAGCCAGGACGTGGCTGCTAAGCTGAAGGCTGGCTATATCAACTACAGAGGCCCACTGGCAGCATCTCTTCAGGTCCCGGTCTCTAAGCAACCGAACATAGGATCCAACTATGTTGTCATTGTTGAGTTCTAAAGAAGATTCAGGCACAGATCCAAAAAAATTGGTCATTGAAAATATCTTCCTCAGCAGCCTCCAAAAGTGGATGAGCCAACTTCGAAGGGGAACTCTTATTTTAAAAAATATATATAAAAACTTTGAAGAGGAACAAAAAGAGCCAGGTACTAAATAACACTAGCAGCTAACTTTTAGCTAATCAAGTAATGGAGGAGTGTTCAAATGAGATAGTGAATAATAAAATGAGACATTGAGGCACAATCTCGACCGTCCATCTAATCCTTCGTGCTTTGTGAGCGCGTCACGTGCACCTGACGTGTTCACACTATTTTGTAGTGTGAACACAAAATAGAATCGATCAACGACTCGAATCATATCTCACTACCTCACTTTAACAATCCTGGCTCAACCGAGTGCTCCTCAAGGAATGTTAATAAATATTAAATATTGATGATCTTATAAGCAACCTTGTGACACTGAAGTATCCATGGTTGTTGAAGACGAGGCTAACATTTCCAACATGAGAGAACAAAAATCTTCTAAGCTTAAACACATTGGAATTCAGAAACACCAAACAGACTTGAGATGCCATAAAATTCAAATAACTAGGTCATTCTTTGAGCTGCTTCCTTGGCAAGAAGCCTCTCCTTGGCTTTGGTTTTAGCCTGGGATTTGGATCCCATAATGCCTCCTCCCCACTTCTTCCTGAATTCCTCATACTTGTCATTGAAATTAGCCTGAAACAGCACATGAAGTGTAAGCATACACACCAAGATTCTTCAAAGAATACAAAACATGAGGGATTTCCTAACGGGCTTACCTTGATCGCCTCCAACACTCTGCTAAACTCAACCTTATCCTCATTCTTGACTGTGGTCAAGCACAGAACTGAGGCAGTTTTCTTGTGGACAATCTGGTAAAACAAATCAGAGACTATCAGTAATTGCATTTAAACATCTAACAAAAAAGGATGACAGATTGGAACTTACTGCTCCAAGGCGTGCTTTTCCCTTCACAATGCAGTATGGGATTTCCATCTTCTTGCACAATGCAGGGAGCCAAACAACAAGCTCAATCGGATCGACATCATGGGCGATGATCACCAACTGGGCCTTTTTCTGCACATGTCACGATAAAAGTTTAGAAGACAAATTATCGACGTGTTTAATTGAACGACTACAACAGAGAGAAACTTATATTACCTGCTCGATCAGGTATGTGACATGGTTAAGACCATACTTCACAACAATTGGCTTCTTAGCCTCAACGGGTTTACCCTCAGCTTCAGATTGAGCAGTCTTCAGGAGACGTTCTTTCTTTGCAGCTCTGTCCTCGGGTCTGTACTTAAGAAGCATCTTGAATAGGTTTGTTGCTGAAATCCAAGGATAACTTAATAAGTAAAATAAATACACTGGTAATCATGCCCAAATATATACATATTACGTATTACCATAATATATAATGAATCCAACAGTTTCGAAGTTAATTTTCAAGCAAAGTTGTTGATTCAAACATGCGGAATACAATGTAGAATGAACCCAGAGTAACATTAGTCATCCAATATAGCCAAATATGTAAACACATCATGAATAATATCATCAAGACTCAACCATACACTGGATACAAGCATATTAAACACAATGAGAGAACTACAAAATTAAAATTACATTGTCACACCAAACACAAAAGGGATCATTAAATAAATAAAATCAAATTTCTGATGGGGACACAGCGGGTGCTCTAGTTGATATGGTTTAGGAAATAAAAGAACTAGTTTCATACTATAAAAACATACCGACGTTTTTATCAAGCGTCTTGGTAAACTGATTCAAAGCTGGATGCACTTTCAACCTCTGCTTCAGGATCCTCTTCTTGCGCTGAATCTGAACTGTCTTGGGGAACTTGACATACCTAGTCAAATCCCTCTTGGGAGGAAGTGCTCCACCAATTCCAAATTGCTTTGGGCGCTTTTCAAACAAAGGGTTAACCACCTTCTCCTGCAGCAATATGCAGGCATCAATACCAAACAATTACCAAATTCAAAAACAAACGAACACATAAAAATCTTCACAATCAATACCCTAAGGAATTTGTGCTACTATTTACCTGCTTCTTTTTTGCTGGTGCCACAGCCTTGCCACCCTTCTTCGGAGCCTAAAAAAGTCAAATTTTCAGCCATAAATGTGACATTCAAATCCAAAACAGTAAGCAACAGCATTATTCTACTGCAATTGAACACGATGTTTTTACAAATCCAATGCCAACGAATCAGATAACCAAAACACTACCAACTCAATAACCCTATAGATCAAAAGTTGAAGTTGTAAAAGCGGATAGTAGATGATCAGATACTGAATCGGAGATGAGGGGGCTCACCATTTCGTTCTTCAGTGTCTCGCCTGCTTTCAGCTCTCAACGAAAACCCTAGCGTACCGCATAACGAAGGGCAAGCTTTATGTCCTACTCTTGGGATCGGTGCGGAGATAGCCCCAAAATCTTCGCAGAGGCCCAACCCAACAATATTTCTGAGATGAGAATGACGTACATGGAAGGAACGATGTCGTTTGTGATAGACTCTTGGCGAGAGCCGGTTGAAGAAGACGGCGAAGCGGATTAATGGACTGTAAGAATATCGTCTTCTTTACTGGAGTGCTATGCTATGTTTAGGACATTCGTAGTAAGGGAGTAATGAGCAACAAGTAAAAATAGCATTTTTTCATAAAAATTATGTAGCAAAGCTAAAAGTAATGAACAAAAATGGTTCTTTGCTCTATATATTTTAACGCAGCAAGAGAGCAAAGAGCAAAAAACTATACTCATAACCATTCAATTATCCGAAATTATCACTTCTACTATTTCATTTTTTTGTTTTGTCTCAAGATTCTTTAATTTTTCTGATTTTTTCTTTAATTTTTTTTATTTTTTTTATTTTTTCCATCAAACGTTCATTTTATGACACTTCTGATTTTTAGTTCGTTCAAAACCAACAAAATATAATTTCCTTTTGTTTTTCTTCATAAATATATGTGGGCTCCACTTATTGCTTTCCTATCCCACTCCCTATCCATTATTGCTCACCTATCAAGCATTGCTTTTTGCACTTTTTTTTTTTGCTCACTTGTTACATGAGAGCAATAAGCAATAAAGTCTCTCTATTATTGCTTATTGCTCCCCTTATTGTGGATGCCCTTAGAGTTAGATCCTCAATTATGCGTGTTTCAATGCTTCGGTTTCATATGTATGTATTCTTTATTATTTTTCGTTTTTGAAGTTGTGATTATAAATTTATTTTCTCTAAACATAGGAATCCTAATGGTTCAGAGTTATTATATATGATACACAATTTGGACATACTTAGGGCATGTCCATTTAGATTTATATTTTTGATGATTAAGTCAAGTTAAGTTAATTTTAATTAAATTAAATTAGTTAAATTAACTTCAGTTAAGTTAATTTCAATTAATTTAAATTAAATTAAGTTAAATGCGATTTAAATTGATTTTTTCATCATCATATCACCATTATCATCACCATCATCATTATATCATCATCATCCTATCATCACCTTCATCATCATCATCATCATAAACATCATCATCAACATCATCATGATAATGTTTTCGGTTTATAATAATAGGCATTTCTCAATTGATGAGTGTTGATAAAAGTGATAAAAAGACATGTTTTAATGTTACATAACATAATTCAAGTTTCATAGAAATGACAATTTAAATAATAAATATGCTCAACTCTCGTCCATGTTATCTACCGCTTCATTTTCAGTGATATCTTCCATAATGGCAGTTGCTATCATATCTCGCAATTGTTCATTTGGGCTTTTCGTTGTAATCCGAATAAATCCGAATCTAATGTACCATGCACCTCCTCATGTGATTGAATAGGTATTCCCAGTGTATGCATGCGAATAAAGTTGTGTAACGTAAATGTAGCCAAAATTATATCAATTTGGCACACATCTGAAACTTGAGGCATATTCCGAAGTATCTTTCATGTGGTTTTCAAAATACCAATAGCTCTCTAAATAGTTGTCCGTAAAGATGAATGTTGATAATTGAAATTTTCATAAATCCCACTTCGAGGCTGCCCAAACCAAATTTGCCCAACTACTTTATTATAAATTTTCAGGGAAAGTACAAAACGAGGGCTTGAACTATCAGCCATTTTGCAACATGCGGTCCGAACTATTAAATTTTTTAAAGTGGGGCGAACTACCAAATAATTTTCCAAATTAAGTATTATGTTGAAATGTATTAACAATTTACTAACACTGTTAGTGTCCAGTTAACTTCTATCCTTCTATAAAAAAAGAGTTAACTCTATCCAATCAAACCGAACCAAACTATTTGAGGATTGAAATTGAAAATTAAACCAAATCATTTCAATTAAAACAAATCTCGCGTTTAAGCAAATCTAAATTAATCAAATACTAGTTAATAATAATAATTTAACTTTTTCATTAGTTTTATGTAATAATATAACAAAGCCATTTCATCTTCTCATTCTCTGTCCATACTCCCCGAAACCCTAGTTTAAGATCTTCTCAGTCAGCAAAAAAATTGCCTTCAATCCGTTCAGAATCGCTTTCGCGTTGTTCCTAATCGCTTCAATCATCGAATCCTCAATCACGCAGTCGCCTTCTGCAACTAAAACAGCGCCCTCTTCACCACCGACGCCCACGGTCACCAACACCGTCCGCTCCTACGCAAAAGGCTATTGCTCCGACTCAGCCGACCGTATCACCGTCTCCATCAGCGCCTGCGCGACTTCTTTCGCTTCATTGTTGCCTTCGGCTCTTGCTGCTACATCTTCTTCCGAATCTCCGACTGTGTTTGATCAATTTGTGGCCTGCTCAGACTCCCGCTCCTGCTAGGGTGCTATAGCGGTGTCCGCTGGATTTGTGATTGTTGATAAGGTGGTGGCTGTTGATGTCGATCCAAATCTGAGAATGTTTTGTTTATTAGTATTATTTACATTTTTTATTTGGATATTATGAGAAGCTAATTATTGTTATTTCCTATCATGTACTGAATGTATTTTTATATGGCATTTGAGATTTTGTTTTTGCTGGAACTGCCGGGGTTTGGGGCAGCTCCGGTCAGTTCAAAGCCTCTCCGAGATGGTGAGGACAAATAAACCCCAAATTGTGGCACTAATCGAAACAAAGGTGGACTGCAGGAAGTTGGATGGAATAAGGAGGAAGTTAGGGTTTGCGAACGGTTACTCAGTTGAGAGGGAGGGTCTGGCGGGCGAGTTAGCGATCTAGTGGAGAGAAGAGGTTTCCCTGTCAATGCTTTCTTTTTCGCGTTACCATATTGATTGCAAGGTGGAGGAAGGTGACGAATACAGGATTACGATCTTTTACGGTAATCCTATCTCGCACAGAAGGGCGGAATCGTGGGAGTTATTGAGGACTCTCAGCAGACAAAGGGGAGGCCCGTGGCTAGTGCTGGGCGACTTTAACGAAATACTGTTTGGATGGGAGTCCGAGGGTAGAAGGTTGACATGAATGGCAGATGAGAAGTTTCAGGGAGGCCATAGAGGACTGCGGTATCTCAGATCTGGGTTACAGAGGAGCTCCTTTTACCTTCTCCAATTGAAGGGAAGGCGTTTTCGAGATGAGGGCACGACTTGACAGGGCGTTTGGTAATGAGGAGTGGAGAACTCTTTTCCCGGAGGTTGAGGTTCGGCACCTGATTTCTTCAGTTTCAGATCATTATCTGCTGTTGGTGGAGTTCCACAAAAGGAGAAAGGTGTATAAAAAGAGATTGTTTCGCTTTGAGTAGATGTGGCTGAGGCATGAGGGATTCCAAGAGGTTATAAACAATAGTTGGAGAGAAGAAGGCAAGGAGGGTGACCTGATTGGGAAGTTAAAAGGATGTAGGGTTAGGCTGGCTACTTGGAACAAGACAATCTTTGGCAGAACGGATGATCATGTCGCAAAACTAAAGGCAGAGTTAGAAAGTGTTAAAATCAGTTCAGAACTCAAGAGGTGATCGAGAAGGAGGCTTGTATCAGCAAAGACTTGGAGGAATGGCTAGCGAGGGAGGAATTGTTCTGGAAACAGCGATCTCGGGTGGAATGGCTTAAATAAGGTGATGTGAACACCAAATATTTTCATGAGAGAGCATCATGTAGGGAAAGGAGGAACAGAATTGTCAGGATCAAGGAAGATGGGAGATGGATAACCGAAGAGGAGGAAATATGCAGAAAGGCGAGGTTGCTTTATGCGGAGTTATATAAACATGATATTCAGATGGACTCAGTGGATTGGGGTTAGGAATTAGGGTGTGTGAAAGTGAAGCTCTGCGATGAGGCCTGCTAACAATTCAGTTCGCCGTTCACAGTCACAGCAGTTCAGGAAGCCACCTTCCAGTTAGGTCCTACGAAAGCTCCCGGGATAGATGGCTTTTCGGCTTTATTCTATCAGAAAAGTTGGGACTTAATTAAAGGAGAGGTGTTTCAGTTTGTACTGAAATTCATGAATGAAGGTGAGTTGGACCCAGCGGTGAATGAGACGTTGATCACCCTAGTGCCCAAGGTGAAGAACCCAGTTTGTTTCAACAATTATAGGCCCATCAGCTTGGTGAACGTTGCGATGAAGATAATAACAAAGGCCATGGCTAACAGGATAAAGAGGGTCCTCACACAAATGATCTCTGTAAGTCTAAGTGCGTTCATTCCAGGTCGTTTGATCTCTGATAATATTCTGCATGCTCATGAACTCATGCACTACATCAAGACTAGACAGGAAGGGGGGCTGAGTATTGCAGTATAAAACTGGATATGAGGAAGGCATATGACAGAGTTGATTGGAGTTATCTGGAACAAATGCAGTTAAAGGTGGGGTTTCCAGATGCATGGGTGGATAAGGTGATGAAATGTGTTAAGTCGGTCTCTTATAGAGTGAGGGTAAACGGCCTTATCTCTGTAAATTTTGTCCGGAGAGAGGACTGAGGCAAGGGGACCCTCTGTCACCTTATTTGTTTGTCTTGTGCACTGAATGGCTAGCAAGAAGACTGGAAGAACAGCAAGACCAGGGTCTGATTAGAGGAGTAAAAGTGAATAGAACAGCCCCTATGATCACTAATCTCATGTTTGCAGATGACAGTATTCTGTTTGTAAGGGCTGAGGTTGACGACATTATGAGATTAAAGAGCACTTTGGTGAAGTATGAAGAATTATCCGGCAAGCAAGTAAATCTTATTAAGTCAGAGGTATGTGTCGGGAACAATGTTGGTAGTGACAAAACAAGGCTGATAAGAAGCATTTTGGGAGTAAAATCGGTGACTAAAATAGAGAGGTATTTAGGCTTCCTATCTGTTTTAGTAGGAGGAAAGCTGAACTGTTCAGCTTTATTGAGAGCAGAGTCTGGAAGAAGGTGAATGGATGGAAGGAGAAATGCTTATCAGCAGCCGGCAAGGAGATCCTTATTAAATCAGTCATTCAGTCCATTCCTATATACTCCATGTCGTGTTTTAAGTTTTCAGTGGGCCTGAGTAAAAGGTTATTCTCTTTGGTAGCAAGGTATTGGTGGAATGACGCTAAAGATAAAAGATATATCGCTTGGGTTAGCAAGGACAAGATATGCAGGCCAAAGGAGGAAGGGGGTATGGCCTTCAAACCTTTCGAGTTGGTAAATGATGCTCTTTTGGCTAAACAAGTTGGAAGAATGCTCAGCTGTCCTAACCTTCTCATCAGTAGGGTGTATAAAGCCAGGTATTTCCCCAGGTCAGACGTATCTGCTGCTGGACTGGGTCATCGGCCTTCATGGGCGTGGAAGAGCTTGTACAAGGCGATGCCTTTAGCTCTTAACTGGTTTAGGCCGGTTACCTCTGTCCCTGAAGTTATTTGGGAGTGCCAGGAAGATAAAGACTTCACTGTTAGGAAAATATATGATTTTCTGTCTGGTCAGCAGATTCAGTGTGCTGGAAATGTTATTGGGGAAGCCTCAGACGGAAGCAAATCAAGGAGATTCTGGCATAAGTTGTGGAGGGTCAAGGCCTAAGAAAAGGTCAAAATTTTCATGTGGAGGCTCTTCAACAATGCTTTACCATCAGCTAGTAATCTGATCAGCAGGGGATGTGAAGTGGAGACAAGCTGCCTAAGATGTGGTTACAAGCTGGAGAGCACAACCCACATTTTCCTTAAGTGTTGGTGGTCGGTAGAGTTCTGGAGGCAACTGATGGAGGGTGTAGGCCAACTAAATTTGAATTTCTCATCAATGGAGGATTGGGTTTGGTACTGCATCAATGAGTTTGACAAGATGACGCTCAGTTACATCTTCTATGGAGCTAAATTTATCTGGTTCGCGAGAAATGGTCTATGGCACAAAGGCGAGTTGTGGGATATTAAAGGTGCAGTTTTGAGGGTCAAGTCGCAGGTGTCAGAGTTTCTAGAGCCACACCACAGGTTTGTAATATCCAAGCATGAGGCAGCTAGGCAGTGGTCTCCTCCGGCGGAAGGGTATATAAAGGTAAATTGTGATGGAGCCTGGGACAAGTTCAGGAAGGCAGCAGGCTACGGTTTCATTTGCATGAACCATTCTGGCGTGGTGGAGTCAGTGGGGACGGGGGCTCCGGAAGGAGTTAAGGGAGCGTTGGAGGCTGAGGGAGTTGCCCTGGCTCAAGCTATGCAGGAGGCGGATAGGAAGATGTGGAGCAAGGCTGTGTTTGTTACGGACAATCTGGAGGTTTTTCAGCTTCTAATGAAAGGTCTTCCTCCTGGGAAATCAGCCTCAGGTTGGTTCACAGCTTGTAGATCGATGTTGGAGCATAACCAAGACTGGAGAATCGAGCATGTGTTAAGAGAAGCTAATGAAGAGGCGGATTATCTGGCCCGCAAGGCGCTGCGTGAGGATTGGAACTGGTCTTCTGGTAAGGCTGTTCCTTTTTGCTTGTGTTTTGTTTTGAACAAACCGTGGTTGTAGGCTTTTCTGGTTGTTTTGTTTTTTCGTTGTGTTTGGAATGAAGTTGTTTGCATCAAAAAAATATGGCATTTGAGATTATAGTATATGTTTATGTACTCAATTCATAAAAAATAATTTTTTCGTGGGTTGAGAAAGTTAAGGTGTGAACAAATTAGAAATTTGATTTGTTAAATTATTAACGCAATATTTTGTTTAATCATGAGATTAATTTTAATTAGAATGGTTTGGTTCAATTTTTTATTTAAATCATCAAATGATTTGGTTCGGTTTGATTGAAAATAGAAGTTAACTCAACACTAACGATGTTAGTGAAATTATTAACACCGTTGGACAGAATACCTATTTTGGAAATTTATTTGGTAATCTACCCATATTTTGGAAAATTTAATAGTTCGGACCGCATGGTGGAAATGGTTGGTAATTCAAATTTCAGACCCCCATTTTGTACTTTTTCCTAAATTTTCTCAACCACCCAAAACTCAAAGGATAATATCATCATCATCATCTAAATCATCATCATCATCATCATCATCACCACCACCATCATCATCATCATCATCATCATCATCCAAATCATCATCATCATCATCACTAAATAATATAATGGGAAAAGTACAATTTGAATGCATGAACTACCGCTCTATTTCAGCATAAGTACCGAACTTTAGATTTTTTTCAAATTAAGTACTTTTGGGTCAACTTATAATTAAGAAACTTAATGAATCAAATGTCGTTAATATTTTTAACGATTTACTTTTAACCTGAAGCAGTTTTTTTGAGAAAAAATCTAACCTAAAGCAACGTCGGCCTTGGATGAAAATCGATGACCGGCGCCAACGCCAACGCTGAGGAAGACGCGATGACGCCATCCAGAATTCAGACTGAGAATGCCGAGGAGACGTCCAGGTCATGTGTGATTGCACAAACTAAGCAAACATATAAGCATCAGGAATCCTGAAAGAAGTGATGATATCGATAGGGACAAACTTGTGGTGGGAGCTGAGAGTTCAGGTAAGTCGATGACTCAATGTGTATCATTTGTGGATGGAGGGGCTTTTATTGGAATTAAAGGTTATGAAGTGAAAACATGTCATATTGAAAGGGTCGACATGGACATAGTTGTTGATGTTGATAAAGAGCAGAATGAAAGGTTGACATGTCATATTAATGGACGACTACCGGAGAATTATCGATTGAAGTGTTTGATGATTCAAGACATTATCATGTTGGTGAGATAGATACAAATCAGAGTAATGAGGAGATGGTAAGGCTGAAAGATACAGTTGAGCAGCTTGTATATGGTGGGATTGTTGTTACGGATAAAGATGATGAAAATGTAGCGGATAGTGATGTTAGTGAGCATTTGACAGATTTTTCTTATACAGACTTGGCATTAGACAAAAATGATTTATTCAGTCAACATGAGAATGATATGCATCAAATGAAAAAGTATTTAGAAGACCGTTTGAATGAGTTGGCCGGAAATGTACTAAATAGTGAGGTTAATGATGCATTCAAAGACGAGGAATTTGCATTAGATGTGTTTCGGCTTCCTAGTGATTCTAGTGATGATGAACAAATACTTTGTTCAAATATCCATATTTCAACGAGACTACTGGATTTTGTAAGGATATTGAGTTGATAACGGGTCTACAGTTCAGAAATAAACAAGTCTTCAATAAAGCATTGAGATATTATGATGTGATGAAAGGATTCGACTTTTACTATGTAACTAACGACTCAGAAAAGGTGGCTGCTCATTGTAGAAATCAAGCATGTCCTTGGAGGGTTTATGCTTCGTGGTACAAAGATGGACATGAAAATAAAAGTTTTATGATCAAGACATTAGTGCCTCATCGCGAATATTGTCCACATGTATTTGACAATTCTAAAGTCACTGCTAAGTTTTTAACAGTACTTGGATGCATTCAGAAAAAATACCAAATGGAATGATGAGTCTTTCCATGCACATGTGAGGGATGATTTAAAAGTGAATGTGCACCGTATGAAGTGTTTTAGAGATAGACATCAAGCTCTGCAAATTTTAGAGGGGGGAGTCGGTGAGCAATTTAAAATATTAAGACAATATTGTGCTGCCATCTTAAAATGGAATCCTAGTTCAATAGTTGTGTTAAAACTAATGATGGTATGTTTCAGAGAGTTTACATTTGTTTAGATGCGTGCAAAAGAGGGTTCTTGGTTAAATGTAGACCAACAATGGATATTTAGATTGATGTTGAACACAAATTTGACTTTTATTTAGTTGGATATGAGTCTCTTGTAAGGCAAACAATTTCCCTTTTGTAAGGCAAACAATTGCCCTGTTTGTTGGACATGTTTCATAATTCTGATCTTTCATGATGGTGGATTATATGAATCAGATAATGTTTTTAGTATACTCAGATACAGTGATATGTATTTGAACAAGGAAAATGTACAATTTAAAATGAAACAAAATCATTATTTTGTATACATTCCTGCTTTTGTTACAATTTTGTTTCAGTGAAAGGAAAAATAAAACTACAACATCAACATAATACTTGCATTTTCCCTCAAATGAGTGAAGCATAATTTTCTCACATATCACAACAAGCTTCATACAATTCCAAGATGTAATAAGGGGCCGTTCTTTTGCACTTCGATACATTTTTATTAAGTTCAGTACAGTTAAATTAAATTCGATACAGTGTAATTAAGTTCAGTACAGTTAAATTAAACTCGATACAATTTAATTAAGTTCAGTACAGTTAAATTAAACTCAATACAGTTTAATTAAGTTCAGTACAGTTAAATTAAACTCGATACAATTTAATTAAGTTCAGTACAGTTAAATTAAATTCGATACAGTTTAATTAAGTTCAGTACAGTTAAATATACTTTAAATTAATTTAAGTTAAAAAAAATTAATATAATTTTTTCAAGTCAATTCAGTTTTATAGTTTCCAACCCTATTATTTAAAACTTTTAATTTATTTTTAATTTTTAAAATAATTTTTAGAAAACCGTAAGATATATATGATCTAACGGTTTTTCAAGTTTGTGTACACACCTCTTCAGAAACTATTGCATTCGTTTTAAAATGGAAGTAAACTTTTTGCACTTGATATGAATTTAAAGAACATATGGAAATAAACATATGAATACAATATATATTTTACATAGAAACGTACAATGACATTCATGTGCAGTACCAATGGAAACATTTACATATCATCATCTTCATCCATGTTCATTTCCACTACATCATCTGGACAATCCTCAATAATTTGAAACGCTATTATGTTGCGTACTTGATTCATCTACTTATTTCGCTGTTTATCAAATAAATTTGAATTAGCTCTTCCCAGCACGGTCTCATTAGCTAAAATGTGTATTGAAAAATTAAGCATGTGAATGAAGTTGTACAAAGTAAAGGTAGCTGTAATTATATCTGTTTGGCGCCCATCTGACACTTGAGGCATGACTCATGTGCAATACTTTATTACATAATATTATATTTTATACATTCTAAAATATAATCATAAAAATATACTGAAAAAATACATATATATATATGTGTCAATTTCAGTAAAATTAAGTTAAATTAAATTCGATACAGTTGAATTAAGTTCAATACAGTTAAATTAAACTCGATACAGTTTAATTAAGTTCAGTGCAGTTAAATTAAACTCGATACAGTTTAATTAAGTTCAGTACAGTTAAATTAAACTCGATACAGTTTAATTAAGTTCAGTACAGTTAAATTAAACTCGATACAGTTTAATTAAGTTCAGTACAATAAAGTTCCAGTACAATAAAGCTCAAAAGAACGGCCCCTAAGCATCGATGAACCTTTCATGTCTACTTGCCTATCATGTGAATATAAATGTCTGCTGATTCTTTTATACAGAGCCACTCATCAATCTTCATATCTTCACCAGGAAGCCTTCCAGCAATGTTCCATGTGCCATGTTCCGAATTTCCTTTTTGGTGTCTCAAAAACTGTCTACTTTATTTTTCACCTGGAAGAGGTTAATATTAGGGTCTACAAATGAATGCTGAGAGGAGAAGAAACAGTACTATAACATAAATACAGTGTTCACTATTAGACGATTTGTACAAAATTAGTATAAACAATGTACAAGTGTGCAGTGAGAACGATGTATATAGACAAATAAACAAATGTAATTCATATTCATATCAAATAACAACGAATATGAAATTGAAATGATACGATCAAACTAGAATGAATTGTGGTTGAGGCGCGTTAGACGCTTTCCTTAAAGCATTATTGCTCTCCCACTGGGTGCTTGGAATCTTGAGCAACTGCCTCCCAAATACAACAACCGACAAGTGTGAAACTTGGCACCATTTGTTTCCACTTGAGAACTGATTTTGTGCCTTCCACTATCACCTTGACGCACTCAAAAGAACTCCAATGAAAGAAAACATGCCGGCATAAAACCCTCATGAGAGGAATGTAGAAAGTGTATTTTTGTGTGATTCTCTTCTTTCCTTCTCAACCCAAATGAACTACTATGTTTCTCTTTATATAAGAGAACATAAGTTCTAGTAACGGTCCAAGTCATAAACGTGTCATCATGACCACATTTGTAACCAATGTCATCAAAGCCAAATTTATGGTTTTAATTGCCAAGAAACCTTTGGCTTGACCCACAATAATATTGTGTATCATCAAAGACCATTGTAGCATCAAATTAAATAAATTTAATTTGAAAACCAAATAGTGTTCACCCTTATTTTCTTCACACATTTATACTCATTTTCCAACATTCACTTCCCAGGTTCATTTCGGGGCGAA
The DNA here is from genome assembly GCA_033675215.1 of Rhodiola kirilowii. Lineage (NCBI taxonomy): Eukaryota > Viridiplantae > Streptophyta > Magnoliopsida > Saxifragales > Crassulaceae > Rhodiola > Rhodiola kirilowii. Next base: position 53,503,688 of record CM066201.1, read on the forward strand.
CTTGACCTGTCTGTATTTGAAAATGTCATTGGGCATGGTGGTGCCTAACAAAATCCACCATGCTTAGAATAAATATGATGTAACCAAGCAGATTTAGTAGCAGCACACTAAGTCCACAATTCAGCTGATATTCATCAACTTAGGCCCTGTCCACATTGACTTGTTTTTTTGACTTGTAAGTTAAGTTAAGTTAATATCAGTTAAGATAAGTTAAGATCAGTTAAGATAAGTTAATATCAGTTAAGATAAGTTAAGATCAGTTAAGATAAGTTAAGTTACTTTTAACATACCATCATACTATTTATCATACCATCATACTATTCACCATCATCATATCATCATCATCATACTATTCATCATCATCATCATACCATCACACTATTCATCATCATACCATCATCATCATACTATTCATCATACCATCATCATCATACTATTCACCATCATCATCATCATACTATTCATCATTCCATCATCATCATCATCATACTATTCATCATACCATCATCATCATACTATTCACCATCATCATACCATCATACTATTCATCACACCATCATCATTATCACATCATCATACTATTCATCATACCATCATCATACTATTCATATCATCATCATCATACCATCACACTATTCATCATACCATCATCATCATCATAAAATTACTATTCATCATCATAAAATTACTATTCATCACCATCATCACCATCATCACCCCCATCATCATCATCAGTATATTACTATTCATCATAAAATTACTATTCATCATCATAAAATTACTATTCATCACCATCATCACCCCCACCATCATCATCAGTATATTACTATTCATCATAAAATTACTATTCATCATCATAAAATTACTATTCATCATCATCATAAAATTACTATTCATCACCATCATCACCCCATCATCATCATCAGTATATTACTATTTATCATCATAAAATTACTATTCACCATCATCATAAAAGTACTATTCATCATACCATCATCATAATATTACTATTCATCATCATAAAATTACTATTCATCATCATCATAATATTACTATTCATCATACCATTATCATCATACTATTCACCATCATCATAATATTACTATTTATCATTATCATAAATATTACTATTCATCATCATCATAATATTACTATTCATCATACCATCATCATCATACTATTCGCCATCATCATAATATTACTATTTATCATTATCATAAATATTACTATTCATCATCATCATAATATTACTATTCATCATACAATATAAGTTTCAGTTAAGTTAAGATAAGTTAATATCAGTTAAGATAAGTTAATATCAGTTAAGATAAGTTAAGATCAGTCACTATAAGTTAAGATCAGTTAAGATAAGATAAGACACTATAAGTTTCAGTCAAAGTGGACAGGCCCTTATTGTCAGCACACTAAGTCCACATTTCAACCTACAACTTTCCATAAAATGCAAGACAAATAATCGTATAGAGACTACAAAATTTTCATTCGCAATTTTCAGCGCAATTTTTCGTATGACAAGGAAATTAGGTCAAGACAAACTCATACAAACACAATTTGGAGCATATAAGAACCAAAAAATTGGACTCGGTGAAACAGTTTCAGAAACATTGCAACCCAAACCAAAAGATTTTGCATTTGTAACAATTCACAAATCAGAACTCATGAAATGCAACAACTAACAAATTGTTCATCGAGAAATTGCATAAAAAGAGGGGAACATTGCGTAAACTGATACACACTGAGTCATCAACTTACCTGAACCTTTGATCCCTCCACATGCGTGTTCCTTCAGTCGACCAATGTTTCTCTTTCTCGTTTGGAATTTTACATCGAACGCGGGACTTGTTTCACACATGACATGGGCGTCTCCTCGGCGTTCTCGATCTAACTTCTGGACGGCGTCATCGCGTCTTCGTCGGCATCGGTCATCGATTTTCATCCGAGGCCGATGTTGCTTTAGGTTAAAATAAAGGAATCGTTAAAAAGATTAATGGCGTTTGATTCATTACGTTTCTTAATTATAAATTGATCCAACGTACTTAATTTGAAAAAATTTGTAGTTTGGTACTTATGCTGAAATAGGACGATAGTTCAGGTAATCAAATCGCACTTTTCCCTAATATAATTATAGATTCCACACAAAAAAATCAAATATGAACTAAATAAATATATTTCTGGCCGATGTAAAGTTAAGTTAAATTAAGTTAAGTCAATTTAAATTAAATAAAATTAATTTCAGTTAAGTTTCAATTCAAATGGACATATCCTGTTCCAAAAGTCTTAAACACTAATTAAATTGTTGCCAATCGATAGGGTCAGAGGGGCATACTTTTTCAAGAAAATGCCGACCGATCACTGAGAGCTGAATAGGGTCAGGTGTTCAGTTTTGCGGAAATTCTCCCTTTGCCCGATAAAACCAGAGACGTCCGAATTTAAAAATGTCTGTCAACCCATTCATATTGCTGATGCCGACTTAGGAATAGAAATCAATTTAAAATAAGGAGAAAGATGTGTTGGCGTGTCCTCCGGAAAATGTACTAAATAATACTCTTGTGCAAGTTAGAACCTGTCAAAGGTATTCGTATTGATATTGACTTTTATATTTTGGAGTGAAGTTCTTAGAATTGGGAATGACGCGTGGCATAAGGACACAGCTGGAGGAGAGTAAGACAAGAGAATGATTCCTGGGACAAATCCAAGGCTGCTCCACGACAGCTCTATCCATTGTCTTCTCCGTTGTCTTCATTCTCTACTTATTCATTTCTGCTCTCCCCAGCCGCTTCAACTTTAGATGAGATCTTATGCATTTGCACATTGCATGTTTGTTCTTGCTATCATAATTTCAATTTGAGTGTTTATTTTCGTTCTTTTTATGTTTTTGTATTGGGGGTGTCAGATGAAAAATATATATAGCTATATAAGTATAGATGATTACTTGAGTGCATGGGTCAATAATGAGCAGGATAAAGGTAACTTTATCCTTTAAGAGAATGGCAAGGGCAGGGCGGAGTTATTTTTTCTATACGCGATGAAGTGTGTGTCAATATGGTAGGGCGATTTTCTATACCGCATGAGTAATCTACAGACAGAGTCGGTTTAAGCATATTTTGTAGTGAAAAATTAAAATATGATTATAAATATTTCGGTCAGACAGACATGGTAAACCTGTATAAGAGAACATGGATTGAAAAAAGGCAGGGTATAATTTTCTTTTTACATGATATAACTTCTGTGTAAGACTCAATGAGCATGATGCATATAGGGTACAGAACAAGGTACTGGTAGAGTAGGATAAAAATCACTATGTCTATTTTGACTTTAGGGTGAAATGATGACATCTTCGTGAATTCATGATACTCAAATTTTGTATAAATATCACAGCATACGTCATGGAAGGACATTTCTACCATGAATCATATATATATTATATAGAGACAACTCCACAGAATGATCCTCAATCTTAGACAATTCGTCAAATGTTTATCGATTTCGAACTATTTTGTTGAGGCTATTGGCCTCACATGGTTTTGATGATTGACAAACCAAGTTAATGGTTTACTTGAGTTTGTGTAAGTCAGGAACTTACTGGAGCACTCAGGAACGTGATGCTGAACTCAAGTACCTGCAGAAGTCGCAGAGCTACCGAGAACCTGAGCATTGGTCAACGGACGAGTCAACAGAGCAGTTGAGGTCAAGTCAACAGAGAAGTTGAGGACAGGAGTCAAATACATCATGGCATGATGGCACGTTCCCTCAACACATCAAGGAGATCATGAGCTGACGGTTACAAGCCATGATCTATGGCAGTTACCTGACAGTTACTTCAAGAACCTATAAGAAGCTAGCAGTTACGGCTCAGATCTGCGCGCTTCCATAATCATTGTTAGAGCTTTCCAAGGTGGGTGTACCCAGTGAGAATATCCAGCGAGCTGAGCGAGAGTGATATTCGAGTGATCGAGCTATTCTTGATCATTGTCGGAAAGCTACGGAGGTGCCGGTGACTACTGTGACGACGAGAAGTCGGTCAGGGAAGTAGTCAGGTTTTTGCTTGTGTTGATCTAGTTTTGATCCACATTGAATATGCAAAAGTGTATAAACTGAGTATTAAGTTTGTACAGATTAAGTGGTAATAAGAGAAATCATTTAAGTTTATTCTGCTGCGTATTCTGTTTATAAGTTTATCTGCATACAAAGCTAGGTTCCTAACAGTTCCGACCTTTGTTAAGTCTTCGACTATTAACCTTAAGTCTTTGACTACTAACCACGATCCTATCAATTGGTATCAGAGCCAACAGGTTCTAGATTTTGGTTAGCTTTGCAGGTATGTCAGGCGATACGTACTCAAATCCTCCTAAGTTGAAGCCAGGCGAGTATGAGACCTGTGCGTTAAGGTTTGAAGCCTACGTAATGGCTATGGATGGGGAAGTATGGCAGATCATCGAACAAGGGCAACAGAACATCTATCTCGAGGGTAGTGAGACTGATCTTAAGCCTAGAGTGCTGTATACTACAGAGGATTACAAGAAACTTGAGAAAAATGCAAGGGCATTACGGGTTCTTCACAGTGCTTTGGAACCTGGAGACCTGAAGAAGGTTATTCAGTACAAGGACCCGAGTGACATTTGGGACTCTCTCAAAAAGATCTATGAAGGTTCCAAAGATGTGAAGAGGAACAGAATTCTGGCTGTTCAATCCGAGTTTAATTCCCTAAGGCAAGTGAAGAATGAACCACTACATGATTATCATTCCAGATTTCAAGGATGTCTGGCCACGCTCAACAACCTTGGAAAGAAGTACAAGAACTGGGAGATTACTCACAGATTCATGCAGGGATTAAGTCCAGAATGGGATGACATCTCAAGGACGTTAGCTGCTCTTCCGACTACGAAGGAAAATTCACTGGAGGAACTGGTTGCAAGCTTGGTGAGGAACAAGGCTATCGAAGACGTCAAACTGGAAAGTCGAGAACCTCAGAAGGCTGCTCGGCAGATTGCCCTGGTTGGTGAGAGTTCCAGATACAAAAAATTCAAGGGTAAAGATTATCACAGAAATAAGGGAAAGGAGACCTTAAAAACTGAGGAACTGAATGTGATGACCAAGGCTCTAAGAGTTACAGATGACAGATACTTGGGTCAGAAACCTAGCAACAGAAATGACCTGAAGAAGAACGTGGAATGCTTCTACTGTAAGAAGAAGGGACATTACAGGAAAGACTGCTATAAGCTTAAAAATGATGAGGCTCGGATAGAATGCAAACAAAAAGAGGATGACAAAGGAAAGCAAGCGATGTTTGCATGGGGGGATTCAGATGAAGACAATAGCTTAGAGACGTTAGAAGAAATATCTGTCTGATGGCTAAAGGAAGCTCCTCAAGTTCAGAGACTTTGTCATTATCTTCATCATCAAGGAAAACTCCCTCAAAGGAGTCGTCCACTGAGGTAAGTTCTGATGATTCACAATCAGGTTTCTCAATGTATTGCAGTTGTAAAGAAACTGGTCATCAAAAACGAGGAGCTGAGTTCTGTTATTGCTGAACAAGGCAAACAGATTAGATTGATGTTTGAGGAGAATCATCAACAGGCCAGAATGATTCAAAAACTTGAGAAAACAGTAGGCAAAAGGGTAGTCGACTCGGGTGATCAATTCTATGATTCACCGAAAGGAAAGGAAAAACAGAAGTTGAAAACCAGGCCAGGTCTTGGATATGGAGAGGTGTCCATTGCAAAACCTATGCAAATACAGGGACAACCAAGGGACACTCCTAGACAGAAGGTTGATTTAGAAGACGCCAAAACCTTTGGACAAGGTTATCATATCTGGGAGAAACTCAAACGAAGGAATAGTCCGATTCCCATTGACTTTGAGAAACAAAAGAAGAAGGTTTCTGAGCCTAAGAAGACTGATTTCAAAGAACAAAAGATATGTTTTCACTGCGGAAAGGAAGGACACAGTTGGAAACAATGCAAAGATAGGAAGAGCATTTCTAAGAAAGGTTCACAGAACTCTCGCTTCGAGTCAGGAACCTGTTCGGTTTCCAAAAGGAGTGGAAAACCTGGAGAAGTGAACGATCCGTCAAGTTCCAGAGTGGTCAAGGACTCTTCAGACTCAAAAGAAGTCTCAAACCCTCATGTTTCTAACTTCACTACTTTATCTACTTCACAGCTTAAACCCAGAAAAGCTAAGCTTGTTTGGGTTGCTAAGAACTGATTGTTCGTGTGCAGGTCGGGAGAGGGACATGTTCATGGCTTGTAGATAGTGCATGCTCGGGACATATGACCGGGAAGATGGAACAATTCTCCTCTCTTCGACATCATTCCGGTGGCTCCATTACTTTTGGAAATGAAAGTAAGTGTAAAGTCATCGGCTCAGGTAAGGTACATTTATCAAGCAAGGTTAGCGTAGATAATGTGAGTTTAGTTAATGGTTTGAAGTTTAATTTTCTCAGCGTTTCTCAGTTGTGTCGTGGAGGTAAAAACGAGGTTGTTTTTACAGCTGATGGGTGCTTTGTTAAGTGTGTCTCCACAGGTCAAGTACATCTGCGTGGGAATTGTGCAAATAGAGTGTATTTTGTGGATCCTACGTTTGATCCGGAAGAGTATCTCTGTTTGTCCTCTAGATCAGATGAATCTGAGATGTGGCATCGTCGGTTGGGACATGTGAATTTCAGGTTGTTGAAGAGGCTACACAATCAGAATTTGGTAATTGGATTACCAAAAATTAGTGAAGTACCTGGTCAGGTTTGCAGTGCGTGTGCAAAAGGGAAACAAATAAGAAGCTCGTTTCATTCTAAGAACGTGATCAGTACACTCAAGGCATTTGAGTTAGTTCATATGGATTTATGCGGCCCAATGAGAGTGCAGTCTCGAGCAGGGAACCGATATGTGTTTGTGATTGTGGACGATTACTCAAGGTATACATGGGTCATCTTCATTCGTTCAAAAGATGAGGTTTTTGAGTCATTCAAGACGTGGGTTAAGCTTGTAGAACGGAGATTCGCTGATAAGTTGAAGAGCATTAGAACCGATCATGGAACTGAGTTTGACAATGGTCTATTTATTGCGTTCTGTACGGATCAGGGCATTGATCACAATTTCTCGGCGCCAAGGACTCCACAACAGAATGGAGTAGTTGAAAGGAAGAATCGCACACTCGAAGACATGACGAGGACTATGCTTCTTGAGAATAGTGTAGTAAGGAACTTTTGGGCTGAGGCAATGAATGCTGCATGCCATGTTCTCAACAGATGTTACTTAAGACCCTTCCTCAACAAGACGCCGTATGAGCTGCTGAAGGGTAGGAAACCCAATATTTCTCATTTGCGGGTATTTGGATGCAGGTGCTATGTCCACTCGAACGGGAAAGATCGTCTTGGAAAGTTTGATCCGAGAAGTGACGAAGGAATTTTTGTAGGTTATTGACTGCACAGTAAGGCCTACAAGGTATTCAATAAGAGAACCAAATAGGTTGAGGAGAGCGTCCATGTCATCTTTGATGAAGAGTCTGTGGGTAATGACACTGGACATGTTCCTGACGTTCATGTTACAGAAGATACTGATGGCTTTGAACTGATTCATCCTAGGGATGATACCGTAGCTGAGGTTCCAGAGAATCAGGAAACTCCTGAACAAGACAATGATCAAGTTGCTGAGGTTGAAGAACCTGGAGAGCAAGCTGAAGTGAATGGACAAGTCCCTGAAGCTGGTACAGTTCATGGTGAACCTGAAGAAATCCAAGAAACTCAGGAGGTCACTGAGTTGAGGAGAAGTACTCGAGTTAAGTTGCCGAGCGTCGCTCTTCGCGATTATGTATGTTACGCTGCAGTTCAGGGGGAAACAGTCATGAACGCCTTTGTGTCCTTGATTGAGCCAAAGACGGTTGAAGAAGCACTGAAAGACCCAGATTGGATTCAAGCGATGCAAGATGAGTTGCATCAGTTCGAAAGGAACAAAGTTTGGCGACTTGTTCCAAGACCAGAGAATCGGAAAGTGATTGGCACCCGCTGGATCTTGAGAAACAAAATGAATTCAGAGGGAAAAATAGTCAGGAACAAGGCCATGTTGGTGGTGAAAGGTTACAGCCAACAAGAAAGCATTGACTATGAAGAAACATTTGCGCCAGTGGCAAGGTTAGAGGCTATCAGGTTGTTGATAGCGTACTCAGTGCAGTTTGGAATTAAACTCCATCAGATGGATGTCAAAACGGCGTTTCTGAATGGGTTCCTCAAGGAGGAAATATTTGTGGAACAGACTCCTGGATTTGAGGTTCCTGAGCATCCAGATCATGTGTATGTTCTTGACAAGGCCCTGTATGGATTAAAACAGGCGCCTAGGGCGTGGTATGAGCATCTATCGGAGTATCTGCTAGCTCATGGATATGAGCGAGGTAAGGTAGATAAGACTCTATTTTTGTTGAGAACTGATAAGCATTTACTCATTGTGCAGGTGTATGTCGATGACATCATCTTCGGATCCACAAGTGACGAGCTTGTGAAGTCCTTCACTAAACTCATGGAGAGTGAGTTTGAGATGAGTATGGTCGGGGAACTGACTTTCTTTCTTGGTATTCAAGTTAGACAGCTGAAGAATGGTACTGAGATCTCACAACAGAAGTACTTGAGTGAAGTTGTGAAGAAGTACGGGTTTGGAGGTTCAAAGCATGTGAACACTCCTAGTTCTCCGAATGAGTCCCTGACAAAGGATGATGCGTCTCCCAGGACAGATGCTACAAAATATCATGGCATGATAGGTTCTTTACTGTATTTGACTGCCTCTAGACCTGATATAATGTTTAGTGTATGTCAATGTGCCAGGTTTCAAGCGAAACCAAGGGAATCTCATGTAAAGGCCGTGAAGAGGATACTGAGGTATCTGAAAGGCACTAAGAAGCTGGTCATGTGGTATCCGAGAGTGAAGTCTCTCAGTTTGGAGGGATACTCAGACGCAGACTTCGCTGGGGATAGGACTGACAGAAAGTCCACATCCGGTATGGCACAGTTCCTCGGCTCTTGCCTAGTATCTTGGGGATCTAAGAAGCAGAACTCAGTGGCGTTGTCAACGGCAGAGGCTGAGTATGTGGCAGCAGCAGCTTGCTGTGCTCAAATACTATGGCTACGAAATCAGCTAAGTGATTTCAATCTTCACTTTAATCAAGTTCATATACTCTGTGATAATACTAGTGCAATTAGTATTGCTAAGAATCCGGTGCAGCATGGTAAAACAAAACATATAGAAATTAAACACCATTTTCTTAGGGATTGTGTTGAAAAGGAACTGGTAACTATCAACTTCTGCAGGAGTGAAGATCAGGTCGCTGACATCTTTACAAAGGCTTTACATAGGGAAGCATTTGAAAAATTGAGGATGGAGCTCAGTTTAATGAACCAACAGTGAGGTACTTCTAGACTTTCTCTCAGTGATTGACTAGAAGACAGGGTACTTAATATGCATGTTAGTTATTGATATGAGTATTTTCTTGAAGTTCTTGAGTGTCAAGTACTTTGTGTGATTTTACTTCTTTGTTAAAGATGATATAGTACATGCAATGCTGAACTTGTATTCCTTGATGCCTGACATACCTTCTGGATATTTGCACCCTAAGAGCCCCATGAAGGAAGTGTATGAAGCCACCTAGCCATTGTTTAATCGTGTATTTGTCCAATGAACTTCCTTCAAATATTTTCTGGACTTGCATGATTAAAATGTTTATGTGTGATTGAGTGCATTGAATTGTGGTGATATTTATATCATATACCCTTATGGTAAGACGACCCACCACAGTGCCAATTGTGAAAATCCATAGTCTGGGAACTGAGCTGGTATTCACTCAGTCAAAGTTTGGTTATCTGTAAGAACTGAAGGACTTGACGAAGTACTTGAGCTATGAAGGAAGTGGTTCAGATGTAGTTATGGTGATAAGACAGTTCAATGTCTAAGACGTGGAAGTCGGACGGTTTTGCATTGGTTCGTGCACGAGAAATTAAAGGAGATTTTTAAGGGATTTCAAATTCAAAAAGGGATTTAAAGCATATCTCACTACACTCGTCTACTCAAAGCTTGAAACCCTAAATTCAGAAACCCTAAATTCCTCAAGCCGGCGTAAATCAAATCGTTCGAGTCTTCAATGGCGTCTGCATCAAACACCAGCAACATCAACAACTCTGACAGTCTAATGGAGACATTTACAATCGCAGGAGTTCGCTATGAAGTTCCGAAAGCGGTGGCCGAGCTACTCAAAACAAGTAAGTCGAACTCCCAAGTTTCAATTTACAACCCTAAATCAGCGAGATTTGTTGAATATTGTGCTGGGGTTGGAAGTATTGGTGAAAGGGAGAAGGTTGATGTCTCTAGATTCATTAGTGCTGTGGAGGTTGATTATGTGATACAAGAAGTAAAAGAAGGGGGCTGTGTATGTGGCAGTGGTTTTGTTGAAGGAGAGGAAGAGGAGTTAGTACCCATCTATTGTGATGTTAGGGTTGGAACTGTGAAGAACCCAGAAGGGGTTACTGATTCAGATGATACAGACCTCCTATTTGCATGTTCCCAAGAGGAGGGGGATGTTGCAAACAAAGGTGATGAACCTTCAGCTGATGCAGAACAACTTGCTATGAATCAGATGTTGGAGGAGTTGGTTGAGATGGGCAAGATTGCCGAGTTCAACAGAACTGGAGGAGCTGAGGACATAGACTGTGAAATAGTTGATACGTCTTCACCAGTAACAAAGAAGAAGATGAAGATAAACCTGCCTCTAAGAATTCAACCGGTCAGGGAGACTGGTAAGAGGAAACTGGCAGTGAAAGCAGATAATGTTACTATGAGCTCTGTCAAAAGACCTAAAAGGTCAAAGTCTGGAAAAGAAATTTTAATGGAGATGGAGTGCTCGGAGCAGTTCCTGATGGATGAAGGACTTACCGAGGTGTTTGATCTCTTGAAAGCTCAAGGTTGGGAGAAGCTCTGTGAGACAAAGGAGTACATTTGCCATGAAGTGGTGGAAGAATTTTACCAGAATTTGAAGTTAATCAATGGACCAATTCCAGCACTGGAAGTGCAGTTCAAGAAGAACAAATTCACTCTGTCCAGCATGGAGTTAGCCATGATCATGGGCTTGGCATAAAGGAGTTGATGTTTTTTGCAAAAGCAGTGTGTGGCCGAAGGAAGCTGGAGACAAGCAGGAGCTTGTGAAGAGGATCTGCAATCTGGACAGGGTTCCCAAAGGATCTGGAATTAGTACCCAGATGATGGAGCCGAATGTGAAAATTCTGCATAAATTGCTTGTGAGAGATTTCATCCAAAGGGGAGTAAAGCCTTCCTATGTTCAACATCAGGACCTGATTGTCTTGGACAAGTTGCTTAACAAAGAAAAAATCAACCTGCCCAAGCTGATAATCCATCAGATGGCTCATCTGCAGAAGCTGACTCAAATTGGGTACTCGAGGGTCATCAAGAAAGTTCTTCAGGAACGTGGCCTGTATGAGAACCTCTCTGGTGTTGAAGAACAAATTGTGAAGGAGTTTGATCCCGACGTCTTCAGGAAGATGCATTTGGTAAGAGACCAAGTAGAAGGGTGGATTAAAACCCCAGCTCCAGAACCTGGACTTAAAGCACCAGATTTGAAGATTGATGAGGAAGAGGACGATCCAGAGACTGAAGGAGTTGATACTCAGTGGATGGACGCCCTGGAGCAGAGTGTCTCTGAGGTGAAGAGGGATTTAAAGGGCCTAAGAGCAGAACTCAGGGAGTTCAAGGAGGAGATAACAGAAGAAATCAAAGCAGTGCAGGATGCACTCATGGCTCTGGTTGAACGGCTATGAAGTTCTTCAGTCTCCGGGATGATCACTCTTGAATTTGTGAATGCTGTGATCAGTTTCCCAATATGGATTTCCCTTCCTTGAACCTATCCAAACTATTCCCTTTGTTGTTTGAGTGTCAAAAACTTGAGTTCAGTTTGCATGTTATGATTGTCTACTTTAACTTTCAAGTATCATGCATGCATTTATGAGTTACTCTAAATTTCTGATTTTTACTCATGTCTCTGACTGCCTCGTATGTTAACTTACTCTTCTTTGATGATGCCAAAAGGGGGAAGGGTAGAAGTATTAACTGAGGGGGAATCTAAAATTGAGTTAGGTTCCTGAGAAAAAGGGGGAATGATTAGAAATACCTGAAACACCTGTGTAGGTATTTGACTTAATAAGATGTTTGTCAAGTTTCTGAGTGTGCAGGAACTTAGGGGGAATCTGTTCCCAAGGAGAATATGTTCTCATGTGATGCTGTGTGCATGCTTTACATCTTTTAAGTGCTGATTTGGTATTTTTCTCTTGTGGGTTTGTCATCATCAAAAAGGGGGAAATTGTTGAGGCAATTGGCCTCACATGGTTTTGATGATTGACAAACCAAGTTAATGGTTTACTTGAGTTTGTGTAAGTCAGGAACTTACTGGAGCACTTAGGAACGTGATGCTGAAACTCAAGTACCTGTAGAAGTCGCAGAGCTACCGAGAACCTGAACATTGGTAAACAGACGAGTCAACAAAGCAGTTGAGGTCAAGTCAACAGAGAAGTTGAGGACAAGAGTCAAATACATCATGTCATGATGGCACGTTCCCTCAACACATCAAGGAGATCATGAGCTGACGGTTACAAGCCATGATCTATGGCATTCACCTGACAGTTACTTCAAGAACCTATAAGAAGCTAGCAGTTACGGCTCAGATCTGCGCGCTTCCATAATCATTGTTAGAGCTTTCCAAGGTGGGTGTACCCAGTGAGAATATCCAGCGAGCTGAGCGAGAGTGATATTCGAGTGATCGAGCTATTCTTGATCATTGCCGGAAAGCTACGGAGGTGCCAGTGACTACTGTGACGACGAGAAGTCGGTCAGGGAAGTAGTCAGGTTTTTGCTTGTGTTGATCTAGTTTTGATCCACACTGAATAGGCAAAAGTGTATAAACTGAGTATTAAGTTTGTACAGATTAAGTGGTAATAAGAGAAACCATTTAAGTTTATTCCGCTGCGTATTCTGTTTATAAGTTTATCTGCATACAAAGCTAGGTTCCTAACAGTTCCGACCTTTGTTAAGTCTTCGACTATTAACCTTAAGTCTTTGACTACTAACCACGATCCTATCATATTTTCTTTTAATTATAATTCAAGTGTGGTGGTCTATTGATTAAGGATTCTGTCATGGTCCTTACACCCCGGGTTCGATCAAGATGTCTTGTTTAAGCTTCAAAGATCAATATATGTGTGCTACATTTTAATTTATTTTTACAGTTTTAGCTTTGTTCCTTCCATCAAACCAGCAGTACCAATCCCAAAACATTCCACTTTAACCAATCATCACCACTCCAGACCTTAAATAATCTTACCAGGGACGGCTCAATGTTCACAAAATCCAAACTCCTCAGATCCTCCCAAAGCTCATAAAACAACACATAACATAAACGTTAAAACATGCCCCAAAAGTTTCATAAAAAAAATGCTCCCAAAAGTGCCTCAACGTTACAACTCACAACACACATTAGGAAACAGCTTTAACATAGTAGAGGCATTCAATACTTAAAAAAAAAAAAATTCCACCCACAACCCTTCAAACACAAAAATTCAAACCTTTGATTTTTGTCTTTTTACTCAGTTGCTCCTCCCATTGAAAACTCCATGAATGCATGGTGTTAAGTATGAGATATGAGCTCAGAACTTATAAATTTTTTCAGCAAAAAAGAGTCATCAAATATTTACAGAGAAAATAGGTAGACAGAAGGTTGTGAGGGAGAGAGTTCATAGGTTGATATAGTTTTGATCAGTTTTAGACGTAGCGTAAAGTTGGGAGTTGACAGATGAAGTCTTTACATACAAATTCGGGCTCATTCAAGGCCGACGACTCGAGCACTAGCAGCAAGGAGAATCAGGGGTTTACTGCAAGTTTAAGGGAGTTGGAGAAGGTTGCGTCGTCGACTGACCTTGATCAGACAGGCTCTTCGCTGAGCTTAACTCCTTCGAGTCTTAATTTGCGGAGCTTGAGGTTTGATGTTGAGCGTAATGGTGAGGTTGAAGTGCAGTCTCCAGATTGGGACTCTTACTTCACTGATCACTTCGACACGAATGACTTCATGATCTCCTCGCCTGTCCTGTCGTCTCCTCAGCTTGTGTCAAGCTACAACAGCTATGCACAGGGGCTGGAGGGGCCGCAGGGCATGCTGGGATGCTCACCTCCACGCTTTGCACCTTTTGGAACAAATCACCATCCTAAACCCAAGGGCATGAGTCCTTTGCATAAAGTGTTTAATTCGCCTAGTAACCAGTTTATGCACATTGAGAGCCTGACGCTGCCTGCTATAGAGGAGTTTCTGAATGATGATTATAGCAGACATGACCTCGGAGCTTACTCGTTGCGAAATAATAACATGATGCTGGACCATAACCAGAGTGTCCATCATCAGCCATCGAGGTTCGGCCCTGGGCTGCTCGGTGGCATGTCGAGTCAGGGATCAGGGTCAAGCCAGATGGGTTACGATCAGGCGGATATGTATCAGATGGGTCCGATGAGTGGCTCAGCTGGAGTACCACTGTCTCAGCAGCTGAAGCAGGAAGATGAGCAGGAGCAGCAGCTGCAGCAGAATCTGAATCACAACCTAATGGGAACAGTTTCTATAGCCACTGATCAGGTGATGAGCTCTAAAATTTCAGTTGTAAGATTTCATGTGAATTCTTTCATTTGCAGCATTTTTTTGAATTGACGTTTGTTTTTGTCCTCAGGAACATGACAGTGGGCTTCAACTGGTGCATCTTCTCCTTGCTTGTGCTGAAGCAGTTGCCAAAGAGGACTACATGACAGCCAGAAGATACCTTCATCAGCTGAACCAGGTGGTGACACCATTAGGAGACTCTATGCAACGCGTCGCGTCTTTCTTCACCGAAGCCTTGAGTGCGCGATTAGCAGCAACCCTGACCTCAAGACCATCCTCCACTGCATCCAAACCTTTCAACCCATTCCCTCCAAATTCCTTGGAAATACTTAAGATTTACCAGATTCTCTACCAGGCCTGTCCCTATGTTAAATTTGCCCACTTCACAGCCAATCAGGCCATCTTCGAAGCGTTTGAATCTGAAATGTGCGTCCATGTGATCGACTTGGACATTCTTCAGGGCTACCAGTGGCCTGCATTTATGCAAGCTTTAGCAGCCAGGCCTGGTGGTGCACCTTTCCTCCGGATCACCGGTGTAGGGTCTTCCCCTGAGGCAGTTCTCGAAACAGGCCGTTGTTTAACTGAGCTAGCTCAGGCCCTCCATGTTCCGTTTGAGTTCCATCCAGTCGGGGAGGAACTCGAGGATTTAAAACCACATATGTTCAACAGAAGAGTTGGGGAAGCTCTAGCGGTTAATTCAGTTAACCGCTTACATCGCGTACCGCCTCACTGCCTTGGTAACCTACTAACCATGATAAGAGAGCAAGCTCCTAACATAGTAACAATAGTAGAACAAGAAGCAAGCCACAACGGTCCTTATTTCCTAGGACGCTTTCTCGAAGCGTTGCATTACTACTCAGCCATATTCGACTCTCTAGACGCAACATTCCCTCCAGACTCAGCCCAAAGGGCTAAAGTCGAACAATCCATATTTGCTCAGGAAATTAAGAACATTGTAGCGTGCGAGGGGAGCGATAGAGTGATGAGGCATGAGAGGTTGGAAAAATGGCGAAAGATCATGGAAGGCCGGGGGTTTAAGGAAGTGGCATTGAGCTCTAACGCAGTGACTCAGTCTAAGATCCTTTTGGGACTCTATTCCTGCGACGGGTACAGGTTAACTGAGGATACGGGCTGCTTGCTTTTAGGATGGCAAGACAGAGCTATACTTGCAGCCTCTGCTTGGAGATGCTAATTATTATTATTATTATTATTATTTTATACAAATATTTGTGTGTTTTTCATATCCTTGCATAAGTTTCTCAAGTGTTTTCTTTGATTAGTGTTGTTTTCATAAGGCAGTTGGGATTAAAAAAGTTGTAACAAAGGAGGGATTTTATACATGTTGTTGGAGATTTTGGGTTTATACATTGTAAAACATGTATTAAATCTTGTAAAGATGTTTTATGGATGAATGAAACTCTTTGGAACTCAATTTGAGCTCAATTGTTTTTCCCTTATGTTGTGATCTTTTCAGTCGGTCGACTGAAATGTTGGTTTTGAGATCAATCGGTCGACTTGATGGATGGCCTCGAATTCAGTGGAGCCGCGTTTTGTTAAGACATTAACTCGTTAATGTCTATACAAAACGTGGCGAGCGTAATGTCAACACGAAACGCGCGGAAGGTCAGTTTTCCGATTTTGAATCGGCGTAATTATCCGTTCCAAAACTACAAATTGGAAGTTGACTGATTGCTTCTTGATATCGAAAAACATCTGGGAAGAGGACAAACTGGTTTTTGGAGACGTTTGGCTTCTTCAATTTGTTCGCTCAAGTTTTTTCGCTTTGATGCTCATCGATTGATTATTCCGGTACCTTCATTTGTTTTATCTCAGTTCAAGGATTTCGGGAAAACCCCTGCCTGGGTGAAATCTTGAATTAGGATAGCGAAGTGACTTCGTGACTCAAATAGAATCCAGTTTATTATCTTCAGAAGCAACTATAGACAACTCAGATTCCTACAATCTAATTCAAGAATTTCAAGATGTCTGCTGCTTCAGTGAGGGAGATGACAGCAAATTTTGGAAAACTGGAGAAGTTCGAAGGAGTAAATTTCAGAAGATGGCAGAAGAAGATGCAATTTTTGCTGACAAGTTTGAAGGTGGTGCATGTGCTCTCTACCCCGATGCCGACAGCTGATGACAATGGTCCAATTGATGCTATCAGGAAGAGGAGCAAGTGGGAGAATGATGACTATATCTGCCGTGGCCACATTCTCAATGGTATGGTTGATAACCTGTTTGATGTTTATCAGAATGTTGAATCCGCAAAGGAACTATGGGATGCACTTGAGGCTAAATATATGTGAGAGGATGCTTCAAGCAAGAAGTTTCTGGTCAGTAACTTTAATAGTTACAAGATGGTCGATTCTAGACCAGTGCCGGAGTAATTTAACGAATTGACTCGCATATTGGGGCAATTTGCTCAGTACAATATGAAGATGGATGATTCCATTGTAGTGTCTAGTATCATAGACAAGTTACCACCTTTGTGGAAGGATTTCAAGCACAAGCTTAAACATAAGAAAGAGGAAATGCCTCTTGAGGAACTCGGTGGAGAGTTGCAAGTGGAGGAATCAATTAGGATTCAGGAGGAGGCAAAACAGAAAGAGACTATTGAGTCGTCTTCTGTGCATGTGGTGGAAGGCAAGGGAGGTCTTCATAAATTCAAGGGGAAGAAACATCCCAATGAGAACTTCGGTAGCAAGTTCAACAAGAAACCTAAGGGTTCTTGCTGGATTTGTGGTAAACCGGGTCTCTACAAGAATGAATGTAGGATGGCAAAGAATGAGAAAAGAAAAGCGAAAGTGAACATTGGGGATAGAGGCAAAGAAAAATGCCCTTCCAACCCCAAGGTCAATTTTCTATTTCTGATAGTAATTCTAATGTGAATTATGTGTCACTTATCGCTGAAGCATTTTATGTTCAGGATGATGAAGTGGCATGGTGGATTGACTCGGGTGCTAACAAGCACGTGTGCAAAGATCATCATAGTTTCAAGACTTATGAAACGATGAAAGAAGATGTCTTTCATATGGGAACGAGTCAACCACACCAATACTTGGCCAAGGAACTGTAGTGTTAGAGTTTAGTTCGGGAAAAACCCTTGAGTTGTTGAATGTTTTGCATGTACCTCATATTCGGAAAAACTTGATTTCCGGTTGTTTGTTGAACACATTTGGTTTTAAGCAAGTGTATGAATCCGACAAATATGTATTGTCGAAGTGTGGTGTTTTTGTTGGATTGCATGTTCATGTTGAATGTAAATAAAGTGGTGATTTCTGTTTACATGTCTTCTACTTGTGATGATTATGCTTTGTGGCATGCTAGATTAGGACATGTTCACTATCGGCGCATGAACATTATGTCTAAGGAAGGTTTAATACCTAAAGTTGACAAGAATGTTGATAGATGTACTATTGCATGCTTACAAAAAATACTAAGTTGCCATTTAAAAGTATTTCAAGAACATCAAACTTGCTTGCACTTGTACATAGTGATTTGGGTGATTTACATTCTACTCCATCTTTAGGGAATAAGAAGTACTACATAACTTTTATAGATGACTGTTCTAGATATTGTTATGTGTACTTGCTGCATACTAAAGATGAAGCTTTAGACAAGTTTAAAGTGTATAAAGCTGAAGTAGAATTGATGCATGATTTGTTGGT
This sequence comes from Rhodiola kirilowii, assembly GCA_033675215.1. Taxonomy (NCBI): domain Eukaryota; kingdom Viridiplantae; phylum Streptophyta; class Magnoliopsida; order Saxifragales; family Crassulaceae; genus Rhodiola; species Rhodiola kirilowii. The sequence goes on from CM066201.1 coordinate 53,522,050, forward strand.
TAAGAGGCTTAGAACCGATAGAGGTGGGGAATATTACGATCTCGTATATTTCCAGATGAATGGTATCATTCATGAGACTACAACACCATATACACCACATCAAAACGGTGTAGCTGAAAGGAAGAATATAGTCCTAAAAGAGATGGTTAATTCCATGTTATCCTACTCTGGTTTGAGTGATGGATTTTGGGGTGAGGCTATGTTGACAGCCTGTTATTTACTTAACAGAGTTCCTAACAAAAGGAACGATGTTACCTCATATGAGCTTTGGCACAAAAAGAAACCAAATCTGAATTATCTCCGAGTTTGGGGATGTAGAGCGGTAGTGAGACTATCAGCTCCCAAAATAAGAACATTGGGAGAAAGAGGTGTTGATTGCATTTTCATTGGATATGCTGAACATTCTAAAGCATATAGGTTCTATGTAACTAGAACGAATGATTCTATTTCGGCTCACACCATAATTGAATCAAGAGATGCAATCTTTGATAAGAACCATTTCTCATCGATACCTAGACCTCAAGATTTGATTTCTAGCTCCACAAGGGCTGAGTTGGAAGATGATGTGAGTACATCTTCTAAAAGTACATCGTTTGAGCCTCGTAGAAGCAAACGGGGAAGGATTGAAAAATCATTCGGACCAGATTATCAAGTTTACTTGATTGAGGGTTCTAGAGAGGACATTGAGTATCAATACTCATATTGTTATCATATTGATGATGATCCTAGAACCTATGATGAGGCTATAAGGTCTCAAGACGTGTCCTTCCGGAAAGAGGGAATAAACGATGAGATGGATTCTATCATTGGGAATAATACTTGGGTATTATCTGATCTCCCACCGGGTTGCAAGCCATTAGGCTGCAAATGGATTTTCAAAAGGAAAATGAAGGTTGATGGATCGGTTGATAAGTTTAAAGCTCGATTGGTTATCCAAGGCTTTAGGTAAAAGGAGGGTATCGATTTTTTCGATACTTATGCTCCGGTTGCTAGGATTTCCACTATTAGATTGTTGATTGCACTTGCTGCAATTAACAATCTGGTTGTACACCAAATGGATGTCAAGACAACATTCTTGAATGGTGACTTGGATGAGGAAATCTATATGAAGCAACCAGAAGGATTCATTATGCCGAGAAATGAAAACAAGGTTTGTAAGTTGATCAAATCATTGTATGGGCTGAAACAAGCACCCAAATAGTGGCATCAAAAGTTTGATGAGGTAATCTTGTAAGTGGATTCAAGTTGAATCAAGCAGACAAGTGTATTTACAGCAAATATGACAACTCTGGAAATGGAGTAATCATTTGTCTGTATGTTGATGATATGCTGATTTCTGGTACTGACCAAAAACAAGTAGACCTTGCTAAGGAATTCTTATCATCTAGTTTCACTATGAAAGATATGGGAGAAGCGGATGTGATTCTTGGAATTAAGATCAATCGTGAGAACAAGGGTTTGGCACTGTCACAGTCTCACTACGTTAAGAAAGTGCTAAAGAAATTCAACTGTTTGAACTGTTCTCCGGTTAGCACTCCCATAGACCCAAGTGTGAAGCTTTTGCCTAACACGGGTGAAGCTGTTTCACAGCTTGAGTATTCTCAAGTCATTGGTTGCCTAATGTATGCAATGACGAGTACAAGGCTTGATATAGCTTATGCAGTGGGAAATTAAACAGATATACTAGTAATCCTAGTAATCTTCACTGGGAAGCTATTAAGCGGGTACTCAAATACCTTAAGGGAACCATGAATTATGGTTTTGTGTATGCTGGTTTTCCCTCGGTCTTGGAGGGATATACCGATGCAAGTTGGATTAACAAGTTAGAAGATCATTCTTCTACAAGTGGTTGTGTATTTTTGCTTGGGGGAGGTGCTATATCTTGGGCCTCAAAGAAGCAAACTTGCATCACAAACTCGACAATGGAATCTGAATTTATAGCCTTAGCGGCTGCTGGTAAAGAGACAGAATGGCTAAGGAACTTGGTGCATGAGATTCCATTGTGGCCAAAAACCGGTAGCACTTATTTATATCCAATGTGATAGTAAAGAAACTTTGGCTAAAGCTTATAGTCAAATGTACAATGGTAAATCGAGACACCTGGGCATTAGGCATAGCGCGGTTCGTGAACTGATCACTCACGGGGTAATCTCGATTGATTATGCCTGGATACATCAAAATCTAGCTGATCATTTGACGAAAGGATTAGCTAGGGACTTGGTGCACAAGTCATGTATAGGGATGGGTTTAAAGCACATCTGAATCTCTTATCGTAGGACACCTATATTCCCTCTTAGTATGACGCTAAGAGCTGAATTTTGGAAAACATATTCTGAGAGATTTGAAGCACATGGTTATATCCATCCCAAAGTTGTCCTTGTATTTCCTGCAGAGAAAGGGAGGATGAAGGTTACCTTCTTAATGGATCTTTTGGAAAAGTGCATTGCAGGTGCATGCTAAAAGAATCCACCTATGTAAGTGTGAAGTTAGCCGCTTCAATTAGCTTGTGCTTGGCTAAGTATGCACTTATGAATGGATAAGGACACATGGCTGAAACAGTGTCAAGTTGTACTTGGAATAGTAGTAAACTTGTGTGTGTTTTATTTTCCCGTATTCAAATGGTTAGAAGGGTTCAATTCGTAGAACACCCTGATTCTCAAATATTGGAAAATGCTACACTACGTGAAGTTCAAACGTATGGGACACTTCACTTATGTGCAATGTTTTGTTCGGAATGAATACTATTGGTATTCAAGAGTATAACCCTAAAATGGGGGAGGATTGTTGGAGATTTTAGGTTTATACATTGTAAAACATGTATTAAATCTTGTAAAGATGTTTTATGGTTGAATGAAACTCTTTCCCTTATGTTGTGATCTTTTCAGTCGGTCGACTGAAATGTTGGTTTTGAGCTCAGTCGATCGACTTGATGGATGGCCTCGAATTCAGTGGTGACCACATTTTGTAGTTACATTAGGAGCCGCGTTTTGTTCAGACATTAACTCGTTAATGTCTATACAAAACGCGGCGAGCGTAATGTCAACACGAAACACGCGGAAGGTCAATTTTCCGATTTTGAATCGGCGTAATTATCCATTCCAAAACTGCAAATTGGAAGTTGACTGATTGCTTCTTGATATCGAAAAACATCTGGGAAGAGGACGAACTGGTTTTTGGAGACGTTTTGGCTCCTTCAATTTGTTCGCTCAAGTTTGATCGCTTTGATACTCATCGATTGATTATTCCGGTACCTTCATTTGTTTTATCTCAGTTCAAGGATTTCGGGAAACCATTTCCTGGGTAAAATCTTGAATTAGGATAGCGAAGTGACTTCGTGACTCAAATAGAATCCAGTTTATTATCTTCAGAAGCAACTACAGACAACTCAGGTTCTTACACATGTAACCAAACAGGTATCTTAAAAAGTTGTAACAAAGGAGGGATTGCTACAGTTATGTTAAAATTTATTGGCGTCATTTACCCTTGCATTTCTTGCAGAAAATACTCTTGAGTAATTAGACAATTTAAAATTCATTTAATATAATATTTGAAAAAGGAAGATATTGGATTTCAATATATCAAGAAATTGCGATATAGTTGATCAGTCGAGTTTTCGATTGATTTATGGCCATTCTTCACTATAGTTTTGGGTCGTTTCCGACATTATTTTAATGTCATTTGACCTCTATCTCTACATTTCAGGTAGAAAACAAGTTTCCCCCATGTTCAAGGCCTATATATGAAGATTGGTTGAAAAACAAAAGTTTCGGCGCAAAACAAGGAGTTTTGGGGCAATACCGAGCATATTGACCTTTGCACCTTGTTTTGGACGCCCAGGGCGCATACGGTGTCCGATTTGGCTGATCTTTAGCTTGTTGGAAAAGTATTGCAAAGGACTACAACTCTCGAGTTGAGGCCAAGACCAAATTCGGACGGGAAGACCACTAAAAAGGCCCCAGTCGGTCGACTGAGAAGTCCAGTTGACCGACTCGATTAAAACTCAGCAGCTCATCAGATCTTGCACATCCCAGTCGACCGACTGGATGAAAAACACATATTTGAGGTCCAGATCTCAGCCGAATCTATAAATAGAAAGCAAGCTTTTTGGACCAAGTGTGGAGGTTTTTGGGGAGAAGAAGATTGGAAAAGAGGCTCATCCAAGGTCATCAATCATCATCTAACCAAGGAGAAGTGAAGATCAAAGGGAGACATTAGGATTAACCATCCTATTTCTATTCCTCTTCTATTCTTCTTGTTGTTGCTATAAACCCTACTCACACCATGTTGTCTTACATGATATGTGAGTAGTGATCTTGTGTTTTGAGGGTCTTATGAGTCTCCTTGGTACTCTTTGATCACAAATATACATTTATATTCATATGGATGATTGTTGATTTCATTTTCTCTTGTGTTATGAATGTTATGCACTCTAGGTGTTTGTTAAAATACCTAAGTGACAACTTGGACTAAAACTTGAACCTATGACTTGAGGGAGCTAGGGAATAGTTCTAGGATGGAGAAAATGATCTATATCTTAAGCATGAGAGTGAACTTAGGATATGGACGCTTGCCTAGGATTGAATGTTTGATTTATTAGAGTTGGTCATTAAGCGAATCATCAATTAATCCCATTAAATGGTGTCAAATTCATGTTCACTATGCTCTTTATACATGCCATGCTACTAAGTGTTTGATGAAATGCCTAAGTAACATGTTGAATCTTAAAACTAGACCTAAGAATCGAGAGACCTTAGGGATAGTTTGGATGTAGTGAATATGATCATTTCTACGGGATTGAAGTGAACTAGGTTCAATACTATTTGACTACCATGAAATGTTTGAATATCGTGTATGTGATCATTGGGAAATTGCCAAGGAGGGGAGTAACCCCTCGAAACACCTCTTACTTATCTTTTATCTCCAATTACTCACCACATAGGATTTAGATATACACACCCCTTTAGACATTTTGGATTTAGAATAGCCGAACGGAAACACGATCTTACATAGTGCATGTGCTTAGCTTGCTCCTCTTGGTTCGACCCGGTACTTTACCAGTATTATAAATGTTTTGACACTACATTCGATCCTCTCTTCATTGATACTATTTAGAGGTGAAAAAGAATAGTTCGTCAATAGTTCCTTGCATTTGATTTTATGTTTATTTTCATATATAAGGATCTGAGTTTTCCCCGAAAATGAATCATCAGAAAATTTGTTGTATGTGCGTAGTAGCATCTATAATAATAATGGATACCAAGCAAATTATCATCAAACCATTCCCTTATTAACCGCACATGGCCGTTCCTCACATTTCGTAGGCCCTGGATAAAAAAATTGGGCCCTTTGAAAATAAAAAAATGTTTAATATATATAATTTTATGCTAATATTTATATTTATTTTAATAAATGAGAGTTTATATGCAAATTCTGGACCACTAATATTTTTATGGGGCTTTTTACATGTTTTAATTAATGCTAATTGGCTTTTTTATGTTAGTCCATAAATAAATTATCAAATTCTTTTTTCTTTATGGAGAATATTCATATATTCAAACAAGTAACATATAAATATATATGCAAAAGTTTTGAAAAAAAATAGGCCCCCTTGTACCGTGGGCCCTTGACCTTGTCCAAGGTGCCTAACCCATCAGGTCCGACCTTGGATCTGCAGCTATTTAGACTAATTAACTAGGCCAACTTCTATGTCTACGAAAGCATCAAGATTCAAGGAGGCGAGACACCAAATAGCACTATATATGTGAATAAACTTCGTAGTGTGCTTCACATTCAGCCAAGTTGAGAATACAGTAATTAAATTATTGGTAAAATTGAAGCAGCAATATTATACCAACAAAACGGATATATCTAACTGTACAACGGACATTTTTGCACTATGATAAATGCAACCTTTAATTGGTCATTCCTTTAAATTTCTTTCCTCTTTGGACGTGACTTGCACATCCCTGTCGGTGAATGTCGTGATTGTTATGTTATTCTTCGTGTTTGCGTCGAGGATCTGATCTGGTGATGCTAAGAAAGACAGGGGTTTGTGGCGGTGCGGAGGATGTGCGAAGGGGAGGGTGAATGCTCCATTTTCGATTTCTAGTTTTTGGACAGACGAAGGAGGCATCGTCCGCGGCTCTGGCTGCGGCGTTGAAGCTATCCTTGAGGCCTGCGGCGTGGTGGATTCCAGTTCTGGGAGTCCATGGCGTAAATTTTGGATGTTTTTTTGGTGTATATTTGCGTTGTTTTCTTTCACTCTAAGTGTGACTGTGTCCGCTTCAGGGAGTCTTTTCCAGTCGAATTCGTTCAGACTAGTTTTCGTTTACAGGGTTCCTATTTCAGTTATGTTATTGTTAGTGATCAGCTGGAGGACTCACCATCTGAGGCGTGAGGTCAAGCGGAGCAGTTGTCCTCTTATTTATCACACAGGTTATGTTGTTGGATCTGGTCCCAGCTAGAGTTTCTCTAGCTCTAAGTCCTCTGTATCGCCTTTGTAACTGTTTCAACCAGTTTATCAAAGAAAAGTAAACCTTTCTTTCCTTGAGTTGATTTCCAGTTCCAATATAATCCAGGTTTCATTAAAACCCAATTTCACCATAATCCTTTCTAAAAACCCCCCATTCAATCCTGTCATAAGCCTTACTCATGTCAGGATGCATAACCTCTAATTTATTCTCACAGCCTCTGATGAAGTGTGATAGTTCATGCGAAATAATAAAATTATCAAAAATCATTCTCCCCTTGACAAAAGCACTCTGATAAGAAGAGATTACCTCACCGAGTATAAGCTATAGCCTGTTAGCCATGATCTTCATTATCAGCTTCATGGAGACGTTACAGAGGCTAATTGGTCTTAATTCTGTCATTTTGTTACTTACTTCACCGTTGGGATTAGTACAATCTGGATCATGTTCCGGTCAGGGTCTAAGTTAAATTGTTTGAAAAAGCTCATGATCTCTTTAATGAGATCTCCTTTAATTAGGTCCCACTTGCTTTGAAAGAACACTGCAGAGTATCCATCCAAATCAGGTGCTTTGGTGGAGCCTATTTGGAATACAGCTCTCCTAATCTAATCCTCTGTGACACCTCTGATCAGACTATCCACTATTACAGACGAGAGAAAAGACATCGCTTAATTTGACCATAAGACAGTTGATAAGTCGAGTTTTCGACTTATAAATACTCGTTTCTCACTATAGCTTTAGTTCATTTCTGGCAATAATTCGATGTCATTTGATCCCTTTTCGTACGTTTCAGGTACAAAACAAGATATCTCAGTGTCAAGGCCTAAATATGAAAACTCGGGGGAAAACCGAAGATTTGGAGCGAAAAATGACTAAAGGCATTTCAGCCGACCGGCTGGGAATTGCACCTGACCGGCTGGGAATTGCACCTGAACCAGCCGGCCGGCTGGGTGATTGATCAAGGCATAATACCATTCGTCCACTTTCAGCCGCCCGACTGAGGATCCAGCCGACCGGCTGGATCAAGATCAAAAGCTTGTAGCATTCGTCCACTTTCAGCCGCCCGGTTGGATCCTGCGCTTCACCTTCAATACAATCGTCCAAGTTCAGCCGCCCGGCTAAGGATCCAGCCGACCGGCTGACTTCTGCCCTGCACAATTCAATCAAGTCGTCCAACTTCAGCCGACCGGCTGGATTGGACCCCTAACTCAGTGATGGGACGTGTTTATACGATTCATCAAGTACTACAAAACCCACCAAATAAGACATTTGGTCATACGAACATGTGCTTGTTGATGTCGTTTTATGTATACAGGCAATTTTGGAGTCTAAAGAGGAATCACGCTTAAAAAGGGAGATTTGTGCCAAAAAGCATGCCAAGTCATTTCTGGCCCAACCGAGGACCGAGAAAAGCCAGTCGGGGACCGAGAAACCCAACCGGGTCACGTCCGAGAAATGCCGGACGTGTCCGAGAGCCAGCACCGAGAAACCAGGTCCCCATTCGAGGCCCGCGTCCGAGCCAAGGCCAGCGCCCGAGGAGAACTTCCAACTAGGCCATTCTAGGGCCAATCATAGCTCCGGCTGCGTTCCAGCAAATCTAGCTCGAGCATTCAACTTCAAATGGCTTTCTAATGCTAGAACCATTGCCCAAAAGCTGAGAACGCAATGCCAAGGATTCAAGCCCGCTCAAGGCCAAACTAGGCCAAGTTCCGGTCATTCTAGGCCCGGCAAGGCCCCGATCAGATTCCGGCAAAATGACTTCAACCGTTAGGCTTAGAATTGCCTCAGCATTCCAAATCTGCAATCCAAGAGCCAAAGGCCTCCGACCAATATTCCGGCCAGATTCCGGTGAACTACGGCCAAATTCCGGCCAGCTCCGATCGAGCTCCGATCAAGCTCCGGCCAGGTACAACCAGACCCAACCAAGTTTCGGCCAAGAGGAACCAACCACAAACCAAATTCCCTATATTGCGGTTGGTTTCTACTATTCATTTCGGTTAGCATTTGGACTTCGGTTGGCTTTGGATGATGCCAATGCAAGTGGCCAAGTTGTGGCACATGGGAAGGCAAGTGCAAACACAAGTGGGGAGGCTCTTATCCTCTTCCACTTCATGTGGGGTGGCATATGGAAGAACCAATCAAAGTGACTTGCTTTTGGGATATTTCCAACTCCAAACTTAGCCCCCAAGTCTTCCTTTGCCTATAAATAGAGCCTCTTAGTCTTAGATATCAAAAAAGCCACAAAGTCCTTGTATGTACATATTAGGGAGAAGAGAGCTTATCTCTCTTCTCCACACTTCAGTGCAAACACACTTCTACTTTGTTCTTGCTTTCGTCCTTGCTCTTGTTCTTGCAAACCTTACTTTCCTTTGTCAATTTCGAGCTCTCTTACTCTTGTTGTTAAAGCCACGGTTACTTTACTTTGTTCTTGATACTCGAAGCTCCCTTTACTTTCCTTGTTCTAGCAAGGCTACTTGTATTCTTTGACATGAATATAAGTAGCTAAGCTATTCTCTAGCAAGGCTACTTGTATTCCTTGACATGAATATGAGTAGCTAAGCTATTCTTTTTACTTTCTTGTTGTGTTCCACAAAGCTTTTGGTTTTCTTGTTTTCCTTGTTCAAGTCACGACTACTTGTATTCCTTGACATGAATACAAGTAGCTAAGGCTTATATTTGGTTTAGGGGTTCTCTTATACTATGACAATGTTTTGAGACCCTTTTACTTAATGCTTTTTGTGTTCAACTAGTTCTTGTGCCATTATTCGGTTGAACAACAAGGCTAAGTGGATGCATCAAAAGGGCAAAGCTTAGCCGGGTAGTTCAATCCAGATTAGACAACAAAACCAAGTGGATGCATCGAAAGGGCAAAGCTTGGTAGAGTAGTCTAATCCTTCTTTAAAACCACTTGGTTGATCGGAAATGTGAGATCAAGTGGCTGCACATAGACGAATACATCTTGAAAAGGAGTATTAGTCTAGATAAGAACTAGAAGTCTATGTCTTGTTTTTGGAGTGGATTGTGGTGTAAGCGCTTGAAAAGGCCTTACTTTAGGGTTTAAGTCTTGAAAAGGAATAAATCCACACTTAAGAACACAAAGTAGATCATTTGAAGTCAATGATGGATGTGTCACTAGTTGAGACCCTAGACTGAATATCTTTCTTATGTGAATATCTTTCTTGCACTTACTTTCCACACATTTACTTTTCAGCACTTACTTTCAGTCATTTACTTTACGCACTTTACCTTTCAGTATTTACTTTCAGTTCAGTATTTACTTTCTTTACTTTCAGTCATTTACTTTTCAGTTCATAAAACCAACCCCAAAAAAACCAATTGTATTTATTTTCTTTTCTCTTTTTAAAGAACAACTATTCCACACTGACTCTCTTGGGTTCGACCCCTACTTACCGCTTGCTAATCCAATAGTGAGCCACGAGTAGTGGAACTATAAATGTAAATTTTGCAGCGCACAACGACGTGCTGTCACTCAACCGGCCGGCTGAGATCTGCTACAGTTCGTTTTCACCCGAGGCTATAAATAGAAATAGGCAATTTCGACCTAAGGACTTGGCATCTTTGGGGGAAAATACATGAAAAAGAGATCAAATCAAGGGCATCCATCACCATCCAACCAAGGAGGATTGAAGATCAAGGGAGATAACTAGGATTAATCATCCTATTTCTATTCCTCTTCTCTTCTCTTTTGATTGTGTAAAAACCCTACTCACACCATGTTGTCTTACATGATGTGTGAGTAGTCCCCTTGTGTTTTGATGGTGTTATTACCCTCTTTGGTACTCAATGATCATGTATACACATTTGTTATGCAAATTTATGGAGTTGATTTCATTTTACTATGCTCTTCATTTAGACATGTTGCTAAGTGTTTGATAAAATGCCTAAGTGACATGTTTGTGTTAGAACTATGATCTAAGTATCGAGAGAGCTTAGTGATGGTTTGGATATAGTAGAAATGAACTCATCAAGTGTTTATGAGAGTAAATGCATGGATGTGAGGTTAACTAGAACTTAATGCCTATAGCATTTATTACCTTAGGAAGAGATTCCAAGGATAATAGTGCTATAGAGTGAATCAATATCTCTAATAGGTGAGGTTCTAATTAGGATGGCTTGACTAGGATTAGACTCACATGATAGTTTGTCTATTTCTAGGTTAAGCTAGGTTTTAAACCTATCAACCCATAAAATGACTCAATTCTTGTGTACATGATCGTTGGAAAATTGCCAAGGAGGGGAGTAACCCCTCAAAACTCTCTTTAATTGAATTGAAACCCCTTTGAAACCATTTCATTACTTGTTTCTTGATTGATAATCACCTCATAATTGATTTGAAGGAATAGCCGAGTTAATATTTGATTCCCTAGCGTATAATCACGTTTGCTCCCTTGGGCTCGACACCGGTCTTACCGGTCAAATTATAAATTGTTTTTGACTATAACAAAATACTATATTGTCAAAATGGCGCCGTTGCCGGGGAGCAATGGCTAGATTGTCCCTAGGAAAAATCACTTAGAACTCCGACTATTCCATATTTTTCTTTATTGTTTTGCAACTCGTGATTCTTGAGCTTTTTGCAATATCCTCACTTGTTTTATTTGTTTTCCCCTTGTAGGTGCATCTCTTTTATGCCACCTAAGACAAAGAAGCTTACTCAAATTGTGGATAGAGATTTGAATCAACCGATAAGAGGATTTGTTAACCCCTACCCTACAAGGAGTAAGATACCCAAAGACAAGGGAACCACCTCCAACGCTCAAGAAATCATTCATCAAGTCATGGGAGATAGAGATGGACTTTCTCCTCCCCCTCCACCTCCCGCTCGACTACCACAAGGCCCTCAAGCTAGAAGGGTTCTAAAGGACTATGCCGCTCCTACGGCTTATGGGTATCGCTCACCAATCCTTGTACCGGCGGTTGATAACCGGGATTTTGACTTGAAGACCTCAACAATTCAAATGGTTCAATCCAACCAATTCTCGGGGAGAGACCACGAGGATCCAAACTCCCATTTGACCACATTCCTTGAAGTATGTGCAACTTTTAAGATAAATGGATTCTCCGAAGATGCAAAACTCTTAAGGTTATTCCCCTTCTCCCTCACGGGAAAGGCAAGAGATTGGTTAAGGAGCCAAACTCCCGATAGTTTCACCACATGGGAGGAGCTAGCCGTGGCTCTTCTCAACAAATACTTTCCCCCTTCCAAGACGGCTTATTATAGGAACCAAATCACAAATTTTACACAACTGGATGGGGAAACACTTTATGAAGCTTGGGAGAGGTATAAAGAGTATCAAAGACTTTGCCCGCACCACAACCTAGATGACCTCTGACAACACTGCCTTGTCGCGAGGCAATGTGTACAAAATTAATTTATAAGTCCACTACTTGTGACTTCACTATTGGGTAGTAAAGCGCTAAGTAGGGGTCGTACCCAAGGGAGTCAGTGTGGAATGGTTGTTCTTTAAAAAGAAAGTAAATACAGATTGGGTTTTATGGTTTTTTTAGACAGAAAGTAAATTGCGTAAAGTAAATACTGAAAGTAAAGTGCCGAAAGTAAGTGCTTGAAGGACAAGACTTGTGATACGGCACGTCGTCGTGTGCCAAATCAAACCAAATTTATAATAGTCCACTATCTTGTACCTTACTATAGAATAGTAGAGTGGCAAGAAGGGGTCGAACCCAAGGGAGCTATCACGGTTACTTAGCTGCTCTTTGCTTAAAGTGAAAGTAAGTAAATGGGTTGGGGGGTTTGTAAAGGGTTTTGAGTACAAGAGCATGCAAGTAAATAAAAGGTTTTGTGAAATGGAGAGGGGTATTTGGCTTAGGGTCTTCCTTATGCTTTACTCATCATAGGCTACAAAATAGTCATCTATGTCCCATAGGATGTGGCAATCCCAACAAAGGTAATTGCCCAAAGCACTTCGACAAAGATAGTGCACCACGGCCTTGGTTGTGGTAGGTGATAGTGTGGTGCCGTAGGCAACCCAAGGAACATAAGCCCAACTACCTCTCTAGACACAACCTAAGCTTTCTAATCTAATCCTCATAAGATTTGTCAAACCGGCAAGGGCTTTGACTCATCTTGTGTACTATTCATCATAACCGCAAGGCACCAAATGAATATTACGTTAGGGATCATAAGATAGGCTAAGCTTTAGTGGCAAGACATCCACTTAGCCAAGCTTATGATCCGTGGAATAGAATCCGAGGACTAATAGAGCATAGATGAAATGAAGTGCAATGCCTCAAAGTAAAAACATAAGGGATGAAACCCTAAACCAAATTAAGAGTTTAGCTACTTGTATTCATGATCGGAATACAATAGCAATACATGGAGTTTAAGGAAATACTTGAAAGGAAGGAAAATGAGACTAGAGAGAGAAGCAAAAAATGTGTGTTGTGTTGTTGATGGTGAAATTCTGGTTATGTGTCTCTTGATGCGTCATCCCAAGCCCTCTATTTAAAGCCCCTTGAGGAAGACAAGCTCAAAACATAGGCTCCTCTTGTGGTCCCTTTGTGGGTTTGTTTAATCACAACTCACTTCCTTGATTTGAGGATCCTTGTTTTCTTCCACTTCTTCTTTGTTTTCTGTCTTCTTTCCTCAGGAATTACGTGTCTTTATGGTCTTCAATTTTTGTCCAAAGATTGCAAATCAAGATATGTGAAGTTCGATTTGACAGTGTGAACCGTGTACGTCTTCTTATTTAGTTTCCGCGGACGTCTCAACATTTTATCGAAATTCAAGAGACCTCCGCGCCCTGTAATTCTTCAGGCGTCCGTGGATTTTGTGTTCCCACACTTCAATATTTTGGCACAAAAATGCTTATGGCAGTAGGACACGGAGGTTGACGTCACTCCTTGATTAGCGAGCTGAGAAAGTCGTAGGGTTGACCATTGACCCTTGACCTTAAGTAATGACCCTTCGGAAGGACCAAAATGTGAAGTTGTGTTCCAGGTCTCGGGACTCCGGTTCTGGACAGTTGAGATGATTCTAAGAATATTCCAAGAAGGAAGTTTTGCCAGAAAATGCCCGGAGCTAGTTCAAAAATTGATTGCAAGTTGTAGGGTGCTGGCCGGGCGCGGCCTGGCTTTCCTCGGGCTCTCTCGGCCAAAACCAGGACGTGGCCATATTTCCTCGGGCCAAGTTGGTCTAGATGGCTCCAAATCATGCAAGGACTTCAGAGCGCTTGAATAAATGAGTTTTGAATGCCTTTGGCCCGGTGATGTCCGAGGTTCTTCTTCAAAGCCTGGCGCTGGCCCTGCTTTCTCAGGCGCAGGCATCAGGCACCCGGCGCATGCCTAGGGTTCTCGGGCGTGCGCCTGCTTTTCTCGGCTGCCTGGTTGGATGCTCGGCGCATGCCCTAACTTTCTCGGCCAGCCCGGTATGGGCTCCATGGTACCCGGCTTGGGTCCTTAGGCTTCATTTCACCTCCAAAACACCTTGTGATGCTTTTGTGGCCTAAAATGCCATTGTTAAGCTCATTTCCTCTTTAGACTCCAAAAGGCCCTGAAATGTAAAACGACATTAACAAGCATATGTTCTTTGGGTTAAGTGTCGTAATTGGTGGGTTTTGATGTCTTAATGAGTCGTATAAATACGTCTCATCAAACACCCTACACTTGAACTTGTTCGTCCCGAACAAGGCCTTAGTCATAAGAGAAACAAATGCAATACCACAAGACCCTCTTGGAACCCTAAATATGAAATAAAAGCACTAGCCTAGATTTCCCCTTTCCATGCAATTCTTAATACTACTCATAGAATCATGCTTGACTTTAGACATAACCCGCTACTCGTTACCTTAGAGCCGAAATGCAACCCAATTGAGGTGTCTCGGGAGGTAGTCCTTTTCGGACCTATGACCCTCACTCTCGGGGCCGAACTCCTTGCTATATGGTTATGCTTTCTTGTATCTTCTCACACGTGATTCGTTCGAGCTCATGTGCTAGAGTACTTTTCGGGCTGCCTATAGTGAATTAGGCCTTCGGCCTTGATGGGGTAATGATGATTTTTCACTTTTTGTTCTGGGTATAGCTTTCACACTTAAGCTGATTGCTTTCTTTGATCCTTGCTCTTTTCTGTGAATGGCTTGCTCCTACTTGCTCTTACTCATCATCGTCCTTTGGCACGAGTCAAGCCAAGGGTCGCTTGGCTATTTTCCCGGTTACTCGGACTAGAGCTTGGACGGTGTGAAGTTCTCCCGTCCCGACCATCCGCACAATTGCCGTGGTGGTGGAGCAGACTCAGCCATTGAAGCTTCGAAGTGTAGCCTCCACAAGTCCACATAACCATATATCATGAGCCCGGTCCCTTGAGTGTCTCGTCACGTCCCTCTAGGACATTTCTATAAACTCCACACCCCTACTTTTATCCCGAATCATAAGAACATATAGAGGGTTAGCATCCAAAGTCATCACACTGTTCTAAATTCATATAAGGCATACATGTACTTGGTTCAATCTATGTAGCAAAATTTAAGCTCAACATCTCATATTTCGGGCATAGAAAGCAACTTTATTCAAAAAAATTAATTTTTTTAAGGGAAACGTGCTGACTCATGCAAGAACAATATAATAAACATGCATACTCACTAACGACTAACCACCCACCCCACACTTTTGAACTTAGACGTGTCCTCACGGCAAGACTAAATTCAAGATCATCAAGCAATTTTCAAGCAAAAGAAAGTGTCAAATAGAGCAAAGGTAGGAAAGGTACTCCCCTAGTGAAGCCCTTGCACGTTGTGGAACGACAAGGCTGCTTGGAATCGGTCGGTTGAAATTTGGGGAAGTCGGGCCGGGCATGGCTGGAGTCTCGGGCGTATGCCTGGGACGCTTGGGGTACCTCTCGGCCATAGCTCAATCCCCTCGGGCAAAATGCTTAATTCTTCTTGATCTGGCATTGTCGTTGCTAGGTGAGCAAACGACAATGCATAGTCCGGGATAACTCGACAAAAACTCAGGGAGGCTCGGTTGGCTTGGTCCCTCTCGGACGCGGGTACCGGATGTCCTCGAGCGTGGTCGCTCTGCGGCCGGCCCAGCATCTAAAATTCGTAACATACCCGGTATCATGCGTACCCTGCCCGGTACAATTCCTACAAAACATGAACTTTCTTTTCCAACAATGGTGAGGTGAGGGTTAGTAAACTAAATGCAAGAAGTATAAAAATGGTGAAAATACTGTAAATGTCGGGCTGCCTCCACGACGAGCGCGCTTGTTTAACGTCGTTGGATCGACGGTTCCCCCCCTTCATGGGGGTTCGGGGGGCTCGGCTAGGTCTTGGTCTTGGCGGGGTGGCACCTCACCTCCATAGTATGGTTTCAATCTCTGCCCATTGACCTTAAACCGATCCCCGTTCCTTGGGTTTTCCAGCTCCACCGCTCCATGGTTGTGCACCCGGGTTATGGTATATGGACCCGTCCACCTTGATCTGAGTTTCCCGGGCATCAACCTTAGCCGGGATGAGAAAAGGAGCACTCTCTGTCCTACCTCGAAGTTACGTCGGAGTATAAACTTGTCATGATATAACCTCGCCCGAGCCTTGTAATCCGATTGGCCTTCGTAGGCCTCGAGCCTCAACTCCTCTAATTCACAAAGCTTCATTTTCCGGTCAAGCCCTGACACTTCCAGATCTGAGTTGCATTGTTTGAGCGCCCAATAGGCCTTGTGCTCTAGTTCGACCGGCAAATGACAGTGCTTCCCATAGACTAACCGAAAGGGAGAGGTCCCAATCGGAGTCTTATATGCAGTCCGGTAGGCCCATAGGGCGTCGTTAAGCCTTTGGCTCCAATCCTTTCGGGTCGGCTTCACCATCTTTTCTAATATCCCCTTGATTTCTCTATTCGAGATTTCAGCTTGCCCGTTGGTTTGGGGGTGATAGGCAGTTGAAATTCGATGATGAACCCCGTAGTGCCGCAAGGTGGAGGTCATTACCCGGTTGCAGAAATGGGTGCCTTGGTCACTGATTAATGCCTTGGGTACCCCATACCGACTGAATATGTTGGTGCGCAAGAAGTCCACCACTGTTTTAGCATCGTCGCACCGGGTAGCCTTTGCTTCCACCCACTTGGACACATAGTCCACGGCCACTAAAATGTAGGTCAATCCACAAGAGTTGGGGAATGGTCCCATGAAGTCAATGCCCCAAATGTCGAAGATATCGTCCACTAGAATGGGTACTTGGGGCATCTCATTCCTTGCTGAAATGTTCCCAACTCTTTGGCACCGGTCACATCTCTTGCAATGCTCATAGGCATTTCTGAACAAGCTCGGCCAATAGAATCCACTGTCTAGTATCTTCCGGGCTGTCCTTCTTGGACCGAAGTGTCCCCCGCACGCTTGCTCATGGCAAAATCCAAGCACCGACCCTATTTCCTCATCGGGAATACATCTCCTCAAAATCTGATCTGCCCCTATCTTCCACAGATAGGGGTCATCCCAAACGTAAAACCTAGCATCATGCTTCAATTTCATGCATCTTGCCTTAGAGTAAGAGGGAGGGAATGTACCTCCAACCAAGTAGTTGACGAGAGGAGCATACCAAGGGAGCCCGCCCGGTTCGATTGTGAGAGCATATAGGTGCTCGTCCGGGAAGCTCTCAGTGATAGGCCCGGGCTCCTCATCTCGGACTAGCCGGCTCAGGTGGTCTGCCACTGTATTTTCGATGCCCCTTTTGTCCTTGATTTCCACATCAAATTCTTGCAATAATAGAATCCATCGAATCAACCTTGGTTTGGCTTCCTTCTTTGTCATCAAGTACCGAATTGCCGCATGGTCTGAGTACACCACTACCTTGGTGCCTAGTAAGTAAGACCGAAACTTCTCCAAAGAAAAAACGACCGCCAATAGTTCCTTTTCGGTCGTTGAGTAGTTCCTTTGGGCGGTGTCCATAGTTCTAGAGGCGTAATAGACAACGACCGGTTTCTTCTCATCCCTTTGCCCTAGGACTGCCCCTAATGCGTAGTCGCTCGCATCACACATCACCTCAAATGGTTTTCCCTAATCGGGTGCTCGGATAATAGGGGTGGTGGTGAGGGCTTGCTTGAGTTCATCAAAGGCATTCTTGCAAGTGTCGTTGAACTCAAAGGGCACGTCTTTTGGTAACAAGTTTGATAAGGGTAAGGCCTTCTTGGAGAAGTCCTTGATAAACCGACGGTAGAACCCGGCATGTCCAAGAAAGGACTTGATGTCCCGGACTGTGGAAGGATAGGGAAGGGTCATAATCACGTCTATCTTTGCCTTGTCTACTTCTATCCCTTCCTTGGACACAATATGTCCCAAGACAATGCCATGAGTCACCATAAAGTGACATTTCTCATAGTTGAGAACGAGGTTCATTTCCACACATCTTTTAAGGACCGAGCTAAGATTCTTCAAACACTCATCAAAGGTGCCTCCATGCACTGTAAAGTCATCCATGAAGACCTCTATAAAAGTCCCGATCATGTCCGAAAAGATGCTAGTGACGACTCTTTGAAAAGTCCCGGGGGCATTGCACAACCCAAACGACATCCTTCTAAAAGCGAATGTACCAAATGGGCAAGTGAACGTCGTCTTCTCTTGATCCTCGGGGGCTATTGGGATCTGATTATACCCCGAGAATCCATCTAGAAAGCAGAAGAAGGGCTTGCCCGCCAACCGGTCCAACATTTGGTCTATGAATGGTAATGGGAAGTGATCTTTTCTTGTCATAGCGTTCAACTTTCTGTAGTCCACGCACATCCTCCACCCATTCTTTACTCTTGTGGCCACCATCTTCCCCTCGGCATTCTCCTCAATGGTGATGCCGGTTTTCTTGGGAACCACATGCACCGGGCTCACCCATTTACTATCCGAGATTGGATATATCACATCGGCATCTAGTAACTTTTGCACCTCCTTTTGGACAACTTCCATCATGATAGGATTGAGACGACGTTGAGGCTCCCTTGATGGCCTAGCTCCATCCTCCAATAATATCCGATGCATACATACTGTCGGACTAATCCCTCTCAAGTCTCCCAAGGTCCAACCGATCGCCATTTTGTACCGGGACAATACCTCTATCAACCTCGTCTCTTAGTCCAATTTAAGCCCATTCTTAATAATAACCGGAAGAGTGCTATTGTCTCCTAAGAAGGCATACTTCAAATGACCGGGTAATGGCTTTAGCTCAATCTTGGGTGCCTGCACAAGAGAAGGAATACAAGTATTAGACTTAAACAGTTTTATTTTATTAACTTCGTACCTTGATGTGAGAGGCCCAGCAATTTCCAATTGGTACAAGGCCGCCTCCACTCCTTCGGCCAAATCATAGGAACTTACGGCCGAGAACAAGGCCCGGTCAATAACAAGCTCTAAGGGGTCCCAATCTCTCTCGGGCTGGGCCTCTTGGATTAGGTCATCCAAGGTATCTAATGTATGCACGGACTCAAATTCCAAGGGGTGCTTCATTGCCCGAAAGATATCAAAACTAATCACCTCCCCCTCGACCTCCATGGACAACTTTCCACTTCCACAATCAATTTTCATTTTGGAGGTCTTGAGGAAGGGTCATCCAAGCAAGATAGGTGCATGATCATTAGGGTCACTGTTGTCCATTTTGAGGACATAGAAATCCGCCGGGAACACTAGCTCTCCAACTTGAACCAAAACGTCCTCTATCTTGCCTTCGGGTTGTTTACAAGACCGGTCCGCCAATTGGATGGTGAGTCCGGTGGGCTCAAGAGGTCCAATCCGGAGGCTAGAGTAGATGGAGTAAGGAAGGACATTGATCGATGCTCCAAGGTCCAACATGCAATTTTTGATCCGAATGTTGCCTATCGTGCAAGGGATGGTGTACGTTCCCGGGTCACCGCATTTTGGTGGGACGGTCCTTTGGATCACCGCTGAAACATTCCGACTCAAGAGTTCTTGATCAACCTTAATTCCTCTCCTCCGGTTAGTGCATAGGTCCTTCAAGAACTTAGCATACATTGGAATTTGCTTGATGGCCTCTAACAATGGGATATTGATCTCTACCCGGCTAATAAGCTCCCAAATGTCCTTGTCCATCACATATCTTTTTGGGGCACGGTTTGGGACAGGGAAAGGCAGGGGAACGCTGATTTCTGATCTGCCGGGCTCGAACATAGGTACCGGGCCGTCCGAGTGTTCTTCGGGTGCAGACCCCGGGTTTGTCGGGCGTTCCCCGGACGCTACTGGGTTCCCTCGTGCTGACCCATTAGTATCGAGGACCTCGGGCGTTGTCGCGCGTTCCAGCGCTGGCACGTCAATATTCTCGGTCTGCCCGGGCATGTCCGTCTGATCCGGGCGTCCCGGCTCTGATGTCTCGAGGATCTCGGGCGAACCCGTCCGTCCCGGTATTGAAGTACCGAGCGTCCTGGGCCCGACCCGGTTTTCCTCAGACATCAGCGTGCTTCCGTCCTCCTCTTGCTCTTCTGCTTCAGTGACAAGTTGCTTCCCATTCCTTAGAGTTATTGCACTCACATTTCCCTTTGGGTTTGGTACGGTCTGAGACGGGAGCCGCCCCGGTTCCTTTCTTGACTCGAATAATATCTCGGTGAGATGGGCCATCTTCTTGTTGAGGTCGGCCATAGCAGAATCAGTTTTGACCATGTGTTGTTGTAGGTTAGCTTCTGTCTTGGCCTGACTGACTGCTAGGTCCCTCACTATGTCTTCAAGCGACTTGCTCGTGCTCGGCCCACCATGATTGTTGCTAGGACCCGACCGGTTTTGGTTTGGTCCTTGTTGGTACGTTCCCGGTCCTTGCTGCTGATATTGCCGGTGGGGAGGCTGATATGTTCCCTGAATTTGTCGGGGTGCTGCTTGTTGGTGATGAGCGACATCCCGAGGGTTATCGTGTCTCCAACTCTGCCCGGCTTGTACTTGACCATAAGGTCGGTTCGGCCCTGCCCGGTTAGGGTAAGATTGGTACTCTCCCATGGCATTTACTTCGCCCCTGTCATCTTCCAGCAATGTCGGGCATGAATCGGTCTTACGGTCCATAGATTCGCAAAACTCACAAGGCTTGGCTCTGCCCGGTTCTCTCCTCATCAGATGGGTCATCATCTCCTTCATCTGCTTCATGTCCTCTATCAATCGGTCCGAAGGAGCTTCTGCCCAGGCCACACTCTTGGTTCGGCCCATCTCTTCTGCCCGTGAGGTTTCTTCTTGGTATCTAGCATTCTCGGCCATACTTTCTATCAACTTTCTGATACCACTCAAAGGTAGGTTCATAATTGATCCTCCTGCCGAGGCATCAAGCAGCCTCTTATCCAATGGTCTCAACCCTTCTAGCAAATACTCCACAAGAATCTTCTCGGCCAGCCCAAGATTGAAGCAACTCCGCTCTAGCCGGTTGAATTTCTCCACATAATCATACATTGATTCATTCGGTCCTTGCTTCATTTCTTGGAGCTGCCTTCTTACTTGCATTGCCCGGCCCGCCGGGTAGTACTTTTCCACGAACTTAGCCTGTATTTGGGTCCAATTGTGAATACTACCCGAAGGTAGGGAGAGGAACCAGTCACTTGCCCCGTCTACTAGGGAGAAGTAGAAGGCCTTCAATTTGAAGTCCTTTACATCTACCCGAGTAGGTTTCAGATTTTGGCAAATGCCATGGAATCGTTGCAAGTGAGTAGTTGCCGACTCTCCATGAGAACCCGAAAACTTCGGCAAGTTATGAACTATGCCCGAATTTATGGCTACGTCCTCGAGGGCTGGATCCTCATAGATGCACCAAGAGTGATTCCAGAATCGGGCCATTGACAGTTCGGCCAAGGTAGGCTCGTGGGGATCATTGTACTCAAAGTACTCCTCCCGGGCTCGACGTTGAGGTGGAGGTGGTGAAGGTGCCCTATAAGGACGCCTAGGAATTGCACCTCCTCGGGCACCAAATCCCCCTCGGTTTGCCATGGCCTCTTGCCTCCTTCTAAAATTTCCTTGTCGGACAAGCAACTCTGGATCCTCAAGGATGATGGGTGGGTTCTCATCTTGAGGAAAGTGATTCAAATAATTGTTAACTTCATCATTGTCATCATCATAGTTTCCACCGTGATGATACATGATTTACAAAGATCACTCCCCAAGAGTAAACCGAGCAACTTGAAAATAAACGAAAGTAAAACAGCTAGCAAATAAGGGATTCCCAGGAGATTGGGGGAGTCACAAGCGGTCTCACTTAAAACCCAATCTCCTTAGACTCGTAAGTCTTTGTGACAGAATCCTTTAAAAGCTATGAAAAAGAAATAAAAGGAAATTAAGGCAAAAAAGAAAGAATAAATTTCACCGTGCGTAAATAGTCCCCGGCAATGGCGCCATTTTGATACGGCACGTCGTCGTGTGCCAAATCAAACCAAATTTATAATAGTCCACTATCTTGTACCTTACTATAGAATAGTAGAGTGGCAAGAAGGGGTCGAACCCAAGGGAGCTATCACGGTTACTTAGCTGCTCTTTGCTTAAAGTGAAAGTAAGTAAATGGGATGGGGGGTTTGTAAAGGGTTTTGAGTACAAGAGCATGCAAGTAAATAAAAGGTTTTGTGAAATGGAGAGGGGTATTTGGCTTAGGGTATTCCTTATGCTTTACTCATCATAGGCTACAAAATAGTCATCTATGTCCCATAGGATGTGGCAATCCCAACAAAGGTAATTGCCCAAAGCACTTCGACAAAGATAGTACACCACGGCCTTGGATGCGGTAGGTGATAGTGTGGTGCCGTAGGCAACCCAAGGAACATAAGCCCCACTACCTCTCTAGACACAACCTAAGCTTTCTAATCTAATCCTCATAAGATTTGTCAAACCGGCAAGGGCTTTGACTCATCTTGTGTACTATTCATCATAACCGCAAGGCACCAAATGAATATTACGTTAGGGATCATAAGATAGGCTAAGCTTTAGTGGCAAGACATCCACTTAGCCAAGCTTATGATCCGTGGAATAGAATCCGAGGACTAGTAGAGCATAGATGAAATGAAGTGCAATGCCTCAAAGTAAAAACATAAGGGATGAAACCCTAAACCAAATTAAGAGTTTAGCTACTTGTATTCATGATCGGAATACAATAGCAATACATGGAGTTTAAGGAAATACTTGAAAGGAAGGAAAATGAGACTAGAGAGAGAAGCAAAAAACGTGTGTTGTGTTGTTGATGGTGAAATTCTGATTATGTGTCTCTTGATGCCTCATCCCAAGCCCTCTATTTATAGCCCCTTGAGGAAGACAAGCTCAAAACATAGGCTCCTCTTGTGGTCCGTTTGTGGGTTTGTTTAATCACAACTCACTTCCTTGATTTGAGGATCCTTGTTTTCTTCCACTTCTTCTTTGTTTTCTGTCTTCTTTCGTCAGGAATTACGTGTCTTTATGGTCTTCAATTTTTGTCCAAAGATTGCAAATCAAGATATGTGAAGTTCGATTTGACAATGTGAACCGTGGACGTCTTCTTATTTAGTTTCCGCGGACGTCTCAACATTTTATCGAAATTCAAGAGACCTCTGCGCCCTGTAATTCTTCAGGCGTCCGTGGATTTTGTGTTGCCACACTTCAATCTTTTGGCACAAAAATGCTTCTGGCAGTAGGACACGGAGGTTGACGTCACTCCTTGATTAGCGAGCTGAGAAAGTCGTAGGGTTGACCATTGACCCTTGACCTTAAGTAATGACCCTTCGGAAGGACCAAAATGTGAAGTTGTGTTCCAGGTCTCGGGACTCCGGTTCTGGACAGTTGAGATGATTCTAAGAATATTCCAAGAAGGAAGTTTTGCTAGAAAATGCCTGGAGCTAGGTCAAAAATCGATTGCAAGTTGTAGGGTGCTGGCCGGGCGCGACCTGGCTTTCCTCGGGCTCTCTCGGCCAAAACCAGGACGCGGCCATATTCCTCGGGCCAAGTTGGTCTAGATTGCTCCAAATCATGCAAGGACTTCAGAGCGCTTGAATAAATGAGTTTTGAATGCCTTTGGCCCGGTGATGTCCGAGGTTCTTCTTCAAAGCCTGGCGCTGGCCCTGCTTTCTCGGGCGCAGGCATCAGGCACCTGGCGCATGCCTAGGGTTCTCGGGCGTGCGTCTACTTTTCTCGGCTGCCCGGTTGGATGCTCGGCGCATGCCCTAACTTTCTCGGCCAGCCCGGTATGGGCTCCTTGGTACCCGGCTTGGGTCCTTAGGCTTCATTTCACCTCCAAAACACCTTGTGATGCTTTTGTGGCCTAAAATGCCATTGTTAAGTTCATTTCCTCTTTAGACTCCAAAAGGCCCTGAAATGTAAAACGACATTAACAAGCATATGTTCTTTGGGTTAAGTGTCGTAATTGGTGGGTTTTGATGTCTTAATGAGTCGTATAAATACGTCTCATCACTTTGCGAAAAGTAAATGCTTGGAGGACAAGACTTGCGAAAAGTAAATGCTTGAAGGACAAGACTTGCGGAAAGTAAATGCTTGAAGGACAAGACTTGCGGAAAGTAAATGCTTGAAGGACAAGACTTGCGGAAAGTAAGCAGTTGATATGGGACTGAAAGTAAGCAGTTGATATTGGTACTTGAAAATAAGCAGTTGATATAGGTACTGAAAGTAAATTGCAAGGTGGTGTTTTGATCAAAGGAAAGCATTCGGTTTTAGGGGCCTTGTATCATAAATCTGTTTATCATCGACCTCTAATGATCATACTAAGTGTTCAAAGATGTATCAAGGCTATTTCTAGCACATGACTTGCCACATCGTTTAGAACACTTGTTCTATTTGGGCTAATTCCTCCTTTCGAAATATCTTAGCTTATGTGCATCCATTTGATCAATCATTTCTGATCAACCAAATGGTGTTTTAAAGAGGTTGAATTCCATAGATAAGCTGTGCTCTTTCGAGCCTCCACTTATCCACGGAAGTTCATGAACCCATGGAAGAGCTTTGCTCTTTCGAGCCTCCACTCAACCAATAGCGTTCTGACCTAATATATGGCACATAGAACAAGTTTTGAACACAAAGAGGCACTAAGAGAAGGGTCTAAAACATTGTATGATACAAGCACACCCCTTCAACCGAATGAAGGGTTTAGCTACGAATATCCATAGAGGTGTATACCATAGCTAAGTGCTTCGAGAAGTTAAGGTTTTTGAAAGACAAGAAAGTAAAGGTTTTGGAAAGGAAAACTCAAGAACAACACAAGAGTACTCAAGAACAAACAAGAGTACTCAAGAACAAAGTAAATCAAAACAAAGAAAGTAAAGAGGGGCTGCTGGAAAATAAGAGCTTGGAGCTCAAGAACAAGTGAACAAAGCTTTGGAAATCAAGAACAAAGTAAGAACAAAGTGTGTTTGCATTGAAAATGAAGAGAAGAGAGATAAGCTCTCAACTCTCTAAGGTTTGTGGCACACCAATTACATGAGGCAAGGCCTCTATTTATAGACTAAGGAAACTTGGGAGCTAAGTTTAGATGTGAAAATATCCCAAAAGCACTTCATTTTGATTGGTTTAGCCAAAAGCCATCACTTGCACATGGCTCAACCAAAGCCAACCACTTGGCAAAGGGAGAGAGCTCTACCCAAAGCCGCCGGCGGCTTTCTCCAAAGGGCAGCAGCCGTGTAGGTGGCACTCCCCAAAGGCCAGCTGGTTTGGTTGCAACCGAACTCCAAATGCCAACCGAAATGAATAGTAGAAGCCAACCGGAATGAAGTAGTTTGGATTTAGTTGGACTTCACCGGAATGTGGCCGGAGCAAAAAACGACCGGAGCATGGTGGTGGTTGGATGAGCTTGATCGGAGCATCACCGGAGGTTCGCCGGAGCACGGCCGGAGTTCGCCAGAATATGGCCAGAATCTGACCGGAGCTTTGGCTGGAGCTTATTGGATTTTGGAGAGTGTATTCTGAATGAAAAAGTCATTCTAAGATGATCTTAAGAAAGATTCTAAGCCAAATTCTGCCCGGAACATGGTCGAAATCCCAAAACGGCCGATATTGCCCTTGTTTGGCTTTGAACGGGCTTGAGTCCTTGGCAATGCGTTCTCAGCTTTTGGGTGATGGTTCTAGCATTTTGAAGTGATTCTAAGATGAATGCTCGAGCTAGATTTACTGGAACGCCGCCGGAAAGTGGTCGTGACCAGATTTGAAGTTTTGCTCGGGCGCAGGCCGATCGGGCTTGGGCACTGGTTTTCCTCGGGCCTTGGCTGGCCAGAAATGCTTGGTGTGCTTTTTGGGCATAAATCTCCCCTTTTAGGCATGTTTCCTCTTTAGACCCCAAAACCGCCTGTATACACAAAATGGCATTAACAAGCACATGTTCGTGCACTCAAAGTGCCTAATTTGGTGGGTTTAGTATACTCGATGAATCGTATAAATACGCTCCATCAACCTCCTTGTGTACCACACTTTCTACCACGGAGTAGATGGTCACTCGCGGCTTGCACTTGATACCGCCGCGGGAGGAGCTATAATGGAGCTTGAACCGCATGAAGGATATGCGGTGATAGAAAAGATCACAAAGAACTACTTCATGTGGGGGAGTGAAAGAGGGAACCCAAGAAGGAAAAATGAAAGAAATGAAGTAAAAGCGGTGAGCATAAGTGATTATGAGGCCTTAAGAAAAGATTTTGAGAACCTCTCGGATGAAGTGTTAAAGTTGAAACACCCGGAGAAAGACCACTCAACAAGTCAAGGGTGTGATATTTGTGAGGTCTATGAGCATGAAACGGACTCTTGCCCCTTGGTTCAAAGGGATGGACATAGATATGGCTATGAAGAAGCAAATTTTGTGGGAGGAAACCAAGGTAGAGATTATGGAGCTAGTGCCACTTAAGGCCAAAATTCTCAATCAAACCACACTACACCAAGGTTCTCCTTGGGATGGAGGAATCACCCTAATTTCTCCTACAAGACCACAAATCCAACTCTCCCGACTTTGGAGCTACACCTCCCGGATTTGGTCCTAAGCCTACTCAAGCTAATCAAGCTTTTCCACCGAAGAATCAATTCCAACCTAGGAACCAATATCAAAGTCAAGGACCGACTTTGCTTCAAAGGAATCAAAACCAAGGGCCACAATATCAAACTCAAGTTCAAAAGCCTTACCAACAAGTTGACCATTCTCCCCAAACTTCAAATGAGCCCTCTAATATGGATCCCGTGATGGCCGTGCTCCTCGAGATGAAGAGAGACCAAGAACAATCTCGTATTTCTCAAGAAAGGGTCCAAGCACAATTGATGGATATGCAAACCAAATTTGAAAGGTTGGAAACTCACAACAAGATGCTTGAGAACCAAATAGCTCAACAAGCCGAAGCGTCTACAAGGGCTCAAGGGAAATTGCCGGCTCGAACCGAACAAGGGCAAAGGGAGTATTGTAATGCGGTCACATTGAGGAGTGGCAAAGAGCTAGAGGATGAACAACCAAAGAAGAAAGTTTCCTTTGATCTAAGAGGCCAAGCTAGTGCCGAAATTGAAGAGTTAGATGAGGAGGTCCCTAACCCTCAAACCCAAAAGGAAAAAGTAGTGGAAAAAGAGAAGGATGAGCTTAAGCCATACACCCCTCCTATCCCCTTCTCACAAAGGCTAAAGAAGAAAAGCAATGACAAGTAATTCTCTAAGTTTGCCGAGATGATGAGGAAGCTTTATGTTACTATGCCCTTCACCGAGGTAATCACTCAAGCCCCATCTTATGCTCGATTTCTAAAAGATGTCATTACTTGCAGGAGGACAATCGAAGACGTTGACACGGTGTCCCTCAATGGAGAATGTAGTGCCATACTCCAACCTAGCATGCCACCCAAACTTGAGGATCCCGGTAGCTTCTCCATTTCATGCTATATAAATGATGTTAAAATTGAACGTGCTATGTGTGATTTGGGTGCTAGCATATCTTTGATGCCTTATTCTTTGTGCAAGAAATTGAACATGGGTGAGCCTAAACCGACTCAAATGGTTTTAAGACTCGCGGACCGCTCCTCAAGATTTCCTAGGGGAATTCTTAAGGATGTCCCGGTTAGAGTAGGGAATTTCTATAATCCGGGGGATTTTGTAGTGTTAGAGATGGAAGAGGACAATGAAATTCCCATTCTTTTGGGAAGGCCCTTCCTCTACACCGCGGGGGCTATATTTGATACTACTAAGGGGTCAATTACCATGAGAGTAGGTGATGAGGAAGTTGAATTTAATTTAGAGAAGGCACAAAAAGGTCCTAGTTCTACCATGACTTGTAATTATCTAGACCTTATTGATACTTACGAAGTGTATGATGTGCCTAACTTGCTTATGGATGTAATTGACCTTGATTATGAGCTTTCTACACGTGTTGATTGTTGGGCTATCTTGAATGACAATGATGAAGGGGATACTCGAAGCGACAAAGGTAAGGAGTCTTGTTTGGTAGAGTTAAAACCTCTACCAACAAGCCTAAGGTATGAGTTCTTAGGCCCCAATTCTACTTTTCCTATCATTGTGAATGCCTCCTTGAATGAGAATGAAACTTTGAGATTGCTTGATGTGATTAGAGAGCACAAAGGTGCCATTGGTTATTCTATTGATGATTTGAAGGGGATAAGTCCTAGTTTGTGCATGCATAAAATTAATTTGGAAGATGATAGTGTGCCATCTAGGGAACATGCTAGGAGACTTAATCCCATTGTTGGTGAAGTAGTTAAAAAGAAAATTTTGAAAATGCTTGATGCGTGAATCATTTTCCCTATTGCAGATTCCAATTGAGTGAGTCCCATTCATGTGGTACCCAAGAAGGGAGGCATGACGGTGGTTAAAAATGACAAAAATGAGTTAATACCAACTAGAACCGTCACCGGTTGGCGAATGTGCATTGATTTTCGAAAACTCAACCAAGCCACTAAGAAAGATCATTTTCCACTTCCTTTTATTGATCAAATGTTAGAAAGACTAGCCAAGCATGATTACTTTTGTTATCTTGATGGATATAGTGGATTTTTCCAAATCCCTATTCATCCACAAGATCAAGAAAAAACTACCTTTACTTGTCCCTATGGAACATTTGCCTATCGGCGAATGCCCTTTGGACTTTGTAATGCACCGGGCACATTTCAAAGATGCATGATGGCTATATTTTCAGAATTTATTGAGGAAATTATGGAAGTATTCATGGATGATTTTTCTTTTTATGGTTCCTCGTTTGATGATTGCTTGGCCAACTTGGCAAAAGTTTTGAAAAGATGCATTGAGACAAATCTTGTGCAAAATGGGGAAAAATGTCATTTTATGGTGCAGGAGGGAATAGTGCTTGGACACTTGGTGTCAAAAAGAGGAATTGAGGTGGATAAAGCAACAGTGGAAGTTATTGAAAAATTGCCACCTCCAAAGGATGTTAAAGGGATAAGGAGCTTTCTTGGCCGTGCCGGTTTTTATAGAAGGTTTATTAAGGATTTCTCAAAGATTGCAAGGCCCTTGACGAATTTATTATGCAACGACACCAAATTCCGGTTCAATGAAGAATGCTTGGTGGCTTTTGAGAAGTTAAAGAAAGCATTGGTCTCGGCTCCCATTATTCAACCTCCGAATTGGGATTTGCCCTTTGAGCTCATGTGTGATGCAAGCGATTATGCTATTGGAGCGGTTCTTGGACAAAGGGTGGACAAGAAACTTCACGCCATTCACTACACAAGCAAGGTCTTAAATGGGGCCCAATTGAACTACTCGACAACCGAGAAGGAACTCCTTGCCATTGTGTATGCTTTCGACAAGTTTCGCTCATACCTTGTGGGATCAAAGACCATAGTATTCACCGACCACATGGCAATCAAATATCTCTTGTCAAAGAAAGACTCCAAGCCAAGGCTAATAAGGTGGATCCTCTTGCTCCAAGAATTTGATATTGAGATCAAGGATAAGAAGGGAGTGGAAAATCTTGTCGCCGATCATTTATCTAGGCTCGAAGGAAATGAAGAACTCAAGGAAGACACTAGCCTTGTAGATGACGCTTTCATTGGGGAGCAACTAATGAGAGTGGAAGCGGAAGCCCTCCCGTGGTATGCGGATATGGTAAATTTTGTGGTATGTGGAATCATTCCCCATGACATGAATCATCATCAAAAGAACAAGTTCTTATCCGAGGCAAAAAGGTATTATTGGGATGAGCCATTCTTGTACAAGCTTTGCGCGGACGGGCTATTTAGGACATGTGTTGCCGAAGAAGAAATGAGGGATATCTTATACCATTGTCATTCATCTCAATATGTAGGACATGGTAGTGGAGCAAAAACGACATCAAAAGTCCTACAAAGTGGATTCTATTGGCCTACCCTTTTTAGAGATGCTTATAATTTCGTCAAGGCTTGTGACCAATGCCAAAGGTCGGGAAATATTTCAAAGAGGCATGAAATGCCCCAACAAAGCATTCTACCGATGGAAATATTTGATGTTTGGGGTATAGACTACATGGGTCCCTTCCCGTCATCATATGGAAATCAATATATATTGGTCGCAGTTGATTATGTCTCCAAATGGGTAGAGGCCGTCGCCTCCCCTACTTGTGATGCCAAGGTCGTCACCAAGTTATTCAAGAGGATAATTTTCCCAAGGTTTGGAGTTCCAAGAACCGTCATTAGTGATGTTGGTTCACACTTTAAGGAAAAGCATTTTGAAGCCTTGCTTCGCAAGTATGGGGTAAGTCACAAGGTTGCTACACCGTATCACCCACAAACAAGTGGGCAAGTGGAAATCTCGAATCGGGAAATCAAGGCTATCTTGGAAAAGACGGTGGGAAGCTCAAGGAAAGATTGGTCTTCAAAGCTAGATGATGCGTTATGGGCTTATCGCACCGCCTTCAAAACCCCCATTGAGATGTCTCCATATCGCCTCATATATGGGAAACCATGTCATTTGCCGGTTGAATTGGAATATAAGGCAATGTGGGCAATTAAATTCTTGAATATGGACTTACAAACGGCGGAAGAAAATAGGGTCCTTCAACTCCATGAGTTAGAAGAAATAAGGAATGAAGCTTATGAGAGTGCTATAATTTACGAGGAGAAGACGAAGAAATGGCATGACAAGAGAATATTTCGTCGTGAATTCAAAAAGGGAGAGAAGGTCTTACTCTTCAACTCTAGGCTCAAGCTATTTCCGGGAAAATTAAGGAGCCGATGGAGTGGCCCTTTCACTGTTCACAAGCCTCACAAAGATGGCCATGTAGAAGTACTCAACAATGACGGAACCATCTTTAAGGCCAATGGACAAAGGCTCAAGCACTATAGAGAACAAGTTCGGGATGAGCACAATGCAACTTATACCTTGACCGACCCATGAAAGAGCTACAATCCGCTTGAGGAGGGATCCTAGCAAAGGACTCCTCAAGTGTGTTTCTTGAGAAAAGATTCGGCTCGGTCTTTGCCAAGACGTTAAACTAGGCCCTAACGGGAGGATACCCGGTTGTGAGTTGTCCTTCTTTGCACAACTAATTTCATATATGTTTGGCATGTGTTCATTGAACTATGTATGTGAACTTGGTGCTTGTATGATCCACAATGCATGATTTGGTGTGCTTGGTGTGGAATTGCGCTTGTATGAATTATCTTGGTGATGGTGATGTCTTAAGTGTGGAGTGTGCAATCCTAGCTTGTTCTTTTGTGAAAAATCGTATGAATGCTAGTGATTTCTCGATGGATTTGTATTTTCTATCGATTTGCAGAGATAGTTTGGTTTAAGTGTGGAGTTGGGTTCAAGCTAGAATGGAAGGATCGTTGAAATCAAAATTCGGGGAATCATTGAAGCCCAGTTTCCAGCCGCCCGGCTGAGAAATTACTTCCATTCAGCCGACCGGCTGATATTACTCATTGAAAGTTGATTGAACCGGCAGGCTTCAGCCGGTCGGCTGACAGTTGACTCGACCGGCTGAAATTCACTTAACCAAACTTCATTTTCCCATTGCACTCGGCTGGTTCCAGCCGATCGGCTGACTTTTGAGCCGGTCGGCTGAGGTTTACATTTCCATTCCAAATTCACTCCATTTGACTCGTCAGGTTTCAGCCAACCGGCTGAGAATTGACTCGACCGGCTCACTACCCCCCATTGAACTCCATTAGACTCGTCCGAACTCAGCCGGTCGGCTGAGCATTGACCCGACCGGCTGATAACAGCTTATCTAAACTATTCCATTCCCTTTTGAAATTCATTTCCAGCCGTTCAAACAAACACACTCGCCTACCCCGACCTCAGCCTCCCGACTCCGACCGACCTCATCCGAACTTCGTCCCCGCCTCTCCGTCACTTCCCAACCACCGTCCGACCACCATAGCGCCATCCTAGCCTCGCCTCGCCTCGCCATCAGTTCGATCGGAAAACCCCATCGGGTCCGATCTGCTCATCCGGCCACCAAAAGCGCCCGTTTCTTCACCCAAACCACTCACGTTACACCCGCCTACAAACCCCTACCTTCAATTCCATCCACGAAGCCCTTCAGCAAAAACCCCAATTTTTGCCCTAGAAATCGACATCTCAGCCGCCTGGCTGAAATCCAGTCCCTGCCCAACCTACCAGCTCAGTTCTATGCTCCCAAAATCCCAGTGCAATCCTCTCATTTCAACAATGCCAAGGTGATTCATCCTCCAAATCCAAGGCAAAAGGCAAGGAAATTGCCCAAGAGCCATCAAGGGATATTCAAATCGAAGAACTGTACGATAGTGATGAGGATGACTTGCCTCACGTTGCCCGCAGAAGGAAGCAATTCAGGGACTCGCTGAGGGATCCCAGCACGGACGATGAACTGGAATCTCCTCCACCTTCGCCTCCACACCCTAAGAAGAGCAAGACTTCAAAGGGAACTTCCTCCACTACCAAGAAGCCGAAGAAGAAGGCCCCGGCTCCTCCTCCTCATCGAGTGCCTCACCCACCTATGCCTCCTATCCCGAGAGTGCCCTTTCCCACACCAGCTGCTGCTCCCGCTACTACCCTTGTGCCCGTCGTGGCGAGAGAGGGCCCATTGAGAGGACCACTGCCGTCTCCTATTCCCTATCCCTTCTCCGAGCCCCTCACATTCACGAATGCCAAGCACATTGAGAACTATGAACGCATCAAGGAGAAAGGAAAGGTAGCCATAGCGACTCTCTATCCCGACATGAATCTACTTGGAGATGTGGTGGCGAATGAGGTACATGCTAAATTGCATTATGCTGGACTTGATTGTGTGTTCTTTGATGATCCGGCGACCTACCAAAGGGTAGTGGAAGAGTTTTTGTGCTCATTTGAGAAGGGTAGAAATGAGGAGGATCACAGAGTTGGGAAATTTGTGTTGGGGGGTAAGGATTTCCAAATCAGGGAGGAAATGATTCAGGATTGGCTCCATTTCTGGGATGCTTTTCATGAGATCAGTCGGTTCACCGAGCACCAGCAGAGTAGGTTTTGGAAGCTGATTTTGGGACAGCAAGAGTGGTTTGCCCCTTCCTACAACTCTTCAGCGATTACTGCCCCAGTTTGGAAGGTAATCCACCACATTATCTCCATCGGGATCAATACCCGTACGGAGCTAGCTCGCTCGGTGTCCTATCCTGACATTTACTTGATGATGGAAATTGAGTTTAGACACAAGATTGAGTGGATTGAGGTCCTCGCCTCCTGATTTGAGAGCTTTGTTAGCAAATCCTCGCGGAATCTTTCTTTGGGAGGAGGCTCCTTCATTACTTTGATTGTCATGGGGTGTAACTTCACCTTTGGGCATGAGGGATGCCCCAAGCCATCCAAGAGGATCCTTGATTTAACGACCATGAAGACTATGCATCTTTTCAAGGCGGATGGAGTTACTTGGGAGGAGGACAAGAGGCCTCACAAGGGTGAGCTTCAAATTGCAGCAAGGAAGAAGAGAGCAGCCTACAAATTGAGGAACGAGCGCTATTGCCGACACAATCTCACCCCATCCCCTCCTTCATCTCCCATCCCTTCCCCTCCTCCGGCCGATGAGCATGAGGCACCCATTGATGAGGAGTTACCCCCCGAGGAGCCCGCTGTTGAGAGACCCCCTCCTGTCACAGATGATTTGACTTAGTGGAGAGAGCGAGTCTCCTCTGATATTGCTGCTTTGAGGAGCGGGCTGGCCAGTCTTGAGACCTTTACTAGAGCTGAGGCGCAGAGAGCTCGCCAGGATTCGGAGTGGCTCCGTGCTACACTTTCATCCATGATCAGTGGATCGAGTGCTCCAGTCCATGTCCCTCCAGTTGATCCAGGGCCTTTTGCACATCGTGCTACCTTCTCCTTGCCCTCCACTCCATCTACTAGACCCGAGGAGGCGGGCACACCCTTTCTTGACGCTATGGAGGAGGTTGATGGAGCCACCACTCCGAGAGGCGATGAGGCCACATCTTGAGCCTGTACTGCATATTGTTCTGACTTTTGTCTATGCTTTCGTGCTTGATCATGTACTTGGATGTTAAGTCGCCTTTTGGCACAATTTTGGATGATGTATGCCATTTTGGGTGATTACACTCTTGACTTGCTTTTGGTTGTATGCCACATTTCTTATGACATTGAAGGTGTTTACCATTTATGTTGTTCACTTTACAGGTTCTACACCTACATATTATTCTCATGTTCAAAATTCACCTTCTTTGTCTACATTTGCAACCAAAAGGTTATTTCTCACTCCAAAGAGTTATATCACCGGCTCTACAAACAAGGGGAGTTCCTATGCGCCTTTGCCTTTATTTTTTCATTCTTTGCGCTTAAGGACTAAGCTTGAATTAAGTGTGGAGTGGTTCGATGCGCATAGTTCACATGTTTGCATGCCATGCATATCATTTTTTGATGGACAATTGCTTCTTTGCACCTTATCCCTACATGAGAGTGTTTTTAACCATATAGGCTTGTGACTATCAATTCTAATTCCTAGAAATCACATCTAGCCTATTTTCACATTTATTGGATCTTGAACTTAGAACCGACCTAGTCCATTGAATGTGTATTCTTGAGAGCCAATATCATCGCTATCTCTCGTTTATCTAATTCTCTAAGTATTTTCGTTGAAATATGATGGACCAAAGTTATACGAGTTAGAAACACAGTAAAACCCCCTTAATTAGACTGTTTGTCTATCTAACTTCTATGTGTTATTCCCGATATATTTTCACAGGGCATTTTAGAGACAGAAGTGAAAACACGCTAAGGAGAGGATTTTATGCTGAAAAGATAACAAGAGTCAATCCAAGGTCAAGATCATATGCCGACTGAAGAAATAACAAGGATCCTGACGTTGAATTGACCATAACAAATTAATCAAAGGAATCAGGAGTGGAGTCAAGACAGCCCGGGGAAGAAACACATTGACAGTTTTGTGAAAAGACGGCACAAAAATGTACAAAACTCACATTTGGGCAAGATGACCGACCACTTGAAGAAGTGGTGGCCAAAGGAGGAGCTCCTCCTCCTTCCACCACCGGCAACCGGCGGCTCCTCCACCCATGGTGACCGGCGGCTTTTTGCTCCTCCACATGGCACCTCCTCCTTCCTCCTCTTCTCCTCCCTTGGATCAAAAGACATGTGCATCCATCTCCACCACCCATCTCCTCCCATTTTGGCTATAAAAGGAGGAGCTCCTCCTCCTCATTTCACACACCAATTCTAAAATTCACTTCTCTCTCTAGAAGTTGTAATACTTGTAATGTTGTAATTTTGCTTTGGAAATAAAGGAAAGCTCCCTTGGCGCTTCAACGGTTGTAAGTATTTCTTCGTATTTATTTACTGCTTTTATTTCCTTAGTATAATGTTTAGCGCGATGAATAGTAGCTAAACTAGTAGTTCGGTCTAAGGGGCGCACTTGTATTATAAAATGTTTTAGACTATTAACTTAGTGTATAGTCTTAGTATTCAAAACTTGTTCTATGTGCCATATATAGTCAGAGTTTCCGAGGTTGAGTGGATGCTGTAACAAGCAAAGCTCTTCTGTGGGAATTCGTGATCATACTCAGGTAGTGGAAGCTGTAACAAGCAAAGCTATCTGAGGAGTTCGACTCATCCTAAACCCCATCTGGTCGAGCGTAACTGTGAGATCAGGTGGATGCACCCAGGCTAGCATACCTTAGGGTATTGGCGCTAGACTGAAATAGAACAGGAGTTGCTTTAAACCGATGTTGCAAGTCTTGAGCACTAACTAGCCTCGATTCACCGTTTGAATACTTAGATGATTCACTAATGGTCAATGATAAACAGGATATAATACAAGTCCCCTGAAACCGAACATTTCTCTTTAATTATAAACTGTAATTTACTTTCCAGTATTAAAATCAACCAACCAACCAATCAATCAATCAAAATAGCTGGTAGCTTTAAAACCAACCAACCGACCTTAAACACGCTCCCACGCTGCGTAATCCCCCCCGAAGAACAATTATTCCCCTAGTTCCCTTGGGTTCGACCCCTACTTACCAAGTACTACCCAGTAGTATAGTTGCGAGTAGCGGACTATTATAAATTTATTTGCACAATCGCTTTGACGACGAGCGGTTCTGTCAAATTGGCGTCGTTGCCGGGGAACTAGTCATCGGATAACTGTTCTTTGAATCGTTACGCGCTTCAAAACAACCATGTCTCACGAAGAAAGTCACCATGACTACCAGGATGACGAAGAAATAAACCAGTACGATCAGAATGATGAGGTACCGTTTCCATTCGTCGACGATCCGGAACAACTCATCAGAAACAGAAGAGCTCGTGATAGGGAAGCAGTCAGAAGAAACCAAGAATTACCCGAGGACCGAAATGCAGCTGGTCCAGTACAACCTCCTATCCATCCCCCACGACCACAACCTCAACCTCGATACATGCCAAGAAGAGACCCCACTTTCGACGACTACTATGCGGATAACTACTACCGTGAACCAACTATGGGCGAGTTAAATGCCCCTAATTTCGAGACACAGCCGTGGTGCATCTATGAGAGCCCTGAATTAGAAAATATAACCATCAACGCATCAGTGGCACACAGCCTGCCAAAATTCTCAGGATCTCAAGGAGAATCTGCCGCAACTCACCTCCAACGCCTACATGGCATTTGCCAGAATCTAAAGCCCAATCGAGTGAATATGGACGACTTCAAGTTAAAAGCGTTCTATTTCTCCCTCATAGACTCGGCAAGCGACTGGTTCCTTTCATTGCCTTCCGGAAGCATCAGAACATGGGCTCAGATGCAGAAGAAGTTCTTAGACAAATACTATCCGGCTGGAAGAGCAATGCAAGTAAGGAAGCAACTACAGGAAATCAAACAAGGTCCCAATGAAACCATGTACGATTAACTGGAAAAGTTCAATCACCTAGAAAGGAGCTGCTGTACCCTTGGACTGCCCGAGAAACTCGTCATCGAGTACCTTATTGATGGATTAAGACCATTAGACAAAATGCTCTTGGATGCCTCAGCGGGAGGGTCCATGATGAATCTATCATTAAGTGGCATCAGAAATCTCATCGCCAACGTTGCTGAAAATGCTCGATTTAGAGAAGAGACCACTCGCCAAGATGAATTCTCTCGATCAAAAAGGGTAGCACAAACCGAGGCATCAGTAAACTCCATAACTGAAGAGATGAAACAGTTAAAGGAGATGATGATTGAGATCATACGTAGACAGCCAGTTACGGTAAAACCTTGCGAGTTCTGTGGTTCTACAGACCACAAAACGGACGCATGCCCAACATTGATAGAAGAAGAACCGGCTGACGTAAATGCAGTGGGAGGATATCAAGGATACAATAACAACAACGACAGAGCTGGACAAAATAGACAGTACGGTCAAACATCCAACCCAGGCTGGCGTAACAACAACAGCTATCTTCAGACGGAGACACAACCAGCTGTCCCTCAACTAGCGCAGTCATTCTACCAACCACCCCACCGACAATATCACCAGAACACTCCATCGGCAGGCCAATATCACCAAAAAGGGCCAAATCAGTACCAAGCCAGACCGAGCAATCAGTATGAACCAAGCAAGTCGCTCAATGACACGATGAAGGAGCTCACGGGAAACATTAATCAATTGGGTACTTCACTTCACCAGTACCAGGCAAAAACTGACGGTGCAATTTCAGAATTGACCAAACAAATGTCCCAGCTCGCCACCGCAATGTCAACACTCACTACTGAACCTGGCAGACTTCCTTCACAGACCGTTCAAAATCCAAAGGCAAATATAAGCATGATAAAGAGGTCAAGCATGAAGGTTACTCTAGGAGAAGTAGCACGGTCCCCAACCTACAGACTTACAAACAATCATTTCGACCGTAGGAGTCGACCTGATTGGAATCAAGAAGAAGATCGTCCCAATAATGGCAAAACATGGGTTACACATGCCGACAATGGACGATATGCATTCACCGTCTGCATAACACCACCACCAATTATACACACCGATGTACCAGCATCAGGATGGGACGACGACAACAACTTAAGGCCAAGGAATAGGCAGACTGGTCAAAGAATAGAAAGAGCCCTCGTTTCAGACCATGAGTCACAACCGGAAAGAGATAAAGACCCAGGAGCCTTTACAATCACTTGCGGTATTGGTGAAACCCAGATCCACAAATGCTTTGTCGATCTTGGGGCTGCTGTCAACGCCATGCCTTCCTACTTGTACTACTTACTAGGACTTGGTCCGTTGAAACCTCCCCGGTCAAATATCGAGCTAGGAGATAAGTCATGCATCCGTCCGGTTGGAGAACTGGAAGATGTAATACTCCATGTGGGAGAGCTCGTAGTTGCTGCAGACTTCTATGTAATACCAACAGAAGAAACCAGCGAAGACGATCCTCCGACAATAATATTGGGACGACCATTCCTCTACGCCACTAAAGCAAGAATCGATGTGGGCAAGGGGTCATTATCACTTAAGGTCGGCGGCAAAATTGCACATTTCTACATTAATAAGAGCCGCCCGGACACGAAGAAACCGCCAGACATAACACCTATCTCAAATCACGGTGCACAGTTTTCTGACCTGTCATTAGGGACCAGAAAAGTATCAAGACCAGCAGCTATGGTCAAAGGTCTCCCGCCTTCTCAGAAACAATGGAAAGAGAAAACACCAAAACAATGGAGCTCTTACTCCAGCAAGAAGTCAGGAAGGAACAACACTAGAACGGTGGCAAAGTTTGACCTCAGCCACCCATGGGACCCAAACCAATGAACCACGAAAGAGGTATCGTCGAGCCAACGATGTTAAACAAGTGCACTGGTCGGGAGGTAACCCGACACTATCTTACTTTTCCGCACTTTAATTTCTGTCATTTAAATTCAGTATTTAGTTTTAAGCTTGCATGACTTTTGAACTAAGGCACGCCTTCGTTCAAAAGTAGGGGGTGAGAACCACCTATGTACATAAATAACATGCAGCTGTTTTTTCTTTTTTAATAAGTACCTTTTTGAAAATATGAACTTAAGAATGTGAAAAAGATAAATCATAATTCATGCATTAACCTTGTGAAAATTCAAACTGTTTAAAAACTTAGAATGTAACTTTTCATTTGTCCTTTGTGCTGAGATAACTAGGGATGTAGAGTTGATATAAACTGCCCTAGAGAGGCTTGGAAAGCAATCAAAGGATCAGATCAAACTATATGGTTTTCGAAGTCAGTGGAGGCTGCACTTCGGGTTTTCAGTGAATAATTGAAGTCAACTCCGCCAAGAAGCATCTATGCAAAGGCGAGTACGGGAATCAGACCGTCCTCTCTCTAGTCAAAATAGCCGAGAAAATAGATGAGCGACCCTCATCTTGACCCGCGCAAAACGACAAAGACGAGAGGAGCAGGGAGGTATTTCCATAGGCTTGCGGGCGATGATTGGACCTCCCAAAAAGGCTTGAGAAAATGGACTAGCAGTCACAAAAAGGAGAAAAACTCAAAGAAGAAAATCAAAAGAGGCCAAAGGCCCAAAATTGTGAAGGTTTTAACCGAGCAAAAGTGAAGCACTCAAAAAGTCAAATCAAAGGCCAAAGGCCGATTCACTACAACAAAAAAGCAGTCCCTCGCCAAAGAAGAAAATCAAAAAGGCTCAACTCACTGAAACCCGAATCGAATCACGTGCATGAGAAAGCTACAAGAAAACCATATAGTAAGAGACGATCCCAAGATTGCAGTCCAGGAGCCTAAAAAGGGCTATCTCCCGAGACATCCAATATAATTTGCATCTCAGCACGGAGGTACAAATATTAAGTTTCTTCTATTTATTTACGCAGTTTAATTCGGTAATAAGTAAGCAATGCATGAATTAGGATAGATCGAGTACCACAGTCTAATTTTCATATCCCAAAGCCAAACTTAGAACTTACGCCCTTTAATAGCATTGTTCGGGACGAACAACTAAAAGTGGGGGGTAATCTGATGGACCAAAGTTATACGAGTCAGAAACACAGTAAAACCCCCTTAATTAGACTGTTTGTCTATCTAACTTCTATGTGTTAGTCCCGATATATTTCCACAGGGCATTTTAGAGACTGAAGTGAAAACACGCTAAGGAGAGGATTTTATGCTGAAAAGATAACAAGAGTCAATCCAAGGTCAAGATCATATGCCGACTGAAGAAATATCAAGGATCCTGACGTTGAATTGACCATAACAAATTAATCAGAGGAATAAGGAGTGGAGTCAAGACAGCCCGGGGAAGAAACACATTGACAGTTTTGTGAAAAGACTGCACAAAACTGTACAAAACTCACATTTGGGCAAGATGACCGACCACTTGAAGAAGTGGTGGCCAAAGGAGGAGCTCCTCCTCCTTCCACCACCGGCAACCGGCGGCTCCTCCACCCATGGTGACCGGCGGCTTTTTACTCCTCCACATGGCACCTCCTCCTTCCTCCTCTTCTCCTCCCTTGGATCAAAAGACATGTGCATCCATCTCCACCACCCATCTCCTTCCATTTTGGCTATAAAAGGAGGAGCTCCTCCTCCTCATTTCACACACCAATTCTAAAATTCACTTCTCTCTCTAGAAGTTGTAATACTTGTAATGTTGTAATTTTGCTTTGGAAATAAAGGAAAGCTCCCTTGGCGCTTCAACGGTTGTAAGTATTTCTTCGTATTTATTTACTGCTTTTATTTCCTTAGTATAATGTTTAG
Source organism: Rhodiola kirilowii (assembly GCA_033675215.1). Lineage (NCBI taxonomy): Eukaryota > Viridiplantae > Streptophyta > Magnoliopsida > Saxifragales > Crassulaceae > Rhodiola > Rhodiola kirilowii. The sequence goes on from CM066201.1 coordinate 53,562,556, forward strand.
CGCGATGAATAGTAGCTAAACTAGTAGTTCGGTCTAAGGGGCGCACTTGTATTATTAAATGTTTTAGACTATTAACTTAGTGTATAGTCTTAGTATTCAAAACTTGTTCTATGTGCCATATATAGTCAGAGTTTCCAAGGTTGAGTGGATGCTGTAACAAGCAAAGCTCTTCTGTGGGAATTCGTGATCATACTCACGTAGTGGAAGCTGTAACAAGCAAAGCTATCTGAGGAGTTCGACTCATCCTAAACCCCATCTGGTCGAGCATAACTATGGGATCAGGTGGATGCACCCAGGCTAGCATACCTTAGGGTATTGGCGCTATACTGAAATAGAACAGGAGTTGCTTTAAACCGGTGTTGCAAGTCTTGAGCAGTAACTAGCCTCGATTCACCGTTTGAATACTTAGATGATTCACTAATGGTCAATGATAAACAGGATATAATACAAGTCCCCTGAAACCGAACATTTCTCTTTAATTATAAACTGTAATTTACTTTCCAGTATTAAAATCAACCAACCAATCAATCAATCAAAATAGCTGGTAGCTTTAAAACCAACCAACCGACCTTAAACACGCTCCCACGCTGCGTAATCCCCCCCGAAGAACAATTATTCCCCTAGTTCCCTTGGGTTCGACCCCTACTTACCAAGTACTACCCAGTAGTAAAGTTGCGAGTAGCGGACTATTATAAATTTATTTGCACAATCGCTTTGACGACGAGCGGTTCTGTCAAAATACCTTGGATCAAGTTTTAGCAAGCACTTTTAAAATTTTCATGAAAAACTTAGACCTTTTTGTTTGCTCCTTGGTGACTTGAGTTTTCTAATTTAGTATCATGCTCATGCTTGTTTCCCGCGCATTCCATATATTCCTTGAACATATTGTCAAGTTTTAAGTGTGGAGTCAAAAACAAAAAGAGGGCATTTAAAAAGAAGCCCCATTTTCATGGTCAAAAGAGGGCAAAGCCCCGACCAAAAACTTTCTCAAGAGCTCGAGAAGTTTAGTGCAAAAATATACAAATGCCGGGGGTTAGGGAGGTAAGTCCCCCCTCGAAAGCATTTGTAGGCCAAATGCCATTTGAAAAGAAAATAAAAAGCACTTAAAACTTGACTTTATGTCCTTCCATCATCCTTCACTTGCGCGGGATTCATCATTTGCATTGTGTGCTAGTTAGATTAACTCTTGGACGACCCATGTGCTTGCACGGGAGTATTCATTTGGTCTATGCTTGTTTATTAAAGAACTCTTGTGTCGAACTCCTCTTCCCTTATGGATTACGGCTTAAGCGCCTAAAACTTGGGAATGAGTTCCATGTGGCAAGCCCGTGGACTAGCCCTAGCTATCTGACGGAGCCCACCGCACTGTCGTTAAGGTGCGGTGTTCTCTGTGCAAAAGCAAATTTGTATTCCGCTACTCGTGACCTTACTACTGGGTAGCAAGTGGTAAGTAGGGGTCGAACCCTAGGGAGTTAGGGGGGTAGTCATTCTTTGAGGGATTGTACAGCGAGGGAGCGTGTTTTAGGTTGATTGAGATTTTAGTGCGGAAAAGTAAGTGACTGGTTGGTTGGTTTTGGTTTTTTGTGCGGAAAAGTAAATGACAGAAATTAAATGACTGAAAATAAAAGTAGAAGACTTACAGCGGGTGATGCGTGATTGGCAAGTCCTCCGGAAGGTGAGCAGTTGATAGAACAGTTTATACTAAGAAAGTAAATGCAGGTGTTGTTTGATTTTAAGGAAAGCATTCGGTTTCGGGGGCCTTGTATTATAGCCTGTTTATCATTGACTTTTAGTGATCCTTTTAAGTATTCAAACGTGCATCAAGGCCATTCCAAGCACTCGATTTGCCACACTGTCTAGTCTTTTGCAAAAGTGTTCGAAAGTGTATCAAGGCCATTCCCAAGCACTCGATTTGCACACACTGTCTAGACTTTTGCAAAAACGTAGAGCACTTGTTCTATTTAGACTAATACCCCATTCCAAGGTATATTAGCCTATGTGCATCCATTTGGTCAGTCATTCCCGAGCAACCAAATGGTGTTTGAGAGAGGTCAAACTCCTCAGATAAGCTTTGCCATTCCAAGTGTCCACTTATCCGAGTATGTTTACAAACTTCCACGGAAGAGTTTTTCCATTCCAAGCATCCACTCAACCTTAGAAGTTCTGGCCTAATAAATGGCACATAGAACAAGTTTTGAATACAAAGAAAAAGCACTAAAGTAAGTCTAAAACATTTTATAATACAAGTACACCCCTTCAACCGAATGAAGAGTTTAGCTACGAATATCCATAGAGGTGGATACCATAGCTAAGTACTTACAGTTTTTGAAAGACGGTAAGTAAGGGAAAGGGGTGAGTACTTCAAGAACCGACAAGAGTACTCGAGAATAAAGAAAAGTTGAGTACTCAAGAACCGACATGAGTACTCAAGACCAAACTATAATACTCAAGAACAAACAGGAGTATTATATATTGAAAACCAAACTTACAAAATGCCAAACTTTCTAGAGAGATAAGTGTTTTTGATTTTGGGATGGATTACAAATGAGATGGGGGCTTGTATTTATAGCCAAAGGAGAGGGGAATGGAGGGTGAGGATGAGAGCACATGGCTCTCATCCATGGTGAGCTCCATGGGAGGTAAAAGCCGCCGGTCTTGGGTCATCCATGGAGGGAAGCTTCCTCCTTTGCTCACCTCCTCCAAAAGCCGCCGGTCATGGAAGAGAAGGAGGAGGTTTTGTGTGAGTTTTGTGATGTTTTCACAAAACTATCGGTGTATTTCGGCCCCGGACTGACTTTGATTGCTCCTCGGTTGGATTTGATTTGAATGATTCCATGTCAGGATCTTGAGATTTCTTCAGTCGGCGTCTGATCTTGACCTTGGACTGACTCGTAATATCTTTTCAGCGTAAAATCCTCTCCTTAGCGTGTATTCTTTCTAAGCTCCGAAATACCCTGTAGATAAATATCGGAACTAACAAGCAAAAGTTAAATAGACAAACAGTCTAATTTTGTGGGTTTAACTATGTTTTTGATTCGTATAATTATGGTCCATCAGATCACCCCACACTTTTAGTTGTTCGTCACGAACAATGCTATTAAAGGGCGGCACTAAGTAAGTTTTTTAAAATATGAAAGTTAGACTGTGGGACTCGATTTATCCTAATTCATGCATTACTTACTTATTACCATATTGAACTGTGTAAATAAATAGAAGAAACTTGATACTTGTACCTTCGTGCTGAGATGCAAATTATTCTGGATGTTTCGGGAGATAGCCCTTTTCAGGCTCCTGGACTGCAACCTCGGGACTGTCTCGCACTATATGGTTTCCTTGTAACTTTCTCTAGCACGTGATTTGGTTCGGGTTTCAATGGTTTGAGCCTTTTTGATTTCTTTTTTGGCGAGGGACAGCTTTTTGTAGTGAATCGGCCTTTGGCCTTTGATTTGACTCTTTGAGTACTTCACTTTTTGTTCGGTTAAAACCTTCACAATTTTGGGCCTTTGGCCTCTTGATTTACTTCTTTGAGCTTTTTGCTTCTTTGTGACTTGCTAGTCCATTTTCTCTGCCTTTTTTGGGAGGTCCAATCGTCGCCCGCGAGCATATGGAAATACCTCCCCGCTCCTCTCATCCTTGCCGTTTCACGCGGGTCAAGATGAGGGTCGCTCATCTATTTTCTCGGCTACTTTGACTAGAGATAGGACGGTCTGATTCCCATCCTCACCTTTTTTTTTCTTTTTGCATAAACACTGCATGGCGGAGATGACTTCAATCTTCACTGAAACCTGAAGTGCAGCCTCCACTGACTTTGAAAACCATATAGCGAAATTCAGTCCTTCGATTGCTTGCCAAGCCTCTCTAGGGCAGTTTATGTCAACTCCACATCCCTAGTTTATCTCAGCACAAAGGGACAAATGAGAAGTTACATTCTAAGTTTTTAAACAGTTGAATTTTCACAAGGTTAATGCATGAATTATGATCTATCTTTTTCACATTCTTAAGTTCATATTTTCAAAAAGATAATACTAAAGAAAAAAGAAAACATGTTATTTATTTACAAAGGTGGTTCTCACCCCACACTTTTGAACGAAGGCGTGCCTTTCAGCACAACTTAGTTCAAAAGCCATGCAAGCAGATATTGTACGAGAAGAAAATGACATTAAGGAAAAGGGAAGAACATAACTCACTTTAAAGTGTCGAGTGAACGACATGGCATGAGGCTGGATAATCGAGGGAGTTCAGCTGGGGCCTTGAACTCTCAGCGCAGGCCTGGTAATTCACGGAAGCTGCCTGGCTGATCCGGTCTTGCTCCAAAAACCGATTCCTGAATAGTCATTTCTTCTATGCACCAAGTGGGTGAGAACAACTTACGGAAAAAACTAAATGACAGAAAAATAAAAGACAGAAAGTAAGATAGGTGTCGGGTTACCTCCCGACCAGTGCCTTTGCTTAACGTCGTTGGCTCGAAAGTACCTCGTTCCTGGATCACTGGTTTGGATCCCATGGGTGGCTTAGGTCATATTTCGCCACTGTTCCTGTGTTGCTTCTTGCCTTGACTCTTCCTGATTTCTTGCTTGGGTTAGAACTCCACGGTTTTGGTGTTTTTTCTTTCCATTGTTTCTGAGAGGGCGAGGGTCCTTTGACCATAGCTGATGGTCTTGTTACTCTTTCGATCTCTTTTGGTAGGTCAGAATTCTGTGTACCGTGATCTGAGATAGTTATAATGTCTGGCGGTTTCTTTGTATCCGTGCGGCTATTATCAATGTAGAAATTGCAATTTTGCCGCCGAACTTAAGCGATAATGAGCACTTGCCCACATCGATTCTTGCTTTAGTAGCGTAGAGGAATGGTCGTCCCAATATTATTGTTGGAGGGTCGTCTTCGCTGGTCTCTCCCGTTTGTATTACATAAAAGTCTGCAGCAACGACGAGCTCTCCCACATGGAGTATTACATCTTCCAGTACTCCAACCGGACGGATGCATGATTTATCTCCTAGCTCGATATTTGACCTGGGTGGTTTCAATGGACCAAGTCCTAACAAGTAATATAAAGAGGAAGGCATGGCGTTGACAGTAGCCCCAAGATCGACTAAGCACTTATGAATCTGGGTTTCACCAATACCGCATGTGACTGTGAAGGCTCCTGGGTCTTTATCTCTTTCCGGTTGTGACTCATGATCTGAAGTGAGGGCTCTTTCTATTGTCGGGCCAATCTGTCCATTCCTTGGCTTAAGATTTGTATAATCGGACCCCTTAATATTTTGCTTCGAAGCATAAATATTAGTTGGTGAGTCCCACCTTAAATTGTTACTGTCACCCCATCCAGATGCTGGTATGTCAGAGTGTATGATTGGCGGTGGTGTTATGCAAACGGTGAATGCATATCGGCCATTGTCAGCATGCGTGACCCATGTTTTGCCATCATTGGGTCGGTCTTCCTCTTGATTCCAATCAGGACGATGCCTACGGGTGAAGTGCTTGTTTGTAAGTTTGTATGTTGGAGATCGTGCTACTTCTCCCAGTGTCGCCTTTTCGTTTGACCTCTTTATCATGCTAAGATTCGCCTTTGGGTTTTGGATGATTTGTGAAGGAAGTCTGCCAGGTTCATTAGTGAGTGTTGACATTGCGGTGGCGAGCTGGGACATTTGTTTGGTCAATTCTGAAATTGCCCCGTCAGTTTTTGCCTGGTATTGGTGTAGCGAAGTACCCAATTGACTTATGCTTCCTGCGAGCTCCTTCATTGTGTCATCAAGCGATTTGGTTGGTTCTTGCTGATTATGCTGGCCGGTTTGGTACTGATTTGGTCCTCTATGCTGATATTGGCCTGCTGATGGAGCGTTCTGGTTATACTGACGGTGGGGAGGTTGATAGTATGACTGAGCTAGTTGAGGGACAGCTGGTTGTGCTTCCTTCTGAGGATAGTTGTTGTTATGCCAGCTCGGGTTGGTTGCTTGAACATACTGTCTGTTTTGTCCAGCTCTGTCATTGCTGTTGTTGTTGTATCCTTGGTATCCTCCCATTGCATTCACTTCTGCTGGTTCCTCTTCTAGTAATGTCGGGCATGTGTCAGTTTTGTGGTCCGTAGAACCACAAAATTCGCAAGGCTTTAATGGAACTGGTTGTCTTCGTAGGATCTGAATCATCATCTCCTTTAACTGTTTCATTTCTTCAGGCATAGAGCTCATCGGTGTTTCAGCTTTTGCTACATTCCTTGTTCGGGAGAATTCTTCCTGCCGAGTTGTCTCTTCTCTAAATCGGGCATTTTCAGCAACGTTGGTGATGAGATCCCATATGCCACTTAATGACAGATTCATCATGGATCCTCCAGCTGAGGCGTCCAGGAGCATTTTGTCTAAGGGTATTAATCCATCAATGAGATACTCGACGGTGAGTTTCTCGAGCAGTCCAAGGGTACAGCAGCTTCTCTCCAGGCGGTTGAACTTTTCCAGGTAATCGTACATGGTTTCATTGGGTCCTTGCTTGATGTCTTGTAGTTGCCTCCGTACTTGCATCGCCCATCCTGCCGGGTAATATTTGTCCAAGAATTTCTTTTGCATCTGAGCCCATGATCTGATGCTATCGGAAGGCAATGAAAGGAACCAATCATTTGCCGCGTCAATGAGGGAAAAGTAGAACGCCTTTAACTTGAAGTCGTCTACGTTTACGCCATTCGGTTTTAAGTTTTGGAAAATACCATGTAAGCGCTAAAGATGAGTCATTGCTGATTCTCCACGCGTTCCTAAGAATTTCGGTAAGTTGTGGGCCACTGAAGTGTTGATGATGACATTTTCCAGTTCAGGGCCTTCGTGAATGCACCATGGCTGGTTTCTAAAATACGGTGCTGAGAGTTCTCCCATAGTAGGTTTGCGGAAATTGTTGTTATCCCCGTAGTAGTTATCGAAAGCGGGTTCTCGTCTCGGCACTTGTCGAGGGGGTGGTGGATATCTAGGGGGTTGTACTGGACCAGCTGCATTTCGGTCCTCTGGTGGTTCTTGATTTCTTCTGATGGCCTCCCTATCACGAGCTCTTCTGTTTCTGATGAGTTGTTCCGGATCATCCACAAATGGAAGTGGCACCTCATCATTTCGATCGTATAGGTTTATCTCTTCGTCATCATGGTAGTCATGGTGGCTTCCTTCGCGAGACATGGTTGTTTCGAAGCGAGTATCGATTTAAAGAACTTATCCGATTAATTAACTAATTCCCCGGCAACGGCGCCAGTTTTGACGGAGCCCACCGCACTGTCGTTAAGGTGCGGTGTTCTCTGTGCAAAAGAAAATTTGTATTCCGCTACTCGTGACCTTACTACTGGGTAGCAAGTGGTAAGTAGGGGGAACCCAAGGGAATTAGGGGGATAGTCGTTCTTTGAGGGATTGTACAGCGAGGGAGCGTGTTTTAGGTTGATTGAGATTTTAGTGCGGAAAAGTAAGTGACTGGTTGGTTGGTTTTGGTTTTTTGTGCGGAAAACTAAACGACAGAAATTAAATGACTGAAAATAAAAGTAGAAGACTTACAGCGGGTGATGCGTGATTGGCAAGTCCTCCGGAAGGTGAGCAGTTGATAGAACAGTTTATACTAAGAAAGTAAATGCAGGTGTTGTTTGATTTTAAGGAAAGCATTCGGTTTCGGGGGCCTTGTATTATAGCCTGTTTATCATTGACTTTTAGTGATCCTTCTAAGTATTCAAACGTGCATCAAGGCCATTCCAAGCACTCGATTTTCCACATTGTCTAGTCTTTTGCAAAAGTGTTCAAAAGTGTATCAAGGCCATTCCAAGCACTCGATTTGCACACACTGTCTAGACTTTTGCAAAAACGTAGAGCACTTGTTCTATTTAGACTAATACCCCATTCCAAGGTATATTAGCCTATGTGCATCCATTTGGTCAGTCATTCCCGAGCAACCAAATGGTGTTTGAGAGAGGTCAAACTCCTCAGATAAGCTTTGCCATTCCAAGCATCCACTTATCCGAGCATGTTTACGAACTTCCACGGAAGAGCTTTGCCATTCCAAGCATCCACTCAACCTTGGAAGTTCTGGCCTAATAAATGGCACAGTTTTTGAAACCTTTTGAAGTTCTGGTCTAAAACCTTTTATAATACAAGTACACCCCTTCAACCGAATGAAGAGTTTAGCTACGAATATCCATAGAGGTGGATACCATAGCTAAGTACTTACAGTTTTTGAAAGACAGTAAGTAAGGGAAAGGGGTGAGTACTTCAAGAACCGACAAGAGTACTCGAGAATGAAGAAAAGCTTGATTACTCAAGAACCGACAGGAGTACTCAAGACCGAACTATAATACTCAAGAACAAACAGGAGTATTATATATTGAAAACCAAATTTACAAATTTCCAAACTTTCTAGAGAGATAAGTGTTTTTGATTTTGGGATGGATTACAAATGAGATGGGGGCTTGTATTTATAGCCAAAGGAGAGGGGAATGGAGGGTGAGGATGAGAGCACATGGCTCTCATCCATGGTGAGCTCCATGGGAGGTAAAAGCCGCCGGTCTTGGGTCATCCATGGAGGGAAGCTTCCTCCTTTGCTCACCTCTTCCAAAAGCCGCCGGTCATGGAGGAGAAGGAGGAGGTTTTGTGTGAGTTTTGTGATGTTGTCACAAAACTATCGGTGTATTTCGGCCCCGGACTGACTTTGATTGCTCCTCGATTGGATTTGATTTGAGTGATTCCATGTACCAAGTTCAATGTTAGCCAGATTAGTCAACATTTATATGTTTCGATGCAACAACAAGATGTTATTTGTAACAAGTAGTTTTGTTGGTTGGTTAATTGGTCACGTTTTATTCATGAAATGGGTTGGGTTGGTATTAGTCTGGATACGGCAAAATCACTCTATTAGATCTAATCTACTTATTCGATCTAATAAGTACCTTGTGTCAGAAGTGAGAAATTCTATGGCTCGAATCTTTAGTATCTTGAGATTTCTTCAGTCGGCGTCTGATCTTGACCTTGGACTGACTCGTAATATCTTTTCAGCGTAAAATCCTCTCCTTAGCGTGTATTCTCTCTAAGCTCCAAAATACCCTGTAGATATATATCAGAACTAACAAGCAGAAGTTAAATAGACAAACAGTCTAATTTGGTGGATTTAACTGTGTTTTTGATTTGTATAATTATGGTCCATCACTAGCATAGACGAGCGATTGGCAATTTTTGTGCAAACTAAAAACTTCACTTCTATTGTATTGCCTTGAAAATGAATAGACATTTGGATGAGACGATTGATAGCTCTAGTATTGATGACTGACAGGTCGTCGTCGTCGATACCTGCAAATTTAAATTTATAATTCCTTACTCTTGGCTATGGGTTAGTACAGCGGCAAGCAAGGGTCGAACCCAAGGGAGCTAGAGTGGTTACTTGTTGTTCTGAAAAAAGGAAAGACAATTGGGTTTGTGAGAGATTTGGAAACAGTGCACAAGTAGGAAATAAAGAAAGATGTCTATCAGAGAGGGAATATTCAGACTAGGGTTTCTAATTGTGACTTGTTATCCTTGACTAATAATAATCTAAATCAATTTTTCTAAGTGTGGTCGTCCCGACAAAGGTGACTTCCCAAATAACCCGACAAAGGTGTTATTCCACAACCTAACCCGACAAAGGTGTTAGGATTCTAATTCCCCCAAATCAAACAACCCGACAAAGGTGCTGTTTAACCTAGATGGGGTACCTATCCAAACGACAAAGTATTAGATAGATAATAAAGATAGAACTATTATTCAACTAGGTTTTGCGACAAAGCTTCCACCTAGGCTAGCAATAATTCATAGATATATGCACGAGAATTAGTAAAACATGAATTTAGCATTAAGAACAAAGTCTCAAACAATCGTCACAATATTCGAAACCCTAGCCCGAATAAAAGGCTTAGCTAGACATAGACATTAAAACAAGACAATGAATGAAAAGGGAAGTATTCTTCTCTATAGCCGAGAGGGATGAAGGATTTTGTAGAGAGAGGAGCTCTCCACGTTTTGCGATTGTTGAGAGCTGATGGGAAGGAATGCTCGAATTTGGGATATTGTAGAGAGAGGAGCTAATGGGATGTTTTGAAGGGCTGAGGAGAGCTCTTATTTATAGTGCAAATATGGGCCAGGCCTGATCTCCTTTGTTTCCAAATCCGGTTTGCTTGATATGTAAGCTAACTTGGGGAGCAAGTTAACTTAGATTGTAAGCTAACTTGGCCAACAAGTCTTCCAGGAGGTTCCAAATGCTTCCAGGACATTCCACAGCCTTCTAAACCGCCACGGAGGGAATTTGGATTTTTTCCCGAAGTACTGTTCACGGCCTGAAGTACTGTTCATCCCGAATTACTGTTAACGCGGAATTACTGTTCACGCCGGGGAACACTGTTCACGCGAAATTACTGTTCACGAGCCAAGAATACTGTTCATGCGCCGGGAATACTGTTCACGAGCTGAAAAATACTGTTCACGACGCTCCTCTGGCTTTGATCTTCAACTGCGATGTTTTTGGCACGAAATGCCGTCTTTTAAGCGCGATTCCTCCTAGAGCTTCCAAATCACCTGAAATGCAAAACAACACTAAAAAGTAACTGTTCGCATAATAAAGTGCTGGAATTGGTGGGATTTGATGACTCGATGAGTCTTATAAATACGGCTCATCAATGACCTTGAATGCACAACCTCAAAGGTACTCAAAGTGGTTCAAAAGTTCTTTTGATGATATAGTGATAGTAGATCTAGCGTGGGGTGAGGAATTTGTTTTGAGAAATCCTAGCATTGGTTGAACACTCTTGAATTCATTCTCATGGGATAGGTGCATATAAGATTTGTGAGTATTCCCTTTTCTGAAAACTCTCACGAGACTATAACTCGTCCACTAGGGTAGCCTAGGGGTTTAAAGGCTTAATGCATATGCTAAATGCATTCATAACGCCTACGAAAAGGAGCTAGTTAGGTTGTATATACTTGCATTTACTTTTCAATAACATGTTTAGCAATAATGATCGAGACCTTGTGAAAGCTAGTGAGGCAAATAGGCGAAAAACATAGCACCACTAGCATTTCGCCAGTTGCATGCCCTTGACATATTTGCATACTTTTTTCGGGACGAACAAAGCTTAAGTGTGGAATGTTGATAAGTCAAGTTTTCGACTTATAAATACCCGTTTCTCACTATAGCTTTAGTTCGTTTCTGGAAATAATTCGATGTCATTTGATCCCTTTTCGTACGTTTCAGGTACAAAACAAGATATCTCAGTGTCAAGGCCTAAATATGAAAACTCGGGGGAAAACCGAAGATTTGGAGCGAAAAATGACTAAAGGCATTTCAGCCGACCGGCTGGGAATTGCACCTGAACCAGCCGATCGGCTGGGAATTGCACCTGAACCAGTCGATCGGCCGGGAATTGCACCTGAACCAGCCGGCCGGCTGGGTGATTGATCAAGGCATAATACCATTCGTCCACTTTCAGCCGCCCGGCTGAGGATCCAGCCGACCGGCTGGATCAAGATCAAAAGCTTGTTGCATTTGTCCACTTTCAGCCGCCCGGCTGAACATCGAGCCGCCCGGTTGGATCCTACGCTTCACCTTCAATACAATCGTCCAAGTTCAGCCGCCCGACTGAGGGTCCAGCTGACCCGCTGACTTCGATCTGCCCTGCACAATTCAATCAAGTCGTCCAAGTTTAGCCGACCGGCTGGATTGGACCCCTAACTCAGCCGGCCGGCTGAGATCTGCTATAGTTCGTTTTCACCCGAGGCTATAAATAGAAATAGGCAATTTTGACCTAAGGACTTGGCCTCTTTGGGGGAAAATACAAGAAAAAGAGATCAAATCAAGGGCATCCATCACCATCCAACCAAGGAGGATTGAAGATCAAGGGAGATAACTAGGATTAATCATCCTATTTCTATTCCTCTTCTCTTCTCTTTTGATTGTGTAAAAACCCTACTCACACCATGTTGTCTTACATGATGTGTGAGTAGTCCCCTTGTGTTTTGAGGGTGTTATTACCCTATTTGGTACTCAATGATCATGTATACACATTTGTTATGCAAATTTATGGAGTTGATTTCATTTTACTATGCTCTTCATTTAGACATGTTGCTAAGTGTTTGATAAAATGCCTAAGTGACATGTTTGTGTTAGAACTATGATCTAAGTATCGAGAGAGCTTAGTGATGGTTTGGATATAGTAGAAATGAACTCATCAAGTGTTTATGAGAGTAAATGCATGGATGTGAGCTTAACTAGAACTTAATGCTTATAGCATTTATTACCTTAGGAAGAGATTCCAAGGATAATAGTGCTATAGAGTGAATCAATATCTCTAATAGGTGAGGTTCTAATTAGGATGGCTTGACTAGGATTAGACTCACATGATAGTTTGTCTATTTCTAGGTTAAGCTATGTTTTAAACCTATCAACCCCTAAAATGACACAATTCTTGTGTACATGATCGTTGGAAAATTGCCAAGGAGGGGAGTAACCCCTCGAAACTCTCTATTATTGAATTGAAACCCCTTTGAAACCATTTCATTACTTGTTTCTTGATTGATAATCACCTCATAATTGATTTGAAGGAATAGCCGAGTTAATATTTGATTCCCTAGCGTATAATCATGTTTGCTCCCTTGGGTTCGACACCGGTCTTACCGGTCAAATTATAAAGTGTTTTTTACTATAACAAAATACTACATTGTCAACAGTGCTTCACCAAGTGCTGTCTATTCGACCGCTGTCTAAAGTCGATCAAATCACTATGATCATTTTGGTATAAAATAAAGTCGTTGGGACATGCGTGTATCTTCTTGTAGGTGATGCCCATAGGAAACATCACCTTCTTTGCCTCATAAGTACGACTCGGGAAGGTGTTCTCGTCTGGAAGCATTTCTTTTAATAGCTCAAGTAGTCTAGTGAAGCTCGTATCACTCCAACCGTTTTTGCCTTCAAGTTGAACAACTTCAACACTGATGACAGCGTCGTGAACTTCATACAACGGTAATTCATAGTCATTTCTCAGTGTCTCCAAAATCTGTGGTCTGAGACATTCGACTCTTCGACAACATTGTTAACCATATCAATCAAATCATCAGCTTCCCATTCTGTATTAATATCATCCATTTGTTGTGATTCAACTTGAGGTGCATCGTTTCGTGGTTCAGACTCACCGTGCATACTCCATACTTTGTAATTGGGATTGATACTGCTTAACAATAGGTGGTTTACCAATTCACTGACCTTAACTTTTTTTATTATTCCAACAACGCATGCACGGACAGTAAACGTATTCAGACCCATTTCGTTCGGCATATAACTTTGCGAAATATCAAAAACTAAGAATTCCTTGCTCGTATTCATCTGTTAGACTGTTAGCTATCATCCACAATCGGTCCATTGTCATCAAACTATATGTATAATGTTGATTAAGTATATGAATAGAATATTGCAACCTATGTTTATATTGGACAAAAGAAAAGTAAAAGCAAAATTAGCATATATATGCAAACAACAAATCATACGAAAAAATATATGCAGACAACAATCAATCAATCAAAACCAAACAACTGAAGCGAAGATAAATACAAAACTCAACCCTAACTAATTGAAATGAATCGCAAATCAAAATCGCAACCCTTAGTTGTATATGCAGACGAGAATCACAACTAAATATCGCAACTAAATCTGGGCGAAGACGGCAGTAAGAATTGACATACCTCAGCGAAGATGAATACAAATATCACAACTAAAATCTGAGCGACGATGAAGACGGCAGTGAGATTTCGAGTGAGATTCAAAATTTAGGCGAGTGAGATTTCGAGTGACATAAATACAAATCAAAATCGCAAAATCAGAATCGACATACCTGAGCGAAGAATATGAGTGAGATTTCGAGTGAGATTCAAAGGCGGGCGAAAACGGCAGTGAGAATTCGAAGGCGAGTGAAAGTAAGATTTTCGAGTGAAAGTAGATCTGAGTTTTTAGATTAACAAAAGACAGCGCTTCAAACCCAAGCGCTGTCTTAATTCTGAGTTTTCAACAACGCTTCTTCAATAGGCGCTGTCTTATGTGATTTTTAGACAGCGCCTACGCCCAATCACTGTCTTAATTCTGAGTTTTTAACAGCGCTTATTGTCCGAGCGCTGCCTTATGTGGTTTTTAAACAGCGCCTAAGCCCAAGCGCTGTCTAAAGTTCACATAAGACAACGCCTCCAATCTAAGCGTTGTCTAAATGCTTTTCTATACTAGTGATCATTCATATTCGCGATTCTCGGCTGGATGAGTCTGAGCTCCTCCTCCCCGTCCACTTGCTCTATATTTATACTTGATCTTAACATGTCTTTGAAATAGTCTCCAATAACATTAGCTAGGCCTTCATCATCTGTGACATTGACTCCTTGATCATCAATACGCTTGTTAATCCAATTCATTCTTCGCCTTTGGGATGCCCTAGCATAGAAATAAGTCGAGTTCCTATCTCCATACTTAATTCAATCAACTCTAGCTCTTTGTTTCCACATAATCTCTTCCTCAACCAACCACTTATCTAGTTCATCCGCGGCTGCTTTCTCCATGGCCATTGTCTCCTCCGATCTCTCACCACATATGAGGTTTTCCACTTTCTCCTTGAGCATCTTAATTTTATTTCTTACATTTCCATAGTGTTTGGAGTTCAACTCCTTAGCAACTGTCTGCACCTTCTCCATTTTGCTGCCCATTTTTATTTTTCACCACCTTGTGATTCCCAAAATGCCTGCAGCTCCTTCTTAAACTCAGGGTGCTTGAGCCACATTTCATCTAATCTGAATATGTTCCTTTTTCTCCCCTTCATTCTCCCATTTGTATCAATGAGAACCGTCTGGTGATCCGAGGAAAGCTGACGCGCGTCGTCTGACGCGTCAAATTTTATTTTTCCTGTGAACAACTAGCTAGTGACAAGCAGGGTCGATGATACAAACACGAATGTTTGTAACAAGTTCTGGAAGAACAGTAGAAGAGATTTAGATGAGGAGTAGAATTGAGATTAGGGTTTAGGAGGTAAAGGGATGAGAAGCTTGAGAAGGAGATGAGAATATTGATTAATTCATTGTTTTTTTTCTAAAGTCCGATTACACTTATTTTATACTAAACAAATTATATCAAAATACAAATGCACCCTTTATGTTTCCTATTATTCCCGTCCGTAACATTCCTCCCTCCTTAAAATCGACCTTGTCCTTAAGGTCAGCTACTTCTGACAGTCTTGGCAATGAAAACCAAAATGACAACGGAAGCCAGAATGATGCGATTTCAGGTGGTCTTGGCAATGAAAACCAAAGTGACAAGTAGTGTTGAGTACTCTTTGTCGTGTCACCATCAGTAACTATTCTCAAAATAATTGGGATGTTGAAATGAACCTGAGCTGTATAGTTCTTCGACTTATAATGAGCAACAACCAGTATCGCACGGTGACAGTGATATCTAGTGGTAGCTAACAGAGCTACATTAGTCCACTTAGCAAATAAAGTGCTCTTCCACTCATTGGTTAAGACATCACCTAAATAAATCTCCAACTTCCTCTGAAAAACACCATAATACCCAAAATAACAATCTGCATGTTCTTTCATTTGGTTTAATTCCTTATAGGCACTACCAAGCTGAGTTTCACTAGCTGCTATTGTGACCTCAAAGATGCTCCACTTAATTATCAAGATATGGACATCAAAGGTCCTGCCGCCTGGATCAAAGAGAAGAAACATAGTGACTTTGATCTGAAGTTGTCCCTTCAATGTATGTCCGCCCAGTTTTTCAGAAAGTTCAGTCCATATTCTTACTTTGGAACTACCATTGGTAAGTAGTTCTGTTATAGCAGCCATCTCACTAATCTTGACCTGGAGACATACTAAAATATTTGTTGTACCGCAGAGCCTCTTTAGGTCCATTATCTTGCCTACAAGCTCGGTGAGACACATAGATAAGCTCACACTACAATTAAACTTTTGAGCAATACATTCTGAAACTTGAAGGTCTTGATCATTGCCAATTAGTGAATGAATGTCCTGATGAGTAATCCAAACTAGGCACCCATAACCCAGCATCACTTAAGCATCGTCGTGTGTGGTATGACGTTGTAGACTGTCAAAGGAAGTAGGAATACCCATCCTAATTTTCTTAACAGGGAAGTTAAGATATGCCTCAGCCACCCTCATCATCTTGATGTTCTCAACAAGAGCTAGCTTCTCCTCTTTGTAACTTATGCTGTTAAAATCTTCATTCAATCTTAGAGCATAGACACCAACTGAAATTCCATATGACAAATTGTGATTATGAAAACTCTGGTAGTTATGCCTTGGTCCCTTTCCAGAAATAGGAAAGCATGCCTTTAGGAAATAATTGTTTTTCCATGCATCTAAACTGCCACCATCTCCATGGCTCTTACTGAATAATATGCGCATTGATATCACACCATCAACCGAAGCCCGAGTCTACCCAATCACTTTAAGGTTAGCCTCAACTGTCATATTCTCCATAAACTTCTTGAGCTCCGGCCACGCACAGATCCTTATTATAGTCCAAACTAGTGTCTCATGCCTTTGGATCAAAGGAAGCCTTAAATCCCAATATTTTGAGCAATAAAATATGTGACAGCCACCCCTCATCAATTGTGAAGACAATGGATGCCACACACTGTTTGGTTCACAGCAGGACACATCACGTAAAACAACATCATCAGGAGGTTTGGCTGGAGGTTTCAAAAATCCTACCTTCAATATTGGTGGCCGGATGTAGCTCGAACAGCTAATTGTACCCTTGTGCAGAGTAAAACCAGCAACCATGTAGACAATGCTAAGTTGGCCTGTCACCTTTTGATGACTTAGAAAATATCCATATACATATGAAATGGAAGCTACCATATCCAGAAATTTCCGATTTGCCCAAAACACATCGTCTAACCTCAAAGCTACTTTGTATTCATTTCCCACACTCAGATGAGAAATTGCAGCGGTTCCATTCTGGTGATATGAGCTCAAACAAAATTAGATTTGCCTTAAGAACACCAAGGGACACAGTAAGTATGACATTGTCTGTAACAAAGTTACTTACAACTTCAACAGTCACCAACATTGTAGCAGATCCATAGCATAATTTTGTTACCTTTTGATTCAACCTTACATCAATGTTTTTAGCCAAACCCATTATTTCAGCATAGTAACCTTGCACCTTCACTGGCTTCAGCATCACCTGGATAATTTCAGCATGATCCCCAAATTTTACGACAATCTGGCCAACACTTAACATATGTGAATCTAATCCTGCAAAATATTCAGACAAACTGCCCACACCTTCATTTAGCTCAGCCACATCGTCATCTAATATGTCAATCTTCAAATCATTTTCGGAAGGTAACGAAGGAGGTTTCCGGTTAGGTAATGAGTAACTCAGCATCTCATACTTATTCAATGTCGCCGATAGCGAATTATATGTCACTGTATCCAATTTAACTTTAATAACAACAGCTACATACCATTCATTGTCATACATGTGACTCTTTCCTTTGTCATACACATAATTTCCATCAACAAACTTGACATATGGAAACCATTGAACGCCCTTAACCCCTTTCCGCAACTGTAGCTGACAAAGTAAAGATGATTCTACTTCATTGAAATCATTCAATTCCTTACCAAGACACTCAGATCATCAGCCTTCATTGCTGGTGCCAGAATGTAGCTATCCGAATTCGTACGCATCATAAAATAAGAAGAATAGTCCATTGAGGCATTTTGGCAAACACCATGTGAGCATATACTTATATTGTAGTTTGGAACACAAATTGATTTTTCAAATCCAAGCGTTTCCTTCCATTCAACTACTCCAGTTTCATTCAGCATTGATTGTGATGAAAAATTATTTCTCATATGACTGAAACTTACCTCTTCTTCCGGTACATCACTAGGCTTAGACAACACCAAATCAGAATATATATATCTAGATTGAAATCAACACCAATTGAGTCATCACCATCAACAATAGAGGCATTCTTCATTTCATCTTCCACCTTGCCCACAGATGAACCCGAAGTAGAAATTGAACTCACCTGAGACTTGAGCTTGGAGAGAGTTGACACATAAACTGAATTTTCATTCTTCATTTCAGTTAGGAGCTGGATGATTCCGTCACAAGTCTTTGACATCGATTCAATAATCATAGATCGACGCCTTAGAGATTCTGACCAAAATCGACATCTAAGGTCTGCGACGAAGTTGTCCCAAGTAAGAGTCTTCCAACTCCTTTGCATATCCCAGTACCACTCTCGGTACCACTCCAGGGCTTCGTCGGCCAAATAAAAGGTTCCAACATTCAGCTTTTGATCTGGCTTCGTCTGATACCGATAGAACAAACTTTCGACCTGAGATAGCCATCCATCAACATCTTCACCGGTAAAATAAGAAATCTCAGCTCTGTGATGGTAGTTTGGGTGATAATAAGGATTGTAATAATAGGTTGTCATAGTCACTCTCGATGAAGAAGCACCAATGATACAAACACGAATGTTTGTAACAAGTTCTGGAAGAACAGTAGAAGAGATTTAGATGAGGAGTAGAATTGAGATTAGGGTTTAGGAGGTAAAGGGATGAGAAGCTTGAGAAGGAGATGAGAATATTGATTAATTCATTGTTTTTTTTCTAAAGTCCGATTACACTTATTTTATACTCCCTATGTCCCTGTTTGTTTGTCCACTTTCCTTTTTGGGTGTCCCCTAATGTTTGTCCACTTTCCTTTTATATACAACTCAATAATCAAATCAATCATCTCTTTCCTACCAAAAAAATTTATTTTAATAAGAAAGTGTACTTTCAATGATAAATAACTAATAATTCGTGTGCGGAACTCACCTTCACATACATTTTTCTCCTCTTTCTTCCCTCTTCTACCTCTCTCATTGTCCTTTATTTACTTTTCTTAATTACCGTGCAAACTGTCCTTTTGGACAAACAAAGCGGGACGGAGGGAGTACTAAACAAGTTATATCAAAATACAAATGCACCCTTTATGTTTCCTATTATTCCCGTCCGTAACAGTCGAACCCAAGGGAACTGGTTGTTGAAGCTGTTACTGAAAACAATTAAATAGGGGGTTTGTGAGCAAATATTGTAAAGGCACAAGAGGAAAGACTAACGAGGATTTCAATCAGAGAAAGCATTCAGCTTAGGGTTTCTATTTTTACACGTTTATCATTGATTACTAATTATCGAATTCCAAGTTTCTAAGTGTGGTTATTCCGGCAAAGGAAAAAGTCCAAAGTATCCCGGCAAAAGTGATGCACCACAATCTAACCCGGCAAAGGTGTTAGACTTCTAGTTCTCCTAAACTCAATAACCCGGCAAAGGTATTATTGAATCTAAGTGTTACTACTTGTCTTCATGGCAAAGTATCCAACAAGTATTAACGGTAGGGTTTGAATTGTTAGGCTAAGCTTTACGGCAAAGTATCCACTTAGCTTCACAATTCAATCCTTGAAATTAAGCACTAGAACTAGAGAAACGAGAAATTGCATTAAGAATAAAATCTCAAAACGTGTTCACAATGAACGAAACCCTAAAACGAATTAAAGGTTTAGCTACTCATATCCATGGAAATAAAAACACAAAGTATTATGAATGGTAAAAGCAGGAAATTCTCTTCTCTCTTGTTGAAAGCTTGCGTCTTCTCCCGAGCCGCCTCTCGTTTCAAAGCTGGGAATGAATTCTGATGTTGCTGTGTAAACCTAATTTATAAGAACGTTGGGTTTCTTATTTCGTTTTTGGGCCTGATTTCCAAATCTCGATTTGCTGACGTCAGTCGCGGACACTTTGCATATTAGCGCCGCACATCATGTTCATATTACCATCCGCGGACAGCGACCATAAAATGTCCCACGTCCGCGATCTGCTCGGAGGTGCTTTTCTTCCTCTGCTCGTCAGTATTGACTTCGGCTCTCGTTCGACTTCCATGAACTCCATGTGATGTATTTGGCACCGAAACGCCATCTTTAAGTACGTGTTCCTTCCAAGGCTTCCGAAACACCTGAAACGCAAAACAACACTAAAAAGTAAATGTTCGCATAAGAAAGTGTCGAAATAAAGAAATTTCCCAAAATACTCAAATTCCAAATTTGAGTTCCCATATTACTCGATCTTCAAATTTGATTCCCAATTTACTCACGTTTTCTAAGGCGCCGTTAACAACGGCGTCTTAGAGTTAAGCCGCTCTTGTGGACGGCGGTTTAAGTCTCATGGCATGGATACGCCCAAAAATAAAGCTGAATGGGCACAAATTGTCGTGTAAACTTAAACCGCTGTTAGCCACAGCGTCCGACACTGAGCCACTGCGAACAACAGTGCCTTATTATAAAGCTCAATTTTTTTTTGTTGGGATTTGGATTGTTGGATGTATGTATGTTCATGAACCTTGGGAGGATGAGTCACTATAATGTTTATGGGCGCAGCTGGACTCACGCTTAGGGGTGAGCAAATGGTAAATTACTGTTTTGCCATTTACCGTTTACCAATTTACCGAAATACAAAATTCTATTCCGTTTATCGTTTTTACCAAAATTTATTATTTTTCTAATTTTTTAAATACATTTTATAAATCTTATAAATATATATGTTGATTTTTAATATATATAAATGTTTTTTTTTTAAATTTCTTTATAATATATATAATATTATTTTACTTATTTATATTTTGAGTAAAACGGTAAATTTACCGATTTCAAAATTTATTCCGTTTACCGACTTATTTTTACCGTTTTATCGATTTATCGAAAATCGGTTTGGTAACGATAAATTCAATTCGGTAAACGATAATTTGCCGAATTCTGCTCTCCCGTACTCACGCTAGATCATCATTAGAAACTCTGAGGGTAGACGAAGCTATAGGATTCATGGGCGCAGCTGGACTCACGCTAGATCATCCTTTAATGAACTCTGTTGAATTTCGGACATCGCATGAATGTCTTCATCTACCTTATGAGCAAGCCTTGACCAGAGAGGATTCAACAACTGGCCTCTACTATGGTTGTTCTGCTCACATGCTGACAAATGTGATCAGAGACATGAGAAGCCATGATAAGTTTTAGTTGTAGTTTTTACAAGCTTGTTCGTTAACCTGCTAATGCTGACAAAGTTCTCTACAGGTTAGCGACAAGATGGACCCGAAGGAGCTTGTGAAGTTGTGTGAAATTCTGAATCCTCACAACGAGCCTGGAAGATTAACCATCATCACCAGAATGGGAGCAGACAACATGCGGATTAAACTCCCTCACTTGATAAGAGCTTTCCGCCAAGCTGGCCTTTTGGTGACTTGGGTCAGCGATCCCACGCATGGTAACACAATCAGAGCTCCATGCGGCCTTAAGACAGAAACAACGTTGTACTTACGCGTTGGTTGTCGGTCTGACCGTTGCTAACGACGCCATAGTCAACGACGTTGAACACTCTGCAATGAGTCAAAGAAGCGGAGAGAATGAGGGTGAAGAGGAGATGAGACAAGGACACCATTGGACTCCGAAAAATGAGTCTCTAACCAAATGCAAACTCTGCCAGAATCAAAGAATGTTAATTTGACTTAAGGCACTATTTTTAACAGTGCCTTAAGTTAAGTAGCCACATCAGCAATTTGACTCAGCTTCGTTTTGAAATATATGTCATGCGCCTTAAATCACCGTCCTCGGGAGCGGCTTAAATCTAAGACGTCGTTGGCAACGATGCCTTAGAAAACGTGAGTAAATTGGGAATGAAATTTGAAGATTGAGTAAAAGGAGAACTCAAATTTGGAATTTGAGTATTTTGGGAAATTTTCCCGAAATAAATGAGATTAATTGACTCGATGAGTCGTATAAATACGAATCACCAAAAGCGCTACTACTTATTTGGCCTTAGCTTTGGGGAACAGGTTCCTTCATCTCTGATAGATGACGACTCTGTCCAACTTTGCTTGGACCTCCTCAACACCTTTCCTTTTGTTAGAGTAAGAGAGCTGATATCCTTCGCATATAAGATCAGACAGCTCACACTCCTCCAAAGCCTCCCTAAAATTTTGCATCTACTAGTGATTTCTCCCTCTGCCTCCTTTAACTTCATGACTGAAAAGTACTTAGTTGAAGCCTCCAAATACTAGCCACGGTCTCGTATACAGATTATGAAGCCGTCAGAGTAGTTCCCAACTCACACTCCTCATACTAGGCATTGGCTCTCCATAGAAAAGTGTTGCTCTAAATTCTAAATCACCTCTAATAATCGCATCAATATGGGATGACGAATAACTCTTGAATTATCACATTCAGCTCCTCATTCCAAAGCAAGGCCAACCCACCCAACGTCCCCCTCCGTTCGATAGCAAAACAAAATCTGAGCCCTAACTGCAATTTCAAACTCTCCCACTCACTGTTACTTAATTTTGTAACTATCAGGCCAACCAATTGGGGTTGTTGAGATTTGAGCAGCTCCTTGAGTGCCCTAACTGTGCGAGGCCCCCCAACCCCTGGCAGTTCCATCCAATGCACTTCATTTCTCTTGGCGGTGCTGGAGCACCGCCTGTACACAGAATTCTGAGTTGTTGTTTTCACTGCTTGCACACCTGTCTCCATCATTCGGCCTTGAGATTCATTAGCAGCTCAAATACAGTGGTACATCACGATTTTTTCGTTCAATCTTCCCCATTCTGTTTATTCGTTTTCCCTCTTTGAGATTGCAGTGTCAGGGGTCTAGATGGGCTATCTCCCATCTCAAATCTGTTGTTATTTGGGCCAACAGCTAATGAATCGGGCCTCAACCAGTTTGGGCCAATGTTAATTGGCAGATTCCAAGACGGGGCAGTTGCTTGTGTACTCATCATCCTCTGCTACGTACATCTTGTAGTTCTGTTTCCAATGTGGCCTCCCCACTACCATGATTAGAGATGTCGTTTCCTTTCTCCTTTCTCGTCCCAAAATAACTTTTCGGCTGATATTCCTTTTCCACATACTCGTGCAGCCGCCAACATTTATTATTTACTTCTGCCACTCTCCTACCTTCCTCCATCAACGGGGATGACTCTTGAACTTCCACAGTCTGTGCACTTTGTCGTTCCAAACTCCGATCAATTTCCCGGCTGCCCTCAGTCACACTTCCTCTCTGTACTCCTAACTCAGACTCTTCACCTTGGGGTTGCGTTTCTGCACGTAGGAATGGGTCGTACTTTGTTTCTCTTTCATCCACATCAGTACTCTCGCATCTACTTGTTTCGTCTTCGTGTGTCAGTCTACCACAACGAAAACAGTAGTTGGGCATCCTCTCGTATCTCAATGGGATCCATACAGACTCCTAATCTGGGGTCTTCAGAACGAGGCCATGCTTGATCAGTTCGTCGATATTTATTTCCATCCGCGCTTTGAGAAATGTTTTCCTCACCTCCAGATTCTTCAGTCTGCTTGATGACGCGTATTTATACGATTCATCGAGTACACTAAACCCACCAAAAACGACATTTGGTCATACGAACATGTGCTTGTTAATGTCATTTTGTGTATACAGGCAATTTTGGAGTCTAAAGAGGAAACACGCTTAAAAAGGGAGAGTTGTGCCAAAAAGCCTGCCAAGGCCCGAGGATCTCAACCAGGGACCGAGAAAAGCTAGTCGGGGATCGAGAGGAACAGTAACGGTATCGGTCCCAGTACCGAGTACCGCAGGCCAGGTCCCTGTCCCGGGCCCGTCCGAGAAAAGCCAGGTCCGCGCCCAGCGCACCGCCCGAGCTGTCTAGCACTAAATTCAAGTTGCCCGGGCAAACGAGCTGATCTGACGAATCCACCTCGAGCAAAGTGATCAAAATGGAAAATAAGGTGGACAATGTCGGAAAACCAAGGAGAATGCTCGGGTAGATTGGCAGTTGGCCCAATTCAAAAGCAAAGGCCCCGCGCGCATTGGCACCGAAACCAAGTCGCTCGACCAAACCATGGAATCTGGCAAATCTGGCTCGACCAAAGTGTTTTAAATGCCCAATAACTTGGACAATCTCACTTCCCAGACAAAACGCCCGAGTGGAACCAGCTCAAGCCCGCTCAAAGCCAAACTAGGGCAATATCGGCCGTTTTGGGATTTCGACCATGTTCCGAGCAAAATCTGGCTTAGCATCCTTCTTGAGATCATCTTAGAATGACTTTTTCATTTAGAATACACTGTCCAAAAGCCAAGAAGCTCCGGCCATATTCCGACAAACTCCAACCAACCTCTGGTGATGCTCCGATCAAGCTCATATCCTCACCACCATGCTCCGGTCATTTCTTGCTCCGGCCACATTCCGGCGAAGTCCAACTAAATCCAAACTACTTATTTCCCGGTTGGCCTTACTATTCACTTCGATTGACCTTTGGGAAGAAACTAAGCCTCAACCAAGTCCAAGTGACTTGCCCAAGCCTCAACCAAGTCAAGTGGTTGCCCTTTGGCTTCAACCAAGACCAATTCGTGGCTCATGGAAGAGATAAGAGCAAGTGGTGGCTTTGGCTTGAAATATCCCAAGTGATGGCTTTTAGAAGAACCAATAAAATGCCTTTGCTTTTGGGATATTTTCACATCTGAACTTAGCTCCCAAGTTTCCCTAGCCTGTAAATAGAGGACTTGCCTCATGTAATCCTTGTCCAAGTTTCGAATTCCAAAGTTCTTAGAGAGAAGGGAGCTTAACTCTCTTCTCTTCATTTTCAATACAAACACTCTACATTTTACTTGTTCTTCACTTGTTCTTGAGCTTCAAGCTCTTACTTTCCAGCAAGCTCACTTACTTTCCCTTGTCTTGATTTGGAGCTCCTCTCCCTTACTTTCTTGTCTTGATAAAGCCACGGTTACTTGTATTCTTTGACATGAATACAAGTAGCTAAAGCTTTCCTTTTCATTTCCTTGTCAAAGCCACGGCTTTCGTTCTTTCCTTTACTTGCTCATGGTTTTGGTTACAAAAAGCTCACGGTTTTGGTTACAAAATTGCTCTCGGTTTCCTTGTTTTCTTGTTTTCCTTTTCCTTTTTTAAGTATGGTGCTTGTATTCCTTGCCATGAATACAAGTAGCTAAAACATATTCGGTCAAAGGGTGTTCATACTTGTGTATGCATCTTGAGACTTGAACTTAATGCTATTTTGTGTCAACTAGTTCGGTGCCATTATTCGGTTGAACGAAAAGGCTAGGTTGATGCTCGAAAGAGGAAAGCTTAGCCGAGTGGTTCAATCTTGAGTAAACAACAAGGCTAAGTGGATGCTTGAAATGGCAAAGCTTAGCCGAGTAGTTTACTCTTCCTTAAGTCGCTTGGTTGATCGTAACTGAAGATCAAGTGGCTGCACTTTGAACTAGAAGTCTATGTCTTGATTTTGGAGTAGATTGTGGTGTAAGTGCTTGAAATGGCCTTACTTTAGGGTTATATCTGGACCAAGGAATAACCCACACTTATGAACACAAAGTAAGATCTTTGACGTCCATGATGGTTGTCTCACAAGTAGAGACCCTAGACTGAATATCTTTCGTCCTTACTTACCTGTCATTTACTTTCAGTACTTTACTTTTCTGTCATTTACATTTCAGCACTTTACTTTTCCGCACTTTACTTTACGCACTTTACATTTCAGTCTTTATTTTACGCACTTCACTTTCAGTATTTACTTTACGCAATTTACTTTCCGCACTTTACTTTCATTACAGACGTTTTCAACATCAATCCAACATAACATTTGGCACGTATTGCGCTTGAAATACAGCGTGCGACAAACCAAAAGTGTGTTGCGGTTGATATTGAACTCGACTGTTCCAGCACTTTACTTTCCAGCAATTTACTTTTCAGTATTACTTTCAGTTTAAACCACTCAAACCCAACCTGTCTTTACTTTATTTTTCTTTTCTTTTTAAAGAACAACTAATCCACACTGACTCTCTTGTGGTCGACCTCTACTTACCGCTTGCTATCCATAGTGAGCCACTAAAGTAGTGGAACTATAAATGTAAATTTTGCAGCGCACAACGACGCGCTGTCACTACTCCTGATCCCTAGCCCCCCACGTTTGTTGCAATTACCCTTGATGTATCTTCATCTCTAATTAGCAGGGCCGACTCAACCCTGAAGCCACCGCTTCAGTGGCTTCAGGCCCCCCAAAATATGCAGTTTTTTTATTAGTAAAATAAGTGTAAAATATTATTTTGATTTTAAAAAAAGGGCCTCAATTTTATTAAAAAAAGCCCCACTTTCATGAATAAAGGTCAAATTTTTTTAGAACAAAGTGTAAGAAATTCAAATCAACCTCCTTCTCACAAAAAAAAATGAACCTCCTTCTCACAAAAAAAAATGAACATCCTTCAACAAGAACAAAAGCCTCATGTTTTCGAAATACGGGTTTAAGAGGCCCCAAAAAATGTTTTTGCTTCGGGCCTCACAATGGCTTGAGACGGCCCTGCTAATTAGGATCGGCACGTTATGCATTTGCATCTAGATTTCCACTTTCTTATGTTTATTCGCCTCCCCTAGTTGCATATCTTTGTGCCACCTCTGCACCATCACTGCCCAACCTTCGAACGTCCAAGCCCACTTTCCAATTTATTTATTTATTTTTTGATTGTGGGGTTAATTGTTAGGGTTAGGGTGTGTTAGAGGGACTTCGAACACAAACACACTTGGGTGCTGGGTGGGAGCGCCACCACTCGGTCAACTCCCTTCGCCCTACTTTCCAATTTATATTTGATCCATTATCATTTATGAAATCTTCCCCTAAAACAACTTATGCGCTAAAACAAGTAATGCGGAAATAAAATGACACGCAAAGTTGTTACCCAGTTCGGCGTTAACGAGCCTACGTCTGGGGGCGTTCTCTAGCCCGGTGGACAGCAATTCACTATTATTGAGTATTGCGAGTACAGGGTTTACCGTTTACAGAATCCCTCTTAAACAACCTGAGCCTCGGACACTCTAGTAATTGCAATCTAGGTCTCCCCCTAGATCTTTGCTCCCGCTCCGTATCCACCAGAATGATTCTCCGAGAGAATCAGCGCCTTCTCCCGAATGCGCAGTAAACAGAACTTCAGTGCGCGAGCCTTCAGCTTCGTCCTTCGATCAATCTGTTGAGCACCAATGCAGATTGATCCGAGCGCCTTCGAGTAACCAGTGACGGTTAGTTCTCCAGCCGATTACGTGCGTCGTGAATAACCAGTTACGATTAGTTCACCGCCGTTTGCCTCCTTTTCCCTTCAATGAGTATGAGCGTGATTAATATCTCCGTGAGTGCTGACTAATACCTAAGCATTAGTCTTCCTTATATAGAGCGGTAGAAACCCTAAAACAATAAGGATTCCAAAACTAAACCGCCTCTATCATTAGGAAATCTTTCCTAATCTCTTGCGCATATCTCTTGTAGATAATCCTCCGTTTGAATCTTCAATCTAGATTAGGAAACCTTCGATTATCTTCTCGACTAAGATAGCTTCAAGCGCAAGCAACCGACTCCAATGATATCTCCAATTATCCATATGCACTTGACTTGCCAAATCCATTTCCGGATATTCACTGCTGCGTCTGAGTTGTGCTAAGTCGGCTGAGACAAGATTCCAAAACTGAATTTGGAAATATCCATCTTCTGTCCATGCACCTGCAACCGCCTTAATCTTCCAACGGTCGACTGTGTTTCCAAATCTGAATTTGGAAACATTCCATCTGCTTCAACTTGTTCTAGGACAGTTGTCTCTTCCAGTCTTGAACAACAGCTAGAACAACTATACTAAGTTTTGCCAAACACCATGCCATAAAACTAACAATCTCCCCCTTGGCATTTTTGGCAAACTACCTATTTGAAGCTACCTATACTACCAATACAGTTGAATCTTTGAGGAGATTTCAAACTCCCTAGCTGTGCTACGAACTAAGCTATCAACTGAATCTTTGTGGAGATTTCAAACTCCGAACACAATAAAAGCACAACGAATCTTTTAAGGAGCTTTCAAACTCCAAACATGACTAACAAACTAGCACAACCGAATCTTTTAAGGAGCTTTCAAACTCCAAATTTACTCCCCCTTTTTGCCATAAAGTGACAGGGAAGACCACGACTTCACAAGATGCAGATAATATAAAATACCTTGAAGATCCTTTGAAACTCATTCTATCCATACTGCCTCCAAGTCAACCTATCACGTATAGATGAGTGAGAACCGGGTGACCACCCTGATCCGAAACAACTTAGTTGTCAATGACACACAGACCCAGAGAGGATCTAAGTGTCTCAGACTGAAGATTGTCCAAGGCCTTTGTGAATATGTCTGCAAGCTGTTTCTCCGTTGATACGTGGGTCAGGGTGAGTGTCTTCTTTTCTACAAGTTCCCGAATGAAATGATGCCTGATATCGATATGCTTTGTTCTAGAATGTTGTACCAGATTCTTAGATATGTTGATGGCACTCATGTTGTCACAGTAGAGAGTCATCATACCTTGTTTTACCCCGTATTCCTCTAGCATCTGTTTCATCCATACCATCTGGGTACAACAACTTTCGGCTGCAATATATTCTGCTTCAGCGGTAGATAAGGATATACTATTCTGCTTCTTACTGAACCAAGAGACCAGATTGTTTCCTAGAAAGAAACATCCTCCAGAGGTACTTTTGCGATCCTCTGCATTCCCAGCCCAATCTGCATCACAATAGCCTACCAGACATGCGTTAATATCCTTGGTATACCATAGACCATAGTCAGCTATTCCACAAACATATCTGACAATTCTCTTCACATTCATCAGGTGACTCTCCTTGGGATTAGCTTGGTATCTGGCACAGACACCAACTGCATGAGCAATGTCCGGTCTACTGGCTGTTAGGTATAGAAGACTGCCAATCATGCTTTTGTACAAGGTTTGATCCACCTTCACACCAGCCTCATCTTTTGTGACCTTTACATGAGTTGCAGCAGGGGTTCTCTTATGTGTAGCTTTGTCCAGATCAAACTTCTTGATTAGGTTCCTTGCATACTTGCTTTGGGAAATAAAGATACCGTCCACCTTCTGTTTGACTTGTAATCCAAGGAAGTAACACATCTCTCCCACCATGCTCATTTGGAATTCGCTCTGCATTTGTTCAACAAACTTGTCTAACAGCTTTTGACTGCTAGAGCCAAACACAATATCATCCACGTAAATCTGAGCAATGATAAAATCGGACTCTGAGTGTTTCACAAACAGTGTCTTGTCGACACCTCCTCGTACATAACCATGAGTGACCAGGAACTCAGTAAGTCGCTCATACCAGGCTCTGGGCGCCTGTTTGAGACCATAGAGAGCCTTCTTCAGGTGATACACATATTCCGGATGGTGAGGGTCTTCGAAGCCCTTTGGTTGAGCAACATAAACTTCTTCATTTAGCACCCCATTCAGGAACGCACTCTTTACGTCCATCTGAAACAACTTGAATTTTAGGTGGCACGCTAGAGCTAAAAGGAGACGAACGGCTTCCAACCGAGCAACCGGAGCAAACGTCTCATCAAAGTCTACTCCTTCGATCTGAGTATATCCTTGAGCCACAAGTCTTGCTTTGTTTCTGGTGATGTTCCCGTGTTCATTAGATTTGTTCTTGAAAATCCACTTTGTGCCAATAATGTTCACGTTATCCGGGCATGGAACAAGATCCCACACATCATTTCGCTAGAACTCACCAAGTTCTTCTTGCATGGCAACAACCCAGTATTCGTCTTTGATGGCTTCCCTGATGTTCTTGGGTTTGATAGTAGATATGAAGCATCCAAAACTAGCCAACTCTCGAAAATTTACTTGTTTACCTCTAGTTGTGATGCCGTCAGTTAGATCACCGATCACCTCACTGATGGGATGATTCTTCTCGATGGCTCTTGATGGTTGAAAGACTCGTGGAGAATCAGGGGGTGTTAGAGGAGAGTGCGTATTATCATTTTCTCCCGGCTGATTGTCAGTTGATGCAGGAAGGTTGGGATCTCCATCAGAGCTGACCGTTGTGGTGGGACAGGTGGTTTCAGGATGTTCTGAAGGTGAAGGAACATTATCATCATCTGCAGCACTTATCTCAGATGCTCCTGGCACAACATCTTGAACAACCACATTAATGGATTCCATGACGACTCCAGTCCACTTGTTGTAGACACGATAAGCCCTGCTGTTATAGGAATATCCAAGGGAGATTCCTTCATCACTTTTAGGGTCCAACTTCTGTAGATACTCTCGATCTCTGAGAATATAGCACTGGCTCCCGAAGACATGGAAGTACTTTACTGTAGGTTTTTTACCTTTCCATAACTCGTAGCAAGTCTTTTCTGTTCCGGTTCGAATCATGACTCGGTTAATGACATAGCAAGCTGTATTCATTGCTTCTACCCAAAACTTTAAAGGAACCTTCTTTGCGTGAAGCATAACACGAGTCATCTCCTGAATGGTTCGATTCTTCCTTTCTACAACTCTATTTTGTTGAGGGGTAATTGGAGAAGAGAATTGTTGAGTGATTCCTCTTTTTGAACAGAACTCAGCAAGAGCAGCATTCTCAAACTCTTTCCCATGATCGCTTCGTACTTTTATTATGTGCTCATCCTTATCCTCTCTTTCGCGTTCCAGTCGAGTGCAAAGTTGAACAAAAGCCTGAACAGCATCTGATTTTTCTCGCAAGAAACAAGACCAGGTGAACCTGGTGAAGTCGTCAACACAAACAAGAACATACCTTTTGCCAGAATAGCTTTCCACTTGCATGGGCCCCATTAGATCAATGTGAAGTAGTTCCAGGGGTCTGCTTGTATTGATCTGAGTGGTGCTCTTGTGGGGAACTTTGATTTGTTTTCCAATCTGACAGTCTCCGCAAACAATGCTAAGTTCTCCTTGAACTCTGGGTACGCCTCGAACAAGCCCTTATGATGTAATCTTCTGTAGTGTTCTAAGATTCACGTGACCCATTTGTGATGCCATAAGTTCATCTCTTCAGATCTGCTCAGTAGACATGTTGCTTCTGCATTGGGTTTACCAAGGTTGAGAAGACAGTTATTCGATGACCTCCTTCCAGTGAGTACTGTTTCATTATTCTTGTTTAACACCACGCACTCATCATGTGAGAATTGTACATGATGCTCTCCGTCACACAACTGACTGATGCTGATTAGATTAGCCTGCAAGCCTTTGACAAGAAGAACTTCTTTCAATCTGGGGAGACCTCGAACATTTAAGGTTCCTTTCCCAAGGACTCTGCTTTCAACACCATCACCAAACGTTACATTCGAACTTCCTTTGCACTCCTCTATATTAGTCAGAAACTCGGAGTTACCAGTCATATGTCTCGAACATCCACTGTCAAAGTACCATTTTTCTTTCTTTAGATGACTGGTAGTACTGAAGGCAACATAGCACACTTCACTTCTTTGCTTAACTCTCCAAACTTGCTTCATTCGTGGTTTCTGAACTTGTTTCACCTTTCTGAAGGACATATGAAACTCATGACATCTTGCCCTAATGTGTCCCACTTGATTACAGAAGAAACATCTTCGTCTGTCTCGCTATCTTGTGGGATGTCGTGTGGCAAGCCAAGATAATTTTCTTCGTGGGAAATGATTGGCTGGAACAATTTCCGGTTCTGGCTTAGCAAAAGGTTTTCTTTGAGTACGATGTTCAGCTGGAACAAGTTGTGGTAGTAGTTGTGGCACAGCCTTAACAAAAGCCGTCTTTCCGGAGCTTGATCCTAGGGTAAATCCAAGCCCTTTATGACCACCCCCTATCCTTTGTGCTCCCAGAATAGAGTTTAGATCTTTTGTTCCAGAGTTCAGCATTTTGACTGTCTTTTTCAAGTGATTCAGCTCTTCTATTGTCGCCTCATGAGCAAGTTTGCCTGTTTCGATTTCACATTTGAGGGAATCAATAATATCAGTAAGATTTACCTCTCTTCTTTTCAGAGTATCATTTTCTTGCTTTAGGTCATCTGTAGCTCCTGAATGATCTCCTTGGTAGTCTTTACTTCGAAGTTTCAGGGAAGATATAACTGCCAGTAACTCCGTTTTTTGAGAGCTTAGCTCAGCTCTTTCGTTTGTTGCTGCCATCAACTGGGCTTTGAGATCAGTAATAGTCTGCTGATGATTTAGGTTTAAGGTGCTAACCTCTTTCTTGAGCTTCTCCTTTTCTGCTGTTAGATCTTCTAGAGAGTTCTGTAGATCTGTTTTTCGCTTGATATCAACCAGCCATTGTTGATATAGATCTTTGTAGTTGTTAGCAATTTCCTCGTCAGTAATTTCATCATGGTCACTGTAGCTAGAATATATAATGTGATCTTCATGTGATTTCATGATCTTCTCTTCTATGCTTTGGTCCTTTTTGGGTTTGACACATCCGGTAAGAGCAACAAAGTTGTTGGTTTCCCCCTAAGAGTCACTATCACTCCAATTCACAGCATATGCATTCTTTTTCTTCTGTGTGTTAATACATTCTGCCCGGATATGACCAAAGCCTTCACATTCTCTGCATTGGATCCCTTTGCCCTTGTTCTCGGATAAGGAGTCTTCAGCACTATTTTTCTTGTAATTTTTTTCTTCTTTCTGAAACTTGGTTCTGTTATTCTTCTGGAATCTTGAGTTAGACGACTGACTGGACTCAGTCCCTTTACCGTACTGCCTTTTTATAAATTTCCCAAAGTTTTTGGCAAACATGGCAAACTGTTGTTCTGATGCATCGTCTGTCTTGTTCTTAACAACTTCAGTCTTTAGGCTGACGCTGGAAACTTTTGTGAGATGGTCTTCTTCATTCATGTCCATCTCATGGGTCTGTAGGGAACCCATCAGTTCATCTAGTCTCATGTTTTTCACATCATTGGCTTCCTTGACGGCAAGAGCTTTCATGGCGAACCGCTTTGTGAGAGATCTCAACACCTTTCTCACCAGTGTTTCCTCAGTCATTGGTTCTCCTAGCGTGAATGCTTCGTTAGAGATGTCAAGAACCCGAGTATTGAAGTCAGCAATGGTCTCATCCTCCTGCATTCTCAGATTTTCGAATTTTGATGTGACCGTCTCCATTCTAGAGATTTTAACTTTGGTTGTTCCTTCATGAGCAGTTCGTAGAATGTCCCAAGCCGTCTTGGCAATCTCACAGGTAGAGATCTCATCTTGAAATTCTTTCCATCAACTCCAGGGAATATGGCATTCATTGCTTTAGAGTTCGCCGCTTCAGCTTTCTTTTGAACCTCAGTCCACTTGTCTTTAGCAAGAAGGCTAACCTTACCTTCTTCGTCGGTAGCCACTGGGTGAGTCCATCCTTGTTCAACAGCTTCCCAGACTGATTCGTCTTGAGACTTTAGAAACGCCTTCATTCGTACCCTCCAGTAGCGATATTTGTTTCCTTCGAGCAGAGGAGGTCTCGTGATGTTCTGCCCTTCTCTTAAATCCATCTCACCAGCCTTCGGATCTTACTCTGTGTGTTGAGTATTTGCTCTGATACCAATTGAAATCTTCCCCTGGTAGATGAGATGTTGTTCTGGTCGAGATCCAGAGCAATTCCTAAAACAACTTATGCGCTAAAACAAGTAATGCGGAAATAAAACGACACGCAAAGTTGTTACCCAGTTCGGCGTTAACGAGCCTACGTCTGGGGGGCGTTCTCTAGCCCGGTGGACAGCAATTCACTATTATTGAGTATTGCGAGTACAGGGTTTACCGTTTACAGAATCCCTCTTAAACAACCTGAGCCTCGGACACTCTAGTAATTGCAATCTAGGTCTCCCCCTAGATCTTTGCTCCCGCTCCGTATCCACCAGAATGATTCTCCGAGAGAATCAGCGCCTTCTCCCGAATGCGCAGTAAACAGAACTTCAGTGCGCGAGCCTTCAGCTTCGTCCTTCGATCAATCTGTTGAGCACCAATGCAGATTGATCCGAGCGCCTTCGAGTAACCAGTGACGGTTAGTTCTCCAGCCGATTACGTGCGTCGTGAATAACCAGTTACGATTAGTTCACCACCGTTTGCCTCCTTTTCCCTTCAATGAGTATGAGCGTGATTAATATCTCCGTGAGTGCTGACTAATACCTAAGCATTAGTCTTCCTTATATAGAGCGGTAGAAACCCTAAAACAATAAGGATTCCAAAACTAAACCGCCTCTATCATTAGGAAATCTTTCCTAATCTCTTGCGCATATCTTTTGTAGATAATCCTCCGTTTGAATCTTCAATCTAGATTAGGCAACCTTCGATTATCTTCTCGACTAAGATAGCTTCAAGCGCAAGCAACCGACTCCAATGATATCTCCAATTATCCATAAGCACTTGACTTGCCAAATCCGTTTCCGGATATTCACTGCTGCGTCTGAGTTGTGCTAAGTCGGCTGAGACAAGATTCTAAAACTGAATTTGGAAATATCCATCTTCTGTCCATGCACCTGCAACCGCCTTAATCTTCCAACGGTCGACTGTGTTTCCAAATCTGAATTTGAAAACATTCCATCTGCTTTAACTTGTTCTAGGACAGTTGTCTCTTCCAGTCTTGAACAACAGCTAGAACAACTATACTAAGTTTTGCCAAACACCATGCCATAAAACTAACAATTTACAACATTCAACATACATGTTGCTAACCTTAATTTCAAACACACTGTACTATAAACTGAATTTGTTTGAATTGAAAAATAAATTAAATTAACATCCTTCCGACATTTAATCAGTCCGATCTCTCTATTTGGCTCCCCTCATGCTCTCCAATCTAAGAGAGAATTCAGGAGCAAAGACCTTGACTTCTTCTCCACTTCACTTTCTTCAAATCCAAGTAACTGATCCTCACATGGCTGAGAGTCCCCCCAGCCCGCTTATACTCCGTCGTTTTGTATACATATGATTGTCGTTTCATATACAGCCCGCTTAAGCCCGGATCCAATAGCTATCCGGCTCTTAATCAAAAAAAATAGCTATCCGGCTCCTACACCCGACCCGACCCGACCCGACCCTACATGGTTTGTCTGTAAGCGTCGGCAGTGAAGAAAGCTTTGGAACTCTGCAAAAGACACGAAAAAAGTTGAAAAGAGTGAGAAAAGGTGGAAGCCAGTGCTCAGATCTGACGGACGTAATCGGAAAGGGATGAGGCATGGCAGAGCTAGACGGCGGCGGATGATGACGTCGGCGATGATACACGCTGTTCTCGTCGTTTGTGGATTGGTTGCCGGCGTCGGACTTCTGGTGCTCACTTTGAGATCCGTGGAGCCGTCGGAGATGAAGTTCGATATTCCACTTCGAGGCGGAGAGGTGGCGGAGGAAGGTTCGGATTCGGAATCTGGCATTAGTTTTGTGAATAAGAGTAAGAGTGGCGGTAATGGGAATGGTTCGTGTGCGACGGTGGAGGAGATGGGGAAGGCGTTTAGGGTTGGCGATGTGGCGGAGAGTTTGAGGGTTAGGCAGTTGATTCGGAAGCATTTTGTTATACATGGTAACGTTTTTATCAATGAATTTGCTGTTATTTGTGTCTTACTGATTCTCAGTTTTGCTTTATTAGGTGGGAAATGAATCCGGATGGTTAGATTTGGTTATGCTTAGATTTGTTGTTTGGTTTTGTTGAAGTCTGTCACATTTATTTATCTGATCATTAGCATGTTATGCGTTAGATTCACCGGCAGTTGTATTGTATGATCCTGAATAGAGAAATATGGATGCGAGCATTGCATTTCAAACAAATATTCTTCTGCTAGTATTTTTCTGGACTGCCCAACTTCGTTCTTGACTTAAATGCTATTTGAGCTGCTTCTCTTTTTCGCTTACTGAGTAAAACAGTCATTATTATTCATTGAATATGCTGTATAGAACTGCATAACATTTACCCCATGTGATCATTCAAGTCATTGTGCTTATGCATAGAGCTCATGTATGCGAATTTTCTGTGCCAGGTGCTTCGAAAGTTCGGAAGCTTCCTCCGGATCAGTTCTGTAGGCGTGGTTATGTGATAGGGAAAGCATATCAAGCTGGTTTTGGGAATGAAATGTACAAGTTATTAACTGCTGCTGCATTGAGCGTCATGCTGAATCGATCTCTTATTATCGGGCAAACCAGGCATATTGGTTCTTTCTCAAGCCTTATCTTTTTCATAGTGATAGTATATGATCAAAACTTGTCAGTTTACTGCAATTCGAAAATCAAAAGCTTCAAAAATATGAACTTTTTTTATCGCATGCATATGTGCTAAACCAGGGACAGCAAGCATCAATATGTGTGTCAACTTTTGTCCTCAGTTCGAATTCTGCTCAAACTGCAATATCCTTGAAAGTTAAATTTAAGTTTATCCTTTTCAATTGAAAATTCGAAAAATATGTGAGGTGTGTCTGAAGTCTTGAAATTTATATTATGTGAATGAATCTAATAGTATGAAACATCACTAAGTTGCATTTTGATCGTGTAAATTAATCTTCTTTCAGGGGTAGATATCCTTTTGGAGATTACATATCGTATTCTAATGAATCCTTTACCTTGAGAGAGGTCAAACATCTGTGGCGCCAAAATGACTGTGTCGAAAAATTTGGAAGAGATCTCACTGTGAGGTTCGATGATTTTCAGAAGCCTCAAAAATCAGGCGTCCTGTGCAGCAACTGGCTTCAGTGGGAGCAACCCATTATCTGGTAATTAAGAGTAATGAGAATGTTCAAGTGAGTTTCAAATTAAGCTGACGACACTGTATCTTCTTTCTTGAAAATTAGGTTTGACAGCACAACAGATGCTGTGGCTGCTCAATTTTTTCTGAAGAACGTGCATCCTGAGATGAGGAACACCGCTTCAAATTTATTTGGGGATCCTGGGAACCTCGAATCCAGACCTAATGTCTTTGGAGAGCTGATGCGGGTTCTAATATCTCCTTCTCAAGAAGTTCGGGAAGCTGTGAAATGGGTACTCAAGGGTGGACTAGTACCAGAAATAACTCTTCACATGAGGATGTTAATGAACAGGTACTTATTATCTACACCTATCGTGCTTTGTCATGGTTACGTTACATATCACACATGTACAAATTTAATCTTATTAGCATTGTTATGCTTGTTGTTAGCCACGTCATACTATGTAGTATGTAGTTCACTGCTGATGGGTGATGGCCCCTTCATTCTCGTATGATCGTACACCTGACCATTCAAATGTGTTTGTATGTCTGGTACAGTTCGATAAGAGCAGTACATGCAGCCCTGGACTGCATTAGAAAAGCTTTGAAAAACCTGCCAATAACATCAAGGCCCAAGGTGGTTTTGGTATCTGATACACCATCGTTTATTGAGGAGGTCACACCTCTTGTACATGAATTTGCTGAGGTATCGACTCCTATCCAGCACATATATCCTTTTAGTTTTAGACCTCCCAGTCTGTATTATTATTTTTATACAAGTGTATAGCAAAATCTCTATCTTAATGTCGTACGTTCCTCAGGTTCTTCATTTCAATTATGAAGCCTACAGAGGAAACATATCAGGTGAAGCAAATAGATCCCGAAACTCAGATTTTAGAGCCAAGGATTGGGGTCCAGCACCCAGATGGGTTGCATTCGTGGATTTCTTTCTTGCTTCACGTGCAAAACATGCAGTAGTTTCTGGTGCTCATCGACGCGTTGGAACCACATACGCTCAGTTAATTGCCGCACTTGCTGCAGCCAACAAACTTGGTGAGCACATCTTACATATTGACATCACTCTTTATTTATCTTTTCTTCTGTTTAACCTGTTCCTCGTCCTTCCTCTCAGACGAGTCTGATCCTTCCGGTTCAAGTTTAGTATTCCTGAGCAGCTATCAGCACAGTCTATTATCAGAAGGCTTAGGCAGTCAAATCGGCTGGGGTCATGTCTGGAACAGATTTTCTGGTCCCTTAAGTTGCTATAACCAATCGAATCAATGCGCTCACACGCCACTTTTACCTCCAGCGTGGTGGGATGGCATATGGCAGTCTCCTACTCAAAGGGACATCCATAGGCTGCAGGCATACGGTGTCCAGCTTTCTGGTTTTGGTACATTCGACGAACAGCAACTCCAGATTTACTGTAATTCAAGAAAAGAGAAGGTGACCACTCTGCTCGTCTCACAAATATAGGCAGTTGGGAATTATTTGCTTCGCACTTCGTACTTCTCAATATCAACCATCCGATGCAATTTGGGTACTGCAAAAAGCTCGGCTCATCTATGAACAGCTTCGGAGCTTGCCTGGGATGGATAAAATGGATCCTCTCTTGGGCAGGGTAGGCTGTCTTGATGAATAAGTGGGGAAGTGGCCACTTATTTTATAAACTTGTTTATATAGATAGAAAATCAGAAAAAGTGTATCATTCACTAAAGGAGCTTATCAACAAAAAAAATTGAACTAAAGGAGAATCCTAAAAGTTGTCCAATTCAGATTTGGTACTTTATCAAAAGTGATTTATAGTTTGTTGCCGAAACATTATCCATACGACGAATTTTAATCTCATTCGTCCAAATCAAGGACTATTATTAATTTGTATTTTTTATAAAAATATGTTGTTTGCACCGAATCATTTTTCTACAACGTTCTAACCATAATGATTTTTAATATTTGCAATTTAGAGTCCTGATTGGTAGCAGGGATGATTTGCAAGTGCAAAAATTCTCATGACTCATGAAAACATTATATTATATGGCCTAATATGATAAGATTA
This sequence comes from Rhodiola kirilowii, assembly GCA_033675215.1. Lineage (NCBI taxonomy): Eukaryota > Viridiplantae > Streptophyta > Magnoliopsida > Saxifragales > Crassulaceae > Rhodiola > Rhodiola kirilowii. The sequence goes on from CM066201.1 coordinate 53,601,161, forward strand.
TTTCCTAGGGAAACATACTGAGAACGTTGTTAAGTTTGGGAGTCAGTTTTGCTCAACCGAAAGCTAAAACGCCTTAAACAAAAACTTGCTCAGCGTGTTATCTATAATCGGAACATTAATGTAGTTCTAATCCTTTTTCTCATCTTGATTGCTGGAGAGATTTTCACCTTCATGACTGAAGATCATAGATAGTCGTCAATAACGCGGTCACATTTCTCTTCCAGTATCTTCACAGCTTCGGTAAACAAGACATCTGGAGGTAGTGCTCCAGTTGACTCGATCGTGACTGGATAACAAACAGCGAATGTAATCCCAAAGAAATTCATGCCGATCTACAAAGTTTATCTGCAAAATGTCAAATAAAGGTCGAAGCTACTTACAGATGAAGTGATATTTGACACGTCGTAGAGAAACTGAATCCCGCCAACTAGGATCACGTATGCATTCTCTACATAGTGTACAAGCTCTAGGACGTGACACAAATGCCTTCTTCTTGCCTGCCCCATACAAAAATTAAACTAGCATGTTAATATTGCTTAACCTGTTTAATGACGTGATTATGGCTCCAAATTTTGGAGTGCCTGTAAATTCAACGGAAGCTAGCAAATAAGAGCCGTACCATTGCCAATATCTTCGATGTCAAATACATTTGCAGGACAATTTTTCACAAGTTCTTCAGCCTTTTCATCTTCAATCTGTTTTAGCAAAATCACCTAAACAAAGAAACTACATAAACACATGGGGCAACAAGATTGCATGTTCAGCTGTCTACAATTTAAAACACTTCAATACCTCAGGAAGCATCCGGTACCACGCTGTTGTAACAGGTGACCACTTTGCATGTGTCTTGCCCTCACCTTTAACAGCAAGAGCCTCAAGTTCAATTGCCTGCAGAAACCATCCATCCCTTACATTCAAAGAGGATCCAAAAATTTACTCCAAAAGAAAAACACTCCCATCTTCTTTTTACACACACATTGAACACGTGTTGGAAAGCAGAATTTTGTATGCTGTTTCTTCTTTTGATTTAATGTTGTCGTCAGCATTGCAAGTGTTCATAATGAGTGAAAACTTGAAATAATGACATAACTTACTTGTCCAGCACCAAGCCTAGCAAGGACAATGCGAGAAGGTGTCAACTTGGAACCCTCATCCGGAAACCCAGACATAGAAGTTTGATTGCAAGTGAATGAAGTATACATTTCTGGCTTCAATGAATAATCCACTGACTTTTCCAATTGACTTCCTTGAGGTAGCCATAAGCCATTCTAATTCATCCGAATAAACTACAATAAACACGTCACAAATGAAACATAGTTCATTACGCATAATTGTGGGAAAATCAAGAGATATCAAGAAGATGTCGCACAATAGAACCTGTTTTGCGTGATTCTTGTGGGATTTCTTGTGCAGCTGGCTGCCTTGGGTTTTTTCGTCCCTGTTTCACAGGTTTCGGACATTTGGCATGGAGTTTAAATACAATAGTGTTCCTTTCATTATATTTATGACCATCTGCAATATGATAAAAAAAAATGGAAGTCTGTTAAACAGACAAAAAAAAGAAATCAAGGGGCTTAACAAGGTTTGCAGTAAAAGGATGAAACTACACTAACCTTCAACGTAATCAAACATCCTTGGGTCGACTTTTATAGGAATTAAACCTAATCTATGAGCAAGAACTTCATCATGAATTTCAGATGTATTGTCTGCCACAAGTACTTTTTCAATGGCCATTGTAGGAACCTGATAGCAAGAAAAACATGGAACTTTCAATCAGTGGTCATTCTGTATTTCCCACTCCTCTTACAACTAATGCAATGAAAAAACAGAATAGAAAAACTGTACAAAGTAGATGGCTTGTCAGATGTAATTATGAGACCAGCGTCGCCCATGCTTAAATAGTAAATACCATTTGGCAGAACCATGATACATAGGCCTAAGTAAGCATCAAGTGAAAATAAATTTAAGAGATTATTTCTTGCCACAAAGCCAACTATAAAAGTCTCGAGCAGCTAAATCTGCGTACCAACAATGTAAGAGAAATGTGAAGGGAGGGAATCAAATGTACCTCAGCACTGAGAATTCTCCGAAAGGCATTAGCAATTGAAGGATCAATACCAATCATATCAAACTCCTAATCCTCGTCCGTAAGCCGAATTACTTCGATTTTGAAATCGTTGCGAAATTGATTCATCTTCAAACCATTATCAACACCCATGGCTGCGTATGCTCCAGAGTATTGAACTGTCTCAGTCTTCAAACACAACATATTCCCACACCATGAATAATATTAATGATTGCAAAACAAAGAGGCCACAAAAGCAGGAAAAAAAACTGAAATCACACACCACCCTAAACAATATCTAATCTACCCAAAAAGCATATTCCAACAGATACACTTAACACGTAAAAAAATGGCTTACATAATTAGGGGCATCCCAATTGCAAACAACCCGAGTTCTTTGCAACTCGAGGTGTTCTGGGAGATTCTTCTTCCGTCCTTCAGTCATTGATCCCGACTTAAATTGAGTCTATGCGAACAAAAAAGCAGTCACCAAATTATTAGATGAACTATACCCAGGGCCGGTCCTGACATTTCATAGGCCCTTGGACAAAAAAAAAATTTGGGTTTACTTAAATAAATAACAGTGTACGATGGTAGTTTAACATTTAAACAATGTTTCAACAAAAATTTACAAACTTTTGCATCATGAACCTCACAAGCTCTTGAAGGGACAAAACGATACACATTGGCGTCATTTCCTATTCCATTAAGCAATATCATCAACATCATTACCCACTTCCACATTCTTATCCACATTACCAATATCATCAACATCATTCACCATATTTTCGGACTCTGAATTCTGATTAGACTTTTCAGCATCATTGTCGACACCCTCTAAATGTTCAGAAGAATTTACCTTCTTAATAAACTTATCTAACGCACCTCTTTGTGATTCAACTAATTGTTCATCTAACTTTCTTTTTTTTCTTTTTTCAGCTCCCGATAAATGCTTTTTAGGCAACATATATAAATCTACTAAACAAAATTATAACAAATTAATCACTCAGAACAATGCACAAAAATAAAACATCAATAACTAGAGGTAGAATAGCAAACTGGGTTTGACGATGGCAATAACCAAATCGTAATGATGATAATAATCTTCACATCTGCAAAATTTAGAATTAGGGATTTAGGGTTTTTTCAATCAAAACTCTATTGCAGAGGAGAAAGACTCAGAGCAATGAAAAAAATTCAATTAGAGAAACTCACCGGTGGAAGATCGTCTGAGTGAGTAGAAAAACTTGACAAAAAAGGATTGAGATCGAATTGATGCAGTTTAGGCGAAGTCGATTGAGTCTATTCGTCGAATTGATGCAGTAGGAAATTCCGTTGATCGAAGAGGTTACCAGCAGATGAAGATGATGACTTTGAGCGCAGAATGGTTGTTCAGAGGTTTATCCTGGGTTTAAATTTGACGATCCAGAAGGCAAAAATAATTCAGGCCAAAGTACAAATTCATTATTTGCTATCATTCTATGTCAAAACAATTACAGAACTATTATTTTTTTCAAATTAAATACTTAAGGACTAAATTAGAATACAACAAAACTTTAAACACAAACACCGTCCTCTTTAACGGTGTACTGAAGTTGTTGTAAAATTATCAATTTAGGGAGAGTGACGTTTTTAATAATGGATGCAGCCGATGGTATGACGTATGTTGGATATGGGTTTTGAACCTGCAGAGATCACAACTCACAAGAGTAGTGCCAAAATGACCAAATAGACAAAATGGACTTTTCGCTGCCATCTTTCCCCATCAGTTGGAAGCGTTGGCTCGCGTAAGATGCTGAATAAACCTGCAGGAGTGCATGTTGGAGGCAGAAGTGTTCTGAACACTACTGAACACAAAAGCGTAACCCAGTCAGTTTGGGTTAGGCCGGAGAGTGACAGGTTCTTGATAGATTGTTGGAACTTCTTGGAGAATGGTATGAAAATAGAAAAGATCCTAGTATATTTGTTCACACTCTCAGAAAGATCGTGAGTCCGGCCACCATTGTATCTGATTTCAAAGGTAATGCCTTCAACTTGCTAATTGCAACCAGTAGTCGAACTAGAGGCTTAGATGTCAAGGAGCTTGAACCAAAGTACATGGTATGCACTTTTAATTTGACGTTCCAAGGCACTAAGAAGACGTACTATGTACATGGTGTTAGGCGAACAGGTCATGCTGGACGTTAAGGATGTGTCATCACTTTCATCGATCTCCGAATTAGAAGATGCACAATATGCACTGGATCTGGTTAAGGCTTCGGAACTCTCGCAACAGGTCGTTCCTACTGAATTTTGAAAGATATTGCTAATGAGTTTATGGCAAAAGAACATTAGGGATTGGAACAAGCCCTGGTTACGGTGAAAGTGGATTCAAATTTAACGAGGAAGAGACGAAGTTAAAAAAAGCAGCAAAGAAAGCACAAGGCATTATATATGGATTCGAGGAACACAAGTCAACTTCAGATGGCGCTGATGATGGCATTCTTAAAGCAGCTCATGATCTTTTACAACCTTCTTCTCTCTGGCTCGTGGATGTTGTGTGGTTATTTAGGATAAACTTCTCTTTTTTTTTTTGATAAGCAAGGATAAACTTTCTAAATATTCAAAATAGTGCCTTCGGAATTTGGATGCCTCGGCTGAGGATGTCTAGTCTCCTACAACATCACTGGTGTTAAACATAATGGTGTTTACTTTTATATTTTTTTATATTTCAGTTTGGTACTGGATTTGAAAAAATAATCGTTCGGTACTTGTTTTGAAATGGAATGGTAGTTCGAATAATGAATTTGTACTTTTCCCAAATTTGTATTATATAAACCAACATAACACAAATTAACATAAATTCAGCTGACATAACACAAATTAACATAAATTAAATTAACATAACATAAATTACCACCATCATCATATCATCATCATCATCATGTCATCATCATCACCATCATCATCATCATCATGTCATCATCATCACCATCATCATCATCATCATGTCATCATCATCACCATCATGTCATCATCATCATCTTCATCCATCATGCATCATCATCATCATCATGGTGTTGAATAGTAATATGATGATGATGAATAGTAATATGATGATGATGATGACATGATGATGATGAATAGTAATGATTATGATTATGATGATGGTGATAGGATGATGATGAATAGTAATATGATGATGATGAATATGATGATGGTGGTGACATGATGATGATGATGGTGATGACATGATGATCATGATGATGGTGGTAACATGATGATGGTATGGTGATGGCATGATGATGATGATGACATGATGATGATGACATGATGAAATGATGATGATGATGACGGCGACATGATGATGATGATGATGTCATGTGATGATGGTGACATGATGATGAATAGTAATATGGTGATTATGATGATGATGAATAGTAAGATGATGAATAATAATATACTGATGATGATGGTGACATCCGGGACGGACCTACAGCCAAGGCATATTGGGCTGTAGCCCAAGTAGTTTGCTCAAAAAAAAAATTTTGTGATAATTTTAAGTGTATTTTACAATTTTCTTTACTTTTTTGGGTTTATGCCCAAGTAATTAGAGCTATAACGTGAAAAAAATTATTTTTTGCCCAACATCATTCTCGCTCATGGGTCCGTCCCTGGGTGACATGATGCATGATGAATAGTAATATGATGATGATAATGAATAGTAATATGATGGTGAATAGCAATATGATGATGGTGAGGACATGATGATAATGATGGTGATGACATGATGATGGTATGATGATGGCATGATGATGACATGATGATGATGATGACATGATGACGATGATGACATGATGATGATGATGATGATGGTGATGATGGTGATGATGATGATGATGATGATGATGATGGTGATGATGATGATGATGATGATGATGATGATGATGGTGATGATGATGATGATGATGATGATGATGATGACATGATGATGATAACATGATTAACATAACACAAATTAACATAAATTCAGCTAACATAACATAAATTAACACAAATTAATATAAATTAAATTAACATAATATAAATTTAAACTCAATCAAACAGCCCCTAAGTCGTTCTATTGGGTGATACAAAATGATAGATAAACTTCCATAAAAAAAATTATACATAAACTTCAAATGTCAAATTGTAAATTATGAAATTTATATTACCAATCAGTCTCTCATGTAATAAGTATTTATGCCCGTATAATCAATCATGTAAACAACTGCAAGCTTACCATTAGCCCGTCTAGCTCAGTTGGTAGAGCGCAAGGCTCTCAAGCTTTTTTTCTTTCTTTTTTTTACTTCTGTCAGAGTTGGTTAGTCCTATTTTCTTTTGCTTAGGGTTAGTCCTAATTATGAATATAAGAACAAAAGCGTCACAGGGCCAGAGGGCCTTCAAAGAGTAGTAGTTGGCCTGTCGTGGGCCGTTTATCAATGATATTACTTGTTACATTTCTAGAAGTAAAGCTTCAAAAAATACAGAGAGTTGAATCGGAACGTATGTAGCAGCCCCACTTGCATACCTATTGATGGTCCTGATAGGGGAGGGACTACTTAAAAGTTACACAAGTCATAATATGACTATGACTAGGTGCAGGAACAAAACAAAAAATGAGTCCGAGGATGAAACCCAACTCCAAAACCATCCTATCACTTATTAATAACATGTCTCATGTTTATTTAAACCTGCTGAAATCTCTGTTGTTGTAGAAAGAATACTGGTTGATTTTATTCTTTTGCAAGCTGGGGAGCAGCCACAGGAGCAGCACCTCCGGTAGTAGGCCTGAAACATGTACAAGGTTAGTTCGAAACACTAAAAAAAACTGGTCAAGGATCAAGATCAGAATAAAAAGTGGGGGAAGCTGAATATAAAAACTTACAATCCGACAAAAACTTTGAAGGCATCATATAGTCCCCACTGGGCACCAGTTAGGGTTCCAATCATAACAATACGAAGGGGAAGTCCTCGGGTAAAGAGACCCACCACTCCAATCTTTTTCACAGCCTGAGAAACAAGAGAACAGTTTTATGAACTTTTTCACTAAATGATAGACACGATGAGGTAAAATAAAATATTTAAGCAACCAATTTAGCACTCACATCACCGACAGTAGCTCCTTTAGCATTGTTTAGGAATGACACAAGATTATCAGCAGGGTGAGAAACAATGGCACATAGAACTCCAGCTATGTAACCACCAGCAAAACTAACACCAAGCTGCAATGACTTGCTACATTGATCCTTGGGAGTTGGGATGGCATGCTTGTAAAGCTGCTCCACAATTGTCTCAAAGGATGCAAACTTCATCATAGTATCTGCCAAAGCGCTAAACCATTAGTCTCCTTAATAATTAAAGCATCGCATCCATACATGTCGACTCCACCTATTACCTAATACTATCATCATGAAGCTTATTCACTTTCTATGTCATGTACAGTGCATTTACTATATCCTATATCACTAGACATCTCCACTAGCCTTGAGATAGATCTATATGAACATCACAAGTGCATTTGATCTCCCTGTGGGATTATATTATACATGATCAGAAGTGAGAAGTGTAACTGCACGAATTCTTATTCATCCTTTGTAACCCACTGGCCGGACGTAGTAATTTAAACAGTTCCAACTGATATACTGGGGATTCACCAAAAGGATCACAAATATTATGAATGGAGAATGTAATGACTAGAAAAAAGAGATTCTGCATTTTATAGCATAATATACGAGCTATTTAATTCACTAAGTACATCTTTTCACTATGCATCTTGATCAAGAACAAACACTCTAATTTGAAACATATAAAACAGAAAGGAAAATGACAAAAACATTGTACAAAAGTTGCCAACATGGCATGGCAACAAACCAAAATATGAAACTTTTGCATGTAGCTAGAAATGCAAAAGCAACAAATTAAAGTGAGATGGAACGGGAAAACCAAAAGAGGGGGGAGAATAAGTGTTTCAACTTACACGGAATCTGTCTTCCCCAAAGAGGTATAATTCCCTTGTATAACCTATAAAACAAAATAACTGTCAGTAAGCAATACACAACAGATGCTAACTTGCAGACTTTATCATGCTACCTACCCAAGTACACCATCTGTTCGAACAAACTTTGGGAGCCCATCAGATAGACCTCGGGCGAATCCAGGCTGGGTCTGGACGCGGACCTTCACTGCCTCCATTGGGCAAAGAGCAACATCAGCAATCACCTCAGCTGATGCAGAACCGGCAAGGTAGATCAAAGTCTTGTACTTCGCAGCAAACTCAGGTCCAGCAATGTCAGAGTAGTATTTCTTGAAGAACTCATAGAAGCCGAACTTGCAAGCCCCTTGGGCACTGTAACCAAGTAGAGTAGGCACCCAACCCTTGAAAAAACCTTTAATGCCCTGCTCCTTCAATAATATCCCGAAACCCGAACCGATACTCTTGTACTTAGCTGGATCAATCTACAGTAGTACAATTTATTCCAGTTATAGGTATCAATTATATGCTCTTACATATTAACTTACTAATCTAGTAAAAAACCTTATTAAATTCCAAAAAATGTCTCTAAGTACTACTTTGTAAACACTCTAACAATTGAACCGACTAGTAGGTACAATTCTCATCTAGAAAATTAATTAGGTTACAAATAACAAAGTTCAGATGGAAATAATTTGAAGGTACTAAATCAGCAGCTTCCCAAACAACCAATAACTTCACCAAGAGGCTCCTGACAAAAACTAAATAACAAACAGACGAGAGGTCTGTAAGAAGACACATGATCTAATCTCCAAAAATTCAAATATCATACAGGTAAGGACGTAAACTGAACTACAATCAGTGATCAACAGCGACTTAAGCTGTTAGAAGCTGCTCATTTGACATGTTTGGCAGACTAACAAAACATCCATCGATCATAGCTCATTTCCTCTCTCTAAACTTTGTCAACAAACTTATCTAAAGCATATTATCAGATCACATTTCTAAACAAGTAGTTCGCAGATCGAAGCTGCAAATATCATACACACTTATTCTTCACAACATTCATCAAAGTAGAATAAATAAACTAAAATGAAAACAGATCAACAAACAACAGATCTATAGAAAGCTCACCTGCATATTACACTTGACGAGATCGAGAGGAGTAACGGCCATGTGCGTCAATCCACAGCTAAGAATACCTCCAGCAGTACAAGCAGCGTAGAAAGCCGGCGAGTACATCGCAATCTTCCCAGGCTCGCTCGGCGCAGCAACAACAAAGCTCTTTCTCGCAGCTCCGGCGATGCCGGACGCGGCGGGAGTGGGCGAAGCGAGAGCAGACCTTGCGTTGGTCATTTTGTCAAACGCGGAGGCGGATGAGGCGGAGTAGAGGTAGCTCGGGATCAGAGAGTTGCGAGAGGATTCGGTGAACGCCATTTGACGGAGGTTGAAAATCGAGATCTGGAAGACGGAGAAGAAGGAGAGCTCCCTTTGGTCGATCGCTGATCTCGTTCTCAATGTGGTCAGCGTTGAAATAATGAAATGTGTAAAAAGGCGTATGCTCCTTACTTGGGTCGTTAGGACAGACGGACAGGAAGTTTTCTAAATTGTAAATCAGCCACTGAAAGTATATGTTTATTATGTATACCCCCAAAAGTATCTCTATTCTTATTTCCACCCTAACCTGTGAGGCTCCGATACAGATATTGAATAAAATAAAATTAAAATAATGCAATACAAATAATTTAGTAGATTTTTTCATAATTGTCCCAATTATTTTTTTCTACTTTATAATCTTTTCGCCGAAAAATCCAAGTGATGTTGATCAATAGTAATAATAGTTTGTTTATAAATATTGGCATTGAGTTGGATGACTTTTATGTGCCTCATGAAGTTTCCAATCGTGTGCAAATTCATTAGTTGTGTCCATGTAATATTATAATAGAGGTAAATGGAGGTCATTTGTAAAGAATCTTATAATAAGATCAACATCAATAAGTTTGATCAACGCTTTTTAAGAGGTGTTCAACTTGTGTATTACGAGGAGAGAGAAACTCTCTCGCTCTCTCTCGAAGCATCCCGAACCTCACAACCTTAACACCCATTTCGACCAAGTTTTTCCAACTCCGATTGCTCTTTTTTTCTCTCTTAGGTCTTCCTCCACTGGAAATCTAAAGGGAGTGATTTTGTTTCGTTCGATTCTCTCGAATCAGAACGTGTAGTGTGACAGGCGTCGTTTGACCTGCAAATTTAAATTTATAATTCCTTGCGAGAGACTAGTGTAGTGGCAAGCAAGAGTCGAACCCAAGGGAGCTAGATTGGTTACTACTTTGTTCTGTAAGAGAGAAAGACAAGAAATTTGGGTGAGAGTAAAGGTTAGTGAACAATAGCAAGTCACGAAAATAAGAGAGATTGTATCAATCAGAGAAGATATTCAGGTTAGGGTTTTCTTCAATTGTGACTAAGTTTATCCTTGATTTCTAAGTATTTATTATTGTCTTCTTAGGGTTACTCCTGGTCAGGTTATAACCGTTTAATTCTAGCAAACCTAATACTCCTGGTCAGGTTATATTAGGTTTAGTGTTCTACTTATTCTAACGGGTCAGTATCAAATAAGCAGTGAATAGATAGTAAGTATTACTAGGTTAAGTTGTACCCTTTCGGATCTCCCCTTAACCTAATAATTCAAACTGATAATTTGCACAAGAACTAAATAGAATGCAATAATAATAATGAAGAACTGAATCTCAAAACATCGTCACAATTATTCAACCCTAACCCGAATAAGGGTTTTAGTTACACATACTCATAGTAAATAATGCAAGTAAATAGGGAACGAAGAAATCTCACTAAACCGAAACACAAAAGCAATAGCCGTGTGGCTGAGCCAAGGACGAGTCACGGCCGTGAGTGGGGGTGCGCGGAGGAGCAAGGCGGCGGAGCAAGGAGGAGTGATGGGCGGACGTGTGGAGTAGAGAGGAGAGTTCGAATAGAACTTGTGGGATGTGTATTATGGCTTGTATGCTCCTCCTTATATAGAGTTTTGAGAAACCCTAAAGTTCCCAAAATAAGACAAAAGATAATCATGGAAATATTTCCATAATAATCTTTGCTTTATCTTCAAGCCACCTTGATCTTCTAGATGATTCCAAAACCCTAGATGTAGTTTGCCCTAATTTCACATTGATTTGGGCCGAAATTACTGTTCACGGCCGGAGTTACTGTTCACGGCACAAAAACACTGTTCACGGCCGGAAGTTACTGTTCATGCCGGGAGTACTGTTCATCCGAGGACACTGTTCATCCATTCTGCGCATCTATTTTGACTTCGGCTCTCGATTTGACCTTCCAAACGACCTTGGATGCTCTCGGTGTGAACTAGAGAGTTGGAGGGAATTGAGTCAGCTACACAACGCCATGTAGCTCGTTATTTTCTGATCATCGGTGCATTCCCAGCCCTCCGGCGAAGCTCCAAAGGTCAATCTGCCATTGTGATGTTTTTGGCATAAAATGCCGTCTTTTATGCACGTTTCCTCCTAGAGCTTCCGAAACACCTGAAATACAAAACCATACTAAAAAGTAAATGTTCGCATACAAAAGTATCGGAATTGATGGGTTTTAATGACTCGATGAGTCGTATAAATACGGCTCATCATAGTGCATTTTACCCACCGACCTTTCCTCGTCTCATCTTCTTCCCACTGTAGCATCCCACCGCCTTGCCTTCTCCTCCCTCAGGGGTGGTGGAGGTTGCGGTGCGGTGCGGTGGTGGGTGGTGATTGGATGGGGCCGGGTGGTAGGATAGTCCTCTTCTTTTGTGTCCATATTTGTCTTTGATTTGTTTTCTTGTTTTTTAGTTTTATTCGGATGCAATTGTTGCAATAGTAGTTTTCTGTCTTCGGTTGTCTGGTCACCTCCCTCGGCGTGAGGCGAAGTGGAGCATCTCAATGTTCCGGCTACCTAACTTGTCCTAAGTCCTCTTAGTTGCCTTTTATGATGTTTAGGTGACGTGCTATCGTTGGCAGGAAGCTGGCTTGTGAAGATCACTTGTGTAGCCTTGTCCAGTGTTCAGTGGAACTTTGGCCAGAGCTTCATTGTCGCTTCAAAGTTGACTGTCAATTCACTTCTTCTGTTTGGCCAGTTTTGGCATGCCTTGGACCTTGGAGCATTCTCTATGCGAGATAACTAAGCAGCAAATGGATTGACTAACTTTGCATGGATTACTTTTCATGTTTGGATGTTCTGTTCCAGTATTAGTTGGTCGATTGTTTTGCTGTTGTTGTTATTTCTTTTTTCAGGTCGTTGTATGTCATTTTCCTCTATAAAAAACGATTTTTAAGGAATTGGGGTATTATAACCGACTCTTGGCTTGAGGACTCTCTTTTGTATTTGTCAAAATCCAAGCTTTTTGGATCATAATAAGCTAATAATAGTGTTGGCTCCGCCCAACATTAGTAAAAAAAATCAACATTAGTAAGGAATACATTATAAATAGAGGTAAATGGAGGTCATTTGTATAGAATCTTATATTAAGATCAACATCAATAAGTTTGATCAGCGCTTTTTAAGGAGTTGGGTATTATAACGACTCCTGACGCTTGAGAGCTCTCTTTTGTATTTGTCACGATCCAGACTTTTTGGATCATAATAGACTAATGAAAATGCTATCTTCGACCAACTTTTAAAAAAATCAACATTAGTAAAGAACACAGTTCTCTACATTTCTCTCTTTATGGTCTTCTCCATTAAACTTTTTCTCCTTCACACATACTTTCACAACATTGTTATAGTTCTTTTTATCGGGAAGACACCACCCTACAATACGAGTCTATGACATTTGGAACCTTAAATGTGAATTAATGTTAATAGTTGTTTTAGCAATATTTAAAATATTTTAGTTTCTAACCTGTGAATTACAGGTGAAAACATACAAACTACAAATCGACAAATTATGGTACACTTCTTAATTATGAATTATGTGAAAGTTCGAGAAAGTGACATGTAATTCGTTTGGATAAAATCATGGCATAGTTCGTAGGAAGTGTATTATAATTTATCGATTTGCACATTTATACCAAAAATTAAATTTGCACATGATCTTGACCTTTCTAGCTCAATTAACTTTAGTTTCATAGTTGATTCTTTTTGCAAGTTGAAAACTAGATAAAAGTGTAGGGTTTTAATCAATTAATCAACGTCCAATTTATCAGTTTCAGTCTCAATTCAATTGCAAGTTCTCAAAACCCTAAAATGCGGAATTGAACAAGTAATGAAATTGACACACCGATTTAAGGCCCGTGGTTCAGCACTTCGTGCCTAATCCACGTTGAGCAACTCTGGCTCGATATGCACTATCTTCCTTTGCCGAAATCGCCAAATCGCGTCGGACTCAGTCGATCGGAATACACACTCTCGGCAGCAACTTTCAGCCGGCAGAACTCACAGTCCGAGTCTGCAATCTCACCAAAGAACGCACGAGTACAATCGTCAATACTCACACTGTGGAAGCCCTAAGCTATCGTGTATGGATCTAGAAGCGAGAGAGAGAACGGAGCGGATGAAGTTGCTAGGATGACCAGCTCGAGAAGAAACACATCTTCTTATTTGATTTGTCAGGAGGAGCAGCTACCGTCCGATGAAGGCTGATGGATGGAATCATGGCCCTTGGATCTGATCCGGATCCGCGCCAATTGATCCTTCAAACTGATTGGTCAGTTTAAGAGCAATAGCAACGACATTGGGAGCGCGCGTCTTTCTCCTTCGAGAAACGACGCCGCACAACTTGTTGTACCAATAGCGACGAGATGCTCTGATCTTTAGTGACGCCATACGGTGAGCGATGACTTCCCCTGCCTCAGGCAATCTGCTTCATTTCCCACAAATCTCCACCTGAAGCTGAGTTGCCCAGTTACACTGTCTGATCTGGCTCCACCAGCTGCCAAGCTCCGCTGGATCTTCGTGCATATCGAAGTAGAGTGTCTGCTCAGTACCTGCACAACACCACAAGCAAACTAGCCTACAAACAGCAAGTCTAAGCAATGCTTAAACTTGGTGCTTGAGACCACCTTAGTGCTCATATCTGCAGGATTCTCACATGTATCAACTTTAAGCAGTTTTATATCACCATTTTCAACATGATTTCTCAGGAAATGGTACTTAATGTCTATATGCTTGGATCTCTCATGGTAAACAGGGTTCTTAGCTAAACACAATGCAGACTGGGAATCAGAAAACACCAAAGGCACTCCCTTAAACAGTTTACATTCTAACAGCATACCCTTTAACCAAATTGCTTCTTTAACACATTCACTAAGAGCAATATATTCTGATTCTGTAGTAGACATGGCAACAATAGACTGCATTTGTGATTTCCAGCTTATACAGTTTTTACCAAATGTGAAATAAAGAGCAGTTGTAGACTTCCTACAATCTCTATCTCCACCAAAATCAGAATCAACAAAACCAATGAGATCAAGCATATCAGACTTCTTAGAGTAGCATAAACCAATGTCAAGTGTGGATCCTACATATGAGATAACATGTTTTAAGGCCAACCAATGTTCCATACCAGGATTAGACATGAATCTACTAAGCAAAGAAATAGCATAAGCCAAGTCAGGCCGTGTGCTTATCATGGCATACATCAATGAACCAATCACATTAGCATATGGCACACTTTCCATTCTTATTTTATCTGAATCAGTCTTGGGAGACTGCATTTTACTAAACAGAAAATGTGGAGCTAATGGGATTTTGACATGTTTACTGTTCAGGTTACCATATTTACTAACTACCTTTTCAAGATATGGTTTTTGATGCAATTTCAAGAAACAGTCATTCCTATTTCTTTCTATAATCATGCCAAGTATTCTTTTAGCTTTCCCTGGGTCCTTCATGTCAAATTCTTTGCCTAAATCCTTTTTCAGTTTATCAATCTTTTCTATGGATTTAGATATCAAAAGCATGTCATCCACATATAACAGCAAATAGATAGGATCACTCTCAGTTGATGCATAGTAGAAACAGGTATCAAATGCACTTCTCACAAATCCAAGACTCAACACATAAGTATCAAATCTTAAATACCACAGTCTAGGACTTTGTTTTAGTCCATATAGGGATTTTTTCAGAAGACATACCTTTTCTTTATGCTTGGTGTCCACATAGCCTTCAGATTGATCCATGTAGATTGTTTCATCAAGTTCCCCATGCAGGAAAGCTGTCTTCACATCAAGCTGCTCATGTTCAAGGTCATACATAGCAACAATAGCAAGCATAATCCTTATAGTCTTGAATTTTACCACAGGTGAAAAGATTTCAGTATAATCTACACCTTCCTTTTGTGTGAAGCCTTTAGCCACTAATCTTGCCTTATATCTATTGGGATCAGATTTAGTTAAGCCTTCTTTCACTCTTAGCAGCCATTTACACTTAACTACCTTTTTATCCTTAGGCTTATCAACCAAAATCCAAGTTCCATTTACCTTCAGGGAATTCATCTCCTCATTCATGGCTTCCAGCCACTTACCTTTCTCCTTTGACATCATAGCCTCATAATATGAATCTGGCTCATGGTGGATGATGTCCTTTGCTGCAACTAGAGCCATGTAAACAAGGTCAGCATAACCATATCTGTTAACAGGCCTAGGTACTCTCCTTTCCCTGTCCCTAACTAGCATGTAATTTCTCACTTGGTCCTGCTCAGTTGGGTCATAGTGTTCTGTAGGGTCCTCCTACTCAGGTTTATCTACAGGTTCTCCTATATTTTCATCAGGGGGAGGAGGTTCAGGGGCATTAGGTACAGGGTCAGGGATGGGATCATTCTGGTCAGGGTTCTCATCTGGTTCTATAGGCTACACCTCAACAGCAGCTATGGGTATTTCAGGTTCTGGAATGGCTAACTCAGGGTTGGGACTATTTTCCTTACAGGGGAAGCATTTTTCATTAAAGGTCACATCTCTAGAAATCAATATCTTCACTCCCCTCACACCCAATTCCCATAGTCTATACCCTTTAGTTCCTTGTTGTTGTTGGTAGCCTAGGAAGACACATTTTACAGCTCTAGGGTCAAGTTTTCCATCTCTAACATAGGCATAAGCAGCACATCCAAAAACCCTCAAGTTACTTAGGTCTGGTTTATTATTATTCGACACTTCCATGGGGCATTTGAGGTCAAGAACCCTATTGGGACATCTGTTGATCAGGTAGGCTGTTGTGCTCAAAGCCTCACCCCAGAAAGACTTGGGGAGGCCTGAGGTCATCAGCAACCCTCTCAACTTTTCCAATAGAGTCCTGTTCATCCTCTCAGCCACCCCATTTTGTTGTGGGGTGTGCCTAACAGTTCTGTGTCTCATAATGCCATGTTCTTGACAGAAATTATCAAATTCTTGATTACAGAACTCTAACCTATTGTCTGTTCTTAAAACCTTAACATGCTTGCTTGTTTGGTTTTCCTCTAAAGTCTTCCAGTTTTTAAACTTCAAGAAAGCTTCATCTAGTCTTTAACAGATAAGTCCACACCCTCCTAGAGTAATCATCAATAATACTCAAGAAATATTTATTCCCACCATGTGTTTCCACATTTTCAGGACCCCATAAGTCAGCATGCACATATTCAAGAATACCCTTAGTGCTATGAGTTCCCATGCTAAATTTCAGTTTGTGTTGCTTTGCCATTACACACAATTCACAAAAACCAAGTTCAGTGATTTTAGCATTTCCTAACAGGCCCTGGTTACTTAAAACATTTAATCCCTTTTGACTAACATGTCCAAGCCTAATGTGCCATTTGTATGTATCACTGTTGACATCTAGGCATTTATCAGCAACATTCAGTTCAGGCATAGCATGGGAACCATTCAAAATATACAGGCTATGGTGTTTAGTGGCAGTTAATATCAACTTGTAATTTTTATACACAGACATAACACCATTGCAAGCACTATAGTCACAGCCATTATCATCAAGAGTACCAAGAGATATCAGATTTCTCCTTAGACCAGGCACACATCTAACTTTGGTTAATATGACTTCTTTACCATTTTCAAGCTTTAGTTTCACAGAACCAATTCCTACCACCTTGCACACATTATTATTTCCCATAAAAACATTTTCAGCAGGTGTATCATGGAAATCAAAAAACCAGGATTTTACAGGGCACATGTGAAATGAACATCCAGAATCAAGGATCCATTGATCTTCAATGGACCTTTCAGAAACAGTCAAGACCTCGGGTAATTCACAAGCCTTATTTGTATTTGATGCAATGTTGGTTTCATGGGCATTGTTAGTCTGGTTTCTAGCAAGGAATTTAGTGCATTGTTTTCTTAAGTGCCCAATCTTACCACAGAAATAACACTTTCTAGTTTCCTGCTGCTGGCCTTTATTTTCATCCCTCTTTTCTGACTTATTCCTATTCTGGGAGTTATTTTGCTTAGGCCTAGATGATTGACCCTGTTTATATTTTCCCTTAACAAATAGGTTATGGCCAGACTTAATCTTGGTTGCCTTTAATTCTAGTTCTCTAGTTCTTAAAGCACCACGGAATTGCTCAAAGGGAGGCACAACACCAGAATATTGAAAAGCATCTTTTACAACTTGATAGCTATCTGGAATGGAGTTCATTAGAATCATCACACGGCTAGTTTCATCTATGGTTTCTTTAGGATTGTTTAGCATGATAATCATTTTCAGGAATTCATCTAGGTTCTCATCAATGGACTTAGCATTGTCCATTTTAAAAGCAAACAGTGCAGCCTTAAGATAAGCAAGATTAGGAGCCATTTGATTTGCATACAACTCAGTTAGTTTATCCCATACAGCAATGGCAGTTGTACAGGAACTAACCTTTCTGATGATACTGTCTGAAAGACTTAGTATCATCAGGTTAAATGCCTCCTCTTCAATCTCAGCTTTTCTTTTCTTTTGTTCCTCTGTCCACTTTGTGTCATCTTTTTCCAATGCAGATAGGCATTTGTGATGGGACAGGAGAGCCCTCATCTTCATTCCCCAGACTTGGAAGTCAGCATGCACATATTCAAGAATACCCTTAGTGCTATGAGTTCCCATGCTAAATTTCAGTTTGTGTTGCTTTGCCATTACACACAATTCACAAAAACCAAGTTCAGTGATTTTAGCATTTCCTAACAGGCCCTGGTTACTTAAAACATTTAATCCCTTTTAACTAACATGTCCAAGCCTAAGGTGCCATTTGTATGTATCAATGTTGACATCTAGGCATTTATCAGCAACATTCAGTTCAGGCATAGCATGGGAACCATTCAAAATATACAGGCTATGGTGTTTAGTGACAGTTAATATCAACTTGTCATTTTTATACACAGACATAACACCATTGCAAGCACTATAGTCACAACCATTATCATCAAGAGTACCAAGAGATATCAGATTTCTCCTTAGACCAGACACACATCTAGCTTTGGTTAATATGACTTCTTTACCATTTTCAAGCTTTAATTTCACAGAACCAATTCCTACCACCTTGCACACATTATTATTTCCCATAAAAACATTTTCAGCACGTGTATCATGGAAATCAGAAAACCAGGATTTTACAGGGCACATGTGAAATGAACATCCAGAATCAAGGATCCATTGATCTTCAATGGACCTTTCAGAAACAGTCAAGACCTCGGGTAATTCACAAGCCTTATTTGTATTTGATGCAATGTTGGTTTCATGGGCATTGTTAGTCTGGTTTCTAGCAAGGAACTTAGTGCATTGTTTTCTTAAGTGCCCAATCTTACCACAGAAATAACACTTTCTAGTTTCCTGCTGCTGGCCTTTATTTTCATCCCTCTTTTCTGACTTATTCCTATTCTGGGAGTTATTTTGCTTAGGCCTAGATGATTGACCCTGTTTATATTTTCCCTTAACAAATAGGTTATGGCCAGACTTAATCTTGGTTGCCTTTAATTCTAGTTCTCTAGTTCTTAAAGCACCACGGAATTGCTCAAAGGGAGGCACAACACCAGAATATTGAAAAGCATCTTTTACAACTTGATAGCTATCTGGAATGGAGTTCATTAGAATCATCACACGGCTAGTTTCATCTATGGTTTCTTTAGGATTGTTTAGCATGATAATCATTTTCAGGAATTCATCTAGGTTCTCATCAATGGACTTAGCATTGTCCATTTTAAAAGCAAACAGTGCAGCCTTAAGATAAGCAAGATTAGGAGCCATTTGATTTGCATACAACTCAGTTAGTTTATCCCATACAGCAATGGCAGTTGTACAGGAACTAACCTTTCTGATGATACTGTCTGAAAGACTTAGTATCATCAGGTTAAATGCCTCCTCTTCAATCTCAGCTTTTCTTTTCTTTTGTTCCTCTGTCCACTTTGTGTCATCTTTTTCCAATGCAGATAGGCATTTGTGATGGGACAGGAGAGCCCTCATCTTCATTCCCCAGACTTGGAAGTCAGCCTTGCCGTCGTAGGCGCTGATTTCCAATCTTCCGTTAACCATGGTTTCTTTGCAAGAAAGCACAACAAGGAACAAACCAAATCAAAGCAAGGCAGTGCACCAATTAGGACTGATTAACCAAGCTCTAGATACCACTGTAGGGTTTTAATCAATTAATCAACGTCCAATTAATCAGTTTCAGTCTCAATTCAATTGCAAGTTCTCAAAACCCTGAAATGCGGAATTGAACAAGTAATGAAATTGACACACCGATTTAAGGCCCGTGGTTCAACACTTCGTGCCTAATCCACGTTGAGCAACTCTGGCTCGATATGCACTATCTTCCTTTGCCAAAATCGCCAAATCGCGTCGGACTCAGTCGATCGGAATACACACTCTCGGCAGCAACTTTCAGCCGGCAGAACTCACAGTCCGAGTCTGCAATCTCACCAAAGAACGCACGAGTACAATCGTCAATACTCACACTGTGGAAGCCCTAAGCTATCGTGTATGGATCTAGAAGCGAGAGAGAGAACGGAGCGGATGAAGTTGCTAGGATGACCAGCTCGAGAAGAAACACATCTTCTTATCTGATTTGCCAAGAGGAGCAGCTACCGTCCGATGAAGGCTGATGGATGGAATCATGGCCCGTGGATCTGATCCGGATCCCCGCCAATTGATCCATCAAACTGATTGGTTCGCTTAAGAGCAATAGCAACGACATTGGGAGCGCGCGTCTTTCTCCTTCGAGAAACGACGCCGCACAACTTGTTGTACCAATAGCGACGAGACGCTCTGATCTTTAGTGACGCCATACGGTGCCTTCAGCGATGACTTCCCCTGCCTCAGGCAATCTGCTTCATTTCCCACAAAAAGATAATTGGGTTTTTCTCTCTTAATATTTTACATTATAATTAAGAAAAAATTGGATGATAATAAACCGAGTAATGTAGTTCAAATACAAAAATCTAATGCATTTGCGTAAAATCAAACAACTTTTTTTAAAAAGAACAGTTTTCATTACAGTAGTAAAAATAACTTGAAATATAACTTGAGCCCAAAAGACACCATGAGCCACACTTATTCGTCTTATAGTTGCAATAGACTAGTAAACAATGTAGCTTCATGGACTTATTGAGTTGCAACGCTATGCAACACGACGGTTTCCACAGTTAGGCCGGGGCCGAAACCGAACAAGACTCCCCATTCGAGCCCTTCGCCGTAGGTGGCTTTCCCTTCCTCCACTGAATTCCTCCTCATCTCATCCATGATGAACAAAACACAAGCACTAGACATGTTTCCATACTCACCTAGCACATGGCGGGTGGACTTGAGCTTTTCCTCCTTCAGGCCGAGCTTGATCTCAACTTGGTCGAGAATAGCTGGACCGCCGGGGTGAGCAATCCAGAACAAAGAGTTCCAGTCGCTGATCCCAATAGGCTTGAACGCCTCATTGAGACTTTTCTCAATATTTTTTGAAATAAGGCCGGGCACATCTTTCAGTAAATGAAAGGTGAGCCCGACTTCCCTCAAATGTCCGTCTATGGCACCCTCCGAGTCGGGTAGGATTGTTTGGGCAGCAGACACGATTTCGAACAAAGGCCTTTCGACAGATAGATCCGGATCTGACCCGATGATCACAGCAGCCGCTCCGTCCCCGAACAAGGCTTGTCCCACCAACGAGTCAAGGTGAGTATCAGACGGTCCGCGGAACGTAACAGCAGTGATCTCCGAGCACACGACAAGAACTCTCGCGCCACGGTTGTTCTCGGCCAAGTCCTTGGCCAACCTCAGGACCGTGCCACCGGCGAAACATCCTTGCTGGTACATCATGAGACGTTTGACTGAGGGACGTAGGCCGAGGAGCTTGGTGAGCTGGTAGTCAGCTCCAGGCATGTCAACACCGGATGTGGTGCAGAAGACTAGATGAGTGATTTTGGACTTGGGCTGACCCCATTCCTTAATCGCCTTGGCCGCCGCCTCCTTGCCTAGCTTCGGGACCTCTACAACCACCATGTCCTGTCGCGCATCCAATGACGGCGCCATGTACTCGCACATCTTTGGATTCTCTTTCAGAATCTCCTCGTTCAAGTGCATGTATCGCTTCCTGATCATTGACTTCTCGCCTGAACAAAACCAAAAAAAACATAAGACAACAATAACAAATCATCTAAATGTACTTAGACTACATCAGTCGGACACAAAAATTCTGAAAAATTCCAAAATATCTAATCTGATTTAAATTTAAAAAAAAAAAAGATTGGATTCTGATTATGAGACTCCGTGAGTAAGCAGTAGAGAAATGAATTGCAGTGCTTTGAACTTACACATGCGCTTGAATTTTTCCTTGAGCTCGACTTTGTGCTCGCTGTTGGTGATCCTGAAGTAGAAATCAGGGTACTCGGATTGTATGACGCAGTTGGCAGGCGTAGCGGTGCCGATGGCCAAGACAGTTGCGGGGCCATCGGCACGCTGAGCATTCCTGATTTCCTCGACAGACACCATTGTTCTTAATTGTTGTAGAATGAAGGAGAGATC
This sequence comes from Rhodiola kirilowii, assembly GCA_033675215.1. Lineage (NCBI taxonomy): Eukaryota > Viridiplantae > Streptophyta > Magnoliopsida > Saxifragales > Crassulaceae > Rhodiola > Rhodiola kirilowii. Next base: position 53,623,183 of record CM066201.1, read on the forward strand.
AGAGAATGCTGAAGATTGAAGAAGAGTGTGTGTTTGTAATTAAGTTGAGGTGTGAAGATGGTATAAAAACAGAGCGAGGGAATAAGGAGGTAGGTTGAGGGGACGGGCAGCTGAGATGCCACGTGGGTGTTGGGAGATGCATATTTGTTAGGCAGTCCAAGAACAACTTGGAGCAGAGTTTTATAATTTTGAATGGTGGATGGTATTTTTTTTTTGGAGGCTTTTGTGAATTGAAGTCATTGACCATGTGAAATGGAGAAGTGAGATATTTGTTGACCTTTTACTTATGGCCATGGGTAAGATCGGTGATGCATACCACGAGGTTGATGATGGATTAATTTTAGAAAGAAAAAAAATATGTTAAAATGCTGTCTTTTTTAATCAGGTTAATTTTATTTTTATTATATAAATGGCCGATCATCTATATAAATAGAACATTAAGATATGAGTGATATATATTCATCAAAAAAAATTAAACGGATTGAAGTCCAAAAATTCACACTCTAATTTAGATCGTGGAAATGGTAGAAAGAAAATATGAAAATTGATTGAGAAAATTACTTTTCAGTGAAAAATGGTAAGAAAATTTTTGCAGTTAATTCTTTTCATTTTGTTTGAATTTTTTTGTATGACAACTAATTATGTATCTATATTTTGCTGCAAGGGAAAAGACCAGGTGCGAACTACAAATCGATGAATTATAATACAATTTCTACAAACTATGACATGGTTTTATCCAAACGAATTATAAGTAAACTTTACAAACTATGACATAGTTCGTAAGAAGTATACTGTAATTCGTCAGTTTGCACGTTTGCTATTGATCTTTTTCCAAATTTTATTTCCATCCCACAAACATTTTATAAACCAATCGATGCTCAACTATCCGAAATCGAATCAAACAGAGACTTTATGTGTATGTCTAAATTAATAGGATGCAAAGATAGGCATGCTGAGACCTAACACTGGCAGACAAGGTAGATCTTACTTCATTTTGATATTCAATGATTTGGATCTCAAAAGTAAAATTGAACATATTATTACATTTGAACCAGTAGATCAATCGTGAAACCTACTTCAAATGTATGGTGTCTGCTGACCTGAGATCTGAAAAACGTGTCTGTTGGGTTTTTTTCTGGCCGTCATCGGATTGTGAAAGGTTGCATGATGACACAGTGAGATGAGGACCACAACCCACAACAGCATATGCCTAACTACTTTCTACAATGGTGTCTTGCTAGCTACCTCTCAAGTAAAACTTTTCTTTTCTTTTCTTGAATCTCGTCTCGAAAGATGCCAAAAAGATGAAATATCAATCTTTACCTTTTTATTCGGGGAAATTGAATATGACGTCAGTCTTGATATAACCTGTATGAAATGAAAACACATTTTATACAACTGCCCAAAAACTATCAATGCTTTTGTTGTTGATAAAAGCGAAAACTATCAATGCTAACATTATATACTTCGAATTCGTATTTATAAATACAGTACAGCAAAACTCATTGTCATAAATTTTACTAACACATAAAACATGAAGCTTCACTTTTTGCACAATTTTTATACTTCACCTTCACAGAAGCTTAACCAAATGGAAGCACGAATAAAACACTTAACTTGGGAGAAAAGTATCATTAGTGATGTTTAAACACTTAAACTTGAGAATGGAAGACAAGAATTCAATTAACCGATCAATAGCCTTGTTCGCAATTACCTAATATTATAATTACATTTTAGATATTATAATTATACAATTGCCTATAATTATATTAAGAGTTGAGATCATATGAAAAACAGTAATTCTCATGATAAATAAGAAATAATGATAGACATTTTTTAATATTCGATCTAACAGTCCTTAATTTTCATAATTATACGCATATTTTTATGCATTAAATTCGTGTTTAAGGGTAAATTCGTCATTTGTGCACATGTTTGTCGTTCGTCCTCGGTCAAAATTATGTTCGCTGAAACTCATTGATCGTCGATTGCATCGTTGATTGATTCGATTTCTCACGTTGCATAGTCGATATTCAATTGCGTCTTCAAATCATAGAACAGAAATTGTTTTCGCTCATTCGAATTGCATAAGAAATTCTCAAATCGTAAATTTAGGATTTTGGATTGCAGGATGCTCTGCAACCAAAACATAACTGCTACGAATTTAGTTTGTAATTGCTACGCATTTTAGTCGGAAAGCACCAAAACATGACTGCTACGAATTTTATTTGATATTGATACGCATTTTAGTCGAAAAATACCAAAACCCTAAATCTATGATTTCGAAATTTTCTTATCCAATTGGAACGACCGTTTCTTCAACCGTGTCATGAGTCGAGTGAGAATTGATTAAAGACGATGACGCGTTCACCAATGATGAATGGTATATCGACGGCACTCGTCTTCGTCATCACTCGTCTTCATCCTCGTAGGTTGATTTCTAATTTTTAATTCGATTTAATTCTTACTGTGAATCAGTAAAGATGAACGGTTGAGAATATTTCTCATCCTAATTCCACTTCATACCGGAACCGCACTCTTTATAGTACACATAAACTATAGTTTATATACAAAATCACATAATTTAAATCATTTTACTAAGTACATGTTCTAATCTTTGACTAGAGACACTGAAGGTAGAAATTGGTTCAACTCTTACGTACCAGCAAGAGCTTCACACTTTCCTGTCACACAATCTGAATGAAGAGAATGCAGACTCCCATTATAAAAATGCAGGTTTCTCGCTGCAGAAATACATAAAGCTGGTGGACCTTCCACTTATCTGCTAAAATATTTCAACTGAAATAAGCCTTTTCATGATGGCTGGTCGTGGGGCTTTTGGTTCCAAGTTTTTGAGCTGCACAGTTGGGATGGTGCTCCTGGTTGCATTGACTGGCGAGGCTGCCGTAGTTGAGTTCAAAGATATGGGTGTTTGCCTGACTGGATGTGGCAATCAGGTTGTGCAATGTGCAACTACTTGCACACTCAGAGGGTTACAAGCTGTTCAGTGTCTGGAGACTTGCGGAATAGTCAATCTGGGTTGCATGGGAAACTGTACAGGTTATATGGAACTTGCAATTGTCGATGTCCCAGCAAGCTCGCCATTACCTACAAACACAGCAGATAAGGGACAAATGAATGTCAAAACAGAGATCGGAAGTTAAAAAGATTGTCATGGACAAGACAAATTCATATCATGTTTTTCAATAAATAATGTGTAACAAAAGGATACCCTGGCTAGCTTAAATAAGGCAATGGAAGTCTGTTTATCTAATTTCTCGACGAGCATACAAATGAAATAACCTATTTACTGATAAAACAGAAGCTTTGTTGTGAGCACTAAACAACAAATTGAACTTACAGGTACCACACAACAAGTGCAGAAGTTCAGAAAATAAAAATATGAAGTCCAGATGAAGCTCAAGTAATGACTATTAAAACATTACTGCGCAACGATGAACACCTTCGGTAGAAGATCAAACTGCTGAAGGGAAACCCATCAGCAATTGTCCCTCTAACCATTTAATCTTCCAGTCATGTAACGCTGTCTACTGTTAAAACCAAAATAGACAACTGACTATGTCTGGTTCAGAATTGTACCATAAAGGGATATAAACAAGGATATATTAGTTAATGAAAAAAACACCTAATATGATCACACCGCCTTTAGTCATCCCGTATAAAGGATTCATGTAGTGTCCAGATGTAGCTCAAATAACTATCATATATTAATTAATGGGCAACGATGAACACCAACAAGAGACATCCAACCAAGAGATGGTAACCCATCCCCAAGTCTTTCTTCTCTTTCATTAATATACCAGACATGTAACAGTATCCACAACGAATCAGGAATTGAGACTTGACTATGTCTGGACCAAAACCAAATCAAATTAAATAGAAAAACATTCACTTTCACAACTCAGAAAATATTGACAGATTACGCAACTAAATTTTTATCATTTTGTGATATTTAGACATATATAGAGTCCAGATGTAGCTCAGATAATCGTAAACAGGCATTACTGGGCAACGATGGGCACCTTCAACACTCAATTTCTCAAACATGTAATCTGTCTAGTGGCAAATGTTCCATAGACAACTGATTATGTCTGACATGGATGCATACAATTAACAAACCAATAAAACTCAAACTTTAAAAACTAGAGAAAGGGAAACAAAAATTAAGAAATGAACTACCTTAGTCTTAACGGAGGCGTCAGCCGCATTATCTTCGGCCAACACTTCCACATGGCTCGAAATGGCTGAAAGCACTGAAATCCGATTAAAACGACAATCACTAAAAATTCAACACGGCTCCCTCCGGATTCAGAATTCGTCAGAACCTGAAACAGATCAAATGTTCAATCCATTAGGCGTCGAAAATGAAAATTAACGCAATGAGTGAGGATAAAATCGGCGAGGAGCTACTTCACCTGTTTGACTGCGGCGGAAGACAAAATTATGCGCTGCGGAACGGAGATACTTATAGGAACGGCGAACGGGTCGTTCAGAGATCGCTAGGGTTTTGGTTTCGTGACTTGTTCGTGTTATGGAAGATGAGGAGAGTTCAGGGATGTGAATGCAAATATTGCATCCTGAAAGGACCTTATCGTCATTAAATGAAAAATCACATCCAAAGGCATTGTACTCGCACCCATCATCGGTGCTTTAACTCGGCAGAAGACGAGAAAGAACCAGCGGCGACTCGGCAGAAAATTCTTCTTCTTATTATTATTTGAAAAAGCCCATCTTTTTAGAATGGATTGGGAAGATTAATACTGTCGACTTGAAAATATAAGGACACATTATAAAAAAAAGAAAAGGAAATGTGCAAAACGTGAAAAGGACGTGAACTATCTCTGTTTTCTTTTAAATTTGAGATTCGATTTATTATATTTTTAATAAGGGGAAAATTCAAAAGTACTGTAAAAGTCAACGGATAAAGTTAACCTCGTTATTCAAGCTTGTTAGTCAAATTATAATTAATTGATTTTGTTTAATTTAATGTATATATAGCTCCTACTATAGTTTTAACATTTAATATTATTACAATATTTTTATTTTCTCTAAATCTCATAATCATACTACAAATGAGTATTATTTATAAATTAATTATTTGGAGTTTTCATAATTTACCATATAAACTGTATGAATAACAATTTAATAATTATTTTTTTGATTTATATTGTAGAATTTTTAAGTTATTCAACTTGTATGATAAAATTATAACATCTCAAATTATAAAGTAATAAATATTTTTTTAATTCATCCATAAATTTGCCTTTTTTGATAGTGATTTTCTTATAAACATGAATCAAGAAAATAAAATTTTAATTTTTACCTATAATATTATGGGTTAGGTTCCGGTAAGAAGTGTACTTTTGGTGAGAAATAAGAAGTAATCTCATCCATTCATTTTTGTCATCAATGGCTAAGATTAATTTACATAATACATAGCTTTTCAAAGGATAATTTGTAACATTACATAATTCGTAACTTTTCAAAGGATAATCCGTAACAGTATGTATATAAGAGCTACAGATTATCCTTTGAAAAGCTATGGATTATGTAATGCTACGGATTATCCTTTGAAAAGCTACGTATTATGTTAATTAATCCTAGTCATTGATGACAAAGACGAATGGATGAGATTACTTCTTATTTCTCACCAAAAATATCACTTCTCACCTGATCTTTTCCCTACATATTATATGGTGAATTGTCAAATAATACAACACTGAAAATATTATACTCGCCTATCATATAAGGGAAAAACTTTAAAAAGTTACCATATGAATACAAAACTAATTATTTAATTTTTATTCATACATGTTATATAGTAATTTTGAAACCCTAAATGAATAATTTAAAAGCACTACTCATTTAGTAGTATGAGAATTTTAAAAATAAAAATATTATAATGAAATTATAAGTTAAAAAAAGAATGAGATATATGAATTAAATTCAAGAAAAAAATTTAATTGTAATTTGTAACTCCTAACTTTAATGATTTTTTGAATTTGCCTCTTCATTGAAAATATAGTAGTTCGGAGCATAAATTGGAAGTGATAGTTCAGGGTCTCATTCTGTACTTTTCCAAAAAAAAACCATACAAAAGAAAAATTCTCTCATTCTCTCAGCTAAATGGTTGGTGCCCCACAATCCAAAAGTGATCATGTTCTTCCCCTTCAACCAAATATTCTGTTGGAAAATGTGTTTGTAGTGGGTTGAAGAAAATGGTGGTGCGCCACAATTGAGACCTAAAATTGAGCGTGGAGAACGCCTCGAATCTTGTTGACAAAATTAGATTAAAATACCTTGACGTGTGAGGTATGAAATCAAGTATTGAATCGCCAAAAACGAAGCTATATCGAATGAGTAATTGATGCTCAAAGTAGTGCCAAAAACCATGAAAACATGACTTTGGTAGGAATGGATAGCTAGCTTGATTTCACACAAGTGGAAAGCTTATATCCCACATTGGAGGCCAAATGGGAACATTGTTTGTTCATATATGATTTCCATAACAAGCTTGTTAAGTTGTTAAAAGAAACTCTCCCAAAATGCCTTCGCGGGCGTGCGCAGGGGGGGGGGGAAATCATCCGGTCGACGACGTCGGATTTGATTTGGCCTGTCTTGTGCGCGCCCTCATCATGCGGGTACGTCAAGAGTAAGACTGAGTCAGTCTTCGGCGGTTGCTGATTTTTCGAGATAAGAAGAGATAAGAACGTGGACTGTGCTTGCAGATATACTGGCCAGATCCTATCTTTTTCGAAAAGTCAGGTTGAAACCGTTTCTCCTCTTCTCAACTATATAAAGAAGCCTGCGCTTCAGTTCAATGACACACGAAAACGAAACCCTACAGTCCCTCACAAATCTCGACTTCACTTTTCGTTTCTTTCCGATCAGTGGTGACAGTCAAAGGTCCAATAGGTTCGAACAGTAAGGCTACGGTGCTCGCGCTTACTGTGATTCTTTTATCCTGGGAAGCTCATTGCCATCGGATCCAGCACCTAAGGGAGGCAATATAGCTTTAAGGACAGCGTCAGCGACGTGACTGAATCAACATCTCGGTTTGCTGTCCTTCTGGTTTTTAAACATCTCGCAATTTCCATATATATAGTTTACCTAATTTGGTTTTGCAGATTCAGAGAAGTTGTTAGTCGATTATGTAACTGCTGTTAATTAATTTGCTACTGCATGCTGTTTCAGTTGTTAATCAGATTCAGAGAAGTTGTTAGTCGATTATGTAACTGCTGTGAATTCACTGCTTGTTCAGATTTATTTACTCTAATGCTCACTGATTTAATATTCAGATTCATGTTATATAACGTACTGGTGCAACAATCTTAAAGCTATATTGTTTTCGTTATTATCTGAATATTTTTTCATACTAACAGATCTGTCTCTGTTTGCTGCAATGAATTCTGAACAAGGACAAAACAATGTTCAATCTGTGGACATGGAAGGTGTCCAACATCACCAGGATGCTGCTGAGTCCGCTGCGACTACCCCACTTATGGCTCCGGCCGGGAATGGACCTGCGGGTCCAGTTCCAAATGCTATTGTGGCAAAACTGCCTGCTGCAGTAATGGCAGCTGAAAGGCCTGAGAAGTTCAATGGGTTGAACTTCTCTACATGGCAGCCTAAGATGCATTTCTACCTCTCCCAATTAGGGTTGGGCCGGTATCTGACCGAGGAGACACCTACGGTGGCTGAGGGTGAGACTGACAATCAAGTGCTCATTGCATATAATGCATGGAAAGATGCTGAGTATCTCTGTCGCAATTATATGATGAACTGTCTTAGTGACGTGTTGTACAAGGTGTACAAATCCAAAAGTTCAGCTAAGGAGCTTTGGGTGGCGCTTGATCGAAAGTACCGAACAGAGAATGCTGGCTCCAAGAAGTACCTGGTGGGACGCTTCCTCGAATTCTCAATGGTGGATTCGAAGACTGTGACCAGTCAAGTGCATGAGTTGCAGTTGATCATGCATGAGATGAACGCTGAAGGAATGGTAGTGAATGAACCATTCCAGGTTGCTGCAGTAATTGAGAAGCTGCCTTCAGGGTGGAAGGACTTCAAGAATTACCTTAAGCACAAGCGAAAGGAAATGTCTATGGAAGACCTGGTGATTCGCCTCAAGAATGAAGAGGACAATCGACTCTCTGATAAGAGGACAAAGCTACCTTCTGAAAGGGCTAACATAGTGGAGCATGGTGCTAGCTCCAAAGGGAAGAAGCCCTTAAACAAACTTGGACCCAAGAGTAGGGTTATCAAGAAGAAGGTGCAGACGAAGTTTGCTGGCAAGTGCTTCAATTGTGACAAAGAGGGTCACCGATCTGCTGAGTGTAGAGCTCCAAAGAAGAAGAAGGCGAATGTCGCCGAGGGAGATGAAGAGCAACTAGTGGCTGTGATTTCTCAGCTGAGTCTGGTGGATTCCAACCCCAAGGAGTGGTGGCTGGATACTGGAGCAACCCACCACATCTGCTCTGACAAGAATGCCTTCTCTAAGCTGAAGTTGACTGAAAATGGAGAGAAGGTGTACATGGGCAACTTGGCCACCTCAGAAGTCAAGGGAAAAGGAAGTGTGATGTTGAAGATGACGTCGGGCAAGGAGCTGAAGCTGACCAATGTTTCATATGTGCCTGATGTCAGGAAGAATTTAGTGCCTGGAACCTTACTTACTAGTCATGGTTTTAAGATGGTGTTTGAGTCCCAGAAGGTCGTTCTTTCAAAGAACGGCATGTATGTGGGACGTGGTTACGTGAAGGATGGAATGTGGAAACTCAATGTAATTGCTATCAATTCTATCAATAAAAATTCTTCCGCTTACTTGCTTGAGTCATCTAATTTATGGCATGGTAGATTAGGTCATGTGAATTATGACTCGATAAGGAATCTAATGAAATTGGATTGTATACCAAAATTTCAATTTGATTCCGAACACAAGTGTGAAATTTGTGTTGAAGCAAAATTAACAAGAACATCCTTTCATAATGTTGAAAGAGACACTGAACCCCTTGACTTGATACATAGTGATCTATGTGACTTGAAATTCATGCCAACAAGAGGTGGAAATAAATATTTTGTGACTTTCATAGATGACAGTACAAAATATTGTTCAATATACTTGCTAAAGAGCAAGGATGAAGCAGTAGAGAAATTTGCCATGTATAAGTTGGAAGTGGAAAACCAACTAAATAAAAAGATTAAAAGGCTACGAAGTGATCGTGGTGGTGAATATGTAGAACCATTTGGGGCACTGTGTGCACAAACTGGAATCTTACATGAGGTTACACCACCTTATTCTCCTCAATCGAATGGTGTAGCTGAACGTAAGAATCGCACTATCAAAGAAATGATGAATGCGATGTTACTTAGTTCAGGGTTACCCCAGTCAATGTGGGGGGAGGCCGTTTTGTCGGCTAACTATCTGCTAAATCGAATACCCCGAAAAAGGAAGGAGAAATCTCCCTATGAATTATTTAAAGGGAGAAAACCTGCTTACAAACACTTGCGAGTGTGGGGATGCTTAGCCAAAGTAATGGCTCCCGGTCCTAAAAGAATGAAGATAGGACCAAAGACAGTTGATTGTGTCTTTATAGGCTATGCGCATAATAGTAATGCGTATAGGTTCATTGTGTATGAGTCTAAAAACCCTGATATACACAAGAACACAATTATAGAGTCTAAGAATGCTTCGTTCTTTGAACATATGTTTCCTTATAAGGAAAAACCAGCGAGTTCACCTTATGAGATAGGTGAAGATACTACTGAAATGTATCACCAACAAGAAGAAGTATCCGAGGATGATACAAATGGGGAGGAACCAAGAAGAAGCAAAAGAGCAAGGGTTGAAAATTCGTTTGGACCTGATTTTGTAACCTTTATGGTTGAGGCGGGACCTCCTACATATAATGAAGCTATAAGCTCTGTTGATGGCCATATATGGAAAGAAGCCATAAAAAGTGAACTAGACTCAATTATGCAAAATCATACTTGGGAGTTAGTTAATCTTCCTCCGGGATGTAAGCCACTTGATTCAAAGTGGATTTTTACTAAGAAAATGAAAGTTGATGGTACTGTTGAAAAGTACAAAGCGAGACTTGTGATCAAAGGATATAGACAAAAGGAAGGTCTAGACTACTTTGATACATTCTCACCTGTGACAAGGATCACATCTATACGGATGATAATTGCAATTGCAACTCTGCGCAATTTAGAAATTCATCAAATGGATGTGAAGACTGTCTTCTTGAATGGAGATCTTGAAGAAGAGATATATATGGAACAACCTGAGGGTTGTAAAGCGCCAGGACAAGAGAGAAAAGTCTGTAAACTTGTTAAGTCTCTCTATGGTCTGAAACAGGCACCAAAACAGTGGCATGAGAAATTTGACAAAGTGATATTGTCAAATGGATTCAAAATCAACGAGTGTGACAAATGTGTATATAGCAAAAACACTGAACACGGGTATGTGCTTTTGTGCTTATACGTCGATGATATTCTCATTGTGGGAAACAATGAAGAAATGGTTAAATCTACTAAGTCCATGTTAAACTCAAGGTTTGATATGAAAGACTTAGGTCTGGCCGATGTAATTTTAGGGATTAAAATCACAAGGACGGCAGATGGATTTGTCTTAAGCCAAGCACACTACGTTGATAAGATTTTAGACAAATTTGGGAAAGATAGTGTAGGAGTTTATAAAACTCCTATAGATATGAACCACCATCTGTCTAAAAACAAAGGGGAGAGTATCTCTCAAGTGGAATACTCAAAAGTAATAGGCAGTCTAATGTACTTGATGAATTGTACTAGACCTGATATTGCTTATTGTGTGAGTAGGCTTGCAAGATATACGAGTAACCCAGGATATGAACACTGGAAAGCCATCGTGAGAGTACTGAAGTATCTACGATTTACTCGTGACTACGGTCTACATTATACCAGATATCCTGAAGTCATTGAAGGTTACACTGATGCAAGCTGGATATCTGATATACAAGACTCAAAGGCCACCAGTGGATATGTATTCACTTTGGGAGGTGCAGTCGTGTCATGGAAATCCTCGAAACAAACTCTAATAACCAGATCCACGATGGAAGCTGAGTTCGTGGCATTAGATAAATGCGGCGAAGAAGCAGAGTGGTTAAGGAATTTTGTAGAGGATATTCCTGGTTGGAAAAACCCTGTGCCACCAATATGTGTGTATTGCGATAATCAATCAACAATTGGTAGGGCACAGAATGTCATGTATAATGGTAAGTCTAGACACATACGTCGAAGACACAATACCATAAGACAACTTCTCTCATCCGGAGTCATAAGCATTGACTACGTGAGGTCCAAAGAAAATATATCGGATCCGTTAACCAAAGGGTTAAATAAGGACCAAGTAGAGAAGACGACTAAGGGAATGGGACTGAAGCCTTTTGATTGCTAACATCAAAACATAGGCTTAAGCCCTTGGGCTATAAAAGTTGAGGCAAAGGAAAACCCTACCATGATGACTGGAGATCCCAAGAACTTGGTTCAAAGGGACAACCTACCTGCTAAGACTGTGTGAGGTCACTGTGGGGGGTAACACCCCAATCCTATTCCCAGATAAAACAGTGACTCCTGCACGAGGCTAAGCACGAAGCTTTTAATGATTCTAGTAATTTGAATAGTGAGATTCAAATGGGTAATGCAGGATTACTTTAAGAAAGAATCACCTATGTGAGAGAGAAGTGGGGTCGCTTCAAAGGAGAATTCAAAGGGCTTAATTCTTTAGAAACTCTTGCAGAACCAGGAAAGGGGTATCACGACCAAAATGAGCCCACCAGTAAGAACTGAATAAGATCAGGATAATATCTGTGGAAACTTGATTTCGTTTACAGTATAAGACGAACAGTTCAAAGACATCACGTCTACTGAATAGTCAGTAAAGAGATCACGTTATCTCAATGGAAGGTTCAAGGGGGTAACCTACCTATCCTGTGCAGATATTATCCGTAGAAGCTATCACCACTTCGTGTCGAGTTGATTATCGAGGATTATTGTTTTATTTGATTTCACCACTCGATTTTCTTCATGTGGGGGATTGTTGGAAAATGTGTTTGTAGTGGGTTGAAGAAAATGGTGGTGCGCCACAATTGAGACCTAAAATTGAGCGTGGAGAACGCCTCGAATCTTGTTGACAAAATTAGATTAAAATACCTTGACGTGTGAGGTATGAAATCAAGTATTGAATCGCCAAAAACGAAGCTATATCGAATGAGTAATTGATGCTCAAAGTAGTGCCAAAAACCATGAAAACATGACTTTGGTAGGAATGGATAGCTAGCTTGATTTCACACAAGTGGAAAGCTTATATCCCACATTGGAGGCCAAATGGGAACATTGTTTGTTCATATATGATTTCCATAACAAGCTTGTTAAGTTGTTAAAAAAAACTCTCCCAAAATGCCTTCGCGGGCGTGCGCAGGGGGGGGGGGGGAAATCACCCGGTCGACGACGTCGGATTTGGCCTGTCTTGTGCGCGCCCTCATCATGCGGGTGAATGCTGTCGAATTTCTCAGCGGGTTGCGCGGTTCGTTTTTGGTTAATCTAATTTCGGTTCGGGTTTTTTGCATAATTGATGGACCACAATTATACGAATCAAAAACACAGTAAAACCCCCCAAGTTAGACTGTTTGTCTATCTAACATCCATCTGTTAGTCCCGGTATATTTCCACAGGGCATTTTAGAGACTGAAGTGAAAACACGCTAAGGAGAGGATTTTATGCTGAAAAGATAACAAGAGTCAATCCAAGGTCAAGATCATATGCCGACTGAAGAAATATCAAGGATCCTGACGTTGAATTGACCAGAATAAATTAATCAGAAGAATCAGGAGTGAAGTCAAGACAGTCCGGGGAAGGAACACACTGACAGTTTTGTGAAAAGACTGCACAAAACTGTACAAAATTCACATATGGCAAGATGACTTGGTGACTTGATGAAGAGGTGACCAAAGGAGGAAAACCTCCCCATTCCACCACCCACTACCGGCGGCGCCACCCCTCCTCCTCCTTGGTGACCGGCTACTTGCCTTGGAGGTGGAGGAAACAACCCATTGCTCCTCCACCACAACCGGCTACCGGCGGCTGAGCTCCACCACTCCTCCTCCGCCACTTGGTGGCTCCTCCTTGGCTCCTCCTTGCCTCCTCCTCCTCCCTTGGATCAAACCAATCTCCACCACCCATCTCCACCCATTTTTCCTATAAAAGGAGGTGCTCCTCCTCCTCATAAATCATCCCAAAAATTGTAATCACTTCTCTCTCTACATTTTGTTACTTGTAAGTTTGGTTCGGTTTTGAAATAATACTCCTGTTTGTTCTTGAGTATTATACTGGAAATTATAATACTCTTGTCGGTTCTCGAGTATTATAATACTGTAGAGAATACTCCTGTTGGTTCTTGAGTATTCAGTAGGAATTAGGAATACTCCTGTTGGTTCTTGAGTATTCCACCCCTTTCCCTCTTACTGTTTTCAAAAACCCCCGAGTATTTAGCTATGGTATCCATCTCTATGGATATTCGTAGCTAAACTCTTTATTCGGTGGAAGGTATTTTCTTGTATTATATAATGTTGTAATATCTTTTAGTTTCATTTCTTTGTATTCAAAACTTGTTCTATGTGCCATTTATAGTCAGAATTTCCAAGGTTGAGTGGATGCTACGAAAGGGCAAAACTCTTCCATGGGGATTCGTGAACATACTCGGGTAAGTGGATGCTACGAAAGGGCAAAGCTTATCTGAGAAGTTCGACTCATCTAAAACACCACTTGGTCAATCGTAACTGTGAGATCAAGTGGATGCACAAAAGGCTAAGATACTTCGAAAGGAGGAATTAGTCTGAAATAGAACAAGGGTTGCTTTAAACGATGTTGCAAGTCTTGCGCTACGAAAGGGCCTCGATTCATCTTTGAATACTTAGAAAAGTTACTAACAGTTTATTATATACATGTTATAATACAAGAGTACCTGAAACCGAATGCTTTTCTTTACTGTTCAACTGCAATCACCAACTGCTGATCTACCGGAGGAATTACAATCACGCATCACCCACTGTAAGTCTTCTTTGTATTTACAGCATTTTAATTTCTGTATTTACTTTTCAGCAATCAAAACCAAAAACCCCCAAAAAAATCACGTAGTTAATTAGAGCGCTAAAATCTCAATCAACCATAAAACACGCTCCCCCCAGTTCAATCACCCTAAAAGAATAGCCTATTCCCCTAATTCCCTTGGGTTCGACCCCTACTTACCACTTACTACCCAGTAGTGTAGTCACAAGTAGCGGATATTATAAATTTATTTGTACAGAGGACACTGCACCTTAACGACAGTGCGGTGGCCCTCCGTCAAATTGGCGCCGTTGCCGGGGAATTAGCCATCGAATAAGCTATTCTTTCGTTCCCTCACATGACCTCATGACGCAACCACCTTCATATGCATGGACAACACGGCACCTTCCACTGTTCGGGGGAACGGATGCAGAAGATCCAGTACTACACTGTCGGAGCTTTCACTACGTTTGCTGCCACATTAAACCTGAGACTGAAACGTTAGAAGAATTTAAGCTTAAATGCTTTAAATTCTCTCTAACGGATTTCGCAACAATCTGGTATTACACATCACCCGCTAGTAGTGCGGTACATTTCGTGGACCTCTGTGCACCATTCCTGAAAGAATTCTCCCCACCATCTTTACGCCAAGAAACCCGCGAGAAGATCCTGAACCTTCAACAATCCCGGGATGAGACTTTGGACGAATACTACATGAACTACGATGCCATCGTCTCAAGCTGCCCGCACCATGGGTTTACGAAGAAAATTCTTCTCCAAAAATTTCTTCGTGGGATGAGGGCCGAAGAGCTGGGAAGAGTTAACGAAGCTATGAGAAGGTCTGCCATAAACTTCACCATTGCAGACATGTGGCACCTTATAATCGGCTTGGCCGCTGCCACAAGACGAGCACCCCAAATTGACGAGGAAATTCAGACAGAAGAAGCTGACCCAGAGGCTGATGAAGGAGAAACCACCGAACCGTCAGAAGAGACTCCTGAACCATCTGAAGAATCAGACATGGAAAGCATCGGAAGCAACGAAGTAGGAGTCCAGAACACCACTGACGAATTTCCCAAGCCTTCCCGACTTTTCCCCTCGATCAATAGGCAAATCGCTGAAAACCATGTGATCAAAGAAGAGGCTGAAAAGAGGATGGGAAAAGGGCCTGAGCAGAATGACTCCTACATGGAGCACGCTTTCGCCATGACTGGACAAGGCAGCCCTAAACAGGAGAACACCCAGTTCAAAAAGCTGATAGTGAAAGGTCCCTCGCCTTCTCAGAGACGTTGGAAGGAGATACCATCAGAACTGGACCCAAACCCGTCATCTGCTAAAAAATCAGGAAGACTCACCGCAAGAATCAAGGTCGGTGGAATCAAAAAGTTTGACCTCAGCCACCCATGGGACCCAAACCAGTAATCCACAACGAGGTATCGTCGAGCCAACGACGTAAAACAAGTGCACTGGTCGGGAGGTAACCCGACACTATCTTACTTTCCGCACTTACTTTCAGTACTTAGTTTTAAGCTTGCATGACTTTTGAACTAAGGCACGCCTTCGTTCAAAAGTGGGGGGGTGAAAACCGCCTGTGTACATAAATAACATGCTTGCTGTTTTTCTTTTTTAGTAATAGTATCTTTTTGAACATATGAACTTAAGAATGTGAAAAAGATAAATCAGAATTCATGCATTTACCTTGTGAAAATTCAAACTGTTTAAAAACTTAGAATGTAACTTTCCATTTGTCCTTTGTACTGAGATAACTAGGGATGTGGAGTTGACATAAACTGCCCTAGAAGGACTTGGGAAGCAATCAAAGGATCAGATCAAACTATATGGTTTTCGAAGTCAGTGGAGGCTGCACTTCGGGTTTTCAGTGAATAATTGAGTCAAACTCCGCCAAGAAGCATCTATGCAAAGGCGAGGACGGGAATCAGACCGTCCTCTCTCTAGTCAAAATAGTCGAGAAAATAGATAAGCGACCCTCATCTTGACCCGCGCAAAACGACGAAGACGAGAGGAGAGGGGAGGTATATCCATAGGCTTGCGGGCGATGATTGGACCTCCCAAGAAGGCTGACAAAATGGACTAGCAAGTCACAAAGAAGCGAAAAACTCAAAGAAGAAAATCAAAAGAGGCCAAAGGCCCAAAATTGTGAAGGTTTTAACCGAGCAAAAGTGAAGCACTCGACAAAGTCAAATCAAAGGCCAAAGGCCGATTCACTACAACAAAAAAGCAGTCCCTCGCCAAAGAAAAAATCAAGAAGGTTCAACTCACTGAAACCCGAACCGAATCACGTGCATGAGAAAGCTACCAGAAGACCATATAGTACGAAACGATCCCGAGGCTGCAACCCAAGAACCTGAAAAGGGCTATCTCCCGAAACATCCAATATAATTTGCATCTCAGCACGGAGGTACAAGTATTAAGTTTCTTCTATTTATTTACGCAGTTTAATTTGGTAATAAGTAAGCAATGCATGAATTAGGATAGATCGAGTACCACAGTCTAATTTTCATATGCCAAATCCGAACCTAGAACTTACGCCCTTTAATAGCATTGTTCGGGACGAACAACTAAAAGTGGGGGGTATTCTGATGGACCACAATTATACGAATCAAAAACACAGTAAAACCCCCCAAGTTAGACTGTTTGTCTATCTAACATCCATCTGTTAGTCCCGGTATATTTCCACAGGGCATTTTAGAGACTGAAGTGAAAACACGCTAAGGAGAGGATTTTATGCTGAAAAGATAACAAGAGTCAATCCAAGGTCAAGATCATATGCCGACTGAAGAAATATCAAGGATCCTGACGTTGAATTGACCAGAATAAATTAATCAGAAGAATCAGGAGTGAAGTCAAGACAGTCCGGGGAAGGAACACACTGACAGTTTTGTGAAAAGACTGCACAAAACTGTACAAAATTCACATATGGCAAGATGACTTGGTGACTTGATGAAGAGGTGACCAAAGGAGGAAAACCTCCCCATTCCACCACCCACTACCGGCGGCGCCACCCCTCCTCCTCCTTGGTGACCGGCTACTTGCCTTGGAGGTGGAGGAAACAACCCATTGCTCCTCCACCACAACCGGCTACCGGCGGCTGAGCTCCACCACTCCTCCTCCGCCACTTGGTGGCTCCTCCTTGGCTCCTCCTTGCCTCCTCCTCCTCCCTTGGATCAAACCAATCTCCACCACCCATCTCCACCCATTTTTCCTATAAAAGGAGGTGCTCCTCCTCCTCATAAATCATCCCAAAAATTGTAATCACTTCTCTCTCTACATTTTGTTACTTGTAAGTTTGGTTCGGTTTTGAAATAATACTCCTGTTTGTTCTTGAGTATTATACTGGAAATTATAATACTCTTGTCGGTTCTCGAGTATTATAATACTGTAGAGAATACTCCTGTTGGTTCTTGAGTATTCAGTAGGAATTAGGAATACTCCTGTTGGTTCTTGAGTATTCCACCCCTTTCCCTCTTACTGTTTTCAAAAACCCCCGAGTATTTAGCTATGGTATCCATCTCTATGGATATTCGTAGCTAAACTCTTTATTCGGTGGAAGGTATTTTCTTGTATTATATAATGTTGTAATATCTTTTAGTTTCATTTCTTTGTATTCAAAACTTGTTCTATGTGCCATTTATAGTCAGAATTTCCAAGGTTGAGTGGATGCTACGAAAGGGCAAAACTCTTCCATGGGGATTCGTGAACATACTCGGGTAAGTGGATGCTACGAAAGGGCAAAGCTTATCTGAGAAGTTCGACTCATCTAAAACACCACTTGGTCAATCGTAACTGTGAGATCAAGTGGATGCACAAAAGGCTAAGATACTTCGAAAGGAGGAATTAGTCTGAAATAGAACAAGGGTTGCTTTAAACGATGTTGCAAGTCTTGCGCTACGAAAGGGCCTCGATTCATCTTTGAATACTTAGAAAAGTTACTAACAGTTTATTATATACATGTTATAATACAAGAGTACCTGAAACCGAATGCTTTTCTTTACTGTTCAACTGCAATCACCAACTGCTGATCTACCGGAGGAATTACAATCACGCATCACCCACTGTAAGTCTTCTTTGTATTTACAGCATTTTAATTTCTGTATTTACTTTTCAGCAATCAAAACCAAAAACCCCCAAAAAAATCACGTAGTTAATTAGAGCGCTAAAATCTCAATCAACCATAAAACACGCTCCCCCCAGTTCAATCACCCTAAAAGAATAGCCTATTCCCCTAATTCCCTTGGGTTCGACCCCTACTAACCACTTACTACCCAGTAGTGTAGTCACAAGTAGCGGATATTATAAATTTATTTGTACAGAGGACACTGCACCTTAACGACAGTGCGGTGGCCCTCCGTCAATAACTCGATCTTATTTTTATGTAAACCAAACGTCAAGAGTAAGACTGAGTCAGTCTTCGGCGGTTGCTGATTTTTCGAGATAAGAAGAGATAAGAACGTGGACTGTGCTTGCAGATATACTGGCCAGATCCTATCTTTTCCGAAAAGTCAGGTTGAAACCGTTTCTCCTCTTCTCAACTATATAAAGAAGCCCGCGCTTCAGTTCAATGACACACGAAAACGAAACCCTACAGTCCCTCACAAATCTCGACTTCACTTTTCGTTTCTTTCCGATCAGTGGTGACAGTCAAAGGTCCAATAGGTTCGAACAGTAAGGCTACGGTGCTCGCGCTTACTGTGATTCTTTTATCCTGGGAAGCTCATTGCCATCGGATCCAGCACCTAAGGGAGGCAATATAGCTTTAAGGACAGCGTCAGCGACGTGACTGAATCAACATCTCGGTTTGCTGTCCTTCTGGTTTTTAAACATCTCGCAATTTCCATATATATAGTTTACCTAATTTGGTTTTGCAGATTCAGAGAAGTTGTTAGTCGATTATGTAACTGCTGTTAATTAATTTGCTACTGCATGCTGTTTCAGTTGTTAATCAGATTCAGAGAAGTTGTTAGTCGATTATGTAACTGCTGTGAATTCACTTCTTGTTCAGATTTGTTTACTCCAATGCTCACTGATTTAATATTCAGATTCATGTTATATAACGTACTGGTGCAACATATTCTACAGTAGTAAAAAAGCCTGACCTTATCCACTATCTCCCTACAACTCATCTCATGCTTACCATGACGGACCTGATTCCTATCAATCAAACCAAAGAAGCCATGAGCCACAGACCAGAACTTTCAATTTTTCTACGCTTAGCTCCTTAACACAATGCCATAACCAGTCATCTGGTCTCTCACCCACGACTTCCAGAACCAACTCATTTATGCCCAAATCCCTCCATATCACCCTTGCTCTCCAACAGTCTCTGATTACGTAAATTATACACTCTCCTCTATAGCCACAATAACTGCATATGAAATCTGCCTCGCATCCTCTTCTTATCAAGTTCCTTGCATCTGGAACTCCATTGTGGAAAAGCCTCCAAATAAAAAACTTCACTTTGTTTGGGACTGGCATCCTCCATATCTTTTTCCAAAAGTTTTCCAAACCTGTAATATCCGAAGTCCCTCCTTTATTATCTCCCATTCTTTTAGTGGCCAAACTCAGCATTTTGTAAGTCGACCTGTAGTTGAACATACCTGAACTATCCCCCTTCCACCTATAATCCCCATTTCCATTTTCCTGCACTACCCCCTGCCTAAAAAATTCCTTTACCTTATAATACTTCTCCATGCATGTGAGGGTCTATTTCCTATGTTTGCTTCTAGTATACTGGTCCTCCTAAAGTACCTGGCTTTTAATACTTTGCTCATTAATAAATCTGGATACCTAAGGACTCTCCAAATTAACTTCATTAGTAACACTGTGTTAAACATTTCTGGATCTCTAAACCCTAAGTCACCCACATCTTTTCCTTTCACGACAATTCCCTTCCTAACCTAGTGCATGGAAGACTTCTTATCTCCTCCACTCCATAAAAATTTAATAGCCGCAGATAATAAGTAAATACATAAGTATTTCGGCAACCTATAAATGCATTTTAAACACTGGTAAAGCCTGTAAGACACTCTTTATTAATACCTCCCTTCCAGCAAAGGACAATGTTTTATATTTCCAGTCAGCCAACCTTTTTTGGACCTTCTCCTCTATTGTCTTATAAATTTCTTTTCTATTTAGCCCCACCACCAGTGGCATCCCAAGGTATTTAGAGTGTTTCCTATATGTGTTCCCTCATATCAGCATCTATATTGGGGCGGTAAACAATCTCCGATATTTCTCAAATTTTATTTTTTGTCCTGAAATCATCTCATACTCACTCAAAATATTTTTAAGTTCATGCACCTCCCTCATTTTTGCCTAAGGAACACCATACTATCTTCACTACACCATTTTTCACCATTTGCAACATTTATTTTCATTTGTTGCATAGCAAAAATGTTGCAATACGGTAATACAACATATTTTGTATGTTGCTTTTAGTAAATGTTGCATAGGTAATTAATATTTATGTTTTGTAACATAAACACTTGCAACATCACCATATATGTTGCAATAATGAGGTGCTTTGCAACAAAACAATTGCTACACTTGAAAAGTTGTTGCATAATCAGTGACACGTCAGAATTCACATATGCATTTGACTTTTCAACCATTTGTACGGAAATAGTACGATTCATTTATAATGGTTGTTGTGTGTCGCATCTATGCAACATGGTTCGGGAATGTTTGGGCAACATTAAAATGTCGTATAAACTAATGCATTAACTCCTATCTCACCAAACAAATTAAATCGATCCCACCATCTCCTTTTGAAAACGTACAACAGTGTGTCGCATAGATGTTGGGCAACATTAAAATGTCGCATAAACTAATGCATTAACTCCTATCTCACTAAACAAATTAAATCGATCCCACCATCTCCTTTTGAAAACGTACAACAGTGTGTCGCATAGATGTTGGGCAACATTAAAATGTCGCATAAACTAATGCATTAACTCCTACCTCACCAAACAAATTAAATCGATCCCACCATCTCCTTTTGAAAACGTACAACAGTGTGTCACATAGATGTTGGGCAACATTAAAATGTCGCATAAACTAATGCATTAACTCCTAACTCACCAAACAAATTCAATCTCCTTTTGAAAAACGTACGACAAATGCCTTCCTAACTCAGCAAACCTTCAAGCTTTTGCATCTCCTCCGGCCATCTCCTCACCAACACAAATGCCTTAATTTCATCTCCATATGCAACAAATGTGGACTGAAAAAGCTTGAAGTTTGAAGATGTGGACTGAAAATGAAGATTGAAGCTTGCAGCTTGAAGCTTCTCAACACACCAACATACCCCTGCATATAATAAGCTTGAAGCTTGAAGATGTGGACTGAATCAACAAGCCCGGGCAGATTTGCTGAGGATCAGTTTGGATTTGCTGGAAAAATGGACAAAGGATTTAAGCTGCCCCCTTCATCTCCCCTTCCATTTAAGCTGCACACGTGGCCATGTTTAATTTGTCCAACTCCTCTATTCCTTAATTTGTTCAATTTCTCAATTTTCATAAGGTAAATTGTAAATTAAATATCGTATTTTTTAGTGTTGTATAAATTAGTATAAATATGCTCATCTCTTATATACATATAAATGACAGGTGTGTAAATCATGGATAAAAGTTGGATGAATTTGTCAAGAGTTGATTTACGGTATTTCAATGGTATTGAAAATTTCATCAAGTTTGCAAGACAAAATTCAAATGAAGCCACATATCCTTGCCCTTGTTGTCGTTGTAAGTTAGGGCGTTGGGTTGGACTTTATAAAATACGCACACATTTGATTGACAAAGGATTCATGGTGGGTTACACAACATGGACAATGCATGTAGAGGTTGAATTGGGAGATGACCAACTTGAAGATAATTTTGGGCAAGTGAGCGGGGAGCCTAATGAGTTGTACAATATCCCAATGGTGGAGTTTCTTAATGATACATGTCCTTTGCGTGACTATCAAGATCATATGATGGTGGATGAGACATTTGATGAAGCGGATTATGAGGTTAATCGCCTAGCTAATGAGAAGTATCATAAGCTATTAGTAGAGGCTCAAACACCTATTTATCCCGGAAGCAAGGAAACCGTGTTGGAATGTATCTTGTATGAAATGCAATTGAAAGTCGAAGGTCGATGGTCTAATAAAAGTTTTGATAGAAATTTGGAGCATCGAAGATCCTTATCAAGATCTTAGCGCGCGATATCTTAGGAAGCATCGAAGATCCTTATCAAGAAGATCTCCCATCCAACATTCCCCAAGTTCCTATACACACATTACAAGTAGATTTGGGACGTCTACCTCAAACTCCTCGAGAAAATGAAGATGAGTCCCAAAATATTGACCTTGATCAAGAAGTCGACGTATACGCTAACGGCAATGATGACGACGACGACGCATATACATAAATTAAATCAAGGTACATATGTTAATTATATTTGTATATCCACCTTACATAACATTATCATATGTAACATATTTTTTTATGTTTGTATGTTGCATATGAAAGTGACATTTGAGAGGCCGCCAAGATGACTATCCGTGTCAGTTTTTCAGCACCAATCAGGATGAAGAAAACCAATGGTTTAATCTGTGTGAACTCATCCTAGCCAATCAAAATTAAGCTAAAATATTAAAATTTAACAAAAACATGTTTTGTAATGTTTTGTCACACGCGTCCGCCGCTCGAACAAAAAACCCTACCTACCGCGCATCCGCCGCTCGAGATCTCTCTTCGTACCCACCACCGAACTCGATCTCTCTAACCACCGCTCGATCGATGCCGCCACGCGTTGCTCCTACCAAGATGCGGACGAAGCGAAGTCGTCCAGTCGTCGACGACTCCCAAGACGCGACCGATGCCAAGAAACAGAAAAGCTTGAAGGACGTCGTGACTCCAACCAAGGCCGCCAAACCAAAGCCAACGGCCACCAAGCCGAAGCCTCCGACTCCCAAACCAAAGCCAACGACCACCAATCTGAAGCCTCCGACGCCCAAACCAAAGCCTACTTATACACCCAAACCGAAGCCTCACTTTACACGATCTGCAGTTGCAGGTATTTAGATTGTTAGATCTGCAGTTAAATCATTAGCCTCATTTTTTGGTTTGATTAAATTACATTGTTTTTTTGTTTGATTACTAGCTCTTAATTTTGCGGAGGAAGAAATGGCAGATGATGGGATTTCAGAAGGTGAAATCGATGGAGAGGTTACAATGTTAAAGGAAACGTCAGATCAGTCTAATGTCAAGACCTTCTGGGGTAAGAAGGCACCAAAGCAGAAGGCACCAAAGAAGAAGGCTCCGAAGCAAAAGGCACCCAAGAAGCAATCACCAAAGAAGACATCTCAACAACTAGCTGCTCCTTGTCCTCAATCAGTGCCGTCTAATGATCCAATTGAGGACATTATGGAAAGTTTGCCTCGTCCTCAATCAGTGCCAAGTCCTCATTCAGCGGCTTCACAGCCACATGCACAAAATGGAAAATCCACCAAGAAGTCTCCTGTTAAAAGAAAGTCTCCGATTAAGAGAAAGTCTCCAATTAAAAGAAAGGATAAAATTTAGATGCTGGCATCCACACTTCCGCATCGCTCTGCAACAGCCACTTCAGAGCAATGCCAGTCCAATCAGAGTGTCCCTCGGCCTCCACCTCCACCTATGGATGAGCCAGAAGCTTCTGAAGATGGGCAAGCTGACCCCAACACAGATGATGAGATGGAGAATGATAACATGATGATGATTAGATGCAAAGATGAAACAATCGGGGCAGGTAAAAACTCATTTCAATTCATGATTCACCGTCATTTCAATTCATGCATACTTTGACTGTTTTTCTTTAATAATGACAGATGGTAAGATTATACGAAGTGGTCGCTCAGTCTGTAATAATGCATTGTTAGAAGCTGAATTTAAACATTTGGGCCATCGTATTAAACTTGAGGAGGGACCTACTGGCACTCCTGTGTATGGGAAATACCGAAGATTACTTGTTGGAGCTGTAGGCGTGTATGTCAAAGAGTCCTTGCCCATGACAGTGGAAAGCTTCTATGAGTTGGATCATGCTGTTTTGAAGCTGATGATTCATCGCTTAAGTGTAAGTCTTTCAATTAATATGTGTACTTTTGATGTTCAATTGAATTTACTATAGATTGATACAACGCTTAAGCTTCTATATATGTGGCAGGTATACTTTGAAATTACAAAAAAGAATATGTGGCTCGTTAAGTTCATCATGTCCATTGCCAGTAAAAGGTTTCGCGCGTGGAAGCATAGTTGCAAGAAACACTTCACAAAATATGGTCCAAGTCTACCATGGGAGTTTCGGAAGCGCCAAAGCGAATGGGCTTGGCTGTGCAATCACTTTCAGCAACCAAAATTTATGGTAATACTTAGAACATTTCATTTGAATCATCATATGCGCGCCTATCAGCAACAAGACTATCTGATTTTTTTTACATGTAGAAAAAATGTGAGCGTTTGGGGAAGACGAGGAATGAATATGAACGAGTCAACCACTATGCGGGCAGGAAGCCCTTTGGCGAAATAGTCGAGGAGTACATTAACCTTGGTAACCCAACGCCTTTGGCTGCGACGCTAATGAAGGCCTACGGGGGGGATAAGAAGAATGGAGTACCAGTTGTGGTAACTTTTCAGTTTTATATAAATGGCATTATAACAACTGAATTGTCGTTGATGTTGTTACTATTTTTACTGCTGAATGTTTTGTATGTTTGAATGTCACCTTTGAATGTTTGAATTGTCTTGAAACAGTTTTGAAATTACTGATGAATCTTTTGTATATATGGAAATTGGTTTCAAGTACACATGCGTTGTTTTCTGTAATTACTGATGAATCTTTTGTAATTATGTAGCCTGTGTGCACGCCCTCGTGACACACCAGTTGCTTTTCTGTTAATGTCACTTGTTTTAATGTTTAGGGACCTGTTGTTCAGAATGTCACAGTTTCAATATCGCATTCTAATGAACATTACTGATGAACTCATGAACATCACTGAACATTACTGATGAATGTCACCTGTTACAGATTTGAATGTTTGTTTTAATTCTCAGGAAAAGCTGGAAAAAGAAATGGATCAGTTTTTTTCCCGGGAATACCCTGATGATCATTCAGCACGCCTCCTAAGTTTCAATGACCAGTGTAAGATAATTGAGGCTGCAAGGGGAAAGAGGAGAGGAACACATTTAGTTGGCAGTGAGATATGCAAGCTCCCACTCCCTAGAGGCTCTGCTGCGTCAATTATCGCTGGTCTTGACCTCCAAGATGAACTAGAGAAGACAAAGGAGGCTCTAGACAAGGCCTTGGAGGAACAAACTCGCGAGCGTGCAAAGGCAGATGAATTTAGAAGGCAAATGGAGGTTCAATTTAAAGCCTTAGCCGATCATGTCAAGTTCAACTTTCCAAGGACTAGTCACTCCTCAAGCTCAAGCTCCAGCTCCGACCCCGACTCCGACTCTGAATGAACTGTGAACTTATGGTAACATTTTGGAACACGCAAACTGTTCTACTAAGCGTGTTTCCTTTCGACAAGTCCTTTAAACTTTGTTTTGTTTTGGAACTTGTTGCATATGCCATCATTTGGATAAATGATGTGTTTTGTTTGGAACTTGTGGTCTGTTATTGTAATGTTTCCAGGAGCTTTAAATTGGTCTGTTATGTATGGCTCATGTATGGTCCATAAATCCCATTTCCGAAAACACCATTTGCGGCATTGTAATGTCGCAAGACGTCGCTATATATGTCGCCTAGCCCATATATTGCAATTTCTCAAAACATCATTTCCGACATTATAATGTCGCATAGTAGATATATGCCATTTCTGTAAACATCATTTGCTACATTATAATGCCGCACTAAGTCGCTTATATGTCGCCTAGTACATATATTGCAATTTCTCAAAACATCATTTGCGACATTTTAATGTCGCACTAAGTCGCTTATATGTCGCCTATATTATATATTGCAATTTCGCAAAACATCATTTGCGACATTATAATGTCGCACTAACTCGCTTATATGTCGCCTAGTTCATGTATTGCAATTTCTCAAAACATCATTTGCGACATTATAATGTCGCACTAAGTCGCTTATATGTCGCATTGTACATATATGTCACTTCTGAAAACATCATTTGCGACATTGTAATGTCGCATAGTACATATATGCAATTTCTGAAAACACCATTCGCGACATTATAAAGTCGCACGAAGTCGCTCGATATGTTGCAGTGAGCTAGAAAAGCAACAAATATATTGCAACATTTTGATGTTGGATAACGAAACCGCTAAATGCGACATACTCACCCGATATGTTGCGTTACGGCAATGCGACACGGCTTTAGCGACATTTAGTAAAGCCACATGATACATGTTGCGCAACCGTAAAGTAACATACTCGGACCCTTAGGCAACACAAAAATAAATGTTGCAAATGGTGAAAAATGGTGTAGTGCTTCTGCGAACAACAAATGAGAAACTGATGGTGCTTCCTGTGCTATCCTAACACCCTTTATTAATCATAGTTCTTTCCTATTTTCTATGGCACTAGATAACCAATCTGTACAAATAATGAACAGGTAAGGAGACAAGGGGTCACCTTGTCTCAAACCTCTACTAGGCCTAATCAAATTAGTCCAATCCTCATTCACTCTAATCTTATAAGTCACTGTCCTCACTATACCCATAACCAGTCGCACCCATTCCATAGGAATGCCTATTTTCATTAGCATTTTCTCAACAAAACACCATTCTATCCTATCATAAGCCTTGCTCATATCCAACTTCAATGAAAAATATTTATCCTTACCCCCTTTCCTACTTCTAATATAATGGCTTACTTCATGTGCTACCAAAATATTATCCGTATTAATCTTCCCCTAACAAATGCACTTTGCGATTGGGAAATAATATAAGGAAGTACCTCCTGGATTCGATTGGCTAGAACTTTGGAAATAACCTTCACAGTGGTGTTGCACACACTGATCGACATATAGTCTTCTATTCTCTCCGTATCTTTCACTTTTGGTACCAATATAATGCTATCCTTGTGCAATTCAGCCTCTCATCTAGGTCACTGCCATTCAAGTATTTTAGTACTTGTCAAAGCATCCCCTACTGAATTCCAATTCCTTTGGTAAAATAAAGCTGGGAAGCTGTCTATCCTTGGGGCTTTCGTTGGGGCCATTTGGAAGATGGCTTTCTTCACCTCATCCCATGTGTACTGTCTATTTAGTTCAATTTTTATTTCTTCTGAGATTAAGTTTGGGATAAACTAAAACTTCTCCTCCCAATTTATATTCTCCTGATCCACTGTTGTACAGAAAATGCCCCTGAAGTGCCTTTCTATTGCATCAAGTAAGTCCTGCCCTTCCCCAAACACTCTCCCAGTTACTTTAATTCCTTGGATCCTATTTATTTTCTTCCTATGAGAGGCATTCGCATGAAAGAATGGCGTGTTCTGATATCCCTCTTTCAACCATTCTACCCTTGATCTCTGTCTCCACAGATATTCTTCTCTGGATAGCCATTCATCAAGTTCCACTGTTAATCTTTTTTCTTCCTCAACTACCGTGCTTCTTCTCTGCCTTGATGTAAGCTTGAGTAACTGACCTTTGATATCCTTAATTCTTCTCTTAACATTACCAAACTCTTTCTTGTTCCATCTGTCCAGCCCCTCTGCGCATTTCTCCAATGATTCTACTAATGTCGAAGCCCCTGCCATACTCCCTTTAATGTATCTTCAAATTTTGGGTGCCTATGCCACATCGTTTCATAAGTAAATTTTGGTTCCGAAGGCTCGATATGTTTGCTCCTTATGTACTTGCTCTTCATGCTAATCGCCAAAGGAAGATGATCAGAGGTGTGTGCATACACATAGGTGACAGAGCCTTGTCGTGAGGCAATGTGCAAAATATATTTATAAGTCCACTACTTTAGTGGCTCACTATGGATAGTAAGTGGTAAGTAGGGGTCGTACCCAAGGGAGTCAGTGTGGAATGGTTGTTCTTGAAAAGAAAGAAAATGAAAGTAAATACAGATTGGGTTTTTTTGAGGGTTTTTTAGACAGAAAGTAAATGACTGAAAGTAAAGACTGAAAGTAAAGTGCGGGAAAGTAAAGTGCTGAAAGTAATGTGCGTAAAGTAAGTGCGAGAACAACCGAGTTCAATATCAACCATACAACATACGAAAATGTTATGTTTGATTGATGTTGAAAACTACTGTAATGAAAGTAAAGTGCGGAAAGTAAAGACAAGTGCAAGAAAAGTAAAGGTAACCGTGAGCAATTTTGTAACCGTGAGCAACGAGAAAATAAAAGAAGCCTTAGCTACTTGTATTTATGTCAAGGAATACAAGTAGCCGTGAGTTTTGACAAGGAAATGAAAAGGAAAGCTTTAGCTACACTTGTATTCATGTCAAGGAATACAAGTAGCCGTGGCCTTTGTGCAAAGGAAGTAAAGGAGAGGAGCTCCAAATCAAGAACAAGACATGAAAGTAAAGTGTGCTTGGCTAGAAAGTAAGAGCTTTGGAGCTCAAGAACAAGTGCAAGAAAGCTTTGGAAATGAAGAACAAAAGCAAGAACAAAGTGTGTTTGTATTGAAAATGAAGAAAAGAGAGTTAAGCTCTCTTCTCTCTAAGGACTTGGGACGTCGAAGGCTATACATTACATTAGGCAAGCCCTCTATTTATAGGCTAGGGAAACTTGGAGGCTAAGTTTATGGCATGGAAATATCCCAAAGCAACCATTGGATTGGAACACACTTGGTATTCATCCAAGCCATCCATTTGAGCACATGCATCTCCTCCAACCAACTTGCCCACTTGCACATGGCTTCTCCAAAGCCGCCAGCCATAGGTGGCACTTCCCCAAAGCCGCCTCTAGTTGGATCCCAAGGGAAGCGAACTTCAAATGCCAACCGAAATGAATAGTAAAGGCCAACTGGAATATTGGGACTTTGGTTGGTTCTTGGCCGGAACTTGGTTGGACTTGGTTGGTCTGATCAGAGCTTGATTGGGCTAGGTCGGAGCTCCACCGGAGCTTGGCCGGAGTTTGGCCGGAATTTTTGGTCGGCGGTCCTTGGCTGTTGGACCATGGATTTGGAATGGGCAAGTAATTTTAAGACTAATGGCCGAAGTCATTTTGCCGGAAACTGATCGGGGCCTTGCCATGGCCTGGTTGGAAGTTTTGGTCAGGCGCTGGCCTCGGGCGGGGACCTGGTTTTCTCGGTCGTGGGCCTCGGGCGCGACCTGGGCGAGGCTCGGGCGCGACCTGGGCGAGACCTGGTTTCTCGGCCCCCGGCTGGATTTTCTCCGGCCATGGTTGAATTTACTCGGGCGTTTTGTCTGGGAATTGAGATCATCCGAGTCATTTGGCATTTAGAATAACATGGTCGAGCCAGATTTGCCGGATTCCATGTTTTGGTCAAGCGACTAGGTTTTGGACCTGGATGGCCAGAATTGGCTAGTGGTGCTTTTTGGGCATAAATCTCCCCTTTTAGGCATGTTTCCTCTTTAGACCCCAGAATAGCCTATATACACAAAAAGGCATTAACAAGTACTTGTTCGTATGATCAAATGTCTAATTTGGTGGGTTTAGCTGATTCGATGAATCGTATAAATACGCGCCATCAAATACCCCACACTTAATCTTGTTCGTCCCGAACAAGTGTAGTCAATAAGAGGAACAAAAACACCCTAAGTCCTAGATGTGAATGTGAGATGCAAAACTAGACTTCACCTTAGCATGCATAGCTTACTTGCTTCCAAACGAAATCATGCTCACATATGAAAGTAACTAGATACTTGTACCTTTGAGCCGTGATGCAAATCAATTTGGATGATTGGGAGATAGTCCTTTTTAGGCCTTTGAACTGCACTCTCGGATCCGATCTTACTATAAGGTTATGTTACTTGCTTCTTCTAGCACGTGATTGATTCGGACGACTTGGGTTGAGCTCTTTTTTTCTTTGTTTGCGTGGTTGGACAGCTTTTGTAGTGAGGTTTGGCCTTCGGCCTTTGATATGACTCTTTGAGTACTTCACTTTTGCTTCGGTTTGGGTTTCACCATATTGGCTGATTTCTTTCTTTCTTTACTTTGAGCTTTGCTCCTTTGATGATTGCTCGTCCATTTCTTCACTTTTGGGAGGTCCAATCATCGCCCGAGAGCATATGGAAATACCTCCCCGCTCTTTCACATCCTTGCCTTTTTCGCGCGGGTCAAGATGAGGGTCGCTCATCTATTTTCCCGGCTATTTTGGACTAGAGAATGGACGGTTTTATTCCCGTCCCACCTCTTGCATAGACGCTGCATGGCGGAGTCCACTCTTCACCAACAAGCCCGAAGTGCAGCCTCAACAATCTTCACATAACCGTATAGTAAGGATCCAGTCCCTTGAGTGCTTGTCAAGCCTCTCTAGGGCATTTCTTTCAACTCCACATCCTACGTTATCTCAACACACAAGGACAAGTTGATAGTTAAATACACATGTCCTTACACAATTAAGTTTTCACAAGGAAATGCATGAATCGGGTCTATCTATTTTCACATCATGGAAGTGTATATTTTCAAAAAGATTTCAAAAAGATAAAAATTTTAAGGAAAAGAAAACATGCATACTAATATGTGCAAAGACTCACCTCCACACTTTTGAACAAAGCCATGCCTCTCGGCATGACTTAGTTCAAAACACAAAATGCAAGTCAAATAAAGGAGGTGAGTATAAAAACGACATAAACATAATAACTGTAAAAAAATTGAATATGCCGGGTTACCTCCCGGCAAGTGCCTTTGTTTAACGTTGTTGGCTCAACGGTACCTCACTCATGGATCATAAGGTGGGATCCCATGGGCGTTTGAGGTTGAACTTCTTCTCGGTTGCTCTTTTGCTCCGCCCAAAGAACGCATGGAGTGATGTGCTCGGTTCGGGTCTCCATTGGTCCGGCAGGTTCTTTTCCACATGCTTCCGAGAAGGTGAGGCTCCCTTGACCATAGCTGCTGGTCCATCGAGCCGTGCTCTCTTGCTTCTCCTTCCGGGTTTCCAATCCTTTGGCCCATGTCTTTGCCGCTTTTTCATGTATGGCCGGTTGGCATCTTTGCAGTTTTGGAAGTTCAGTCTTTTGCCAAGCGACCTCAAGCATGCGCCCTTGCTAACCCTCTTCTTTGTGGCAGAGATGATTGGCCGTCCTTGGTCTTTACACTTTTCAGGAGGCTCTTCTTGGCTTGTGACGAGTGGGAGCTCCTTCGTTGGCTGTTTTGGCTCATGCTTCTCCTCCAACTCACCTAGCACTGCATCATCATTGATCATCTCATCTCTGGTGGCCGTGATCTTCATAGAACATGAAGGGTTAAGTAGGGGCTTCTCGGCCATAAGGACATTGCCTTTCTCGAGCAGCTCTTTAGTGAGGACCGGGCCTGATTTGGGCAGTTCTTCTAACTCCCAGGGGTAATCTGAGTGGAGTTCTTCTTCACACAACCATGGGTCCTCATCCTCGTCATTCATAAGGTCTCCGGGGGCAATTACACTGAGGTCCGGGTCTGAATTAGGCAGCTCGGTAGTGAGGTTCGGTTCTGATTTGGGCAGCTGATCAATGAGGACCGGGACTTCCTCGGGTGCTTCTTCCTCGGGCTTGTTCTACACTGAGTCCGCTTTCACCGTCGGTGCCTTATCTTCTGTTTGGTGCATTGGCCCTCGTTTTGAGCTCTCGGCCAAATCATCAATGAGGTCCCAGATTTGAGACTTGGTGAGATTCATCACCGAACCTCCCGCTGCATCATTAAGCATAGACCGCTCAAGTGGCATCATTCCACCAAGGAACCTTTGAAGAAGAACCAAGTTGGTGAATCCATGGTGCGGGCAGCTCGCCACAATGGAGTCAAAGTACGACAAGTACTCGTCCAATGTTTCGTCCCGGGATTGCTCTAGGTTGATGATCTTCTTGCGGGTTTCAAGTCGGAGAGATGGCGGGGAAAACTCTTCTAGGAATTTGGCTCGTAGATCCCCATAATCACCTTCATAAGCTTCACATGAGTAATACCAAGCTATTACGGAGTTAGTTAAAGAAAATTTAAAGCATTTAAGTTTAAACTCCTCTAGCGTTTCATCTTTAGGCTTCATGTGGCTGCATATGGAGTGGAACGTTTGTGTATGCCTCACGGGATCTTCTCCAATGTCACCTCCAAATTTGGGGAGACGGATAAGCATTTCAAACATAAGGTTGCTGCCCCCATCATTCCAAGGTTCACTACCGTAATAGGAGGACATGGCGAACTGCAAGATAAAACAAACAAAAGAAAAAACAAAAAGAACAACTATTCCGATTCACAACTCCCCGGCAACGGCGCCAATTTGACAGAGCCTTGTCGTGAGGCAATGTGCAAAATATATTTATAAGTCCACTACTTTAGTGGCTCACTATGGATAGTAAGCGGTAAGTAGGGGTCGTACCCAAGGGAGTCAGTGTGGAATAGTTGTTCTTGAAAAGAAAGAAAATGAAAGTAAATACAGATTGGGTTTTTTTGAGGGTTTTTTAGACAGAAAGTAAATGACTAAAAGTAAAGACTAAAAGTAAAGTGCGGGAAAGTAAAGTGCTGAAAGTAATGTGCGTAAAGTAAGTGCGAGAACAACCGAGTTCAATATCAACCATACAACATACGTTTTGGTTTGTCGCACGCTGTGTTTCAAGCGCAATACGTACCAAAATGTTATGTTTGATTGATGTTGAAAACTGCTGTAATGAAAGTAAAGTGCGGAAAGTAAAGACAAGTGCAAGAAAAGTAAAGGTAACCGTGAGCAACGAGAAAATAAAAGAAGCCTTAGCTACTTGTATTCATGTCAAGGAATACAAGTAGCCGTGAGTTTTGACAAGGAAATGAAAAGGAAAGCTTTAGCTACTTGTATTCATGTCAAGGAATACAAGTAGCCGTGGCCTTTGTGCAAAGGAAGTAAAGGAGAGGAGCTCCAAATCAAGAACAAGACATGAAAGTAAAGTGTGCTTGGCTGGAAAGTAAGAGCTTTGGAGCTCAAGAACAAGTGCAAGAAAGCTTTGGAAATCAAAGAACAAAAGCAAGAACAAAGTGTGTTTGTATTGAAAATGAAGAGAAGAGAGTTAAGCTCTCTTCTCTCTAAGGACTTGGGACTTCGAAGGCTATACATTACATGATGCAAGCCCTCTATTTATAGGCTAGGGAAACTTGGAGGCTAAGTTTATGGCATGGAAATATCCCAAAGCAACCATTGGATTGGAACACACTTGGTATTCATCCAAGCCATCCATTTGAGCACATGCATCTCCTCCAACCGACTTGCCCACTTGCACATGGCTTCTCCAAAGCCGCCGGCCACAGGTGGCACTTCCCCAAAGCCGCCTCTAGTTGGATCCCAAGGGAACCGAATTCCAAATGCCAACCGAAATGAATAGTAGAGGCCAACCGGAATATTGGGACTTTAGTTGGTTCTTGACCGGAACTTGGTTAGACTTGGTTGGTCTGATCAGAGCTTGATTGGGCTAGGTCGGAGCTCCACCGGAGCTTGGCCGGAGTTTGGCCGGTATTTTGGTCGGTGGTCCTTGGTTGTTGGACCGTGGATTTGGAATGGGCAAGTGATTTTAAGACTAATGGCCGAAGTCGTTTTGCCGGAATATGATCGGGGCCTTGCCGTGGCCTGGTTGGAAGTTCTGGTCAGGCGTTGGCCTCAGGCGGGGACCTGGTTTTCTCGGTAGCGGGCCTCGGGCGTGACCTGGGCGAGGCTCGGGCGCGACCTGGGCGAGGCTCGGGCGCGACCTAGGCGATGCTCGGGCGCGACCTGGGTGAGACCTGGTTTCTCGGCCCCCGATTGGATTTTCTAGGGCCATGGTTGAATTTACTCGGGCGTTTTGTCTGGGAATTGAGATCATCCGAGTCATTTGGCATTTAGAATAACATGGTCGAGCCAGATTTACCGGATTCCATGTGACAGAACCGCTCGTCGTCAAAGCGATTGTGCAAATAAATTTATAATAGTCCGCTACTCGCAACTATACTACTGGGTAGTACTTGGTAAGTAGGGGTCGAACCCAAGGGAACTAGGGGAATAATTGTTCTTCGGGGGGGATTACGCAGCGTGGGAGCGTGTTTAAGGTCGGTTGGTTGGTTTTAAAGCTACCAGCTATTTTGATTGATTGATTGGTTGGTTGGTTGATTTTAATATTGGAAAGTAAATTGCAGTTTATAATTAAAGAGAAATGTTCGGTTTCAGGGGACTTGTATTATATCCTGTTTATCATTGACCATTAGTGAATCATCTAAGTATTCAAACGGTGAATCGAGGCTAGTTACTGCTCAAGACTTGCAACACCGATTTAAAGCAACTCCTGTTCTATTTCAGTCTAGCGCCAATACCCTAAGGTATGCTAGCCTGGGTGCATCCACCTGATCTCACAGTTACGCTCGACCAGATGGGGTTTAGGATGAGTCGAACTCCTCAGATAGCTTTGCTTGTTACAGCTTCCACTACCTGAGTATGATCACGAATTCCCACAGAAGAGCTTTGCTTGTTACAGCATCCACTCAACCTTGGAAACTCTGACTATATATGGCACATAGAACAAGTTTTGAATACTAAGACTATACACTAAGTTAATAGTCTAAAACATTTTATAATACAAGTGCGCCCCTTAGACCGAACTACTAGTTTAGTTACTATTCATCGCGCTAAACATTATACTAAGGAAATAAAAGCAGTAAATAAATACGAAGAAATACTTACAACCGTTGAAGCACCAAGGGAGCTTTCCTTTATTTCCAAAGCAAAATTACAACATTACAAGTATTACAACTTCTAGAGAGAGAAGTGAATTTTATAATTGGTGTGTGAAATGAGGAGGAGGAGCTCCTCCTTTTATAGCCAAAATGGGAGGAGATGGGTGGTGGAGATGGATGCACATGTCTTTTGATCCAAGGGAGGAGAAGAGGAGGAAGGAGGAGGTGCCATGTGGAGGAGCAAAAAGCCGCCGGTCACCATGGGTGGAGGAGCCGCCGGTTGCCGGTGGTGGAAGGAGGAGGAGCTCCTCCTTTGGCCACCACTTCTTCAAGTGGTCGGTCATCTTGCCCAAATGTGAGTTTTGTACAGTTTTGTGCAATCTTTTCACAAAACTGTCAATGTGTTTCTTCCCCGGGCTGTCTTGACTCTACTCCTGATTCCTCTGATTAATTTGTTATGGTCAATTCAACGTCAGGATCCTTGATATTTCTTCAGTCGGCATATGATCTTGACCTTGGATTGACTCTTGTTATCTTTTCAGCATAAAATCCTCTCCTTAGCGTGTTTTCACTTCAGTCTCTAAAATGCCCTGTGGAAATATATCGGGACTAACACATAGAAGTTAGATAGACAA
Organism: Rhodiola kirilowii; assembly: GCA_033675215.1. Taxonomy (NCBI): domain Eukaryota; kingdom Viridiplantae; phylum Streptophyta; class Magnoliopsida; order Saxifragales; family Crassulaceae; genus Rhodiola; species Rhodiola kirilowii. The sequence goes on from CM066201.1 coordinate 53,658,684, forward strand.
ACAGTCTAATTAAGGGGGTTTTACTGTGTTTCTGACTCGTATAACTTTGGTCCATCAGATTACCCCCCACTTTTAGTTGTTCGTCCCGAACAATGCTATTAAAGGGCGTAAGTTCTAAGTTTGGCTTTGGGATATGAAAATTAGACTGTGGTACTCGATCTATCCTAATTCATGCATTGCTTACTTATTACCAAATTAAACTGCGTAAATAAATAGAAGAAACTTAATATTTGTACCTCCGTGCTGAGATGCAAATTATATTGGATGTCTCGGGAGATAGCCCTTTTTAGGCTCCTGGACTGCAATCTTGGGATCGTCTCTTACTATATGGTTTTTTTGTAGCTTTCTCATGCACGTGATTCGATTCGGGTTTCAGTGAGTTGAGCCTTTTTGATTTTCTTCTTTGGCGAGGGACTGCTTTTTTGTTGTAGTGAATCGGCCTTTGGCCTTTGATTTGACTTTTTGAGTGCTTCACTTTTGCTCGGTTAAAACCTTCACAATTTTGGGCCTTTGGCCTCTTTTGATTTTCTTCTTTGAGTTTTTCGCCTTTTTGTGACTGCTAGTCCATTTTCTCAAGCCTTTTTGGGAGGTCCAATCATCGCCCGCAAGCCTATGGAAATACCTCCCCGCTCCTCTCGTCTTTGTTGTTTTGCGCGGGTCAAGATGAGGGTCGCTCATCTATTTTTTCGGCTATTTTGACTAGAGAGAGGACGGTCTGATTCCCGTCCTCGCCTTTGCATAGATGCTTCTTGGCGGAGTTGACTTCAATTATTCACTGAAAACTCGAAGTGCAGCCTCCACTGACTTCGAAAACCATATAGTTTGATCTGATCCTTTGATTGCTTTCCAAGCCTCTCTAGGGCAGTTTATATCAACTCCACATCCCAAGTTATCTCAGCACAAAGGACAAATGAAAAGTTACATTCTAAGTTTTTAAACAGTTTGAATTTTCACAAGGTTAATGCATGAATTATGATTTATCTTTTTCACATTCTTAAGTTCATATTTTCAAAAAGGTACTTATTAAAAAAGAAAAAACAGCTGCATGTTATTTATGTACATAGGTGGTTCTCACCCCCCACTTTTGAACGAAGGCGTGCCTTAGTTCAAAAGTCATGCAAGCTTAAAACTAAATACTGAATTTAAAAGACAGAAATTAAAGTGCGGAAAAGTAAGATAGTGTCGGGTTACCTCCCGACCAGTGCACTTGTTTAACGTCGTTGGCTCGACGATACCTCTTTCGTGGTTCATTGGTTTGGGTCCCATGGGTGGCTGAGGTCAAACTTTGCCACCGTTCCAGTGTTGTTCCTTCCTGACTTCTTGCTGGAGTAAGAGCTCCATTGTTTTGGTGTTTTCTCTTTCCATTGTTTCTGAGAAGGCGGGAGACCTTTGACCATAGCTGCTGGTCTTGATACTTTTCTGGTCCCTAATGACAGGTCAGAAAACTGTGCACCGTGATTTGAGATAGGTGTTATGTCTGGCGGTTTCTTCGTGTCCGGGCGGCTCTTATTAATGTAGAAATGTGCAATTTTGCCGCCGAACTTAAGTGATAATGACCCCTTGCCCACATCGATTCTTGCTTTAGTGGCGTAGAGGAATGGTCGTCCCAATATTATTGTCGGAGGATCGTCTTCGCTGGTTTCTTCTGTTGGTATTACATAGAAGTCTGCAGCAACTACGAGCTCTCCCACATGGAGTATTACATCTTCCAGTTCTCCAACCTGACGGATGCTTGACTTATCTCCTAGCTCGATATTTGACCGGGGAGGTTTCAACGGACCAAGTCCTAGTAAGTAGTACAAGGAGGAAGGCATGGCGTTGACAGCAGCCCCAAGATCGACTAAGCATTTGTGGATCTGGGTTTCACCAATACCGCAAGTGATTGTAAAGGCTCCTGGGTCTTTATCTCTTTCCGGTTGTGACTCATGGTCTGAAACGAGGGCTCTTTCTATTCTTTGACCAGTCTGCCTATTCCTTGGCCTTAAGTTGTTGTCGTCGTCCCATCCTGATGCTGGTACGTCGGTGTGTATAATTGGCGGTGGTGTTATGCAGACGGTGAATGCATATCGTCCATTGTCGGCATGTGTAACCCATGTTTTGCCATTATTGGGATGATCTTCTTCTTGATTCCAATCAGGTCGACTCCTACGGTCGAAATGATTGTTTGTAAGTCTGTAGGTTGGGGACCGTGCTACTTCTCCTAGAGTAACCTTCATGCTTGACCTCTTTATCATGCTTATATTTGCCTTTGGATTTTGAACGGTCTGTGAAGGAAGTCTGCCAGGTTCAGTAGTGAGTGTTGACATTGCGGTGGCGAGCTGGGACATTTGTTTGGTCAATTCTGAAATTGCACCGTCAGTTTTTGCCTGGTACTGGTTAAGTGAAGTACCCAATTGATTAATGTTTCCCGTGAGCTCCTTCATCGTGTCATTGAGCGACTTGCTTGGTTCCTGCTGATTGCTCGGTCTGGCTTGGTACTGATTTGGCCCTTTTTGGTGATATTGGCCTGCCGATGGAGTGTTCTGGTGATATTGTCGGTGGGGTGGTTGGTAGAATGACTGCGCTAGTTGAGGGACAGCTGGTTGTGTCTCCGTCTGAAGATAGCTGTTGTTGTTACGCCAGCCTGGGTTGGATGTTTGACCGTACTGTCTATTTTGTCCAGCTCTGTCGTTGTTGTTGTTGTATCCTTGATATCCTCCCACTGCATTTACGTCAGCCGGTTCTTCTTCTATCAATGTTGGGCATGCGTCCGTTTTGTGGTCTGTAGAACCACAGAACTCGCAAGGTTTTACCGTAACTGGCTGTCTACGTATGATCTCAATCATCATCTCCTTTAACTGTTTCATCTCTTCAGTTATGGAGTTTACTGATGCCTCGGTTTGTGCTACCCTTTTTGATCGAGAGAATTCATCTTGGCGAGTGGTCTCTTCTCTAAATCGAGCATTTTCAGCAACGTTGGCGATGAGATTTCTGATGCCACTTAATGATAGATTCATCATGGACCCTCCCGCTGAGGCATCCAAGAGCATTTTGTCTAATGGTCTTAATCCATCAATGAGGTACTCGATGACGAGTTTCTCGGGCAGTCCAAGGGTACAATAGCTCCTTTCTAGGTGATTGAACTTTTCCAGGTAATCGTACATGGTTTCATTGGGACCTTTTTTGATTTCCTGTAGTTGCTTCCTTACTTGCATTGCTCTTCCAGCCGGATAGTATTTGTCTAAGAACTTCTTCTGCATCTGAGCCCATGTTCTGATGCTTCCGGAAGGCAATGAAAGGAACCAGTCGCTTGCCGAGTCTATGAGGGAGAAATAGAACGCTTTTAACTTGAAGTCGTCCATATTCACTCGATTGGGCTTTAGATTCTGGCAAATGCCATGTAGGCGTTGGAGGTGAGTTGCGGCAGATTCTCCTTGAGATCCTGAGAATTTTGGCAGGCTGTGTGCCACTGATGCGTTGATGGTTATATTTTCTAATTCAGGGCTCTCATAGATGCACCACGGCTGTGTCTCGAAATTAGGGGCATTTAACTCGCCCATAGTTGGTTCACGGTAGTAGTTATCCCCATAGTAGTCGTCGAAAGCGGGTTCTCTTCTTGGCATGTATCGAGGTTGAGGTTGTGGTCGTGGGGGATGGATAGGAGGTTGTACTGGACCAGCTGCATTTCGGTCCTCGGGTAATTCTTGGTTTCTTCTGACTGCTTCCCTATCACGAGCTCTTCTGTTTCTGATGAGTTGTTCCGGATCGTCGACGAATGGAAACGGTACCTCATCATTCTGATCGTACAGGTTTATTTCTTCGTCATCCTGGTAGTCATGGTGACTTTCTTCGCGAGACATGGTTGTTTTGAAGCGCGTAACGATTCAAAGAACAGTTATCCGATGACTAGTTCCCCGACAACGGCGCCAATTTGACAGAACCGCTCGTCGTCAAAGCGATTGTGCAAATAAATTTATAATAGTCCGCTACTCGCAACTATACTACTGGATAGTACTTGGTAAGTAGGGGTCGAACCCAAGGGAACTAGGGGAATAATTGTTCTTAGGGGGGGATTACGCAGCGTGGGAGCGTGTTTAAGGTCGGTTGGTTGGTTTTAAAGCTACCAGCTATTTTGATTGATTGATTGGTTGGTTGGTTGATTTTAATACTGGAAAGTAAATTGCAGTTTATAATTAAAGAGAAATGTTCGGTTTCAGGGGACTTGTATTATATCCTGTTTATCATTGACCATTAGTGAATCATCTAAGTATTCAAACGGTGAATCGAGGCTAGTTACTGCTCAAGACTTGCAACACCGATTTAAAGCAACTCCTGTTCTATTTCGGTCTAGCGCCAATACCCTAAGGTATGCTAGCCTGGGTGCATCCACCTGATCTCACAGTTACGCTCGACCAGATGGGGTTTAGGATGAGTCGAACTCCTCAGATAGCTTTGCTTGTTACAGCTTCCACTACCTGAGTATGATCACGAATTCCCACAGAAGAGCTTTGCTTGTTACAGCATCCACTCAACCTTGGAAACTCTGACTATATATGGCACATAGAACAAGTTTTGAATACTAAGACTATACACTAAGTTAATAGTCTAAAACATTTTATAATACAAGTGCGCCCCTTAGACCGAACTACTAGTTTAGCTACTATTCATCGCACTAAACATTATACTAAGGAAATAAAAGCAGTAAATAAATACGAAGAAATACTTACAACCGTTGAAGCGCCAAGGGAGCTTTCCTTTATTTCCAAAGCAAAATTACAACATTACAAGTATTACAACTTCTAGAGAGAGAAGTGAATTTTATAATTGGTGTGTGAAATGAGGAGGAGGAGCTCCTCCTTTTATAGCCAAAATGGGAGGAGATGGGTGGTGGAGATGGATGCACATGTCTTTTGATCCAAGGGAGGAGAAGAGGAGGAAGGAGGAGGTGCCATGTGGAGGAGCAAAAAGCCGCCGGTCACCATGGGTGGAGGAGCCGCCGGTTGCCGGTGGTGGAAGGAGGAGGAGCTCCTCCTTTGGCCACCACTTCTTCAAGTGGTCGGTCATCTTGCCCAAATGTGAGTTTTGTACAGTTTTGTGCAGTCTTTTCACAAAACTGTCAATGTGTTTCTTCCCCGGGCTGTCTTGACTCCACTCCTGATTCCTCTGATTAATTTGTTATGGTCAATTCAACGTCAGGATCCTTGATATTTCTTCAGTCGGCATATGATCTTGACCTTGGATTGACTCTTGTTATCTTTTCAGCATAAAATCCTCTCCTTAGCGTGTTTTCACTTCAGTCTCTAAAATGCCCTGTGGAAATATATCGGGACTAACACATAGAAGTTAGATAGACAAACAGTCTAATTAAGGGGGTTTTACTGTGTTTCTGACTCGTATAACTTTGGTCCATCACCATGTTTTGGTCGAGCGACTAGGTTTTGGACCTGGATGGCCAGAATTGGCTAGTGGTGCTTTTTGGGCATAAATCTCCCCTTTTAGGCATGTTTCCTCTTTAGACCCCAGAATAGCCTATATACACAAAAAGGCATTAACAAGCACTTGTTCGTATGATCAAATGTCTAATTTGGTGGGTTTAGCTGATTCGATGAATAGTATAAATACGCGCCATCAATAGGTCACTGAAATGTGTGGTGCCAAATTCCCTAGGTCGCTATTGATCAGTACTCTATCCAGTCTGGCTTTAGCTTCAAATGGGAAACAATACCCTTTGTTCGAATAAGTAAACCATGTTCCCTTGTACCCTGCATCCATTTAGTCAAAACTATCTATCGTCTCCCTAGCCCTCACCCCTTTTGATTCCCAGTTGTATAACACTTCGTTGAAGTCCCCTGCCACCATCCAAGGGCATGTCCAATCCCTACTAAGGTTTTGTAGCAGCTGCCAGCTTTCTTTCCTTCTCCCACTGCTTAGGTTGCCGTAGAATACGGTGAATCTGAACCTAGCCTCATCTACTATTTCCATAACTACATGAAAGCGAGAGAAATTTCGAATATGGACCTCCATACCTTCTCTCCAAAGCACATTTATTCCACCTGATTTTCCAAACCTATCAACATCAAAACAATTAAGGAACCCCAACTTGTTCCTTAGAAACTCCCAATCTCTTCTTCTCTTCGTAGTCTCAATTAACCCTACTATCTGGGGACGGTTTGCCCTAATCACATCAGCTAGGGCACGAACTGCAGAAGGCCTCCCCAACCCCCTACAGTTCCACACTAGCAACGTCATGGCTCTCGGTGAGACCGCACTGCGATCGCCGCCGTTTCCAAGTTGGTTGCCTGTCCTTGCTATGCTCACATTCATGTAACCCCATTTCCTCCCTTTGGAAACTTCCAAGTTGGTTGCCTATTCTTCAAATCTTAAGTTCATCTCTTCCGTTTGAATTAGCCTTGACCTTCATCCGACCTATGTTAACTCCAATTATCCCCCTCGGTGTACTCCTCCTTCCTTTCACTTTACTCTACTTAGGTTCACCCATCAAATATTCCATTATCGAGTTTCCTTTTGCCAAAAATCCCACAACCGTCTTTGGTTTTTGTTAGGATCCCACCTTGGCTATGTGCTTCTACACATAGTGATACTTAAGCACAAGGGGTTCTCTCACCCATCAGACTAGTCTTTTGTGGTGAGCTCTTTCCATTGGACTTAGGTGTCTAACATTTGGTGCACTTCATTGAGAGCCAACACAGAGGGGGCGAGTCGTGGGCGTCACTCGAAAGGGACGACCTAGAAAGGGGCGACATGAGAAAAGGCTACCTAATTGCCTAACGAGGCCAGAGTGAAAGCCGCTCAAAGTGGGTCGTCTAGAGTAGGCAGTTTCCAAATGGTGGGGCAATGTTACATTCCCACATTGGATAGGTGCTTCTATACCTAGTGGTACTTAAGCACAAGGGGTTCTCTCACCCATCAAACTAGTCTTTTGTGGTGAGCACTTCCCTTGGACTTAGCTGCCTAACAATTTTCCTCCGATATGTTGGACCTATACTCACACTGCACATGAGGCCCATGTACTGTCATGTAATTGGTTAGCGCAATATAAAGAATCAAAATCATCCAAATCTTGCTATCAAAAAAAAATCATCCAAATCTAATGGAAATCACATAAAAAACAGAATAAGCTATGAAATACTAGGGTTTTGCTTTCCTTAATATGGTTTGTTATTTTGCCTTAATATTAAAAAATAAAAAGTAAAAGTATTTTTGATGAAAGAAATTCGTGCAACCAGAATCATTTTTTGACTGATTCTCCTTTTTGTTGCTCTGAAAAATATTTATTTCATATCAATATAAATATTTTCTGTCGGATTTTATAAAAATGTAAGTTTATAGACATTAATTTTAATATAATATAATTATATTTGCATATAAATATTTTCTGTCGCCGTCGGTTGATAAAGTTCGTGAATCGGCCACTACTTATGATAGATCGTTAGTTTGTTCAGAATTTAAACCAACATCATTCTGACCAACCGACTTCAATTGTATATTTGTATGTGTATGTATATGTAGACATTATGTTTTTCTCTTTCAATCTTCAATTTTTGGCAACATTTTTCATCTGTCAGTTAACAATAAAAAATGAATTTCAGTTAGATCCTTCTCTCTTCTTCTCAAACTTTCTGCCACCACCGCCTCACTTCTCAACAACACAGGTTGCTTTTCTTCGCCGGTGGCCGCCTCCTTTGCCGCCTTTAGGGCTGGTCATCCTCCACCATCTCCCCTCGTCCCTCAGGCTCTCCCCACCGCCTTCCACCCGCCTAACCCCGCCGATCCCTCTCCCTGCCGGTTTCTTTTTCCCTTTCACAGGTCATTTTCCATGGGCCGAATTGCCGTCTTCTTCGTTGGTGCTGCGGTGATGGTGGGGGGCTCGGAGTTGGGAGCCGGGTTGGTGTTTTGGGTGGAGTCCGGCCATGGCTGTGGTTATTACGACGGTTGTGTTGAGGTTTGGTGTTTGGTTAGGAGGTTGGGGTGTTGTCGTAGGTGATGTTGTGGGTTTTGATGGCTGTTTTGGAGGTTCTTTTTGCCAGTTGGAGTTCGATGACTATGCCACAAGACCGGGGCGTTTTGCCAGTGTTTGTTTTGACATTGTGTATATGTTTTCTCGGCTTTCTTGTCTTGTGTTGTTTAGTGTTCGTTTTAGTTTTAGTTGAGGTTTAGTTGTAGTTTTAGGGTTAGTTTTCTTTTGCTGTACTTGTTGCATTTGTTGCTTTCCTGGCTTCGGTGGTTTGGCCACTTCTCTCGGCGCGAGGCGAAGTGGAGCTTCTCACGGCTCCCAGCTAGTTAACTTGTTCTAGCTTTGAAGTCCTCTTTGTTGCCTTTTATGGAGTTCAGGTGGCGAGCTACTATTGGCAGGAAGCCGATTTATGACGCTCACTTGTGCAGCCTTATTCAGTAGAAATTGGCAAGTGCTTCATCGTCACTTCGGAGTTGACTGTCGAGTCAATTCTTCTGTTTGGCCAATTTGGCATGGTTTGGACTTTGAAGCGTGAAGATGACGAAACAGTGGATGGATTGATTAACTGTGCTTGGATTATTTTTCGTGTTTAGATGTTCTGTTCCGGTACTAGTTGGTCGTCTATTGTGCTGTTGTTGTTTTTCTTTTACTTCAAGTTTTTGTATGCCATTATCTTTTATATAAAAAAAAGTTAACAATAAAAATGTGAGGTTTTATGTTTCGAGGCATGACCAACCTAACATTGGCTTGCTGATAAAGATATGTACATGTGGTTAGTGTGAACAGGCCTCTTTTGAGTGATTGCTTCTTTTGATTTTTTTTTATTGTGCGTTCACATTCACTATAGTAAAGAAGACATATAAAGTATGTTTTGGATATCTATATTTCTAGTCCGTTTGAAGCACATGTCTCACAAAGGGTACCATCTCGGGTTTGAACTTGAACTTGAATCATTCGTTCAAGCACAGACCATCTAGCACCTCTGACTTTGAAACCCATCAGTTACCAGACACCTCCATAATAAAGTCATAGCAGCACTTAAGCACGCCTCCATGAGAGGATAGAGCATAGCACCTGCAAACGTCCACAGGGAACGAGGAAGAGGAAAGGAAACATGAAAACATCCGCAAATGATGGAGGAAGAGGTCTACACTATAGGTGAGACTAGGAAAATCCACATAATTTGTGGGAGAAAAAAATGGATGAGACTTGAACTCTCCACCTTGTGAATGCAAGGATGATTCTCTAGTATAGTACATCAGAGATGACATATATGCAAGGTTGCTTCTTTATATCATGGATGCGACTTGAACCTTCAGAAATGTGAGAATCTGAGAACCCAAATGTAACCATTACGTCAACATACATCTTCGAATCTCCATGTGACATGTGTCTCATTACCAAAGTCAAACTTGGTGACTTTGACTTTGCATTAAATGTAACTTTAAATATGCATGTGAGATATTTGTCATCACCACAAGAATTTGATGATACACTTTTAAAAGTGAAGATTGAAGAGTTTTTTTTCTTTCAAAAACTGACCCATTTGGGTTGGTAAATATCTAAAATGACTCATATGAGTTTGTCGTTTCAGTTTTGACCTATTTTTAATAAATCGGATCCTAGAGATCCGGTTTTATGTAAAACTGAATCCTGTGATACCGGTTAGTTGGATTTTCTAACAAACCGGATTTCGGGGCGCCGGTTTTGCAACAAAAAAATGACAGGTGGACGTTACATGGACTTTTAAGTGTACGTGGATGCCAGTGAAAAAATAATATATATTTTTTTCCTCAAACACATGCAAAGATTTGTAAAAAAAGGTCAAAACTGAAATTGCAAACCCAAATGGATCATTTTAGATATTTGCAAACCTAAAATGAGTTTTTTAAAAAAGGAATTGGCAGAAAAAAGGAGGTGATAAATCTCTGCACTACACTCATTCTGGAAGGTTCAGGGATGATGTCCTGCCACTGTGAGACTGTCCCAAACAAGAATATTCTTTGAATTGAAGCAAAAATATTGACTAAAAGTTAGCCAGACATTTTTCTTAATAAGGAAGGTAAACCACATCAACTTTATTGAGGGGTTCAGCTGTTGGGGATCATTCCAAGAAAACTAACTAGGCCTGCATTTGCCTTGTAGCCAACCGCCAATTGCCATCATTGCATACACGTATTTTACACGTCATAAGACAGCATATAAAATCTACATCAAGCAGTATGTGTAAGCTCCCGATTCAATTTCTACTTATTCCACTTCAAAGGAACCTCACTTGAACGGCTGCGGGCAGGAAGCTTGAATATTAAGTTTTACAGAGGGCTAAGCTTTTTCTGAACTCTCTCCATCCCTCATAGCCACTTCGGAGCTATGCACAGCCGGATTTCAGTGAGCTCAAGCTATGGAATGTCTATGATGGACTGAGTTCTGATAAAACTTGAATGTCTTCAGTTATCAGCATACACCCCATTTGGGGTACTGTCTAAGTCATATCGCGACCGTACTGGTAAGTATAATTCGATAGCATTGGTAAAAATCTGACCGTGATTGCTTATCAGGTCATCATAAGTGTCAAGGTCAAGTTAGTATTGATCTCAAAAAACTTCATGTAATTTATGTGTCCCTAAATGCAGCTCATAATCAGCCAAATCAATTCAACTCGGTAAATACTGGCTGCCGGTTCATCAAAAAGTGACATTAGGGGAACAATTCTGAAAGAGTGTCATGTGAAAACCTTAAAAAGATGGCAAATCCAAATCAAATTCATTTCATGCCAGAAACAGGCATATGAATTGTAATTGGGGAATTAGGTTAAATTTAGATTTTATTGATTGAGCATAAAAATACAATGTTCTGGGAATTTTACAAGAATCCTAGAATTAGCCCCAAATCCAAACTAGCACAATTCGATAATGAGAATCAAATTACACAAGGGCACAACTTCCCTGAGTTCAGACGAGCCTCCTTGACTTGCAACCGGTCGCAATCGTCGACGGAATCCCTCCACTCGACTTCACCCTGCAACAACTCTGGCCACAACTCGGATGCTCTGTAATCGAACTTCAAACTTCAATCGTTCACACCAAGACTTCGAATCACTCTAAGTCGTCAATCTCTGACACGATGCGATCTTGAATCTCAAATCGAAGCTCGTATGGAGAAATTCCCAATTGTCAATCGAATACCCTAATTTCGGATCTTCAGGCGCTTAAGAACCAAAACCCAGCTTGACCAAAACGCAGCGTAGAGGAGTAACGAACATAACGATCACAGGCGCGGGACTCCGTTTAATGGAACGGCGTAGTCTCCGTTGGAAACGCGCTCGTTTGCTACGCTCTTCAAACCTCAGACCAAACGCGCCAAGTGAGAACGTCGCTGTTTGGCTTCAGCTCATCTGGACAGATTTCAGCTGCTTTGATACTTAGCCAAAAAACCTGCCGTTTGTTCTCAAGCCAAAACCACACCAAAACACATTCCCAGAACTTACATGCTCACTTATCATGTTAGGATTAACTCAAACTCAACAAATGCCCTCCTAATCATAACATGACTAACTTAACCAATGAGGGACTAAACAACAAACTGAAAAGAAAAGCAACACAAAACGGAACTGGGATAGGAAAGTACCTGACCTTACCATACATGCTAGCTTTCAAGTTCATGTCACTGAGCCTATATGCAGCATGTCTCTGCAAAAACAGAACTTGGCAGCAGTGACAATTTTAGTACCAAAATCTGCTGGATTTTTATCACTTAAAATCTGATTTCAAATTCCTTTGATTCAATCATGTCCCTAATGAAATGATATCTAACATCAATATGTTTCGATCTTTCATGGTAAACCGGGTCTTTACACAAACACAAGGCACTTTGGGAGTCCATAAATATAACAGGCATATAGGCGTACTTATTAATTTCTTTCAAGATACCTTTTAACCAACTAGCCTCTTTAGAAGCCTCAGTAGCAGCTATGTATTCTGCTTCAGTTGAGGACAGAGCTACAATGGGCTGCAACTGTGACTTCCAAGAGATACAATTACCTGCCCATGTGAAGAAACAACCAGTGATAGATTTCCTATTGTCCTTATTACTTGCATAATCACTATCAACATAGCCATATAACTCAGTTTTGGGAGCATGTGAACCATAAATCAGTCCTAGGTTTCTTAGTACCAGATATATACTTAAGCATGTATTTTATGGCAGTCCAATGTTTTTTTTTTGATGGGGAGCTTAAAGCTCAGAAAATAGCATCTGTTCTTTTTTTGATGCGTTGGTAGGGACTTGAACCCGGGCCGCCTACAAGCACCGGAGGAGCTCCATACCACCATGGCAACTCACTTCGCCCTCATGGCAGTCCAATGTTTGTCCCCTGGATTTGACATAAATCTGCTAAGTACACTAACACCAATATTGATTTTGCCCTGTTTTAAATTCAAATATCGATTTTGCTCTGTTTTTAATAAAACCGATTTGAGAGAACCCGGTTTGGCTCATTTTCGATTAAACCGGTTTCTCCCAAACTGGTTTGGTTGATTTTCAATGACTGTGCACCTGTGTGGCATTATTTGGTCCTACGTGGACCCAAAGAAATGTAATTATGACCACGTGTAAAATCGGTTTCCGCCAAACCGGTTTGACACGAAATAAAATTAGGGTTTCTTTTCTTTTCTCGTCCCCCGATTCTTTTCTAATTAGATGGTAATTAATTGAATTGGGTGGTAATTAGTTGAATTGTTTGTATTGAATTGTTGAATTGGGTGTTAATTAGTTGAAATGTTTGTGTTGAATCGAGTGTTAATTAGTTAAAATGTTTGTGTTGAATTGGGTGATAATTAGTTCAATTGTTTGGGTTGAATTGGGTAGTAATTAATTGAATTTTTTAAAATAATTGTTGTTGATTAAAGAAAACCGGTTTATTAAAAGAAAAGAAACCCTAATTTTATTCCTTACGAAACCGGTTTCCGCCACACCTGTTTGACTATGTCAAACCGATTTGGCGGAAACCGGTTTTACACGTGCCCATAATTACATTTCTTTCAGTCTATGTAGGACCAAAAATAATGTCACGCATATGCACAGTCAGCAAATCGGGTTCCTCAAAACCGCTTTTTATATAAAAAATGAGACAAACCGACTTCCCACATCGATTTTATTAAAAATAGGATAAAATTAAGATTGAGTTTTGAAAACATGGCAAAAAACAAAAAAAAACTCGAGTACTTGTATCGTAGGCGTATTTTGGGGCTTTGTATTTTTTTTTTGTTAAAACCAGAACGACGCGTTTCCGGCTTGCAGTAATTAGCTGCGCAGCACGGGATACGATTCAACAGCTCTGGTAAGCTCGTTCATTCCTTTCTTCGTTATTCTCTTTTCAGAATCAGATATAGCGATGCTGATGTTGATGATTATATAGAGGATGATCTTAAGCAGTTATGATATTTTTTGCTTATTTTATTTGTTTTTCTTGTGGCATGTTTTGGTGAGGATTTTTTTTAAATTGGACGCTTCGTCAGTTATTGCCAATTAAGTTTTCGAATCTCGTATCTGATTTTGATTACTGTGAGCAGAGTCGCCATATTTTGGCTGATTTGAGGCCTTGATTTCGTTTATCTACAGTTTTTGCAATTTAGGGCAAGTTAGGGTTTGCAAATGAATTTCGTTACATGATTTATCAGAAACAAATAAAATTATGTGGAATATAATTACCATGAAATTTTTGTGTAGTGATCCATCTTTTTGTAGCTTATCTCAGAAGTGAAATTTTCTTTAGCTTCTGCGATCCTGAGGATTTCCTTTAGGGAAAAGAATTTGATACAACTCGTGTTCTTCCTTTGCAGGCATTCATTTTGATCGATGAATATTGTACTTATTAACAAATCATAATTTTTATTCACGGGAGATTTTAGCTAGATTGAATTCATGGAGAATAGTGTCATTGGTGACGAGCAAGTAGTTGTTGATCACGGGGATGTCTCAGGTATCATTTTACACGTTTTTCTCTCGATTGCTATGTTTTTGTATGGAGATAGGTCTCTGTGTTGAGCGAGTGAGTGCCGAGCACCTAGCAGTGGAATAGCGTAATTGGTGGTTTTTTTTCTTTTGTAATTGGATGTATTCAATAATGTTACTTTTTTTACTTTTGTGAACTCAAACTTTCCCACTGAAAATAACTCACCCTTTTGAGAGTCGTGGTTGTCAAGTATCACAGTTATTCTCGGTGTTATAAAGCAATTGTAACTATGTGGTATTTGAGTTACTGGACCGAATTAATATGTGTGTCCTCATGGAAGATAGATATGCCATTGTTTTGAAACTAATGACCTTTTCAGGTTTTAATGAAGATGTTGCTGTGAAGGCTAGAAGTTGGGATCAGAGAGAAGCTGTCCTAGGAGAACCTAAATGTGTTATATGTGGACGCTATGGTGATTGGTGAGTACATTTGTGATGAGACAGATGATGATATCTGCAGCTTGGAGTGTAAGCAAACCCTTCTAAGTAGGGTTGCCAAGTCTAAGTTGCAAATACATCCACATCCTACTGTTAAATTGCCTGTAGCCGACGAGTGTTATTATGTTAATGACAGTGGTGTCAGCTTGTATTTTTGAACTAGTAATGCCATTGGCCAGTAATACACTGGTGAGCCCTGAGCCAGCTTATGGACAAAAAAAAAAGATTACTGTCCGACTCCTTAACTGATGAGCAGACTGAAAATTTTAGGAAAAAACTGGACATTTTTGTCCAAGGTGGCTTTCTTCCAGCACCCATCTTGTCATTTTCTTTGTCGGATCTCTCCCAGAAGTTAATTCAGAATTTAGAAGCTGCGGGGTACGAGATGCCTACTCCAGTCCAAATGCAAGCCATTCCAGCTGCTTTGAGTGGAAAGGGTTTGCTTGTTTCAGCTGAAACAGGTTCAGGGAAAACTGCTTCCTACTTAATTCCAATAATATCCATATGTGCTGATTTTCGTAATCAAAGCCATAAAAGGCCATTGGCTATGGTTTTAACGCCAACCAGAGAGCTGTGTATACAGGTTGAGGAACAGGCAAAGATCCTTGGAAAAGGTCTGCCTTTTAAAACTGCACTTGTGGTTGGAGGTGATTCCATGGCCAAACAAATTTATCGTATTCAGCAAGGAGTGGAAGTGATCATTGGAACTCCGGGAAGACTTAGTGACATTTTGACTAAGCATGATATTGAACTTCAGGATATTAGAATTTTAGTTCTTGATGAGGTGGACTGTATGCTTGAGAGGGGATTTCGAGATCAGGTTATGCAGCTCTTTAGTGCTTTATTTCAACCACAATTGTTGATGTTTTCAGCAACAATCCTGAAAGAGGTGGAGAAGCTGGCTAGTTCAATGACTAAAGATGTCGTCCATATTTCCATTGGGAGGCAAAACAGACCAAACCAAGCTGTCAAGCAGCTGGTTTTATGGGTTGAATCAAAACAGAAAAAGCAGAAGCTTTTCGATATACTGAAAAGTGATCGCCATTTTAAACCGCCCGTCATTGTATTTGTGAGTTCAAGACTAGGAGCGGATCTTCTCTCCAATGCAATTGTAACAGCAACTGGTATCAAGGCACTCTCCATTCACGGAGAGAAAACAATGGTAGAAAGAAGGGACATTATGAAATCATTCCTAGTTGGTGAAGTTCCTGTGCTTGTAGCAACTGGGATACTGGGAAGGGGATTGGATCTGCTTACTGTCCGTCAGGTAATTGTGTTCGACGTCCCTAATTCGACAAAAGAGTATATCCACCAGATTGGAAGGGCGTCAAGAATGGGAGAGGAAGGTTCTGCTTACGTCTTCGTCAATGAAGAGAGTAAAAATATTTTCCCAGAACTAACTAAAATTCTGAAGTCATCTGGTGCTGTAATTCCGAGAGAGCTTGCTTGCTCTCCATATGCATCAAGTTCCTTTTCAACAAGCCAAGGGCCAAAGAAAAGAAAATATGGACGATAAATTAGTTACGTATGTGAATTCAGCACATTCAGAGCAAGGTTGAGAGATTTTTCATCCCATACATCCCAGTGAAGTTCTTTGGGCTGAGATGGTCAGTACCTCATCATGCGTTATATACTTATTTCATTTATATATATATATTTTACGTTCCTTCCCTAATTTTGATAGAAACGATTCGGCTGGGATCCTGCTTAACTGTCTCTGTTTGCCAACATTCAGATGCATGCAGGCCGAAGCGGATGTCATTTAATGTCAAGCTTGCCTGCAGGCCAAGTGGCAAGCTATTTACAAGCTCATTCCCCCAAGCACTGAAGCAGCAGCAGCGGCAACGACATATGACCAAACCGGATCACATCATGTGAGGCTGCTCCTTATCGATCTCACCTTTACAAGACTTTACTTTCTTTGAATAATTGAAAGGCTTGATTCGGGACCTCAAAAATCAAAATACGTCCAAATCGACTTTTATTATGCATATATAATCATGCGGTCCTCTCTTTAATGCTCCTAGTATATGGACACTGCGCCTTTTGTTGAAATGTAAGATGAATCAAGACAGCAAACATGGGCCTGTGTTTTCCTCTAATTCAAATCATTACAATCACCTTGTCCATATTGTATATTGTGGGAAATGAAGCTGATTTTGTGAGATAGGGGATGTCGTCGCTAAAAGGCGTCTGATCGTTACTAAAAGGAAGAGGCGTTCCGTTGCTATAGGTGCATTAAGTTGCACGACGTCGTTCGCTGGACAAAAGGAGAGGCGCGAATCCGAAGTCGTTGCTATTGTTTCAAACGGACCAATTAGATTAAAGCTTCGCTTGGCGCGGATCCGGATCATATCCTACGATCGAGATTCATCCCATCAAGCTGCATCGGACGGTAGCTGCTCCTCCTGGCAAATCAGATAAAAGCTGTGCGTCTTCAGTCGGGCTGGTTATTCTACGCACTTCATCCGGTCCGATCTCTCTCGCGCTCCAAGATCCAAACACGATAGCTTAGGGCTTCCACAGTGTGAGTACTACAGATTGTACTCGAGTGTTCTTCGGTGAGATTGCAGACTCGATTTGTGAGTTCTGCTGGTTGAAAAGAGCAACCGTGAGTGTGTATTTCTCCGACTACGTCCGACGCGTTTTGGCGATTTCGGCTTCAAAGCTAGTGCATATCGAGCCTGAGTTGCTCAACGTGGATTAGGCACGAAGTGCTGAACCACGTGCCTTAAAATTGGTGTGTCAACTTCCTTATTTGTTCAGTTTACGCATTCTAGGGTTTGTGAACTTATAATCGAATTGAGACTGAAACCGATTGAATTGGACATTGATTAAGTGTTAAAATCCTACAGTGGTATCAGAGCTTGGTTAATCAGTCCTGATTTGTGCACTGCTTTGACTTGGTTTGTGCCTTGTGGTGCTTTCTTGCAAGGAAACCATGGTGAATGGAAGGTTGGAAATCAGCGCCCATGATGGTAAGACTGACTTCCAAGTCTGGGCAATGAAGATGAGGGCTTTACTGTCTCATCACAAGTGTCTATCAGCACTGGAAAAAGATGCGGCTAAATGGACTGAGGACCAAAAGAAAAGAAATGTAAAGATTGAGGAGGAAGCTTTCAATCTGATGACACTCAGTCTCTCAGACAGTATCATCAGGAAGGTTAGTTCCTGTACAACTGCTATTGCTGTATGGGACAAACTAACTGAGTTGTATGCAAATCAAATGGCTCCTAATCTTGCTTATCTTAAGGCTGCATTGTTTGCTTTTAAAATGGATAGTGCTAAGTCCATTGATGAGAACCTTGATGAATTCCTGAAAATGACTATCATGCTAAACACTCCTAAAGAAACCATTGATGAAACTATTCGGGTGATGATTTTGATGAACTCCATTCCTGAAAGTTATCAAGTTGTAAAAGATGCATTTCAATATTCTGGTATTGTGCCTCCTTTTGAGCAATTCTGTGGTGCTTTAAGAACTAGAGAACTAGAGTTAAAGGCATCTAAGTCTGGCCATAACCTATTTGTTAAGGGAAGTTATCAATCAGGTCAATCATCTAGGCCTAAGTCTAATAACTCCCAGAATAGGAACAAGTCAGATAAAAAGAATGCAAGTAAAGGCCAGCAGCAGGAAACTAGAAAATGTTATTTCTGTGGTAAGATTGGGCACTTAAGGAAACAATGCACTAAGTTCCTTGCTAGAAATCAGACTAATAATGCCCATGAAACCAATATTGCATCAAATAAAAATAAGGCTTGTGATTTGCATGAGGTTTTAACTGTTTCTGAAAGGTCCATTGAAGATCAATGGATCCTTGATTCTGGATGTTCTTTTCACATGTGCCCTGTTAAATCATGGTTTGCTGAGTATGATGATACACCTGCTGAGAATGAGAATGTCTTTATGGGAAATGATAATGTATGCAAGGTGATAGGAATTGGTTATGTGAAACTGAAGCTTGAAAATGGCAAAGAAATTGTTTTAACAAAAGTTAGATGTGTCCCTGGTTTAAGGAGAAATCTGATATCTCTTGGTACTCTTGATGATAATGGCTGTGACTACAGTGCTTGCAATGGTGTTATGTCTGTGTATAAAAATGATAAATTGATATTAACTGCTACTAAACACCATAGCCTGTATATTCTGAATGGTTCCCATGCTATGCCTGAACTGATTGTTGCTGATAAATGCTTAGATGTTAACAGTGATACCTATAAATGACACCTAAGGCTTGGACATGTTAGTCAAAAGGGATTGAATGTTTTAAGTAATCAGGGCCTGCTAGGAAATGCTAAAATCACTGATCTTGGTTTTTGTGAATTGTGTGTGATGGCTAAACAACATAAACTGAAATTCAACATGGGAACACATAACACTAAGGGTATTCTTGAGTATGTGCATGCTGATTTATGGGGTCTTGAAAATGTTGAAACACATGGTGGAAATAAATATTTCTTGAGTATTATTGATGATTACTCTAGGAGGGTATGGACTTATCTGTTAAAGACTAAGGATGAAGCTTTCTTGAAGTTTAAAAACTGGAAGACTTTAGAGGAAAACCAAACCAGCAAGCATGTTAAGGTTTTAAGAACAGACAATGGGTTAGAGTTTTGTAACCAAGAATTTGATAATTTCTGTCAAGAACATGGCATTATGAGACATAAAACTGTTAGGCACCCCCCACAATAAAATGGGGTGGCTGAGAGGATGAATAGGACTCTATTGGAGAAGTTGAGAGGGCTGCTGATGACTTCAGGCCTCCCTAAGTCCTTCTGGGGTGAGGCTTTAAGCACATCAGCCTACCTGATCAACAGATGTCCAAATAGGATTCTTGACCTCAAATGCCCCATGGAAGTGTGGAATAATAACAAACCAGGCCTAAGTAACTTGAGAGTGTTTGGTTGTGCTGCATATGCCCATGTTAGAGATGGTAAACTTGACCCTAGAGCTGTGAAATGTGTTTTCCTTGGTTACCAACAACAACAGGGGACTAAAGGGTATAGATTGTGGGAATTGGGTGTGAGGGGAGTGAAGATACTAATTTCTAGAGATGTTACCTTTAATGAGAGATTCTTCTCATGTAAGGAAAACAGCCCCAACCCTGAGTTAGCTATCCCAGAGCCAGAAATACCCAGAACTGTAGTTGAGGTGGAGCCCTTAGAACCAGATGAGAGTCCTGACCATAATACTCCCTCTCCTGACCCTGTACCAGAGACTCCTGAACCTCCTGCCCCTGATGAGAATGTAGGTGAACCTGTAAATGAACCTGAGCAGGAAGATCCTATAGAACACTATGACCAAACTGAGCAGGATCAACTGAGAGATTATATGCTAGTTAGGGATAGGAAAAGGAGAGAATCTAGGCCTACTAACAGATATGGTTATGCTGATCTTGTTTACATGGCTTTAGTTACAGCAAAGGACATCATCCATCATGAGCCAGATTCATACCATGAGGCAATGATGTGAAAGGAGAAAGGTAAGTCGCTAGAAGCCATGAATGAGGAGATGAATTCCCTGAAGGTAAATGGAACTTGGATTTTAGTTGATAAGCCTAAGGATAAAAAGGTAGTCAAATGTAGCTGCTAAGGATAAAAGAAGGCTTAACTAAATCTGATCCCATTAGATATAAGGCAAGGCTAGTAGCTAAAGGCTTCACACAAAGGGAAGGTGTAGATTATACTGAAATATTCTCACCTGTGGTAAAATTCGAGACCATAAGGATTATGCTTGCTATTATTGCTATGTATGACCTTGAACTTGAGCAGCTAGATGTGAAGACAGCTTTCTTGCATGGGGAACTGAATGAGACCATCTATATGGATCAACTTGAGGGCTATGTGGACAATAAGCACAAAGAAAAGGTATGTCTTCTGAAAAAATCCTTGTATGGGCTAAAACAAAGTCCTAGATTATGGTATTTAAGATTTGTTACTTATGTGTTGATCAGTCAATATTTTGACTGATTATTCTCTACATCCGATGAAGGATAACACTCGTTTTCCGGGCAAATTGTCTCTATTTGATGTCTTTCTCTAGCGTTTCAGGTTAAATAGACATATCATTGCTCCTTGAGCTTAAGATGTCGAAAGAACGAAAAAGATCAATGATGGACCATATTTATATGATTCATTAAGACAGTTAAACCCACCAAATTAGACACTTTGTCTTAACACCATTTACTTGTTAGTTCCATTTTTGCTCTACAGGCTATTTTGAGGTTTAGAGAAGAAACACGCTTAAAAGGGAGATTTGTGCCAAAATACATGCCAAAGCCATTTGTGCGATCGCACAAGAAGATCCATGCGAGCGCATGCCGCGAGAGAGTCCCAGGCCACGCCCAAGCCATCTAGCACTGAATTCAAGTTGCCCGGGCAAACGAGCTGATCTGACGAATCCACCTCGACCAAAGTGATCAAAATGGCAAATAAGGTGGACAATGTTGGAAAACCAAGGAGACTGCCCGAGCAGATTGGCAGTTGGCCCAATTCCAAAGAAAAGGCCCCGCGCGCATAGGCACCACAACCAAGTCGCTCGACCAAACCTTCGGATCTAGAAAATATGGCTCGACCATGTTGTTCTAAATGCCAAATGACTCGGAAGATCTCAATTCCCAGACAAAATGCCCGAGTAAATTCAACCATGGCCGAGAAACCAGGCCTCGCCCAGAGCGCGACCGAGACAACGCCCGAGCGCGACCGAGACAACGCCCGAGCGCGATCGAGACAACGCCCGAGCGCGACCGAGACAGGCGCCCGAGCGCGACCGAGACAGGCGCCTGAGCGCGACCGTGACAGGCGCCCGAGCGCGACCGAGACAGGCGCCCGAGCGCGACCGAGACAGGCGCCCGAGCAAAACTTCAAATCAGGGCCCGACCATGTTCCGGCCAGATTACGGCAAAACGATCTCGACCAAAAGGCTTATAATTGCTTCAACATTTAAAATCAACTATTCAAAGGCAAAGCACCTCCGACCAGAATTCTGGCCAGAGCTCCGGCCATGCTCCGGCGAACCTCCGGCGATGCTCCGACCTAGCTCAGATCAAATCCAACCAAGCTCCGGCTAGTTCTAACCATGCTCCGGTCAAATTCTGGCCAAAT
The DNA here is from genome assembly GCA_033675215.1 of Rhodiola kirilowii. Taxonomy (NCBI): domain Eukaryota; kingdom Viridiplantae; phylum Streptophyta; class Magnoliopsida; order Saxifragales; family Crassulaceae; genus Rhodiola; species Rhodiola kirilowii. The sequence goes on from CM066201.1 coordinate 53,680,192, forward strand.
CCAATTGGAACCAAGTCTTTCTGGTTGACCTTTACTATTCACTTCGGTTTAGTTTTGGAGTTCGGTTGCCTTTGCTATTCATGTCCGGTTGCCCTTTGAAGCTAGTCACACCAAGTAGTGCAAGTGGTTGCCCCTTGGCTCAACCAAGCCCAAGTGGATTGCCTCTTGGCTCTCCCATGCCCTACCCACCCCACTTGTGTTGCCCTTTGGCTCAACCAAGCTCCAACTAAGCTCAAACCGGTGGACTTGAGGAGCAACCAAGGCTAAGTCGGTTGGTCCTCCTCCAACCATAAACCGCCACTCTTGGCCTATAAATAGAGGAGCACCTCTCCTTGAAACACATCCATGTAATCTCTCTAGTTTGGATCCTTTGTTACTTCACTCAATAGGCTTGTAAAAACTTAACATTTGGGAATCAAAAGCTCCAACTTCTCTCTTGTTCTTGAGTGTTCTTGAGTTTACTTTCAAAACTTCACTTGTTCTTGAGTTTGATTTCGAAAAACTTACTTTACTTGTCTTTGATTTCGAAAACCCTTTACCTTTCCTTGTACTTAGCTATGGTATTCACTTCAATGAATATTAGTAGCTAAACCTTTCATTCGGTTGAAGGGGTGTGTTTATATCATAAACCGTTCTAGACTCTTTTCTTAATGCTTCTATGTGTTCTAACTAGTTCTTTGTGCCATATATTCGGGTTGAACATAACTAGGTTGAGTGGATGCATCGAAAGGGCAAAACTCTTCCTAGTAGTTTTCCCCCTCTTTAACACCACTTGGTTGATCGGAAATGATTGATCAAGTGGATGCACTTAGGCTAAGATACTTTGAAAGGAGGAATTAGCCTAGCTAGAACTAGTAAGCTATGTCTTGAAAAGGACTAGCCGGTGTAGCATGTGCTTGAAAAAGTCTTGCTTTGGGTTAAGTCTCGAAAGGGAACAACCTACACCTTAGAACACTTAGTATGATCATTAGAGGTCGATGATGAACGAAACTATGATATAAAGCCCCTAAACCGAATCCTTCTCTTAATCAAAACACCAACTTGTCATTTACTTTCAGTCCTATTATCAACTGCTTACATTCAGTACCCTTCACTTTCAGTACCTTTACATTCCGCAACTAACTTTACTTTCAGCACCTAACTTTTACTTTCAGCACATTTACTTTCAGTCTTTATTTTCCGCACTTACTTTTAGTTATTTATTTTTCCGCACTTTCCTTTCATTACAGACGTTTTCAACATCAATCCAACATAATATTTGGTACGTATTGCGCTTGAAACACATCTTGCGACAAATGTTGTTTGGTTGATATTGAACTCGACTGTTCCAGCAATTTACTTTTCAGTATTACTTTCAGTACTAAAATCACAACCAACCCCAATCGCACTTAAATTCTGTACAATTTCCTTAAAGAGCTGCTATCCACCATTTCCCTTGGGTTCGACCCCTACTTACCGCTTTACTACCCAATAGTGAAGTCACAAGTAGTGGACTTATAAATTTATCTTTGCATTTGCCTTGCGACAAGGCATCTGTCAAAATTGGTGCCGTTGCCGGGGAAATTGGAATTGCAATCGGATAAAGTTCTTTAATTTTGTACTCGCTTCTACATAACCACTCGTGCAGGAAGCCACCATGACTATCAGGATGATGACGAGATGAATCTGTATGATCGAAATAATGAGGCGCCGCCTCCATTTTTTGACGATCCGGAACAGCTCATCCGAGACCGAAGAGCTCGTGATAGGGAGGCCATTCGAAGAAACCAAGGACCACCCGAGGACCGAAATGAAGCTGGCCCAGGGCAGCTCTCTAGACATCCACCACCTCCTCAACATCGACAAGCACCAAGGCGAGAACCCATCTTCAATGACTACTATGGGGATAACAACTTCCGCGAACCTACTATGGGAGAACTATCGGCACCAGATTTCAGAAACCAGCCGTGGTGCATATACGAGGGCCCTGAACTGGAAAACATTGCCATCAACACATCAGTGGTCCACAACTTGCCCAAGTTCTCAGGAACTCATGGAGAATCTGCGACAACTCATCTCCAATGCTTACATGGCATTTGCCAAAATCTAAAACCCAATGGAGTGAATGTAGAGGACTTCAAATTGAAGGATTTCTACTTTTCCCTCATTGACTCGGCGAACGACTGGTTCCTTTCATTGCCTTTGGGTAGCATCAGAACATGGGCGCAGATGCAAAAGAAATTTCTGGACAAATACTACCCGACAGGAAGAGCAATGCAAGTAAGAAGGCAACTGCAGGACATCAAGCAGGAGTCTAATGAAACCATGTATGACTACCTGGAAAAATTCAACCGCCTGGAGAGAAGCTGCTGCACCCTTGGACTGCCCAAGAAACTCATCATCGAGTACCTCATTGATGGACTGAGACAATTAGACAAAATGCTCCTGGATGCCTCAGCTGGAGGATCCATGATGAATCTATCATTGAGCGGTGACGGACGCACAGTCGTCGTGTGCAAACGTCAAGAATAAATTTATAAGTCCGCTACTTGCGACTTCACTACTGGGTAGCAAGTGGTAAGTAGGGGTCGAACCCAAGGGAATTAGGGGGATAAGTTGTTCTTTGAGGGATCGTACAGGGAGGGAGCGTGTTTTAGGTTGATTGAGGTTTTAGTGCGGAAAAGTAAGTGTTTTTTGGTTGGTTTTTGTTTTTAATGCGGAAAGGTAAATGACAGAAAAGTAAATACTGAAAATAAAAGGAAGAAGACTTACAGAGGTTGTTGCGTGATTGGCAAGTCTTCCGGGAGGTGAGCAGTTGATAAGGCAGTTTATACTAAGAAAGTAAATGTAGGTGGTGTTTGAATTTAAGGAAAGCATTCGGTTTTGGGGGCCTTGTATCATAGCCTGTTTATCATTGACCTTTAGTGATTCTTCTAAGTATTCAAACGTGTATCAAGGCCATTCCAAGCACTCGATTTGCCACACTGTCTAGCCCATTCCAAGGTCGTTGAGTACTTGTTCTACTTAGACTAATACCCCATTCCAAGGTATATTAGCCTGTGTGCATCCATTTGACCAGTCATTCCCGACCAACCAAATGGTGTTTTAGAAAGGTCAAACTCCTCAGATAAGCTTTGCCATTCCAAGCATCCACTTATCCGAGTATGTTTACGAACTCCCACGGAAGAGCTTTGCCATTCCAAGCATCCACTCAACCTTGGAAGTTCTAACCTAATATATGGCACATAGAACAAGTTTTGAATACAAAGAAGAGGCACTAAAATATGGCCTAAAACATTTTATGATACAAGTACACCCCTTCAACCGAATGAAGAGTTTAGCTACGAATATCCATAGAGGTGGATACCATAGCTAAGTACTCGAGGGTTTTTGAAAGACAGTAAGTAAAGGAGAATACTCAAGAACCAACAGGAGTATTCTCAAAAACTACTAGAATACTTAAGAACCAACATGAGTATTCTCTAAAACTACTATAATACTCAAGAACCAACAGGAGTATTATATATTTCAAACAAAAGCGTACAAAAGTGCCCAAAAGTTTCGAGAGATAAGTGAAGTATGGATTGTGGATTGTGGGATGTGTTTACAAGTGAAGGGAGCATGGTATTTCTAGGCTAAGGGAGGAGTAACTTGTGGAGGAAGTAAAGACACATGGCAAACAACCCATGGAGGAGAGCAAAGCCGCCACCCCATGTGAGGAGGAGCCTCCTCCCATTTAGCCGCCCCCCATGTGAGGAGGAGCCTCCTCCCCTTAGCCGCCCATGTGAGGAGGAGGAGGGGTGAGTGTGAGCTTTGTGATCTTTTCCCCAAAAGCCATGAGACCTTTCAGCTCCGGTCTGACTCTGGTTGCCCTTCGGTTAGACTTGTTTTGAGTGATTCCATGTCAGGATCTTGAGATTTCTTCAGTCGGCATCTGGTCGTGACATTGGATTGGCTCGTAATATATTTTCAGCATAAAAACTCCTCCTTAGCCTGTATTCTCTGTAGACTCCAAAATACCCTGTAGATAAATATCAGAACTAACAAGCAAAAGTTAAATAGACAAACAGTCTAATTTGGTGGGTTTATCTGTGTTTATGATTCATACAATTATGGTCCATCAAGCGGCATAAGGCGACTCATCACCGACGTTGCTGAAAATGCCCGATTTAGAGAGGAGACAACTCGGCAGGAAGAATTTTCCCGAACAAAGAATGTGGCGAAGGCCGAGACACCGATGAACTCCATGCCCGAGGAGATGAAACAAATGAAGGAAATGATGGTTCAGATCCTACGAAGGCAGCCAGCTCAAGTGAAGCCTTGCGAGTTTTGTGGTTCTACGGACCACAAGACTGACGCATGCCCGACATTAATAGTAGAAGAACCGGCAGAAGTGAATGCAGTAGTAGGATGCAAAGGATACAATAACAACAGCAACGACAGAGCCTGACCAAGCTGACAGTATAGTCAAGCAACCAACCCGAGCTGGCGGAACGAGAACCACCCTCCGAGGGAGACACAACAAGCCGCACCTCAACTGGCTCAACAACCTTACCGACCGCCCCAACGGTAGTACAACCAGAACGTCCCACCGGCGGGCCAATATCAGCAAAGGGGACCAAGTCTGTACCAGGCGGGCCCAAGCAATCATCAAGGACCAAACAAGTCCCTTTGATGATGTGGTGAAGGAACTTGGGGGTTCTTTGCATCAATTCCAAGTCGAAACAAAGGGAGAACTATTTGACTTGAAGAAGCAAATGTCCCAGCTTGCCACCTCAATGTCCGCACTCACTAATGAACCTGGCCGACTTCCTTCACAAACCGTCCAAAACCCTAAGGGAAATGTTTGCATGGTAAAAATGTCAGACATGAAGGAGGCGCTGGAAGAAGCAGCACGACCCTCACTATCAACTACAGAAGTAGATAAGGAAGAGTTCCTTGGTATGATATGGGAAGATGAATCATATGCCCAGTCATACGGAGAACTAATAGCCATAAAAAGACTCAAAGAAGCACAAACGGCAGCTCTATTGGCAAAACACCAACAAGGACCAGCAACCTACAAACCTACGGTCAAGCACTTCAATCGTAAGCGCCGTCCTGATTGGAATCAAGAGGAAGACCGACCCATTGATGGCAGAACATGGGTCACGCATACTGACAATGGACGCTATGTGTTCACCGTTAACATGACACCACCACCAGTCACACACTTTAACATACCAGCATCTGGCTGGGATGACAATGAAGACTTAGACTCTGATAGTCCCTGATCAGGCCTTGGAACCAAAAAAATTGGGGCTCAAGATTCATCTTACCCTATGAAGATCATTGCCTCCGAAGATCATGCGACCCAAAAGAACAAGGTAGAAAAAGAATTAGAGCCAAGGAATGGGCAAAATGGCCTGATAACGGAGAAGCTCCTCACTTGGAGTCATGAGGCACATCTGGAAATAAGTAAAGACCCAGGGGCCTTCATGGTCACCTATGGTATCGGCAAATCCCAAATTCATCATTGCTTAATTGATCTTGGAGCTGCTGTCAATGTCCTGCCTTACCCTCCATATTGCTCATTGGGGCTTGGTCCATTAAAGCCACCAAAGTTATCCCTCGAGTTGGGGGACAAGTCGTGTGTCCAGCCGGTTGGAGTGCTAGAAAAGTTAATGCTACGCGTGGGAAAACTCGTCGTTCCTGCGGACTTCTATGTAATATCAATCGGAGATACCAGCAAGGACGACCCTCCAACACTCATATTGGGACGGCCATTCCTCTACACCACAAGGGCAAAGATCGACATGGGCAAGGTCTCATTGTCACTTGCATTCGGCGGCACAAATTCAGACTTCTGCATCTATGCTGATGGCCGCACGGATACGAAGAAACCACCAGACATTGTGAACACCGCTAAACCCAGTGCACTAGTTTCTGACCAACCAAGAGAGACCGAGAATGTAACTAGACCAGCAGCTATGGTCAAAAGATCCTCGCCTTCTTAGAAGAATAGGAAGGCAAAACCACCAGAACAATGGAGATCGGACCCGAGCTAATCATCTCACAAGAACTCGGCGAGGGTCAAGGCAAGAATCAATGCAGGAGCCGCGGCAAAATTTGACTTTAGCCGACCATGGGACCAGACCCCTCCTAAGGGAGGTACCGTCGAGCCAACGACGTTAAACAAAGGCACTGGTCGGGAGGTAACCCGCCACTTTTCTTGTTTTCAGTCATTTTATCTTATGTCATTTAGCTTTTTGAACCGTTCTCATCTTTCTTGTAAATATTTGCTTGAAATCGGCTTTTGAACTAAGTCATGCCGAGAGGCACGCCTTTGTTCAAAAGTGTGGGGTGAGAACTGCCTTTGCACATAGTTATTTAACATGTTTTCCTTTTCCTTTTCCCTTAATATTAACTTTTTGAAAATATGAACTTGAGAATGTGAAATAGATAGAACTTAATTCATGCATTTACCTTGTGAAAACTCAACTGAGTAAAGACTTAGGATGTAAATTCTCATTTGTCCCTTTGTGCTGAGATATATAGGGGATGCGGAGTTGACATAAAATGCCCTAGAGAGGCTTGTCAAGCACTCGAAGGACCGGATTTTGCTATATGGTTTACGAAGTCAGTGGAGGCTGCACTTCGGGTTTCATTGGATTCAGAGTCATCTACGCCATGCAGCGTCTATGCAAGAGGCGGGACGGGAATCAAACCGTCCATTCTCTAGTCCAAGTAGCCGAGAAAATAGATGAGCGACCCTCATCTTGACCCACGCGAAACGGCGAGGATGAGAAAGAGCGGGGAGGTATTTCCATATGCTCTCGGGCGATGATTGGACCTCCCAAAAGGATGAGAAAGTGGACAAGCAAATCACAAAGAAGCAAGGCTCGAAGAAGCAAATCAAAGGCCGAAGGCCAAAATTGTGAAGGTTTTAACCGAAACAAAAGTGAAGAAACTCCAATTCAAAATCAAAAGCCAAAGACCAAATCATTTCAAAAGCTGTCCCTCATCAAAAGGAAATCAAAGAGCTCAGATCATTGAAACCCAAACCAAATCATGTGCTAAAGAAAGCTACAAGATAACCATATAGTGCGAGTCAGTCCCAAGAATGCAGTTCAAGAAGCCTGAAAAGGGCTATCTCCCGAATCATCCGAATTAATTTGCATTTCAGCTCGAAGGTACAAGTATCAAGTTTCTTCTATGTATTTACACGGTTTATTTTGGTAAGAAGTAAGTATTGCATGGATAGGATGAATCTAGTCACACATTCTCACATTCTTATTTAGAGCTTTTTGCTTGGATTTTGTGTTCCTGTTTCGAATAGCATTGTTCAGGACGAACAAGTATAAGTGTGTGGTGATCTGATGGACCATATTTATATGATTCATTAAGACAGTTAAACCCACCAAATTAGACACTTTGTCTTAACAACGTTTACTTGTTAGTTCCATTTTTGCTCTACAGGCTATTTTGAGGTTTAGAGAAGAAACACGCATAAAAAGGGAGATTTGTGCCAAAATACATGCCAAAGCCATTTGTACGATCGTACAAGAAGATCCATGCGAGCGCATGCCGCGAGAGAGTCCCAGGCCACGCCCAGGCCATCTAGCACTGAATTCAAGTTGCCCGGGCAAACGAGCTGATCTGACGAATCCACCTCGACCAAAGTGATCAAAATGGCAAATAAGGTGGAAGAAAACCAAGGAGACTGCCCGAGCAGATTGGCAGTTGCTGATGGACCATATTTATATGATTCATTAAGATAGTTAAACCCACCAAATTGAATGCTTTATCTTGACAACTTTTACTTGTTAGTTTCACTTTTGTTCTACAGGCTATTTCAAGGAGTAATGACGAAACGAGCTAAAATGGAGTTCTTAACGCTGAAAGTGGATTACAAGTCAGAACTGACCATACCCCGACAATACTCCGATCAAGCCACAACTAAGTCCCGATGACTTATTCCAACAAAGATCAAGAACACAAGTGAAATGCCAAGTATAAGTGACTTATCTTTTGATGTCAACTAAGGAGCAACCAAAGGGGCAAACAAAGGGCAACCGAAGACCAACCGGAGTCACATGCCAACCGATGGCTTTTGGAGAAAGATCTCATTCCACTCACTTCTCCTCCCCTCCACCTAGCCGGCGGCTATTTGCTCCTCCTCTCCCCTTGTGACATGTGTTGAGCTCTCATTCCTCCTCCATGCCTATAAATACCAAGCTCCTCCCCTTGTATCATCATCCTCATTCAAATCAACTCAAACACAAGTCACTTGTTACTTATCTCTCCAGATTTTGGGCACAATCCTTGTAAACATTTACTTTGATCTTGAATACTCTTGTTGGTTCTTGAGTATTCTTGTTGTTCTTGAGTTTACTCCTGTTGGTTCTTGAGTATCCTCACCTTTACTTTCCTTGTCTTGATTTCCAAAAACCTTTACTTTTCTGTCTTTCAAAACCTTTACTTTACTCAGTACTTAGCTATGATATCCACCCCTATGGATATTCGTAGCTAAACCCTTCATTCGGTTGAAGGGGTGTACTTGTATCATAAAATGTTTTAGACCCTTCTCTTAAGTGCCTCTATGTGTTCAACTTGTTCTAGGTGCCATATATTAGGTCAGAACTCCATTGGTTGAGTGGATGCTCGAAAGGGCAAAGCTCTGCCATGGGTTCGTGATCTTCCGTGGATAAGTGGAGGCTCGGAAGAGCACAGCTTATCTGTGGAAGTCAACCTCTTTTAAACACCATTTGGTTTATCAGGAATGATGATCAAATGGATGCACATACTAGAACAAGAGTTCTTTGTCTTGCAAAAGACTAGACGGTGTGGCAAGTCATGTGCTACGAATAGCCTTGATACACTTTTGAACACTTAGTATGATCATTAGAGGTCAATGATAAACAGATTTATGATACAAGGCCCCTAAAACCGAATCCTTTCCTTTAATCAAAACATCACCTGTCACTTTACTTTCAATCTCATATCAACTGCTTACTTTCCGCAAGTCTTGTCCTTCAAGCATTTACTTTCAGTAAGTCTTGTCCTTCAAGCACTTTACTTTACGCACTTACTTTCCGCAAGTCTTGTCCTTCAAGCACTTTACTTTTCAGTATTTACTTTCTTTACTTTCAGTCATTTACTTTTCAGTACTAAAATCACAACCAACCCACTTACTTTTCAGTACTAAAATCACAACCAACTCCCAACTGTCTTACTTTCATTTTCGAAAGAACAACTATCCACTAATTCCCTTGGGTTCGACCCCTACTTACCGCTTTACTACCCAATAGTAGAGTACGAGTAGTGGACTTATAAATTTATTTTTGCACAGAGCCATCGCACATTAACGACGGTGTGGTGCGCTCCGTCAAAATTGGCGCCGTTGCCGGGGAATTAGCTTTCTGATCAGTTGTTCTTTTCTTTCCCTTTTCATTTCTTCATTGCACTGCTGACAAATGCTTGTTGTCAGAGCAAATGTACAAATAATATTTATAAAGTCCGCTACTCGCGACTTCACTACTGGGTAGCTAGTGGTAAGTAGGGGTCGAACCCAAGGGAATTAGGGGGATATGTGTTCTTTACGGGTTTGTCACGATAGTGAATACTGTTGGGGATTGAACAGCGAGGGAGCGTTTTTAGGTTGATTGAGATTTTAATACTAACGTCTAAGTGATTGGTTGGTTGGTTTTGGTTTTTAGTGCGGAAAAGTAAATTACAGAAAAGTAAATACTGAAAATACAAAGAAGACTTACAGCGGGTGATGCGTGATTGTCAAGTCCTCCGGTAGGTGAGCAGTTTATACTAAGAAAGTAAAATGCAGATGGTGTTTTGAATCAGGGGAAAGCATTCGGTTTTGGGACTCTTCTTGTGACACATCTATCATTGACTTCAATAGATTTCTTTTACATTTCTACGTGTGGTTATCCCGACAAAGGTGACAACCCAAATACCCCGACAAAGGTGGTACTCCACACCCTTAACCTGTCAAGTTGTTATGTGGTTGTCTCGACAAAGGTGACAACCCAAATACCCCGACAAAGGTGACAACCCAAATACTCCACAACAAGTTTGACAAAGCCTTAGGTTTCTAGTCTTTTTTCTAGCTCGAATAACCCGACAAAGGTGTTACTCTAACTAGATTTCAAAGACTAAGATTGAATAACCCGACAAAGGTGTTACTCAACCTCGATCTCCAAGACTACAGAAGCGTAAATCAATATTGAGTGCAAAAATCTCAAGATGTTGGCACAAGGGTGTGAACCCTTAACCGAATAAAGAGTTTAGCTACGAATATCCATAGAGGTGGATACCATAGCTAAATACTCGGGGTTTTTGAAAACAGTAAGAGGGAAAGGGGTGGAGTACTCAAGAACCAACAGGAGTACTCCCAATTTCCTACTGAATACTCAAGAACCAATAGGAGTATTCCCTAAAGTATAATACTCAAGAACCAACAGGAGTATTATTTCAAAACCGAACCAAACTTACATAGTAACAAACTTAGAGAGATAAGTGTTTTTACAATTTTTAGGATGATTAAAATGAGGGGAGGAGCTCCTCCTTATATAGCCATGGAAGGAGGAGGAGATGAGGACACTTGTTGCATGGAGATTGGATGAGCAAATCAAGGGAGGAGAAGCCACCACATGGAGGAGGAGGAGAGGGCGGTGGAAGCCGCCGGTAGGCGGTGGTGGAGGAGGAGGGAAGGTGGCTTTTGCAACCTCCAAGCCAAGTAGCCGGTCATCTTGGGAGGAGGGGGGAGGAGCCGCCGGTAGGAGGTGGTGGAATGGGGTGGCTTTCCTCCCTTGGCCACCTCTTCTTCAAGTGGCCGGTCATCTTGCCCATATGTGAGTTTTGTACAGTTTTGTGCAGTCTTTTCACAAAACTGTCAGTGTATTTTGGCCCCGGGCTGACTTGATTCCTCTTTGGTTTGATTTGTTTTGATTGATTCCATGTTAGGATCCTTTAGATTTCTTCAGTCGGCATATGATCTTGACCTTGGATTGACTCCTGATATCTTTTCAGCATAAAATCCTCTCCTTAGCGTGTTTTCACTTTAATCTCTAAAATGCCCTGTGGAAATATATCGGGACTAACAAGTAGAAGTTAGATAGACAAACAGTCTAATTTGGTGGGTTTAACTGTGTTTATGATTCATACAATTATGGTCCATCAGATTACCCCCCACTTTTAGTTGTTCGTCCTGAACAATGCTTTACAAGGGCATTACTAAGTAAGTTGGTCGAAATATGAAAATAAGACTGTGGTACTAGACTTTTCCTAATTCATGCATTACTACTTGTTACTAAATTAAACAGTATAAATACGTAGGAGTAATTTGATACTTGTACCTCCGTGCCGAGATGCAAATTATATTGGATGTCTCGGGAGATAGCTGTTTTCAGGTCCAGGCTGGCATCCTCGGGATTGTCTCGCACTATATGGTTTCTTGTAGCTTTCTCTAGCACGTGATTCGATTCGGGTTTCAGTGAGTTGAGCCTTTTTGATTTTTCTTCTTTGGCGAGGGACTGCTTTTTTGTAGTGATTCTGCCTTTGGCTTTTGATTTGATCTTTTTTGAGTGCTTCACTTTTGCTCGGTTAAAACCTTCACAATTTTGGGCCTTAGGCCTCTTTTGATTTTCTTCTTTGAGTTTTTTGCTTCTTTGTGACTTGCTAGTCCATTTTCTCAGCCTTGTTGGGAGGTCCAATCATCGCACGCAAGCCTATGGAAATACTTCCCCGCTCCTCTCTTTTTTGCCGTTTTCGCGCGGGTCAAGGTGAGGGTCGCTCAACTATTTTCTCGGCTACTTTGACTGTCGTTTCGCGCGGGTCAAGATGAGGGTCGCTCATCTATTTTCTCGGCTATTTTGAACGGAGAGAGGACGGTTTGATTCCCGTCCTCGCCTTTGCATAGATGCTTCTTGGCGGAGATGACTTTAATTATTCACTGAACCCCGAAGTGCAGCCTCCACTGACTTCGAAAACCATATAGTTTGATTCGATCCTTCGAATGCTTGCCAAGTCCTTCGAGGGCATTTCTATCAACTCCACATCCCTGGTTATCATAGCACAAAGGGACAAATGAAAAGTTACATCCTAAGTTTTTAGACAGTTGAATTTTCACAAGGTTAATGCATGAATTATGACTTATCTTTTTCACATTCTTAAGTTCATATTTTCAAAAAGATACTATTACTAAGAAAAAATAGCAAGCATGTTATTTATGTACACAGGTGGTTCTCACCCCTCACTTTTGAACGAAGGCGTGCCTTAGTTCAAAAGTCATGCAAGCTTAAAACTAAATTACTGAATTTAAATGACAGAAATTAAAGTGCAGAAAAGTAAGATAGTGTCGGGTTACCTCCCGACCAGTGCACTTGTTTAACGTCGTTGGCTCGACGATACCTCGTTTGTGGATCACTGGTTTGGGTCCCATGGGTGGCTCAAGTCGAACTTTGCCACCGTTCCTGTGTTGTTTCTTCCTGACTTCTTGCTGGAGTAAGAGCTCCATGGTTTTGGTGTTTTCTCTTTCCATTGTTTCTGAGAAGGCGGGAGACCTTTGACCATAGCTGCTGGTCTTGTTATTTTTTTGGTCTCTAATGACAGGTCAGAAAACTGTGCACCGTGATCTGAGATAGGTGTTATGTCTGGCGGTTTCTTTGTGTCCGGGCGGCTCTGATCAATGTAGAAGTGTGCAATTTTGCCGCCGAACTTAAGCGATAATGAGCCCTTGCCCACATCGATTCTTGCTTTAGTGGCGAAGAGGAATGGTCGTCCCAATATTATTATTGGTGGGTCGTCTTCGCAGGTCTCTTCTGTTGGTATTACATAGAAGTCTGCAGCAACGACGAGTTCTCCCACATGGAGTATTACATCTTCCAGTTCTCCAACCGGGCGGATCATGATTTATCTCCTAGCTCGATGTTTGACCTGGGTGGTTTTAATGGACCAAGTCCTAGTAAGTAATACAAGGAGGAAGGCATGGCGTTGACAGCAGCCCCAAGATCGACTAAGCATTTATGGATCTGGGTTTCACCAATACCGCAAGTGATTGTAAAGGCCACAGGGTCTTTATCTCTTTCCGGTAGTGGCTCATGATCTGTAGTGAGGGCTCTTTCTATTGTCGGGCTATTCTGCCCCTTCCCTGGCTTAGGATTTGCATACTCGGACCCTTTAACATTTTGCTTCGAAGCATAAGTATTAGTTGGGGAGTCCCAACCAGATGCTGGTATGTCAAAGTGTGTGATCGGCGGCGGTGTTATGCAAACAGTGAATGCGTACCGTCCATTGTCAGCATGTGTAACCCATGTTTCGCCATCATTGGGTCGGTCTTCTTCTTGATTCCAATTAGGTCATTGCCTACGGTTGAAGTGATTGTTCGTAAGTCTGTAGGTTGGGGACCGTGTTACTTCTCCTAGTGTAACCTTCATGTTTGACCTCCTTATCATGCTTATGTTCGCCTTTGGATTTTGGACGGTCTGTGAAGGGAGTCTGCCAGGTTCAGTAGTGAGTGTTGACATTGCGGTGGCGAGCTGGGACATTTGTTTGGTCAATTCTAAAATTGCCCCGTCAGTTTTTTCCTGGTACTGGTGTAGTGAATTACCTAATTGATTAACGTTTCCCGCGAGCTCCTTCATCGTGTCATTGAGCGACTTGCTTGGTTCCTGCTGATTGCTCGGGCCGGCTTGGTGCTGATTTGGCCCTTTTTGCTGATATTGGCCTACCGATGGAGCGTTCTGGTTATATTGTCGGTGGGGGATTTGGTAGAATGACTGCGCTAGTTGAGGGACAGCTGGTTGTGCCTCCTTCTGAAGATAGCTGTTGTTGTTACGCCAGACCGGGTTGGATGTTTGACCGTACGATCTGTTTTGTCCAGCTCTGTCATTGTATCCTTGATATCCTCCTACTATATTTACTTCCGCCGGTTCTTCTTCTATCAATGTTGGGCATGCGTCTGTTTTGTGGTCTGTAGAACCACAGAACTCGCAAGGTTTTACCGGAACTGGCTGTCTACGTATGATCTCGATCATCATCTCCTTTAACTGTTTTATCTCTTCAGTCATGGAGTTTGCTGATACCTCGGCTAGTGCTACCTTTTTTGATCGAGAGAATTCATCTTGACGAGTAGTCTCTTCTCTAAATCGGGCAGTTTCAGCAACGTTGGCGATGAGATTCCTTATGCCACTCAATGATAGATTCATCATGGATCCTCCAGCTGAGGCATCCAAGAGCATTTTGTCTAAGGGTCTTAATCCATCAATGAGGTACTCGATTATGAGTTTCTCGGGCAGTCCAAGGGTACATCAGCTTCTTTCTAGGTGATTGAACTTTTCCAGGTAATCGTACATGGTTTCATTGGGACCTTGTTTGATTTCCTGTAGTTGCCTCCTTACTTGCATTGCTCTTCCAGCCGGATAGTATTTGTCTAAGAATTTCTTCTGCATCTGAGCCCATGTTCTGATGCTTCCGGAAGGCAATGAAAGGAACCAGTTGCTTGCCGAGTCTATGAGGGAAAAATAGAACGCCTTTAACTTGAAGTCGTCCATATTCACTTGATTGGGCTTTAGATTCTGGCAAATGCCATGTAGGCGTTGGAGGTGAGTGGTCGCAGATTCTCCAAGAGCTCCTGAGAATTTGGGCAAGCTATGTGCCACTGATGCGTTGATGGTTATGTTTTCTAATTCAGGGCTCTCATAGATGCACCACGGCTGTGTCTCGAAATTAGGGGCATTTAACTCACCCATAGTTGGTTCACGGTAGTAATTATCCCCGTAGTAGTCGTCGAAAGCGGGTTCTCTTCTTGGCATGTATCGAGGTTGAGGTTGTGGTCGTGGAGGATGGATAGGAGGTTGTACTGGACCAGCTGCATTTCGGTCCTCGGGTAATTCTTGGTTTCTTCTGACTGCTTCCCTATCACGAGCTCTTCTGTTCCTGATGAGTTGTTCCGGATCATCGACGAATGGAAACGGTACCTCATCATTTTGATCATACAGGTTTATTTCTTCGTCATCCTGGTAGTCATGGTGACTTTCTTCGCGAGACATGGTTGTTTTGAAGCGCGTAACGATTCAAAGAACTTTATCCGATGGCTAATTCCCCGGCAACGGCGCCAATTTGATAGATGCTTGTCGTCAGAGCAAATGTACAAATAATATTTATAAAGTCCGCTACTCGCGACTTCACTACTGGGTAGCTAGTGGTAAGTAGGGGTCGAACCCAAGGGAATTAGGGGGATATGTGTTCTTTACGGGTTTGTCACGATAGTGAATACTGTTGGGGATTGAACAGCGAGGGAGCGTTTTTTAGGTTGATTGAGATTTTAATACTAACGTCTAAGTGATTGGTTGGTTGGTTTTGGTTTTTAGTGCGGAAAAGTAAATTACAGAAAAGTAAATACTGAAAATACAAAGAAGACTTACAGCGGGTGATGCGTGATTGTCAAGTCCTCCGGTAGGTGAGCAGTTTATACTAAGAAAGTAAAATGCAGATGGTGTTTTGAATCAGGGGAAAGCATTCGGTTTTGGGACTCTTCTTGTGACACATCTATCATTGACTTCAATAGATTTCTTTTACATTTCTACGTGTGGTTATCCCGACAAAGGTGACAACCCAAATACCCCGACAAAGGTGGTACTCCACACCCTTAACCTGTCAAGTTGTTATGTGGTTGTCCTGACAAAGGTGACAACCCAAATACCCCGACAAAGGTGACAACCCAAATACTCCACAACAAGTTTGACAAAGCCTTAGGTTTCTAGTCTTTTTTCTAGCTCGAATAACCCGACAAAGGTGTTACTCTAACTAGATTTCAAAGACTAAGATTGAATAACCCGACAAAGGTGTTACTCAACCTCGATCTCCAAGACTACAGAAGCGTAAATCAATATTGAGTGCAAAAATCTCAAGATGTTGGCACAAGGGTGTGAACCCTTAACCGAATAAAGAGTTTAGCTACGAATATCCATAGAGGTGGATACCATAGCTAAATACTCGGGGGTTTTTGAAAACAGTAAGAGGGAAAGGGGTGGAGTACTCAAGAACCAACAGGAGTACTCCCAATTTCCTACTGAATACTCAAGAACCAATAGGAGTATTCCCTAAAGTATAATACTCAAGAACCAACAGGAGTATTATTTCAAAACCGAACCAAACTTACATAGTAACAAACTTAGAGAGATAAGTGTTTTTACAATTTTTAGGATGATTAAAATGAGGGGAGGAGCTCCTCCTTATATAGCCATGGAAGGAGGAGGAGATGAGGACACTTGTTGCATGGAGATTGGATGAGCAAATCAAGGGAGGAGAAGCCACCACATGGAGGAGGAGGAGAGGGCGGTGGAAGCCGCCGGTAGGCGGTGGTGGAGGAGGAGGGAAGGTGGCTTTTGCCACCTCCAAGCCAAGTAGCCGGTCATCTTGGGAGGAGGGGGGAGGAGCCGCCGGTAGGAGGTGGTGGAATGGGGTGGCTTTCCTCCCTTGGCCACCTCTTCTTCAAGTGGCCGGTCATCTTGCCCATATGTGAGTTTTGTACAGTTTTGTGCAGTCTTTTCACAAAACTGTCAGTGTATTTTGGCCCCGGGCTGACTTGATTCCTCTTTGGTTTGATTTGTTTTGATTGATTCCATGTCAGGATCCTTTAGATTTCTTCAGTCGGCATATGATCTTGACCTTGGATTGACTCCTGATATCTTTTCAGCATAAAATCCTCTCCTTAGCGTGTTTTCACTTTAATCTCTAAAATGCCCTGTGGAAATATATCGGGACTAACAAGTAGAAGTTAGATAGACAAACAGTCTAATTTGGTGGGTTTAACTGTGTTTATGATTCATACAATTATGGTCCATCAACTGCCCACTATGTATGCTTGGATGACTCAACATCTTCCTCAGTTTGGAGGTACCACCGGAGAAGACCCTGTAATACACTGCCAACATTTCCACCATATATGCCGCTACATGAAACCTGAAAATGAAACGTTAGAGAATTTTCAAATAAAATGTTTTAAACACTCTTTAACTAACTTTGCGGCATTATGGTATTACGCATCAACTGCTAGTTGTGCAGACTATTATGTGGATCTTCGTGCCCAATTCCTAAAAGAATTTTCCCCGCCGTCCTTACGACATGACACCCGCGAGAAGATCATCTGCCTTCAACAATCCCGGGACGAGACACTAGACGAGTATTATACGTACTATGATATAGTTGTTTCGCGCTGCCCGCGCCATGGATTTACAGAAGTATTCCTTCTTCAAAAATTTCTTTGTGGAATGAGGGCAGATGAGCAATCAAGGATTAACGACGCGGTGGGAGGATCAGCTATGCACTTATCCCTGATCGACATGTGGAATCTCATAGATGACTTGGCAGAAGCTACAAAACGAAGGCCAAGGCACCAAGCTGATCATAGAACGCAGATGGTGGAAGCTAATCTAGAAAGGAGTAGGGAAGAATTTGCAGAGACCATGAGGGACGAGTCAGAAACAGGAAGCACAGAGGAGGAACCTATATGGGAGATCACCCCCGAGCCATCAGAAGACCCAGAACCGGAAGCCGATTTAGAGGAGGATGTAGAAAAGTCTTCATTAGAATTCACTCCTGAGCAGGCCCAAGAGGAAGTCCAGAACGCCACTAGCGAGCAACCCGCGACATACCCAACCCTCACCACCGAAGCAGCCGAAGAAATCAATCAAGACCAGTTCCTCACGGACAGTCTGGCCAATATGGATCCGGCGCTTATAATGGAAGCCTCGCAACTTTTCCCTCCGATCAATATGCAAATCGCGGAAAACTATGTGATCAATGGAGAGCCTGAAAGAAGGATGGAAGAAGGGTCTAATCAGAACGACTCCCTGATGGAGCAGTTTCTCGCCACAACTAGACAAGTTACCCCTAAACACAATAGAGTCCGACTCAAGAGACCAGCAGTTAAGGGTCCGTCGCCTTCTCAGAGGTGTTGGAAAGAGAAACCACCAGAACAATGGGAACAGGACCCGAGCACATCATCTCACAAGAAATCGGGAAAAGTCAAGGCAAGAATGAAAGTAGGCACTCCACAACACTATGACCCAAGCCACCCATGGGACCCAACCTTATGATCCAGGAATGAGGTACTGTCTAGCTAACGACGTTAAACAAATGCACTGGTCGGGAGGTAACCCGACACTTATCTTACTATCAGTCATTTAATTTCTGTCATTTAGTTTTTTGCCTTAAATCATTCTCACCTTTCCAGTATATATTTGCTTGCATGACTTTTGAACTAAGCTGTGCTGTGAGGCACGCCTTCGTTCAAAAGTGTGGGGTGAGAACCGCCTTTGTATATAGTTAATTAACATGCTTTCTTTTTTCCTTTTCCCTTAATATTATCTTTTTGAAAATATGAACTTGAGAATGTGAAAAAGATAGATCTAAATTCATGCATTTACCTTGTGAAATCTCAACTGTATAAAAACTTAGGATGTAACTTCTCATTTGTCCCTTTGTGATGAGATATACAGGGGATGTGGAGTTGATATAAATTGCCCTAGAGAGGCTTGGCAAGCAATCGAAGGATTGAATTTCACTATATGGTTTACGAAGTCAGTAGAGGCTGCACTTCGGGTTTCAAAGAAGATCAGAGTCATCTCCGCCGTGCAGCGTTTATGCAAGAGGCGGGACGGGAATCAAACCGTCCTATCTCTAGTCCTAGTAGCCGGGAAAATAGATGAGTGACCCTCATCTTGACCCGCGCAAAACGGCAAGGATGAGAAAGAGCGGGGAGGTATTTCCATATGCTCTCGGGCAATGATTGGACCTCCCAAAAAAAGGTTGAGAAAATGGACTAGCAAGTCACAAAGAAGCAAAAGCTCAAAGATGCTAATCAAAGGCCAAAAGCCAAAGTATGTTAAGGTTTTAACCGAAACAAAAGTGAAGAAACTCCAATTCAACATCAAAGGCCAAAGGCCAAAGGCCAATTCACTTCAGAAGCTGTCCCTCACCAAAAAGAAATCAAAGTGCTCAACTTAGTGAAACCCGAACCGCATCATGTGCTAGAGAAAGCGACAAGTTAACCATATAGTGCGAGTCGGTCTAGAGAATGCAGTCCAGGAGCCTGAAAAGGGCTATCTCCCGAAACATCCAAATTAATTTGCATCTCAGCTCGAAGGTACAAGTATCAAGTTTCTTCTAAGTATTTACACGGTTTAGTTTGGTAATAAGTAAGCAATGCATGAATAGGATAAATCTAGTTCAATATTCTCACTTTCCTATTTGAAGATTTTACTTGGATTGTGTGCGCATCTCTTAAATGACATTGCTCGGGACGAACAACTAAAAGTGTGGGGGTGATCTGATGGACCATATTTATATGATTCATTAAGACAATTAAACCCACCAAATTGAATGCTTTATCTTGATAACTTTTACTTGTTAGTTTCACTTTTGTTATACAGGCTATTTCAAGGAGTAATGACGAAACGAGCTAAAATGGAGTTCTTAACGCTGAAAGTGGATTACAAGTCAGAACTGACCATACCCCGACAATACTCCGATCCAGCCACAACTAAGTCCCGATGACTTATTCCAACAAAGATCAAGAACACAAGTGAAATGCCAAGTATAAGTGACTTATCTTTTGATGTCAACTAAGGAGCAACCAAAGGGGCAAACAAAGGGCAACCGAAGACCAACCGGAGTCACATGCCAACCGATGGCTTTTGGAGAAAGATCTCATTCCACTCACTTCTCCTCCCCTCCACCTAGCCGGCGGCTTTCCATGCGGAGAAGCCACATGGCCGGCGGCTTCTTGGCCATGCCACCTTGCCCGGTAGCTATTTGCTCCTCCTCTCCCCTTGTGACATGTGTTGAGCTCTCATTCCTCCTCCATGCCTATAAATACCAAGCTCCTCCCCTTGTATCATCATCCTCATTCAAATAAACTCAAACACAAGTCACTTGTTACTTATCTCTATAGATTTTGGGCACAATCCTTGTAAACATTTACTTTGATCTTGAATACTGATGGACCATAATTATATGAATCATAAACACAGTTAAACCCACCAAATTAGACTGTTTGTCTATTTAACTTTTGCTTGTTAGTTCCGATATTTATCTACAGGGTATTTTGGAGCCTAGAGAGAATACACGCTAAGGAGGAGTTTTTACGCTGAAAATATATTACGAGTCATTCCAAGGTCACGACCAGATGCCGACTGAAGAAATCTCAAGATCCTGACGTGGAATCACTCAAAACAAATCCAACCAAAGAACAACCGAAGTCAGTCCGGAGCTGAAATACACCGATAGTTTTGTGAAAACTTCACAAAACCACACAAAACCTCCTCCACCCTCTTGATGACCGGCGGCTTTATGGGAAGGGATGAGTCATGAGGGGAGGCTCCTCCCCCTCATGACCTACAATCGGAGGCTAATGGAGCTCCATGGAGATGATGCCATGTGGTTTGATTCAAACCACATCTTCTCCTCCTCTTTTGCTATAAATACCCCCCCTTCCCTTTGTATCAACACATCACAACACAATACAAAATCACTTATCTCTCTAAAGGTTTTGGTACTTTTGTAAGCTTTGTTTGAAATCTATAATACTCCTGTTGGTTCTTGAGTATTATAGTAGTTTTAGAGAATACTCCTGTTGGTTCTTGAGTATTCTAGTAGTTTTTGAGAATACTCCTGTTGGTTCTTGAGTATTCTCCTTTACTTACTGTCTTTCAAAAACCCTCGAGTACTTAGCTATGGTATCCACCTCTATGGATATTCGTAGCTAAACTCTTCATTCGGTTGAAGGGGTGTACTTGTATCATAAAATGTTTTAGGCCATATTTTAGTGCCTCTTCTTTGTATTCAAAACTTGTTCTATGTGCCATATATTAGGTTAGAACTTCCAAGGTTGAGTGGATGCTTGGAATGGCAAAGCTCTTCCGTGGGAGTTTGTAAACATACTCGGATAAGTGGATGCTTGGAATGGCAAAGCTTATCTGAGGAGTTTGACCTCTCTAAAAAACCATTTGGTTGCTCGGGAATGACTGACCAAATGGATGCACACAGGCTAATATACCTTGGAATGGGGTATTAGTCTAAGTAGAACAAGTGCTCTACGACCTTCGAATGGGCTAGACAGTGTGGCAAATCGAGTGCTTGGAATGGCCTTGATACACGTTTGAATACTTAGAAGAATCACTAAAGGTCAATGATAAACAGGCTATGATACAAGGCCCCCGAAACCGAATGCTTTCCTTAAATTCAAACACCACCTGCATTTACTTTCTTAGTATAAACTGCCTTATCAACTGCTCACCTCCCGGAAGACTTGCCAATCACGCAACAACCGCTGTAAGTCTTCTTCCCTTTATTTTCAGTACTTTACTTTTCTGTCATTTACTTTTCAGTACTAAAAACCAAAACCAACCAAAAAACACTTACTTTTCCGCACTAAAACCTCAATCAACCTAAAACACGCTCCCTCCCTGTACGATCCCTCAAAGAACAACTTATCCCCCTAATTCCCTTGGGTTCGATCCCTACTTACCACTTGCTACCCAGTAGTGAAGTCGCGAGTAGCGGACTTATAAATTCATTCTTGACATTTGCACACGACGACTGTGCGTCCGTCAAAATTGGCGCCGTTGCCGGGGAATTAGCCGTCGGATTAGTTGTTCTTTCCTTTCCCTTCTCGTTTCTTCATCACGCTACACACTATGTATGCATGGACAACGCGACATCTTCCTCTGTTCGGAGGTACGGATGGAGAAGAACCAGTACAACACTGCCGAAACTTTCACCACATTTGCAGCCACATAAAACCTGAAAACGAAATGTTAGAGGAATTTAAGCTTAAATGCTTCAAATTTTCTTTAACTGATTTTGCAACGATTTGGTATTACACATCAACCGCTAGTAGTGCAGTATATTTTGTGGATCTTTGCGTTCCATTCTTGAGGGAATTCTCCCCCCCATCCTTACGACAAAAAACACGTGAGAAGATCATGTGCCTTCAACAATCCCGGGATGAGACCTTGGACGAATACTACACGAACTATGACACCATTGTCTCAAGCTGCCCGCACCATGGATTCACGAAGAAATTTCTTCTTCAAAGATTTCTTCGTGGGATGAGGGCCAATGAGATGACAAGGATTAACGAAGCAATGAGAAGATCAGCCAGGAACTTAACCATGGCAGACATGTGGAACCTCATAGATGACCTGGCCGCAGCCACAAAATGAATACCCCAAGCTGAGAGAGGAATGCAGATAGAAGAGGCTGATCCAGAGACAGATACTCCCGAGCCATCGGAAGAATCAGACATAGAAAGCATCGGAAGCAACGAGGAAAAACCCTCATGGGAACTCGAGGCGGTGCCAACAAAAGAAGAAGTCCAAAACACCACTGGCAAGCTACCCGAGTCATACCCAACTAGCATTACCAGAGCAGCAGAGACCATCTACGACCAAATCCTCACAGATAGACGTGACGAGGCAGAACCAAGCCTTAAGATGCAAGCTTCCCAACTTTTCCCCTTGATCAATAGGTAAATCACAAAAAACTATGTGATCAATGAAGAGGCTAGAAGGAGGATGGGAAAAGGGCCTGAGCAGAACGACTCCTCGATGGAGCATGTTTTCACCATAACTGGACAAGGCAGCCCTAAACACCAGAAACCCCGATTCAAGAAACTAGTAGTAAAAGGTCCCTCACCTTCTCAGAGACGTTGGAAGGAGAAATCACCAGAACAATGGGAACAAGACCCAAGCACATCATCTCACAAGAAATCGGGGAACGGCAAGGCAAAAATCAACACAGGAACAGTGGCAAAATACGACCTGAGCCAGCCATGGGATCCAAACCAGTGATCCCCATGCGTCGAGCCAACGACGTTAAACAAAGGCACTGGTCGGGAGGTAACCCGACACCTATCTTACTTTCAGTACTTTTATTTTCTGTCATTTAGTTTTTACCAATAAGTCGCTTGATGGACCATAATTGTATGAATCATAAACACAGTTAAACCCACCAAATTAGACTATTTATCTATCTAACTTCTACTTGTTAGTCCCGATATATTTCCACAGGGCATTTTAGAGATTAAAGTGAAAACACGCTAAGGAGAGGATTTTATGCTGAAAAGATATCAGGAGTCAATCCAAGGTCAAGATCATATGCCGACTAAAGAAATCTAAAGGATCCTGACATGGAATCAATCAAAACAAATCAAACCAAAGAGGAATCAAGTCAGCCCGGGGCCAAAATACACTGACAGTTTTGTGAAAAGACTGCACAAAACTGTACAAAACTCACATATGGGCAAGATGACCGGCCACTTGAAGAAGAGGTGGCCAAGGGAGGAAAGCCACCCCATTCCACCACCTCCTACCGGCGGCTCCTCCCCCCTCCTCCCAAGATGACCGGCTACTTGGCTTGGAGGTGGCAAAAGCCACCTTCCCTCCTCCTCCACCACCGCCTACCGGCGGCTTCCACCGCCCTCTCCTCCTCCTCCATGTGGTGGCTTCTCCTCCCTTGATTTGCTCATCATATCTCCATGCAACAAGTGTCCTCATCTCCTCCTCCTTCCATGGCTATATAAGGAGGAGCTCCTACCCTCATTTTAATCATCCAAAAATTGTAAAAACACTTATCTCTCTAAGTTTGTTACTATGTAAGTTTGGTTCGGTTTTGAAATAATACTCCTGTTGGTTCTTGAGTATTATACTTTAGGGAATACTCCTGTTGGTTCTTGAGTATTCAGTAGGAAATTGGGAGTACTCCTATTGGTTCTTGAGTACTCCACCCCTTTCCCTCTTACTGTTTTCAAAAACCCCCGAGTATTTAGCTATGGTATCCACCTCTATGGATATTCGTAGCTAAACTCTTTAATCGGTTAAGGGTTCACACCCTTGTGCCAACATCTTGAGATTTTTGCACTCAATATTGTTTTACGCTTCTCTAGTCTTGGAGATCGAGGTTGAGTAACACCTTTGTCGGGTTATTCAATCTTAGTCTTTGAAATCTAGTTAAAGTAACATCTTTGTCGGGTTATTCGAGCTAGAAAAAAGACTAGAAACCTAAGGCTTTGTCAAACTTGTTGTGGAGTACCACCTTTGTCGGGGTATTTGGGTTGTCACCTTTGTCGGGACAACCACATAACAACTTGACAGGTTAAGGGTGTGGAGTACCACCTTTGTCGGGGTATTTGGGTTGTCACCTTTGTCGGGATAACCACACGTAGAAATGTAAAAGAAATCTATTGAAGTCAATGATAGATGTGTCACAAGAAGAGTCCCAAAACCGAATGCTTTCCCCTGATTCAAAACACCATCTGCATTTTACTTTCTTAGTATAAACTGCTCACCTACCGGAGGACTTGACAATCACACATCACCCGCTGTAAGTCTTCTTTGTATTTTCAGTATTTACTTTTCTGTAATTTACTTTTCCGCACTAAAAACCAAAACCAACCAACCAATCACTTAGACGTTAGTATTAAAATCTCAATCAACCTAAAAAACGCTCCCTCGCTGTTCAATCCCCAACAGTATTCACTATCGTGACAAACCCGTAAAGAACACATATCCCCCTAATTCCCTTGGGTTCGACCCCTACTTACCACTAGCTACCCAGTAGTGAAGTCGCGAGTAGCGGACTTTATAAATATTATTTGTACATTTGCTCTGACGACAAGTATCTGTCAAATTGGCGCCGTTGCCGGGGAATTAGCCATCGGATAAAGTTCTTTGAATTGTTACGCGCTTCAAAACAACCATGTCTCGCGAAGAAAGTCACCATGACTACCAGGATGACGAAGAAATAAACCTGTACTATCAAAATGATGAGGTACCGTTTCCATTCATCGATGATCTGGAACAACTCATCAGGAACAGAAGAGCTCGTGATAGGGAAGCAATCAGAAGAAACCAAGAATTACCCGAGGACCGAAATGCAGCTGGTCCAGTACAACCTCCTATCCATCCTCCACGACCACAACCTCAATCTCGATACATGCCAAGAAGAGAACCCGCTCTCGATGACTACTACGGGGATAATTACTACCGTGAACCAACTATGGGCGAGTTAAATACTACCGTGAACCAACTATGGGCGAGTTAAATGCCCCTAATTTCGAGACACAGCCGTGGTGCATCTATGAGAGCCCTGAATTAGAAAACATAACCATCAACGCATCAGTGGCACAAAGCTTGCCCAAATTCTCAGAAGCTCTTGGAGAATCTGTGACCACTCACCTCCAACGCCTACATGGCATTTGCCAGAATCTAAAGCCCAATCAAGTGAATATGGACGACTTCAAGTTAAAGGCGTTCTATTTTTCCCTCATAGACTCGGCAAGCAACTGGTTCCTTTCATTGCCTTCCGGAAGCATCAAAACATGGGCTCAGATGCAGAAGAAATTCTTAGACAAATACTATCCGGCTGGAAGAGCAATGCAAGTAAGGAGGCAACTACAGGAAATCAAACAAGGTCCCAATGAAACCATGTACGATTACCTGGAAAAGTTCAATCACCTAGAAAGAAGCTGATGTACCCTTGGACTGCCCGAGAAACTCATCATCGAGTACCTCATTGATGGATTAAGACCCTTAGACAAAATGCTCTTGGATGCCTCAGCTGGAGGATCCATGATGAATCTATCATTGAGTGGCATAAGGAATCTCATCGCCAACGTTGCTGAAAATGCCCGATTTAGAGAAGAGACTACTCGTCAAGATGAATTCTCTCGATCAAAAAAGGTAGCACTAGCCGAGGTATCAGCAAACTCCATGACTGAAGAGATAAAACAGTTAAAGGAGATGATGATCGAGATCATACGTAGACAGCCAGTTCCGGTAAAACCTTGTGAGTTCTGTGGTTCTACAGACCACAAAACTGACGCATGCCCAACATTGATAGAAGAAGAACCGGCGGAAGTAAATATAGTAGGAGGATATCAAGGATACAACGACAGAGCTGGACAAAACAGACAGTACGGGCAAACATCTAACCCGGTCTGGCGTAACAACAACAGCTATCTTCAGAAGGAGGCACAACCAGCTGTCCCTCAACTAGCGCAGTCATTCTACCAAATCCCCCACCGACAATATAACCAGAACGCTCCATCGGTAGGCCAATATCAGCAAAAAGGGCCAAATCAGCACCAAGCCGGCCCGAGCAATCAGCAGGAACCAAGCAAGTCGCTCAATGACACGATGAAGGAGCTCGCGGGAAACGTTAATCAATTGGGTACTTCACTACACCAGTACCAGGAAAAAACTGACAGGGCAATTTCAGAATTGACCAAACAAATGTCCCAGCTCGCCACCGCAATGTCAACACTCACTACTGAACCTGGCAGACTCCCTTCACAGACGGTCCAAAATCCAAAGGCGAACATAAGCATGATAAGGAGGTCAAACATGAAGGTTACACTAGGAGAAGTAACACGGTCCCCAACCTACAGACTTACGAACAATCACTTCAACCGTAGGCAATGACCTAATTGGAATCAAGAAGAAGAGCGACCCAATGATGGCGAAACATGGGTTACACATGCTGACAATGGACGGTACGCATTCACTGTTTGCATAACACCGCCGCCGATCACACACTTTGACATACCAGCATCTGGTTGGGACTCCCCAACTAATACTTATGCTTCGAAGCAAAATGTTAAAGGGTCCGAGTATGCAAATCCTAAGCCAGGGAAGGGGCAGAATAGCCCGACAATAGAAAGAGCCCTCACTACAGATCATGAGCCACTACCGGAAAGAGATAAAGACCCTGGGGCCTTTACAATCACTTGCGGTATTGGTGAAACCCAGATCCATAAATGCTTAGTCGATCTTGGGGCTGCTGTCAACGCCATGCCTTCCTCCTTGTATTACTTACTAGGACTTGGTCCATTAAAACCACCCAGGTCAAACATCGAGCTAGGAGATAAATCATGCATCCGCCCGGTTGGAGAACCGGAAGATGTAATACTCCATGTGGGAGAACTCGTCGTTGCTGCAGACTTCTATGTAATACCAACAGAAGAGACCTGCGAAGACGACCCACCAACAATAATATTGGGACGACCATTCCTCTTCGCCACTAAAGCAAGAATCGATGTGGGCAAGGGCTCATTATCGCTTAAGTTCGGCGGCAAAATTGCACACTTCTACATTGATCAGAGCCGCCCGGACACAAAGAAACCACCAGACATAACACCTATCTCAGATCACGGTGCACAGTTTTCTGACCTGTCATTAGAGACCAAAAAAATAACAAGACCAGCAGCTATGGTCAAAGGTCTTCCGCCTTCTCAGAAACAACGGAAAGAGAAAACACCAAAACCATGGAGCTCTTACTCCAGCAAGAAGTCAGGAAGAAACAACACAGGAACGGTGGCAAAGTTCGACTTGAGCCACCCATGGGACCCAAACCAGTGATCCACAAACAAGGTATCGTCGAGCCAACGACGTTAAACAAGTGCACTGGTCGGGAGGTAACCCGACACTATCTTACTTTTCTGCACTTTAATTTCTGTCATTTAATTCAGTAATTTAGTTTTAAGCTTGCATGACTTTTGAACTAAGGCACGCCTTCGTTCAAAAGTGGGGGGTGAGAACCACCTGTGTACATAAATAACATGCTTGCTGTTTTTTCTTAGTAATAGTATCTTTTTGAAAATATGAACGTAAGAATGTGAAAAAGATAAGTCATAATTCATGCATTAACCTTGTGAAAATTCAACTGTCTAAAAACTTAGGATGTAACTTTTCATTTGTCCCTTTGTGCTATGATAACCAGGG
Source organism: Rhodiola kirilowii (assembly GCA_033675215.1). Lineage (NCBI taxonomy): Eukaryota > Viridiplantae > Streptophyta > Magnoliopsida > Saxifragales > Crassulaceae > Rhodiola > Rhodiola kirilowii. The sequence continues at coordinate 53,707,950 of CM066201.1, forward strand.
ATGTGGAGTTGATAGAAATGCCCTCGAAGGACTTGGCAAGCATTCGAAGGATCGAATCAAACTATATGGTTTTCGAAGTTAGTGGAGGCTGCACTTCGGGGTTCAGTGAATAATTGAAATCATCTCCGCCAAGAAGCATCTATGCAAAGGCGAGGACGGGAATCAAACCGTCCTCTCTCCGTTCAAAGTAGCCGAGAAAATAGATGAGCGACCCTCATCTTGACCCGCGTGAAACGACAGTCAAAGTAGCCGAGAAAATAGTTGAGCGACCCTCACCTTGACCCGCGCGAAAACGGCAAAAAATAGAGGAGCGGGGAGGTAATTCCATAGGCTTGCGGGCGATGATTGGACCTCCCATCAAGGCTGAGAAAATGGACTAGCAAGTCACAAAGAAGCAAAAAACTCAAAGAAGAAAATCAAAAGAGGCCAAAGGCCAAAAATTGTGAAGGTTTTAACCGAGCAAAAGTGAAGCACTCAAAAAAGATCAAATCAAAAGCCAAAGGCAGAATCACTACAAAAAAGCAGTCCCTCGCGAAAGAAGAAAAATCAAAAAGGCCCAACTCACTGAAACCCGAATCGAATCACGTGTTAGAGAAAGCTACAAGAAAACCATATAGTGCGAGACAATCTCGATGATGCCAGCCTGGACCTGAAAAGAGCTATCTCCCGAGACATCCAATATAATTTGCATCTCGGCACGGAGGTACAAGTATCAAATTACTCCTACGTATTTATACGGTTTAATTTAGTAACAAGTAGTAATGCATGAATTAGGAAAAGTCTAGTACCACAGTCTTATTTTCATATTTCGACCAACTTACTTAGTAACGCCCTTATAAAGCATTGTTCGGGACAAACAACTAAAAGTGGGGGGTAATCTGATGGACCATAATTGTATGAATCATAAACACAGTTAAACCCACCAAATTAGACTGTTTGTCTATCTAACTTCTACTTGTTAGTCCCGATATATTTCCACAGGGCATTTTAGAGATTAAAGTGAAAACACGCTAAGGAGAGGATTTTATGCTGAAAAGATATCAGGAGTCAATCCAAGGTCAAGATCATATGCCGACTATAGAAATCTAAAGGATCCTGACATGGAATCAATCAAAACAAATCAAACCAAAGAGGAATCAAGTCAGCCCGGGGCCAAAATACACTGACAGTTTTGTGAAAAGACTGCACAAAACTGTACAAAACTCACATATGGGCAAGATGACCGGCCACTTGAAGAAGAGGTGGCCAAGGGAGGAAAGCCACCCCATTCCACCACCTCCTACCGGCGGCTCCTCCCCCCTCCTCCCAAGATGACCGGCTACTTGGCTTGGAGGTGGCAAAAGCCACCTTCCCTCCTCCTCCACCACCGCCTACCGGCGGCTTCCACCGCCCTCTCCTCCTCCTCCATGTGGTGGCTTCTCCTCCCTTGATTTGCTCATCCAATCTCCATGCAACAAGTGTCCTCATCTCCTCCTCCTTCCATGGCTATATAAGGAGGAGCTCCTCCCCTCATTTTAATCATCCAAAAATTGTAAAAACACTTATCTCTCTAAGTTTGTTACTATGTAAGTTTGGTTCGGTTTTGAAATAATACTCCTGTTGGTTCTTGAGTATTATACTTTAGGGAATACTCCTGTTGGTTCTTAAGTATTCAGTAGGAAATTGGGAGTACTCCTGTTGGTTCTTGAGTACTCCACCCCTTTCCCTCTTACTGTTTTCAAAAACCCCCGAGTATTTAGCTATGGTATCCACCTCTATGGATATTCGTAGCTAAACTCTTTATTCGGTTAAGGGTTCACACCCTTGTGCCAACATCTTGAGATTTTTGCACTCAATAAAATTTTACGCTTCTCTAGTCTTGGAGATCGAGGTTGAGTAACACCTTTGTCGGGTTATTCAATCTTAGTCTTTGAAATCTAGTTAGAGTAACACCTTTGTCGGGTTATTCGAGCTAGAAAAAAGACTAGAAACCTAAGGCTTTGTCAAACTTGTTGTGGAGTACCACCTTTGTCGGGGTATTTGGGTTGTCACCTTTGTCGGGACAACCACATAACAACTTGACAGGTTAAGAGTGTGGAGTACCACCTTTGTCGGGGTATTTGGGTTGTCACCTTTGTCGGGATAACCACACGTAGAAATGTAAAAGAAATCTATTGAAGTCAATGATAGATGTGTCACAAGAAGAGTCCCAAAACCGAATGCTTTCCCCTGATTCAAAACACCATCTGCATTTTACTTTCTTAGTATAAACTGCTCACCTACCGGAGGACTTGACAATCACGCATCACCCGCTGTAAGTCTTCTTTGTATTTTCAGTATTTACTTTTCTGTAATTTACTTTTCCGCACTAAAAACCAAAACCAACCAACCAATCACTTAGACGTTAGTATTAAAATCTCAATCAACCTAAAAAACGCTCCCTCGCTGTTCAATCCCCAACAGTATTCACTATCGTGGCAAACCCGTAAAGAACACATATCCCCCTAATTCCCTTGGGTTCGACCCCTACTTACCACTAGCTACCCAGTAGTGAAGTCGCGAGTAGCGGACTTTATAAATATTATTTGTACATTTGCTCTGACGACAAGCATCTGTCATCGCTCTCACCCACTTGGTGCATAGAATGAAATGACTATTTAGGAATCGGTTTTGGGTGCAACATCAAGCCAGCCAGGCCTACGTCAAGAGTTCAAGGCCCCAGCCGAACTCCCTCGATTATCCAGCCTCGAGCCATGTCATTCGACACAATAAAGGGAGTTCTGTTCTTCCCTTTTCCTTAATGTCATTTCCTTCTCATATAATATCTGCTTGCATGGCTTTTTAACTAAGGCACGCCTTCGTTCAAAAGTGTGGGGTGAGAACCACCTGTGTACATAACATGTTTTTCTTTTCCTTTTCCCTTAATATTATCTTTTTGAAAATATGAACTTAAGAATGTGAAAAAGATAGATCATAATTCATGCATTAACCTTGTGAAAATTCAACTGTTTAAAAACTTAGAATGTAACTTCTCATTTGTCCCTTTGTGCTGAGATAAACTAGGGATGTGGAGTTGACATAAACTGCCCTAGAGAGGCTTGGCAAGCACTCAAAGGATCGAATCTAACTATATGGTTTTCGAAGTCAGTGGAGGCTGCACTTCGGGTTTCAGTGAAGATTGAAGTCATCTCTGCCATGCAGTGTTTATGCAAAAAGAAAAAAAGGCGAGGACGAGAATCAGACTGTCCTATCTCTAGTCAAAGTAGCCGAGAAAATAGATGAGCGACCCTCATCTTGACCCGCGCGAAATGGCAAGGATGAGAGGAGCGGGGAGGTATTTCCATAGGCTCGCGGGCGATGATTGGACCTCCCAAAAAGGCTTGAGAAAATGGACTAGCAAGCCACAAAAAGGCCAAAGCTCAAAGAAGCAAATCAAGAGGCCAAAGGCCCAAAATTGTGAAGGTTTTAACCGAACAAAAAGTGAAGTACTCAAAGAGTCAAATCAAAGGCCAAAGGCCGATTCACTACAAAAGCTGTCCCTCGCCAAAAGAAAATCAAAGACCAAACCATTGAAACCCGAACCGAATCACGTGCTAGAGAAAGCTACAAGAAAACCATATAGTGCGAGACGGTCCCGAGAATGCAGTCCAGGAGCCTGAAAAGGGCTATCTCCCGAAACATCCAAAATAATTTGCATCTCAGCACGGAGGTACAAGTATCAAGTTTCTTCTATTTATTTACACGGTTTAATTTGGTAATAAGTAGTAATGCATGAATTAGGATAAATCTAGTCCCACAGTCTCACTTTCATATTTTAAAAGCTTACTTAGTGTGCCGCCCTTTAATAGCATTATTCGGGACGAACAACTAAAAGTGTGGGGTGATCTGATGGACCATAATTATACGAATCATAAACACAGTTAAACCCACCAAATTAGACTGTTTGTCTATTTAACTTTTGCTTGTTAGTTCCGATATTTATCTACAGGGTATTTTGGAGCCTAGAGAGAATACACGCTAAGGAGGAGTTTTTACGCTGAAAATATATTACGAGTCATTCCAAGGTCACGACCAGATGCCGACTGAAGAAATCTCAAGATCCTGACGTGGAATCACTCAAAACAAATCCAACCGAAGAACAACCGAAGTCAGTCCGGAGTTGAAATACACCGATAGTTTTGTGAAAACTTCACAAAACCACACAAAACCTCCTCCACCCTCTTGATGACCGGCGGCTTTATGGGAAGGGATGAGTCATGAGGGGAGGCTCCTCCCCCTCATGACCTACAACCGGCGGCTAATGGAGCTCCATGGAGATGATGCCATGTGGTTTGATTCAAACCACATCTTCTCCTCCTCTTTTGCTATAAATACCCCCCCTTCCCTTTGTATCAACACATCACAACACAATACAAAATCACTTATCTCTTTAAAGGTTTTGGTACTTTTGTAAGCTTTGTTTGAATCTATCATACTCCTGTTGGTTCTTGAGTATTATAGTAGTTTTAGAGAATACTCCTGTTGGTTCTTGAGTATTCTAGTAGTTTTTGAGAATACTCCTGTTGGTTCTTGAGTATTCTCCTTTACTTATTGTCTTTCAAAAACCCTCGAGTACTTAGCTATGGTATCCATCTCTATGAATATTCGTAGCTAAACTCTTCATTCGGTTGAAGGGGTGTACTTGTATCATAAAATGTTTTAGGCCATATTTTAGTGCCTCTTCTTTGTATTCAAAACTTGTTCTATGTGCCATATATTAGGTTAGAACTGCCAAGGTTGAGTGGATGCTTGAAATGGCAAAGCTCTTCCGTGGGAGTTCGTAAACATACTCGGATAAGTGGATGCTTGGAATGGCAAAGCTTATCTGAGGAGTTTGACCTCTCTAAAAAACCATTTGGTTACTCGGGAATGACTGACCAAATGGATGCACACAGGATAATATACCTTGGAATGGGGTATTAGTCTAAGTAGAACAAGTGCTCTACGACCTTCGAATGGGCTAGACAGTGTGGCAAATCGAGTGCTTGGAATGGCCTTGATACACGTTTGAATACTTAGAAGAATCACTAAAGGTCAATGATAAACAGGCTATGATACAAGGCCCCCGAAACCGAATGCTTTCCTTAAATTCAAACACCACCTGCATTTACTTTCTTAGTATAAACCGCCTTATCAACTGCTCACCTCCCGGAAGACTTGCCAATCACGCAACAACCGCTGTAAGTCTTCTTCCCTTTATTTTCAGTACTTTAATTTTCTGTCATTTACTTTTCAGTACTAAAAACCAAAACCAACCAAAAAAATACTTACTTTTCTGCACTAAAACCTCAATCAACCTAAAACACGCTCCCTCCCTGTACGATCCCTCAAAGAACAACTTATCCCCCTAATTCCCTTGGGTTCGATCCCTACTTACCACTTGATACCCAGTAGTGAAGTCGCGAGTAGCGGACTTATAAATTCATTCTTGACGTTTGCACACGACGACTGTGCATCCGTCAAAATTGGTGCCGTTGCCGGGGAATTAGACGTCGGATTAGTTGTTCTTTCCTTTCCCTTCTCATTTCTTCATCACGCTACACACTATGTATGAATGGACAACGCGACATCTTCCTCGGAAGGGCAAAGCTCTGCCATGGGTTCGTGATCTTCCGTGGATAAGTGGAGGCTCGGAGGAGCACAGCTTATCTGTGGAAGTCAACCTCTTTTAAACACCATTTGGTTTATAAGGAATGATGATCAAATGGATGCACATACTAGAACAAGAGTTCTTTGTCTTGCAAAAGACTAGACGGTGTGGCAAGTCATGTGCTAGGAATAGCCTTGATACACTTTTGAACACTTAGTATGATCATTAGAGGTCAATGATAAACAGATTTATGATACAAGGCCCCTAAAACCGAATCCTTTCCTTTAATCAAAACATCACCTGTCACTTTACTTTCAGTCTCATATCAACTGCTTACTTTCCGCAAGTCTTGTCCTTCAAGCATTTACTTTCAGTAAGTCTTGTCCTTCAAGCACTTTACTTTACGCACTTACTTTCCGCAAGTCTTGTCCTTCAAGCACTTTACTTTTCAGTATTTACTTTCTTTACTTTCAGTCATTTACTTTTCAGTACTAAAATCACAACCAACCCACTTACTTTTCAGTACTAAAATCACAACCAACCCCCAACTGTCTTACTTTCATTTTCGAAAGAACAACTATCCACGAATTCCCTTGGGTTCGACCCCTACTTACCGCTTTACTACCCAATAGTAGAGTACGAGTAGTGGACTTATAAATTTATTTTTGCACAAAGCCATCGCACATTAACGACGGTGTGGTGCGCTCCGTCGGTTGCCTTTGCTATTCATGTCCGGTTGCCCTTTGAAGCTAGTCACACCAAGTAGTGCAAGTGGTTGCCCCTTGGCTCAACCAAGCCCAAGTGGATTGCCTCTTGGCTCTCCCATGCCCTAGCCACCCCACTTGTGTTGTCCTTTGGCTCAACCAAGCTCCAACTAAGCTCAAACCGGTGGACTTGAGGAGCAACCAAGGCCAAGTCGGTTGGTCCTCCTCCAACCATAAACCGCCACTCTTGGCCTGTAAATAGAGGAGCACCTCTCCTTGAAACACATCCATGTAATCTCTCTAGTTTGGATCCTTTGTTACTTCACTCACAAGGCTTGTAAACACTTTACATTTGGGAATCAAAAGCTCCAACTTCTCTCTTGTTCTTGAGTGTTCCTGAGTTTACTTTCAAAACTTCACTTGTTCTTGAGTTTGATTTCGAAAACCTTACTTTACTTGTCTTTGATTTCGAAAACCCTTTACCTTTCCTTGTACTTAGCTATGGTATTCACTTCAATGAATATTAGTAGCTAAACCTTTCATTCGGTTGAAGGGGTGTGTTTATATCATAAACCGTTCTAGACTCTTTTCTTAATGCTTCTATGTGTTCTAACTAGTTCTTTGTGCCATATATTCGGGTTGAACATAACTAGATTGAGTGGATGCATCGAAAGGGCAAAACTCTTCCTAGTAGTTTTTTCCCTCTTTAACACCACTTGGTTGATCGGAAATGATTGATCAAGTGGATGCACTTAGGCTAAGATACTTTAGAAGGAGGAATTAGCCTAGCTAGAACTAGTAAGCTATGTCTTGAAAAGGACTAGCCGGTGTAGCATGTGCTTGAAAAAGTCTTGCTTTGGGTTAAGTCTCGAAAGGGAACAACCTACACCTTAGAACACTTAGTATGATCATTAGAGGTCGATGATGAACGAAACTATGATATAAAGCCCCTAAACCGAATCATTCTCTTAATTAAAACACCAACTTGTCATTTACTTTCAGTCCTATTATCAACTGCTTACATTCAGTACCCTTCACTTTCAGTACCTTTACATTCTGCAACTAACTTTACTTTCAGCACCTAACTTTTACTTTCAGCACATTTACTTTCAGTCTTTATTTTCCGCACTTACTTTCAGTTATTTACTTTACCGCACTTTCCTTTCATTACAGACGTTTTCAACATCAATCCAACATAATATTTGGTACGTATTGCGCTTGAAACACAGCGTGTGACAAACCAAAAGTATGTTGTTTGGTTGATATTGAACTCGACTGTTCCAACAATTTACTTTTCAATATTACTTTCAGTACTAAAATCACAACCAACCCCAATCGCACTTAAATTCTGTACAATTTCCTTAAAGAACTGCTATCCACCATTTCCCTTGGGTTCGACCTCTACTTAACGCTTTACTACCCAATAGTGAAGTCATAAGTAGTTGACTTATAAATTTATCTTTGCATTTGCCTCGCGACAAGGCTTCTGTCAATCAACGAAAATGGCCAAAAACGAGCTCTGCACCTGCCAAGGGCCATGACCACCGTGACGTCTCATTAGAGTCACGGTAGTCACGGTAGCATTTTCTATCAGAAGAAACCGACAGTTCTGGACAAAGCCGAGACTGCCGTGACACCCACTAAAGGTCACGGTAGTCACGGCGCCAATACAGCTCAGTGCAATTCAGCCCTGCCATGACTGCCGTAACCCCACCAAAGGTCACGGTAGTCACGGCACCTGCGACAGAAATTTCCTAATTTAATTTTGGTAGTTTTCTGGGCCGTTTTGCAAATTGATCAATTGGGCTATAAAAGGGCAACGACCAGAACGAAATTAGAGTGCTTATTTTGAGAGAAGATAACCCTAACTTGGGAGAGAAGACAACGCTATCATCGTGAGGATCATCGAGCTACATCGTTTACGGTTTACTCGTTTCTTCCCTTCATTATACGCTGTTTTTGGTTTAATCACCATGAATAGTGAGTAGTCCTCTTATTCTGGGATCCTACGGATTTCGTGCTATGTAACCTTAACTTTTCATGTGATCAATTAAAGTTATTATTTATGCGATTCGATTATTCAATTTCATTGTGCGCTTAATATTATCGTTCTATGCATGTATTTACATCAAAGGGTATGTTTGCATTGATAGAACGTATTTAGGTTATATGCCAAAAGGTGGATGGGCCCTAGGGATTAACCGGATTACATGAAATTGATATTAGGTCATGTTTACATGGGTTAATAGGAAAACCTTCAGTTTAATAATCGAGATCGTTGATAATCCGTGGATGGGCGGCGTTCAACAATTGAGATTAATCTAGACAATGATCCGTGGACGGGCGGCTTGTCTAGTGTTATTTCGGTTATATTCCATATTCGATAGCATGAATAATTGACGTAGGATGATTGCATGATTAGTAGGATTAGCACGGGTGAAGTATGGATTCTGGGATTCTTCCTCTGATAAAAACACAACCATTAATTTTCTGCCATTTAAATTCTGCAATTTACAAACAAACAAACCTCTTTTAATTGGAATAGCTAAATAGGTCACACTGCTTGCTAGTAATCACACACCTGTTCCTTGGATCGACCCTTGGCTTACCAAGGTTTATAAATATTGTTTGACTACAATTTGACCCCTAAAACTCATACTTCTGACAACTATAAAGGGTTAAAAATACGCTTGTCAAAATGGCGCCGTTGCCGGGGAACAGCGTTTAGTGTGATATTAGATTTAACGTGTGTAGTTTAGACTATTCCACCTTGTTCGTTACTTGTCTTTTTCTGCTTCTTCCTGCTACGTTCACTCTTCCCTTGGCTTTTTGCAGGTGCTATTTAGTACATGCCAAGGAAAACACCCAAGCAGAAGAAGAAGATTCAGATTTCAGACGAGGACACGCCGGACCTACGAAGAACAACTCGTCAGGCACAAAACGAGGCTCGGCAGCTACGAGCTCTGAACCGAAATTTCGCAGCGATGGCTATGAATCAGAATAACCCAGCTCTGCTGAATGGAGTGGCCGAAGATGACCAGCAACGTCCTCTGCAACAACCAGCGCGCAGGACTCTTGGAGATTATACTGCCCCACGTGTCTCGGGATTTCAGTCAGCCATTGCACCACCGGGCATCGCCAACAATACATGGGAGCTTAAAATAGGCCTAATTCAGATGGTGCAGAACAACCAGTTTTCAGGGAGGATGAATGAGGACCCTCACCAGCACCTTAAACGTTTCATCCAGATGTGCAACACAGTGAAGACTAATGGTGTTCCTCCAGAGTCCTACTACATGAGGCTATTCCCATTCTCGCTTTCTGATAAGGCTACTAGGTGGCTCGACAGTCACGCAGACGACACTTTCACTACATGGGATAAATTGGCCGAGACATTTCTGCAACAGTACTTCCCGCCATCAAAGACAGCACACTTCAGGAACAAGATCATCTCGTTCCGCTCTATGGATGGCGAGACCCTCTACGAGGCTTGGGAGAGGTACAAGGAGCTTATGAGACTGTGCCCTCATCACAATCTGGAGCTGTGGCAGATTATTGATACCTTCTATCAGGGAATTGACCAGGGGATGCGCACCTTGATCAACCAAGCAGCTGGTGGGGGACTGAACGGAGTCCCGCTAGAAGACACCTACGAAATTATAGAGAGAGCAGCCCAAGATTACCACCTCTGGACAAGCGATCGAGGCAATCCTAAAGATAGGAAGGGTGTGCAAGATCTCTGTCACGCCGAAGGCAAAAGCGACATCGATGAGCTGACAAATACTGTGAAGATGCTCACAACCGAAATTAAAAATCTGAAGACAGAATCAGCTATGAAGCCGTCGGTTGTTGCCAATGTCAGTGTCTATTGTCAGATTTGTGGCTCTCCTTCCCACTTTGCAGATGGCTGCCCGGTGATGGGACAAGATAATATCGACGGAAACCAGGAGGATGCCAATTACGTGGGGCAGTATAATCAAGGATCAGGCATGAATAAGTGGGACAACCAGAACAGGAACAACCCCAACCTCTCTTATAAGCCGCAAAATGAGGTGGCACCGGGTTTTCCTTACAGACAGCAGCAGGACAATGCATCGTACCAGCCGAGGAATCAGTACAATAACCAAGCTCACCAACAACAAAATCAGAATTCAGGGAACAATAACTACCAAAATCAGTCGCAGCAAGATCAGAATTCAGGATCGACGTCTAACATGGAAGCCATGCTAGCAAGCTTCATAACCGAACATCAAAAGATGGCTGATGTTCAGCGCACAATGTTTGAGGAGCAGCGAAAGGCAGCTGAGCAAACCGCCCCTGAGGTGAGAAACCTGCAAAGGACTATTGAGGAGCTCGCTATTCACGGCAGGATGTTGGAGAATCAGATTGCTCAACTAGCAAATTCAGCAAACAGGGAGCATGGGAAACTTCCATCGAAGCCAGATCTGAATCATATGGGATTAGTGAATGCCATCACATTACAAGGAGGAAAACATATTGAGATGGTGCCAGCTCACGCCACTCGGTCCCCAGCAGAAAAATCAGCACTCGATTCTGCACCTGCTGAAGAGGAAACATCAAGAGAAGCTGAAAATCGACCTGAAAATTCTGCGCAGACAGTAGAGCCAGCCCCCTATATGCCACCAGTCCCATTCCCTCAGCGACTCAAGGGTGCAAGAAGAGATAAAGAGTTCATGCAGTTTGTTGATAAGATTCGTACTCCGTACATCACTATGCCCTTCACCGATGCAATCACGCAGATTCCAACTTATGCCCAATTCATAAAGGAGATTTTGACTGGGAAAAGAAAGATTGAGGGGACCGAGAATGTGGACCTGAGCGAGGAATGTAGTGCAACCACACACCAGCCCATGCCACCCAAACTTCAAGACTCAGGGAGTTTTTCTATCCCTTGTGATATTGGTGGTTTTCCCGTTCGTCGTGTTTTATGTGATCTTGGTGCTAGTGTGTCTATCATGCCATATTCTCTGTATGCTAAACTGAAATTGGGTGATCTCTGTCCTACTAATGTCACTATTCACTTTGCGGATCGTTCTTGTAGACTCCCGAGAGGGATTCTGAAGGATGCTCCAGTCAAGGTGAAGAACCTGTATTTTCCTGCTGATTTCATAGTGTTGGACATCTCAGAGGACGTAGATATCCCAATTATTCTTGGTAGACCATTTCTTTACACGGCTAAGGCAGTCATTGACATGGATAAATGTTCCTTAGCCTTGTGAATAGGCAATGAGAGAGTTGTTTTTGATTTGCCTGACATGTCTAAGAGTCTTAGTCTGTTTGCTAACTGTGATATACTGGACTCTACTGATGCTAATGATCCTATTTCGCTAACCTCTATCGAGCCTTACAGAGTTCTACAGGGCTGCCCCATCCCGATGAATATTTGCGCAGTGAGCACAGATGGAGAAGCTGAAGCTGAGCAGAAGGAAGGGCTGAAACCGCTTCTTGACCCCGGAGATATCCGTACAGGGTGTATGAAGACCAGGAATAATAAGAGACCAGTGCGTAGAAAATTCGATAAAGGCAAGCGAGTCCTTCTCTATAAATCACGCCTTAGATTATTTACTGGAAAGCTGCGCACCAAGGGAGGCAAGTCAATGGTGGTCGACGGGAAACACCTCCAGCATTACTACATCCTGAAGCACCGGGAACCACCCGACGACATTGGAGATTGCTTCTAGTTCTTCCTCCCCCTTTATGTCTCGCCAAGACGTTAAACTAGGTCTCTTCGGGGAGTAACCCGCGTTGTAAGTTTTGTTTCATCGCATTTTCCATTTGCATTTTGTACATTGCGTGTGACCCTTGCAGGAATCCAAGTGTGGAGTGCATAAATTTCAGGCAGAAAATGGCTCGAGACGAAACAAGCAAATTTGAGCTGGGATTCAGTGGTGCCGTGACCTGCCGTGACCAATGGAAACGTCACGGCAGTCACGGCAAGTTTATTTGGCCGAGAGTTTTTAGTGGTACCGTGACTACCGTGACACAATGTGCATGTCATGGTAGTCACGGCAGGTAAAAGCATCAGTAAGTTTTGGGGGGTGCCGCGACTACCGTAACACCCTCGGATGGTCACGGTAGTCACGGCCGCACCATTCTCTTCTTCCCCAAAAATTTCAAATCACTTGCCTTGTTTATTTACAATTTTCGATGCTAACCTATCACTCATGAAGCTATATGTTTTTATCTATTTATGCCAGCTCACGAGTCACGTTTCACTCCCCAGGCATCGCTTAATCTCCTTGGATATCGCACCATCACACACGAGTGAAGTTCCTATACGCTTATTTTCTCTTTTATTTCTTTGCTTAGGGACTAAGCTCATTTTTAAGTGTGGAGTGGGTAGCGCATAGTCACACGCATTGCATTTCACGTTCATTCCTTCATATGCTCAACAGTCTATGTATTGCGATTGAAATCCTCGTTTTCTAAGATACTCCTTGATTGATTGACGCTCTTTTGGATTCGACGTCTAGTACTTGAAATAGTTAAAATCGTGTGCGTATTCTCTTGAGTCAGTATCATTGCTAGCCTTTGCCTATCACATGTTCTACGTATTTATTGAAGCACGCTTAAGACTTGAAATTAGCACCGATTCAAAAATTTCAAAAACTTAAATATGCATCTCTTTTTCTAGGTGACCTTAGTACTAGTACGTGTTTCCATATACTTGTTGTGATTTGCATGCGCCCGCCTTTATTCATACACTATGTCAAGCTTTAAGTGTGGAGTTAGACAATTGGCCTTCAAGTTTTCCCTCAAGAACAAAGTTCTTTATTTTCAAAGGTGGGTGAAACATTGGCCCCAAACATAGTTGTTTTTGAAAGAAAACCAATTTCAAGAAAAAGAAAAAAATTTGTGAAAATGAAAGCTTTGAAAAATGTTCGGCTAGAGCAGAAAAATACCAAGGACCTGGTGAGAAAAGTCGCCCCTTGTGTATTGGAAAACACTTTCGAAACAATTTCTGCCCCCTTTTGCTTGATGTAGTGTAATTCCATCTTCTCATTGCGTGCAAATCATGATTGGTCTTGCAAATTCATGTACTAGAAACTGAGGGACGACCCTCGTGCTTGCACTGAAATCTTGATGCAAATTTTTGTGCTTTTTCTTCAGAAAATCTTTAAACCAGGCTCCTCTTCTCTTACGGGTCATTGTCTAATCCTTGGCACTTAAGAATGAGATTTGCGCCAAAAAGCCCGTGGACTATCCCTAGATAGCATAGGTGAATGGCGAGCATATTTTGTGTAACTATTCATGTTCTTATCACGTTACTATAGAACTATTTAGAACTTGTGATGAGGCGTTTGCTAGTCGTGTGTACTGACCGTTTGAATGCATAACTCGTCTAATCTATGATCGTCCGAAAACTTTGATGAAGATGTTTGACTTGAAGTTGAGGTAATACGATGAATTCGAGGCATGACATGACTTTACTGTGACTTGTTGAGCATCATTCATGCATACACGTTAGTTAGTTGTACAGGGGATTTGTAGGTAGTCCCATTCCTGAAAACCTTCACGAGACTATACTCGTCCTACTAGGGCAGCCTAGGGGTTTAAAGGTTTGATGCATACGCTAAATGCATTTGTGTCCTCTACGACAGTGAGTTATCTTTCTATTTTCATTATTAGTTACAATTGATCACATGTCACTTGAGTGGGTAGCTTGGAAGCATATGGTCGTTGAGCATTATATTCACTCGTATATTTATTCTGCCATTCGTTCGACATTTGTTCGGGACGAACAAATCCTAAGTGTGGAGTGTTTTGATCAGGCAATATTTTGACTGATTATTCGCTACATCCGATGAAGGATAACACTCGTTTCCCGGGAAAATTGTCTCTATTTGATGTCTTTCTCTAGCGTTTCAGGTTAAATAGACATATCATCGCTCCTTGAGCTTAAGATGGATCAACAAAAACGGCCAAAAACGAGCTCTGAACCTGCCAAGGGCCGTGACCACCGTGACGTCTCATTAGAGTCACGGTAGTCACGGTAGCATTTTCTATCAGAAGAAACCGGTAGTTCTGGACAAGGCCGTGACTGCCGTGACACCAACTAAAGGTCACGGTAGTCACGGCGCCAATACAGCTCAGTGCAATTCAGCCCTGTCGTGACTTCCGTGACCCCCACCAAAGGTAACGGTAGTCACGGCACCTGCGACAGAAATATCGTAATTTAATTTTGGAAGTTTTCTGGCCCGTTTTGCAAATTGATCGATTGGGCTTTAAAAGGGCAACGACCAGAACGAAATTAGAGTGCTTATTTTGAGAGAAGATAACCCTAACTTGGGAGAGAAGACAAATCTATCATCGTGAGGATCATCGAGCTACATCGTTTACGATTTACTCGTTTCTTCCCTTCATTATACACTGTTTTTGGTTTAATCACCATGAATAGTGAGTAGACCTCTTATTCTGGGATCCTACGGATCCCGTGCTATGTAACCTTGACTTTACATGTGATCAATTGAAGTTATTATTTATGCGATTCGATTATTCAATTTCATTGTGCGCTTAATATTATCGTTCTATGCATGTATTTACATCAAAGGGTATGTTTGCATTGATAGAACGTATTTAGGTTTTATGCCGAAAGGTGGATGGGCCCTAAGGGTTAACCGGATTACATGAAATTGATATTAGGTCATGTTTACATGGGTTAATAGGAAAACCTTTAGTTTAATAATTGTGATCGTTGATAATCCGTGGATGGGCGGCGTTCAACAATTGAGATTAGTCTAGACAATGATCCGTGGACGGGCGGCTTGTCTAGTGTTATTTCGGTTATATTCCATATTCGATAGCATGAATAATTGACGTAGGATGATTGCATGATTAGTAGGATTAGCATGGGTGAAGTATGGATTCTGGGATTCTTCCTCTGATAAAAACACAACCATTAATTTTCTGCCATTTAAATTATGCAATTTACAAATAGACAAACCTCTTTTAATTGGAATAGCTAAATAGGTCACACTGCTTGCTAGTAATCACACACCTGTTCCTTGGATCGACCCTTGGCTTACCAAGGTTTATAAATATTGTTTGACTGCAATTTGACCCCTAAAACTCATACTTTTGACAACTATAAAGGGTTAAAAATACGCTTGTCATGTGTTATGTCTGGGATTTGTGAGAAGTGCTTATGGTACCTATTTCTATTATGCTTCAACTGAGTGTGATCCTATTTATTTGCTCTTATATGTGGATGACATGCTATTGATATCTAAGTCCAAAGAAAAGGTTGATAAACTGAAAAAGGACTTAAGTAAGGAGTTTGACATGAAAGACCTAGGAAAAGCTAAAAGAATTCTTGGCATGATAATAGAAAGAAATAGGAATGACTGTTTCTTAAAATTGCATCAAAGACCATATCTTGAAAAGGGTGTAAGTAAATATGGTAATCTGAACAGTAAACAGGTTAAAGTCCCATTAGCACCACATTTTCTGTTAAGTAAATTACAGTCTCCTAAGACTGATTATGATAAAATAAGAATGGAAAGTGTGCCATATGCTAATGTGATTGGTTCTTTGATGTATGCCATGATAAGCACAAGGCCTGACTTGGCTTATGCTATTTCTTTACTCAGTAGATTCATGTCCAATCCTGGTATGGAACATTGGTTGGCTTTAAAGAATGTTATTTCATATGTTAGATCCACTCTTGACACTGGTTTATGCTATTCTAAGAAGTCTGATATGCTTGATCTCATTGGTTTTGTTGACTCTGATTTTGGTGGAGACAGAGATTGTAGGAAATCTACAACTGCATTTTACTTTACATTTGGTAAAAACTATATAAGTTGGAAATCACAAATGCAGTCTATTGTTGCCATGTCTACAACTGAATCAAAATATATTGCTCTTAGTGAATGTGTTAAAGAGGCAATTTGGTTGAAGGGAATGTTGTATGAATGCAAACTGTTTAAGGGAGTGCTTTTGGTGTTTTCTGATTCTCAGTCTGCATTATGTTTAGCTAAGAACCCCGTTTACCATGCGAGATCAAAGCATATAGACATTAAGTACCATTTCCTGAGAAATCATGTTGAAAATGGTGATATAAAACTGTTTAAGGTTGATACATGTGAAAATCCTGCAGATATGGGCACTAAAGTGATCTCAAGCACCAAGTTTAAGCATTGCTTAGACTTGCTGTTTCTAGGTTAGTTTACTTCTGGTGTTTTGCAGGTACTGAGCAGATACTCCACTTCAATATGCACGAAGACCCGACGGAGCTTGGTGGCTGGTGGAGCTGGACCAGGCGGTGGAACTAGGCAACTCAGCTTCAAGTGGAGATTTGTGGGAAATTAAGCTGATTGCGTGAGACAAGGGATGTCGTCGTTAAAGGGCGTATGGTCGTTACTAAAAGGAAGAGGCGTTCGTTGCTATAGGTGCATTAAGTTGCACGACGTCGTTCGCTGGACAAAAGGAGAGGCGCGAATCCGAAGTCGTTGCTATTGTTTCAAACGGACCAATCAGATTGAAGCTTTGCTTGGCGCGGATCCGGATCAGATCCTACGGTTGAGATTCATCCCATCAAGCTGCATCGGACGGTAGCTGCTCCTCCTGGCAAATCAGATAAAAGCTGTGCGTCTTCAGTCTGGCTGGTTATTCTACGCACTTCATCCGCTCCGATCTCTCTCGCGCTCCAAGATCCAAACACGATAGCTTAGGGCTTCCACAGTGTGAGTACTGCAGATTGTACTCGAGTGTTCTTCGGTGAGATTGCAGACTCGATTTGT
This sequence comes from Rhodiola kirilowii, assembly GCA_033675215.1. Classification (NCBI taxonomy): domain Eukaryota; kingdom Viridiplantae; phylum Streptophyta; class Magnoliopsida; order Saxifragales; family Crassulaceae; genus Rhodiola; species Rhodiola kirilowii. Next base: position 53,725,025 of record CM066201.1, read on the forward strand.
GAGTTCTGCTGGTTGAAAAGAGCAACCGTGAGTGTGTATTCCTCCAACTACGTCCGACACGTTTTAGCGATTTCGGCTTCAAAGCTAGTGCATATCGAGCCTGAGTTGCTCAACATGGATTAGGTACGAAGTGCTGAACCATGTGCCTTAAAATTGGTGTGTCAATTTCCTTATTTGTTCAGTTTCTGCATTCTAGGGTTTGTGAGCTTATAATCGAATTGAGACTGAAACCGGTTGAATCGGACATTGATTAAGTGTTAAAACCCTACATATATGTTTTTAAATCATGTACATGTTTTTAGACGGGGTAGGGTGCAAACTATAAATAAATATTGGAGTCATACTTTTGTTGGAGTAAAAGCATCTATTTTTAAAGGTATATGACTTCACCGAGAAAAAAAAGATCCGTTGTCGTGCAGACAAAATGCTGCGAGTGTTAATATAGTCGTTTTGATAAAAACGACATCGATTCGATTGATACAGTTTTTAAAATGTATCGGGATGACAACACTGTTTTGTTTTAAATGACATCATTTTGGCACTTGCGATATTTTACTACAATGAACCAGATCTTTATCCGCCTTTACCACCTTAGTCGTCCGAATGCATTCAGAAAATTTCACTTTCTTTTTGTAATAATGTTGTTTTCAAAAACTAAAGAATTATAATTTATTATTTGTATTTGCCAATAATGAATGATACACCAGTTTGATTAGTTTAATCATTAATGGCATTTTGATACAGCTTAATGACACATCAAGCTTTGTAAGTGATCCATCACTTCACGCGAACTGGCATCATTATCGTCTCAAACTAAATTATTAGTAGTAGTTAAGTACATCCACATTTAAGTCAGAAGCATCTTTTGTAAGACATCATTTTCAAATCATTTAGGTTAAAAACTGTTACCCAAAAATAGGCGTCGGCATCTCACCCGTTGGGTGAAAAGCCCTTCGGGTGACCCGTTGAAGACCCTGCCCGAGACCTGATCCGAACCCAGACTCAAACCGAATATGACCCACCCGAGCTACCTATAGGCAGAGTAAGGGTGAGATAAATGAGACCCGACCCTGTACCCGAAGCTTGTACCTGACTTTAAATAAACCTAATTATTCAGCCCAATTAGAAAACCGTAGCTACCATTCTTTACGATTCTACAGTAGCACTAGCAGTACCGCCTATGCCTATCGACCGACTGATGCAAATTGCAAGCCGCCTACTGTCTGCAAACCAGTCACCTATCGCCTCACTTCGTCTTCGGTGTTCGGTCTTCGTAGATGGATATCATGGATTTCATTTCCCAACACATCTCTCACATCGCTTCGTTTCTTTCATCATCATTTCATATCATCATAGGTTCAATTTGGAACCATTGGGCATCGCCGTCTCCCGTCTGTTAGCCTTCTCCCATCCGAAACCGAAGCTGCATCACTTCGTCGACATTGAGTTTCAACGGATCTATTTGCAGGCTAGTTTTCTATTGATTTGTCCTCACTTTTTTTTTTGTATAAAATTGATATAGTTGTTAATGATATACGACCACCTTACTGCCTGTTCTTGTAAAGCTTTCAGATTCAAAGTTTTCAACGAAGTCTAAATCTCAATCTGTAATTCCAAACGAAAACAGTGGTGATTATTGAGGATTTTTGGTTTGTTTCAAGAGCTGAAACACAGCCAGTAGGTAACTCTACTTTCTTTTACATATGTTCTATTTATTTTTGTTTTGTTTTGTTTTATTTTGATTGTAGACTAATGAATTTTATTTTGTTTTCTATCTCAGGACGTTCAAAAAGTGCAAAGATACATAAATCGTTTTCTCTGCTTAGCTTGGTTCAGCGGCACCACTCTTAATCCTAACTTCTTATTATTTTGTTTATTTGTGTTGTTGCTATTACTTGCTGTGTTGCTACTGTGTAATGTGTGTTGTATGCTTTGTTTTGTTGCATTTTGTGTCCTGTGATTAACTAAAATGGAGTCCAACTCAATCGATGAGAATACTTTGTCTTCCCAAAATGTTGAATCTGATTTTGTTGAGTCTGTAAATGTTCCAAGTCTTAGGAAGACATCTGAAGTTTGGAACTATTTTACAAAAATTGAATTAAGAGAAAATGATATTGTTTTGTTAAAAGCGAAGTGTATTGTATGTGGGGAGTCACTGGCTAGGGGTGGGAATAATGGTACTCATCATCTGTTAAGGCATTTGAAGAGGCATCAAAATTCTACATCTCAGATTGCTGATATTAGGACTCAAATGCAACTAGGAATCAATGCCTCGGGAAATTTGAGTAATTTTAAGTTTGACAAAAATGCAGCTAGAAAAGAGATAGTGGATTTTATTGTTAGAGCTGAGCTACCGTTTACTTTCATTGAGAAGCATGATTTTTGTGGAATGATTCAGAGAGCTATTCAACCCCAATTTTCTAGCTTTTCTGCTAGAACATGTAAAAGTGATGTTTTAAAAATGTTTTCCATGAGTAAATCTGATTTGCTGAACTTTTTCAAGGAATTTGATGGCAACGTTTCTTTAACTAGTGATGTCTGGTCTTCACGGCAAAAAATGGGATACATGTCTCTAACTGCTCATTATATTGATAAGGATTGGTTGTTAAACAAAAGGATATTGTCTTTTAAAATGATAGAATGTCCACATAGCGGAGAAATTTTAGCGCAGCATATTAATGAGGAGTTAATTGCATGGCATATTCAGAATAAAATGTTTTCTATAACACTTGATAATGCATCAAATAATGACTCACTAGTGAATTTGTTGCCTGAATATTTGATGCTAGCTGATGTTTCTAAGCAGTTGTTTGGGCCAAAAACACGTCACATGCACTACAGAAACAATATTAAATGTGACAGAATGACCTCCATGTATTTTAAAAAACTATTAAATCAAGTGGACCTTTTGATGAGAAATCAAATTTTCAAAATACATATAATTTGTATAATTTTTTTTTCAATTTTCTTGCTAAACGAAAAACAGAATTTATTTATTTTAAATCTTTTGTCAGTTTTTCAAAAATTTCAAGCTATATAGAGGTGTACATAAATTTGGTACCAAATGAAAACAGGGTCATTTGTGTTCGTATGTTTAAAACGACATAGTTTATGGATTGAGACATCTATTTTTAAGTTTTAATTATATATGAAAATATAAAACGATTTAGTTTCACAATAAAATTAACCAAAATAACGTCACTTTTGGTTGACTGTTTTTAGCACGGTTGTACGAGATCCGATTCGTTAAATGAAATGCTGAAATGAACAACTACACTCAAATTGTATCAGACTTCATTCCCTCTAGTTTCAATGGATTTGTGCAAGCTTCAATTGCTAGTATATTATATATGGAAAGCTAGTCCCTTCTAAATTATACTCCCTCTGTCCCTATTTGTTTGTCCATTTTCCTTTTTGGATGTCCCCTAATGTTTGTCCACTTTCCTTTTATATACAATTCAATAATCAAATCAATCATCTCTTTTCTACCAAAAAATTATTTTTATTAAAAAAATTCTACTTTCAATCATAAGAAAGTAATAATTCGTTTCACATACACTCCCATCATCTTTCTCCTTCTCTCACCAGCCTTTATTTATTTTTCTTAATTAGCGTGTCAGTTGTCCTTTTGGACAAACATTAAAGGACGGAGGGAGTATATGGAAAACGAAAACGACAACACTTGACCCGAGTGGACTAGAATCAATCAAATAGGAAGAAGTGGATACAGTTGCAATTTAAATGTAAGCATTAAATTTGTGAAGGTCATCATCTGTCCTAAAAAAACAACTGGTTGCAGTTGGATTAAGACAGTTACAATTACATCCCGCCAACTGCTCTGCTGGCTGGCTGGCTAGCTCCGGCCCACAGCGGCCGAGGTGCAGCTCCTCTCTCGCTAGCTCATATGGAGTGCCATCAATTGAGTACCCTATAAAGATAGGGTGGCCCTTTTTCTGTTTCAGAATCATATCTCTAGTTTTTGTTCAATAAAAAAAACAGTGAATTGCAAAATTGTACATAGTTTTATAAGTATAATATTATGACTTGAAAATAGTTCAAATGTAAACCACATCTATATATTAATTATAAATCACTTAAGAACATGACATATGACATTTCGTCTATCTTTTCGAAATTAAATAGGCGGGGTCATATGCTAGTTTCAAATTTTCGGTGTTAAGATTCTGTTATAAAGCTAAATGTTCAGTGAAAAAACTAAATGTTTTATTCTTAACAAATAGTTTTGCAATCGATGGTAATTGGATTGTACTCCATTTGATTCATGTAGTTCTTATTTAGGCGTTGTTTATGTACTAGATTCCAACATAAAAGTGCATGTTAGCAATCAAGAGCAATGATTTGATAGTTAAGGAATCTGTCAAAAAACCTTTAATACAGCCATACAGGGATTGAATCCCCGAGACACCAATTTTCACATTTTTGTGTGTGAAATTTTCTTATTTCTTCATTCATTCATTCTTCCTTCTTTCTTTAATTCTTTCTCATCCCGCCTCGGCGTGGATGCTTTCCTCATCCCACGTGAATACCTTCCTCGACGCGCCTCGCGCGTGGACATATTGTTCCTCCCTCGTGATTATGTTATTTGTTTTCCCTACCCGATGTGACATATGGTTTACGGCATGTTGTTTGGCAAAACTTAATATAGTTGTTCAAGCTATTGTTCAAGACTAGAAGAGACAACTGTCCTGGAACAAGTTGAAGCAGATGTATTGTTTCCTAATTCAGATTAGGAAACACAATCGACCGGTTGAGATCAAGGCGGTTGCATATCAAAGGACAGAAATAGGAAGTTTCCTAATTCAGATTTGGAAACTTGTTTCAACCGACGTAGCACAACTTCGCATAAAGATATTTCCGAGATTGGATTTGGCAAGTTGGTGCATGATGTTAATCAAAGATATCTTTGGAGTCGGTTGCTTGCGCATGAAGCTATCTTAGTCGAGAAGATAATCGAAGATTTCCTAAACAAGATTGAAGATACATTGGAGGATTATCTAAAAGAGATATGCGCAAGATATTAGGAAAGATTTCCTAACGATATAGGCGGTTTAGATTAGGAATCCTATTTATTTTAGGGTTTCTAGCGCTCTATATAAGTAAGGCTAATGCTTCGGTATTAGCTAGCACTTACGGAGAAATTACTCACGCACATACTCACTGAAGGGAGGAGGAGGCAAACGGCCGGTGAACTAATCGTCACTGATTACTCACGACGCTCGTATTCAATCTGTTCCGGTGCTCGGCAGATTGATCGTAGAACAACGCTGAAGCTACACGCACTGGTGTTCTAAACTGCGCATTCGGGAGAAGGCGCTGATTCTCACGGAGGATCACATTGGTGGATACGGAGGAGGCGCTCAGATCTAGGGGGAGACCTAGAGTGCAATTGCTAGAGTGTTCGAGGCTCACATTGTTTAAGAGGGAGTCTGTAAACGGTAAACCTTGTACTCGCAATACTCATCATTAGTGAATTGCTATCCACTGAGCTAAGAGACAGCCCCCATACGTAGGCTCGTTAACGCCGAATTAGGTAACAACTTTGCGTGTCGTTTAATTTCTGCACTACATTTAAATTTCGCATAAGTTGTTCCAGATATTGTTCTTTACCCGACCAGAACAACATCTCATCTACCAGGGGAAGTTTTCAATTGGTATCAGAGCAAATACTCAACACACAGAGTAAGATCCGAAGGTTGCTGTGATGGATTTGAGAGAAGGGCAGAACATCACGCGACCTCCTCTACTTGAAGGAAACAAATATGGTTACTGGAAAGTGCGAATGAAGGCGTTTCTAAAGTCTCAGGATGAATCAGTTTGGGAAGTTGTTGAACAAGGATGGACACACCCAGTGACTACTGACAAAGACGTAAACGTTAGCCTTCTTGCTAAAGACAAGTGGACTGAGGTGCATAAGAATGCTGAAGCTGCAAACTCTAAAGCTATGAATGCCATATTCTAAGGCGCCGGCCGTAATCGATTCCGTGCACAGCCTTCGTCGCCGCTACTCTCGTCGACGGCGCTAGGCATCTATATATATCCCTTCATTGGGGTTTCGATCGGTAGGGTTTCGATCGCTCGGCTGTTTCCGATTTGTTTCGCTTGGGTTTCGATCGGTAGGGTTTCGATCGCTCGGCTGTTTCCGATTTGTTTCGCTTGGGTTTCGGTCGGTAGGGTTTTTCGATTTGATGGCTTCGCTGGCCGAGACGGCCATTCTGCAGCGACCCCCGCCCGCTCCAAATCTGATTGTTTCCGACCTCGGCCAGCCCAGTGGTCAGGAAGGTTATAAGAAGGCGTCCTTTGCTTTAGTCGTGGCTAGACCATCGGCTATCCCTCGCTTTCCTGAAATCCAGTTGGCAGCTCGTCAATATGGACTCAAGGAAGGGGTGCCGACAGTCACGTTTACCAGTGCCGAGTACCAAGCGGCTACTCAACGTTTAGCGCACACTCTGATAGCGAAATTCCAAATAGGACGTCCACCATTCGAAGTGGTCAAACAGGCTTTTCTGGCTTCTTGGAAGATTGAAGGTAGGATTACCATTTCTAGTAATTGGGATGATAGGCATGTTGTCATCATTCTAGATTCTGAGAAGGATGTGAACACAGTTTTGACGAATCCATTGAGGAGAGTTGGTCATACCATGTTTAGGCTGTTCCGATGGACTCCGGATTACAATCCTAAGAAGGAGTCTACAACTATCACTAAGTGGATTAGATTTCCTGGTTTACCAATGGAGATGTTTGACAGGGCAATTCTCAGATCTATAGTGTCCTCTTTTGCATTATTCCTCGACTGTGATGATAGAACTAAGGAAATGGATTCCCTAAATTTTGCAAGAGCTTGTGTGGAGTTGGATGTTTCTAAGGCTGCTCCCAGCTCAGTTTGGATTAATCTTCCTGATAATAAAGGTTTCTTCCAAGATATTATCATTGAAGGTGGGCTTAAGTACTGCTCTAGATGTAAAATACATGGCCATGAACTTGCCTTCTGCAGGAAAGTCGGCAAGATTGAGGAGAAAAGGAGAAACATAGAAGGAGTTGAGCGTGGGGAAGAAACTGTTAAGAATGTTGGAAAAAGTGGAAATATTAGGGGGAATCCAGCAGGAGATGTGGCACCTAATGCAAAGGAGCAGGTTTTTAATGTGGGAGAAATGGAGGGGCATAGACAGGAGGATACTGGCCAGGAATGGAAAGTGGTGGAGAGAAAGAAGAATAGAAGGAAAGTCACGGGGTTTTACCCCAAAGATGATTGTGGGGAACAGAGAATGAGCGCTGACCAGGGCTCAACCTCAAAGAAAGTTGATCATCCTGGGACTTATGGGGAGGAATTTTCTACCAAGGGGAATACCAGTCAAATGAAGGGCAATCTTAATACTTTTCCTATAGTCAGGAATGCGGACAAATTTAAGATGAAAGGTTTGGAACTTCTCACAAGAAAATCTGTTAGATTTGGCTATTCCAACCTGCAAGGTAATGCTGTAACTGATCTGTGTACTCCATCGAGGGGTATTGCAAATCTTAAGATCTGGATAGCAGTATGCATAGGGGAGAGGACAAGAATAAAATGTTTTTCAGCGAGAAGTTGGGGGTCCTTGTTCATCCTGGTGGCATATCGAATTTCAACAAAGCCACTAAAGATAAGTTTAAGAATATCTTGGACCAAGAAATAGCCAAGGGCAGTGAGTATTTTCCCTCTACCAGCTCTCAATGATGAAGAAGCAAATTTTATGCTGGAATGCCAGAGGCATTGTCAACCAAGCTACGTGTGATTATTTGTCCCTTCTTATTAGAAATCATAACTTAGGCATATGCTGTATTCTTGAGCCTAAGGCTGATCCTGAAGAGCTGGCTACTCTAGCCAGAAAGATGGGATTTCAAGCCTATCTTAATTGTCATCCTATCAACTCTCACATTTGGCTGATGTGGACTGAAGACTTCAAAATATCTACTCTGGCTTGTTCAGATCAACATATCTCAGTGGAGGTTCATAATAAAGTTGAGGATATAAAGATGGTATGCAGCTTTATCTATGCTTTTATTGATATCAGGTTGAGACAACAATTATGGGAGGATATTGAAGATTTCTCTTTACAGATTGATTCCCCGTGGTTATTGATGGGAGACTTTAACTCCATTGCTTCGTGGAGCGAAAAAAAAGGTGGGAATAAAAAAATGGTAAATCCATTAGACAGTTTACTGATTTTATGGCCAAGGTGGGGATTTCTGATGCTGGATATGAAGGAGACCCGTTCACTTGGTCTAATAATCAAAAGGGGTTTAGCAGAATCTGGGAAAGGTTAGATAGATGCTTGATCAATGGCTTGGCTCTGAATTCTTTCCCTGGGCTCAAAATAAAGCATCTTACTAGAATTGCCTCTGATCATTGTCCTCTTTTACTATCCTTGGAAGATGAAAAGAAAAAAGGGAGGAGGAGTTTTAAGTTCATGGGGATGTGGGTTCAACATCCTGATTTCCTTAACACAGTGGAACGATCTTGGGGAGGACAACTTCATATAAACCCTCTTGTGAACTTTGGTCTGAAGCTGAAGAAAACCAGAGCTGCCCTGAGTTCTTGGAATTGGGAGACCTTTGGTGATGTCAATAGGAAGATTAAAGAGACTCAAATTTTGCTGGGATCTTTGGAGCAACAATTACAGAATGGATGGAGTGATAGCATTAATGTTCAAGCTATTGAGGCTAGGGAGACCCTTAACAACCTGTTGAGATTTGAACTTGGCATGTTGGAAGAGAAGGCCAAAGTTTCTTGGTATAAAGATGGGGATAGGAACTCTAGCTTTTTTCATGCTTCTATTAAATCAAGGAGGGCCCAAAACACGATAAAGTTGGAGTTAGAGGATGGAACTATTGCTGATGATGGAGATGTTATTGGGTTAAGTGCATCTCAATATTTTAACAATCTCTTTGGAGGCCTTCCTGCATCAGGGGATATTCAGCTATCTGACCTTGTTCAGAAAGTTATTTCTGATGAAGATAATGACAGACTTTCAGCAGCTCCTGACCTGAAAGAGATTCAGAACAATGTCTTCAGTATGAACTCTAGCAGCTCTCCAGGCCCGGATTCACAGGGAAATTTTTTACCTCCTGCTGGGATATAATTAGGGAAGATTTGAAGGCTGCTGTCCAAGCTTTCTTTGAAGGACTTCAATTACCAAAAATTATTTCGTCTACCAGTATTGTTCTGATCCCTAAAGTTCCTAAAGCTAGCAGGTTTGATCAAGTGAGACCAATTAGTTTATGTAACTTCATACATAAAATTCTTTCTAGGATTCTTAACAGCAGGCTGTCTGAGATTCTTAAAAGGGTGATTAGTCAAGAGCAGTCTGGTTTTCTGGAGGGGAGAAATATTCATGATTGTATTGGGGTGGCTCATGATATGGTCCGCGATATGAATGTCAAGAGCATTGGAGGGAATATCATGATGAAAATAGATATGTCAAAAGCATATGACAGAATTTCCTGGAGATTCATTTTAAAAATGATGGCTGCTATGGGTTTCTCTGAAAAATGGATTGATTTGATCTACAGGAACATATCTAACTGCTCGTATTCAGTGTTGTGGAATGGTTCTTCTTATGGCTTTTTCAAGTCTAATAAAGGAGTTCGACAAGGGGATCCCCTATCCCCAAGTCTCTTTATTCTTGGCATGGAATATTTTAGTAGACTTATCAATGATGCTATTAGAAAGGGGAATCTCATTGCTTACAAAATTAAAGGATGCAGTGCCCCTGTTCATCATCTCATGTATGCTGATGACCTTCTCATCTTCACAAATGGGCATACAAGATCAGTCAACAATTTGATGAAGATTATTAACAAATTCTGTGAGTTCTCAGGGCAGAAAATTAATTCCGAGAAGAGCAGAGTTTTCTTTTCAAAGCTTATTGGTCTTGAGAGGAAAAAAAATATTCTTCAGTATACCAAATTTACTGAAGGATCCTTCCCAACCAGGTACCTTGGAGCTCCTCTTTTCCCAGGTAGATCAAAAATCTCCTATTTTAAATATCTGGAGGACACTATTAGAAGTAAAATTTCTGGATGGGCTAAGAACTTTCTGAATATCAGTGGGAGAGCCACTTTGATCTCCTCTATTCTGTGTTCTATAAGTATACATACCCAGTCCATTATTCCAGTTCCCAAAACCTGCGTCGCGAGCATGGAAAGGCTTTTTGCTAACTTCATTTGGGATGGGAAACATCACTGGGTTTCTTGGGATAATATCTGTCTTCCCAAAAATGAAGGGGGCCTAGGCATCAGAAGTTTAAGAGATGTGAAGGATGCTTTGCTGGGAAAGGTAGCATGGAGATTTCTCCTCAATGAATCCTTCTGGGCCAAGTTCAGTAGAACCAAGTACCTTAACAAATCCAGGAAGCCGGGTATTTGGTCCTCAGTTATGCCTCTGATTGATAGTTTGAAAAGAGAGTCCCACTGGATCCTTGGTAGAGGTGGCATCTCTATCTCGCATCTCTGTGAATGGTTGGAGTATTCTGTGCCTAAAGATGCCAATCTCTAGACTATTCATGATATAATCAGTGATGAGGGTAAAAGGAACAAAGTCGCCTTGTGGCTCCCAGAATTCACTAGAGATATTCTCCCCAATTTTCATCTTAATGATCAGCCAGACAAGCTTTGTTGGAGAGGCAAACCAGATGGGATCTTCACAACAAAGGCCTTTTATGATAACAAAAGAAGGAACATGCCAAAAAGCAAACTCTTTGGCAATATTTGGCAGGTTTGGATCCCTCCCAAGCTTAGTGGTCTTGTATGGAAACTATGGCGCATGGGATTGGCCACTGATGAAGCCATTGCTAGACTGGGAATCCCTACCACTTCCAAGTGTAGATGTTGTGCCCTTCCCAGTAAGGAATCTGCTATGCATCTGTTTATTTGTAGTGATGTGGCCAAAGGCACTTGGAAGTTCCTGAGCAAGATCTTTGGAAAGAGACCTCCATCCAGTCTCCTCCGTCTGAAGAAGGATTGGTTCATCGATATTAAGCTCAAGGATTTTTTTGACTGTCTTGCTCTCACTATGGCTTGCTGTGCGATCTGGGAAATCTGGAAATATAGGAATTGTATAATGTTTGACAAAGAGGTGCCTGATATACAGAGAAATCTTATATGTTGGGCTTCTAGATGTGCTGATCTTATCAAGAAGAGATACAACAGGACCTTTTCGAGCAATATATCCTTGGATTTGCTGCATGTTAGGGAACCATCTTTTGCTCCAAAAAGGCTCATGGATTCACTGGATTCCAGGAACTTCAGGTCTCTTTTTATCTGCTGCTTTTAATAATAATAGAGGTGCTGGGATTATTAGAGACAACAGGGGGTCTTTTAAGCTGGCTATGGTCATGCATTGTGTTGAAGATGATTTATTCTCATTTATATATAAGCTGATGGAGAATATGTGCAATCTAGGCTTTGCTATCAATTATATGTACTGTTCTCATAAAGATTTCCATTTGCTTCAATCTAATTGCTTCTTAGGGGATTGGGGAGTCTACCAATGGTGGAGGAAAGCTAGAGAGAAAACCAAAGAGTGTTTAATGGAGCAGGTTGTGCCCTCTCTTAACCTGCCAGCTACTGCTCTTTCCTATGCTGTTGATCTGGAATCTGGGATGCAATTTACCTCGATTAAAGATCTCCCTATTTCTGTTAAACAAGGGCTGGTGGGGGACTACTTTAAGCTTCCTTTGTGGTGTAGGAAAGATGGAATGGTTGAGGAACCTAAATGTATGTGTTATGACTTGCATAAGTGTCAGATTTGTGTCTCTTCTGCTTCAGCTCATCATCATCAACTGAATTATGCTGGCATCATTTTCACAGATTAATCTCTTTAGATTGTGCTGTTTCTGTTTAATGTATCTGTGTGATGGCTCTGGTGCTCTCAGGAGATTTGTCTCTCTAGTCATTTGTCTCTCTAGTCATTTGTGTATCTTGCAATTTCCTTTCCAGGTTGTTTTGCGCTTTAGCTTGTTCATCGTTATTAAGGGGCAGAGTTTATAACTTCCCCTGGCGCTTGAGGGCTTTCTTTGTATTAGCCACGATCCAGGCTCTTTGGATCTCGATAATAATAAAGGCGCTGGCCCCGCCCCAGCTTTAATTAAAAAAATGAATGCCATATTCTCAGGAGTTGATGGAAAGAACTTCAAGATGATTTCTACATGTGAAGTTGCTAAAAAGGCTTGGGACATACTGCGAACCGCTCATGAAGGTACAACCAAGGTCAAAATATCTAGAATGGAGATGGTCACTGACAGAACCGCTCGTCGTCAAAGCGATTTGTGCAAATAAATTTATAATAGTCCGCTACTCGCAACTATACTACTGGGTAGTACTTGGTAAATAGGGGTCAAACCCAAGGGAACTAGGGGAATAATTGTTCTTCGGGGGGATTACGCAGCGTGGGAGCGTGTTTAAGGTCGGTTGGTTGGTTTAAAGCTACCAGCTATTTTGATTGATTGATTGGTTGGTTGGTTGATTTTAATACTGGAAAGTAAATTACAGTTTATAATTAAAGAGAAATGTTCAGTTTCAGGGGACTTGTATTATATCCTGTTTATCATTGACCTTTAGTGACTCTCCTAAGTATTCAAACGGTGTATCAAGGCCATTCCAAGCACTTGATTTGCGTACACTGTCTATCCTATTCCAAGGACGTAGAACACTTATTCTATTTAGACTAATACTCCATTCCCGGTTATATTAGCCTATGTGCATCCATTTGATCAATCATTCCCGATCAACCAAATGGTGTTTAAGATGAGTCAAACTTCTCAGATAAGCTTTGCCATTCCAAGCATCCACTTATCTGTACAAGTTTACGAACCCCGCTGTAGAGTTTTGCCATTCCAAGCATCCACTCTACCTTGGACGTTCTGACTTAATATATGGCACATAGAATAAGTTTTGAATACTTAGACTAGACACTAAGTTAATAGTCTAAAACATTTTATAATACTAGTGCGCCCCTTAGACCAAACTACAAGTTTAGCTACTATTCATCGTGCTAAACATTATAACTAAGGAAATAAAACAGTTGAATAAATACTAAGAATTACTTACAACCATTGAAGCGCCAAGGGAGCTATCCTTTATTTCCAAAGCCAAATTACAACATTACAAATATTACAACTTCTAGAGAGAGAAGTGAATTTGAGATTGGGGTGTGTTGTGGAGGAGGAGGAGCTCCTCCTTTTATAGCCCAAAGGGGAGGAGATGGGTGGTGGAGATGGGTGGCAAGTGTTTCATTTTGATTGGAGGAGAAAATGGAGGGGGGAGATGGCCACATGTGGAGGAAGAGGAGTGGTGGAGGAGGAGGAAGGTGGTGGTGACATGTGGAGGAGCTCCAAAAGCCGCCGGTCACCACCCCTCAAAGCCACCGGTAGGCGGTGGCCCAAGGGGGAGGAGCTCCTCCCTTGGCCACCACTTCATCAAGTGGCCGGTCATCCTTGCCCATATGTGAGTTTTGTACAGTTTTGTGCAGTCTTTTCACAAAACTGTCAATGTGTTTCTTCCCCGGCTGTCCTTGACTCCACTCCTGATTCTTCTGATTAATTTGTTATGGTCAATTCAACGTCAGGATCCTTGATATTTCTTCAGTCGGCATATGATCTTGACCTTGGATTGACTCTTGTTATCTTTTCAGCATAAAATCCTCTCCTTAGCGTGTTTTCACTTCAGTCTCTAAAATGCCCTGTGGAAATATATCGGGACTAACACGTAGAAGTTAGATAGACAAACAGTCTAAATAAGGGGGTTATACTGTGTTTCTGATTCGTATAATTTTGGTCCATCAGATTACCCCACACTTTTAGTTGTTCGTCCCGAACAATGCTATTAAAGGGCGTAAGTTCTAAGTTTGGCTTTGGAATATGAAAATTAGACTGTGGTACTCGATCTATCCTAATTCATGCATTGCTTACTTATTACCAAATTAAACTGCGTAAATAAATAGAAGTAACTTGATACGTGTACCTTCGTGCTGAGATGCAAATTATATTGGATGTCTGATTATTGAATTTTCAGGAATCAGACTTGGGTGCAACATTAAGCCAGTCAGGGCTACGCTAAGAGTTCAAGGCCCCAGCCGAACTCCCTCGATTATCCAGCCTCGAGCCATGTCGTTCACTCGACACCTTAAAGGGAGTTCTGTCTTTCCTTTTCCTTAATATCATTTTCTTCTCGTATAATATCTGCTTGCATGGCTTTTGAACTAAGTTTTGCTGAAAAGCACGACTTCGTTCGAAAGTGTGGGGTGAGAACCACCTGTATATATTAGTTAATAAATAATATCTTTTTGAAAATATGAACTTAAGAATGTGAAAAAGATAGACCAAAATTCATGCATTAACCTTGTGAAAATTCAAACTGTTTAAAAACTTAGAATGTAACTTTCCATTTGTCTTTTGTGCTGAGATAACTAGGGATGTGGAGTTGATATAAACTGCCCTAGAGAGGCTTGGCAAGCAATCGAAGGATCGAATCAAACTATATGGTTTTCGAAGTTAGTGGAGGCTGCACTTCGGGTTTTCAGTGAATAATTGAAGTCAACTCCGCCAAGAAGCATCTATGCAAAGGCGAGGACGGGAATCAGACCGTCCTCTCTCTAGTCAAAATAGCCGAGAAAATAGATGAGCGACCCTCATCTTGACCCGCGCAAAACGACAAAGACGAGAGGAGCGGGGAGGTATTTCCATAGGCTTACGGGCGATGATTGGACCTCCCAAAAAGGCTTGAGAAAATGGACTAGCAGTCACAAAAAGGCGAAAAACTCAAAGAAGAAAATCAAAAGAGGCCAAAGGCCCAAAATTGTGAAGGTTTTAACCGAGCAAAAGTGAAGCACTCAAAAAGTCAAATCAAAGGCCAAAGGCCGATTCACTACAACAAAAAAAGCAGTCCCTCGCCAAAGAAGAAAATCAAAAAGGCTCAACTCACTGAAACCCGAATTGAATCACGTGCATGAGAAAGCTACAAGAAAACCATATAGTAAGACACAATCCCAAGATTGCAGTCCAGGAGCCTAAAAAGGGCTATCTCCCGAGACATCCAATATAATTTGCATCTCAGCACGGAGGTACAAATATTAAGTTTCTTCTATTTATTTACGCAGTTTAATTTGGTAATAAGTAAGCAATGCATGAATTAGGATAGATCGAGTACCACAGTCTAATTTTCATATCCCAAAGCCAAACTTAGAACTTACGCCCTTTAATAGCATTGTTCGGGACGAACAACTAAAAGTGGGGGGTAATCTGATGGACCAAAGTTATACGAGTCAGAAACACAGTAAAACCCCCTTAATTAGACTGTTTGTCTATCTAACTTCTATGTGTTAGTCCCGATATATTTCCACAGGGCATTTTAGAGACTGAAGTGAAAACACGCTAAGGAGAGGATTTTATGCTGAAAAGATAACAAGAGTCAATCCAAGGTCAAGATCATATGCCGACTGAAGAAATATCAAGGATCCTGACGTTGAATTGACCATAACAAATTAATCAGAAGAATCAGGAGTGGAGTCAAGACAGCCCGGGGAAGAAACACATTGACAATTTTGTGAAAAGACTGCACAAAACTGTACAAAACTCACATTTGGGCAAGATGACCGACCACTTGAAGAAGTGGTGGCCAAAGGAGGAGCTCCTCCCCTTCCACCACCGCCTACCGGCGGCTTTGGGTGGTGGTGACCGGCGGCTTTTGCCCCTCCTCCACATGTCACCACCACCTTCCTTCCTTCTCCTCCACTCCTCCTCCCAAGCTTGCCTTGCACTCTTCCTCCTCCACCCTTGGATGCTCCTCCACATGCCACCATCTCCACCACCCATCCTCCTCCTCCTTGGCTATAAATATGAGGCTTCTCCTCCTCATTTGTATCATCGCCACCACAACAATTCACTTATCTCTCTAGAATTTTGGGCACTAATCATGTAATATTACTTTGGGAATCAAAGCTTGATCCTTGGCGCTTCAACGGTTTTGTAAGTCTTCTTTTATTTATTTAATTTTCTTGCTAAACTATTGTTTATTTCCAAGTTCATAGTTATGATAACCATTGCCATGATTAGTAGCTAAATTAATTATTCGGTTTAAGGGTGTGTACTTGTATTATAAATGTTTTAGACTTTACTCTTAGTATACCTTTATGTTCGATACTTGTTCTATGTGCCATATATAAAAGTTAGAATGTCTAAGGTCAAGTAAACCATTTGGAAATGTGACCATAGGGGTCCAAATTCGTAAACTCTTCCTTAGATATTCGTGATCACACTCGGGTAAGTGGACCATTTGGAAACTGGACCAAAGGGACCAAATGGATAAACTTATCTGAAGAGGTTGACTATTCTAAAAACCATTTAAAAACTGGGCCAAAGGGATTAAATGGACGCACTTACGGCTAAGATACTTCGAAAGGAGGAATTAGTTTTGCTTAGAACAAGTGTTTTAAATGATGTTGCAAGTCTTGTGCTAGGAATAGCCTCGATTCATCTTTGAACATTTAGCATGATCATGTCTTGCGCTAGAAATAGCCTCAATTAATCTTTGACCACTTGGTATGATCATTAGCGATCGATGATAAACAAATATAATACAAGGCCCCTAAAACCGAATACTTTCCTTACAGTCCATTACCAATTGTTGTAATTTACTTTCAGTTCCCAAAACACACTCAAGACCAACCCCAATCGTATTTAATTTCTGCATAAGCTTCATTAAAGAACAACTAATCCACACTGACTCTCTTGGGTTCGACCCCTACTTACCACTTGCTACCCAGTAGTGTAGTCGCGAGTAGCGGACTATAAATTTATTTGCACATTTGCTGTGACGACAAGCATCTGTCAAATTGGCGCCGTTGCCGGGGAGTTGTGCATCGGAATAGTTGTTCTATTTTCTATTTTCTATTTTCTTTTATCATGCAATTCACCAAGTCATACTACTACGGAATGGAACCTTGGAACAATACGGAGTTTTCCCCACCACCCTTCGAACTTGAAATCCGCTAGAAGATCAACAAAATAACGCAATCCCGGGACGAAACATTGGATGAGTACTTATGGTACTTCGATTCCATTGTGACGAGCTGCCCGCACCATGGATTCACCAACTTCGATCTTCAAACAAAGTTTCTCTGTGGAATGTTGCCACATGAGTGGGACCAGCTAAATAAAGCAGCAGGAGGATCAATGTGGGACTTAACCGAGGATGATCTTTGGAAATTAATAAACGATTTGGCCGCGAGGTCAAGACCAAGCCAAGATCAGGCCGAGCCAATCGAGGACGGTATAACGGAGCTGGCATCTAGCATCCAGCAGTTGGACAACATGATGCAACAAATCAGGGCCAAAACTGAACTATGGGCGGCAGAAAAGGAGCTGGCAGCTAGCACCCAGCAATTGGCCGCAGACATGCAGCAATTGAGTGCATTGATGCACCAATTCACGGCTGAACCCGAGGAGCCGACTGAGGATGAGGACCCGCAAATGACCGAAGAAGAACTGCCCCAATCAGACCCGGTCCTTATCACCAATCCATCCGAGGAAATCACTGTCCTAACTGCCGAGCCTACAGAAGTCCCGAACCTCACTGCTGAAGCGGCCGAAGAAATCAAGCCAGGCCCGGTACTTGCGCTCGAAGCACCCGAGGAAGTCCCGGACCTCATTGCCGAACTGTCTGAGAAAGACCTAGTCCTCACTGTCGGAGCACCTGAAACAGACCTAGTCCTCATGGTCAAAGTGCCTCAACTTAATCCTTCGCGTTTCGTGCCGATCATAACCACCGAAGATCATATAATCAATGATGATGCGGTACAAGGGCAGTTGGAGGCAGAGCATGAGCCAAAAAAGCCGACAAAGGAAATCTCTCTCGTCACAAGCCAAGAAAAACCACCCGGGAACTCAATCATTCCAAGACAACCATTCGTAGCTACCACCAAGAAGAGGCCTCACATGGGAACATGCCTGTGGTCGCCGATGTTTGAAGGCACAAAACCCAACTTCCAAACTCGCGAAAGTGCCAACTATTCAAACATGAAGAGACGGCAAAAGCATGGGCCGAAAGAATGGAAACCCGGAAGGAGAAACAAGAAAGCACGACTCAATGGACCAGCAGCTATGGTCAAAGAAGCCTCACCCCCTCGGAGCAAAAGGGCTGCCGAGAAAAAGTTTGACCTCACTCACCCTTGGGATCCGACCTTATGATCCATGATTGAGGTACTGTCGAGCCAACGACGTTAAACAAGTGCACTGGTCGGGAGGTAACCCGACACTATCTTACTTTCTGCACTTTAATTTTCTGTCTTTAATTTTCTGTATTTTACTTTTTCAATAAGTCGCTCTCACCCACTTGGTGCATAGAAGATTTGACTATTCAGGAATCAGACTTGGGTGCAACATTAAGCCAGTCAGGGCTACGCTAAGAGTTCAAGGCCCCAGCCGAACTCCCTCGATTATCCAGCCTCGAGCCATGTCGTTCACTCGACACCTTAAAGGGAGTTCTGTCTTTCCTTTTCCTTAATATCATTTTCTTCTCGTATAATATCTGCTTGCATGGCTTTTGAACTAAGTTTTGCTGAAAAGCACGACTTCGTTCGAAAGTGTGGGGTGAGAACCACCTGTATATATTAGTTAATAAATAATATCTTTTTGAAAATATGAACTTAAGAATGTGAAAAAGATAGACCAAAATTCATGCATTAACCTTGTGAAAATTCAAACTGTTTAAAAACTTAGAATGTAACTTTCCATTTGTCCTTTGTGCTGAGATAACTAGGGATGTGGAGTTGATATAAACTGCCCTAGAGAGGCTTGGCAAGCAATCGAAGGATCGAATCAAACTATATGGTTTTCGAAGTTAGTGGAGGCTGCACTTCGGGTTTTCAGTGAATAATTGAAGTCAACTCCGCCAAGAAGCATCTATGCAAAGGCGAGGACGGGAATCAGACCGTCCTCTCTCTAGTCAAAATAGCCGAGAAAATAGATGAGCGACCCTCATCTTGACCCGCGCAAAACGACAAAGACGAGAGGAGCGGGGAGGTATTTCCATAGGCTTGCGGGCGATGATTGGACCTCCCAAAAAGGCTTGAGAAAATGGACTAGCAGTCACAAAAAGGCGAAAAACTCAAAGAAGAAAATCAAAAGAGGCCAAAGGCCCAAAATTGTGAAGGTTTTAACCGAGCAAAAGTGAAGCACTCAAAAAGTCAAATCAAAGGCCAAAGGCCGATTCACTACAACAAAAAAAGCAGTCCCTCGCCAAAGAAGAAAATCAAAAAGGCTCAACTCACTGAAACCCGAATCGAATCACGTGCATGAGAAAGCTACAAGAAAACCATATAGTAAGAGACGATCCCAAGATTGCAGTCCAGGAGCCTAAAAAGGGCTATCTCCCGAGACATCCAATATAATTTGCATCTCAGCACGGAGGTACAAATATTAAGTTTCTTCTATTTATTTACGCAGTTTAATTTGGTAATAAGTAAGCAATGCATGAATTAGGATAGATCGAGTACCACAGTCTAATTTTCATATCCCAAAGCCAAACTTAGAACTTACGCCCTTTAATAGCATTGTTCGGGACGAACAACTAAAAGTGGGGGGTAATCTGATGGACCAAAGTTATACGAGTCAGAAACACAGTAAAACCCCCTTAATTAGACTGTTTGTCTATCTAACTTCTATGTGTTAGTCCCGATATATTTCCACAGGGCATTTTAGAGACTGAAGTGAAAACACGCTAAGGAGAGGATTTTATGCTGAAAAGATAACAAGAGTCAATCCAAGGTCAAGATCATATGCCGACTGAAGAAATATCAAGGATCCTGACGTTGAATTGACCATAACAAATTAATCAGAAGAATCAGGAGTGGAGTCAAGACAGCCCGGGGAAGAAACACATTGACAATTTTGTGAAAAGACTGCACAAAACTGTACAAAACTCACATTTGGGCAAGATGACCGACCACTTGAAGAAGTGGTGCCCAAAGGAGGAGCTCCTCCCCTTCCACCACCGCCTACCGGCGGCTTTGGGTGGTGGTGACCGGCGGCTTTTGCCCCTCCTCCACATGTCACCACCACCTTCCTTCCTTCTCCTCCACTCCTCCTCCCAAGCTTGCCTTGCACTCTTCCTCCTCCACCCTTGGATGCTCCTCCACATGCCACCATCTCCACCACCCATCCTCCTCCTCCTTGGCTATAAATATGAGGCTTCTCCTCCTCATTTGTATCATCACCACCACAACAATTCACTTATCTCTCTAGAATTTTGGGCACTAATCATGTAATATTACTTTGGGAATCAAAGCTTGATCCTTGGCGCTTCAACGGTTTTGTAAGTCTTCTTTTATTTATTTAATTTTCTTGCTAAACTATTGTTTATTTCCAAGTTCATAGTTATGATAACCATTGCCATGATTAGTAGCTAAATTAATTATTCGGTTTAAGGGTGTGTACTTGTATTATAAATGTTTTAGACTTTACTCTTAGTATACCTTTATGTTCGATACTTGTTCTATGTGCCATATATAAAAGTTAGAATGTCTAAGGTCAAGTAAACCATTTGGAAATGTGACCATAGGGGTCCAAATTCGTAAACTCTTCCTTAGATATTCGTGATCACACTCGGGTAAGTGGACCATTTGGAAACTGGACCAAAGGGACCAAATGGATAAACTTATCTGAAGAGGTCGACTATTCTAAAAACCATTTAAAAACTGGGCCAAAGGGATTAAATGGACGCACTTACGGCTAAGATACTTCGAAAGGAGGAATTAGTTTTGCTTAGAACAAGTGTTTTAAATGATGTTGCAAGTCTTGTGCTAGGAATAGCCTCGATTCATCTTTGAACATTTAGCATGATCATGTCTTGCGCTAGAAATAGCCTCAATTCATCTTTGACCACTTGGTATGATCATTAGCGATCGATGATAAACAAATATAATACAAGGCCCCTAAAACCGAATACTTTCCTTACAGTCCATTACCAATTGTTGTAATTTACTTTCAGTTCCCAAAACACACTCAAGACCAACCCCAATCGTATTTAATTTCTGCATAAGCTTCATTAAAGAACAACTAATCCACACTGACTCTCTTGGGTTCGACCCCTACTTACCACTTGCTACCCAGTAGTGTAGTCGCGAGTAGCGGACTATAAATTTATTTGCACATTTGCTGTGACGACAAGCATCTGTCAATTTGGCGCCGTTGCCGGGGAGTTGTGCATCGGAATAGTTGTTCTATTTTCTATTTTCTTTTTTCTTTTATCATGCAATTCACCAAGTCATACTACTACGGAATGGAACCTTGGAACAATACGGAGTTTTCCCCACCACCCTTCGAACTTGAAATCCGCTAGAAGATCAACAAAATAACGCAATCCCGGGACGAAACATTGGATGAGTACTTATGGTACTTCGATTCCATTGTGACGAGCTGCCCGCACCATGGATTCACCAACTTCGATCTTCAAACAAAGTTTCTCTGTGGAATGTTGCCACATGAGTGGGACCAGCTAAATAAAGCAGCAGGAGGATCAATGTGGGACTTAACCGAGGATGATCTTTGGAAATTAATAAACGATTTGGCCGCGAGGTCAAGACCAAGCCAAGATCAGGCCGAGCCAATCGAGGACGGTATAACGGAGCTGGCATCTAGCATCCAGCAGTTGGACAACATGATGCAACAAATCAGGGCCAAAACTGAACTATGGGCGGCAGAAAAGGAGCTGGCAGCTAGCACCCAGCAATTGGCCGCAGACATGCAGCAATTGAGTGCATTGATGCACCAATTCACAGCTGAACCCGAGGAGCCGACTGAGGATGAGGACCCGCAAATGACCGAAGAAGAACTGCCCCAATCAGACCCGGTCCTTATCACCAATCCATCCGAGGAAATCACTGTCCTAACTGCCGAGCCTACAGAAGTCCCGAACCTCACTGCTGAAGCGGCCGAAGAAATCAAGCCAGACCCGGTACTTGCGCTCGAAGCACCCGAGGAAGTCCCGGACCTCATTGCCGAACTGTCTGAGAAAGACCTAGTCCTCACTGTCGGAGCACCTGAAACAGACCTAGTCCTCATGGTCAAAGTGCCTCAACTTAATCCTTCGCGTTTCGTGCCGATCATAACCACCGAAGATCATATAATCAATGATGATGCGGTACAAGGGCAGTTGGAGGCAGAGCATGAGCCAAAAAAGCCGACAAAGGAAATCTCTCTCGTCACAATCCAAGAAAAACCACCCGGGAACTCAATCATTCCAAGACAACCATTCGTAGCTACCACCAAGAAGAGGCCTCACATGGGAACATGCCTGTGGTCGCCGATGTTTGAAGGCACAAAACCCAACTTCCAAACTCGCGAAAGTGCCAACTATTCAAACATGAAGAGACAGCAAAAGCATGGGCCGAAAGAATGGAAACCCGGAAGGAGAAACAAGAAAGCACGACTCAATGGACCAGCAGCTATGGTCAAAGAAGCCTCACCCCCTCGGAGCAAAAGGGCTGCCGAGAAAAAGTTTGACCTCACTCACCCTTGGGATCCGACCTTATGATCCATGATTGAGGTACTGTCGAGCCAACGACGTTAAACAAGTGCACTGGTCGGGAGGTAACCCGACACTATCTTACTTTCTGCACTTTAATTTTCTGTCTTTAATTTTCTGTATTTTACTTTTTCAATAAGTCGCTCTCACCCACTTGGTGCATAGAAGATTTGACTATTCAGGAATCAGACTTGGGTGCAACATTAAGCCAGTCAGGGCTACGCTAAGAGTTCAAGGCCCCAGCCGAACTCCCTCGATTATCCAGCCTCGAGCCATGTCGTTCACTCGACACCTTAAAGGGAGTTCTGTCTTTCCTTTTCCTTAATATCATTTTCTTCTCGTATAATATCTGCTTGCATGGCTTTTGAACTAAGTTTTGCTGAAAAGCACGACTTCGTTCGAAAGTGTGGGGTGAGAACCACCTGTATATATTAGTTAATAAATAATATCTTTTTGAAAATATGAACTTAAGAATGTGAAAAAGATAGACCAAAATTCATGCATTAACCTTGTGAAAATTCAAACTGTTTAAAAACTTAGAATGTAACTTTCCATTTGTCCTTTGTGCTGAGATAACTAGGGATGTGGAGTTGATATAAACTGCCCTAGAGAGGCTTGGCAAGCAATCGAAGGATCGAATCAAACTATATGGTTTTCGAAGTTAGTGGAGGCTGCACTTCGGGTTTTCAGTGAATAATTGAAGTCAACTCCGCCAAGAAGCATCTATGCAAAGGCGAGGACGGGAATCAGACCGTCCTCTCTCTAGTCAAAATAGCCGAGAAAATAGATGAGCGACCCTCATCTTGACCCGCGCAAAACGACAAAGACGAGAGGAGCGGGGAGGTATTTCCATAGGCTTGCGGGCGATGATTGGACCTCCCAAAAAGGCTTGAGAAAATGGACTAGCAGTCACAAAAAGGCGAAAAACTCAAAGAAGAAAATCAAAAGAGGCCAAAGGCCCAAAATTGTGAAGGTTTTAACCGAGCAAAAGTGAAGCACTCAAAAAGTCAAATCAAAGGCCAAAGGCCGATTCACTACAACAAAAAAAGCAGTCCCTCGCCAAAGAAGAAAATCAAAAAGGCTCAACTCACTGAAACCCGAATCGAATCACGTGCATGAGAAAGCTACAAGAAAACCATATAGTAAGAGACGATCCCAAGATTGCAGTCCAGTAGCCTAAAAAGGGCTATCTCCCGAGACATCCAATATAATTTGCATCTCAGCACGGAGGTACACGTATCAAGTTACTTCTATTTATTTACGCAGTTTAATTTGGTAATAAGTAAGCAATGCATGAATTAGGATAGATAGAGTACCACAGTCTAATTTTCATATCCCAAAGCCAAACTTAGAACTTACGCCCTTTAATAGCATTGTTCGGGATGAACAACTAAAAGTGGGGGGTAATCTGATGGACCAAAGTTATACGAGTCAGAAACACAGTAAAACCCCCTTAATTAGACTGTTTGTCTATCTAACTTCTATGTGTTAGTCCCGATATATTTCCACAGGGCATTTTAGAGACTGAAGTGAAAACACGCTAAGGAGAGGATTTTATGCTGAAAAGATAACAAGAGTCAATCCAAGGTCAAGATCATATGCCGACTGAAGAAATATCAAGGATCCTGACGTTGAATTGACCATAACAAATTAATCAGAAGAATCAGGAGTGGAGTCAAGACAGCCCGGGGAAGAAACACATTGACAATTTTGTGAAAAGACTGCACAAAACTGTACAAAACTCACATTTGGGCAAGATGACCGACCACTTGAAGAAGTGGTGCCCAAAGGAGGAGCTCCTCCCCTTCCACCACCGCCTACCGGCGGCTTTGGGTGGTGGTGACCGGCGGCTTTTGCCCCTCCTCCACATGTCACCACCACCTTCCTTCCTTCTCCTCCACTCCTCCTCCCAAGCTTGCCTTGCACTCTTCCTCCTCCACCCTTGGATGCTCCTCCACATGCCACCATCTCCACCACCCATCCTCCTCCTCCTTGGCTATAAATATGAGGCTTCTCCTCCTCATTTGTATCATCACCACCACAACAATTCACTTATCTCTCTAGAATTTTGGGCACTAATCATGTAATATTACTTTGGGAATCAAAGCTTGATCCTTGGCGCTTCAACGGTTTTGTAAGTCTTCTTTTATTTATTTAATTTTCTTGCTAAACTATTGTTTATTTCCAAGTTCATAGTTATGATAACCATTGCCATGATTAGTAGCTAAATTAATTATTCGGTTTAAGGGTGTGTACTTGTATTATAAATGTTTTAGACTTTACTCTTAGTATACCTTTATGTTCGATACTTGTTCTATGTGCCATATATAAAAGTTAGAATGTCTAAGGTCAAGTAAACCATTTGGAAATGTGACCATAGGGGTCCAAATTCGTAAACTCTTCCTTAGATATTCGTGATCACACTCGGGTAAGTGGACCATTTGGAAACTGGACCAAAGGGACCAAATGGATAAACTTATCTGAAGAGGTCGACTATTCTAAAAACCATTTAAAAACTGGGCCAAAGGGATTAAATGGACGCACTTACGGCTAAGATACTTCGAAAGGAGGAATTAGTTTTGCTTAGAACAAGTGTTTTAAATGATGTTGCAAGTCTTGTGCTAGGAATAGCCTCGATTCATCTTTGAACATTTAGCATGATCATGTCTTGCGCTAGAAATAGCCTCAATTCATCTTTGACCACTTGGTATGATCATTAGCGGTCGATGATAAACAAATATAATACAAGGCCCCTAAAACCGAATACTTTCCTTACAGTCCATTACCAATTGTTGTAATTTACTTTCAGTTCCCAAAACACACTCAAAACCAACCCCAATCGTATTTAATTTCTGCATAAGCTTCATTAAAGAACAACTAATCCACACTGACTCTCTTGGGTTCGACCCCTACTTACCACTTGCTACCCAGTAGTGTAGTCGCGAGTAGCGGACTATAAATTTATTTGCACATTTGCTGTGACGACAAGCATCTGTCAAATTGGCGCCGTTGCCGGGGAGTTGTGCATCGGAATAGTTGTTCTATTTTCTATTTTCTATTTTCTTTTATCATGCAATTCACCAAGTCATACTACTACGGAATGGAACCTTGGAACAATACGGAGTTTTCCCCACCACCCTTCGAACTTGAAATCCGCGAGAAGATCAACAAAATAACGCAATCCCGGGACGAAACATTGGATGAGTACTTATGGTACTTCGATTCCATTGTGACGAGCTGCCCGCACCATGGATTCACCAACTTCGATCTTCAAACAAAGTTTCTCTGTGGAATGTTGCCACATGAGTGGGACCAGCTAAATAAAGCAGCAAGAGGATCAATGTGGGACTTAACCGAGGATGATCTTTGGAAATTAATAAACGATTTGGCCGCGAGGTCAAGACCAAGCTAAGATCAGGCCGAGCCAATCGAGGACGGTATAACGGAGCTGGCATCTAGCATCCAGCAGTTGGACAACATGATGCAACAAATCAGGGCCAAAACTGAACTATGGGCGGCAGAAAAGGAGCTGGCAGCTAGCACCCAGCAATTGGCCGCAGACATGCAGCAATTGAGTGCATTGATGCACCAATTCACGGCTGAACCCGAGGAGCCGACTGAGGATGAGGACCCGCAAATGACCGAAGAAGAACTGCCCCAATCAGACCCGGTCCTTATCACCAATCCATCCGAGGAAATCACTGTCCTAACTGCCGAGCCTACAGAAGTCCCGAACCTCACTGCTGAAGCGGCCAAAGAAATCAAGCCAGGCCCGGTACTTGCGCTCGAAGCACCCGAGGAAGTCCCGGACCTCATTGCCGAACTGTCTGAGAAAGACCTAGTCCTCACTGTCGGAGCACCTGAAACAGACCTAGTCCTCATGGTCAAAGTGCCTCAACTTAACCCTTCGCGTTTCGTGCCGATCATAACCACCGAAGATCATATAATCAATGATGATGCGGTACAAGGGCATTTGGAGGCAGAGCATGAGCCAAAAAAGCCGACAAAGGAAATCTCTCTCGTCACAAGCCAAGAAAAACCACCCGGGAACTCAATCATTCCAAGACAACCATTCGTAGCTACCACCAAGAAGAGGCCTCACATGGGAACATGCCTGTGGTCGCCGATGTTTGAAGGCACAAAACCTAACTTCCAAACTCGTGAAAGTGCCAACTATTCAAACATGAAGAGACGGCAAAAGCATGGGCCGAAAGAATGGAAACCCGGAAGGAGAAACAAGAAAGCACGACTCAATGGACCAGCAGCTATGGTCAAAGAAGCCTCACCCCCTCGGAGCAAAAGGGCTGCCGAGAAAAAGTTTGACCTCACTCACCCTTGGGATCCGACCTTATGATCCATGATTGAGGTACTGTCGAGCCAACGACGTTAAACAAGTGCACTGGTCGGGAGGTAACCCGACACTATCTTACTTTCTGCACTTTAATTTTCTGTCTTTAATTTTCTGTATTTTACTTTTTCAATAAGTCGCTCTCACCCACTTGGTGCATAGAAGATTTGACTATTCAGGAATCAGACTTGGGTGCAACATTAAGCCAGTCAGGGCTACGCTAAGAGTTCAAGGCCCCAGCCGAACTCCCTCGATTATCCAGCCTCGAGCCATGTCGTTCACTCGACACCTTAAAGGGAGTTCTGTCTTTCCTTTTCCTTAATATCATTTTCTTCTCGTATAATATCTGCTTGCATGGCTTTTGAACTAAGTTTTGCTGAAAAGCACGACTTCGTTCGAAAGTGTGGGGTGAGAACCACCTGTATATATTAGTTAATAAATAATATCTTTTTGAAAATATGAACTTAAGAATGTGAAAAAGATAGACCAAAATTCATGCATTAACCTTGTGAAAATTCAAACTGTTTAAAAACTTAGAATGTAACTTTCCATTTGTCCTTTGTGCTGAGATAACTAGGGATGTGGAGTTGATATAAACTGCCCTAGAGAGGCTTGGCAAGCAATCGAAGGATCGAATCAAACTATATGGTTTTCGAAGTCAGTGGAGGCTGCACTTCGGGTTTTCAGTGAATAATTGAAGTCAACTCCGCCAAGAAGCATCTATGCAAAGGCGAGGACGGGAATCAGACCGTCCTCTCTCTAGTCAAAATAGCCGAGAAAATAGATGAGCGACCCTCATCTAGACCCGCGCAAAACGACAAAGACGAGAGGAGCGGGGAGGTATTTCCATAGGCTTGCGGGCGATGATTGGACCTCCCAAAAAGGCTTGAGAAAATGGACTAGCAGTCACAAAAAGGCGAAAAACTCAAAGCAGAAAATCAAAAGAGGCCAAAGGCCCAAAATTGTGAAGGTTTTAACCGAGGAAAAGTGAAGCACTCAAAAAGTCAAATCAAAGGCCAAAGGCCGATTCACTACAACAAAAAAAGCAGTCCCTCGCCAAAGAAGAAAATCAAAAAGGCTCAACTCACTGAAACCCGAATCGAATCACGTGCATGAGAAAGCTACAAGAAAACCATATAGTAAGAGACGATCCCAAGATTGCAGTCCAGGAGCCTAAAAAGGGCTATCTCCCGAGACATCCAATATAATTTGCATCTCAGCACGGAGGTACAAATA
Source organism: Rhodiola kirilowii (assembly GCA_033675215.1). Classification (NCBI taxonomy): domain Eukaryota; kingdom Viridiplantae; phylum Streptophyta; class Magnoliopsida; order Saxifragales; family Crassulaceae; genus Rhodiola; species Rhodiola kirilowii. Next base: position 53,753,181 of record CM066201.1, read on the forward strand.
TTAAGTTTCTTCTATTTATTTACGCAGTTTAATTTGGTAATAAGTAAGCAATGCATGAATTAAGATAGATCGAGTACCACAGTCTAATTTTCATATCCCAAAGCCAAACTTAGAACTTACGCCCTTTAATAGCATTGTTCGGGATGAACAACTAAAAGTGGGGGGTAATCTGATGGACCAAAGTTATACGAGTCAGAAACACAGTAAAACCCCCTTAATTAGACTGTTTGTCTATCTAACTTCTATGTGTTAGTCCCGATATATTTCCACAGGGCATTTTAGAGACTGAAGTGAAAACACGCTAAGGAGAGGATTTTATGCTGAAAAGATAACAAGAGTCAATCCAAGGTCAAGATCATATGCCGACTGAAGAAATATCAAGGATCCTGACGTTGAATTGACCATAACAAATTAATCAGAAGAATCAGGAGTGGAGTCAAGACAGCCCGGGGAAGAAACACATTGACAGTTTTGTGAAAAGACTGCACAAAACTGTACAAAACTCACATTTGGGCAAGATGACCGACCACTTGAAGAAGTGGTGGCCAAAGGAGGAGCTCCTCCCCTTCCACCACCGCCTACCGGCGGCTTTGGGTGGTGGTGACCGGCGGCTTTTGCCCCTCCTCCACATGTCACCACCACCTTCCTTCCTTCTCCTCCACTCCTCCTCCCAAGCTTGCCTTGCACTCTTCCTCCTCCACCCTTGGATGCTCCTCCACATGCCACCATCTCCACCACCCATCCTCCTCCTCCTTGGCTATAAATATGAGGCTTCTCCTCCTCATTTGTATCATCACCACCACAACAATTCACTTATCTCTCTAGAATTTGGGCACTAATCATGTAATATTACTTTGGGAATCAAAGCTTGATCCTTGGCGCTTCAACGGTTTTGTAAGTCTTCTTTTATTTATTTAATTGTCTTGCTAAACTATTGTTTATTTCCAAGTTCATAGTTATGAGAACCATTGCCATGATTAGTAGCTAAATTAATTATTCGGTTTAAGGGTGTGTACTTGTATTATAAATGTTTTAGACTTTACTCTTAGTATACCTTTATGTTCGATACTTGTTCTACGTGCCATATATAAAAGTTAGAATGTCTAAGGTCAAGTAAACCATTTGGAAATGTGACCATAGGGGTCCAAATTCGTAAACTCTTCCTTAGATATTCGTGATCACACTCGGGTAAGTGGACCATTTGGAAACTGGACCAAAGGGACCAAATGGATAAACTTATCTGAAGAGGTCGACTATTCTGAAACCCATTTAAAAACTGGGCCAAAGGGATTAAATGGACGCACTTACGGCTAAGATACTTCGAAAGGAGGAATTAGTTTTGCTTAGAACAAGTGTTTTAAATGATGTTGCAAGTCTTGTGCTAGGAATAGCCTCGATTCATCTTTGAACATTTAGCATGATCATGTCTTGCGCTAGAAATAGCCTCAATTCATCTTTGACCACTTGGTATGATCATTAGCGGTCGATGATAAACAAATATAATACAAGGCCCCTAAAACCGAATACTTTCCTTACAGTCCATTACCAATTGTTGTAATTTACTTTCAGTTCCCAAAACACACTCAAAACCAACCCCAATCGTATTTAATTTCTGCATAAGCTTCATTAAAGAACAACTAATCCACACTGACTCTCTTGGGTTCGACCCCTACTTACCACTTGCTACCCAGTAGTGTAGTCGCGAGTAGCGGACTATAAATTTATTTGCACATTTGCTGTGACGACAAGCATCTGTCATTGGGCCATGTCCTTATTGACAATAGAGAAATGAGTAGACGGCCTCCAGTTGAAAACAGCAATGAAAAACAGCATCGAATAGAACGTCAACAGATCCGCTGTATGTACAACTGACTCAGGCCTCCACCGAACAGAGCCTGCAGTGATGGTGCTCACTATCTTCTCAAAGCTTGATTCCTCTTCATCAACTGCTGGGTCGTCCATGGAGAAGTATACATTGATCAGCTCAGGATCAATCTTGATCCTTCTTCCTCTAACATAGAAGACCCCATAATCTGCTTCTCCAATGACCCCAAACCCAGGAGGAAGGTTTACCATGGCTTACCGCACCAATTGCTCGTTAAACGGCTTGCATCTGTCCAACGTCCAGAACAGATCAGATTCCTTGAGCACCTTGACGGATGCACAGTCGTCGTGTGAAAACGTCAAGAATAAATTTATAAGTCCGCTACTCGCGACTTCACTACTGGGTAGCAAGTGGTAAGTAGGGGTCGAACCCAAGGGAATTAGGGGGATACGTGTTCTTTGAGGGATTGTACAGGGAGGGAGCGTGTTTTAGGTTGATTGAGGTTTTAGTGTTAACAAGTACGTGTCTTTTTGGTTGGTTTTGGTTTTTAGTACGGAAAAGTAAATGACAGAAAAATAAATACTGAAAATAAAAGGAAGAAGACTTACAGCGGTTGTTGCGTGATTGGCAAGTCTTCCGGGAGGTGAGCAGTTGATAAGGCAGTTTATACTAAGAAAGTAATTGCAGGTGGTGTTTAAATCTAAGGAAAGCATTCGGTTTCGGGGGCCTTGTATCATAGCCCGTTTATCATTGACCTTTAGTGATCCTACTAAGTATTCAAACGTGTATCAAGGCCATTTCAAGCGCTCGATTTGCACACACTGTCTAGCCCATTTCAAGGTTGTAGAGCACTTGTTCTATTTAGACTAGCACCCCATTTCAAGGTATACTAGCCTATGTGCATCCATTTGATCAATCATTTCCGATCAAACCAAAGGGTGTTTAAAAGAGGTCGAACTCCTCAAATAAGCTTTGCCATTTCAAGCATCCACTTACCCGAGTATGTTCACGAACCCCCACGGAAGAGTTTTGCCATTTCAAGCATCCACTCAACCTTGGAAGTTCTGACCTAATATATGGCACATAGAACAAGTTTTGAATACAAAGAAGAGGCACTAAAAGTATGGCCTAAAACATTTTATGATACTAGTACACCCCTTCAACCGAATGAAGAGTTTAGCTACGAATATCCATAGAGGTGGATACCATAGCTAAGTACTCGAGGGTTTTTGAAAGACAGTAAGTAAAGGAGAATACTCAAGAACCAACAGGAGTAAACTCAAAAACTACTAGAATACTCAAGAACCAACAGGAGTATTATAGATTTCAAACAAAAGCGTACAAAAGTAGTGCCCAAATCTAGAGAGAAGCTAGAGCTTTGTGATGGATGATGTTTTGAAATGAGGATGATTTACATAGGAGAAGAGGAGCTCTATTTATAGGCATGGAGGATGGAGGAGAGGCCAACACATGGCACAAGATGAGAGGGGAGGCGGAGTGTGAGAGGGGAGCCGCCCATGTGAGGAGGAGCCTCCCCTCCATGTGGAGGAAGGGGAGAGGCTTGTGGCTTAGCCGCCCATGTGAGGAGGAGGAGGAGAGGACATGTGTGAGTTTGTGATCTTTTCACAAAAGCCATCGGCTCCTTTTAGCTCTGGTCTGACTTTGGTTGCTCTTCGGTTGGATTTGTTTTGAGTGATTCCATGTCAGGATCTTGAGATTTCTTCAGTCGGCATCTGGTCGTGACCTTGGAATGACTCGTAATATCTTTTCAGCTTAAAAACTCCTCCTTAGCGTGTATTCTCTCTAGACTTCCCCTGTAGATAAATATCGAAACTAACAAGCAAAAGTTAAATAGACAAACAGTCTAATTTGGTGGGTTTAACTGTGTTTATGATTCATACAATTATGGTCCATCACACCTCAATCACTTCCTTTCCCTCGTATCGGGACTCATCTAGCAACCTCTCAGGAATGATTTTCCTTTTCAGCACACAACTCCATTTGAACGCAGCGTCTTTATTAACGAACCACACTCCTTTCTTGACCTTACCCACTGGAACAGTCTCAGACTCAGGGGCTGGGACTTCGCATCTCCCAGCATCTTCTGAGACGGGAACCGCAGCACCGTGCTTCCTTTTCTTGGAAGAGCCGGCTCCCTTTGCACCAATACTGACCACAGCAACCTTCTGAACTGATCCCTTTGTAGATTTTGCAAAATCTACCTTCTTCTTTTCCTTGTCATTCTTTGTCCTTTTGAGATTGACAAGAGGAACACTGTCTTGGTCATCTTCTGAAAGAGTAGCATCCTTCGACACTTGCTTCGCAGTGTCCTCACGAACTGATGCACCATCCCTCTCCATATGATCATCTTGAGAAACAACTACAGGTACAGTCACTGTCTCCTTAGTACCAACTTCCTCGGGAGCTATTCCAGTCTCAACTTCAGTCTGAACAGATGGTTCCACAGTTGGAACGCTTGTAGCTTTCTCTGCAACTCTTCCAGTCTCAACACCAAACTGAACACTTGGTTCCACAGTTGGAACACTTGACACTTTCTCTGCAACAGACTCTTCTGCCCCAACGGCCTGATCATGTGGAATTTCCTCTGATCTTGCCACTCCTCGATCCTTTTCTTCTTCCAGATCTTTCATGACATCATCAATGTCTTTGTACATCTTCTCCAACTCCTCATCCTTTTCTGATGGGTCTGATTCTTCAAGAATGGATTCTTTCAACACATCCGTCTTCCCTGATGGATTAATCTCCTCTAACACATTCTCTGCATGCTTACCGGAACGTTCATTAATGATTCCTTCTTGATTCTTAGACGGCTCAGCATCATTAATCACCAAATTTCTCTTCCCCGAGGTCTCAATGATCTTCTCTGATTCTTCATCGGACATTGCAATCAACCGACCTCTAGTGGAATATATCTGGGCTAGGTATTTTCTGGGAGAGTCACGAGCCCGCTTAATCTTCTTCCTGTGACCAGCCTTTGGAGGTACGTATCCGGTGGCAAAAATCTTCTCCCTCCATGATGTTGAGCCACCAACCGCTTTGCTGGGCTCGTCGCTTTCCACAATCTTGTCAGGATTGTTTTTAGTAACAGAACTACCAGCCTTGTCGTCAACAATCACCTTATCACTAATATCAACGCTACTAGTACCATCACCACTAACAGCCCTACTGGCATCATCAGACGTACCCTCCTTCTTGACACCCACATTCAGATCAGCATCTATTGAGACGGACGAGTCCACCGTGGTCGACTGAGGGATCTTCTTTGCTTCGGCCAAAGATTCGGTGTCGGAGCGTAAAGGCGACGCCTTTTTCACCTTCGGAGCTTTTGATTTTGGGATTTGGGGTTTCGCCGCCAGAGCTTTTGAGGACTGCATGCTTTTCTTCTTTTTAGCGGATTTGACGCCGGACTTAGATGATTTTCTGGTGTTCACCATCGTTGTTGAAGAGATGAGCGGTTGAGAGAGAAGTCGCTGAGAGTCGTTCTAGGGTTTGGGCGAGAGAGGGAGTAGACTGCGAACTGATTTGTGTTTCAAAAGAAATACTCTAGCCTTTTCAACTTCCCAAATTTATCAACTCCCGTGTCAAATAACGGCATGAAAATTTTCGAGAATATTCAAAAAATATTGGTCTTCACGCGCTGTGTCTTCTGTTCCAGCTTCCTTCCTTAGGTGGTCAGTCCAACTGTTCAGCTGGAGATTCGACTTTGACTGACCACCGTCGGATGCATTCAGTGGTTGACACCACATAGACCCACTAGGGATCTGGGTGTTCCACTCCGTAATCTGCCATAGAAGTTGACAAAGGTCTTGGTATGCCTCAGAGTTATCAACTTCTGGTGCCCTTCATATTCATATTTTCTTGTTCGGCTCCAGGCATATTTCTGTGGGCATTGTACAAACTCCTTCTGATTCAACAGCTTCCTGGGACAGTTATCAACATGGATTTGTGCGCATCTCCAATCAGGCCTTGTGTGCAAGGTCTTATCCACTCCCCCTCGCAGAAATCTCTGTTGAGCGTGTTCACAGGTAAGAGCAGCCGGTTGCTTGCCATGGTTCTGGTCGTTCATCGATCCCATCAGACCCATCCCAATGGTGTAGCAGTTGTTGGCATCCCTTTTTCCTTTCATCAGTGTATCGCCATTCTTGTCTAAGACAAGGCATGAGTAGCTAGAGAATGACACATAATGTCCATCGTCGCACAGTTGACTGATGCTGATAAGATTCCTTGTCAGACCTTTGACAAGGAGGGTGTTCTTGAGTACAGGGAGATCCGGAACCTTCAATGTCCCACAGCCGATCACCTGACCCTTTCCACCATCGCCGAAGGTGAAAAACCACATCTGCTCAACAGGTCTAATATGGGTAAGATATTGAGAGTTACCTGTCATGTGGGTGGAGCATCCGCTGTCGAGGTGCCAACTATCTTGCGCTGTGTAGCTTGAGGAGTAACAGGCCACCATGCAAACAGTTTGGTCTGCCTTTTGAACCCAGACTTGTTTCTGTCGCGGTATGGTTCGTTGTTGGAAAGCACATCGTTCAGCAAGAAACAGGAGACACTTCAGTTTGATGTGTCCTATCTGGTTGCAGTACCAGCAAGTGCACCGATCAATCCTTTGTTTTACTGGTGAGTAATCCCGGCTTTGGACGGGTGTTCCATGTGTCTTTCCACCACCGAGTGTTCCATGCGTCTCCTTGTGATCAGCTCGGTTCTTTCCTTTGGACTGTTCTTGGGACAAATCCACTTTCTGTCTGGGGTGTTGTCTCACCTTCTATTCTGGCTGGTGTTCAGACACTGGTCTTGCTTTAACAAAAGTAGTGCCTTTAGAGGTACCTTCTTTCGTAAATCCCAGGCCTCGATGTCCAGACTTCATCCTCTGAGATCTGAGAATATCATTTAAGTCGTTAGTGCCAGAGTTTAGCATCCTTACCGACTGTCTGAGATGATTGAACTCCTTTTCAGTGTCTGAGTGATCCATTTTCTCAGATTCTAGCTGAAGTTCCAGCTGTTCTATCCTTCTTAGTTGGAACACTTCCTTGCGCTTCAGATCTGTGATGGTTTTTCTCAGACCTGCCATGCATATAGGATGAGTGTCACGGTCCCGTTCCATGTCGACTTTCAGTGAAGAGACAGTACCCAGGAGCTCTGTTCTCTGAGCAAGAAGACACAATCTTTCTTGTTTCATTTCAGCCAGTTGAGTGTTCTGTGAGTCTACTGTGCCCTCGAATTCCACCTTCTGTGTAAGCAGTATCTCGACCTCCTGCCAGACCTTGTCCTTTTCTATAGTGACGCTTGCTACTGTGTCATTCAGCTTCTTGTTGACCTTGAGACTCATGCGTGAGTTCTTCATCGTCCTTTTCTAAAGCAGTATCAGCCATTTCTCGTACAGATCTTTATATGTCTCAGCTTGAGACTCCTGCGTGAGTTCTTCATCGTCACTGTCTGAGAGGTCTTCAACCGGGAGTTCCAACTGAGGTGGTACTCCTTCACTGGAATTGGTGCAATCTCCAAGAGTAGTAACAAAAGCCACAAAATTAGTGGTTTCACCTTTTTCTTTGCCTGACTCACTATCGCTGAAGCTAGCAACCATTGCCTTCTTCTTCATGAGGGTATTTGCACATTGGGAGGCAATATGTCTCAACCCCTTGCATTCATGGCACTGAATTTCTTCCTTTCCTTTGTCAGAAGAGTCTTGTCTCATGTCTCTAGATCTTGACCTGTCGGGTTTCCAGTTTCGGAAGCTATTTGATGAAGGCTGGCCCTGTTCTGGTCCACATCTGTTGATTTTCCACACCATTCTGCCAAAATTCTGAGCCATCATGGCCAGTTGTTCAGTAGTGCAGCCACCATCCAGTTTGTCTTCAGACATGTCCGCCTTTAGGGCGATTCCCTTCACTTCCCCAGGTTGAAAATCATGATTGATCTCATAGGTTCTGAGAGAACCCATCAGCTCGTCCAGTTTTAGTTTGGCGATGTCGCGCATTTCCTCTATGGCCGTGACCTTCATCACAAATCTCGGAGGGAGTGATCTTAAGACTTTGTTGGCCAACCTTTCTTCATCGATGGGTTCCCCTAGAGCAAAAGCCTCGTTAGCCAGTTCCAGACCTCTGGTGTTGTACTCAGTGATAGTTTCACTTTCCTTCATATTCATCTCTTCAAACCTGGTTGTGACAGCCTACATGCGAGAGTTGCGAACTTTGTCTGTGCCTTCAAAGGCGGTTTGGAGGATGTCCCATGCTTCCTTGGCCACTTCACAGTTGATGATTAGCTTCATGACGTTTTCATCTACTGCCAAAAAGATTGCGTTCATAGCCTTTGAGTTTCCCATAGATGCTTTGTCCTCCTCTTCTGTCCACAGTGCCTCTGGTTTTGGGATCGGTTCTCCAGTGAGATTGTTCATCATGGGTTCCGTCCAACCTTTCAGAACAGCCTTCCATGCTTTTTCATCTAGAGATTTCAGAAAGGATCTCATCATGGGCTTCCAGGTGGCATAGTTCGATCCTTCGAGTAGCGGGGGTCTGGTGATTCTTTGTCCTTCCTTCAGAGTCATCTTGAACAGTTCAGGATCCCACTCAGTGTGTCGAGTGTCGGCTTTGATACAAATTGAAATTATATCTCCTGTTCAAGCTTGTGTCCAAGATACAGTTGCGACAGACCTTAAACTCTTTTCACAACAGTTCAGCAGACAGTTCAAGGTTCAGTTGCGACAGATCATGAACTCGTATCACAACAGTTCGGACAACAGAACGAAAGTAGAAGGACGCATTGAATGATAACCCAGTTCGGCCAGGCCTACTTTGGGGGGTTTCCCACACCCTAGAAGGGACAGTAAATCTTTATTACGAGTTAGAGCTACAAGTGGACTTACGCTTACACCTTGTAATCGCCTAGCATCTAACACTACGTCTCTCAGATTTGCAACCAAGGTTTACAACAGTTAAACTCGATCCCCTTCGTCCGAACCTGCAGTCCGAACGTTCTCGACCTTCTCCTGAAGCTCGGATGCTTTCTCTCGAAAGTTTGTTCACCTTTGCTGTGTGCGGCAGTTTGATCGCTTCCAGGCAGTCTCAGTTGCACTTGACAAGTTCCATATGTCTCTCAGATAAATGAAACAAGTTTAGAAAACACGGATGAAGCAAGTTTGGAGGGTTAAGCAAAGGAGTGAGGTTTGCTGTGTTGCCTTCAGTTCCACTAGTCATCTGAAGAAAGAAAAATGGTACTTTGACAGTGGGTATTCGAGACACATGACTGGCAATTCTGAGTTTCTGACCAATATAGAGGAATTCAAAGGGAGTTCGAATGTGACGTTTAGTGATGGAGTAGAAGGCAGAGTCCTTAGAAAGGGAATTTTAAATGGTCAAGGTCTGCCCAGATTGAAAGAAGTATTTCTCGTCAAAGGATTGCAGGCTAATCTGATCAGTATAAGCCAGTTATGCGATGGAGAGCACCATGTTTAATTCACACAAGATGAGTGTGTGGTGTTAAACAAGAAGAATGAACCAGTTCTCACTGGAAGAAGGTCGCCGAATAACTGTTACCTCCTGAACCTTGGTAAACCCAATACTGAAACAACGTGCTTACTAAGTAAAACTGAAGAGATGAATTTATGGCATCAGCGAATGGGTCATGTGAATCTACGAACGCTTCAGAAGATTGCCTCTGATGGTCTTATTCGTGGAATAACTAAAGTTCAAGGTGAGTTGAACATTATTTGTGGAGATTGCTAGCTTGGAAAATAGATTAAAGTTCCACACAAGAGCACCACTCAGATTAACACGAGAAGACCCTTGGAGCTGCTTCACATCGATCTAATGGGGCCTATGCAAGTGGAAAGTTATTCTGACAAGAGGTACGTACTTGTTTGTGTTGATGACTTCTCTCGGTTCACCTGGTCTAGTTTCTTGCGAGAAAAATCAGATGCTGTTCAGGCGTTTGTTCAATTATGCACTCGACTGGAACGTGAAAGAGAGGATAAAGACGAGCATATTGTAAGAGTTCGAAGTGATCATGGAGAGGAGTTTGAGAATGCTGTTCTTATTGATTTCTGCTCAAAAAGGGGGATAACGCAACAATTCGCTTCTCCAATCACCCCTCAACAGAATGGAGTTGTGGAGAGAAAGAATCGAACCATTCAGGAGATGGCCCGAGTAATGCTTCATGCGAAGAAGGTGCCTTTAAAGTTTTGGGCGGAAGCCATGAACACTGCATGCTATGTCATAAACAGAGTGATGATTCGATCCGGCACAGAGAAGGCATGCTATGAGTTGTGGAAAGGTAAAAAGCCTACGGTAAAGTACTTCCATATCTTTGGGAGCCAGTGCTACATTCTCAAAGATCAGGAGTATCTGCAGAAGCTGGACCCTAAAAGTGATGAAGGGATCTTTCTGGGATATTCTATTAACAGCAGGGCTTACCGAGTCTACAATAAGCGCACTAGAGTCGTCTTGGAATCTATCAATGTTGTTGTGAAAGATGTTGTGCCAGGAGCATCTGAGACAAGTGCTGCAGATGATGATGATGTTCCAACTCAACCAGAATAACCTGCCGTCACTGCTCCCAACACAGAGGTCATCGCACATAAAGATCCAGAACATCTTGCTAAGAATGACAACCAGTCAGAAGAAGAAGCTGACACGGAAACTCCTCTAACACCCCCTGCTTCTCCTCGAGTCCTTCAACCCTCGAGAACCATCGAAAAGAATCATCCCGTTAGTGAGGTGATCGGTGAACCGACTAAAGGCATGAGAACTCGAGGTAAACAAGTTAACTTTCGAGAATTGGCTAGCTTTGCGTGCTTTAGAACCTAAAAACATCAAGGAGGCCATCAATGACGAATATTGGGTTGTGGCTATGCAGGAAGAGCTTGGTGAATTTCAGTAAAACGATGTTTGGGATCTTGTTCCACGTGCTGATGATGTGAATGTTATTAGCACTAAGTGGATCTTCAAGAACAAATCTGACGAACAAGGGAACATCACTAGAAACAAGGCGAGATTTGTTGCTCAAGGTTATACTCAGATTCAAGGAGTAGATTTTGATGAGACCTTTGCCCCGGTTGCTCATTTTGAAGCCATACGGCTTCTATTGGCGCTTGCTTGTCATCTGAAATTCAAGTTGTTCCAGATGGACGTCAAGAGTGCTTTTCTGAATGGGCTGCTGAATGAAGAAGTGTATGTGGCTCAACCGAAGGGTTTCAAAGATCCTCACCACCCTGACCATGTGTATCACCTAAAGAAGGCTCTTTATGGTCTCAAACAGGCGCCCAGAACTTGGTATGAGCGGCTTACTGAATTCTTAATCAACCATGGCTATGTGCGAGGGGGAGTAGATAAGACGCTTTTCGTGAAACACACAAGATCAGACTATATCATTGCTCAACTTTATGTGGATGACATTGTGTTCGGCTCTAGCAATCAGAAGTTGGTAGACAAGTTCGTTGAACAAATGCAGAGCGAATTCCAGATGAGCATGGTGGGAGAGATGTGTTACTCCCTTGGATTACAAGTCAAACAGAAGGCAGACGGTATCTTTATTTCCCAAAGCAAATATGCTAGGAACCTGATTAAGAAGTTTGATCAGGAGAAAGCAACGCATAAGAGAACCCCCGCTGCAACTCATGTAAAGGTCACAAAGGATGAAGCTAGTACAAAGGTGGATCAAACCTTGTACAGAAGTATGATTGGGAGATTATTATATCTGACAGCCAGTAGACCGGACATTGCTCATGCGATTGGAGTCTGTGCTGGATATCAAGCAAATCCCAAGGAGAGCCACCTGATGAAAGTGAAGAGGATCATCAGATATGTTTGTGGAACAACCGACTACGGGTTGTGGTACGCTAAGGATACTAACTCCTATTTGGTAGGCTATTGCAATGCAGATTGAGCTGGGAATTGATCAGTCGATATTTCGACTAATTATTCACTACATTCAATGAAGGATAACGCTTGTTCTCCGGACAAATTGTCCCCATTTGATGTTTTCCCTAGTGTTTCAGGTCTATCCATCCTTCAAAGCCGACAAACGACGAAATGATGAAAAGTCGAAGAATCAAGGAAAATCCAGCAAAAGGCCCGAGCTCCCCGTGACACAGCCTTAGGTCACGGTCTGAGACCCGTGACGCACCCTTAGGTCACGGGCACTACGGGCAGACTCAGGAAGTCGTGAAGTTCGTGGACCCCATAATGGCCCGTGACGACTTCAGGTCACGGGTGTTTGCTGTGTGACGTCCCCCTCTGTCACGGGCGTTACGGGTATCACATGCATTTTCAGGGCAGAATTATCAGAAGTTTCCTAATTTAATTTTGGAAGTTTTCTGGGCCTTTTTGGAAATCGATCGATTGGGCTATAAAAGGGCAACGACCAGAGTATTCTAGGTGTGCTTATTTTGAGAGAAGACAACCCTAACTTGGGAGAGAAAACAGAGCAATTCATCGTGAGAGATTCAACGAGCCACCGCGTCTTTACAGTTTACTCATCCTTAATTTCTCTATACATTGTTTTTGGTTAATTTACCATGAATATTGAGTAGTCTAGACAACGTTTAGTTGGATATTAGATTTAACGTGTGTAGTTTAGACTATTCCACCTTGTTTGCTACTTGAATTCTGCTGTCTAAATTTCTTCACTCACAGTGTTTCTTGGCTCTTGCAGATACTAGCTAGTTCATGCCAAAGAAAACACCCAGAAGGAAGAAGCAGGTTCAGATTTCAGACGAGGACACACCGGACCAATGAAGCAATCTTCGAAGGGCCCAGAACGAAGCTCGACAAGCCCGAGCACTGAACTGAAATTTCGTAGCAATGGCTATGAATCAAAACAACCCAGCTTTGCTGAATGGAGTGGTCGAAGATGACCAGCAACGTCCTCTGCAACAACCAGCATGCAGGACCCTTGGAGACTACACTGCTCCGCGGGTCTCAGGATTCCAATCTGCAGTTGCACCGCCTGGTGTAGACAACAACAACTGGGAGATCAAAACAGGACTCATTTAGATGGTGCAGAACAACCAGTTTTTGGGAAGGATGAACGAAGACCCTCATTATCATCTTAAGCGATTTGTCCAGATGTGCAACACAGTAAAGACCAATGGTGTTCCTCCAGAATCCTACTACCTGAGGCTATTCCCTTTTTCACTCTCTAATAAGGCTAGTAGGTGGCTCGACAGTCACGCAAAGGGCACTTTCACTACATGGGGCAAACTGGTCGAAGCTTTTCTACAGCAGTACTTCCCGCCATCAAAGACAGCACATTTCAGGAACAAGATCATCTCGTTCCGATCTATGGATGGCGAGACTCTCTACGAGGCTTGGGAGAGATACAAGGAGCTGGTGAGAATGTGTCCCCATCACAACCTGGAATTATGGCAGATTATTGACACTTTCTATCAAGGAATCGACCAGGGGATGCGCACTTTGATCAACCAAGCAGCTGGTGGAGGACTGAACGGAGTCCCACTAGAAGAGACCTATGATATTATAGATAAAGCTGCTCAAGACTACCACCTCTGGACCAGCGATCGAGGCAATCCTAAGGACAGAAAGGGCGTGCAAGATCTCTGCAACGCCGATGGCACTAATGACATCGCTGAGTTGACCAATACAGTGAAGATGCTCGCAACCGAAATAAAAAATCTAAAGACGGCCTCCTCTATGAAAACATCTGATGTTGCCAATGTTGGTGTCTATTGTCAGATCTGTGGCTCCCCTTCTCATTTTGCAGATGGCTGTCCGGTGATCGGACAAGATGATAACAGTGGAAACCAGGAGGATGCAGAATAATCAAGGGGCTGGTTTTGGGTATGGATCATCCGCTAACAGATGGGATAATCCAAACCCGAATCATCCTAACCTCTCTTATAAACCGCAGAATCCGGCACCCCCTGGCTTCCCTTACAAACAGCAGCAAGGCAATGCACCGTACTAGCCACGAGGCCAATACAATAATCAAGCCCAGCAGACGCAGAATAATAGTTCCTACCAGTCGAGGCCTCAGTACAATAACCAGACACAATGGCAGCAAAATCAGAATTCAGGGAACTATTCATACCAGCCGCAGCAGCCCAAGCAACAGGAATCTGGCAGCTCATCTAGCATGGAGGCCATGATGGCTAGTTTTATGGCTGAGCAGGATAAGCGAGTGAAAGAGCTCGAGAAAACAATCGAGCAACTGGTCATTCAGAACAAGATGCTAGAAAATCAGGTTGCTCAGTAAGCAGATTCGGCAACTAGAGAACGTGGGAAACTCCCATCGAAACCCGATCCGAATCCTAGAGAATCAGTGAATGCCATCACACTCCAAGGAGGAAAACAGCTTGAGATGCTACCCGCTCAGACCACTCGAGCAACAGCAGAAAAATCAGCGCCTCATTCCACCTCTGCTGAAGAGGAATCATCGAAAGAAGCTGAGGACCGAGTTAAAAATTCTGCACACACAGTGGAGCCAGCTCCTTATAAACCTCTGGTCCCGTTCCCTCAGTGGCTGGTAGCTACGAGGCGAGATAAAGAGTTCAAGCAGTTCGTGGATAAGATCCGCACTCTCTACATCACTATGCCCTTCACCGATGCAATTACCCAGATTCCTACTTATGCCAAATTCATGAAGAAGATCCTGACTGAGAAAAGGAAAATAGACGGAACCGAGATAGTAGCTCTGAGTGAGGAGTGCAGTGCTACCATGCACCAGCCCATGCCGCCTAAGCTTAAGGATTCAGGAAGTTTTTCTATCCCTTGTGATATTGGTGGCATTACTATCCGTCGTGCTTTGTGTGATCTCGGTGCAAGTGTATCTATTATGGCTTACTCTCTGTATGCTAAACTGAATTTGGGTGATCTTTGTGTTACTAATATCTCTATTCACCTTGCAGATCGTTCTTGTAGACTCCCGAAAGGGATTTTAAAAGACGTACCTGTCAAGGTGAAAAATATTTACATCCCTGCTTATTTTATTGTGCTAGAGATCTCAGAGGACATAGACATCCCTATTATACTTGGTAGATCATTCCTTTATACAGCTAAGGTTGTTATTGACAGGGATAGAGGGTCTATTGCTTTGCGAGTGGGCAGTGAGCATGTTATCTTTTATTTACCTGACATGTGCAAGAGTCCTAGTCTTTTAGCTGACTGCGATGTGTTAGACTCTGTTGATGTTGATGATCCAATTGCACTGACCTCTATTGAATCTTTCAGAGTAATACCAGGCTGCCCAATACCGATGGATATATGCGCATTGAGGGAGCTGCTGAAACTGGATAGTTCACCGAGTCAGGTAAGGAACCTTGCAAGGTATAGCTGAAACCTCTACCTGCAAGTCTCAGGTATGAATTTCTTGGCCCAAACTCGACCTACCCGGTGATTGTGAATGCATCTTTGACTGAGGTAGAGACCCAGAGATTGCTAGTTGTTTTGAGAGAACATAGGCCAGCCCTCGGTTATTCCATTGATGATATTAAGGGGATTAGCCCAGATATGTACATGCATAGAATCCATTTAGAGGGCGATGCTAGGCCTACTAGGGATGCCTTGAGACGTTTGAATCCTAAATTGAATGATGTAGTGAAGAAGGAGATTCTGAAATTGCTAGACGCCGGTATTATTTATTCTATTGCTGATAGTGAGTGGGTAAGTCCTGTGCATGTTGTCCCTAAGAAGGGAGGCTTGCCTGTTGTTCGTAATGAGAATAATGATTTGATTCCTACTCGTACTGTGACTGGCTGGCGTATGTGCATTGACTATAGGAAGTTGAATAAGGCTACTCGTAAGGATCACTTTCCTTTGCCTTTTATTGATCAAATGTTAGAACGTCTTGCAAAGAATAAGTTTTTCTGCTACCTCGACGGTTATAGTGGATTTTTCCAGATCCGTATACACCCCGAGGACCAGGAGAAGACTACTTTTACTTGCTCTTTTGGCACCTTTGCTTATAGACGTATGCCTTTCGGTCTTTGCAATGCTCTAGCCACTTTTCAGCGTTGTATGATGGCCATATTTTCTGATTTTATAGAAAACACCATGGAAGTATTTATGGATGATTTTTCGGTGTATGGCTCTTCATTCGATTCGTGCCTTTTGAACCTTACTGATATTCTTCGTCGTTGTGTTGATACTAACCTGGTTTTAAACTGGGAGAAGTGTCACTTTATGGTGCAGGAAGGTATTGTGTTGGGACACCTAGTCTCCAACCGAGGCATCAAGGTCGATCGCGCGAAGGTGGAGGTCATTGAGAAGCTGCCCCCACCAAAAGACGAGAAAGGAATTAGGAGTTTTCTAGGACATGCAGGCTTCTACAGGCGCTTCATCAAGGATTTCTCCAAGATAGCCAAGCCCCTCACGGACTTACTGTACCAAGACGCTAAGTTTAACTTCGATGATTCATGTTTCATTACTTTCCATAATTTGAAATATGCTCTTACTTCTGCTCCTGTCGTGCAACCCCCTAATTGGGAGCTGCCATTTGAACTAATGTGTGATGCGAGTGACTTTGCAGTGGGAGCAGTTTTAGGGCAGCGTATCGACAAGAAGTTACACGTGATTTACTATACGAGTAAGGTCCTAGCTGGCGCAGCGGCTAATTACACTACTACTGAGAAGGAGATGCTTGCCATCGTCTACGCTTTTGAGAAGTTCAGGCAGTACCTTATAGGCTCGAAGACCATAGTATACACCGATCATGCTGCAATCAAATATCTGCTGTCCAAGAAAGATTCAAAACCTCGGTTGATTCAATGGGTTCTCCTCCTCCAAGAGTTTGATATTGAAATTAGAGACAAGAAGGGAGCTAAAAATCTGGTTGCAGATCACCTGTCACGCCTCGAGCTAGGAGAGCTCGATCGTGAAGAAGACAAGCTCCCCATGACTGATTCTCTTGCAGGAGAGCAGCTAATGAGTATCGAGACCAGCCCTGCTCCATGGTACGCGGATTTTGTCAATTTGGCATGCGATATTGTTCCTCCTGGCCAGTCGCACAACCAGAAGAGGAAATTTCTGCACGATGTGAAGAGGTACTTCTGGGATGATCCATTTCTTTACAAATTATGTGCTGACGGTCTCTGATGAGTCGTATTTATACGACTCATCGAGTCAACTAATCTCATCTATTTTGACACTTTCATATGCGAACAGTTACTTTTTAGTGTTGTTTTGCATTTCAGGTGTTTCAGAAGCTCTAGGAGGAAACGTGCTTAAAAGACGACATTTCATGCCAAAAACATCGCAGTTGAAGATCAAAGCAAGAAGAGCGTCTGACCCTTTGAACCGGCTGGCTCACATTACACCACAAGCCTCAGTCGGACGCCTCAGCCCCTCCGAGAGTTCATGCCGTTCGATACAGAGTTCAACCGGCCGGCTCAACTGAGTGCACAAAACTCAGCCGGCCGGCTCAAATGGTCCGAGAGTTGGAGTCCCATGAAGCTCGTCTCAACCGGCCGGCTCACAACCTCAGAGACTCGAAGACCCCGAAGATGCATCCAACCGGCCGGCTCAATCCAATGCCAAATTCTCAGCCGGCCGGCTCACAACCCCATAAAGTTCAAAGTCTTTATGGAGCAAATCCAATCGGCCGGCTCAACTTCAGGCACAAATCTCAGCCGGCCGGCTGGCGTCGTGAACAGTGTTTCGGGAAATTTCCTAATTGGGTTTTTTGGGCCAGAAACAGATTTAGAAACCCCAGATTATTATAAATAAGAAGAGGAGAAGGGTTTCTAAGATCATCAAGAGATCATCCATCATTCTACAACATCGAAGAGCTCTGGAGAAGACGAAGACGCGAATCAATCGACGAGAGAAGAATTTCTACTCCCTTCCATCAAAAATACTTCTGTTTTTTGTCATGGCTATGAGTAGCTAAACTTTTATTTCGGTTTAGGGTTCGTACGTTGTGAACACGTTTTGAGATTTTTGTTCTTAATGTTATTTCATATTTCACTAGTTCTTGTGCTGATTCTCATGAATTAAACTGCTAGATTAAGTGGATGATTTGTCGCAAAGCTTAGTCGATCCACTAATTCTTATCGTTAATATTTACTGGATACTTTGTCCTAAAGGTAGATAGTAACACCTAGGTTAAATAATACCTTTGTCGGATTGTTAATTTAGGAGAGAACTAGAAGTCTAACACCTTTGTCGGGTTAGGTTGTGCCATATCGCCTTTGTCGGGATACTTGGGTTGTTACCTTTGTCGGAACAACCACGCTTTGAAATATGAAATGGATCATTAGATTTCGATGATAAACGTGTCACGATAGAAACCCTAGACTGAATTTTCTCGCTGATTGAAACCCTCGTTATTATTCTTCTGTGCTTTTTAATATTTGCTCACACACAAAACCCCCAATTCATTCGTTTACAGGACAACTGAACCACACCATCTCTCTTAGGTTCGACCCTTGCTTGTCGCTGTACTAGCCAAGAGTAAGGAAAATATAAATTCAAATTTGTAGGTACCGATGACGCCTGTCAAATTTTGGCGCCGTTGCCGGGGAGCTGCGCTTCGGTGAAGTTATTCTTTTTGTTTTATTTATTTATTTGTTTTTTCTGTTTTTTCTATTTTTGTTTTGTTTTGTGGTTCGCTATGTCTTCTTACTACAGTAGAGAACCTTAGACCGATGAAGACGGTGAGGGAGAAGAATACGAGGGCAGCTAGATTACATTTTGGATTATTCGGAATCTCCCCCAATTTGGAGGTGCCATCGGAGAAGACCCAGTGAAACATGTACAAACATTCCACTCCATCTGCAGCCGCATCCAGCCTGAAGACGAGCCATTAGAGAGGTTCAAGCTTAAATATTTTAAGTTTTCTTTAACTGACTCCGCAAATTCTTGGTTTTACTCATCAGGTGCAAATTATGAAAGCAATTATTTGGATCTACGAGCCCAATTTCTAGAGAAGTTTTCTCCGCCATCCCTTCGATTTGAAGTCCTCGAGAAAACCCGTACCCTTGAGCAATTCTAGGGTGAAACATTCTATGAGTACTATGTGCGCTTCGATGCCCTTCAGGGAAGCTGTCCACACCATGGATTCCCAGATTTATTTCTTCTTCAGAGATTTCTTGAAGGGATGATGCCACTTGAGTGTAATATACTTGATGCTGCAGCAGGTGGTTCGGTAATGGATTTACGCATGTATGATCTCTGGGACCTGATAGATGATGTGGCAAAGAGATCAAGACCAAGACGAGGTCAGCTGCACAAAATGGTTGATAAGGCGTAGACAGCAGAAGCTGATTTAGTGCAGGTCGTGCAAGACATCGCATTGGCCACAATGGACGAACCAGGGGCAGAGAACGAAGGAAATAAGTCGGAGGCCGTGAGCATCACATCCGAAGAAGAGTTTACGCCTGAGCACGCCGCACTAACATGAATTCTGGACGCGACAACAACCTTGAAGAAGGTTGCAACGAGCGAGTCATCCGCACCCGAAGAAGATAATAATGCCGCGTCAGAGGAACATACTACAGATGGGCACGGCTTATTAAATTGCTTTGTGGACGAGACCCGCTCGGCAGGTGACATTCTAACGCTCCACCTTCGTTTTCTATACAGGTAAGAGCTCCGGAAGAGCATATGATCGACCAGAATGAGCTTAGTGGCGAGTTGGAGGTGAAGCATGAGCCAGAAAAGCCAACGATGGAGCACTCACTCGCTACGACTCAAGAAGCACCGCCTGAAAAGTGTAAGGACCCTGGTGCCTTGACAGTCACCCGTGGTGTTGGTAAAACTCTCATACACCACTGTTTAATCGATTTGGGTGCTAATATTTATGCCATGCCATACTCTCTATATTGTTTACTGAAATTGGGACCATTGAAGCCTCCTAAACTGTTGTTAGAGTTAGGAGATAATTCATGTGTTCGTCAGGTTGGTTTACTTGAGGATCTAACCCTACATGATGGAGATCTTGTTGTTCCTATAGCCTCTTGTGTTTTGCAGATGGGAGATGCTAGAAATTACGATCTTCCAGCACTTATTCTTGGATGACCACTCCTCTTTGCCACAAAGACGAAGGTTGACAGGGGAACATGCTTGATGTCGCTTGTGTTTGGTGGCAAGACATCGATCCTCCAGATTCGCAAGGATGCCGACCGCCCATACATGAAGAAGCGACCGAGACATGGCATGTTTGAATGGAAACCAGGATGGAGAAACACTAGAGCAGGACTCGATGGACCAGTAGCTATGATCAAGGTGTCCTCGCCAACTCGGAAGGATGTAAAGGCAAACCCGCCTGATCGATGGAGAGCAAAACCGAGCACACCGCCATACGATGATTTTGGGCAGATTGAGGGAATAGCTGAGGCAAAATTTGACCTCACACGTCCATGGGATCCAAACTTGTGATCCCTAAAGAGGTAACGTCGAGCGAACGACGTAAAACAAAGGCGCTCGCAGGGAGGCAGCCCAGCAAAAGTTTTGTTTTTCAGTTTATTTTTATTATTTCATTTTTACTTTAATTTGAGTCTTGAGTCATGTTTGTCACATTGTCTTTTGGGAAAGAGATGCTATTCATGCAGGAGCATGCACCTCAGTGTGGAGCGCTCAAGGTCCCAGCCGGGGCCGACCAAGCCAAACCAGCGCGGGTCGGGACTGCCCAAAGCGTCCCGGGCGTAGAATCGGGGCATGGAAGAAATCCTCGGGCAAACTTGGTGATGGACCATAATTGTATGAATCATAAACACAGTTAAACCCACCAAATTAGACTCTTTGTCTATTTAACTTTTGCTTGTTAGTTCCGATATTTATCTACAGGGTATTTTGAAGTCTAGAGAGAATACAGGCTAAGGAGGAGTTCTTAAAGGCAAAAATGGATTACAAGACACTCCAGGCCACGATCAGATTCCGACTGTACAACTTTCATAAACCTGACATGGAATCACTCAAAACAAGTCCAACCGAAGGGCAACCAGAGTCTGTCCGGAGCTGAAAGGACCGATGGCTTTTGTGAAAGATCACAAAACACACACTCCAACCACTCCCCTCCACTCACAACCGGCGACTTCAAGGAGGAGAAGCCATGTGTCCCGGCGGCTCTCCTCTCTTCTCCTCACAAGCCCGACGGCTTTGGCCATGAAGATGACACCTAGCCCGATGGCTTTTGCTTCTCCTCCCATCTTGAGGCATGTGTCTTCATCTCCTTGCCTCCCTTAGCCTATAAATAGAGCTCCTCCTTTCCTTTGTAAATCATCCCACAATCACATTCCAAAATCACAAACACAATTCACTTATCTCTCTAGCTTTTGTGGGCACAATCATGTAATCGCTTTACTTTGGAATCAAAGCTTGATCTTTAGCACTCTCAACGGTTTTTGTAAGTACTCTCTTCTTTACTTTACTGTCTTTCATAGTACTTTACTTTCCTGTCTTTACTTTCGAAAACTTTACTTTACTGTCTTTCAAAAACCTTTACTTTTTCAAGTACTTAGCTATGATGTCCTGTTCCATGGATATTTGTAGCTAAACCCTTCATTCGGTTGAAGGGGAGTGCTTGTATCATAAAATGTTTTAGACCCTTCTCTTAAATTCTTCTTTGTGTTCAAAACTTGTTCTATGTGCCACATATTAGGTTAGAACTTCCAAGGTTGAGTGGATGCTTGAAATGGCAAAACTCTTCTGTGGGGTTCGTGAACATACTCGGTAAGTAGGTGCTTGAAATGGCAAAACTCTTCCGTGGGGTTCGTGAACATACTCGGGTAAGTGGATGCTTGAAATGGCAAATCTTATCTGAGGAGTTCGACCTCTTTAAAACACCATTTGGATTGATCGGAAATGATTGATCAAATGGATGCACATAGGCTAGTATACCTTTAAATGGGGTGTTAGTCTAAATAGAACAAGTGCTCTATGACCTTGAAATGGGCTAGACAGTGTGGCAAGTCGAGTGCTTGAAATGGCCTTGATACACTTTTGAACACTTAGTATGATCATTAGAGGTCAATGATAAACGAAAATATGATACAAGGCCCCTGAAACCGAATCTTTCCTTTAATTGTAATATCAACTGTTACTTTACCTCTCAGTACTAAAAACCAAAAACAACCCCCCAACTGCTTTATTTAATCCCCCCTTTTCGAAAGAACAACTATTCACCTGACTCCCTTGGGTTCGACCCGTACTTACCACTGACTACCAAAAATAGTTAAGTTGCGAGTATCGGAGATATAAATTTATTTTGCACAGAGAACATTGCACCTTAACGACAGTGCAGTGGGCTCCGTCACTTGGCCAATTGGAGATTTTGACTCGACCAAAAGTCTTACAATGGCCCATTTATGGAGACAAGTGAAGAATCACATAGTGTCCTGGAGAGTTGCCCGGAGGCCCAACCGACAGGGGCCCTGTGGGCGCAGAATAGGCCTGCTGCAAAAATCCTTGATTGAAGTTCATTATCTAGAAATTCTGGCTTGACAGAAGTGTTTAGAATGTCAAATAACTTTGGAAGAGAGATCAACATCACGCGACCACACGAGGGGAGTGCATGTTCACCCTTTACTCTATTTTTGCTTATTCCCTATGTTTGTGTGCTTTGCATAGTCGTGTCTTTGAGCTTAAGTCGTGCCGTGAGGACACGGCTTGTTCAAAAGTGTGGGGTGGGAGAGTCAATTGTGTCAGCACGTTTATTTTTCGCACCTGCATAGTGTCTGCATGTTTCCCTTAAAAAAATTTGAAAGTATGGATTTCTCTCTATTTCCTGGATATGCAGTATTGAATTATGACAATGTGAAATAGATGAGTCGATTAGATGCGTTTTCTCGTGAAATTTGAGCTGTGCTTTAACATGAGCTTAACCTATTACGTGCCTCTGAGTTGAGATAAACAGGGATGTGGAGTTGATAGAAACGTCCTAGAGAGACTTAACAAAGTGCTCTAAGGACCGGTTTCAGACTATATGGTTATGTGGATTTCGCGGAGGCTAGCACTTCGAGACAACATGGTTCAGAGTTTGCTCCGCCACTGCAGCGTTTATGTAGGAAGGCGGGACGGGAAAACAGACCATCCTATCTCTAGTCCGAAGTAACCGGGAAAATAGATGAGCGACCCTCAGCTTGACTCGCGTCAAAAAGGATTAGGATGAGAGAGAGCGGGGAGGTATTTCCATATGCTTGCGGGCGATGATTGGACCTTCCTCAAAAGAAAGGAAAAGAAGGACAAGCGGTTCACAATGAGGAGCGAAGCTCAAAAGAAAGAAAATCAGTCAACTTGTGAAGTTCTACACTCAACAAAAAGTGAAGAATATCCATGTTACATCAAGAGCCAAAGGCCAAGAAAATCAATACAAAGCTGTCCAACAAAACAAAGTGAGAAAAACTCAGAAAATCTTGAAGCTCGAACAAATCACGTGCAAGAAAAAGCAATGAAGTATAACCATATAGCGAGAGTCCGGACCAGCGAGTGCAGTTCATGGGTCTAAAGAGGACTATCTCACACTCATCCGAATTGATTTGGAGCTCGGCTCAAAGGTAACACGTATCGAATTTATTCCATGTTAAGCATAATAATCTTAGTAACGAGTCACGCATTGAAAGGCAAGTCTAGACTAGCAACTCGGATTCATGTAGCATTATCTGGAACGTCGAAGAAATTGTGATGTTGCATTTATTTTCCTTCTATGACTTAGTTCTTGTTCGGGACGAACAAGTTTAAGTGTGGGGTGGTTTGATGAGTCGTATTTATACGACTCGTCGAATCAATTATTCCCATTTATTTTGATACTTTTATATGCGAACGTTTACTTTTTAGTATGGTTTTGCATTTCAAGTGTTTCGGAAGCTTTAGGAGGAAACGCGCATAAAAGATGGCATTTTGTGCCAAAAACATCACAGTTTCAGATTAGACTTTTGAACAGTCGACGGAGTGCTGGGAATGGACCGCTGATCAGAAAAATACGAGTCACATGCCATTGCAAAGGTGACTCAATTCCCTACAACTCTCTAGTTCACACCGAGAGCAGCCGAGATCGTTTGGATGGTCGAAACGAGAGTTGAAGTGAAGACAGACAATCTGGCCGAGAGTTTCACATGCACTTTACACTTTAGGTGCACGCCGAGTCAAGCCGAGCCAAGCCGAGCCCAAGGTAATACGTGTGGTCAAGTTAACTT
Source organism: Rhodiola kirilowii (assembly GCA_033675215.1). NCBI lineage: Eukaryota > Viridiplantae > Streptophyta > Magnoliopsida > Saxifragales > Crassulaceae > Rhodiola > Rhodiola kirilowii. The sequence goes on from CM066201.1 coordinate 53,777,111, forward strand.
GCAAGCCAAGCAAAGTCGGTTGAAGAGATTTGGACATGTTTCCTAATTCGTTTTTGGACTTTGGCCAAAAACAGATTAGGAAACAACGGAACAAGATTTGGATCTGGCCCAAATATAGACTTAGAAATCCTAAGTCTTTGCTATAAATAAGGCCCTTGGGTCAAGGCATAAGCATCCGATCAGCTCATTCTCCATCTACACGGATCCAGAGCTTCTCTCTCATCATTCCGGCCGTGACTCTGAACCTTCGACGAGAGAAGAATTCCTCTACTTTCTTTTACATTGTTTTTGTCATGTTCCATGGACATGTGTAGCTAAATCCTTCATTCGGGCTAGGGTTCATATATTGTGATGATTGTTTTAAGACTTCGTTCTTAATTCAATTTTATGTTTTACTAGTTCTTGCTTCATCACATGAATTAACTTGTTAGATTAAGTGGAAGCTTTGTCGCAAAGCTTAGTCAAGCAATTAATTCTTACCGTTAATATCTACTGGAAACTTTGTCGTAAAGGTAGATTGTAACACCTAGGTTAAATAATACCTTTGTCGGATTGTTTAATTTAGGGAAGAACTAGAAGTTTAACACCTTTGTCGGGTTAGGTTGTGGCGTATCACCTTTGTCGGGATACTTGGGTTGTTACCTTTGTCGGAACAACCACACTTAGAAACATGAGATTAGATATTTAGCAGTCAATGATAAACATGTCACAATAGAAACCCTAGACCGAATGCTTTCTTTGATTGAATACCCTTCGTTTTATTTCACTTGCACTTGTTTACAATTACTCACAAACCCCCAATTTCTTTGTTAACAGAACGACTTCAACAACACCAGCTCCCTTGGGTTCGACCCCTACTTGCCGCTTTACTAGCCTATTGTAGGGAAAATATAAATTTAAATTTGAGAGGTCAAACGACGCATGTCAGTCTCTACAGGACCTGTGTTGATGAGGACCAGATTAGATGGATTCTGGAACGATGCCACTCGTCACAATATGGTGGCCAGGGTGCTAGTTCAAAAATAGCTGCGAAGGTACTACAGTCCGGGTTCTACTGGCCTACTCTATTCAAGGATGCTCACGAGTTTGTAAAAGCCTGTGATCAATGCCAGAGAACAGGAAATATTTCTAAGCAGCAGGAGATGCCCCAGCAGAGTATTCTTGCAGTGGAGTTATTTGACGTATGGGGGATCGATTTCATGGGACCATTCCCACCTTCTTATGGTAACCAGTACATCTTGGTAGCAGTCGACTATATTTCCAAGTGGGTTGAAGCAGTGGCTACTCCTACTTGCGATGCCAAGGTGGTAATCAAAATGTTCCAGAAGGTTATTTTTCCTCGGTTCGGAGTCCCCCGAACAGTTATTGATGGAGGCTCCCACTTCAAGGAAAGGAACTTCAAGACTCTGCTGAAGAAGTATGGTGTTTATCATAAAGTTGGCACTCCGTATCACCCTCAGACCAGTGGGCAGGTAGAGATCTCTAACCGAGAGATCAAAAGCATTCTGGGGAAGACAGTTTCGAGCCACAGGAAGGATTGGGCGTCCAAGCTAGACAACGCGTTGTGGGCATATATGACTGCATTTAAAACTCCTATTGGCATGAGTACTTTTCGACTTATCTATGGTAAAACGTGCCATCTACCGGTCGAGCTCGAATACAAGGCCCTCTGGGCAGTCAGAGAGCTAAACATGAACATGAAAGAAGCTGGAGAGAAACGATTACTACAGCTCAACGAGCTCGACGAAATCAGACTGGACTCATATGAGAATGCCTGTATCTACAAGGAGAGAACAAAAAAGTGGCATGACAAGCGAATTGTGCGCAGAGAATTCAACGAAGGCGAGTGAGTCCTTCTCTATAACTCCCGCCTTAGATTATTCCCTAGGAAGCTGCGCACTAAATGGAGTGGCCCTTTGAAGGGGCATATTTATATGACTCGTTGAATCAGTTAAACCCACCACATTAGACAATTTATCTTAACATCTTTCATTTGTTAGTCCCATTTTGCTCTACAGGCTATGTTGAGGTTTAGGGAAGAAACCAGCTTAAAAGAGGAGTTTTATGCTAGAAATAAATTACAAGTTGATCGGGCCAGTCGGTGACAGAGGGACCCAGTCGGTGCCCGAGAAGCCCCAGGCGTGGCCGAGCTTCAGTACAGGGCCGCGACCGATAAATACCAGGTCGCGTCCCAGGTCGTTATCCGAGCGGTCTCGGCTGAGGCCCGAGAGTCAATACCGAAGAAATAAGGGCGCGCCCCAGAACAGTGCCGGGCATCACTGCTGTGTGCTCGCAAGCACGCTGAGGTTCATGACTGAAGAATGTCGGGCTGCGCCCGAGACAGGCGCCCGAGCGCATCCGAGACAGGCGCCCGAGCGCATCCGAGACAGGCGCCCGAGCACATCCGAGGCAAGCGCCCGGCCAAGCACCGAGTAGATTTTTTTCCGACCAAAACTCCGGCGAAGTTCCAGCTACTTGCTAGGTCCGATGTCCATTGGAAGCATCTTGCTCTAAGAGCAGCTTGCCTTGTGAAGCACCTTGCTCAAGGGATGCCACACTTGGCACCAACTAGCTTAAAGGCGGCTAGCTTATGGATGAAGGAAGCTCCAAGAAGTATGGCACTTGGCACCAGCTAGCTTATATTGCGGCTAGCTTAAGGATGAAGGAAGCTCGTAAGAAGTCGACACTTAGCACCAGCTAGCTTAAAGACGGCTAGCCAATGAGAAGCAATACTTCTCCATGAAGCAACCGCCCACCCATGCCTATAAATATAAGAGCTCCATCCCTTTCATAGTGTGCGATTTTTGTGACAACTTTAGAGAAACTTAGGAAGGGAAATGAGAACTTGTGGATCGAAAACACTTGTAGTACTTTACACTATCAATCAAAAGCTCAATTCTCCTCTACTCATTCTTGCTTTACTTTCGTTTGCAATGGTTATGATATTCACTTCAATGAGTACTTGTAGCTAAACTTTCATTCGGTCAAAAGGAGTTCTTATACTATGGAACCGTTCTAGACCCTTGCTCTCATGTTACTTTAATGTTCTAGCTAGTTCTTGTGCCTTCGGGGTGAACATAACAAGGAAGAGTGGATGCTTGAAATGGCAAAGCTCTTCAGAGTAGTTAATTCCCTCTATAGTCGCTTGGTTTGTTTGGAAATGAGGGATCAAGCGGCTGCACTTAGGTTAATATACCTTGAAATGGGGTGTTAGCCTAGCTAGAACAAGTAAGCTTTGTCTTGAAATGGAAAAGCCGGAGGTACAAATGCTAGAAATGGCTTTGTTTGGAGTTATGTCTTGAAATGGCTTTGTTTGGAGTTATGTCTTGAAATGGAATAATTCACTCCCTAGAACATTTGGTTAAATCCTTGGAGGTCGATAATGAACGGGGACTTAATATAAGGCTCCTAAGACCGAATTCCTTCTCTTTAAAACCACCTTTACATTACTCGCTCTTTACTTTCTCGCACAATTACTTATTGCTCTTACTTTCTAAAGACTTGGACCTTCAAGCACTTTAACTTCTCGCACATTTACTTATTGTCTTTAATTTCCTAAGGCTTGGTCCTTCAAGCAATCTACTTTCCCGCACATTTACTTTCCTCGCACTTTATTTTCAGTCATTTACCTTTCAAGTACTCATTTTCCGCACCAAAACCTCAACCAAAAACCCCAATTGTCTTTTCTTTATTTATTGCTTTCAAAAGAACAACTGTTTCCAACCAAACTCCATTGGGTTCGACCCCTACTTACCACTTGCTAGCCAATAGTGAGCCACAAGTAGTGGAAATATAAATTGTAAATTTGCAGGTCACAACGACGGCCTGTCAAATTTTGGAGCCGTTGCCGGGGAGTTAGTGTATTGGATAGTTGTTCTTCTTTTTCTTTTTCTTTAGTTTTTGCTCGTTAACCATGTCTCGTATAGGAAGCCATCATGAGGATGAAGAGATTGACGACGAGGTGAACCAGGTTGTCTGAGATAACGAGGGACTGCCCCCATTTATAGACGACCCGGAACAGCTCATCCGGAACCACAACCGAGCGATTAGAGAAGCAGCCCGGTTAAATCAAAGGGTGCCCGAAGGCAGAGTTGGAGCCGCGCCGAGGCAACCCCCGAGACAACCACCGTTACATCGGCAAATGCCGAGGCAACACCCAGTCTTCGACGAATACTTTAGAACTTAACTTCTTATTTGTCCTTACGTGCCGAGATAAATAGGGATGTGGAGTTGACAGAAAACGCCCTAGAGAGGTTTGACAAGCACTCGAAGGGCCGGCCTCACTATATGGTTATCCGAAGTTAGTGGAGGTTAGCACTTCGGGTTACTTGGGTTTCAAGTAGACTCCGCCATGCAGCGTTTATGCAAAAGGCGGGACGGGAATCAAACCGTCCTATCTCTAGTTCGAGTAGCCGGGAAAATAGCCGAGCGACCCTCGTCTTGACCCGCGCGAAAGGGCAAGGATGAGAAACAGCGGGGAGGCATTTCCATATGCTCTCGGGCAATGATTGGACCTCCCAAGAGTGAAAACGAACAAGCAGTTCACAAAAGAGCAAAGCTCGAGAAATCAAAGGCCAAAGGCCAAAGGCCAAATTGTGAAGGTTTTAACCAAAGCAAAAGTGAAGCATCCAAATTCAATATCAAAGGCCGAAGGCCAAGTCACTACAAAATGCTGTTCATCCAAACAATATAAAAGACTCGACCCATTTAGCCTGAATAAATCGTGTGCTAGAGAAAGCTACGAAAGATAACCATATAGTACGAGACCGGTCCAAAGAGTGCGTACAAGAACCTAAAAAGGGCTATCTCCAATACATCCAAATTGGTTTGCATCACGGCTCGGAGGTATAAGTATCAAGTTATCTTCTAAATTCTAAACGCACTTTATTTTTTACATCAAGTGATGCATGAATAGGAAAAGTCTAGACTAGCACTCTAACATTCATGTCTAGGACCTTTAGATATTAGTTGCCTCTTCTCACTAGCCTTGTTCGGCACGACCAAGTATAAGTGTGGGGTGATCTGATGGGGCATATTTATATGACTCATTGAATCAGTTAAACCCACCAAATTAGACAATTTATCTTAACATCTTTCACTTGTTAGTTGCATTTTGCTCTACAGGCTATGTTGATGTTTAGGGAAGAACCCAGCTTAAAAGAGGAGTTTTATGCTAGAAATAAATTACAAGTTGATCGGGCCAGTCGGTGACCGAGGGACCCAGTCGACGCCCGAGAAGCCCTAGGCGTGGCCAAGCTTCAGTACCGGGCCGCGACCGAGAAATACCGGGTCGCGTCCCAGGTCGGTATCCGAGCGGTCTCGGCTGAGGCCCGAGAGTCAATACCGAAGAAATAAGGGCGCACCCCAGAACAGTGCCGGGCATCACTGATGTGTCCTCGCAAGCGCGCTTAGGTTCATGACCGAGGAATGTCGGGCTGCGCCCGAGACAGGCGCCCGAGCGCATCTGAGATAGGCGCCCGAGCGCATCCGAGACAGGCGCCCGACCGCATCCGAGACAGGCGCCCGAGCGCATCCGAGACAGGCGCCCGAGCACATCCGAGGCAAGCGCCCGGCCAAGCGCTGAGTAGAACTTTTTCCGACCAAAACTCCGGCGAAGTTCCAGCTACTTGCTAGGTCCGATGTCCATTGGAAGCATCTTGCTCTAAGAGCAGCTTGCCTTGTGAAGCACCTTGCTCAAGGGATGCCACACTTGGCACCAACTAGCTTAAAGGCGGCTAGCTTATGGATGAAGGAAGCTCCAAGAAGTATGGCACTTGGCACAAGCTAGCTTATATTGCGGCTAGCTTAAGGATGAAGGAAGCTCATAAGAAGTCGACACTTAGCACCAGCTAGCTTAAAGACGGCTAGCCAATGAGAAGCATTACTTCTCCATGAAGCAACCGCCCACCCATGCCTATAAATAGAAGAGCTCCATCCCTTTCATAGTGTGCGATTTTTGTGACAACTTTAGAGAAACTTAGGAAGGGAAACGAGAACTTGTGGATCGAAAACACTTGTAGTACTTTACACTAGCAATCAAAAGCTCAATTCTCCTCTACTCATTCTTGTTTTACTTTCGTTTGCAATGGTTATGATATTCACTTCAATGAGTATTTGTAGCTAAACTTTCATTCGGTCAAAAGGAGTTCTTATACTATGGAACCGTTCTAGACCCTTGCTCTCATGTTACTTTAATGTTCTAGCTAGTTTTTGTGCCTTCGGGGTGAACATAACAAGGAAGAGTGGATGCTTGAAATGGCAAAGCTCTTCCGAGTAGTTCATTCCCTCTATAGTCGCTTGGTTTGTTCGGAAATGAGGGATCAAGCGACTGCACTTAGGTTAATATACCTTGAAATGGGGTGTTAGCCTAGCTAGAACTAGTAAGCTTTGTCTTGAAATGGAAAAGCATGAGGTACAAATGCTTGAAATGGCTTTGTTTGGAGTCATGTCTTGAAATGGAATAATTCACTCCCTAGAACATTTGGTTAAATCCTTGGAGGTCGATAATGAACGGGGACTTAATATAAGGCTCCTAAGACCGAATTCCTTCTCTTTAAAACCACCTTTACATTACTCGCTCTTTACTTTCTCGCACATCTACTTATTGCTCTTACTTTCTAAAGACTTGGACCTTCAAGCACTTTAACTTCTCGCACATTTACTTATTGTCTTTAATTTCCTAAGACTTGGTCCTTCAAGCAATCTACTTTCCCGCACATTTACTTTCCTCGCACTTTATTTTCAGTCATTTACCTTTCAAGTACTCATTTTCCGCACCAAAACCTCAACCAAAAACCCCAATTGTCTTTTCTTTATTTATTGCTTTCAAAAGAACAACTGTTTCCAACCAAACTCCCTTGGGTTCGACCCCTACTTACTACTTGCTAGCCAATAGTGAGCCACAAGTAGTGGAAATATAAATTGTAAATTTGCAGGTCACAACGATGGCCTGTCAAATTTTGGCACCGTTGCCGGGGAGTTGATGTATTGGATAGTTGTTCTTCTTTTTCTTTTTCTTTAGTTTTTGCTCGTTAACCATGCCTCGTATAGGAAGCCATCATGAGGATGAAGAGATTGACGACGAGGTGAACCAGGTTGTTCGAGATAACGAGGGACTGCCCCCATTTATAGACGACCCGGAACAGCTCATCCGGAACCACAACCGAGCGATTAGGGAAGCAGCCCGGTTAAATCAAAGGGTGCCCGAAGGCAGAGTAGGAGCCGCGCCGAGGCAACACCCGAGGCAACCCCCGAGACAACCACCGTTACATCGGCAAATGCCGAGGCAACACCCAGTCTTCGACGAATACTTTAGAACTTAACTTCTTATTTGTCCTTACGTGCCGAGATAAATAGGGATGTGGAGTTGACAGAAAACGCCCTAGAGAGGTTTGACAAGCACTTGAAGGGCCAGGCCTCACTATATGGTTATCCGAAGTTAGTGGAGGTTAGCACTTCGGGTTACTTGGGTTTCGAGTAGACTCCGCCATGCAACGTTTATGCAAAAGGCGGGACGGCAATCAAACCGTCCTATCTCTAGTTCGAGTAGCCAGGAAAATAGCCGAGCGACCCTCGTCTTGACCCGCGCGAAAGGGCAAGGATGAGAAAGAGCGGGGAGGCATTTCCATATGCTCTCAGGCAATGATTGGACCTCCCAAGAGTGAAAACGAACAAGCAGTTCACAAAAGAGCAAAGCTTGAGAAATCAAAGGCCAAAGGCCAAATTGTGAAGGTTTTAACCAAAGCAAAAGTGAAGCATCCAAATTCAATATCAAAGGCCGAAGGCCAAGTCACTACAAAATGCTGTTCTTCCAAACAATATAAAAGACTCGACCCATTTAGCCCGAATAAATCGTGTGCTAGAGAAAGCTACGGAAGATAACCATATAGTACGAGACCGGTCCGAAGAGTGCGTACAAGAACCTAAAAAGGGCTATCTCCAATACATCCAAATTGGTTTGCATCACGGCTCGGAGGTATAAGTATCAAGTTATCTTCTAAATTTTAAACGCACTTTATTTTGACATCAAGTGATGCATGAATAGGAAAAGTCTAGACTAGCACTCTCACATTCATGTCTAGGACCTTTAGATATTAGTTGCCTCTTCTCACTAGCCTTGTTCGGCACGACCAAGTATAAGTGTGGGGTGATCTAATGGGGCATATTTATATGACTCGTTGAATCAGTTAAACCCACCAAATTAGACAATTTATCTTAACATCTTTCACTTGTTAGTCCCATTTTGCTCTACAGGCTATGTTGAGTTTTAGGGAAGAAACAAGCTTAAAAGAGGAGTTTTATGCTAGAAATAAATTACAAGTTGATCGGGCCAGTCGGTGACCGAGGGACCCAGTCGGCGCCCGAGAAGCCCCAGGCGTGGCCGAGCTTCAGTACAGGGCCGCGACCGAGAAATACCGGGTCGCGTCCCAGGTCGGTATCCGAGCGGTCTCGGCTGAGGCCCGAGAGTCAATACCGAAGAAATAAGGGCGCGCCCCAGAACAGTGCCGGGCATCACTGCTGTGTGCTCGCAAGCGCGCTGAGGTTCATGACCGAGGAATGTCGGGCTGCGCCAGAGACAGGCGCCCGAGCGCATCCGAGACAGGCGCTCGAGCGCATCCGAGACAGGAGCCCGAGCGCATCCAAGACAGGCGCCCGAGCGCATCCGAGACAGGTGCTCGAGCGCATGCGAGACAGGCGCCCGAGCGCATCCGAGGCAAACGCCCAGCCAAGCGCCGAGTAGAACTTTTTCCGACCAAAACTCCGGCGAAGTTCCAGCTACTTGCTAGGTCCGATGTTTATTGGAAGCATCTTGCTCTAAGAGCAGCTTGCCTTGTGAAGCTCCTTGCTCAAGGGATGCCACACTTGGCACCAACTAGCTTAAAGGCGGCTAGCTTATGGATGAAGGAAGCTCCAAGAAGTATGGCACTTGGCACCAGCTAGCTTATATTGCGGCTAGCTTAAGGATGAAGGAAGCTCATAAGAAGTCGACACTTAGCACCAGCTAGCTTAAAGACGGCTAGCCAATGAGAAGCATTACTTCTCCATGAAGCAACCACCCACCCATGCCTATAAATAGAAGAGCTCCATCCCTTTCATAGTGTGCGATTTTTGTGACAACTTTAGAGAAACTTAGGAAGGGAAACGAGAACTTGTGGATCGAAAACACTTGTAGTACTTTACACTAGCAATCAAAAGCTCAATTCTCCTCTACTCATTCTTTCTTTATTTTCGTTTGCAATGGTTATGATATTCACTTCAATGAGTATTTGTAGCTAAACTTTCATTCGGTCAAAAGGAGTTCTTATACTATGGAACCGTTCTAGACCCTTGCTCTCATGTTACTTTAATGTTCTAGCTAGTTCTTGTGCCTTCGGGGTGAACAAAACAAGGAAGAGTGGATGCTTGAAATGGCAAAGCTCTTCTGAGTAGTTCATTCCCTCTATAGTCGCTTGGTTTGTTCGGAAATGAGGGATCTAGCGACTGCACTTAGGTTAATATACCTTGAAATGGGGTGTTAGCCTAGCTAGAACTAGTAAGCTTTGTCATGAAATGGAAAGGCCGGAGGTACAAATGCTTGAAATGGCTTTGTTTGGAGTTATGTCTTGAAATGGAATAATTCGCTCCCTAGAACATTTGGTTAAATCCTTGGAGGTCGATAATGAACGGGGACTTAATATAAGGCTCCTAAGACCGAATTCCTTCTCTTTAAAACCACCTTTACATTACTCGCTCTTTAATTTCTCGCACATTTACTTATTGTTCTTACTTTCTAAAGACTTGGACCTTCAAGCACTTTAACTTCTCGCACATTTACTTATTGTCTTTAATTTCCTAAGACTTGGTCCTTCAAGCAATCTACTTTCCCGCACATTTACTTTCCTCGCACTTTATTTTCAGTCATTTACCTTTCAAGTACTCATTTTCCGCGCCAAAACCTCAACCAAAAACCCCAATTGTCTTTTCTTTATTTATTGCTTTCAAAAGAACAACTGTTTCCAACCAAACTCCCTTGGGTTCGACCCCTACTTACCACTTGCTAGCTAATAGTGAGCCACAAGTTGTGGAAATATAAATTGTAAATTTGAAGGTCACAACGACGGCCTGTCACCCTTATACAGTGGAACAAGCATATTGATGAGTCGTATTTATACGAATCATCGAGTCAACAAATCCCACCAATTCCGACACTTTATTATGCGAACAAGTTACTTGTTAGTGTTGTTTTGCATTTTAGGTGTTTTGGAAGCTCTAGGAGGAAACGCGCATTAAAGATGGCATTTTGTGCCAAAAACATCACAAAGCAGTTTTGGCCGAGCAGCACCTAAGCAGCGCCCGAGCAGCGTTCCAGGCCGCGTCCCAGGCCCCGTTCCAGCCTGCTCCCGAAGGCTTTAGCCGAGCTGTCAAGCGCTAAATTCAAGTTGATCGGGCAAACGAGCTGATCTGACAATTCCGACTCGAGCAAGTTGACCGAAATTGTAGATAAGTCGGACGATGTCACTAACCAAGGAGAACGTCCGAGCAGATTGGCAGTTGGCCCAATTCCAAAGCAAAAGCCCCGCCGCAAGGCCAAGGCGGTGCAAGTGTTTCCTAATTTCATCCCAGGCGGTTCTAAGCATGCTTGTTGGCCAACTTAACTTGCAAGCTAAGTTAACTTGCAAGCCAAGCAAAGTCGGTTGAGAGATTTGGACATGTTTCCTAATTCGTTTTTGGGCTCGTTCCCAAAAACAGACGTTGGAGCCCTAGGACTTTTGCTATAAATAAGACCTCTCCTCAAGGCCAATAATCATCCTCAAACGTGGAGAGATCATCCCTCAAGCATCCTTCTCGGCACCAACCATTCCAGACGAGTTCCAGAGCTCTCTCCTCCATTCGACGGCCGTGGCTTCACACCTCGACGAGAGAATAATTCCTTACTTTCAATTATTATTTTTGTTATTCCCATGGACATGAGTAGCTAAATCCTTCATTCGGGCTACGGTTCATATATTGTGACGATTGTTTTGAGAGTTCGTTCTTAATGGTATTTTATGTTTTACTAGTTCTTGCTTCATCACATGAATTAACTTGTTAGATTAAGTGGAAGCTTTGTCGCAAAGCTTAGTCAAGCAATTAATTCTTACCGTTAATATCTACTGGAAATTTTGTCGTAAAGGTAGATCGTAACACCTAGGTTAAATAATACCTTTGTCGGATTGTTTAATTTAGGGAAGAACTAGAAGTCTAACACCTTTGTCGGGTTAGGTTGTGGCGTATCACCTTTGTCCGGATACTTGGGGAGTCACTGACAGATGCTTGTCGTCAGAGCAAATGTACAAAATAATATTTATAAAGTCCGCTACTCGCGACTTCACTACTGGGTAGCTAGTGGTAAGTAGGGGTCGAACCCAAGGGAATTAGGGGGATATGTGTTCTTTACGGGTTTGTCACAATAGTGAATACTGTTGGGGATTGAACAGCGAGGGAGCGTTTTTTAGGTTGATTGAGATTTTAATACTAACGTCTAAGTGATTGGTTGGTTGGTTTTGGTTTTTAGTGCGGAAAAGTAAATTACAGAAAAGTAAATACTGGAAATACAAAGAAGACTTACAGCGGGTGATGCGTGATTTTCAAGTCCTCCGGTAGGTGAGCAGTTTATACTAAGAAAGTAAAATGCAGATGGTGTTTTGAATCAGGGGAAACCATTCGGTTTTGGGACTCTTCTTGTGACACATCTATCATTGACTTCAATAGATTTCTTTTACACTTCTACGTGTGGTTATCCCGAAAAATGTGATAACCCAAATACCCCGACAAAGGTGGTACTCCACACCCTTAACCTGTCAAGTTGTTATGTGGTTGTCCCGACAAAGGTGACAACCCAAATACCCCGACAAAGGTGGTACTCCACAACAAGTTTGACAAAGCCTTAGGTTTCTAGTCTTTTTTCTAGCTCGAATAACCCGACAAAGGTGTTACTCTAACTAGATTTCAAAGACTAAGATTGAATAACCCGACAAAGGTGTTACTCAACCTCGATCTCCAAGACTAGAGAAGCGTAAAACAATATTGAGTGCAAAAATCTCAAGATGTTGGCACAAGGGTGTGAACCCTTAACCGAATAAAGAGTTTAGCTACGAATATCCATAGAGGTGGATACCATAGCTAAATACTCGGGGGTTTTTGAAAACAGTAAGAGGGAAAGGGGTGGAGTACTCAAGAACCAACAAGAGTACTCCCAATTTCCTACTGAATACTCAAGAACCAACAGGAGTATTCCCTAAAGTATAATACTCAAGAACCAACAGGAGTATTATTTCAAAACCGAACCAAACTTACATAGTAACAAACTTAGAGAGATAAGTGTTTTTACAATTTTTGGATGATTAAAATGAGGGGAGGAGCTCCTCCTTATATAGCCATGGAAGGAGGAGGAGATGAGGACACTTGTTGCATGGAGATTGGATGAGCAAATCAAGGGAAGAGAAGCCACCACATGGAGGAGGAGGAGAGGGCGGTGGAAGCCGCCGGTAGGCGGTGGTGGAGGAGGAGGGAAGGTGGCTTTTGCCACCTCCAAGCCAAGTAGCCGGTCATCTTGGGAGGAGGGGGGAGCCGCCGGTAGGAGGTGGTGGAATGGGGTGGCTTTCCTCCCTTGGCCACCTTTCTTCAAGTGGCCGGTCATCTTGCCCATATGTGAGTTTTGTACAGTTTTGTGCAGTCTTTTCACAAAACTGTCAGTGTATTTTGGCCCCGGGCTAACTTGATTCCTCTTTGGTTTGATTTGTTTTGATTGATTCCATGTCAGGATCCTTTAGATTTCTTCAGTCGGCATATGATCTTGACCTTGGATTGACTCCTGATATCTTTTCAGCATAAAATCCTCTCCTTAGCGTGTTTTCACTTTAATCTCTAAAATGCCCTGTGGAAATATATCGGGACTAACAAGTAGAAGTTAGATAGACAAACAGTCTAATTTGGTGGGTTTAACTGTGTTTATGATTCATACAATTATGGTCCATCAGATTACCCCCCACTTTTAGTTGTTCGTCCCGAACAATGCTTTATAAGGGCGTTACTAAGTAAGTTGGTCGAAATATGAAAATAAGACTGTGGTACTAGACTTTTCCTAATTCATGCATTACTACTTGTTACTAAATTAAACCGTATAAATACGTAGGAGTAATTTGATACTTGTACCTCCGTGCCGAGATGCAAATTATATTGGATGTCTCGGGAGATAGCTCTTTTCAGGTCCAGGCTGGCATCCTCGGGATTGTCTCGCACTATATGGTTTTCTTGTAGCTTTCTCTAGCACGTGATTTGATTCGGGTTTCAGTGAGTTGAGCCTTTTTGATTTTTCTTTTTTGGCGAGGGACTGCTTTTTTGTAGTGATTCTGCCTTTGGCTTTTGATTTGATCTTTTTTGAGTGCTTCACTTTTGCTCGGTTAAAACCTTCACAATTTTGGGCCTTTGGCCTCTTTTGATTTTCTTCTTTGAGTTTTTTGCTTCTTTGTGACTTGCTAGTCCATTTTCTCAGCCTTGTTGGGAGGTCCAATCATCGCCCGCAAGCCTATGGAAATACCTCCCCGCTCCTCTCTTTTTTGCCGTTTTCGCGCGGGTCAAGGTGAGGGTCGCTCAACTATTTTCTCGGCTACTTTGACTGTCGTTTTGCGCGGGTCAAGATGAGGGTCGCTCATCTATTTTCTCGGCTATTTTGAACGGAGAGAGGACAGTTTGATTCCCGTCCTCGCCTTTGCATAGATGCTTCTTGGCGGAGATGACTTCAATTATTCACTGAACCCCGAAGTGCAGCCTCCACTGACTTCAAAAACCATATAGTTTGATTCGATCCTTCGAATGCTTGTCAAGTCCTTCGAGGGCATTTCTATCAACTCCACATCCCTGGTTATCTTAGCACAAAGGGACAAATGAAAAGTTACATCCTAAGTTTTTAGACAGTTGAATTTTCACAAGGTTAATGCATGAATTATGACTTATCTTTTTCACATTCTTAAGTTCATATTTTCAAAAAGATACTATTACTAAGAAAAAACAGCAAGCATGTTATTTATGTACACAGGTGGTTCTCACCCCCCACTTTTGAACGAAGGCGTGCCTTAGTTCAAAAGTCATGCAAGCTTAAAACTAAATTACTGAATTTAAATGACAGAAATTAAAGTGCAGAAAAGTAAGATAGTGTCGGGTTACCTCCCGACCAGTGCACTTGTTTAACGTCGTTGGCTCGACGATACCTCGTTTGTGGATCACTGGTTTGGGTCCCATGGGTGGCTCAAGTCGAACTTTGCCACCGTTCCTGTGTTGTTTCTTCCTGACTTCTTGCTGGAGTAAGAGCTCCATGGTTTTTGTGTTTTCTCTTTCCATTGTTTCTGAGAAGGCGGGAGACCTTTGACCATAGCTGCTGGTCTTGTTATTTTTTGGTCTCTAATGACAGGTCAGAAAACTGTGCACCGTGATCTGAGATAGGTGTTATCTCTGGCGGTTTCTTTGTGTCCGGGCGGCTCTGATCAATGTAGAAGTGTGCAATTTTACCGCCGAACTTAAGCGATAATGAGCCCTTGCCCACATCGATTCTTGCTTTAGTGGCGAAGAGGAATGGTCGTCCCAATATTATTGTTGGTGGGTCGTCTTCGCAGGTCTCTTCTGTTGGTATTACATAGAAGTCTGCAGCAACGACGAGTTCTCCCACATGGAGTATTACATCTTCCAGTTCTCCAACCGGGCCGATGCATGATTTATCTCCTAGCTCGATGTTTGACCTGGGTGGTTTTAATGGACCAAGTCCTAGTAAGTAATACAAAGAGGAAGGCATGGCGTTGACAGCAGCCCCAAGATCGACTAAGCATTTATGGATCTGGGTTTCACCAATACCGCAAGTGATTGTAAAGGCCCCAGGGTCTTTATCTCTTTCCGGTAGTGGCTCATGATCTGTAGTGAGGGCTCTTTCTATTGTCGGGCTATTCTGCCCCTTCCCTGGCTTAGGATTTGCATACTCGGACCCTTTAACATTTTGCTTCGAAGCATAAGTATTTGTTGGGGAGTCCCAACCAGATGCTGGTATGTCAAAGTGTGTGATCGACGGCGGTGTTATGCAAACAGTGAATGCGTACCGTCCATTGTCAGCATGTGTAACCCATGTTTCGCCATCATTGGGTCGGTCTTCTTCTTGATTCCAATTAGGTCATTGCCTACGGTTGAAGTGATTGTTCGTAAGTCTGTAGGTTGGGGACCGTGTTACTTCTCCTAGTGTAACCTTCATGTTTGACCTCCTTATCATGCTTATGTTCGCCTTTGGATTTTGGACGGTCTGTGAAGGGAGTCTGCCAGGTTCAGTAGTGAGTGTTGACATTGCGGTGGCGAACTGGGACATTTGTTTGGTCAATTCTGAAATTGCCCCGTCAGTTTTTTCCTGGTACTGGTGTAGTGAAGTACCCAATTGATTAACGTTTCCCGCGAGCTCCTTCATCGTGTCATTGAGCGACTTGCTTGGTTCCTGCTGATTGCTCGGGCCGGCTTGGTGCTGATTTGGCCCTTTTTGCTGATATTGGCCTACTGATGGAGCGTTCTGGTTATATTGTCGGTGGGGGATTTGGTAGAATGACTGCGCTAGTTGAGGGACAGCTGGTTGTGCCTCCTTCTGAAGATAGATGTTGTTATTACGCCAGACCGGGTTGGATGTTTGACCGTACTGTCTGTTTTGTCCAGCTCTGTCGTTGTATCCTTGATATCCTCCTACTATATTTACTTCCGCCGGTTCTTCTTCTATCAATGTTGGGCATGCGTCAGTTTTGTGGTCTGTAGAACCACAGAACTCGCAAGGTTTTACCGGAACTGGCTGTCTACGTATGATCTCGATCATCATCTCCTTTAACTATTTTATCTCTTCAGTCATGGAGTTTGCTGATACCTCGGCTAGTGCTACCTTTTTTGATCGAGAGAATTCATCTTGACGAGTAGTCTCTTCTCTAAATCGGGCATTTTCAGCAACGTTGGCGGTGAGTCCTTTTGCCACTCAATGATAGATTCATCATGGATCCTCCAGCTGTGGCATCCAAGAGCATTTTGTCTAAGGGTCTTAATCCATCAATGAGGTACTCGATGATGAGTTTCTCGGGCAGTCCAAGGGTACAGCAGCTTCTTTCTAGGTGATTGAACTTTTCCAAGTAATCGTACATGGTTTCATTGGGACCTTGTTTGATTTCCTGTAGTTGCCTCCTTACTTGCATTGCTCTTCCAGCCGGATAGTATTTGTCTAAGAATTTCTTCTGCATCTGAGCCCATGTTCTGATGCTTCCGGAAGGCAATGAAAGGAACCAGTTGCTTGCCGAGTCTATGAGGGAAAAATAGAACGCCTTTAACTTGAAGTCGTCCATATTCACTTGATTGGGCTTTAGATTCTGGCAAATGCCATGTAGGCGTTGGAGGTGAGTGGTCGCAGATTCTCCAAGAGCTCGTGAGAATTTGGGCAAGCTGTGTGCCACTGATGCGTTGATGGTTATGTTTTCTAATTCAGGGCTCTCATAGATTCACCACGGCTGTGTCTCGAAATTAGGGGCATTTAACTCGCCCATAGTTGGTTCACGGTAGTAATTATCCCCGTAGTAGTCGTCGAAAGCGGGTTCTCTTCTTGGCATGTATCGAGGTTGAGGTTGTGGTCGTGGAGGATGGATAGGAGGTTGTACTGGACCAGCTGCATTTCGGTCCTCGGGTAATTCTTGGTTTCTTCTGACTGCTTCCCTTGAATCAGGGGAAAGCATTCGGTTTTGGGACTCTTCTTGTGACACATCTATCATTGACTTCAATAGATTTCTTTTACATTTCTACGTGTGGTTATCCCGACAAAGGTGATAACCCAAATACCCCGACAAAGGTGGTACTCCACACCCTTAACCTGTCAAGTTTTATGTGGTTGTCCCGACAAAGGTGACAACCCAAATACCCCGACAAAGGTGGTACTCCACAACAAGTTTGACAAAGCCTTAGGTTTCTAGTCTTTTTTCTAGCTCGAATAACCCGACAAAGGTGTTACTCTAACTAGATTTCAAAGACTAAGATTGAATAACCCGACAAAGGTGTTACTCAACCTCGATCTCCAAGACTAGAGAAGCGTAAAACAATATTGAGTGCAAAAATCTCAAGATGTTGGCACAAGGGTGTGAACCCTTAACCGAATAAAGAGTTTAGCTACGAATATCCATAGAGGTGGATACCATAGCTAAATACTCGGGGGTTTTTGAAAACGGTAAGAGGGAAAGAAGTGGAGTACTCAAGAACCAACAGGAGTACTCCCAATTTCCTATTGAATACTCAAGAACCAACAGGAGTATTCCCTAAAGTATAATACTCAAGAACCAACAGGAGTATTATTTCAAAACCGAACCAAACTTACATAGTAACAAACTTAGAGAGATAAGTGTTTTTACAATTTTTGGATGATTAAAATGAGGGGAGGAGCTCCTCCTTATATAGCCATGGAAGGAGGAGGAGATGAGGACACTTGTTGCATGGAGATTGGATGAGCAAATCAAGGGAGGAGAAGCCACCACATGGAGGAGGAGGAGAGGGCGGTGGAAGCCGCCGGTAGGCGATGGTGGAGGAGGAGGGAAGGTGGCTTTTGCCACCTCCAAGCCAAGTAGCCGGTCATCTTGGGAGGAGGGGGGAGGAGCCGCCGGTAGGAGGTGGTGGAATGGGGTGGCTTTCCTCCCTTGGCCACCTTTCTTCAAGTGGCCGGTCATCTTGCCCATATGTGAGTTTTGTACAGTTTTGTGCAGTCTTTTCACAAAACTGTCAGTGTATTTCGGCCCCGGGCTAACTTGATTCCTCTTTGGTTTGATTTGTTTTGATTGATTCCATGTCAGGATCCTTTAGATTTCTTCAGTCGGCATATGATCTTGACCTTGGATTGACTCCTGATATCTTTTCAGCATAAAATCCTCTCCTTAGCGTGTTTTCACTTTAATCTCTAAAATGCCCTGTGGAAATATATCGGGACTAACAAGTAGAAGTTAGATAGACAAACAGTCTAATTTGGTGGGTTTAACTGTGTTTATGATTCATACAATTATGGTCCATCAGTCACCTTTGTCGGGACAACCACACTTAGAAACATAAAGTTAGATCATTAGCAGTCAATGATAAACAAGTCACAATAGAAACCCTAGACCGAATGCTTTCTCTGATTGAATTACTTTCCTATTATTTCCTCTTGCACTTTTAACAAACTGCTCACACAAAACCCAATCAATTTGTTCACAGGACAACAAGTAACCTCACCAGCTCTCTAGGGTTCGAACCCTACTTGCCGCTTTACTAAGTTTCTTGTAGGGAAATTATAAATTTAAATTTGAGAGGTCAGACAATGCCTGTCACATATCCAGACGGGCATGTGGAGCTCAGCGTGGAAGGAGGAAAATCTATGGTAGTGAACGGACAACGCCTCAAGCACTACCACGTACCGCAACATCTTGCACCTCCTGAAGGCATTGATGACAACTTACTTCTCGGGAAGGGATCTCATCAAGGGACTTCCCGAGAATGCTTCTAGTTCTACATCCCTCGGTATGTCTCGCCATGATGTTCAACTAGGCCTCTTCGGGGAGTAACCCGCGCTGTAAGTATTAGTTAGTTACATTTGCATTGTATGCTTTGTGTGTGACCATTGCAGTACCATTCATGTGGACTCTTATCGCCAAAGGCGCAGCCATCACGGAACAGATCCTGAAAAACAAGCTATTTCTGATCAGCAGTCCAGAGCCTATACCACCCGTGACCAATGGCAAGTCACGGGCATCCTGCCCGTAACCAGAGGACTCGTCACGGGCGTGACGGGCGTACTCAGAAAGGTTCTCAAATGTCAACCCGTTCACCCCCGTGACCAATGGCACGTCACGGGCGTGCTGCCCATTACAGACCGTGACACCGAGGATGCTACGGGCGTCACGGGGCTCTGCTCCTTCACAACTTAAAATTCAATCAAAGAGAGAGAAAAAAATCGAAGGGACAAACAAAAAAGGGGATTTCGTTTTTCACTCATCAATTCGAAATCGACCGTCGACGCCCGCCCATTCCGCTCCGACCTGACCGACGTCGTCTGTCCGCCAGCCGTCCACCCATCCGCCAGCCACTCCGTCTCCTATTTCGCCCTAAAACCGAACTCTCCACCCGGCGACCTATGGCTCCAAAGCCCCGATCTAGGGCAGCCCGTTCCTCAACCGCAGCCGCCCCGTCCGCCCCTGTCCCTCTTGCTCTGCTAGCCCCTGCTCATCGAGTATATGACCACCGTGCCGACCCCCCTTTTCCGACTGAGGAGATGCGGAAGGTGTACAACGACCTCTAGAGGTTCAAGGTAACCAGACCCACCTTAGTTCCTCATATTACGTCGATAAGTGATGTTGGTGTCTTGGGTCTCGTACGGGACATGTTTAGTGCCTCCGGTTTGAATATTCTATTTACTCGTCAGGCGGCTACACACCAGGCCGCTTTGTTTGAATTTGTGGCTTCTTTCACACACATTCGGGACGGCGTGGGCATTTCTGATGGACCAAAATTATACGAAGCAAAAACACAGTAAAACCCACCAAATTAGACTGTTGGTCTATTTAACTTCTACTTGTTAGTCCCGATATATTTCTACAGGGTATTTTGGCGCTTAGAGAGAATACAGGCTAAGGAGAGGATTTTACGCTGAAAAGATATCAAGAGTCAATCCAAGGTCAAGATCATATGCCGACTGAAGAAATATCAAAGATCCTGACGTTGAATCACTCATAACAAATTAATCAGAAGAATCAGGAGAGGAATCAAGACAGCCCAGGGAAGAAACACACTGACTAGAAGGGGAGGAGCCTCCTCCTCACATGGGCGGCTAGAAGGGGAGGAGCCTCCTCCTCACATGGGCGGCTAAGCCTCCCTCCTCCTCCTCTTCCTCCATGTGTTTCCATCCTAGCCATACACCTCCAAAACTTGCTCTCCACTCCTCCTCCATGGATGCTTGCCATGTGGTGGCTCCTCCTTCCTCCTCCATCTCCACCCTTGGATGACCACCACATGCCACCCATCTCCACCCTTCCTCCTCCTCCTCCTTAGCCTATAAATAGAAGTGCTCCTCCTCATTTGTAATACACACCAAAATGTGGAGAGCTTCTCTCTCTACAAAATCTCTCTAGATTTTGGGCACTAATCATGTAATTTTACTTTGGAATCAAAGCTTGATCCTTGGCGCTTCAACGGTTGTAAGTCTTTTTATTTATTTAAATTGCATTTATAAACTCGTGTTTATTTCCAAGTTCATAGTTATGATAACCACTGCCATGATTAGTAGCTAAATTAATTATTCGGTTTAAGGGTGTGTACTTGTATTATAAATGTTTTAGACTTTACTCTTAGTATACCTTTATGTTCGATACTTGTTCTATGTGCCATATATAAAAGTTAGAATGTCTAAGGTCAAGTAAACCATTTGGAAATGTGACCATAGGGGTCCAAATTCGTAAGCTCTTCCTTAGATATTCGTGATCACACTCGGGTAAGTGGACCATTTGAAAACTGGGCCAAAGGGATTAAATGGATAAACTTATCTGAAGAGGTCGACTATTCTAAAAACCATTTGAAAACTGGACCAAAGGGACCAAATGGATGCACTTACGGCTAAGATACTTCGAAAGGAGGAATTAGTTTTGCTTAGAACAAGTGATTTAAATGATGTTGCAAGTCTTGTGCTAGGAATAGCCTCGATTCATCTTTGAACATTTAGCATGATCATGTCTTGCGCTAGAAATAGCCTCAATTCATCTTTGACCACTTGGTATGATCATTAGCGGTCGATGATAAACAATTATAATACAAGGCCCCTAAAACCGAATACTTTCCTCACAGTCCATTATCAATTATTGTAATTTACTTTCAGTTCCCAAAACACACTCAAACCCAACCCCAATCGTAATTAATTTCTGCATAAGCTTCATTATAGAACAACTAATCCACACTGACTCTCTTGGGTTCGACCCCTACTTACCACTTGCTACCCAGTAGTCTAGTCGCGAGTAGCGGACTATAAATTTATTTGCACATTTGCTGTGACGACAAGCATCTGTCAATTTCCCACTGGAATTTTCAGCTGAATGGAACCCCATTCTCTTTGGATAGAGCCGAGGTGTGTCACCTATTGGGGTTCCCTTTGGACGGACGGGACGCCCACTATACTGATGTCGAGCACACTAAATTCTGGAAATATATTTCGGGTTTCGACGCACCGTACTTAGCCACGCATCCAGCGGCTTGCATTCAGCGCGGGGAGTGGAAGGTGATTCACCGTTTGGTTGCCATGGTTGTTAATGTTCGAAAAGAGGGTGGCACCGTATGCAACGAGAAGGACATTAACGTGATGATCTCTATGAGCCATGGCCTCCCCATCGATTGGTTCGCCATCCTCACAGCTCGTTTCTTGGATTGGCGCCAGCTCAATGGAGTGAATGTTAATGGTGCCATCAGCAGTGGCCTTTATGTCACAATATTGGGAGAGGAGCTAGGTTTTGATTTTGGTTCTCTGATGGAGCATATTTATATGACTCATAAAGTACTACTGAACCCACCAAATTAGACATTTGGTCATACGAACAAGTGCTTGTTAATGCCTTTTTGTGTATATAGGCTATTTTGGAGTCTAAAGATGAAACGAGCTAAAAAGGGATTCTTAAAGCCAAAAATGGATTACGAGTCAAATCTGGCCACGACCACTTTCCGGCTATGTTCCAGCAAAACTAGCTGGAGCATTCACCTTCAAATGTCTTTCTAATGCTAGAACCATCGCCCAAAAGCTGAGAACGCATTGCCAAGGACTCAAGCCCGTTTAAGGCCAAACAAGGGTAATATCGGCCGTTTTGGGATTTCGACCATGTTCCGGGCAGAATTTGGCTTAACTTCCTTCTTGAGATCATCTTAGAATGACTTTGTCGTTCAGAATACACTCTCCAAAATCCAAGAATCTCCGGCCAAAGCTCCGGTCAAATTCCGGCCGAATTCCGGCGAACTCCGGCCATACTCCGGCGAACCTCCGACGAGCCTCCGATCAAACCAATTCCGACCACCACCATGCTCCGGTCATTTCTTGCTCCAGCGACAAATTCCGGCCAAATCCAACAAGTCCAACCAAAGGCAACTAAAGTCTAACCGGAGTTGTGAGGGAACCGATGGCTTTTGAACAAATATCACAATCCACCATCTCCTCCACCTCATGGCCGGCGGCTTTCCATGGGAAAGTGACACATGGGCGGCGGCTTTGGGAGAGGGAAAGTCATTTGGCACATGGGAAGGGAAGTGAGGTGGCTTTAAGATCTTTTAAGCCAAAGGATATTTCTTCCCCATAGATATTTCTTCTCCAATACTTAGCTCCCAAGTTTCCTAGCCTATAAATAGAGGAGCAAGCCTCATGTAAACACATCCCATTCCTCTTGTTCGAATTCCTTAGAGAGATAGAGAGCTTAACTCTCTTCTCTTCATTTTCAATACACACTTTGCTCTTCACTTGTTCTTGCTTTGTTCGTCATTTTGGAGCTACTTCCCTTGCTTTGATCTTGCTTAGGAGCTCCTCTCCTCCACATGTTGTAGGTACAAAGCCACGGCTTCCTTACTTTTCCTTTACTTTCTTTACTTGTTCTTGCTTTCCTTTGCCTTGTTCCTTTACTTTCCTTTACTTTGTTATTGTTTTGGAGTTCATCTCCCTTTACTTGTTCTTGTTCTTGTTCAAAGCCACGGCTTGCTTGTATTCCTTGACATGAATACAAGTAGCTAAGACTTATATTCGGTTGGAGGTGTTTCTTATATCATGAATTGTTTTTAGACTCTTTGCTTAATGCTTCTTTGTGTTCAAAACTTGTTTTATGTGCCATATATTAGGTCAGAACACTATTGGTTGAGTAGATGCTCGAAAGAGCAAAGCTCTTCCATGGGTTCGTGAACCTTCGTGGTTAAGAGGAGGCTCGAAAGAGCACAGCTTAACTGTGGAGTCCAACCTTTTTAAAACACCATTTGGTTGATCGGGAATGATTGATCAAATGGATGCACATAAGCTAAGATACTTCGAAAGGAGGAATTAGCCCAACGAGAACAATAGTTCGATGTCTTGAAAAGGACTAGACGGTGTGGCAAGTCAAGTGCTAGAAATGTCCTTGATACATCTTTGAACATTTAGTGAGATCATTAGAAGTCGATGATGAACGATGATATGATATAAAACCCCTTAACCGAATCCTTTCCTTCCATTAAAATATCAACTATTTACTTTCTGTACATTTACTTTTACGCACTGTAATTTACTTTCTGTATAAACCACTCAAACCCAACCCCAATCGCACTTTAATTTATGTGTAAGCTTCATTAAAGAACAACTAATCCACCAATTCCCTTGGGTTCGACCCCTACTTACCACTTGCTACCCAGTAGTGAAGTCGCTAGTAGCGGACTTATAAATTTATTTGCACACATTGCCTCGCGACAAGGGAGTGCTGTCAAATTGGCGCCGTTGCCGGGGAGTTGTGTTTCGGAATAGTTGTTCTATTTGTTTTTCTTTTGTTTTAGTTATGTCATGCAGTTCACAAAGTCTTTCTACTACGGATGCGAGCCTTGGAACAATGAGAAGTTTTCCCCACCACCCTTCAAACTTGAAGTCCGCGAGAAGATCAACAACATAGAGCAATCCCAGGATGAAACTTTGGACGAGTACTTGGCGTACTTTGAATCCATTGTGACGAGATGCCCGCACCATGGATTCACTAACCACGATCTTCTTCAAAGGTTTCTCAATGGGATGATGCCACAAGAGTGGAATTGGCTAAATAATGCAGCAGGAGGCTCGGTGAACAACTTAGACATAGATGATCTTTGGAACTTAATAGATGATTTGGCCGCGAGGTCAAGACCAAGACAAGATCAGGTCGAGCCACTCGAGGACATTACAACGGAGCTGGCATCTGGCAACCAGTAGCTGGCCAAAATGATGGACCAAAGTCAAGCCAGATCCGAGAAAGCATGGGCAGAAATAGAGGCGGGTCTAAAAGAAACTGATTATCTGATCAATGAGATGCTCAAGCCAAGGGTTATCAAAGAAGAACCTACATCGGAGCCGGCAGAGGATGAGGACCCACGGATGACCGAAGAAGAACCAGCCAAGACATGCCCGGTCCTCATCACCAATCTGCCCGAAGAAGTCCCGGACCTCACTACTGAAGCGGTCGAACAAATCAATCCAGGCCCGGTCCTTGCGCTCGGAGCACCCGAGGAAGTCCCGGACCTCATTGTCGAGCTGGCCGAAGCGCGCGAGCTGCCCAAAACAGACCCGGTCCTCACGGACAGGCAAGTCGAGAAAGCCCCGGGCCCACTCACCATGACTCAACAGAGAGGCTCGGAAAACTCACTTGTTCCAAGAATACCCATCACCGCTTCCACAAAGAAGAGGGTTGGCATGGGCGCATGCTTAACATCGCCTACACTTGACGGCAAAATGCGGAACTTCCAAACCCGCAAGGATGCCGACCATTCAGACATGAAAAAGTGACCAAGACATGGGCCGAAGGAATGGAAGCCCGGAAGGAGAA
Organism: Rhodiola kirilowii; assembly: GCA_033675215.1. NCBI lineage: Eukaryota > Viridiplantae > Streptophyta > Magnoliopsida > Saxifragales > Crassulaceae > Rhodiola > Rhodiola kirilowii. Next base: position 53,801,695 of record CM066201.1, read on the forward strand.
ACACAAGGGCACGGCTCCATGGACCAGCAGCTATGGTCAAGGAATCCTCGCCTTTTCGGGGATATGTGAAGAAGAAGCCTCCGGATCAAGGGAGAGCAGAACTAAGCCCGTTGCCATATGTGTTCTTTGGGCAAATCAAAAGGGCAGTCGTGGGGAAGTTCGACCTCACACACCCATGGGATCCGAACTTATGATCCCTAATTGAGGTACCGTCGAGCCAACGACGTTAAACAAAGGCACTTGCCGGGAGGTAACCCGGCATATTTTCTTTACTCGTTATAGTTTTTATGTTTATGTCATTTCCTTAGTTAACTAGCTTTTTGTGTTTTGAACTAAGTCGTTCCGAGAGGAACGGCTTCGTTCAAAAGTGTGGGGGTGATTGAGTAGTCTTGCACATATTAGTTAGTTTTGCACATATTAGTCTACATGTTTGTTCTTTTCCTTTTCCCTTAATATTAACTTTTTGAAAATACAAACTTCCATGATGTGAAAATAGATAGACCCGATTCATGCATTTCCTTGTGAAAACTTAATTGTGTAAAAACATGCGAACTTAACTTTCTACTTGTCCTTGTGTGCTGAGATAATGTAGGATGTGGAGTTGAAAGAAATGCCCTAGAGAGGCTTGACAAGCACTTAAGGGACCGGATCCTTACTTTATGGTTATGTGAAGATTGAGGAGGCTGCGCTTCGGGCTTCTTGGTGAAGAGTGGACTCCGCCATGCAGCGTCTATGCAAGAGGCGGGACGGGAATCAAACCGTCCTATATCTAGTCTGAGTAGCCGGGAAAAGAGGTAAGCGACCCTCAACTTGACCCGCGCCGAAACGACTACGATGAGAAAGAGCGGGGAGGTATTTCCATATGCTCTTGAGCGATGATTGGACCTCCCAAAAGTGAAGAAAAATGGACATGCGAATCTCACCAAAGGAGCAAAGCTCAAAAAAAGAAAAGAAAGAAATCAGCCAATATGGTGAAAACAAAACCGAAGCAAAAGTGAAGTACTCAAAGAGTCAAATCAAAGGCCGAAGGCCAAACCTCACTACAAAAGCTGTCCAACCACACAAACAAAGAAAAAGAGCTCAACCCAAGTTGCCCGAATCAATCACGTGCTAGAAGAAGCAAGTAACATAACCATATAGTAAGATCGGATTCGAGAGTGCAGTTCAAGGGCCTAAAAAGTGGCTATCTCCCAATCATCCAAATTAGTTTGCATCTCGGCTCAAAGGTAACAAGTATCTAGTTACTTTCATATGTGAGCATAATTTCGTTTGGAAGCAAGTAAGTTATGCATGCTAAGGTGAAGTCTAGTTTTGCATCTATCATTCATATTTAAGACTTAGGGTGTTGTCATTCCTCTTATTGACTACACTTGTTCGGGACGAACAAGATTAAGTGTGGGGGTATTTGATGGAGCATATTTATATGACTCATAAAGTACTACTGAACCCACCAAATTAGACATTTGGTCATACGAACAAGTGCTTTTTAATGCCTTTTTGTGTATATAGGCTATTTTGGAGTCTAAAGAGGAAATGAGCTAAAAAGGGATTCTTAAAGCCAAAAATGGATTACGAGTCAAATCTGGCCACGACCACTTTCCGGCTGTGTTCCAGCAAAACTAGCTCGAGCATTCACCTTCAAATGGCTTTCTAATGCTAGAACCATCGCCCAAAAGCTGAGAACGCATTGCCAAGGACTCAAGCCCGTTTAAGGCCAAACAAGGGCAATATCGGCCGTTTTGGGATTTCGACCATGTTCCAGGCAGAGTTTGGCTTAACTTTCTTCTTGAGATCATCTTAGAATGACTTTGTCGTTCAGAATACACTCTCCAAAATCCAAGAATCTCCGGCCAAAGCTCCGGTCAGATTCCGGCCAAATTTTGGCGAACTCCGGCCATACTCCGGCGAACCTCCGACGAGCCTCCGATCAAACCAATTCCGACCACCACCATGCTCCGGTCATTTCTTGCTCCGGCAACAAATTCAGGCCAAATCCAACAAGTCCAACCAAAGGCAACTAAAGTCTAACCGGAGTTGTGAGGGAACCGATGGCTTTTGAACAAATATCACAATCCACCATCTCCTTCACCTCATGGCCGGCGGCTTTCCATGGGAGAGTGACACATGGGCGGCGGCTTTGGGAGAGGGCAAGTCATTTGGCACATGGGAAGGGAAGTGAGGTGGCTTTAAGATCTTTTAAGCCAAAGGATATTTCTTCCCCATAGATATTTCTTCTCCAATACTTAGCTCCCAAGTTTCCTAGCCTATAAATGGAGGAGCAAGCCTCATGTAAACACATCTGATTCCTCTTGTTCGAATTCCTTAGAGAGATAGAGAGCTTAACTCTCTTCTCTTCATTTTCAATACACACTTTGTTCTTCACTTGTTCTTGCTTTGTTCTTCATTTTGGAGCTACTTCCCTTGCTTTGATCTTGCTTAGGAGCTCCTCTCCTCCACTTGTTGTAGGTACAAAGCCACGGCTTCCTTACTTTTCCTTTACTTTCTTTACTTGTTCTTGCTTTTCTTTGCCTTGTTCCTTTACTTTCCTTTACTTTGTTATTGCTTTGGAGCCCATCTCCCTTTACTTGTTCTTGTTCAAAGCCACAGCTTGCTTGTATTCCTTGACATGAATACAAGTAGCTAAGACTTATATTCGGCTGGAGGTGTTTCTTATATCATGAATCGTTTTTAGACTCTTTGCTTAATGCTTTTTTGTGTTCAAAACTTGTTCTATGTGCCATATATTAGGTCAGAACACTATTGGTTGAGTAGATGCTCGAAAGAGCAAAGCTCTTCCATGGGTTCATGAACCTTTGTGGTTAAGTGGAGGCTCGAAAGAGCACAGCTTAACTGTGGAGTTCAACCTTTTCAAAACACCATTTGGTTGATCGGAAATGATTGATCAAATGGATGCACATAAGCTAAGATACTTTGAAAGGAGGAATTAGCCCAACTAGAACAAGAGTTCGATGTCTTGAAAAGGACTAGACGGTGTGGCAAGTCGAGTGCTAGAAATGGCCTTGATACATCTTTAAACATTTAGTGAGATCATTAGAAGTCGATGATGAACGATGATATGATATAAAACCCCTTAACCGAATCCTTTCCTTCCATTAAAATATCAACTGTTTACTTTCTGTACATTTACTTTCTGTCATTTACTTTTACGCACTGTAATTTACTTTCTGTATAAACCACTCAAACCCAACCCCAATCACACTTTAATTTATGTGTAAGCTTCATTAAAGAACAACTAATCCACCAATTCCCTTGGGTTCGACCCCTACTTACCACTTGCTACCCAGTAGTGAAGTCGCTAGTAGCGGACTTATAAATTTATTTGCACACATTGCCTCGCGACAAGGCAGTGCTGTCATTCTCCCTCGAGCGCTCATGTCTGGGAACTAGACACCAAGAAGATGATCGCTTGTCACATGCTTAAGAAGGACCTGACATAGGATCACAGGCCACACCCGCCAGACACTGGTATAAAAGGCACCAGGCTTGAGAAGAAGCGGCGACGCATGGAGCAAGGGCCGAGCAATGCCCCAGCAGCGGAGCCAGATTTTGATGCACCCGGGGCATAGGAGCCCCCTGTCCCTGCTCCTGGGATCCTACCACTGGGTTGTGAGGAGCGTTTCGCCCGTTTTGAGGCCCAGCTGAGCCAGATCATCGCTGCCCAAGCTCGGATGGCCTCAAAGTTGGCTGATTTCCCATTTCACACCGAGCGTGCCCTGCAGTGGCAGCATGAGTCCTGGACTGAGTTCTTCCGCCACCAGCAGTTTTTCAGGTTCACTGCTCCACCCCCCACTCAGTTTTCGTACACAAGTCCAGACCCACCCCCTACAAGGACGATCTCCCTCCAGCAGCACCCCATGAGACCGGACCCTCTCACACAGTTGGCTCCGCAAGTTACACTGACTCAGAGGGCAGTAGTGCGGACGATGATGCTAGCCTCACTTTTTGATTGATATTGTCAGCTGTTAGTCATGACTTTCATTTTGTCTGCTGTCTTACGTGACATAATATTTCATTCTACTTGCTACTTGATGTTTGAGATACATTTTGTATGTGATCTGCGTTTTGCTCGCATCATTTATTATATCATCTATTTGGCACTTCTTTCTTTTACCTACCCTCTATTATCGATGCTTATCTATACCTCATGCAGCTTTATGTGTCTATCTTTATACCTGACAGCTCGTGAGTTGCATTTCACTCCCCGCGCATCGTTTCATCTCCATGGTTATCACGTCATCACATACGAGGGAAGTTCCTATGCGCCTTCTCTTATCTTTTATTTATTCGCTTAGGGACTAAGGTCAGTTTTAAGTGTGGAGTGGGTAGCGCATAGTCACACGCATTGCACATCACAGTCATTCCTGCATATGCTCAATAGTCTAGGTATTACGATTGAAATCCTCATTTTCTACGATACTCCTTGGCTGATTGACATTCTTTTGGATTCGAAGTCTAGGACGTGAAATAGTTTTAATCGTGTGTGTATTCTCTTGAGTCGGTATCATTGCGAACCCTTGACTATCACATGTTTTATGTATTTCTTGAAGCATGTTTGAGACTTGAACTTAGTAGGCACCGGTTCAAAAATGTCAAAAACTTAAATATGCATCTCTTTTTCTAGGTGGCCTTAGTACTAGTATGTGCTTGTTGTGATTTGCATGCACCCGCCTTCATTCGTACATTGTCAAGTTTTAAGTGTGGAGTTAGAAAATTTGTTTTCAATGTTTTCAATCAAGAACAAAGTTCTGAATTTTCAAAAGAGGGTGAAAAATCGACCCCAATCATAGTTGTTTTTGAAGAAAAAAAAGAGAAAAGCAGAAAAACACCAAGGGCAAAGTGAGAAAAGTCACCCCTTGTGTGGAGAAAAAAAAATTTTAGTACCAAGGGCAAAGTGAGAAAAGTCACCCATTGTGTATGGAAAACAGTTTTGAAACAATTTCTGCCCCCTTTTGCTTGGTGTAGTGTAATTCCATATTCTCATTGCGTGCAAATCATAACTTGTCTTGCAAATTCATGTACTAGAAACTAAGGGACGACCCTCGTGCTTGCACTGAAATTTTGATGCAAATTTTTGTACTATTTTTCAGAAAATCCTTAAGCCAGGCTCCTCTTCTCTTACGGGTCATTGTCTAATCCTTGGCACTTGAGAATGAGCTTTGCGCCAAGAACCCGTGGACTATCCCTAGATAGCATATGTGAATGGTGGGCATGTTTTGTGTAACTATTCATGTTCTTTATACGTTGCTATAGAACTATTTAGAACTTGTGATTGGTCGATTTTTAGCCGTGTGTATTGACCGTTTGAATGCATTACTCGTTTAATCTGTGATTGTCTGACAACTTTGATGAAGATGTTTGACTTGAAGTCGAGATAACACGATGAATCCGAGGTATGACATGACTTTACTGTGACTCGTTGAGCATCATTTCATGCATACACGTTAGTTAGTTAGTTAGTTAGTTGTACAGGGGATTTGTAGGTAGTCCCATTCCTGATTACCTTCACGAGACTACACTCGTCCTGCTAGGGCAGCCTAGAGGTTTAAAGGATTTATGCATATGCTAAATGCATTCGTGTCCTCTACGACAGTGAGTTATCTTTTTGTTTTCATTTTAGTTAGAATTGATCACATGTCACTTGAGTGGGTAGCTTTTTGGTCGCTGAGCATTGCATTCACTCATGTATTTTTTTCCGCCATTTGTTTGACATTTGTTCGGGACGAACAAATCCTAAGTGTGGAGTGTTTTGATCAGTCGATATTTCGACTAATTATTCACTACATTCGATGAAGGATAACGCTTGTTCTCCGGACAAATTGTCCCCATTTGATGTTTTTCCCTAGTGTTTCAAGTCTATCCCTCCTTCAGAGCCGACGAACGACGAAATGATGAAAAGTTGAAGAATCAAGGAAAATCCAGTAAAAGGCTCGACATCCCCGTGACACAGCCTTAGGTCACGGACCGAGACCCCGTGACGCACCCTTAGGTCACGGGCATTACAGGCACTACGGGCAGACTCAGGAAGTCGTGAAATTCGCGGACTGATGGACCATAATTGTATGAATCATAAACACAGTTAAACCCACCAAATTAGACTCTTTGTCTATTTAACTTTTGCTTGTTAGTTCCGATATTTATCTACAGGGTATTTTGGAGTCTAGAGAGAATACAGGCTAAGGAGGAGTTTTTAAGCTAAAAATATATTACGAGTCAAGGTCACGACCAGATGCCGACTGAAGAAATCTCATGATCCTGACATGGAATCACTCAAAACAAATCCAACCGAAGAGCAACCAGAGTCAGTCCGGAGCTGAAATGGACCGATGGCTTTTGTGAAAGATCACAAAAACCCACAAACTCACTCTCATTTGCCACCTAGCCGGCGGCTTTTAATTTCCTCCTCCCACCTTGCGCCACCTAGGCCGGCGGCTTCCTCCCCCTCATGACATCACCGGCGGCTTTGAAGCTCCCCTCTCCCCTTGTGCCAAGTGTCTTCCTTCTTCACCACATCTCTTCTCCTCCTTGGCCTATAAATACAAGCTTCCCTCCTTTGTAATCTTCATCCAAAAATCATTCCACCACAACACAATCACTTATCTCTCTAGATTTTGGCACTTTTGTAAGCTTTTGTTTGAAATCTATAATACTCCTGTTGGTTCTTGAGTATTCTAGTAGTTTTTGAGTTTACTCCTGTTGGTTCTTGAGTATTCTCCTTTACTTACTGTCTTTCAAAAACCCTCGAGTACTTAGCTATGGTATCCACCTCTATGGATATTCGTAGCTAAACTCTTCATTCGGTTGAAGGGGTGTACTTGTATCATAAAATGTTTTAGGCCATACTCTTAGTGCCTCTTCTTTGTATTCAAAACTTGTTCTATGTGCCACATATTAGGTCAGAACTTCCAAGGTTGAGTGGATGCTTGAAATGGCAAAACTCTTACGTGGGGTTCGTGAACATACTCGGGTAAGTGGATGCTTGAAATGGCAAAGCTTATCTGAGGAGTTCGACCTCTCTAAAACATCATTTTGATTGATCGAAAATGATTGTTCAAATGGATGCACATAGGCTAGTATACCTTGAAATGGGGTGCTAGTCTAAATAGAACAAGTGATCTACGACCTTGAAATGGGCTAGACAGTGTGGCAAATAGAGCGCTTGAAATGGCCTTGATACACGTTTGAATACTTAGTAGGATCACTAAATGTCAATGATAAACAGGCTATGATACAAGGCCCCCGAAACCGAATGCTTTCCTTAGATTAAAACACCACCTGCATTTACTTTCAATTTTAGTATAAACCGCAATATCAACTGCTGACGTTCCGCAAGACTTGCCGATCACGCAACAACCGCTGTAAGTCTTCTCTTTTATTTTCAGTATTTACTTTTCTGTCATTTACTTTTTCGCACTAAAAACCAAAACCAACCAAAAAAACACTTACTTTTCCGCACTAAAACCTCAATCAACCTAAAACACGCTCCCTCCCTGTACGATCCCTCAAAGAACAACTTATCCCCCTAATTCCCTTGGGTTCGACCCCTACTTACCACTTGCTACCCAGTAGTAAAGTCACGAGTAGCGGAGATATAAATTTATTTTGCACAGAGAACACCGCACCTTAACGACAGTGCGGTGGGCTCCGTCAAAATTGGCGCCGTTGCCGGGGAGTTAGCCATCGGATTAGTTGTTCTTTCCTTCCCCTTCTCATTTCTTCATCACGCTACCCACTATGTATGCATGGACAACAAGACATCTTCCTCTGTTCGGAGGTACGGATGGAGAAGACCCAGTACAACATTGTCGAAACTTTCACCATATTTGCCGCCACATAAAACCTGAAAATGAAATGTTAGAGGAATTTAAGCTTAAATGCTTAAAATTTTCTTTAACTGATTTTGCGACAATTTAGTATTACACATCAACCGCTAGTCGTGCAGAATGTTTTGTGGACCTTTGCGTTCCATTCCTGATGGAATTCTCCCCCCATCCATACGACAAAAAACCCGAGAGAAGATCATGGGCCTTCAACAATCCCGGGATGAGACCTTGGACGAATACTACACGAACTATAACACCATAGTCTCAAGCTGCCCGTACCATGGATTCACGAAAAAAGTTCTTCTTAAAAAATTTCTTCGTGGGATGAGGGCCGATGAGCTGACAAGGATTAACGAAGCAATGAGAAAATCAGCCAGGAACTTCTCCATGGCAGACATGTGGAACCTCATAGATGACCTGGCCGCAGCCACAAAACAAATACCCCAAGCTGACAGAGGAATGCAGATAGAAGAGGCTGGTCCAGAGACAGATGAAGAAGATACTCTTGAGCCATCTGAAGAATCAGACATAGAAAGCATCGGAAGCAACGAGGAAAAACCCTCATGGGAACTCGAGGCCGTGCCAACAAGGGAAGAAGTCCAAAACACCACTGGCAAGCTACCCGAGTCATACCCAGCTATCATTACCAGAGCAGCAGAGACCATCTACGACCAGATCCTCACAGACGGACATGACGAGGCAGAACCGAGCCTTAAGATGCAAGCTTCCCAACTTTTCCCCTTGATCAATAGGCAAATCGCAGAAAACTATGTGATCAATAAAGAGGCTAAAAAGAGGATGGGAAAAGGGCCTGAGCAGAACGACTCCTCGATGGAGGATTTTTTTGCCACAACTAGACAAGACAGCCCTAAGCATAAGAAAACCCAGTTCAAGAGACTAGTAGTAAAAGGTCCCTCGCCTTCTCAGAGACGTTGGAAGGAGAAACCACCAGAACCATGGGAACTGGACCCAAGCCCGTCATCCCCCAAAAACCCAGGAAGAGTCAAGGCAAGAATCAACACAAGAACAGTGGCGAAATACGACCTCAACCACCCATGGGATCCAAACCAATGATCCCCATGCGTCGAGCCAACGACGTTAAACAAAGGCACTGGTCGGGAGGTAACCCGACACCTATCTTACTTTCTGTCAATTTTATTTTCTGTCATTTAGCTTTTTGCTCTCACCCACTTGGTGCATAGAATGAAATGACTATTTAGGAATCGGATTTGGGTGCAACATCAAGCTAGCCAGGCCCCAGCCGAACTCCCTTGATTATCCAGCCTCGAGCCATGTCGTTCGCTCGACACCTTAAAGGAAGTTCTGTTCTTCCCTTTTCCTCAATGTCATTTCCTTCTCATATAATATCTGTGATGGAACACAATTATACGAATCAAAAACACAGTAAAACCCCCCAAGTTAGACTGTTTGTCTATCTAACATCCATCTGTTAGTCCCGATATATTTCCACAGGGCATTTTAGAGACTGAAGAGAAAACACGCTAAGGAGAGGATTTTATGCTGAAAAGATAACAAGAGTCAATCCAAGGTCAAGATCATATGCCGACTGAAGAAATATCAAGGATCCTGACGTTAAATTGACCAGAATAAATTAATCAGAAGAATCAGGAGTGAAGTCAAGACAGTCCGGGGAAAGAACACACTGACAGTTTTGTGAAAAGACTGCACAAAACTGTACAAAACTCACATATGGCAAGATGACTTGGTGACTTGATGAAGAGGTGGCCAAGGGAGGAGCTCCTCCACCCAAGGCAACCGGCAACCGGCGGCTGCCACCACCCTCCTCCTCCTTGACCGGCGGCTTTTGGCCCCTCCATGTGGTGGCTCCTCCTCCCTTGATTTGCCCATCCAATCTCCATGCAACAAGTGCCCTCATCTTAGCCCTCCATTTCTCCTCCCCATGGCTATAAATACACCCCTCCTCCTCCTCACAAATGCATCCCAAAATTGTAAATCACTTCTCTCTCTAAGTTTGTTACTTGTAAGTTTGGTTCGATTTTGAAATAATACTCCTGTTTGTTCTTGAGTATTATACTGGAAATTATAATACTCTTGTCGGTTCTCGAGTATTATAATACTGTAGAGAATACTCCTGTTGGTTCTTGAGTATTCAGTAGGAATTAGGAATACTCCTGTTGGTTCTTGAGTATTCCACCCCTTTCCCTCTTACTGTTTCCAAAAACCCCCGAGTATTTAGCTATGGTATCCATCTCTATGGATATTCGTAGCTAAACTCTTTATTCGGTGGAAGGTATTTTCTTGTATTATATAATGTTGTAATATCTTTTAGTTTCATTTCTTTGTATCCAAAACTTGTTCTATGTGCCATTTATAGTCAGAATTTCCAAGGTTGAGTGGATGCTACGAAAGGGCAAAACTCTTCCGTGGGGTTCGTGAACATACTCGGGTAAGTGGATGCTACGAAAGGGCAAAGCTTATCTGAGAAGTTCGACTCATCTAAAACACCACTTGGTCAATCGTAACTGTGAGATCAGGTGGATGCACAAAAGGCTAAGATACTTCGAAAGGAGGAATTATTCTGAAATAGAACAAGGGTTGCTTTAAACGATGTTGCAAGTCTTGCGCTACGAAAGGGCCTCGATTCATCTTTGAATACTTAGAAAAGGTACTAACAGTTTATTATATACATGTTATAATACAAGAGTACCTGAAACCGAATGCTTCTCTTAACTGTTAAACCGCAATCACCAACTGCTGATCTACCGGAGGAATTACAATCACGCATCACCCACTGTAAGTCTTCTTTGTATTTACAGCATTTAATTTCTGTATTTATTTTTCCGCTATCAAAACCAAAAACCCCCAAAAAATCACGTAGTTAATCAGAGCGCTAAAACCTCAATCAACCATAAAACACGCTCCCCCCAGTTCAATCACCCTAAAAGAATAGCCTATTCCCCTAATTCCCTTGGGTTCGACCCCTACTTACCACTTACTACCCAGTAGTGTAGTCACAAGTAGCGGATATTATAAATTTATTTTGTACAGAGAACACTGCACCTTAACGACAGTGCAGTGGGCTCCGTCAAAATTGGCGCCGTTGCCGGGGAATTAGCGAATGGATAGTTGTTCTTTTGTCTGTTATACATAATTCACCATGTCTTCATACTACGAAGACGAGCCTTGGAACGATGAGGAGTTGTTCTTAATCCGCGAAGAGATCATCAACATTAAGCAATCCCGGGACGAAACATTGGACGATTACTTATCGGACTTTGACTTCCTTGTAACGAGCTGCCCGCACCATGGATTCACCAGAATCAATCTTCTTCAAAGGTTTCTCGGTGGAATGAGGCCACTTGAGCGGAAAAGATTTAATGATATAGCAAGATGTTCACTCAGGAAGTTAACCGTGGGTGAAGCCTGGCGCCTCATAAATGATTTGGCAAAGAACACAAAACAGGGTCAGTGGCATCAAACTGAAGATAAGGCACCGACGATGGAAGTAGACTCAGTGCAAAACGAGCCCAACACCACACCCATTGCGAGCTTGCCCGCAACAAACCTGGAAGAAGACACCAGTACAGGGGCAGTAATGGACGTGGAGGCGGCTCTAAAGGAGCCAACATTGGAGCCCACGGAGCCAACTGAGGATGAGGACTCACAAATAACCGAAGAGGAATCGGCCAAATTAGACCCGGCCCTCACTGAAGAACTGCTCGAGAAAGACCTAGCCCTTGTGGTGAAAGTCCCCCAACTTGTCCCCTCGGTTTGTATACAGATCACAGCCCCTGAAGATAAAGTGATCAATGAAGAGGTGCAAGGTGAGTTGGAGGCAAGGCATGAGCCAAGAAACCAAACAATGAAGCACTCCCTCGCCACAAGCCAACCAAGCAGCCCTGAAAACTCACTCGTACTGAAACGACCATTCACCTCTGTCGCAAAGAAGAGGGCTTGCAAGGAGCATAACCCGGAGGCCAACAGTTCATATACAAAGAAGCGACCAAGATATGGGCCAAAGGAATGGAAGCCCGGATGGAAAAACAAGAAAGCTCGGCTAAAGAAACCTGCGACTGTGGTAAAAGGTCCCTCGCCTTCTCAGAGACAATGGAAAGAGAAACCACCAGATCAATGGGAACAGAACCCGAGTACAACATCCGGCAAGACGTCAGGACAAGTCAAAGCAAGAAGCAACACAGGAACAGTGGCAAAATTCGACCTCAGCCACCCATGGGACCCAAACCAGTAATCCACAACGAGGTATCGTCGAGCCAACGACGTAAAACAAGTGCACTGGTCGGGAGGTAACCCGACACTATCTTACTTTCCGCACTTACTTTCAGTACTTAGTTTTAAGCTTGCATGACTTTTGAACTAAGGCACGCCTTCGTTCAAAAGTGGGGGGTGAAAACCGCCTGTGTACATAAATAACATGCTTGCTGTTTTTCTTTTTTTAGTAATAGTATCTTTTTGAACATATGAACTTAAGAATGTGAAAAAGATAAATCAGAATTCATGCATTTACCTTGTGAAAATTCAAACTGTTTAAAAACTTAGAATGTAACTTTCCATTTGTCCTTTGTACTGAGATAACTAGGGATGTGGAGTTGACATAAACTGCCCTAGAAGGACTTGGGAAGCAATCAAAGGATCAGATCAAACTATATGGTTTTCGAAGTCAGTGGAGGCTGCACTTCGGGTTTTCAGTGAACAATTGAGTCAAACTCCGCCAAGAAGCATCTATGCAAAGGCGAGGACGGGAATCAGACCGTCCTCTCTCTAGTCAAAATAGCCGAGAAAATAGATAAGCGACCCTCATCTTGACCCGCGCAAAACGACGAAGACGAGAGGAGAGGGGAGGTATTTCCATAGGCTTGCGGGCGATGATTGGACCTCCCAAGAAGGCTGACAAAATGGACTAGCAAGTCACAAAGAAGCGAAAAACTCAAAGAAGAAAATCAAAAGAGGCCAAAGGCCCAAAATTGTGAAGGTTTTAACCGAGCAAAAGTGAAGCACTCGACAAAGTCAAATCAAAGGCCAAAGGCCGATTCACTACAACAACAAAAAAGCAGTCCCTCGCCAAAGAAAAGAAAAAAATCAAGAAGGTTCAACTCACTGAAACCCGAACCGAATCACGTGCATGAAAAAGCTACCAGAAGACCATATAGTACGAAACGATCCCGAGGCTGCAACCCAGGAACCTGAAAAAGGCTATCTCCCGAGACATCCAATATAATTTGCATCTCAGCATGGAGGTACAAGTATTAAGTTTCTTCTATTTATTTACACAGTTTAATTTGGTAATAAGTAAGCAATGCATGAATTAGGATAGATCGAGTACCACAGTCGAATTTTCATATGCCAAAACCGAACCTAGAACTTACGCCCTTTAATAGCATTGTTCGGGACGAACAACTAAAAGTGGGGGGTATTCTGATGGACCACAATTATACGAATCAAAAACACAGTAAAACCCCCCAAGTTAGACTGTTTGTCTATCTAACATCCATCTGTTAGTCCCAATATATTTCCACAGGGCATTTTAGAGACTGAAGAGAAAATACGCTAAGGAGAGGATTTTATGCTGAAAAGATAACAAGAGTCAATCCAAGGTCAAGATCATATGCCGACTGAAGAAATATCAAGGATCCTGACGTTAAATTGACCAGAATAAATTAATCAGAAGAATCAGGAGTGAAGTCAAGACAGTCCGGGGAAAGAACACACTGACAGTTTTGTGAAAAGACTGCACAAAACTGTACAAAACTCACATATGGCAAGATGACTTGGTGACTTGATGAAGAGGTGGCCAAGGGAGGAGCTCCTCCACCCAAGGCAACCGGCAACCGGCGGCTGCCACCACCCTCCTCCTCCTTGACCGGCGGCTTTTGGCCCCTCCATGTGGTGGCTCCTCCTCCCTTGATTTGCCCATCCAATCTCCATGCAACAAGTGCCCTCATCTTAGCCCTCCATTTCTCCTCCCCATGGCTATAAATACACCCCTCCTCCTCCTCACAAATGCATCCCAAAATTGTAAATCACTTCTCTCTCTAAGTTTGTTACTTGTAAGTTTGGTTCGATTTTGAAATAATACTCCTGTTTGTTCTTGAGTATTATACTGGAAATTATAATACTCTTGTCGGTTCTCGAGTATTATAATACTGTAGAGAATACTCCTGTTGGTTCTTGAGTATTCAGTAGGAATTAGGAATACTCCTATTGGTTCTTGAGTATTCCACCCCTTTCCCTCTTACTGTTTCCAAAAACCCCCGAGTATTTAGCTATGGTATCCATCTCTATGGATATTCGTAGCTAAACTCTTTATTCGGTGGAAGGTATTTTCTTGTATTATATAATGTTGTAATATCTTTTAGTTTCATTTCTTTGTATTCAAAACTTGTTCTATGTGCCATTTATAGTCAGAATTTCCAAGGTTGAGTGGATGCTACGAAAGGGCAAAACTCTTCCGTGGGGTTCGTGAACATACTCGGGTAAGTGGATGCTACGAAAGGGCAAAGCTTATCTGAGAAGTTCGACTCATCTAAAACACCACTTGGTCAATCGTAACTGTGAGATCAGGTGGATGCACAAAAGGCTAAGATACTTCGAAAGGAGGAATTAGTCTGAAATAGAACAAGGGTTGCTTTAAACGATGTTGCAAGTCTTGCGCTACGAAAGGGCCTCGATTCATCTTTGAATACTTAGAAAAGTTACTAACAGTTTATTATATACATGTTATAATACAAGAGTACCTGAAACCGAATGCTTCTCTTAACTGTTAAACCGCAATCACCAACTGCTGATCTACCGGAGGAATTACAATCACGCATCACCCACTGTAAGTCTTCTTTGTATTTACAGCATTTAATTTCTGTATTTATTTTTCCGCTATCAAAACCAAAAACCCCCAAAAAATCACGTAGTTAATCAGAGCGCTAAAACCTCAATCAACCATAAAACACGCTCCCCCCAGTTCAATCACCCTAAAAGAATAGCCTATTCCCCTAATTCCCTTGGGTTCGACCCCTACTTACCACTTACTACCCAGTAGTGTAGTCACAAGTAGCGGATATTATAAATTTATTTTGTACAGAGAACACCGCACCTTAACGACAGTGCAGTGGGCTCCGTCAATCTGCTTGCATGGCTTTTGAACTAAGTCATTTCGTAAAGAACGCCTTCGTTCAAAAGTGTGGGGTGAGAACCACCTGTGTACATAGTTAATAAACATGTTTTCTTTTTTCTTAATATTATCTTTTTGAAAATATGAACTTGAGAATGTGAAAAAGATAGATCATAATTTATGCATTTACCTTGTGAAAATTCAACTGTATAAAAACTTAGAATGTAACTTCTCATTTGTCCCTTTGTGCTGAGATAAACAAGGGATGTGGAGTTGACATAAACTGCCCTAGAGAGGCTTGGCAAGAAATCGAGGGACTGAATTTCGCTATATGGTTTACAAAGTCAGTGGAGGCTGCACTTCGGGTTTTCAGTTGAGTCAGAGTCATCTCCGCCATGCAGCGTTTATGCAAAAAAAAAGGCGGGACGGGAATCAAACCGTCATATCTCTAGTCAGAGTAGCCGGGAAAATAAATGAGCGACCCTCATTTTGACTCGCGCGAAACGGCGAGGATGAGAGAGAGCGGGGAGGTATTTCCATATGCTCGCGGGCGATGATTGGACCTCCCAAAAAGGCTTGAGAAAATGGACTAGCAAGCCACAAAAAGGCAAAAGCTCAAAGAGCTAATCAAAGGCCAAAGGCCAAAGTTGTGAAGGTTTTAACCGAACAAAAGTGAACTACTCAAAGAGTCAAATCAAAGGCCAAATGCCGATTCACTACAAAAGCTGTCCCTCGCCAAAAAGAAATCAAAAAAGGCTCAACTCAGTGAAACCCGAACTGAATCACGTGCCAGAAAAAGCTACAAGGAAACCATATAGCGCGAGTCAGTCCCGAGAATGTAGTCCAGGAACCTGAAAAGGGCTATCTCCCGAAACATCAGAATTAATTTGCATCTCGGCGCGAAGGTACACGTATCAAGTTTCTTCTAAGTATTTATACGGTTAAATTTGGTAATAAGTAAGTAATGCATGAATTAGGATAAATCTAGTCCCACAGTCTCACTTTCATATTTTAAAGGTTTACTTAGATAGTGTGTGCCGCCCTTTAATAGCATTGTTCGAGACGAACAACTAAAAGTGTGGGGTGATCTGATGGACCATAATTGTATGAATCATAAACACAGTTAAACCCACCAAATTAGACTCTTTGTCTATTTAACTTTTGCTTGTTAGTTCCGATATTTATCTACAGGGTATTTTGGAGTCTAGAGAGAATACAGGCTAAGGAGGCGTTTTTAAGCTGAAAATATATTACGAGTCAAGGTCAAGACCAGATGCCGACTGAAGAAATCTCATGATCCTGACATGGAATCACTCAAAACAAATCCAACCAAAGAGCGACCAGAGTCAGTCCGGAGCTGAAATGGACCGATGGCTTTTGTGAAAGCTCACAAAAACCACAAACTCACTCTCATTTGCCACCTAGCCGGCGGCTTTTGCTTTCCTCCTCCCACCTTGCGCCACCTAGGCCGGCGGCTTCCTCCCCCTCATGACATCACCGGCGGCTTTGAAGCTCCCCTCTCCCCTTGTGCCAAGTGTCTTCCTTCTTCACCACATCTCTTCTCCTCCTTGGCCTATAAATACAAGCTTCCCTCCTTTGTAATCTTCATCCAAAAATCATTTCACCACAACACAATCACTTATCTCTCTAGATTTTGGCACTTTTATAAGCTTTTGTTTGAAATCTATAATACTCCTGTTGGTTCTTGAGTATTCTAGTAGTTTTTGAGTTTACTCCTGTTGGTTCTTGAGTATTCTCCTTTACTTACTGTCTTTCAAAAACCCTCGAGTACTTAGCTATGGTATCCACCTCTATGGATATTCGTAGCTAAACTCCTCATTCGGTTGAAGGGGTGTACTTGTATCATAAAATATTTTAGGCCATACTCTTAGTGCCTCTTCTTTGTATTCAAAACTTGTTCTATGTGCCACATATTAGGTCAGAACTTCCAAGGTTGAGTGGATGCTTGAAATGGCAAAACTCTTCCGTGGGGTTCGTGAACATACTCGGGTAAGTGGATGCTTGAAATGGCAAAGCTTATCTGAGGAGTTCGACCTCTCTAAAACACCATTTGGATTGATCGGAAATGATTGTTCAAATGGATGCACATAGGCTAGTATACCTTGAAATGGGGTGCTAGTCTAAATAGAACAAGTGATCTACGACCTTGAAATGGGCTAAACAGTGTGGCAAATCGAGCGCTTGAAATGGCCTTGATACACGTTTGAATACTTAGTAGGATCACTAAAGGTCAATGATAAACAGGCTATGATACAAGGCCCCCGAAACCGAATGCTTTCCTTAGATTAAAACACCACCTGCATTTACTTTCAATTTTAGTATAAACCGCAATATCAACTGCTGACGTTCCGCAAGACTTGCCGATCACGCAACAACCGCTGTAAGTCTTCTCTTTTATTTTCAGTATTTACTTTTCTGTCATTTACTTTTCTGCACTAAAAACCAAAACCAACCAAAAAACACTTACTTTTCCGCACTAAAACCTCAATCAACCTAAAACACGCTCCCTCCCTGTACGATCCCTCAAAGAACAACTTATCCCCCTAATTCCCTTGGGTTCGACCCCTACTTACCACTTGCTACCCAGTAGTAAAGTCACGAGTAGCGGAGATATAAATTTATTTTGCACAGAGAACACCGCACCTTAACGACAGTGCGGTGGGCTCCGTCACGGACCCCGTGATGGCCCGTGATGACTTCAAGTCACGGGCGTTTGCCCCGAGACGTCCCCCTCTGTCACGGGCGTTACGGGTGTCACGGGCATCGTCAGGGCAGAATTATCAGAAGTTTCCTAATTTAATTTTGGAAGTTTTCTGGGCCTTTTGGAAATCGATCGATTGGGCTATAAAAGGGCAACGACCAGAGTATTCTAGGTGTGCTTATTTTGAGAGAAGACAACCCTAACTTAGGAGAGAAGACAGAGCAATTCATCATGAGAGATTCAACGAGCCACCGCGTCTTTATGGTTTACTCGTCCTTAATTTCTCTATACACTGTTTTTGGTTAATTTACCATGAATAGTGAGTAGTCTCTCTATTTCGGGATCCTACGGATCCCGTGCTATGTACCCAACTCTTCATGTGATCATATGAATGTTTTTTATTAATGCAAATCGATTATTCAATTTCATCGCGCTTAATTTATTGTTCTTGCAAGTATTTACATTGAATGGGATGTTTGCATGCTAGATCGTATTTAGGTTAATTACCGAAAGATGGATGGGTCCTAGGAATTAACCGGATCGTATGAAGTTGTATGAAAACCTTTAGTTTAATAAATCGAGATTGTTAATAATCCGTGGATGGACGGCGTTTAATGATTGAGATTAATCTAGATAATGATCCGTGGATGGGCGGCTTATCTAGTGTTATTTTGATTTATTTCGATATTCGATTGCATGATGATGATTGCATGATTGTTGGGGTTAGCACGGGTGAAGTACGGTCCTGGGATTCTTTCTCTAATAAGTACAAACCATTTATTTATTGCTATTTAACTTCTGTTAACTTTCATCAAAACAAAACCTCTTTTAAATTGGAATAGCTAAATAGGTCACATTGTTTGCTAGTAATCACACACCTGTTCCTTGGATCGACCCTTGGCTTACCAAGGTTTATAAATTTTGTTTGACTACTATTTGACCCCTAAAACTCATAATTTGACAACTATAAAGGGTTAAAAATACGCATGTCAGGAATGCAGAGGATCGCAAAAGTACTTCTGGAGGATGCCTCTTTCTAGGAAATAATCTGGTCTCATGGTTTAGCAAGAAGCAGAACAGTATATCTCTATCTATTGCTGAAGAGGAATATATCGCTGCTGGAAGTTGTTGTACCCAGATGTTGTGGATGAAACAGATGCTAGAAGAATACGGAGTAAACCAAGATGTGATGACTCTCTATTGTGACAACATGAGTGCTATCAGTATATCTAAGAATCCGGTGCAGCATTCCAGAACAAAGCATATCGATATTAGGCATCATTTCATTCGAGAGCTAGTGGAGAAGAAGATAATCACCTTGACACACGTATCTACTGAGAAGCAGCTAGCAGACATCTTCACAAAAGCCTTGGACAATCTTCAGTTCGAGACACTTAGATCCTCACTGGGTCTGTGTGTCATTGACAACTAGGTTGGTCCAGTACAAGGTGGTCAGTCAAAGTTTGAACGTCGTATATGTGATAGGTTGACACTGAAGGAAGATCGAAAGGCCTGTATCTCTAACTCGAAGGGGAGCGCTTGGACAAAAATTCTGCAAAGGAGACGGCACACCGAGGTAATTACATATTCTCGGAATCTCTGGTTGTGCGAAATCTTGGTGTGCTAAGAGGAAGATCCATGGAGGTTGTTTTGTTGAACTCTAGTTTTTAATTTTCGAACAATTGCTTCTGCTGTTCGTACTCCCTTGTCACTTTGTGGCAAAAAGGGGGTGTAGTTTCAGAGTTTGAAAGCTCCTTAAAAGATTCAGTTGTGTTTTTTTGTTAGACATGTTGTGGAGTTTGAAATCTCCTTAAAAGATTCGTTTGAGCTTACAGTTTTTTTGGAGTTTGAAATCTCCTTAAAATATTCGGTTCGTAGCTTAGGTCGTAGCACAGCTTGGGAGTTTGAAATCTCCTCAAAGATTCGACTATAATAGTAGTACAGGTAGATTACAGGTAGTTAGCTTTGCCAAAAATGCCAAGGGGAGATTGTTAGTTTTATGGCATGTTGTTTGGCAAAACTTAGTGTAGTTGTTCAAGCTATTGTTCAAGACTAGAAGAGACAACTGTCCTGGAACAAGTTGAAGCAGATGGATTTTTTCCTAATTCAGATTAGGAAACACAGTCGACCGTTGGAGATCAAGGCGGTTGCATATCAAAGGGAAGAAATAGGAAGTTTCCTAATTCAGATTTGGAAACTTGTTTCAACCGACGTAGCACAAATTCGCATAAAGATATTTCCGAGATTGGATTTGGCAAATCGGTGCACGATGTTAATCAAAGATATCTTTGGAGTCGGTTGCTTGCGCATGAAGCTATCTTAGTCGAGAAGATAATCGAAGATTTCCTAAACAAGATTGAAGATACATTGGAGGATTATCTACAAGAGATATGCGCAAGATATTAGGAAAGATTTCCTAATGATATAGGTGGTTTAGATTAGGAATCCTATTTGTTTTAGGGTTTCTACCGCTCTATATAAGTAAGGCTAATGCTTCAGTATTAGCTAGCACTTACGGAGAAATTACTCATGCACATACTCACTGAGGGGAGGAGGAGGCAAACGGTCGGTGAACTAATCGTCACTGATTACTCACGGCGCTCGTATTCAATCTGTTCTGGTGCTCGGCAGATTGATCGTAGAACAACGTTGAAGCTACACGCACTGGTGTTCTAAACTGCGCATTCGGGAGAAGGCGCTGATTCTCACGGAGGATCACATTGGTGGATACGGAGGAGGCGCTCAGATCTAGTGGAGACCTAGAGTGCAATTACTAGAGTGTTCGAGGCTCAGGTTGTTTAAGAGGGAGTATGTAAACGGTAAACCATGTACTCGCAATACTCATTATTAGTGAATTGCTATCCACCGGGCTAAGAGACAGCCCCCAGACGTAGGCTCGTTAATGCCGAACTGGGTAACAACTTTGCGTGTCGTTTATTTTCTGCACTGCATTTAAATTTCGCATAAGTTGTTCCAGATATTGTTCTGTACCCGACCAGAACAACATCTCATCTACCAGGAGAAGTTTTCAGTTTAGATGTCAATAAATGTACCAATAATTTTCGTGTGTTATCCGGATTCACGGTAAAAGTGTCGGATCCAACTCACGCTTCAGGAATGAATATATACCAATGAGAGACCCAACTATCACACGCCACACACGTTCTATATGTCAATTAAACTTTTCAAACATAGTCTGATTCCGCAAATCATAATATCATTAAACAAATATTAACTTAAATATTTTTGATAGTAAGACTTTTGTTTAAACTTTTTTTGATGGAACTTTTGTTTAAACTTGAAAGACCCAAATCAACATTCTCTTTGTATTTTATTTTGAGCAAACAAGGCAACGACAAATCTCACAGCCTCACGTTTGGTAGACAAATATGTACTATTCTATGCTACGTGAATCCTATTTAATACGAAATCGTTCCTCACTTTTGTACATGATATGATTAAAAGCCCCATACCCGCGAGTCAGAAAATGTTCCAAAATATTGTACCAAGTTGCGTAAAGGTCTGCATTTCCAGCTTGTCGTTTTATTCACTAGTTTATGTCGTTTTGTGCTTCCATTATTGAGTTTGGCATTTCCCTTTTCCAGCATACTTCTGATCAGATCATTGTTGGAGAAAGTTCAACCATAAGTTTTTAAAGAAAATGATAAAGAGGATACATGAACTATCATCAATTGATAAATTATTGTTCGAACTATAATAATTGACAATTGAGAATAATTTCAAAATATTTTAATTTGTAATTTTTTAATTAAGGGTAAAAAAGTTTTTTCAATTCAATCGTTTACTTAACTTTGTTAATTGACGGACTGATATTCCGTAAGTTAAGTGTTATATGAGCATAATTGCTCTTACTTATCAATTTTCATAGTTCTAACCGTGATTTGTCAATGGGCGTAGTTCATACATCTTTGTCATTTTCCCTATATTTTATATTGTCAAAATAGCTTTCTTGACTAGATACCTCCCGAAGCTCCTAGCCAACTTCTTCCTCCGGCGCAGCTTTTCTCTTGCGTTCTTCTTCCACCGGCGGGCGCCTATCAGCGGTCCTTTGGCTGTCTTTAGCCTCTGCCGCCCCCTCCACGTGCCTCCTCCAACTTGCCCTTTCGGCCGCCGCTCGTCCCCTGCTGCCAGCCTCCCCTTCTCCCTCCATGCCGCCCTCCTTCCCTGTCGTGCACTGGTCCCTCTCTCCGGTTGGTCTTTCGGGCTGATCTTTGCTTGTTTCCGTCGCTGCTACGGCTTAGACGGGATGGTAGTTGAGTTCAGTGCGTGAGGCGGTGCCGGTGTCTGTGATGGAGGTTGGCGGTGTGGGGAGGCTGTGGTTGTCGGAGTGTGGGTTTGGGCGTTTGGGTGTGGAGTTGGGGTGATGGTGCTGGCGGTGTTATGGGTATTTGGTGGTCTTGGTGCTTGATGTTTTGATGGCGGCGTTTTGAAGGCTCAACCTTGGAATGGTCCTTGCGCGTTGCCGGTGATTGTTTTGAAGCTTAGTATAGTTTTTTCTTCTTTTTTTTGCTTGTCGGTTTGTTGTGCTGCGCATGTTGCATTTGTTTTTCTGTCTTCGGTGGTCTAGTCATCTTCCTCGGCGTGAGGCAAAGTGGAGCAGTTTCTTGTTCCCGGCTAGCTAACTTGACATATATAGCTGTTAAGTCCTCTTTCTAGCCATTTCTGGAGTTCAGGTGGCTTCCTCCCTTGACAGGAAACTGTTATTTTGAGAATACAAGTGTAGCATAGTTCAGTTTTCATTAAAAATTTGGCCAGAGCTTCATTGTCGTTTTGAAGTGGACTGACGCGTCACTTCTTCAGTTTCGTCAATTTGGCATGGATTGGCTTTGGAGTATTTACTGTGCGAAGATACTATGCAGCAGGTGGATCGACTAGCTGTGCATGGATTACGTTTCCTGTTTAGTTGTTCTGCTCCTGTACTCATTGGCCGTTCACTTTGTTGTTGTTGTTTTCCCATTTTTCTCCTAATCTTTATATGCCATTTTCTATTCCAACAAAAATAGTTTTCTTGAAGCTTGCGCTTGGGTATTTTGTAATTAGGTCAGTAACGTATTTAATTATATTGAAAACTCCGATATGAATTGTATCAAAATAAAAATAAAAAGTCCCATATAATAGTTTCTTTTTTTATTGAGCTTAAACTCTTGAAAGTAGTATCTGCTATTTGGCTTGATAGGGACTTGAACCGGGTGGCTGTGTACCTAAGGGAAGCCCTCTTCCACTGAGGTACTCCTCTTCGCCCTCCATATAATTCTAGAATAATGAAGAGTGTTCACACGAGACCTTTCATTTGTAGAGAATCTAAATTTCGTCTGCAACATTTGTGTTTGATTCGAGATAAGTAATTCAGTAGAAAAACATATTAGTATAAAAATAGTTTATTTTTAATAAAAAAAATAGTTTATTTAGGCATATATTTGAATAGTTTTTAAGTTTGAACAATAGCTCTTAAGATTAAACATTAGTGTGAATATTAGTACTTAAATCCGAAGGTTCAGCGATAAGCCAGACCATTAGTATGTAAGACTGAACATTAAGTTTGAATAATTCGGTTTATGAAAAGATCATATTACCCATTTGTATACGGTTGAAAATATTCGGCTAGCTGACACGTAGTAGCTTCTGAAACAATTTATATATAAAGAAAACTAGTTTCTAGCAAAAACGGACTCTTTTGGCTTATGTTCATGTTATTAAATAAATTTTATTTTCATATTTAGTTTTAAAGTATGGATCAAATACAAACCACTATTATAAATAAAAACTACAAATTCATAAAAAATTTGACACATGTCAAAATTAACCAATCAAAATTCATCCGAACTTCATCCCGTCGGGGTTCTTTTTGTAAATAAAAAAAACACACGCGAACTTATTTAAAAATATATAAAAGATAGGAGGGGTATAATCGTCCTAAAATTTGCTACAGTAAAATTTGACTTTCGCTACAGTACATTTTTAAGTCTGATCATCATGCCTTGAGTCTGATCTTTTAGAATAAATTTTGACTTTTGCTACAGTAAAATTGACACTAGCAATTTTGACTGTCGCTACAGTAATGATCAGACTTTAAAAAAACAATGATCAGACTTAAACAGTAATGACCAGACTTCAAAAAACAATGATCAGACTTCAAAAAAATAATGATCAGACTTAAACCAGTAATGATCAGACTTAAAAACAATGATCAGACTTAAACAATGACCAGACTTAAAAAAACAATGATCAGACTTAAAAAACAATGATCAGACTTAAAAAATAATGATGAGACTTAAACCAGTAATGATCAGACTTAAGTCTGGTCATTCTTTCCTTAAGTCTGGTCATTCTTAATTTTCAAGTCTGATTTATTACAAATTTATAAGTCTGGTCATTCTCTCCTTAAGTCTGGTCATTCTTAATTTTAAGTCTGATTATTACCAATTCTTAAGTTTGGTCATTCTCTCCTTAAGTCTGGTCATTCTTAATTTTAAGTCTGATTATTACCAATTTTTAAGTCTGGTCATTCTCTCCTTAAGTCTGGTCATTCTTAATTTTAAGTCTGATTTATTACCAATTCTTAAGTATGGTCATTCTCTCCTTAAGTCTGGTCATTCTTAATTTTAAGTCGGATTATTACCAATTCTTAAGTCTGGCCATTCTCTCCTTAAGTCTGGTCATTCTTAATTAAGTCTGATTTATTATCAATTCTTAAGTCTGGTCATTCTCTCCTTAAGTCTGGTCATTCTTAATTTTAAGTCTGATTATTACCAATTCTTAAGTCTGGTCATTCTCTCCTTAAGTCTGGTCATTCTTAATTTTAAGTCTGATTTATTACCAATTCTTAAGTTTGGTCATTCTCTCCTTAAGTCTGGTCATTCTTAATTTTAAGTCTGATTATTACCATTTCTTAAGTCTGGTCATTCTCTCCTTAAGTCTGGTCATTCTCTCCTTAAGTCTGGTCATTCTTAATTTTAAGTCTGATTATTACCAATTCTTAAGTCTGGTCATTTTTTCCTTAAGTCTGGTCATTCTTAATTTTTAAGTCTGATTATAACCAATTCTTAAGTCTGGTCATTCTCTCCTTAAGTCTGGTCATTCTCTCCTAAAGTCTGATCATTGCTGTTATTAAGTTTGATCATTGCTGTTTTTTTAAGTCTGATCATTGTTATTTTTTAAGTCTGATAATTGCTATTTTTAAGTCTGATCATTGCTGTTTTTTAAGTCTGATCATTGCTATTTTTTAAGTCTGATCATTGCTATTTTTATGTCTAATCATTGCTATTTTTTAAGTTTGATCATTGCTGTTTTTTAAGTCTGATCATTGCTGTTTTTAAGTCTGATCATTGCTGTTTTTTATGTCTGATCATTGCTGTTTTTAAGTCTGATCATTCCAAGTTTAAGTCTGATCATTAACAACTCTTGAACTAAATTGAAAATAATATTATTAGGTTTATACCCCTCCGTGTGGAATGACTATAACCCCTCCGTGTGTTGTTCGGGATTTCGGCTAAAATGGGACACGTGTCAGCTTATAAATTGATTTATAATTTTTATTTATAATTTGGTTTGTATCTGAACCGCACCCTTAGTTTTATTATTATTATATGAAGAAAAGAAATGTGAGAATATGAATCAATATACTAAAAATGTTTGAGAGGAATAGTGATAAGTGGATTGCTATTTTGGTATTATTATCTTTCTTGCCAGCCCATTGCCAGAGAGGCTCTCCCACGTACACATCATCCGTCTATAACTTTGTCTATGATTGACTTGAAATGAGACTCTTGCATTATTGGTATTGGGAGTGACTCTTATAATTGATTATCCTTAACACAATCATTTCTAATTAAAAACATGAATAAATGTAATATAAAAAAACATGAATAAATAAATGGACAAATGAAATCTTTGTAGCGTACAAACAACATAACTATTCTATGGATCCATCAATTATTAAGATTGTCAGCTGCTTTGCTTTACCAGAAAATGATTGTTCAAATGGGTGCATCAAGTGTGCCAAACTGTATCGCATCATTTGCATATATATGGTGAATTACATTTCTTATGGATTACAGATAAAAACAGTCAATATTATCAACAAAAAAACAAGAAAGAAAAAACAGTGAATAACAATGATGAATAAAATAACATAATTTTACTCATTAAATGAAAATTTTACTCTCAATTTTTCAGAAAACAACTTAGATGAGCTGGTTAAAATGTTCTCTTCACAGGTGTTGAGATGTATGAGTATGTCGTGGATGGCCCCGTTCTTCAAATTTTTGTAATACTACAGCTACTAGAAGATATGGAGTAAAAATCAATTACAAATCATATTTTTTTATGCAAAATATAAAATTCGTCAAAATTGAATTATAATTCATTGTCGAGAAACTAAAATTATGGCATAATTCGTCATAAATATTTTTATAATTCGTCACCGAAAAATATTTAACTATATGACGAGATCTAATCTTATCCGTCCAAATGACCAAATCAAGGGTTGTCATTAATTTGCCCTTTGCACCGGATCATTTTTCAGAAGATATGTACTAGAATGATTTTGTTCAAATTGCAACACATCAATCAAAATAAAGATTCTTCCCAACAACTAAGTAATTTATGAAAGATCGGGTCTCCGACTTTTGGAAAGAAATCGGTAAAGCGCATCCAAATACTACGAGTGACGATCACATCATTTCTGTAAAAACGATGTTGTTTCAATTGAAATAAACTTTTGAATATACCAAAAGCGCGACGTTTTAATCGAAACGACCGCATTTTATCATTATCACTCGTAGCATTTTGCTTTTGGTCCACCGGTACTATTCTGTTATGTGTGGTATAGCCCTAGTTGTGTTACAGCATCTGTCCAATTGCCAAATGGTGTGTTTTGTTTAGTACAAATGCATAGAGTAGTCTGTAGGAATGTTTTGGTTCAAATCCTTATGCCCCAACTGAGTTTTGAGCTGAAGAGCGCAAAACGGTGTCATTGGCGTCGAGCGGGAGAGTTCGAGTTTGAAGACTACTGGTCTGAGCGACGTCGTCTGGAGCCAGAACGCTGGTGTTTGGGCAAAGCGCGAACTGAAGAAGGTTTGAGCTTTGAAGTGACGACGACGTTTTGCTACTGGGCACGAAGGCTGAGTTTAAAGGAACGAAGTCGTTTCGAGCTGGCGCGAGGATTTGAAGCCTAAAGAGAACGACAGTGTATTGGCACGATAAAGCTGGAATGGGTTAAGCGCATACGACTGCGTTTTACTCAAAGCTGGAGATTCGTATAAAGGATGCACCTGTAGAATTGGGGATTAGGGCATACAAAGCAATTCGAGTTCAATCTTTCAATTGTGCGAGTTTTTGGAGCAAATTGGAGTTCCTGCACTAGTACAGAACATACAATAGACATCGCTTTTTTTAAGCGATGTCTTTAAGAAAATGACTATTAGACAGCGCTTTTTGAATAAACGTTGTCTATTATCCACGTGGAAGACATTCGACGTTCGTGGAGGCTTGACGAGTGCGAACTGATCGAGTAGTGGCTCAATTCCCGCTTATTGTGGGTTGAACGCCACAACAGTCCTTGATAGTCTTCTCAGCCGTGTTGGAGCTGGAAGGTTAGATTGGAGCACTAGGTCGGGTTCTGGTCCGGAAAGTCTGTTCTCACCGATTACTTGGATTATGATATTTTTTGCAAAAACGGAACTATGGCTTCACGGGGTGACACTTGTCATCCCCGGGTTTTTCCAAAAAAAATTCTTCGTATAATATAAATAATATATTTTATTCAAATGTAGTCGTATTATTTTTTAGAAACTTATCATACGGCAGTGAGTTTGAGTTTACTAGTTCCTGTCAGTCGTCGGCCTCTCTCGTCTCTTCCTCCCAGGTTTTCTTCTTTTTTTTTCTTTTTTGATTCATAAGATTTCGACAAAATAGATGTACGTTAAAGTCATCTGCGATGATTTTGAAATTATGATTTGTATTGTTTTGATTTTCGCTAGTCTGGACGGCATGAATTAGGGTTTGTCGATTTGTGTTATTTTGACCTTGAAATAAATCGTGTTACATTATGATTCTGATCTTTGATTTTTCTGATTTTATAGATAAAAACACCAACTATTGAATCGTTCTTTAAAAGAAAAACTACTTTCAGAGAAAGACAGTCATGTACACAGTGAGGAACATCATGCTCCAAAATAGATGATTTCCGTGATATGGAAACAAGACGCTCTTTATTTTAATGTTGTAATTCTTTTTAAACAATGATATTATTTTCATAATACAAAATATTTTTTTTGGTTGTCTACCCTTACCCAAATTCCTAGGTCCGTCCCTGATTGTTTGTGCCTTTGGATTGGTTTTTTGTTGTACTTATTTTGGACTATTTAGGCCTAAAGCCCTGTCCATTTGAACTTATATTTTTTACGGTCAAGATAAGATAAGTTACTTTCAGTCAATATAAGTTAATACAAGTTAACTTCAGTTAATATAAGTTACTTTCAGTCAATGTAAGTTAATATAAATTTCAGTTAAGTTAAGATAAGATAAGTTACTTTGAACATACCATCATCATACCACCACCATCATCATCATATCATACCATACCATCATCATATCATCATCATCATACCATCAGCATATCATATCATCATATCACCATCATCATCACATCATATCATCATCATCATACCATCATCATATCATCATACTATTCATCACCATCATCATCATAATATTACTATTCATCATCATCATCACAACCATCATCATCATAATATACTATTCATCATCATGATCATCATACCATCATGATGATGATGGTATGATGATATAATGATGATGATGATGATAAGTTAATATCGGTCAATATAAGTTTCAGTTAAGTTAATATCAGTTAATATAAGTTAATATCAGACAATATAAATTAATATTAGTTAATATAAGTTAATATCAGTTAAGTTTCAGTTCAAATAGGCAGATCTTAACTTGTAAATCTAACATGTAATCCCTAATAATTAATAAGAGAAGGATTAATCTAAGTGTTTGAAGCTGAGTTTTTCGATCTTTTCATAATCCCTAATTATTTTGAAAAAATGTATTAATTATATACGATGTGTGGGCAACTTTTACAATGGATCATAACTGGACGCAGTCAAACCGATGTCAGCTAAACTATGAATAATTTTTCCTTCGCATGATTGATTGGTTTGAGTAATAAATATCTGCTTCTGCTGTACTGATAAGATCAATTTTTATGAAAGAATAATGTATGTCTGGTACTGATAATTGATGTGGCTTTTTCTTAAAGGAGTTAATGCTCGACTGGTGAATATCAATCTGGTTGAGTTATCCTTTTCTTACCAAATCGTTCAGATCGAGTTATCGTTATGTTCTTTGTCATGTCATATCCTCACTAATTAACTTCTCTTCAACTCTTCTTTTACCTATAATTGTTCATTAATTAGGATTTAGGTGAATATAAATAGTTGAGACAAAGATGATAATTATCATGGAGTTAGGATGAAATGAGAGACGATAAATTTCATGAGAAATGAAAATTAATTTTAACATGTATGATCTCAGTGTTCTAGAAAACGACCGTCTAGTCCGTCTAGGCGGCCTTTTTCGTCATCGCGTTCCGATTACTTCAATTAATCGACGATCAGTAGATTCGGATGTGTTTGGACCAATTCTTGCGCGTTTAGAGTGAAATGGTTACTTGAACTGAAGAAATAAAAGCGTGTTACTCTGTTTTGTCGACACCAACTTAAGGTTTATTTTGAGATGATGATGAACATTGAATTAAAAACTTTTTCTTATTACATCTAAGTCTTCAAAATTGAAAACTTTACAAACAGACGACATTGTTTAAAATAATTGTTTAAATTTACAATATAAAGTATTAGATTCAAACTAAAATCAAATTACTATAATATAAAATAATATAGTAATAGATATATATTAAAAAATATATATAATTCAAAACCGATTAATCCCCGCCTAGACCCCGATTAATCCTTTCAGGACCCTGACTGCCCGATTCCCGCATAGCGTTGTCTTGAACACTGTATGATCTCAATATTAACAACTCTAATAATTTCTGTTTAATTAAATCTAAAAATTTGTTTTACAAGCTATAAAAGACATATTGGTCATATGAATTAAAATTCAACAAATTAGGATTAGTGCGGGTTGAGGATTGAGGCTGCTAATGCGGCGGCGTTATCACCAGATCTGATACCGGGATCGATTGAAAAAGGACTAGCAATTTGGAATTGCGATGGCGGTGGCGGTGTGAAATCGCCTTGTTGCATCCTTGTGATAGATTGAAAAAGACCTATCTTCTGAATTGAAAAAAGGCGATCAATTGAAAAAGGCCTATCTTCTGAATTGATTTTTGTTCCGAGATTTTGCTGAGGCGGATCGATCTATTGATGAACGGATCGGTTATTAAAATTCACTAATGAACTTTAACAAGGCGATGAGCTTAATGACTGAAATTTTAAATTGAACACAACAGACCCTTGTCATGTTATGTTAACATGTCATGTTAGCAAACATTAAATAAAATGGACCACACTAAAACACTCTGCCACTGCATGCCAGTCTGCTAAATCTGTCCTTCCTTACAACATCTATTTATAGACCAAACCTTCACAAATCCATTTACACAAATCTCCCCATCTCTTCCCGAACCCCATTCAACAAAATGCCTTATGTCCGTTTGAGCTCCAACTCCTGCTGCTTCTCACTATGCTTGACCTTCATGCTCTTGGCCTCTTCCGGGGTTCTCGGAGCTCCCCTCAAGAAGCCAGTCGACGTGCCTTTTAGTCGGAACTATGTCCCGACTTGGGCTTTTGATCATATCAAGTACAGCAATGGCAGCTCCGACATTCAGCTAAGTCTCGATAAATACACCGGTAAGTTGGCCCAAACACTTGCCATTTTTCACACAAGACTATATATGATCTAAAAATATGTTACGTTTCGTGCTTCAGTTCTGTCCTATGCCAAGAAAATGATATCAATTATATTTGATTTTGACAGTTTATATTTTATTTTTCTATATTTGTGTTTTCATCGAATAAAAAAAATGAGTTTCATTTAAAAAAAAGTTTAAAATGTTGAATCTGAAAAGTTTTTTTTTTTCAATTTTTTGTATGTATTGAATTCCGGTCTTATTTTTGAAACAGGAACTGGATTTCAGTCCAAGGGCTCCTACCTCTTTGGCCACTTCAGTATGCAGATCAAGTTGGTTCCAGGTGACTCTGCCGGAACAATCACCGCATTCTATGTAAGTCCCAGGCCATATTTCCACCATTAAACTCTCAGAATTCCAACTTAAAATGCGATGAAAATATTCCCTGATTTCTTTTAAAAATTTCAATTGGCTATGGATGGATTGTGAGATTGTGACTGAGATTTTATTTATGACTGTTTGCAGCTCGTCGCAAAACTCGGAACACGATGAGATTGATTTTGAGTTTTTGGGGAACAGAAGTGGGCAACCTTATATTCTCCAAACAAATGTGTTCACTGGAGGACAAGGAAATAGAGAACAAAGAATCTACCTTTGGTTTGATCCCACCGTTGGGTATCACTATTACTCCGTTTTGTGGAACATGTATCACATAGTGTAAGTCATCCAATTATTTTCCTAACTTTACTTAGCAACACTCGTCAGGTACACAAAACCTGCAACACTTTGGTCTTTAACCTAAAAAAAAAACCTCTAAACTTTACTTTTTACACTTTTGTGATCATTTGATTCAAAGGTGCAGAATGAGATCTACTAATCCGTTGAATTTTCGTGTATCCAGCGTTCCGGTATATATATTGACACTTTACTTGTGTCAAAATTTTAGGTTCTTTGTTGATGATGTGCCAATTAGAGTATTCAAGAACTGCAAGGACTTGGGAGTGAGATTCCCATTCAACCAGCCTATGAAAATTTACTCGAGCCTATGGAATGCGGACGACTGGGCGACAAGGGGTGGCCTAGAGAAGACCGACTGGTCCAAGGCTCCATTTATCGCATCATACAGAGGCTTTCATGTCGACGGATGTGAAGCCTCTGTCAATGCCAAGTTCTGTGACACACAAGGCAGAAGGTGGTGGGATCAGACTGCATTCCAAGACCTTGATTCCTACCAGTACCGTAGATTGGCTTGGGCAAGTACACCATTTACAACTACTGCAGTGATCGCGCTAGGCTCCCTGCTGTGCCACCTGAGTGCCACCGCGACCGAGACCTTTGAACTATCATTGATGCACAAGTTGTTTTTTCAGACACATTTCGAGGAAATGTAATGTAATTTTATCATCCATTGTGTGTGTTTAAGGACATGTATTGTATTGTAACTATGAGCGTTTGTTCCAATTATTATTAATACAAGGTGGAAAAAAATTTGTTTATAGCACGGTAAGCAGACTGTCTTTCTGCTGACCTAATGTACTGCTGCTATTTTTGTATCTCAATATATTTGAGAAGGTCCAGAGCGATCGAAGAAATAGAATTTTTTGCTTCTACGAATCATATCGTGAACGCATTTGCCTCGCTCGATTTGGTTGCTGAGGATGACATGTTGAAAATGCAGAAGAAGAAACAAAGAAAGGAGGTAACGGACCAGTGTAGCTCAGATTTTCACTCATCTTTAGCAGGTTAAGAAACACATGGAGTTGCTGGTTCACTAAAATGGGACAATACCAAAAACCGGCTAGTAAAAGATCAAAGGCTGTATATGGAGGGAATCTAACACTACGTCTGGCACGAATCGATCTTGAAATGAGTGTTAGACACTGCATTTGATTTGTTCATCTTCATATGGATGTTCCCTACAAGGGATTTGTTACCCAACTGGATCTCAGTTATAGCCGGCCGCCAGTAGATTCAAAAAAAGTTTTGTCTCCTTTTCTTTACATAGTTGCTGCACATACCTTAGATAAATGATGTACATACCATTTCTTGCTTTGAAGTTTTGTTTAGCTGCATATAATTTTTTGAATACTGGGAATTGCTGGTATAGTAGTGACTCAAGCATTGCAATTAATAACTCAGTCAACATGCCACTACACTGCCTTCAAATTGCAGCATGTTTATATTTGGAATTTTGTTATCAATTGTTTCAAAAATAAGATGTAAAAAATTAATATCAGAGCCAGGTTTCGATCCTGGGACCTGTAGGTTATGGGCCCACCACGCTTCCGCTGCGCCAATCTTATAATTTGTAATATATCGTTTCATACAGACTATATAGAATAGTTTCAGCTAATGGGACAATAATGTCAGTAGTTGAAGTTGGTTGAGAGCCACCGAACAAGCACGTACTCTACATATTCTGGTATCGAGTCCTTGAATGCCAGGAGAGCTGCCACGACATCCCATATAACTAGGGAGAGTCTTCAAAATGCTTCAAAGATGACAACCTGAAGTGCTAACCAATGAAGCAATTCCTTCTCAGGAGATTCATCAAGATTTATTTCGAGACGAGCGTCTGGCGAGAGTTCCACTTCTTGCCCACCCACCAATCCAGGAAAAATTGGACAGCACCTTTTAGACACCTGTTGAGGGAAGCTAATGTGAACCTGAAGTGCTAACTAATGAGCAACATGAAAATAGTAATTAACAACAGACAATACCTGGCCTGATACATTGGATCAAGAAGCGAGGTGTCATTGATAAGCTTCGCGCCTGCAAAGTTACAAATGGTGTTGATAAGCAATGGTTAAAGGAATTTGACTTAGGCAAGCTATTAAAACACACATCTTATGAGCTTTGGCACATATGTATAGAAGCATACAGGTGGAGAGGAATGCATTCTCTGCTGGACCGTGTGCACATATGAACATCCAACTCCACACTGAAAGAACTTAAAAGGTCAAAAGTACATTTGATGAAAGGATTTTTGAAGAACGTAAAACATACGTGAATCCGTTTCACTGAAGTTCACTAAAGAATGGCAATATCCCATACCATTGCAAGGACCATATTGCCGGGAGAAATTGCTATTCCAAAGGATGAATCAGATGCAATTAGGGATCTGCAGAGATAAACTTCCATTTATTAGAACAGAAATGAATAGGTGAAACAAATAAAACTACACTGATTGAACACGCACATTTTTTGAGCTGCTTATACCCATAGTGTTTGAGGGAATATCTGCTTCACATAAGGAACCTTCCCGTAAGATCCAGGACTGGAAATGGAAAGTATTATCCTGTTAATTTCACGAGTTAATTCACTGGACATCAAAACACGCCTATTGTCTCACATACAATAAGATGATGTGGATCTTCAATCCCGTATAACATAATTATTGACTTATGAAAATTAGAAACTTTTATCCGTCTCTTAAATTGTTTATTATAGCTCACACACTCAACCCACTAAAGATGTAGTTTCAAATTGGATGGGATGTATCCATGTATGGATGCATTGCAACACCTCTAACTCTAACCATCGGGGCATAAGCTGATGGGCAAAAATAAAAACCTTAAACCGCAGACTTCATACCATACCTGGCTGCAACTGTACAAGCATCTACCCCCAAAAGCCCAAGCCAATCCCGTGATCTGAAAAAATTTCAAATAAATAATCCACCATTGACAGTAATAAACCATAACCTTGATAATGAAAGATATTTACAACATGATCATGTGTGTTATAAGTGCCAATTTTGTTGAAGATTTTTAGAAGCAAATCACATGTCCAAACTTCAAATGACCCTGATCCTTTTCCAATGACTCAACAGGGACTGCAACTGAAAGAGCTGATACAGGGGAAAAGTCCACGTCAACAATCTGCACGTTGATATGAAGAATGTCAATTGGTTCAAATATGGAATTGCTATACATGATCATGGTTGAGAAGCTTTATACCTCTGTCAATAAATTAAATGACACTTGGCCATCTTCTGTCGACAGCAATTCATTTTCATGTTGGAACCAGATCTTCACACTGCACATTAAGAATACATTTTCTTAAGATATATAATGTAGACCTTGAAGGAAATATGCTTCAACGGATGAAATTTTAAATACTAAACCACACTGTCATAATATCAAAGTTGAATCGCATAGGCGAAACTATGGATTCAATTTGAAAACCATGTATCATACCAAACTCACCTCCCCTCAGCACTTCCTGTAACTAAAATGACCTGACACTTGGAAAGATCATCATCAAGTGTTACCCAACTAATTGTCGTGATCCATGCATTATGTGCATGAAGGAAACCCACAAATGTTGTAGTGATAGCCTATCACTGATAGGGCAGTCATTGTTATTAACAGAGTACGAACATGGTTCTCGAAATCTCCAGAACGAAACTTTGCCAGATTTTCCACCAACAGCCAGCCAACTGGACCTGTCATGTATATCAACTTCAGAGGATGACGACATCAGGGGCGACCATGCAACTATTAGAGATGACATCATTGCATTACGTGAAATGTATTCCTCGGCCGATATAGAGGGACCACCTGCACTCCCTTGTGCCTTTTGACGTCTGGAATGTAACCTACTTTCACAAGAAAGTTTTTCTTTTTCATGTTTCTTAGGCTGTCTTCGACCACATTGAGGAGGAAAAAATGGATGCACATGTCACTCTTGTTAACAAGGTCATTGACACAAGTCACAAATCATACTTTTCTGAAACTGAGGTTGATTACATACCGTCGTAGGATAGTTCCCGTTGATTTCAAGATATGGGACAATTTCTCGCTGAGATATATTTGAAACAGATTCATCAGCATGAAATGTTATACCAGCATTCTCACCCTCAGAATTCACTTGCTGTGATGAAAATGGACTTCCCACAGGTTTGAAGGACTTTTTAATTCCTCGAAAAGGCTCAAAGTCCTCACTGCTTCAAAATGTTTAAAGATAAGAATAATTCAGGTCAGAAGAACACATATTCTACACATGGGGTAACAAACACAGCTGAAAAAGAAAAAAGGTCTGCCATAACAACAACCCATTTACATACCTTTTTACTCTTTTATGTGAAATATTAAGTTGAGCATCATCATCCTGCGCATGTGTTTGACTGGGCTGAGCAGCATGCTCCTACCAGAATTCAAGCAATAGATAACATTCAAATAGTAACTTAATATAAGAAAACAATCGTCAATAGCAGATGCTGATGTAAACTGCTAAATATCGAATTCAACATACATCACGCGCCTCAGAATAAAATGCGATGCTCTTCTCGAAGTAGATTTTCGATAGATGATCAAATAACAATTCGGCAACATCAATTATCTACATGACAAAAATTAAGAACAACAATGAAGAACATTTAACCATTTTTGCGTTTAAAGAAAAAATAAAAACAAACAAACAAAGTAGGATTGGAGTTTTTACACCTCTACCCACTCAGCTTTGAATTCACAATAAGGAGAACGATAGAGCTTCACTTTTCCTTCAAGATTGCAAACAGCAAGTAGGCACCTGCCTTGCATTACAGTTAAAACTAAAGTGCTTCCCTCATCAACAATAACCATTATTTTAAGTATAGGAGGAAAACAATGACATAGATAGGATGAACTACTCATACCCCCGAATTAGGAGCCATTCCAATAGGCGACCATGAAATTGACCTAACACAGGGACGATCAGTGTATCTCGATAGATAGATTCGTAGCATGCCAGGAGAACTCAAGTCTGTAACCAGTCAAGCAAGTAAAAATAATCAAACTAAGCCGCCATATCTCACATCAACTGAGACCAAATACAATCGCTCATCACTGCAAACAACTCAATCACACCAATCCTCAGCAAACCAATTACCGAATAAATAACTACTCAACAATTCAGCCTCCTCGAATGAAGGCCAGTAAATAAGTCAATACAAATCAAACAAGCAGATTAGCAGAAAAGCTTTAATTAATAATCTTATTGACAAAAACAATTCAACTCAGGTAAAGCGAACATCAGAGCATCTGAATTTCACCATCAGTTACAATCTATATTCGGAGGAAGCAGTGCATGTTGTACTATGTCAGGCCTATTGGAGAAATTACAGGGTTTTAATGCCTAGGGTTTAGTTTGTTTGAGTTGTGTTTGAGTTTGGATGGAAATTTTGTTGTATTTCATATTTCAGTTACATATCGAGCAGAACGACGTATAAATCTCCCTCGGTGTAACAGAAAAACCTAACTTTCAATCGAATCAAACCCTAAAGCTTTTCCTGTATTCGATCTCGTGTTCCGATCGCTCGCTCGCTTCCGACTTCGATCGCGTTCGTCAATTGGAACTCTGATGATGCGGTTTTTCATGGTATCAGAGCAGGCGGTGGTTCTGGTGAGTTAATTCCTCTCCGATCATCCTTTTCTTTCCGCATTTCTTTGTTATTGTTGCTGTTATGGATGAAATGGATTCGGCGTCGAATTTGCAAGTTGTAGCGTCTGGTTCTGTGAATCCTGCACCTGCGAGTGTGGTTGATGATCCTTATTTCGTTCATCGCAACGAGATTACTGGTAATCCGATTGTGAGTGATGTGTTGATTGGTCAAGAAAACTATATGAGTTGGCAACGGTCTATGGAAATAGCTATGTCTGGACGATCAAAACTTGCTTTCATTCAAGGTAAGTATCCTAAGCCGAGTGATCCAGTGATGGCTGCGAGGTAGCAGAGGTGTAATGATGTATTGATGTCTTGGCTAATTTGCTCGGTATCTAAGAAAATAGTTTGTGAGATACTACATGCAAGAGATGCTATGACAGCTTGGAAAACTCTGCAGTCCATTTTTGCAGGGACTAACTTGGCCAGAATATCTGAGATACAAAGAGAACTTGGAAATCTGGTGCAAGGTGACTTGTCTGTGATGGCTTTCAAACAAAAACTTGAATCTTTATGGCAGGAGTTGGATAGTATTAAGTTTGTTAATTGTGCTAGTGCTAGAGCATGTGCATGTTGCAAACAACACTTGAATGATAAACTTGGAGGTAGAGTTGTGGGGTTTAATGGCTGCTATGATTCAGTCAGAACTCATGTATTTGCTATGGATGAGATACCTAAATTTAGCGTGGTTTATGGCCTAGCATTGCAAGAAGAGGCATCCAGGGCTGTGAGAAAGGCTGAGAAAATTGAGGCATCAGCTTTGTTTAGTCAAAACAGCACAGAAAATACTACTCAGAATTTCAGGAATAATCAGGCATCAGCTGGTCATAACAACCAAATGAGAGGCAGGGACAATGCTAGGGACTCTTTCAATAGAGGCATATCCAGATTGTTTTGTACTCATTGTCAAATGCCTGGTCACTCTAAAGAGACATGTTACAAGTTAGTTGGTTATCCTCAGAATGCAAGAGTGAATCAAAACTCTAGAGGAAATTCAAGCAATAAACATTCAGCTAATGATGTTACTACAGATAACATTGATGAATCATCTATTACTATACCTGAAAAACAGCTCACACCTAGTCAGCTGGAACAAATAATGAATATGCTGAAGAATGGAGGACTTGCAGACAAGGCTGATTCCCAAGTTAATATGGTTGTTCATATGGCATGTATTACTCATTCTCATCCTGATTTACATGTTGGTGATTGGTTAATTGATAGTGGTGCTACC
Organism: Rhodiola kirilowii; assembly: GCA_033675215.1. Classification (NCBI taxonomy): domain Eukaryota; kingdom Viridiplantae; phylum Streptophyta; class Magnoliopsida; order Saxifragales; family Crassulaceae; genus Rhodiola; species Rhodiola kirilowii. The sequence goes on from CM066201.1 coordinate 53,839,939, forward strand.
AGTCACTTTGCTCATGATGAAAAACGGTTGAAGGATATGCATGAACCGAAAGAGGTTCATAGGGTGATCATGCCTAATGGGGAAGTTATACAAGTCAAATTTAGTGGAAATTGTCACTTGGGAAATGGCATAGTTCTACTTGATGTCTTGTTTGTGCCAATGTTTGAAGTGAATCTGATCTCAGTATCTAAACTTGCTACAGACATAAAATGTCAAGTGTTATTTACTGATTCAGGATGTGTGATACAGGACCAACACAGTAGGATAATCCTGGAAACTGGTAAGCCAGTTGGTGGACTTTATAGGACTCAAGTACCAAGTTTGAGTTTAGCAAGGAGTACTGCTTATAGTCTTGAGCTGCATAAAATTCAAGAGGAAGCTGAAGTATGGCATAACAGGCTTGGTCATGCTCCTTTAGATGTGGTGTGTCAGTTGTTGAAGAATAAATTTCCTGGTGTAGCTGATAAGTGTTTCAAGTTTCATTGCAATGTATGCCCTTTGGCTAAGCAAACCAAACAGTCATTTCCTTTGAGTAAAACTGTCACCAGTGGATCTTTTGATCTTTTGCATAGTGATGTATGGGGACCTTTTCATGAGCCAACTATTTCAGGTGCCAAATATTTCTTGACAATAGTTGATGATTATTCAAGAGCTGTTTGGACATTTTTAATGAGACAGAAGACTGAAGTTCCAGACATTATTATTGGCCTGTTTGCAATGATTCAGACTCAATTTAACAAGAAGGTGAAGATATTCAGGTCAGATAATGGAGGAGAGTTCTTTTATGTCAAGCTGCAACAGTTCTTTTCATCAAAAGGTTGTATACAACAGAGCAGCTGTCCATACACACCTGAGCAGAATGGTGTAGTGGAAAGAAAGCACATGCACATTTTAGAAGTGGCTAAAGCATTAATGTTTGAGGTTGGGTTACCAAAACAGTTTTGGGGTGATAGTGTTTTCACTGCAACACACATTATTAATAGTATGGTTTTGAAAGGGAAAACTCCTTGGGAGGTTCTTTTCAATGAAAAGCCAATTATCAATCATTTGAGAACTTTTGGTTGTTCTTGTTTTGTCAACACTTCCTCTGCGTCCAGGGACAAATTTGATGTCAGGTCAGCTGAGTGTATTCTACTTGGTTATCCTGTGGGACAGAAGGGATACAAACTGTTTTGCTTGCAAAGTCAGAAAATAATTGTTAGTAGACATGTGATTTTCAGGGAAAATGTCTTCCCCTTCAAGAGAGGTGCGCAGGCCTCAACAGTGCAATGCACATTGATGCGTTGTAATATTATGCACTTCAAATCTATGTGATTCGAAGGTAAGATATTTGATCAAAAACAATTTATAAGACCGGTAAGTACCGGGTCGTCCAAGGAGCAAGTTTAAACTTATGCACTATTCAATTTTGTTCTGATAAGTCTATTCTAATTGCGAAAGTTTGGTTTTGATGTGATTGCTAGGGCAAATGCATATAAACAATGTAAACAATCTAGGGAATCTAGAGATAGTGTCACTACCAAGGCAAAAGGTGTACTCTAGGGAACTACTTCACTCATATGTGTTTTTAGACTCCAAGAGTTCAATTTCATGCAAAACCAATCATGTTAGATGATTAGATTAAGGCGTGCGACTATTAAACCAAATTCAATCTCTCGATGTTTTTACTTGATTTAAGGAAGAGGCACCTCGCACGTGAGCTTCAATCGCTAGATGTTGTTAGCTCACGTCGAACTCAAGGTTCTCAATCATCAACGCTAGTTGAATGATCAATATCTAAGAGCGGTCTTGACCAAGCCTATCCCAATGCTAAAATGGGTCACGCTAGTGATCACCACCTAGCAAGGGTGAATCTACTTATATTCTAGAACTATTAGTCTCGTTCGCTAGAACACTCAACTTCAAGTTCATGTTTATAAACCACCTAGGCATTTTATCAAACACTTGGTGGGCATATAGTTGACATTTGTTCAAAGTAGATTCACAATCATCCAAACATGTTATTCTAACATTGATTCATTATAGATTAGGAGTATTAACACACATGAGGTCCATAGGACCCTAGAATACAAAACACTACTCACAAATCATGTTCATAGACAAACACAAATTGTATTGAGTACATAAATGAAAATACAATGGAAGGAATGAACCAATCTAGTGTAGATGATCTTCTTCCTCCTTTGGATCTTCAATCTTCAATGGATGATCCCCCTTGAAGCCTTGGTAGCTTGTTCTCTCTAGAAACCCTCAATTTAGTGCCCCAAAAACCCTAGCTCGAATCCCCCCAAAAATCAGATTTTTAGCTTTCTTTTTATAGCCGAGCTCGGGCGAGCTCCATTGTGCTCGGTCGAGCTTATTTGGGCAGAGGCAATTGGATTGGACGAGGCTCGGGCGAGCTCCATTGTGCTCAGGCGAGCTCGGTTTGACTTCAAGGGGAAAGGCTCGGTCGAGCCTTTTGGAGCTCGGGCACTCCTTCGCTTGAGCATATAAGATGTATGGAAGCTCGGGCGAGCTCCACTGAGCTCGGTCGAGCTTAATTCGGCAGTGGCATTGGTCCAGCTTGAGCTCGGGCGAGCTTGTAGAGGCATCCGACTTCTTTTGGCTTTTTCACAGTCTTAACCTCCGAATTTGGCCTTGGCGTCAACTGGAGAGTTGGAACCCTTTGAGTTACCTTTCCAACAAGCCAAAGATCAACTCCTTTGGACACCGTACGCTATCTGTGTGTCCAAAATACTCCGGCAAGGTCAGTTTGCCCTGTTTTGCCCGAAACTCCATATTTATGCATCGAAACTTCGGTTTTCTTTGAGAATTGATCTTTTTGAGCCCGGGGACCGTAAGGTCGGTTTCTAACCTGAAATAGCAAGCAATGGGATCAAATGGCATCGAAAGAGCATCGGGAATGGACCAAAACTCCTCATAAATGGATAGATAAATGAGTCGAGAATTCGACTCATCAAAACACTCCACACTTAGAGTTTGATCGTCCCGGGCAAACAATAAAATCAAGCCAAAGAGAAACAAATGGCAAAAAGATAAATCATTATGTTTGTCGCCCATTTGCTCTCAACATCCATTTATTAAAGTCTCAAATTTTTATTACTAACTACTCTAACACATATTTACAATCTAACTCCTTTTCGTTGGTGTTACGAGTGCATTTAGCATATGCACCAAGCCTTTAAACCCCTAGGCTACCCTAGTGGACGAGTTATAGTCTCGTGAGAGTTTTCAGAAATGAGAATACTCACAAATCCCAAAATGCACTTATCCCATAAGAGTCAAAACAAGAGTGTTTAACAATTAAGGCATGGATTTCTCAAAACCAACTTCACATCCCAAACTAGCATCACAATCACTATACATTTCAAGAGAGTTTTCAAACCGTTTAAGACCATATGTGGGTGTACATTCAAGGAAGTCAATGCTAGCGCTATCAAGTGCCTCACCTAGAAGTCCATTCATTTTTGAAGCAAGGCTTTTGAAAAATGGTTAAAGCTTTTTGCACAAAAACGTCGATCGATCACCTATGCTAGCTAGGGCTAGTCCACGGACTCACGATATAACTCATTTCCAAGTTTTAGACGCTAAAGTCGTAATCCATAAGGAAAGAGGAGTTTGACAACAAGAGTTCTTAAAACAAGCATAAACCAATCAATAGCTTACGTGAAATCACAAGGGTCGTCCTAAAGCTCAACTTGCTAGCACACAATGTACATGGTGAACTCACACATATAAGAGACGATGGAAGGGCATAAAGTCAAGTTTAAGTGTTCTTTTATTTTCTTTTTTTGAAATGGCCTTTGGCCTACAAATGCTTTCGAGGGGGAACTTTTCTTCCTAACCCCCGGCATTTGTATATTTTTTTGAAGCAAAACTTCTCTTGTACTTCGAGAAAGTTTTTAGTCGGGGTTTTGCCCTCTTTGACCATTTTTTTAAAACATTCAATGGGGCCTATTTTTCGCCCTCTTTTGACTCCACACTTAAAACTTGACAATATGCCCAATGTGAATATGGAATGTGTGAGAAATAACCACAAACAAGGTACTAAGCAAGAGAACTAAAGTCACCTTAAAGCAACCGAGAGGTTTAAGTTTTTCATAAAGTTTTCAAAGTGTGCTTGCTAAAAACTAAGTTCAAGGCATGCGCGAGAAATGCTTAGATTGCTAGATAGGTAAAAGATAGCAGTGAATATTGATTCACAAGAATGAGCATTCAATAGAGCTAGTTTGGTTTTAGACTCTAAATCATGTAAAAGTGAAATGTAAGCTAGATGTGACTTATAGAAGTTGAGAAATGATAGTCACAAGCCTTTAGTAGTATAACACTCATAAAATTGGGTTAAAGCATGAGGAATGCAAGTGTCCATTCAAAAATGATAGGCATGGCATGATATGAGTGAACTATGCGATTACCCACTCCACACTTAAAATCTAGCTTAGTCCCTAAGCGCAAACAATAAAGAAATGAGATATAGGCGCATAGGAACTCCCCTCGTTTGTAGATGTACCCCGCCAATAGAAAATATACCATTGTGCTAAACTTGATCATACATGATGTGAATACTTTCCTTGATGACAAGAGAACATGAGAGGTTAAACGTAACAAGCGACATACAAGGTAATGTAAAACTCAAGTATGAGCAAGATAACATCACAAGTCACACGCTAACATCATGACATAGGTTTAATAGAATTCAAACAAGGAAGGTAAATCACATCCTCCAAAATATGCACAAGGTTTCCTAAGTGCCCCAAATGTGAAACTAGACTAATAGCATGGTATAACAAGATAGTCCTCGTCTAGTAAACTCAAAGAAGGCATATGCACACTAAGGGGCGACATCATTATTCATAGACAAATATAGGGGAGGTGGAGGGGTATGGGCGATGTGAATTGGGATTGGAGTGAGTGAAACTCACTCCGCACTTAAGATCTCACTCTCTAAAGACACATCACACGCCACACTTAGAGTCTAAGTCACTCAAAATCATGTCAAACACTTAAACATGAAGAACGAGAATGAAAAACTTACAAACCGGGTTACCTCCCGCGAGGGCCTGGTTTTTCCCGTCTTGGCAAAGACGTAGCAAAGTGCCCATAGAATCACTCGTTGAGAATTCCTTTGCTAGGATCCCTTCTCACGGGGCCTTAGACATTCGGGGTGTCAATCCACCTTCAAATCCCATTTGAATTCTCGTCCATTAATCCTACGATGGACTTTCAATTGCAAGTTTGACCCCTTCAAGAATGTTGAACCCTTTAGAATTAAGGGATCATTGGAGCTCCTTTTGAATAATCTCTTAAAGTATGGTAGGAAACTCCAAAACTTGTCCCGAGGCCTTGTGACAAAGAAAGGATCTTCAATGCTAGCCTCTAATTTGATGGGCACACCTTCCTTGAGTTTTACAATGATGTCCTTAGGCGCCCATTTCTCAATCTCTTTTTCTAAACTTTTGTCTTCTCTTATGCGAGAATGCTCTTTAGCTTCCTCCATGTAAACCTCAACAAAGTCTTTATATCCTTGAATTCCTCGTTGCTCGATATGCTCTTCCTCTAAACCATCCTCAACAAGATAATCGGGCTCACATTTATGCTCACATGTAGCGGGGAGGAGGAGGTCTTCTTCATCCAAAAGAGGTATTTCTTCTATGCATGAGTCATCATTGTTGAAGAATTCCTCGTCGGAGATCCAAGGCGTTGATGGAATGGTGATATCTTGTGTGTTCTCAACCGATTGATCTTGAAACGTGCTAGTAGTGAAGGGTGGTGCACTTTCATGTTCCAACTCATCCTCGGTGCAAGATTCACCATCCCACGCCTCATCAAAAGCTTGGCAAGCGGCTCTCATGAACTCATCCTCCATTGCTTGATCCCAATTTTGTCTTGAGGCATTAGATTCATGAACTTCTTCTTTGGAAACCTCTTCTTCATCTTCCAAGTACCCGTTTTCCATTACTTGTTGCGCTAATGTGTTTTCCAACACTTGTCTTTGAGCAACAAGTTCGTCCATGCGGTGGTTTAAATGTTGAAAAGCTTGTAGCGTGTCTAGATTGTCTTGGGTAACCTTGGCTTGAATCATGGCTAGCATTTCAAAGATAGAAGGTCCACTGTTAGGTTGAGGATCCAACGGATATTGAGGGTAGGAGTCATCTTCAAATGAGTATTGGCTATCATCCGGATAAGGAGAGTATGAATGTGTCGGATAGCCATGATCTTCCCAATAGGCATTTTGTTGCTCCTCCTCCTGGTCATATTCTTCTTTGTAAAAGACTTGTTGGTTGTATGAGTCCATCCTCGCAAAATAAAAATAACAAAAGTTAGCAAGGGATATGAGTGTAAAGAATGTACAAAAGAAAGGAAAAAATATTTACAAGAATAGTCCAAATCTCGCAAAATCTACTCTAGTGCTCTAGTTAATTCATTGCTCCCCGGAAACGGCGCCATTTTGACAGTTGTATTTTTAGGTGCACTTACAAATCTATGTGATTCGAAGGCAAGATATTTGATCAAAAACAATTTATAAGACCGGTAAGTACCGGGTTGTCCAAGGAGCAAGTTTAAACTTATGCACTATTCAATTTTGTTCCGATGAGTCTATTGTAATTGCGAAAGGTTGGTTTTGATGTGATTGCTAGGGCAAATGCATATAAACAATGTAAATAATCTAGGGAATCTAGAGATAGTGTCACTACCAAGGCAAAGGGTGTACTTTAGGGAACTACTTCACTCATATGTGTTTTTAGACTCCAAGAGTTCAATTTCATGCAAAACCAATCATGTTAGATGATTAGATTAAGGCGTGCGACTATTAAACCAAATTCAATCTCTCGATGTTTTTACTTGATTTAAGGAAGAGGCACCTCGCACGTGAGCTTCAATCGCTAGATGTTGTTAGCTCACGTCCAACTCAAGGTTCTCAATCATCAACGCTAGTTGAATGATCAATATCTAAGAGCGGTCTTGACCAAGCCTATCCCAATGCTAAAATAGGTCACGCTAGTGATCACCACCTAGCAAGGCAATTGGATCGGACGAGGCTCGAGCGAGCTCGGTTTGACTTCAAGGGGAAAGGCTCGGTCGAGCCTTTTGGAGCTCGGGCACTCCTTCGCTTGAGCATATGAGATGTATGGAAGCTCGGTCGAGCTTAATTCGGCAGTGGCATTGGTCCAGCTCGAGCTCGGGCGAGATCCATGAAGCTCGGGCGAACTTGCAGAGGCATCCGACTTCTTTCGGCTTTTTGCAGTCTTAACCTCCGAATTTGGCCTTGGCGTCAACTGGAGAGTTGTAGCCCTTTGAGTTACCTTTCCAACAAGCCAAAGATCAACTCATTTGGACACCGTACGCGATCTGTGCGTCCAAAATACGCCGGCAAGGTCAGTTTGCCCTGTTTTGCCCGAAACTCCATATTTATGCATCGAAACTTCGGTTTTCTTTGAGAATTGATCTTTTTGAGCCCGGGGACCGTAAGGTTGGTTTCTAACCTGAAATAGCAAGCAATGGGATCAAATGGCATCGAAAGAGCATCGGGAATGGACCAAAACTCCTCATAAATGGATAGATAAATGAGTCGAGAATTCGAGTCATCACACATATACAATAATACCAGTTCCAGCTCACACCTTTAATGATTTTCTTTCTGATACTGATCCAGCTCTACATGCAACTGAGGATATTGATTCCAGCTATGGTAACTCATATGTTGATGAACCACTTGATGACTCCCAAAGTATTATGACTCCTGTTGATCCTGAAATCTCCTCAGGAACACCTCAGATGATAAGAAAATCCACTAGGCCTACTAAACCTCCCACTTGGATTAAGGATTACATATGCAATACTGTCAGGAAGAAGATTTCCCCACATCTTCTCATGAAATTCATGTCTTATGACAAGTGTAGCCCATAACATGCCCATTATGTTTTTCAGATTTCTGGAATCAAAGAGCCTACTTCTTATACTCAGGCGTGCAAAGATACTAAGTGGGTTGAGGGAATGAACAAGGAAATCCTTGCTCTTGAAACCAATAATACCTGGTCACTGACTGAGTTACCATCTGACAAAACATTGGTGGATTGCAAATGAATTTATAAGGTTAAATTTCACTCTGATGGCAGCATAGAAAGGTATAAAGCAAGGCTTGTGGCAAGGGGTTTCACACAAGTAGAGGGGTTGGATTATCATGAGACCTTTGTAACAGTGACCAAGATGACTACAGTTTGATGTTTGCTTGCCATTGCTGCTGCCAAACACTGACCACTACATCAACTTGATGTCAATAATGCCTTCCTCCATGGCTCCTTAGATGAGGAGGTATACATGAAATTGCCACCAGGGTTCTATAAAAAGGAAAAGACTGCAGGAAAGGTTTGTAAACTGATGAAAAGCTTGTATGGATTGAAGCAAGTAAGTAGACAATGGTTTGCTAAATTCAGTGAAGCTTTGGCTGAGTTTGGTTTCCTTAATATAGCTTGAATGATTACTCTTTGTTTACTTTGGAAAGGGATGGTCAGTTCCTGATCTTATTGGTGTATGTTGATGATGTTATAATCACTGGCACCTCAGATGTTATGATAAGTGAAGTGACACACAGCCTTGTCGTGAGGCAATGTGCAAGATTAATTTATAAGTCCACTACTTGAGACTTCACTATTGGGTAGTAAAGCGGTAAGTAGGGGTCGAACCCAAGGGAATTAGTGGATAGTTGTTCTTTGAGGAATTTGTACAGAAATGTAAGTGCGATTGGGGTTGATTGTGGTTTTAGTACTGAAAAGTAAATGACTGGAAATAAAGTGCGTAAAGTAAATACTGAAAAGTAAGTGCGGAAAATAAAGTGCTGAAAATAAGGGCGTAAAAGTAAAGTGCGTAAAATAAATTGCTGGAACAGTCGAATTCAATATCAACTGATCAATATACTTTTGGTACTGGCCGCACGCTATAAGCGTAATGCGTACCAAAGATATATTGGGTTAATATTGAAAGCGTCTGTAGTAAGCGTACTGAAAGTAAATGACTGAAAAGTAAATGACTGAAAAGTAAATGTGCGAAAAGTAAAGTACTGAAAGTAAATGTACTGAAAGTAAACAGTTGATGATAGGACTGAAAGTAAGGTGACAGGGTGTGAATTGATTAATGGAAGGATTCGGTTTTAGGGGCCTTGTATCATAGTTCGTTCATCATCGACCTCTAATGATTGTTCTAAGTGTTCAAAGATGTATCAAGGCCATTTCTAGCACTCGACTTGCCACATCGTCTAGTCCTTTTCAAGACATAGAACACTTGTTCTATTTGGGCTAATTCCTCCTTTCGAAGTATCTTAGCTTATGTGCATCCATTTGATCAATCATTTCCGATCAACCAAATGGTGTTTAAAAGAAGTTGAACTCCACAGAAAAGCTGTGCTCTTTCGAGCCTCCACTTAACCACGTATGTTCACGAACCCCATGGAAGAGCTTTGCTCTTTCGAGACTCCACTCAACCAATAGTGTTCTAACCTATTATATGGCACATAGAACAAGTTTTGAACACAATAGAAGCACTAAGAAAAGGGTCTAAAACATTTTATGATACAAGCACACCCCTTCAACCGAATGAAGGGTTTAGCTACGATTATCCATTGAAGAGGATATCATAGCTAAGTGCTTAAAAGTAAATGGTTTTGAAATCAAAGACAAGGAAAATAACAAAGAGGGTTTCGGTTTTGAAAGACAAGAAAGTAAAGAGGAGAATACTCAAGAACCAACAGGAGTAAACTCAAGAACAACAAGAGTACTCAAGAACCAACAAGAGTACTCTAGAACAAACTTGGAGCGTTCAATATCAAAGTAAAGTGTTTACAAGGATTGTGCCTAAAAGCTAGAGAGATTTTCTACAAGGACTAGAGAATATGGAACATGGGACTCAAACTATGACTATGGGACATTGAACAAAGGAGAGGGGATGTTGTATTTATAGGCAAGGGGGAGGAGGAGGTCCAACCACATGGCAAAGGGAGAGGAGCTCCTCCCAAAGCCGCCGGCCATGTGGCATCATCCCAAGCAAAGCCGCCGACCATGAGGTGGAGGAGGAAGTGAGTGGGTTGTGATATTTGTTTCTCAAAAGCCATCGGTTCCCCCCACAATCTCCGGTTAGACCTTGGTTTCATCATGGTTGCTTCTTCGTTGCAATCAAAAGACAAGGCACAAGCCTTGCACATGGGTGGCTAGACTTGGCATTCACTTGAGTTCTTGATCTTTGTTGAGGTTTGGAACAAGTCATTGAGACATGTTTGAGTGATTCCACGTTGGGTTCATGAAGGTTGTAAAGCCGGAATCTGGTCGTGGCCTGGAATGACTTGTAATCCATTTTTTGCTTTAAGAACTCCTTTTTAGCTCGTTTCATCTCTAATCCTCGAAATAGCCTATAGAACAAAAGTGAAACTAACAAGTAAAAGTTGTTAAGACAAAGCGTCTAATTTGGTGGGTTTAACTGTCTTGATGAATCATATAAATATGGTCCATCATGAAGTCAAGGCCTTCATACATCAGAAATTTCAAATAAAGGATTTGGCTCCTTTGAAGTATTTTATTGGTTTAGAGGTCGCAAGGTCTTCTACTGGTAACTTCTTGAATCAGAGAAAATATGATGTTGAACTGTTAGAAGAACACAAGATGACTGATTGCAAGCCATCCAAGACACCTCTAGAGTTGAAGCATAAGCTGAGACTTTCCACAGAACCTGCTCTATCTGATCCTTTGCCTTATGACGGAGCCCACCGCACTGTCGTTAAGGTGCGGTGTTCTCTGTGTAAAATAAATTTATATCTCCGCTACTTGTGACTTTACTACTGGGTAGCAAGTGGTAAGTAGGGGTCGAACCCAAGGGAATTAGGGGGATAAGTGTTCTTTGAGGGATTGTACAGGGAGGGAGCGTGTTTTAGGTTGATTGAGGTTTTAGTGCGGAAAAGTAAGTGTTTTTTTGGTTGGTTTTGGTTTTTAGTGCGGAAAAGTAAATGACAGAAAAGTAAAGTACTGAAAATAAAAGGAGAAGACTTACAGCGGTTGTTGCGTGATTGGCAAGTCTTTCGAGAGGTGAGCAGTTGATAAGGCAGTTTATACTAAGAACGTAAATGCAAGTGGTGTTTTTAATCTAAGGAAAGCATTCGGTTTTGGGGGCCTTGTATCGTAGCCTGTTTATCATTGGCCTTTAGTGATCCTACTAAGTATTCAAAAGTGTATCAAGGCCATTCCAAGCACTCGATTTGCCACACTGTCTAGTCCATTCCAAGACGTAGAGCACTTGTTCTATTTAGACTAATACCCCATTCCAAGGTATATTAGCCTATGTGCATCCATTTGACCAGTCATTCCCGACCGACCAAATGGTGTTTTAGAAAGGTCAAACTCCTCAGATAAGCTTTGCCATTCCAAGCATCAACTTATCCGAGTATGTTTACGAACCCCACGGAAGAGCTTTGCCATTCCAAGCATCCACTCAACCTTGGAAGTTCTAACCTAATATATGGCACATAGAACAAGTTTTGAATACAAAGAAGAGGCACTAAAAGTATGGCCTAAAACATTTTATGATACAAGTACACCCCTTCAACTGAATGAAGAGTTTAGCTACGAATATCCATAGAGGTGGATACCATAGCTAAGTACTCGAGGGTTTTTGAAAGACAGTAAGTAAAGGAGAATACTCAAGAACCAACAGGAGTAAACTCAAAAACTACGAGAATACTCAAGAACCAACAGGAGTATTATAGATTTCAAACAAAAGCTTACAAAGTAGTGACCAAATCTTAGAGAGATAAGTGAATTTGTGTTGTGTTGTTGATTTACAAAGGGAAGGCATGGTATTTATAGGCTTGGGAAGGAGAAGGATGTGGTGAAGAAGGAAGACACTTGGCACAAATCCCATGGGCTTCAAATAGCCGCCGGTTGTGAGTCATGAGGGGGAGGAGCCGCCCCCCATGACTCACCAAATGCCCAAAAGCCGCCGGTCATAAGGTAAGGTGGAGGTGGTTTTGTGATTTTTGTGAGTTTTCACAAAGCCATCGGTCCATTTCAGCTCCGGACTGACTCTGGTTTCTCTTCGGTTGGACTTGTTTTGAGTGATTCCATGTCATGTTCATGATATTTCTTCAGTCGGTATCTGGTCGTGACCTTGGAATGACTCGTAATATATTTTCAGCTTAAAAACTCCTCCTTAGCCTGTATTCTCTCTAGACTCCAAAATACCCTGTAGATAAATATCGGAACTAACAAGCAAAAGTTAAATAGACAAAGAGTCTAATTTGGTGGGTTTAACTGTGTTTATGATTCATACAATTATGGTCCATCAGATTACCCCACACTTTTAGTTGTTCGTCCCGAACAATGCTATTAAAGGGCGGCACACTATCTAAGTAAACTTTTAAAATATGAAAGTGAGACTGTGGGACTAGATTTATCCTAATTCATGCATTACTACTTATTACTAAATTAAACCGTGTAAATAAATAGAAGAAACTTGATACTTGTACCTCCGTGCCGAGATGCAAATTAATTCGGATGTTTTGGGAGATAGCCCTTTTCAGGCTCCTGGACTGCAACCTCGGGACAGTCTCGCACTATATGGTTTCCTTGTAGCTTTCTCTAGCACGTGATTCGGTTCGGGTTTCACAGATGAGTTGAGCCTTTTTTATTTTCTTTTTGGCGAGGGACAGCTTTTTTGTAGTGAATCGGCCTGTGGCCTTTGATTTGACTCTTTGAGTACTTCACTTTTGTTCGGTTAAAACCTTCACAATTTTGGGCCTTTGGCCTCTTGATTTGCTTCTTTGAGCTTTTGCCTTTTTGTGGCTTGCTAGTCCATTTTCTCAAGCCTTTTTGGGAGGTCCAATCATCGCCCACGAGCATATGGAAATACCTCCCCGCTCTCTCTCATCCTTGCCGTTTCGCGCGGGTCAAAATGAGGGTCGTTCATTTATTTTCCCGACTACTTTGACTAGAGATAGGACAGTTTGATTCCCGTCCTGCCTTTTTCTGCATATACGCTGCATGGCAGAGATGACTCTGACTCAACTGAAAACCTGAAGTGCAGCCTCCACTGACTTCGTAAACCATATAGCGAAATTCAGTCCTTCGATTGCTTGCCAAGCCTCTCTAGGGCATTTTCTATCAACTCCACATCCCCTGTTTATCTCAGCACAAAGGGACAAATGAGAAGTTACATTCTAAGTTTTTAAACAGTTGAATTTTCACAAGGTTATTGCATGAATTATGATCTATCTTTTTCACATTCTCAAGTTCATATTTTCAAAATGACAGAAAATAAATGACTGAAAGTAAGATAGGTGTCGGGTTACCTCCCGACCAGTGCCTTTGTTTAACGTCGTTGGCTCGACGCATGGGGATCACTGGTTTGGATCCCATGGGTGGCTCAGGTTGTATTTCGCCACTGTTCCTGTGTTGCTTCTTGCCTTGACTCTTCCTTATTTCTTGCTTGGGTTAGAACTCCATGGTTTTGGTGTTTTTTCTTTCCATTGTTTCTGAGAAGGCGGGGGACCTTTGACCATAGCTGTTGGTCTTGTTGCTTTTTCAGTCTCTTTTGGCAGGTCAGAAATCTGTGTACCACGATCTGAGATAGGTATAATGTCTGGCGGTTTCTTTGTATCCGTGCGGCTATTATCAATGTAGAAATTTGCAATTTTGCCGCCGAACTTAAGCGATAATGAGCCCTTGCCCACATCGATTCTTGCTTTAGTAGCGTAGAGGAATGGTCGTCCCAATATTATTGTTGGAGGGTCGTCTTCGCTGGTCTCTCTCGTTTGTATTACATAAAAGTCTGCAGCCACGACGAGCTCTCCCATATGGAGTATTACATCTTCCAGCACTCCAACCGGATGGATGCACGATTTATCTCCTAGCTCGATATTTGACCTGGGTGGTTTCAATGGACCAAGTCCTAATAAGTAATATAAGGAGGAAGGCATGGCGTTGACAGCAGCCCCAAGATTGACTAAGCACTTATGAATCTGGGTTTCACCAATACCGCAGGTGATTGTGAAGGCCCCTGGGTCTTTATCTCTTTCCGGTTGTGACTCATGATCTGAAGTGAGGGCTCTTTCTATTGTCGGGACATTCTGCCCAGTCCTTGGTTTAGGATTTGTATAATCGGACCCCTTAATATTTTGCTTCGAAGCATAAATATTAGTTGGGGAGTCCCACCTTAAATTGTTATTGTCATCCCATCCAGATGCTGGTATGTCAGAGTGTATGATTGGCGGTGGTGTTATGCAAACGGTGAATGAATATCGTCCATTGTCAGCATGCGTGACCCATGTTTTGCCATCATTGGGTCGGTCTTCCTCTTGATTCCAATCAGGACGACGCCTACGGGTGAAGTGTTTGTTGGTAAGTTTGTAAGTTGGGAATCGTGCTACTTCTCCCAGTGTCGCCTTTATGTTTGACCTCCTTATCATGCTAACATTCGCCTTTGGATTTTGGATGGTTTATGAAGGAAGTCTGCCAGGTTCATTAGTGAGTGTTGACATTGCGGTGGCGAGCTGGGACATTTGTTTGGTCAATTCTGAAATTGCCCCGCCAGTTTTCGCCTGGTATTGGTGTAGCGAAGTACCCAATTGATTTATGCTTCCTGCGAGCTCCTTCATTGTGTCATCGAGCGACTTGGTTGGTTCTTGCTGATTGTTCAGGCCGGTTTGGTACTGATTCGGTCCTCTTTGCTGATATTGGCCTGCTGATGGAGCGTTCTGGTTATACTGTCGGTGAGGGGGTTGGTAGAATGACTGAGCTAGTTGAGGGACAGCTGGTTGTGTTTCTTCTTGAGAATAATTGTTGTTACTGTTGTTGTATCCTTGGTATCCTCCTAATGCATTTATTTCTGTCGATTCCTCTTATATTATTGTCGGGCATGTGTCAGTTTTGTGGTCCGTAGAACCACAAAACTCGCAAGGTTTTACTGGAACTGGCTGCCTTCGTAGGATCTGAATCATCATCTCCTTTAACTGTTTCATCTCTTCAGGCATAGAGCTCATCGGTGTTTCAGCTCTTGCCACATTCTTTGTTAGGGAAAATTCTTCCTGCCGAGTTGTCTCTTCTCTAAATCAGGCATTTTCAGGAACATTGGTGATGAGATTCCTTATGCCGCTCAATAATAGATTCATCATGGATCCTCCAGCTGAGGCATCCAGGAGCATTTTGTCTAAGGGTCTTAATCCATCAATGAGGTACTCGATGATGAGTTTCTCGGGCAGTCCAAGGGTACAGCAGCTTCTTTCCAGGTGGTTGAACTTTTCCAGGTAGTCGTACATGGTTTCATTGGGCCCTTGCTTGATGTCTTGTAATTGCCTCCTTACTTGCATTGCCCTTCCTGCCGGGTAATATTTGTCCAAGAATTTCCTTTGCATCTGAGCCCATGTTCTGATGCTACCGGAAGCCAATGAAAGGAACCAGTCGTTTGCCGCGTCAATGAGAGAAAATTAGAACGCCTTCAACTTGAAGTCGTCTGTACTCACTCGATTGGGTTTTAGATTTTGGCAAAAGCCGTGTAAGCGTTGGAGGTGAGTTGTCGCAGATTCTCCATGTGCTCCTGAGAGCTTGGGCAAGCTATGGGCCACTGATGCGTTGATGGTAATGTATTCCAGTTCAGGGCCCTCGTAGATGCACCATGGTTGCGTTTCGAAATCTGGGGCATTCAGCTCTCCCATTGTAGGTGCGCGGTAGTTGTTATTCCCATAGTAGTCGTCAAAGACAGGTTCTTGCCTAGGCACTTGTCGAGGTTGAGGGTGTGGGGGGACGTATGGGGGGTTGCACTGGACCAGCTGCATTTCGGTCCTCGGGTGGTCCTTGGTTTCTTCGGGCGGCTTCCCTATCACGAGCTCTTCTGTCTCGGATGATTTGTTCCGGATCGTCGACAAATGGAAGTGGCACCTCATCATTTCGATCGTACAGGTTTATTTCTTCGTCATCCTGGTAGTCATGGTGGCTTCCTTCGCGAGACATGGTTGTTTTGAAGCGAGTATCGATTCAAAGAACTTTTCCGATTAAGTAACTAACTCCCCGGCAACGGCGCCAATTTTGACGGAGCCCGCCGCACTGTCGTTAAGGTGTGGTGTTCTCTGTGCAAAATAAATTTACATCTTCGCTACTCGTGACTTTACTACTAGGTAGCAAGTGGTAAGTAGGGGTCGAACCCAAGGGAATTAGGGGGATAAGTGTTCTTTGAGGGATTGTACAGGGAGGGAGCGTGTTTTAGGTTGATTGATGTTTTAGTGCGGAAAAGTAAGTGTTTTTTTGGTTGGTTTTGGTTTTTAGTGCGGAAAAGTAAATGACAGAAAAGTAAAGTACTGAAAATAAAGGGAGAAGACTTACAGCGGTTGTTGCGTGATTGGCAAGTCTTCCGGGAGGTGAGCAGTTGATAAGGCAGTTTATACTAAGAAAGTAAATGCAGGTGATGTTTTTAATCTAAGGAAAGCATTCGGTTTTAGGGGCCTTGTATCGTAGCCTGTTTATCATTGGCCTTTAGTGATCCTACTAAGTATTCAAAAGTGTATCAAGCCCATTCCAAGCACTCGATTTGCCACACTGTCTAGTCCATTCCAAGACGTAGAGCACTTGTTCTATTTAGACTAATACCCCATTCCAAGGTATATTAGCCAATATGCATCCATTTGACCAGTCATTCCCGACCGACCAAATGGTGTTTTAGAAAGGTCAAACTCCTCAGATAAGCTTTGCCATTCCAAGCATCCACTTATCCGAGTATGTTTACGAACCCCAGGGAAGAGCTTTGCCATTCCAAGCATCCACTCAACCTTGGAAGTTCTAACCTAATATATGGCACATAGAACAAGTTTTGAATACAAAGAAGAGGCACTAAAAGTATGGCCTAAAACATTTTATGATACAAGTACACCCCTTCAACCGAATGAAGAGTTTAGCTACGAATATCCATAGAGGTGGATACCATAGCTAAGTACTCGAGGGTTTTTGAAAGACAGTAAGTAAAGAAGAATACTCAAGAACCAACAGGAGTAAACTCAAAAACTACGAGAATACTCAAGAACCAACAGGAGTATTATAGATTTCAAACAAAAGCTTACAAAGTAGTGACCAAATCTTAGAGAGATAAGTGAATTTGTGTTGTTTTGTTGTTTTACAAAGGGAAGGCATGGTATTTATAGGCTTGGGAAGGAGAAGGATGTGGTGAAGAAGGAAGACACTTGGCACAAATCCCATGGGCTTCAAATAGCCGTCGGTTGTGAGTCATGAGGGGGAGGAGCCGCCCCCCATGACTCACCAAATGCCCAAAAGCCGCCGGTCATAAGGTAAGGTGGAGGTGGTTTTGTGATTTTTGTGAGTTTTCACAAAGCCATCGGTCCATTTCAGCTCCGGACTGACTCTGGTTTCTCATCGGTTGGACTTGTTTTGAGTGATTCCATGTCATGTTCATGATATTTCTTCAGTCGGCATCTGGTCGTGACCTTGGAATGACTCGTAATATATTTTCAGCTTAAAAACACCTCCTTAGCCTGTATTCTCTCTAGACTCCAAAACACCCTGTAGATAAATATCGGAACTAACAAGCAAAAGTTAAATAGACAAAGAGTCTAATTTGGTGGGTTTAATCGTGTTTATGATTCATACAATTATGGTCCATCACCTTACCGAAGGCTTGTCGGAAAGTTGATCTATCTCACCATTACTAGGCTTGACTTGGCTTACCCAGTCCACATCTTAAGCCAGTTCATGCAGAGTCCTGGTGAAGATCATATGAGGGCAGCACACAGATTACTCAGGTTCCTCAAAGGGGCACCGGCGCAGGGCATAATCTTCCCAGCAACATCAGATTTGCGGTTGCATTCCTTTTGTGACGTTGACTGGGCAGCATGCCCTGTGACAAGACAGTCCATTATTGGTCATTGCGTCATGCTCGGTTCCAGTGTTGTCTCATGGAAAACAAAGAAACAACCTGTTGTCTTGCGCTCATCGGTAGAATTAGAATATTGTTCCATGCCTGCAACTTGCTGTGAACTGGTATGGTTAGCCAGATTGATCAAGGACATGGGTGTACAAGTTGCAACTCTCGTCCCGCTTTATTGCGACAACAAAGCTGTCATACACATCGCCCACAATCCAGTTTTCCATGAGCGGACTAAGCACAGGGAGCTGGATTGTCACTTGGTGCGCTCGCATGTCATCTCCAAGTTCATATCCCCATTACATGTCTCGACTTCGGAGCAACCGGCGGACATTTACCAAATCTTTGCCGCTGGATCAACTCCATCACTTATGTTCCAAGCTCGGTGTGTCAAATTTTTTACACCCCGTCGATTGAGGGCGGTATTGGAGAAATTACAGGGTTTTAATGCCTAGGGTTTAGTTTGTTTGAGTTGTGTTTGAGTTTGGAGGGAAATTCTGTTGTATTTCATATTTCAGTTACATATCGAGCAAAACGACGTCGGCCTGGCTGGCGTGTATGTTTTACGTTTGATCTCGTGACGACATCGTTTTGGCTCTGTATAAATCTCCCTCGATGTAACAGAAAAACCTATTTTTCAATTGAATCAAACCCTAAAGCTTTCCCTGTATTCGATCTCGTGTTCCGATCGCTCGCTCGCTTCCGACTTCGATCACGTTCGTCAATTGAAGCTCCGGCGATGCGGTTTCTCAAGGCCGTGGATGAACACCAATAAGTAAGTTGATTCGGAATAGAACAACTAGATACAAAACAGCAAACCACTCAGAAAAAATCACAAAAATGCAGAAAGTTTATATATTTGATACAAAAACTCAATAAAACTTAAAGTAAAGCATCCTACTTTGTGGCGAATTAGCAGAATTCAACTTTTACCAACACATCACAGGGAATCGTAGTAATTCATTAGGTTAATCTTAGGATCGGATTTCAGATTACTAGCAAAAATCTTAATTGATTCAATGCCCAATTAATCCCTAAATTGAGAACTCAATGTAAATGCAAAGAACACAAGAATTTTATACTATTTCACCTCTAGGTGAGAGGCTAATCCAGTCATCTCACTTGCCAGAGCCCGATATGCACTATGGGTGGCCGGAAACGCACCAAGATTGCCCGGAGATGATACAAGGATGTACAAGCTTCAGCACAGCTGATTACAGCTAGAAAACTTCACCGTTCCGCTCAGACAACGAACGCCAAACTACGCTTTGGTGCCGGTTGAGTGAAAGCCCTCAATCAATTTTGCAAGCCGGTCACGCTTGGATGTCGAACGATCGAGAAACCAGTTTTCGGATTGAAGCCCTAGCTTGGAGTCCGTCCCCTTTTAAACGCCCGCCTTTAATTGCCAGATTGAATGTACGTCGTTGGATACGCCAGCTCCCTTCTAATCTCACTCGTCCATCGCCAACAAACTTAACTGCTTTTTAAACTTGGATTCGCGCCTTGACGTGGCGCAATCCGATTGGCCGGTGTTACTTTCCCTCAGCTATGAGTTTCCTCCTTTAGCAACGGTCTCCTGGCTTTTAGCAACGAATCGAATATTCTTCCTGGAAATAGCGCCAGGCATTTCCCGCCTTCAGCGATGAACCTTGAACCTTTAGCGACGACTGCAGAAAATACCCAGCAATGGCTGCTTTATTTCCAACAATCCTTTACCTAAAGCAGACATCTCCGACTACTTTAGGCCTTCATTCCTTTCCGACCCAACCCCAAAATGCATACCAGGACTTACCCAACTGATCATTGCCACACCTGCAACACAAACAACTCAAGAGATATGGAGCAAGTCCAAGCATAGCTTGAACTTACTCACTGTCACAGGGTTAGTCCCCATATAAGATGGGTTATTCTCAGTCTCAATTTTCAGCAATTTCACAACACCTTCACAGACCTTAACCTTTATAAAATGGTATCTCACATCAATGTGCTTAGTTCTATCATAAAAAATAGGGTTCTTACACAAGTATATAGCAGATTGACTGTTTGAAAATATTGTCACAACACTATTAGATAACCCAACCTCTCTAACTAAACCTTGTAACCAAATTTCCTCCTTAAAAGCATCACATATATCCATATATTCAGACTCAGTAGTTGACAGTGTAACAATGGATTGTAAACCAGATTTCCGGGAAATACAATTCTTTGCAAAGGTAAAATAATAAGCAGTAGTTGATTTCCTACTATCTTTATCCCTAGCAAAATCAGCATCCACATACCCAACCAAGTCAAGCTCACTGCCTTATCAAAAAAAAAGTCAAGCTCATTGCATCTCTTAGAATATGACAGTCTTATATACAAAGTGCTAGCTATATATGCAACTAACCATTTCACAGCAAGCCAATGTTCATAATCTGGGTTGCTCATATATCTACTTAACACAGAAATATCATAGGACAGATCAGGCCTAGTACTAATCATAGCATACATGATAGATCCAATGGCATTTGCATAAGGAAAACTCTCCATCTTTACCTTCTCAGAATGTGTAATAGGGCATTGAGATTTATTCAAATCAAAATGTGCAGGAAAAGGTAGAGAAACTGTTTCACAATTCAAATCACCAAACCTAGTTACTAATTTCTCTAAGTAAGGCCGTTGGTGTAACTTAATAGTAAAACTGTTTCTATCCCTTTCAGTTATCATGCCCAGAATTTTTTTAGCATTGCCTAGATCTTTCATGTCAAAAGCAGAATTCAAGTCTTTCTTTAATGACTTAATTTTATTCATGGATTTTCATATTAACAACATATAGCAGCAGGTATATAGGCATACCATCAACACATGCAAAGTAGAAACAAGTATCATACTCACTTCTTTTGAATCCAAGACTCGGCACAAACTTGTCAAACTTTTGATACCAAAGTCTGGGACTTTGTTTCAGACCATACAAAGACCTCTTAAGAAAACACACATGTTCAGGGCATTTTTTATCAACATATCCTTCAGGTTGCCTCATAAAAATCTTTTCATTCAAATCTCCATGTAAAAAAGCAGTTTTTACATCTAGCTGTTCTACTTCAAGGTTCAAGCAAGCAGCTAATGACAACATAAGTCTAATAGTTTTAAACTTAATGATAGCGCTGAAATATATGCATTTTAGGCAACCTCTATGCTTATTGTTTCGATCGTTTTATTACGATTTCCCTTGCTATTTGATGCTTTGTGGTTCATTTCAGGAAAATTACAGAGTTTAAGCTGAGAACACAAGTAGGCAGTGATTTTGGAGCAAAACCAAGCATTTTGGAGCGAGAAAGCGCAAATTGGAAGTCGGAGCACAAACTGTTCAAAACCATGCATTCGTACAGCTCAATCTGTGCGTTCGCATGGATAAAACCAGTCGCATGAAAAGCCCGTGCGATTGCACAGATGGCCATGCGTGCTCGCACTAGATCGAATTTCACAGAAAATAGGAGGCCATGCGTTCGCACAGTTAATTTCATGCGAGCGCACAAACCAGACCAGTCGCATGGAATCCTTGTGCGCTCGCACGCTTCAAGACCATGCTCGCATTCGACCAAATTTGGGAATCCATGCGTTCGCATGGTTCATCTGTGCGTTTGCATGATGTTGTAAAAATTGGATTTTTACTGCTGGGCTATAAATAGAAAATTAGGGTTTTTGAACTGGTTCTCTTGGATTTTCTGGGATTTTGGGGAGCAGTTTACTTAGAGAAGAAGCCAGAGATTTTAGAGTCATCAACAACACGAAGATCGGATCCTCACTTGTTCTTAGTTCTACATATTGGTTCTAGATTCCTAAACTCTACTTTTCACATGGTTGTTTGCACTTTTATTATTGACTTTGTTTGTAAACTCACCATGAGTGAGTAGTGACCTTGGTTGGGGATCAATGATCCCCTAGACATGTTTGTGACGTTGTAAATACTATGGATGCTATTGATGAATGATTCGCACATGATTCTTCTTCATTTGAACTTAGATTTTCTGATTGCCTATAAGGTGTTTGTGAGAAGTCCTCAATAGGAATTCTGCTTGATTTCATGTTTGATGTAGCTAGCGCTGAAAATCATGGTTTCAAATGAACTAAATGAAGAAGCAATAGGGTTTTTGAGTTACATGGCGACTCTTTAATCATAATGAGAATGGCTTGAATTTAACAAGAACATGATTATCTAGTCAATAAAGCGCGAGTGTGAGGCTAGATATTCATATTCTATATTGCCAATAAAGCGCGAGTGTGAGGTACTATGCGAGATGTAACCTCTTTGCACTAAGTTGTAGCGCGAGTTGAACTTGGTATAAATGTTGCATGAGCTAAACTCTAAGTATGTGCATGTGATTTCATCATTGGTGTCCCATTTTACTGTCACAATAATTGTCTATGTGGAGAAATTGATCCCTAGTCATCTTTTAATTGATTGTTCACCATCTTTAGTATTTCAAACCTCTCTTTTGGATAGTAAAATCTGCTATCATCCTTTTAAAGGAACAAAACTCCCCCACAAACCATAGACATTATAATTATATCTTTAGCATTATTGGTTTAATCACCTATCCTTTGTGGTGCTTATGCATAAGCACCACAACCAAACACCCTAAGTTCTGACAGGTCTGGTATCTTACCACTTCATAACTCCATAGGGCATTTGAACTCTAAAGCTCTATGAGGGCTCCTGTTAATCAAATAGCAAGCAGTATACAAAGCTTCTCCCAAAAATGACTTAGGTAAAACAGAAGTAAACAATAAGCATCTTACCTTCTCAAGTAGAGTTCTATTCATCCTTTCTGCAACACCATTCTGTTGAGGAGTTAATCTAACAGTTTTATGCCTGAGTATTCCATTTTCTTTACAGAAATTGTCAAACTCAGTATTACAAAACTCCAAACCATTATCAATTCTAAGAGTTTTAACATTAGAACTACACTGGTTGTTCTCTAACAGTTTTCATTCCTTAAATTTACGAAATGCTTCATCTTTAGTTTTTAGCAGAAAGGTCCAAACTCTTCTAGAATAATCATCAACAATGCTTAAGAAGTATTTATTTCCACCATAAGTTAACTGAGCATCAGGTCCCCACAAATCGGCATGCAGGTAATCCAAAATATGTTTACTAGAGTGTATACCAGCAGTGAATTTCAGTCTATGTTGTTTAGCTAAAACACATGGCTCACAAAAGTCAAGATCACTGATTTTATCCTTACCAAACATGCCTTGCTTAAACAACATGACTAACCCCTTTTGACTCATATGCCCAAGCCTAAGATGCCAGCTAACTGTGGCTATTTTATCTGCATCAACCAGGTTAGCTTCATCCACAATCTTATCAGGATAACAACCATCAAGGTAATACAAGCTGCCACTTTTCTTTCTATACAGAACTAACTTATCAGATTTAAAGACATTCATAGCACCATTTTTAGCAGTATAAGAACATCCCAAATCATCCAAAACACCAAGAGAATTAAGATTTCTCCTCATACCGGGTACATTACTAACATTAGTAAGAGTGACCATCTTACCATTTGACAGTTCTAGTGTGACTGACCCTTGACCCTCAACCTCACACACATTATCATTCCCCATGAACAAAGTCTCTCCACTACAAGACTTGTAGTCTTGAAACCATAATTCATTAGGACACATGTGGAAGGAACAACCTGAGTCAAGGACCCATTGATCACTTATGGGCTTATCAGTCACATTAAGAACTTCAGGGGAATCGGTGTTCTGGTTCCCTAAAGCAGCAAGGTTTGTTTCGTTGTTCTGTGTTATATTTCTAGCAAATAACTTTTGATAGTTCCTTCTAAAATGACCCAGCTTACTACAAAAATAATATTTTCTTGGAGGTCCCTGATATTTAGAATCCATTTGCTGGTCAGTTTTAGGCTTATTTTTAGATGAATTATTACTAGCATATGACTTATTCTTATATGAATGAAACTGGTCAGGCTTGGTTTTAGCAAATAAGCCTGACCCAGTCTTGGACCTGGAACCCTTGAGTTCCATTTCCCTGGTCCTCAAGGCAGTACAGAACTGATCAAAAGAGGGAACAGTTCCAATATATTGAAAGGCATCCTTGACAACTTGATAAGTGTCAGGAATAAAGTTCATCAAAATCATAGTAGTGCTAGTTTCATCTAAGGCATGAGTAGTTCCAGTTAACATCAAGGTCATATTTAAGAAATCATCCAAGTTATCATCAACAGATTTATTTGGATCCATTTTAAAAGCAAACAATGAAGCTTTCAAATAACTCAAGTTTGGAGTAACTTGGATTTCAAACGGGGTTTTCAGTTTATCCCACTTTTCAAGAGGAGTTTTAAGAGTACATACCTTCCTGATAATATTGTCGCTAAGACTGAGTATTATCAGGTTGTATGCCTCAGCATCAATATCCCTCTTCCTCTTCTTTTCATCCTCAGTCCACAGAGTATTGATGGACCATAATTGTATGAATCATAAACACAGTTAAACCCACCAAATTAGACTCTTTGTCTATTTAACTTTTGCTTGTTAGTTCCGATATTTATCTACAGGGTATTTTGGAGTCTAGAGAGAATACAGGCTAAGAAGGACTTTTAAAGCTGAATATGAATTACGAGTCATTCCAGGTCACGACCAAATTCCAACTTTCAAGAACCTGACGTGGAATCACTCGAAACAAGTTCAACCGAAAAGCAACCAGAGTCAGTCCGGAGCTAAAAGGACCGATGGCTTTTGGGGAAAAAGATCTCAACTCACACTCACCCTCCTCCTCCTCACATGGCCGGCGGCTTCAAGGAGGAGATGACACATGGGGGCGGCTAAGGGGTGATGACTCACCTCCGATGGCTTTCTTCTCCTCCTCTTCCCTTGTGACATGTGGCTCCTCCTCCTCCACATCTCTTCATCCCCTTAGCCTATAAATAGAGCTCCCCCTTCTCCTTGTAATGCATCCCAAAATGTAAAGAGCTCCTCTCTCTACAAATTCCAAAATCACAAATCACTTATCTCTCTAGATTAAGAACACAATCATGTAAGCACTTTACTTTGGAATCAAAGCTTTAGCACTTTCAACAGTTTTTGTAAGTACTCTCGTCTTTACTTTACTGTCTTTTCAATTCAGCAACTTTATTTTCCTGTCTTTACTTTCGAAAACTTTACTTTCTGTCTTTCAAAACCTTTACTTTTCAAGCACTTAGCTATGATGTCCTGTTCCATGGATATTCGTAGCTAAACCCTTCATTCGGTTGAAGGGGTGTATTTGTATCATACAATGTTTTAGACCCTACACTTAGTGCCTCTCTGTGTTCAAAACTTGTTCTATGTGCCACATATAAGGTTAGAACTTCCAAGGTTGAGTGGATGCTTTAACGGGCAAAGCTCTCCCGTGGGGTTCGTGAACATACTCGGGTAAGTGGATGCTTTAACGGGCAAAGCTTATCTGAGGAGTTCGACCTCTTTTAAAAACCATTTGGTTGATCGTAACTGAAGATCAAATGGATGCACATAAGGCTAAGATACTTCGAAAGGAGGAATTAGTCTAAATAGAACAAGTGTTCTAAACGATGTTGCAAGTCTTGTGCTAGAAATAGCCTCGATTCATCTTTGAACACTTAGTATGATCATTAGAGGTCAATGATAAACAGAATATGATACAAGGCCCCTAAAACCGAATCTTTCCTTTAATTGTGATATCACTGTTCCTTTACTTTTAGTTCTCAAAGCACACTCAAACCCAACCACAATCGCATTTTAATTTATGTGTAAGCTTCATTAAAGAACAACTAATCCACACTGACTCTCTTGGGTTTGACCCCTACTTACCACTTGCTACCTGACGGACGCACAGTCATCGTGTGCAAACGTCAAGAATAAATTTATAAGTCCGCTACTCGCGACTTTACTACTGGGTAGCAAGTGGTAAGTAGGGGTCGAACCCAAGGGAATTAGGGGGATAAGTTGTTCTTTGAGGGATCGTACAGCGAGGGAGCGTGTTTTAGGTTAATTGAGGTTTTAGTGTTAACAAGTACGTGTATTTTTGGTTGGTTTTGGTTTTTAGTACGGAAAAGTAAATGACAGAAAAATAAATACTGAAAATAAAAGGAAGAAGACTTACAGCGGTTGTTGCGTGATTGGCAAGTCTTCCGGAACGTCAGCAGTTGATAAAGTAGTTTATACTAGGGGTGGGCGTTGGACGAGTTGGGACGGGTTGTGCTTGGTCCTAACCTGGCCCGAAATAATGATCGGGTCAGTTATTCGAACCCTAACCCGGCCCGAAAGATCGGGTCAATTATGTGAACCCGAACCCGACCCTAAAACTAAAATTTTTAAAAGACATAAAACATTCATGGTCATCTATCATGATATAAATACTTTAAAGTTTAGTATTACAATTTTATTTTTCATTGCAAATCAATTACAAATTCATATGTAGTGTGATATATCACGAGAACACAAATAAATTTTTATTCAGATGAGGTATAATGTTTGAATCTCATTAAAAATCTAGTATTTTTTATATTACTTATGAAATCGGGTAACCCGAGCCTCAACCCTAACCCGACCCGAAATTATACCGGGTTGGTTAAGTGGACCCTAACCCGACATTAAGTGGACCGGGTCAGGCCGGGTTTTCGGGTCGGTCCGGGTTTTGTCCACCCCTAGTTTATACTAAGAAAGTAAATGCAGGTGGTGTTTTTTATCTAAGGAAAGCATTCGGTTTCGGGGGCCTTGTATCATAGCCTGTTTATCATTGACCTTTAGTGATCCTACTAAGTATTCAAACGTGTATCAAGGCCATTTCAAGCGCTCGATTTGCACACACTGTCTAGCCCATTTCAAGGTCGTAGAGCACTTGTTCTATTCAGACTAGCACCCCATTTCAAGGTATACTAGCCTATGTGCATCCATTTGATCAATCATTTCCGATCAAACCAAATGGTGTTTAAAAGAGATCGAACTCCTCAGATAAGCTTTGCCATTTCAAGCATCCACTTACCCGAGTATGTTCACGAACCCCCACGGAAGAGTTTTGCCATTTCAAGCATCCACTCAACCTTGGAAGTTCTGACCTAATATATGGCACATAGAACAAGTTTTGAATACAAAGAAGAGGCACTAAGAGTATGGCCTAAAACATTTTATGATACAAGTACACCCCTTCAACCGAATGAAGAGTTTAGCTACGAATATCCATAGAGGTGGATACCATAGCTAAGTACTCGAGGGTTTTTGAAAGACAGTAAGTAAAGGAGAATAATCAAGAACCAACAGGAGTATTCTCAAAAACTACTAGAATACTCAAGAACCAACAGGAGTATTCTCTAAAACTACTATAATACTCAAGAACCAACAAGAGTATTATAGATTTCAAACAAAGCTTACAAAAGTACCAAAACCTTTAGAGAGATAAGTGATTTTGTATTGTGTCGTGGATGATTTTACAAGTGAAGGGAGCATGGTATTTATAGGCTAAGGGAGGAGTAACTTGTGGAGGAAGTAAAGACACGTGGCAAACAACCCATGGAGGAGAGCAAAGCCGCCACCCCATGTGAGGAGGAGCCTCCCTTAGCCGCCCCATGTGGAGGAAGGGGAGAGGAGGATAGGAGGTTGTGAGGGGGGAGCCGCCCATGTGAGGAGGAGCCTCCCCTCCAATTTAGCCGCCCATGTGAGGAGGAGGAGGGGTGAGTGTGAGCTTTGTGATCTTTTCCCCAAAAGCCATCGGTCCTTTCAGCTCCGATCTGACTCTGGTTGCCCTTCGGTTGGACTTGTTTTGAGTGATTCCATGTCAGGATCTTGAGATTTCTTCAGTCGGCATCTGGTCGTGACCTTGGAATGACTCGTAATATATTTTCAGCTTAAAAACTCCTCCTTAGCGTGTATTCTCTCTAGGCTCCAAAATACCCTGTAGATAAATATCGAAACTAACAAGCAAAAGTTTAATAGACAAACAGTCTAATTTGGTGGGTTTAACTGTGTTTATGATTCGTATAATTATGGTCCATCAGATCACCCCACACTTTTAGTTGTTCGTCCCGAACAATGCTATTAAAGGGCGGCACACTAAGTAAGCTTTTAAAATATGAAGGTGAGATTGTGGGACTAGATTTATCCTAATTCATGCATTACTACTTATTACTAAATTAAACCGTGTAAATACTTAGAAGAAACTTGATACGTATACCTTCGTGCCGAGATGCAAATTAATTCGGATGTTTCGGGAGATAGCCCTTTTCAGGCTCCTGGACTGCATTCTCGGGACCGTCTCGTACTATATGGTTTTCTTGTAGTTTTCTCTAGCACGTGATTCGGTTCAGGTTTCAATGGTTTGGTCTTTGATTTTCTTTTGGCGAGGGACAGCTTTTGTAGTGAATCGGCCTTTGGCCTTTGATTTGACTCTTTGAGTACTTCACTTTTTGTTCAGTTAAAACCTTCACAACTTTGGGCCTTTGGCCTCTTGATTTGCTTCTTTGAGCTTTTGCATTTTTGTGGCTTGCTAGTCCATTTTCTCAAGCCTTTTTGGGAGGTCCAATCGTCGCCCGCAAGCATATGAAAATACCTCCCCGCTCCTCTCATCCTTGCCGTTTCACGCGGGTCAAGATGAGGGTCGCTCATCTATTTTCTCGGCTACTTTGACTAGAGATAGGACGGTCTGATTCCCGTCCTCGCCTTTTTTTCTTTTTGCATAAACACTGCATGGCGGAGATGACTTCAATCTTCACTGAAACCCGAAGTGCAGCCTCCACTAACTTCGAAAACCATATAGTTAGATTCGATCCTTCGTGTGCTTGCCAAGCCTCTCTAGGGCAGTTTATGTCAACTCCACATCCCTAGTTTATCTCAGCACAAAGGGACAAATGAGAAGTTACATTCTAAGTTTTTAAACAGTTGAATTTTCACAAGGTTATTGCATGAATTATGATCTATCTTTTTCACATTCTCAAGTTCATATTTTCAAAAAGATAATATTAAGGGAAAAGGAAAAAGAAAAAGCATGTTATGTACAAAGGCGGTTCTCACCCCACACTTTTGAACGAAGGCGTGCTTTTCAGCAAGACTTAGTTCAAAAGCCATGCAAGCAAATATATACAAGAAAGGTGAGAATGATTTAGGGCAAAAAACTAAATGACAGAAATTAAATGACTG
The DNA here is from genome assembly GCA_033675215.1 of Rhodiola kirilowii. Lineage (NCBI taxonomy): Eukaryota > Viridiplantae > Streptophyta > Magnoliopsida > Saxifragales > Crassulaceae > Rhodiola > Rhodiola kirilowii. Next base: position 53,868,991 of record CM066201.1, read on the forward strand.
AAAGTAAGATAGGTGTCGGGTTACCTCCCGACCAGTGCCTTTGTTTAACGTCGTTGGCTCGACGATACCTCATTCCTGGATCATAAGTAGGGATCCCATCGGTGCTTGAGGTCGAACTTCTTCTTGGTAGCTCTTTTGATTTGAGAGGGTGAGGCTTTCTTGACCATAGCTACTGGTCCAATGAGTCGTGCTTGCTTGTTACTCTTTCCGGGTTTCCATTCTTTCGGCCCATGTCTTTGCCCCTTCTTCATGTTTGAATAGTTGGCACCTTTGCGAGTTTGGAAGTTTGGTTTTGTGCCATTAAATGTAGGCGACATTAAGCATGCGCCTCTGCCAATCGTCTTCATTGTGGCAGTGATGGATGGTTGTCTTGGAACGAGTGAGTTTTCAGGCGGTTTCCCTTGGCTTATGACGAGTGAGAGTTCCTTTGTCGGCTTTTTTGGCTCATGCTCCTCCTCTAACTCCCCGTGCACCTCATCATTATTGATTATATGATCTTCGGTGGCTATGATCGGCATAAAACACGAAGGGTTAAGTTGAGGCACTTTGACCATGAGGACTGGGTCTGTTTCAGGTGCTCCGACAGTGAGGACCAGGTCTTTCTTGGACAGTTCGGCAATGAGGTCCGGGACTTCTGTTGGCTCGGTAGTTAGGACTGTGATTTCCTCGGATGGATTGGTGATAAGGACCGGGCCTGATTTGGGCAGTTCTTCTTCTAACTCCCAGGGATAATCTGAATGGAGCTCTTCTTCAGGCAACCATGGGTCCTCATCCTCGTCATTCATATGGTTTCCGGGGGCAATCATACTGAGGTATGGGTCTGATATGGGCAACTCGTCATTGAGGTCCGGGTATGTCTTGGCTGGTTCTTCTTCGGTCATATGCTGGTCCTCATTCTCTTCCGGCTCCTCGGGTTCTGCCGTCCTTTTTATTGCCCATGATTCGGTTTCGGTCATGAATTGGTGCATCAAGACATTCAATTGCTGTATGTCTGCGGCCAATTGCTAGGTGCTAGCTGCCAGCTCATTTTCTGCTGCCCATAACTCAGTTTTGGTCCTGATTTGTTGCATTATGTTGTCCAGTTCTTCGCGCCGCATGGCATGATCTTGTCTTGACCTCTCGGCCAGATCATTTATCAAGTTCCAAAGATCATCCATGTCCAAGTTATTCACCGAGCCTCCCGCTGCATCGTTTAGCCAATTCCACTCTTGTGGCATCATCCCATTAAGAAACCTTTGAAGAAGATCGTGGTTGATGAATCCATGGTGCGGGCAGCTCGTTAAAAGGGAATCGAAGTACCATAAGTACTCGTCCAAAGTTTCGTCCCGGGATTGCTTAAGGTTGTTGATCTTCTCGCGGATTTCAAGTTCGAAGGGTGGTGGGGAAAACTCCTCATAGTACTAAGGCTCGCTTCCATAGTACGACGACATGGTGAATTATGTACAACAGAAAAAAGAACAACTATCCATTTGCAAACTCCCCGGCAACGGCGCCAATTTTGACGGATGCACAGTCGTCATGTGCAAACGTTAAGAATAAATTTATAAGTCTGCTACTCGCGACTTTACTACTGGGGTAGCAAGTGGTAAGTAGGGGTCGAACCCAAGGGAATTAGGGGGATAAGTTGTTCTTTGAGGGATCGTACAGCGAGGGAGCGTGTTTTAGGTTGATTGAGGTTTTAGTGTTAACAAGTACATGTCTTTTTGGTTGGTTTTGGTTTTTAGTACGGAAAAGTAAATGACAGAAAAATAAATACTGAAAATAAAAGGAAGAAGACTTACAGCGGTTGTTGCGTGATTGGCAAGTCTTCCGGAACGTCAGCAGTTGATAAAGCAGTTTATACTAAGAAAGTAAATGCAGGTGGTGTTTTTGATCTAAGGAAAGCATTCGGTTTCGGGGGCCTTGTATCATAGCCTGTTTATCATTGACCTTTAGTGATCCTACTAAGTATTCAAACGTGTATCAAGGTCATTTCAAGCGCTCGATTTGCACACACTGTCTAGCCCATTTCAAGGTCGTAGAGCACTTGTTCTATTCAGACTAGCACCCCATTTCAAGGTATACTAGCCTATGTGCATCCATTTGATCAATCATTTCCGATCAAACCAAATGGTGTTTAAAAGAGATCGAACTCCTCAGATAAGCTTTGCCATTTCAAGAATCCACTTACCCGAGTATGTTCACGAACCCCCACGGAATAGTTTTGCCATTTCAAGCATCCACTCAACCTTGGAAGTTCTGACCTAATATATGGCACATAGAACAAGTTTTGAATACAAAGAAGAGGCACTAAGAGTATGGCCTAAAACATTTTATGATACAAGTACACCCCTTCAACCGAATGAAGAGTTTAGCTACGAATATCCATAGAGGTGGATACCATAGCTAAGTACTCGAGGGTTTTTGAAAGACAGTAAGTAAAGGAGAATACTCAAGAACCAACAGGAGTATTCTCAAAAACTACTAGAATACTCAAGAACCAACAGGAGTATTCTCTAAAACTACTAATACTCAAGAACCAACAGGAGTATTATAGATTTCAAACAAAGCTTACAAAAGTACTATAACCTTTAGAGAGATAAGTGATTTTGTATTGTGTTGTGGATGATTTTACAAGTGAAGGGAGCATGGTATTTATAGGCTAAGGGTGGAGTAACTTGTGGAGGAAGTAAAGACACATGGCAAACAACCCATGGAGGAGAGCAAAGCCGCCACCCCATGTGAGGAGGAGCCTCCCTTAGCCGCCCCATGTGGAGGAAGGGGAGAGGAGGAGAGGAGCTTGTGAGGGGGAGCCGCCCATGTGAGGAGGAGCCTCCCCTCCAATTTAGCCGCCCATGTGAGGAGGAGGAGGGGTGAGTGTGAGCTTTGTGATCTTTTCCCCAAAAGCCATCGATCCTTTCAGCTCCGATCTGACTCTGGTTGCCCTTCGGTTGGACTTGTTTTGAGTGATTCCATGTCAGGATCTTGAGATTTCTTCAGTCGGCATCTGGTCGTGACCTTGGAATGACTCGTAATATATTTTCAGCTTAAAAACTCCTCCTTAGCGTGTATTCTCTCTAGGCTCCAAAATACCCTGTAGATAAATATCGGAACTAACAAGCAAAAGTTAAATAGACAAACAGTCTAATTTGGTGGGTTTAACTGTGTTTATGATTCGTATAATTATGGTCCATCACTACCCAATAGTGAAGTCACGAGTAGCGGACTTATAAATTTATTTGTACATTTGCTCTGACGACAAGCATCTGTCAAGTATCATCCTTCTCCAAGGCCACAACCACCTGGTTATGAGCCAGCAGAGCCTTCATCTTGAGACTCCACACTTAGTAGTCTGTCTTCCCATCAAACGGTGCAATTTCCATCCTCCCAGTCCCCATGATTCCTCAAAAGCACAATAAACAGTGAAAGAGTATCAATGGGTACAACAAGATTCACAAAACAAGAGAATCAACCAACAGCTAGCAATCAAAATGGCTCTGATACCAATGTAGTAATTCCTTATGTTAATCTTAGGATCGGATTTCAGATTACTAGCAAAAACCCTAATTGATTCAATGCCCAATTAAGCCCTATAATGAGAACTCAATGTAAATGCAAAGAACACAAGGATTTTATACTGGTTCACCTCTAAGTGAGAGACTAATCTAATCGGCTCACTTACCAGAGCCCGATATGCACTATGGGTGGCCGGAAACGCACCAAGATTGCCCGGAGATGATACAAGGATGTACAAGCTTCAGCACAGCTGATTACAGCTAGAAAACTTCACCGTTTCGCTTAGACGAACGCCAAACTACACTTCGATGCCCGCTGAGTGAAAGCCCTCAATTCATTTCGCAAGTCGGTCACGCTTGGATGTCGAACGATCGAGAAACCAGTTTTTGGACTGAAGCCCTAGCTCGGAGTCCGTCCCTTTTAAACGCTCGCCTTTAATCGCCAGATTGAACGTACGCCGTTGGATACGCCAGCTCCCTTCTAATCTTGCTCGTCCATTGCCAACGAACTTAACTTCTCTTTAAACTTGGATTCGCGCCTTTACGTGGCGCAATCCGATTGGCTGGCGTTACTTTCCCTCAGCTACGAATTTCCTCCTTTAGCAACGGTCTCCTGGCTTTTAGCAACGAACCGAATATTCTTCTTGGAAATAGCGACATGCATCTCCCACCTTCAGTGATGAACCTTGAAACCTTTAGCGACGACTGTAGAAAATACCCAGCAATGACTGCTTTATTTCCAACAGGAATTCTGAAGACAACATATTAATTTTACAAACTAATATATACCTTAAAAGAGATCAAATACAGATAGAAAAAAAGTGTATGCAACAAATAAATAACGACTGAGAATCGAACTGTGCTCCACTAAAGAGATAACTCGTTAGATTTCCATTTGGCTACTACATTTAACTGTTCAAAGCTTAACACTGTCAATCCAAAAAGAATCTAAGCCCTGCTAAGTTTCAATTCCTAGCTTCGCCCTGGTTATGGTTATGTGGCTTCGACTGATTCCTTAGTCCGGCCCAAGCGCAAGTCTTCTGAATATGCAGGAATTCGTAGAAGAATTGAATCAATTTATGAATCGGATGATTAATTGGCAGATTGACATTCACGATTTGCTTCAGTTTTCAGTGTTTCTTTTGTTCTTTAATGTTTTGATTATTTTATTTGTAATTTTTATAAGAGGTAAGAGCAGGTACAAAATTAAATTTTTGGTACAAATGATAGAGTTCACAAAACTGATATATAGTTTGTCGTTACAAAAAATACGATATAGTTCATCACTTTTGCATATAATTTATTAACGAGAAAATACATAAAAATCAAAATTTAATTTCATTCATTCAAATCATTTGTATTTTTATTAGAAAATCAATTTTGTATGTAATTTTGTTTTCTATATTTATGATAATAAAAGAAATCTGTCGAAATGTGGGTCGGATCTGTCAAGAACCCTAGTTCGTAACTTAGAAGATCCAAATTAATTAATAACTGCTCCAGTTGCACAGGCTTTCAACTTAGGGCCTGTTCTTTAGAGGTTGGGGTTTGGGTGTTGGGAGTTTAGTTTAGTTTAGTTTAGATTGTGTTGGGTGAGGTTAGATTGTGTTGGATGAGGTTAGATTGTGTTGGGTGAGGTTAGGTGAGATTAGGTTGTGTTGGGTGAGCTTAGATTAGATTGTATTAGGTTAGGTTGTGGGTGAGTGGAGATTAGTTTAGGTGAGTGGGTGATGGAGCATATTTATATGATTCATTAAGTACTACTAAACCCACCAATTAGACAATTGATCATACGAACAAGTGCTTGTTAATGCCTTTTTGTGTATATAGGTTATTTTGGGGTCTAAAGAGGAAACATGCCTAAAAGGGGTTCTTAAGGCTAAAAATGATAGACAAACAGTTATGGCCCGAGGAAATCTAGCCAGGACCGAGAAAAGTCGGGCCGCGTCCGAGAACGCAGGACCGGGCCCAGGCCGCAGCCGAGAAAACCAGGCCCGCACCCGAGAGAGTCCCAGGCCGCGCCCAGGCCATCTAGCACTGAATTCAAGTTGCCCGGGCAAACGAGCTGATTTGACAAATCCACCTCGAGCAAAGTAATCAAAATGGAAAATAAGGTGGACAATGTCGCAAAACTAAGGAGAATGCTCGGGCAGATTGGCAGTTGGCCCAATTCCAAAGTAAAGGCCCCGCGCGCATAGGCACCGAAACCAAGTCGCTCAATCAAACCATGGAATCTGGCAATTCTGGCTCGACCAAAGTGTTTTAAATGCCCAATAACCTGGACAATCTCACTTCCCAAACAAAACGTCCGAGTGGAACCAGCTAAAGCGCGATCAAGGCCAAAATAGGGCAATATCGACCGTTTTGGGATTTCGACCATGTTCCGGGAAGAATTTGGCTTAGCATCCTTCTTGAGATCATCTTAGAATGACTTTTTCATTCAGAATACACTCTCCAAAATCCAAGAATCTCCGGCCAAAGCTCCAGTCAGATTCCGGCCAAATTCCGGCGAACTCCGACGAGCCTCCGATCAAGCCAATTCCGACCATATCCATGCCCCGGTCATTTCTTGCTCCGGCCACATTCCGGTGAAGTCCAACTAAATCCAAACTACTTATTTCCCGGTTGGCCTTACTATTCATTTCGGTTGGCATTTGGAGTTTGGTTGCATTGGGATCCAACTAGAGGTGGCTTTGGAGAGGCTATGTGCAAGTTGCCAAGTGGTTGGCTCTTGGAAGCAAAGCCATGTGCAAACACAAGTTATCCTCTTCCAAGCCATGTGAAGCCATGTGAGGTGTCATATGAAGAGCCAATCAAATGCCTTAGCTTTTGGGATATTTCCAAACTCAAACTTAGCCTCCAAGTCTTCATTAACCTATAAATAGAGGCCTTAAGCTTTAGAATTCGTGTGCCACAAACCTTAGAGAGTTGAGAGCTTATCTCTCTTCTCTTTCACTTTCAATGCAAACACAATTTGTTCTTACTTTGTTCTTCACTTGTTCTTAAGTTTTTTCACATGTTCTTGAGCTCTCCAAGCTCTTACTTTCCAGCAGCACACTTTACTTTCCCTTGTCAAGTTCTCGATTTGGAGCTCCTCTCCCTTTCCTTTCCTTGTTGTTCTCTTACTTTCTTTTCGGTTTCTTGTTGTTTTCCTTGTTTTCTTTTCGGTTTTCTTCACTTTTGTAAGCACGGCTACTTGTATTCCTTGACATGAATACAAGTAGCTAAGGCTTATATTCGGTTGAAGGGTGTGCTTGTATCATAAAACCATTTTTAGACCCTTTTCTTAGTGCTTCTTCGTGTTTGAGCTTGTTCTATGTGCCATATATTCGGGTAGAACACACACGGTTGAGTGGATGCTTGAAATGGCAAAGCTCATCCGTGAGTTCGTGAACATACATGGTTAAGTGGATGCTTGAAATGGCAAAGCTTAACCGTGGAGTTCAACCTCTCTAAAACACCACTTGGTTGATCGGAAATGAGAGATCAGGTGGATGCACATAGGCTAATATACCTTGAAATGGGGTATTATTCTAGCTAGAACAAGTGTTCGATGCCTTGAAATGGGCTAGACAGTGTGGCGAGAGCTTGAAATGGCCTTGCTACACTTTCAAACACTTAGTATGATCATTAGAGGTCAATGATGAACGAGTTGTGATACAAGGCCCCTAAAACCGAATCCTTCCCTTAATCAAAGCACCACTTGTAATTTTACTTTCAGTCTCATTATCAACTGTTTACTTTCAGTACCCTTTACTTTTCAGCACTTTACATTTCAGCACTTTACTTTACGCAATTTACTTTCCGCACATTTACTTTCAGCACTTTACTTTGCAGTATTTACTTTTCCGCACTTTACTTTCAGTACGCTTACTACAGACCCTTTCAATATCAACCCAACATAAGTTTGGTACGCATCGCGCTTGAAATACAGCGTGCGGCCAGTACCAAAAATATGTTGCTCAGTTGATATTGAACTCGACTGTTCCAGCAATTTACTTTCAGTCATTTACTTTCAGTACGCTTACTACAGACCCTTTCAACATCAACCCAACATAAGTTTGGTACGCATCACGCTTGAAATACAACGTGCGGCCAGTACCAAAAGTATGTTGTTTGGTTGATATTGAAATCGACTGTTCCAGCCCTTTACTTTTACGCACTTTACTTTCAGCAATTTACTTTCAGTCTTTACTTTTCAGCACTTCCAATTTTGTTATTTACTTTCAGTACTAAAACCACAGCCAACCCCAATCGCACTTTCAATTCTGTCATTTACTTTTCAGTTCATAAAACCCAAAAAACCAAAATACTTTTATTTTCAAGAACAACCATTCCACACTGACTCCCTTGGGTTCGGCCCCTACTTACCGCTTTATTACCCAATAGTGAAGTCGCGAGTAGCGGACTTATAAATTTATTTTGTGCACATTCCCTCGCGACAAGGCAGTGCTGTCAGTGGGCCCTACTTTATTTTATGTGAGTGTAGTTTATAGTAAATATAATAAAAATAATAGGTGAGTGGAGAGTAGTTTAGGTGAGTGGAGAGTAGTTTGAATAATAATTAATTTAAATTATTATTTTATGTGAGTGTAGTTTATATGTTTTGTTTATAAATATAAATGGAAATAATAGATGAGTGGAGAGTAGTTTAGGTGACTCTATTTTAATTTATGTGAGTGTAGTTTATAATAAATATAATAGGTGAGTGGAGAGTAGTTTAGGTGAATGGAGATTAGGTTGTGTTGGATGAATTTGGGTGGGTTTAGATTGTATTGGATGAGTTTATATTATGTTTGGTGAGATTGGATGAACTTAAATTAGTTTAGATTGATTTAATGGAGATTGAGTGAAGCTCAAAAGAACATGCTCTTAGCCTCACGCGTCGCCTTTGCATCACAGGAATCATTCCGATCAGGTTCAATCTAAATCAACGATCAATTTCAAAGCGAAACCTTAAAATTCTACAATTAGATCTTCCCGAGATTCGGTCGTCTAACAAGTTACAGCGAAGTATCGATCGGGAACTTAAACGAGAAGACAGGTATTCTCTACTTTTGTTCAAATAATCGATTAGGAAGGCTTAAATGAACTTGTGGTGAACTCGGTTTATATGTTCGAGTGGTCATTCTTGTAGTTGCTATGATTTTATCATTCTCACTCAAGTTCTTGTGAATGAAATTTATATAATAATATTAATCCAATTTGTCTCTCCATGTCAATGTGTGTAAGTGTGTTACATATTCGAAGCCAGAAAACCCGAAAAATAAGATGTGTTTAAATGTTGTGCTACTGCTACTAGACATGACCTGGCTGGTACATATGCATTTCCCTTGATTTGTTGCAGATTTTGATGCCATGGATCAAGAATGTAACAAGTTTGGAGTAGGTATAATATTTAAGTTAGACGTCTAGTTGCTGCTTCGCTTATTTCGTTATTCTCTCATGAAACTTATTCGTAATGGCATGTTTTCCACGTTTAGGTCCGAAGGAATTGACAGGTGCTTTAGATCTCATTCACCATTTCAAGTTGGCTCGTCATCATGAGTTTTTCTGCGAAAAATCAATTCCTACACCGGTATCAAAGGCTCACTATCTTAACAATGTTGTGGGAGCAACAGAGATTAGCCAAGGAGACGGGATGCAATTAAGTCAGCTTGTTCAGAATATACCGTGTACTACTGAGAAAAGAGAACTTATTCGAGTCTTTAACCTTAATGATCTGACTGAAGCTTTTAAATTCAGAGGACACAATCCTTTAGTAAGATCTCTACCATAAACTGCAGTTAAATCGGTCTGATAGTTTGACTTTATTGTATTTTGCATACATTTACTGAGAATCCAGCAATGTCAGTGATTTAGTACTTTCTTTTGTATAGATTCTGTCAATAGATTACCTGGTGTGGTATGATTGGATATCAACATATGAATCGCCCTCCTTTGGCTTCAACATTTGCTGTCATTCTTATGTAATTGCTTCCTTTATATTACAGAGAGTCCAACCTGGCCTCTCAAAAATTGAATTGAAGGATAAAGAGACGAATAATGAAAAACACGGGGACACGATTAATGAGATGAATCAAGGAAGTAAGAAAGCGAGAAAAAACCATAAGCATCAAAGTAAGCATACTGGTAAGGACAAGAAAGTGAAAAGAAGCCACCAAGATACAACCACTGAAGTGAGACTCCTGGAGAAGGTTTGTCTTTTAAGCAATTTATCAAACGTTTGGACTTGGGTGACGTTTTCGTCGTTTGTCACTGATTCACCATTCATGTAGTCTTTTTCTTTCTCACCCTCGCATCTCTGCAACCACAGTTGTGTGCAGTTAGATAGCTGTTTTTTTCCTTGATAGGTCTCTTACTTCGAGTCTTTGACCCTTTTATCAGTTTAGCGTAGTCATATGGTCCTTGATTTCTAAAAAGTATGTATGCATTCAAATCTGGCCAATTCAAGTTTTGGATAGATGGAATATGTAGATCATCTTAAAATGTGAGTCAGGGAAGTGCCAAATTCATTATACATCAGAAACTTTACTCAAGCTTCTTCAGAATCAATCTGTTGTGTCCTAAAAATACTGTTAGATGTTATGCTTTGTTATGTTGAGATGTAAGAACTTCGAATTAGAAATTGAACTGCTTTTCATGGACTGAATCTTTCAGAAAAGGAACCATGATGGAGATGAGAATCAGAATGGCTTTCACCGGCAAAAAAGAAGTAAATTATATCATTATATAGTAACATTAGTCTCATGATACTTCTTCAGTTTATTGCGCTAGCTCCTTGATTTACCAAAGTTTTTTGTTCCCCTTAGAGTAATATCAGCAGATTTGATGAAGAAGACAAGGTGCAACAAATGCTGGAAATATTCAGTTTCAAAATACAAAAGGTTGCAAGTCATATTTGTGGCACTTTAGAGAGGAAAGTCTTAACGCTCCAAGCTTCTTACCAATTCCTCATGTGGCACAGTGGTCCTGGAAACATATTTGTTGACGTAGTCTGCTGGTTAGCATCTTACCCATAAGTGTAAGCTGATACTTTATGTTACCGTTGTTCTCTCTTTGCACCTGGGACCAGGAATCTTGTAAAAAGTCAGTTCTTTTAGACATTGATGTGTTTGGATTGTGACTCTGAAGAGTGTTGGCTCTTTGACGGGACCTTTAGCTTTGGGCAAGTGGGATATAAGGCAAGAAAAACTCAATGATGAATTCCTTTTACTCAGTTAACTTTGGCTATATTCTCTTTCTTGGCCCCAACCCCACAAAGATTCCACCGGGATTCTTTTGGCTGTGGTGCTGGCGCTCTAGTTCCAGTAAAAGGTTATGTCATTACATATTTTTAAGTTGAAACAATGGTGACTTAATACCAACACTGTTGCTGCTCTTGGGTTAACAAGTGAGATGCTTTTTTAGCGGTTTAATAATCAGGCTGAACAATTTATGTGAGTTATGGTAGTAACTTCCTGATTTTGATACTATGCAGGGAATATTCTATGCAGAAAATTATACTAGTGCTCCAAAATGTACAGTTGTGATGCTGCCGACATGGTAAGTCTCACTAATATGCAATGAGAAAGGTGTGCAGCCAAATCTGGGGAGTGAGTTGGTGAGTCACTTTAATTTTCATACCTACTCGCAGGGACGAAGCCAGGAATTCAAAGTTACCAGGGCTGGAAATTAGTGGACGTAAAAAAAAATTTTTGAGGTTTGGAACTCAATGGGAGACTCATCCTCACGCCTTTTTTATTACACCTGCCAAAGCACATTACAAGTACAACTAGCTAAATTTGACCCTTCAAGATCCACTCATTTCAAACTCAGCAATTACATCATCATTACTAATACAATCAATAAAAGTCCTCTCAATATAAACAACCATGAGATCATCAAGAAATACTGTTTGAACTCAAGTATTAAGCAGTACTGCTCATATTATTAGGTTCCTTCAGGTTTTTCTAAACTCTAAACTTCAATTAATGATGGATATATTAACAAAATTAAGACCTCCAGAATAAGTTCATAAGACTGAACTTGAATTGAAGTATTTTAGTCAAGGATGCTTGTACCTTAATCTCATGTTGCTTAACTTCTCTGGATAACTTGACATGGATACTCTGGTAGACAGACCAACAACAAATATGGCTAAACTCAGAATATGCCACCAACCAAGCTTATTCTGTAGCTCTTCTTAGCAAGCCCATGCTGCCTGCGAAAACTATTGCATATTAAACTCCAAAGGAGAAAACAATAGCATATCAAACTTTAACAATGAATAGATTAGAACAGGTATTAATTATACATTCAAATACTTCAAATTACAGGAAACTGAGGGTGTATTATGGGAGAAATAACCGACATGAACAAGGATTGTCTTTGACAGCACTCTATGTCTACATGAAGCTATTTTCTACAACAACACATGTATCTATCAAATGTAGATATTGGGACTCACCTCAAGCTTCAGGTGCTGTTGTTTGAACAACAAGATCGATGTTAAAGTATCATTCAACAAACACAGCTTGTCAGTGTATATATAAAGAACCTAAATACATCGAACATACTCCAAATCAAACAGCATCTTCAGCTAATATACCTCCCAACCAAGAAACACAAATGGCTGTCCTAGACCTTTGTTTTCCTCTTTTATTATCGATCTTAATGATGTGTTTCATCTTCTCTGAGAGTGCACCAGCTAATTATACAGGCATTACCAGGCATTATAAGTTCAATGTAAGTTATATTACTTTGCCTATATTTCTTAAGACTCAAGTATACATTCAAACACCGGGCATGCAATTCACCAAGAATTCAGCTGCAATTCAGCCAGGGACGAAGCAAATCAAACATCCATACTGTCACTGTCTATAAGTATAAAGCAAAAGTTATTACAATTCACAATCGTTTCTGCTTGTAGCAGCCGCAACAATTCACAATTCACAATCGTTTCCGCAATCACAATTCACAATTCACAAGCAGATTGCTTGTGCTTCACAGCCAGCAATTCACAATTCAAATCAAGGGATAATAAAACAGAATGAGTTAGTTAATTTGTTACCATGAGTATGACACCAAAAGCGATTGCAATTCAGCAGCTGGTCGCTCGCACTTCACACTCGCATCGCAATTCCCAGGTCAGAGTCGCATCTCGCAGTCGCATCGCAATTGTGAAGTCAAAAAAAAAATTTTGTGCTGAAACTTACCCGGGCTGCAGCCCGGTAAGCCCACCAAGTGGCTTCGTCCCTGCCTACTCGTCCTCATGGACGGATCTAGTTAAGGCCGGTGTGATACATGTCACACCCAAGTTTTTCGGAAAAAATTTTGGGCGAGGCCTGAACGGATTTCCAGCGACTTTTTCACAATCTTAATGTCCGAATTAGGTCTTGGCGTCAACTGGAGAGTTGTAGCCCTTTGAGTTAGCTTTCCAACAAGTTTTGAATCAACCAATTCGGACACCGTATGCGATCTGGGCATGCAAAATACGCCGGAAAGGTCGGTTTGCCCTGTTTCGAGCAAGTTTGCGTTCAAGAGAGAGAGGCCTGAGCGGGTTTCCAGCGGCTTTTTCACGATCTTAATGTCCGAATTAGGTCTTTGCGTCAACTGGAGAATTGTAGCCATTTGAGTTAGCTTTCCAACAAGCTTTGAATCAACCAATTTTGACACCGTATGCGATCTGGGCATGCAAAATACGCCGGCAATGTCGGTTTTCCCTATTTTGCCCGAAACTCCATATTTGGCTCAAATTCCATTTGATCTTTGAGGCTCCGAGTGAGACAAAATGCATTTTGGACCTAATAGACCAAGAAGGGTATGAAATGGCATCAAAATTACTTGGAAACGAATCAAAACTACTAAGAAAAATAGAAAAAATTAGTCAAGTATTTGACTCATCAATCCTATATTGAGTTCATGATTCCCGAATCAATAAGTTATTATTTTCTTCTTATAATTTGTTCTCCTGAGCAATAATTTTTGAGTTAAAGTGTTCATTTTAATGCACCTGTGCTCGGTGGCTGGTGTCATTACTTTTGTTTTTGGGGTGTATTTATACTACCTTTCTGTTTGCCGTACATTTGCTCGCTCGGTCGAGCTCCATTTCACTCGGTAAAAATATATATTATGCTTTGACTAATTGACTTTCTATTATATTATCTATTATAATTAAATTTATAACAAAAAATTTCAACTTTCAAAGGAATGGATCCTAAATTCCTGAGAAACCAGAGGTACGCTAGGAAGCATAACAACAAGAGCGATGAAGGATCTGCCTCTGAAGAATAGGCTGAGTTCATTGGGATGTAACATGTTAGGCTCTCTCTGGTTTGATATATTCAGTTTTTGTATGAGTTACATTTTGCTTCATGTTATTCTAGAGATACTTATTTCATTTTGACAAACCAATTCTATTAACTTTGATTTCAAAAAAAAAAATCTTAAGCTAAAGCCCAAGATGTTTTGGCACCAATTTTTTTAATAGAATTTGAAGTGTATTTTTCAAGAAATTTATATAATTTTTTTGTAAAATGCCCAAGTAATTTTAGAATTTTTTATTTTCATGATGCAATTATTTTTTTGTTTGTCACTCCTACCAAAAATCCTGGATCCGTCCTTGCTCGTACTCGACTTATAATTCATCTAGTAGTGAGTGACAAAAGTGAACAAATACCTTCACCACTTGAAGGCTGAAGCTGCTCCTGGAAGTTATATGTTCATGAACTCTCAAAGCTAGGCAACTATAAATTGTTAATAAGTTGGTAATACTATTGTAGGGTAAATTACAAAAACATGGCTTGGACTACCGTCGGATTTCAAATTAGGTACCGGACTTCAATTTTCAATTTAGTGATTTTTGCATCAATTCACACATGTTTCATCCAATGAATCATATCTCCAACCACGATAAAAAAAATTAATTTGACCAAATTAGTTAATCATGTAACCAAATTCATACGTTTTCGATCTTAAAATTCCTCAAAAAATCGAATTCGAAGACAAGATGTATGCAAAAGTCAATAAATTAAAAAAGTTTGGTACCTAATTTGAAATCGGATAATAGTCCAAACTATGTTTTTGTAATTTACCCTAAATTGTATGGAGAATATCTTTACAGGGTTGAGCTTTCTTACACCACTCCTCGACAGGGTTAAGATCTGGTAGGAAGTGATGTTATGGTAAGAAATAGGAATTAATCTCGTTCGTTGATCTTGTTTATTCAACAGCCCAGATTAAATAGCAAAACATTTAAAAATCACCTAATCCACGCTTGTGAGGGTAATTTAGTCACACAAAACATCTGTAAAACATCAATCGACTGCGGTTTGCGATTTGCGAACATCCCAAATCGCACATCCCAAATTTTGTAACCCTAATTTGCGATTTGCGAAATCCTCACCTGCGAAACTCTACGAACAAATCGACTGTGGAACCCTTCAACCGATTCGACGATGAATAATCGTGGAACTGTCAAGTCGACTACCACGGACAACATCTCCGGCAAAGAAATCAAGTCGACAACCAAGCTACGAATCAACGACCAGTCGACAACCACAGACCGAATCGACGACCAACAAGCCATAAAATCAAACCTTATCCACGGTATGTTTCCTATCTACGTTCTAAGGTTTGATGCGTTTAATCGAAAACCCTATTAGAAATCGAACCTTGCTGTTTAATCGACAAACATGTACGCTTTTAGGGTTTGAACGCAAAAATAGCCATTAAATGAGTAGCATAATACGTAGCACTATCCAGCAAGATGTGTAGCATACTGTAGCATACTTTGTTATGATGATCGATTTCCACAACATTCTGAACATTATATACCTTTCTTTAACAATACTATATAGTTTTGTCTTGTGGTCTATAAAATGCAGA
Source organism: Rhodiola kirilowii (assembly GCA_033675215.1). Classification (NCBI taxonomy): domain Eukaryota; kingdom Viridiplantae; phylum Streptophyta; class Magnoliopsida; order Saxifragales; family Crassulaceae; genus Rhodiola; species Rhodiola kirilowii. The sequence continues at coordinate 53,884,353 of CM066201.1, forward strand.
TATTCTTGTCATAGCGAACGCCATTGTGTTTGCGGCTATCTGGTTCTCAGTCTCTCCATCATCGCCATTATCCGTCCTCACGCACGATATTACTCCTACTAATACTGGACATGGTACGTATAAGGTATAACAAGTTCCTCTTTCGTAACAATTATTACATAAAAAGTCTTCACTGTCACTGCCATGTAGTACTACTATTGCAATTGAAAGAAAATATTAAGGCCTTAATGATGATCAGCAATAAAATGGCAGTACAAACAGCTTAGCTTCAACAACAGATTGAGCCTTTCCATAATCCGAAGCAGATAATGACAATACCTGAGATCCAATTGAGCCTTTCCAACCATCATTAGAATTTCAGAACTGATTCTTAACGAAAAAACAGGAAGAGTCAGATTAAAACCTAAGAAAATTCAAAATCATCATCATCATAATCACTTCACTAAAAACTTTACGTGTTAGAAACTTTAAGTCCCAGTTGAACAACAAAAACAAATAAACAGAGGAAAGCCCTAATTTCCCAAATCGATTTCTTCGTTCTTCCGATTCCCAATTTTTTGGGTTTTCCGAAACTCCCAAATCTTTGTTTCAGCTTCATAGCAGTTCAGCGATCAACCAACCCCAAATTCGGAACCGAAATCAGAATCGGAGTCCATTACACAATCGTAGTCGCGATTCGTTGTCCTCCACATCGATCAAAACTCCGGTGTAGTAGTATCGGTGTACGATCCGCAGCTTCTGATCGCGCAGCTTGAGACTCGAGGTGTTGTTGTTTGATTGACAGTGAATTTCGCAAGTTTCGACGCCGACGGGAGGGAGGCTTGGAGGATTTGTACCGCTCTAAGCCTCGATTACGAGGAAATACGAGTTTGACAGATGAACGGAACAGTTGCGAACAAACGGGAACGAATCAGTCTGATTCACACGATTGCTGCTAATATTTTTTTCCGAAAATACATTTTAATCATAATTATCTTATAATTATATTCCAAATATTCTGTTTAATCACAACCTTTGAATCTTTAAAATCAATGGACTAGATAAATTCATATTTCTCACAAAATTACATACTTCTCACCTGATCTTTTTCCACTAAGATAATACAACACTTTTGTATACCTTTTCTCTTCTTTCTGAAATTATGTCCGAATTGTCTTTTTTGAGAAACTTAGTCCGTGCTAGTAGCAGTCGTTTGGACCGTACATGGTACATGTCACTAGACATTGTGGAGTGTTGTGAGCGATTTATCAGAAGAAGAAAGCGTATCAAAAACATTTTTTTTTTCAGGAAAAAAAAGAGCATTCCTGAATACAAATTTCTTAAAAATAATTTTACATTTGATCATTTGACCCTTTTTTTTTATTGGGAGCAGTACCTGTTCTTTTTTTTCGTGCTTTGGTAGGGACTTGAACCCGAACCGCCACATGTATCGGAGAAGCTCCTTACCACTAAGGCAGCTCACTTCGCCCTGATCATTTGACTTTTAGATGGTATGATATGTTAATTAATTTAAAACATCAGCTAACTAGAGCTTCGAATCTAGCTCTGTTAGACAGGTAGAGGTAGATGTATAAAAGATTCGTTCATTGTTCACTTTAAAAAAAAGAAGAAAAAGACAGATTTAAATAGTATTTTATGCTGATTGGTCTCTACCCGAAATTATGAATGTACTACTTTTGTGTAAACTTTTATATCCTTTGATTTTTTTTTTCCTTCTTCCTGTTGAATATCCTGATCTGTCTTTTAAGAATTCAGCATTATTAAAACAAAGCAAACTACTTTAACTGTTCTGTTTTTAATCAACTTCAACCCAGTGCCCCCATAAAATTTACATAATGCCAGAATTTAGAAGATTCATGACTTTATAAATGGTAGGAACTACATGACCAAACTAGTGATGATCAAAGAATAGAATATTGCATTTCCGCTAATGGTTTTTTGATCGCAAAGGTCATGATCAAATTAAAATTTGGTTCTTTATCAAAAAAAAAATTAAAATTTGGTTGTGAAGAATGAACTAATCAGAATACGCCACTTGTATTGTGTCAGAAATTTCATAAATTAAATTTAAATATTAAAATAAACTATCAATTTTTGTAATTTTTTTAATCTAGAAATACACTTTAATTTGGTATATTTATATACTTTTCTTGAAAAGGATTCTTTCAATTCGCTTGAGCGAAAGATTAGGACTTTTTATTATTATTAGTGGGAAAAGATCATATGAGAAGTAATAAATTTGGTGAGAAATGAGAAGTAATCCAAATTCGTAGCTTAAAGAACAAAATTCGTAATGTAAATAATACTTAAAGAACAAAATTCGTATTGTAAAAATAGTAAAACTTAAAGATCAAAATTCGTAGACATAAAGAACAAAATTCGTAACATTGATAATTACATGGATACAAATTTACAATAATGCCCTTACGAACATATAATATAGATATTAAGATTTAAAAATCCGAAAAATAAGAGTTGTTAGATCAAAATTTGAATGATTGTGATTGTTAGAGAATATATTATTCTCATCAGATATTCATAGCATATATCCTGTATATTCTCTCATTATTGTACTTACCATACACATCTATCATGTACTGTATATATTGACGTATTCGTCACATATCAATACACAATTCATATTCATAACATGGTATCAAAGCTGTTTCGGCAGCCACTTACTTGATAAATATTCAACCGTCTTCCGCCCTTCATGGGGACATTCCAGAGAAACATCTTTTTGGTCGACTTCCTGAATATTCTTATCTTCGTTTATTTGGTTGTTTGTGTTATGTCTTACTAGCACCTCGTGAGCGCACCAAATTGACTGCTCAATCAACTGAGTGTGTTTTCCTTGGTTATAGTAATGAACATAAAGGATATCGTTCTTGGGATCCAGTTGCACGACGAATTCGTATTTTTAGAGATGTGATTTTTGATGAGTCTTGTCCATTCTATCATCGTCATTCCTCCGATTTCTCATCAGCTTTCTTAGTCGAGCCCCTCTCTTTTTTTACCTTTCCCAATTCACCATCTTTCGTTCCCTCTCACACTATATCTCATTCTCCTCAAGACTACACTCATCATTTAGGTGCTGAGCTTTCTGAGACTCCATCTTCACCCATTGTCCCTCTGTCGCCTATTGCACCGTCTTCTTCTGTCGTACCACCTTCATTTGATGTGTCACCTTCTTCTGATGTGTCATCTTCACCCATTGTGCCATCACCTTCCGATGCGCCGCCCTCTCCCATTATACTATCTCCTCTGGTGCATCCATCTCGGTATGCTCTTCGAGATCACCAATCCATTCGTCGCCCGACACGTTATGATGTCGCTGCCGCTACTCTTGCTGAGACGACCTCCTATCGTTATGCTATCCTTCACCAGGAGTGGCAACACGCGATGGCAGAAGAAATGGCCGCCTTTGAGCGGACTGATATTTGGGAGGTGGTTCCCCTTCCATCTCATGTTCGTCCTATCACGTGTAAGTGCATCTATACAGTGAAGACCCGCTCTGATTGTTCCCTTGAGCGTTATAAAGCTCGTCTAGTGGCTCGTGGTTTTCAACAAGAGTATGGGCGTGACTATGATGAGACGTTTGCGCCTGTTGCCCACATGACCACTAATTGCACCCTTCTTGCTGTTGCCTCTGTCCGTGAGTGGTCCATCGCTCAGCTTGATGTTAAGAATGCTCTTCTTAACGGTGAGTTGAGAGAAGAGGTTTACATGAGACCAGCACCAGGATATTCTATCCCCGACGGCATGGTACTTCGCCTTTGTCGCTCCCTCTAATGTCTTAAGCAAGCCCCTCGAGCTTGGTTTGAGCTTTTTTCCTCTATTGTTACCGCTGCGGGCTTCACCGCTAGTGACCATGACCCAGCCTTGTTTATCCATACTTCCACTCGTGGACGGACACTCCTCCTTCTTTACGTTGACGATATGCTTATCACTGGTGATGACCCTCAGCATATTGCCTTTGTCAAGGGGCGCCTTAATACTCAGTCCTTATGAAGGATCTCGGTCCTATTTGGTACTTGCTTGGTATTGAATTCTCCTCTACTCCCGAGGGATTCTTCCTATCCCAAGAGAAGTATATTCACGGCCTTCTCGATCGGGCTTCCCTTAGTGACCAGCGCACTGTTGAAACTCCCTTGGAACTTAATGTTCACCTTCGTCCCACCGACGGTGAGCCTCTTGAGGACCCTACTCGTTATCGACATCTTGTTGGCAGTCTGGTATATTTAGGAGTCATTCGTCCAGATATTTCATACCCTCTCCATATATTGAGTCAGTTCATTTCTGCTCCCACTCAACTCTATTATAGTCATCTCCTTCGTGTCCTTCGATATCTTTGTGGGTCCATGTCTCGCCATCTTTTCTTCCCTTGCTTTAGTTCTTTTTAGCTCCGAGCATATTCTGATGCGACGTGGGATATTGATCGCTCTGATCGTAGATCTCTTTCTGCCTATTGTGTATTTCTTGGTGGTTCTCTCATTGCCTGGAAGACAAAGAAGCAGACAGTAGTTTCCCGTTCGAGTGCTGAGGTGGAGTTACGAGCGATGGCATTATTGACGACATAGGTTACTTGGCTTCGGTGGTTACTTGAGGATTTTGGGGTTACTGCTTCTGGACCGACTCCCCTCTTCTCTAATAGTACAGGTGCTATTAGTATTGCTCGCGATCCAGTGAAGCATGAGCTCACTAAGCATATTGGTGTCAATGCTTCGTACATGAGGTCACATGTACAGGATCAGATTATTGCTCTTCAGTATGTTCCTTCGGAGATCCAGCTTGCATATTTCTTCACGAAGGCACATATTAGAGCACATCACAGCTTCTTTCTCTCCAAACTCAGTCTTGTTGATCCACCATGAGTTTGAGGGGGGGGGGGGGTGGGGGTGTTAGAGAATATATTTTTCTCATCAGATATTCATTGCATATATCATGTATATTCTCTCATTATTGTGCTTACCATACACATATATCCTGTACTGACGTATATATTGACGTATTCGTCACATATCAATACACAATTCATATTCATAACAGTGATTACTTCTCATTTCTCACCAAATTTGTTACTTCTCATGGGATCTCAACCTTTATTTGTGAGACATATATGATGAATATGGTCATGAGAATATTTGTTAACGAGGGAGAAAGTGATAGAGAAGGGGATGATCAAAAAAATTGATCATTGTTGTCTGTACTCTAACTTCATTGTTATACTATTTATTTACATTGTTGTACCCGTTTAACGTTCGACGAAGTAGTCTTTCAATAAATTCGGCTTCCTCAATTCCATCTATCTTGATATATGTCTTCATCATCGATCATTTTCATCTCACACACAATCAACGAGCTAGATGTTTTGTCCCTTTTTCTCTTCCTTGTTGTTGGTGCGCTCTTCGATTTCCATCAAAATTGAAAATATCCATATGATAATGAGTGCATGGTTGGAAGATAAGAATTATTTGACTGGAGATGGTGTGGATGTGTAGTGCGCGTAGGTGTTTCTCTTATAGAAATTTTGTAACTTTTAGAAAACCTAATCAAATACGTGTGTCACATAATGGTTAGTCAAAATCATATTGGAAATGCAAACAAATAATTTATAAGATAGAGGAGGGATCAGGTACAAAGTCCATATTATTGTAAAAAATACAAACTAATCTCAACCATTCATTCTATCATTTTAATGGATATGATAAATTGAAAATAAACCTGTTTAATTTAAATTGAAATGTGAATAAGGGCAAATATGGTAAACAACATGCTTAATAACCGCACTATCTCTCCTATGCTCGATTATGCTAGATGAAAAAATTCAGATCTCCGTCAAACCCAGTCTCCTGCTGCCAATCCATTCGTGACTCTCTCCTCGGCTCATCCGATCTCCGTCAAAATTCAGATCTCCGTCAATCCAGTCTCCCTCCTCTCAAACCCTCCACCACCCGGAGAGTTGAAGCTATGTCGACGGAGAACGGCGCAATCGCAATTCAGTTTTCGGAAGGTAACTTCGAATTGAAAGAGTTGCAGACGCTCGAAGGTCACACCGGTAGGGTTTGGAATGTGACATGGAGCCCAGTCGCCGCTTCGCCTACGGTCGCTTCTGTAGCTTCGAAAGACTGTTCGTAATTCTAGGCTTTTTGAGAGTGGCAGGATTGGTAATGAAGATGGTGATGGTGTATGTGTGAAGACAAGAAGAGTTAATCAGTTAGAGACTTGGTGGTGGTGGCAAGGGCGGTGGAGATGGTTTTGGGGATGACAAGGGTTGGGGTGGGTCGAATTTGGGAAAGGTTGATGTTTACTTGTGTTATTAGCTCGGATCTGTTTCTGTTCATAGCTTAGATATGCTCGTGTTCATAGATCAGGAGTAAATTTGAATCTGGGATTTATGAACTAATTCATGCCTGTTTGATTTTTTGTCAGTATTGCTTATTGATTGCATTGAATTAGATTGCTTGGCTTAGGTTTTCAAAATGGTTCAAGTCATACAATTAATATCATCCAATTCTCGAAATCTCTATGTATATACAATTTTTTCTACTGCAAGAATTCATTGATTTGGATCTGATTGTGGAAAAACGTCGACAAGTGCTTAACGAATTATATTCCAATTTTGACGAATTATGTCATAGTTCGTCAAAATTGGACTATAATTCGTCATGAATTACGACATATTGTAGTATACTTTGATTAACCTTGCTATAATTCGTCATATGTAATTAAAATTCTTCCAAATTTTGGCAGTAACATTGTATAATATGTCAAGAATTTTATAATTCGTCACGGCCAAATTATAGTTCGTTATGTCATAGTTCGTCCAAATTGGACTATATTCGCCAAGATTTCGACGAATTATAGTGTACTTTTAACGAATTATGACATAATTCATCACATTTGGACTATAATTCGTCAACAATTCGGCAGTATCATCGATAGTTAGGCATGATAATTTATAGTTCGTCATCACTAATTTATAGTTCGTTATCCAATTTTGGACGAATTATGTTATAGTTCGTCCAAATTGGACTATATTCGTCAAGATTTCGACGAATTATAGTGCAATTTTGATGAATTATGACATAATTCATCACATTTGGACTATAATTCGTCAACAAATCGGCAGTATCATCGATAGTTAGGCATGATAATTTATAGTTCGTCATCTGCAATTTATAGTTCGTTATGACCATTCGTTCGGAATCGTTTTCGATTTCTTTTGCGTTTCTCTTTGTCGATTTCTTCTGCGTTTTGATTTCTGCGTTTCTTCTTCGTTTTCGATTTCGATTTTGATTTCGATTAGTTCGTTTTCGATCGCGATTTGTAGATGATGATGAACAGTACGAACAGCAATGAACAGTAGCGAACAGTGACGAACAGTAATGAACAGTGACGAACAGTAATGAACAGTACGAACAGTAATGAACAGTAATGAACAGTTACGAACAGTAATGAGAGAGAAATAAAGGAAAAATCATGTCTATTTTACCCTTAATGAGCTTATTAATAGGGATAAAAATAAATTAATTTGTGTTTATCATAATTAATTGGGATCATTGGATTAACCTGATCAATGGTATCAATTACTTTGTATTTTGCACCATATTTGAGCTTTGCACCAGATCTGGCCTCTTATAAGATAATTTAAATATTCAAAATAAATTTTTTATCTAATGGTAAGTGGAGGGAGATAATATTGTTGCATAAATGGCTCGGATAACACATTTTGATAGCTGAGGATGTACTACTCAAAAAGGCACATACTTTTATAATTACACTCTCACACAACATCAAAGTCGCAGTCATAGAAGACGGAAAAATAGAACCGAAAAATGACACTTTTCTATCCCAATTTTTCTTCAAGAAAGCAATGGGAGACATTTTTCAAAATGCTCAATAATTTCTCAAAACAATGTCGGGGAGCAGTGTGAAATTGTGAACTACTGTTTGAATTTGTGATTGTTTATTAAATAGTGACTACGAACCTCGTTTTATGTGTAGGTTTGTTTATAGGTTATAATAATGTTTTATTTTGTGGGATTGAATGTGTTTATGAATAAGACTTTTGGATTTTAAAATAGTAAAGGGGTCGATGGTGATGCATGGAAATGAAAGCATTCATAAATTGAGGAAGGATTCGTGTATAAAAGTAGTGTTTGGAAGTGGTGGTTGATGGATTTTAGTTAACATCTTTCCATGTTCTTGATCTACAAAATGTTTGTCACTTTCTCGACAAACTTATTATATTTATGAATTTACATACTAAAAAATTGCATGAATTAGTCAATGTGGTATGTGTATGTCCTATTTTAAAACTCTTTCAGATTAAATTCCTATTTTGTAACTCATTCATCTTGTAAGTCGTAATTTTAAATTAAATTCCTATCGTCTAAATAGTCAAAAATAAAAATATTAATATTCGTAATTTTTTGAGTTCTACAAATAGACAGTCATATTATCATATTTTGATGTATGTTTAAATATTTTTATATTTCCATTGATAAGGTTATATGAATATGAAGAGAGGAATGATGAACTTTTGTTTGTTGATTATGAGTGAGATGTACAGGGTCAGATGTACGTTAGATGGAGGGGGCAGCTGCCCCCAGCGATTTTACTAAAATGACATTAAGTTTAATGTATTATATGTATATGCCCCATTGAAATTTTTAGTTTGCCCCCATTGATATACAGATATGCACAGATATGTCACGTAAGTTTTTACTCCTTACATATTGCCCCCAATAAGAAAAAATCATGGATCCGCAACTGGAGATGTACATAACGAATTGAACATGAATCATGACTAAAACTATCAAATAATGAGAGATAAAGTGAACGAGAGATATGAATGATATATTTTATTATTATTATCATGATCGGAATACTCTTACTATCATCATTAAAATTTTGATACATAACAATCACGGTGACAAAGAGTCACAGAATTATAGTGAATATCAATAGATGTAAAAAAAATTTATCAAAAAAAAAACAGATGTAAAATTAAACATGTGGTTAAAGATATGTTTTTGAATGCAGCAGCAAATGGTGTCTTGTCGGTGGAGTGTTCTGCGTGCGTTTCCATTCCATGTAGGGGTAGGCATTTGACCCTAAGGTCAAAATGCCCTAGGGCCATCTTTACCCTGCCCGATCTGTACTCTGTCCTGTCCTATCCTCGTACCCTAATGTAGTCTGTCCTTCTACCCTAAGGTAGGGTAAGGGTCATGAAAAAATAGACTCTACCCTGCCCTCTTACCCTGCCCTTATACCCTAACATCATACCCTGCCCTCCTACCATATTATATCCTGTCTTACCCTACTATTTTCATTAATATTATGAATTTTTTTCTTCAAAATATGCTTAAATTTGCCTTATTTGACACTATTCTATATGACCCGACCAATTGGCCAAAGAAACCCTAATCCAACATCGTCTGCGAATCTCCAGCAGCAGCAGCCGAGAATGGTGAAGTTCCTCAAACCCGGCAAGGCCGTTATCGTCCTCCAGGGTCGCTACGCTGGCCGCAAAGGTGTCATCGTCCGTTCATTCGACGACGGCACTCGTGATCGACCATACGGACACTGCCTCGTTGCCGGTATCTCCAAGTACCCAAAAAAGGTGATTCGGAAGGACTCAGCGAAGAAGACGGCGAAGAAGTCTCGCGTCAAGGTGTTTTTGAAGCTGGTGAATTACAGCCATATCATGCCGACTAGGTACACGCTTGATGTGGACTTGAAGGATGTGGTGACGCCTGATGTGCTTCAATCAAAGGACAAGAAGGTTACTGCGGCTAAGGAAGCGAAGTCGAGGTTCGAGGAGAGGTTCAAGACTGGGAAGAACAGGTGGTTCTTTTCCAAGCTTAGGTTTTGAAATGCTCTGTTCGGTTGTTTTTCATTGAAGTTGTGGTGTTTACATGAATTTTGGAATGCTGCAAACTATGATAATGTCTTTTTGGATTTGATACTGTTTTATGTAGAACTTGTCATGATTTCATATATGAAATTTTGATGTTTTAATTTTGCAAAAAAAAAAATATATATATATATATGACCCGACCATATCCTATCCTAATATTACCCTGACCATGGATACCCTACGGACTTAGGAAAATTGCTCACCCTGCCCATTGCCGACCCGTAATTCCATGTATCATCTTCGTCAGTTTCTTAAATAATTTTGTTCCACAGATTAAGAAAATAAAAAAATGCTTCAACAAGAAAACAGTAATTAATTAAATAATAAAGGGACCACTAGCACATAACATTTTACTATTTAGACGTCACATGTTCTAAAACAAGCATAAGCCATTTCCATCTAGTGTCGGTAAAGGCCGCCAAATTTTCGTTACTACATTTATCTTCAGTTAAAACAAAATATAATATCCTTCAAACAAAAACAAAATATAACATCCAATTTTTATGTATTCCTTTCCATAGAAAAAGTTCTGGTTGAACAATTTAGTATAATTTCGTTTTTTTATGGGGGTTAGTGGGTAGAATTAGTATCTGCTCCTTTTTGGAGGGGTGAGGACTTGAACCTGGATCACTTGGGACGCAGGTGGATTGCCCACCACTGGGCTAATCACTTTGCCTCAGTATAATTTCGTTTAGATTTTATATTTTTGTTGTTTGAATATCGTTTAGATTTTAAAAATAAAATATAACTGTAAAAGAATTCATGTAAGAATTGGTTGAACTTTTGGGCTTCACGAGGCCAAGAATTCAATTAATAAATAGAAAACATAACCACACAATATAAAAATAAGAAAGTAACTTAAATAGTACTGCCGGAGTAATTAATAAAAAATTATGAAAATTCATTCAAATCCCTCTCTACTCATTACCACCCAAAACGCATTATTCTTTTCCTAGTAATGGCATTTTTTAAATTAGTTTCTGTTTCTTTTGTTGTTATCATTTATTATTGTTCGATCCATATGTCTTTTTTTATGCATACAAGTGTGTCGCATCAAAATTGTATTGGCGATAGTGAAGTTCTATAGCTGCGGACGTTAATACATTGTTAAAGTCTGAACTCTAATTTCTGGATGTGAATCAAGCGAGAGACATATGATTCAATTGATAAAAAATGTACCAGATAATACATATATGTAATTATTATTATATATGAACCTAGCAATAAAAAAATGTTAATTGAAAAAAAAATAGTGCTAAACAACCAAATAGTACGAACATAAAATTGATTTCGTTTCGATTTGGCCTGAACTTAATGGTTCTTGAGAAGTTGGTTGTTGAACCTCTTCGTTTGTGTGGCCAGTTTATCATGTACTGGGCCTTCGTGCTTGATCTTTGTACGACGTCTTGTTGCAATCGAAAAAAAAAATTGATTTCGTTTTGTCAAAGCAACATCATCCAAATCCGGTAAATTAATATCATACGTAACAATTAGGCAAAATCAGCTAGTTTAACCAAACTACTCATTACTGCTTCACTCCCATCCAAATTGGGAACCAATAATAAAAACACAAAACTCCTCATCTTCCAGCTAACGTCCAGCTGGTTTAAAAACTTACTATTTTTAACGGAAATAAATTAATTTTTGAACTACCATCAGTTCGTGTGCTGCCAAATTCAATCAGTAGGAACTGATGTCACACATTCAAAAATTAAATTTCCTGGTAAGACCATCTACAATGGAGGTGTTGGAAAAAAAATTAAACATTTGAATAGGTTTAATGGGGGTGTTGAATTAATGTGTTGAAGTGAGGTGGATTAAATTGTGTTGAATAAATTAAATATGTTGAATAGGTGGTGATGAGGGTGTTTAATGGGTTTAATGGGGTGTTGAATTTGGGTGTTGAATGAGTAATCCCATTAAACACTCATTAAACACCCAAATTCAACACCCCCATTAAACACCCTCATCACCACCTATTCAACATGTTTAATTTATTCAACACAATTTAATCCACCTCACTTCAACACCCAATTTCAACACCCCCATTAAACCTATTCAACTGTTTAATTTTTTTTCAACACCTCCATTGTAGCATCTACAATAAACTTAAAATTCAACACCCTCCACCTAATAATTCAACACACATTCAAATTTTACACACTCCAATGTTAAAGTTTAATCAAATTCAACACCCTACCCCACAAAAAGATCCAATCTTTAACTACAAATTCGAATTCGTCTTTCTCTCTCTCGTTTGTTCCAGGAGCTTCTACCGTCTCTGAGCGTCGCCGGCTTTGTGCTGAATCTCAGCCCTCTCTTGTCCCTTTATCCCTCTCCTTTGCTTCGTTTGTAGCCCCTGAGCCTCTCTTCCTTCTCGGTTCGACTCTGTTTTGGGGTTGTCACTGGAGGAGGACGAGTGGTGCTGTTGACGGTGGCGGGGAGGGTGGGTTTGTGGATTAAAGGGGGCTGTCGGTTAGTTAGTTTAGTCAGTTTGGTTTTATTTGGAATGTTCTAGCTTTATTCTTAGGTAAGTGGGAGTGTCCGAGTCTTCCTCGCTCTCTCGTCTGAACCTACCCAGATCAAAGACTCAAGTTTTTCAACCGCTTCGGTATCAATGGCGACGGCTGCATCTCCATCGCCGAGTTTCTTCACCTGCTAATTGTGCTGTAGGGAGCCTGCGCCACGAAACCGGAGCAGATCAAGCGGAAGATGGAGTAAAGGGGCGTGGCCAAAGACAGATCTGTAGACCTCAAGGAGTTTTGCTGCTGAGTCCATCACCGGCACGCAAACATTGTCTGGAGTGGAGGAGCTGTAGGCGGTTCGTTCTGTGCGACAAGGACAAGATTAGAGCTTTTTCGGCGCGTGAGCTGCACGGGGTGTTGAGGACGCTGGGGGAGCAGGGCTCTTTGTAGGTTGGATCCGCGATGATCAGCTCTGTGGGTGTTGATGGTGTTAGGCGTGTCATTATCAAGGAGGGTATAGTTGGGCAGCAGCTTCAACGGTGGCAATTGGATGTGGCTTTGTCGGTGGTCGCTGGTTGGCGGGTTTTTGATCGAGTTTTGGGTATAGTCGGAGGTTTAGGCTGTAGGTTTTGACTGGTCTGTCCGGAGGTTTTCCACATGTTTGGTGGTGCTTTCCACCTGTTTGGTGGTGTTTTTCCACCTGTTATTGGTGGTGTTTCCCGCCTTCTGGCGGTGTCCTCCCACCTGTTTGGTGGTGATTCTGTATTGAGATGGGTTGCCGTCTTCGGCTGGGCTTCAGTATGTTTTAGGTACTAGATTGAGTCATTGTTTTGAAATAAAAATTCAGTTTAATTGATAACTATAATTCAATTTAGGGTTAATTACAAAAAGGCTACCTGGACTACCATGTCGTTTCAAATCGCAGCCTGGACTATTTCGATTTTCATTTTAGTGTTTTTTGACTAAATTGCAAAAAAAATAAAGTAACGGTTTTTGTCAAATTATTTTGTAAACAGGTGGTTTGGCTTGTTAGACAATATTAAATTAGATGTGGCATTTGTTTTTAAATAAAATAATAATAAATGTGGCATTTATTTTTTTTGCAATTTAGTCCAAAAACACTAAAATGAAAATTGAAATAGTCCAGGCCGCGATTTGAAACGACGTGGTAGTCCAGGTAGTCTTTTTGTAATTAACCCTTCAATTTAATTACAAAAATAAAAAGAGAAAAGTAAATAAGAATATGAAATTATTAGGTGGAGGAGAGAGAAGATGATGTGGGGTAGGGTGTTGAATTTGATTAAACTTTAACATTGGAGTGTGTAAAATTTGAATGTGTGTTGAATTATTAGGGGGAGGAGAGAGAAAATGATATGAAGTAAAAAGGAGAGTGTTGAATTTTAAGTACATTGTAGATGGTCTAAGAGAAAGAGTTGACCTACAAATTTGATTTTTTTCTCTTTCATTTGTAATACAAAAAAAACATTTGTAATACTTACACAATAAATAACAACATTTAATACTGCACTTCGTCAAATCTAAATTGTATATGGGTAGCTCGACCGAGAACAACCCTAATATGAGAATCTGACATTTCATCTACATTTCGTGTATTATTTGTGGTAATGTCCCACATTTATTTTCAAGTCTGAATACTTTGACTTATGACAAGTTTGAAAATGTAAATGGTAAATCATAGTGCTCGAATGATACATTTTTAAAGACGTGGGTGATGGTTTTAAATTCTCCTAATTAAATGGTTCTAATTTAAACATTTCTCAATGTTATCAGAATTCTAAGAAAATATAAAAGAAGAAACTTTTATAAAATAGGTGACAGAGGAGCGCACAAATGAGGCAGGTCAAATAAGAATGAAGTAACGTGAGACACGATTTCAATCATCCATCAATTCCGTGCATTGTGGGCACGCCACGTGACAAATAGTAAAACCCACTACCAACAGTAAAAAATAAATAGTAAAATTCCACTACCAACACCTTTAAATCTCAACCATTAGATCAATATGATCAATGACCAAGATCATGTCTCACTTACCTCATTCTTACAACCTTGTCTCAACCGAGCGCTCCACATAGGTGATATATATATATTTTAGAAATTTAATATTCAAATTATATAATTTTAAAGCAGAATTTTTCATATATTTCCTTTTTAGGATTAATTTTTTGCTTATTTTCTAAAATAATCTTAAAAATATCCACTCACGACTCGTCACTAATATGGATCGAACTTGTGAAAGTGAAACCGCTAATTGAGAGTAAAATATATGATTTCATAAGCATACAAGTATTTTGTCAACAACCCCGATGTGGCATAGTAGAATAATTTCAATCTTATTTTCACAAGGTTGATGGTTCAAGCCCCAATCATGATATTATTCTCATATTTTTTTTGAGAATTTTTCGTTCGTCAAGATGGACGTGTCGTGTTCAAGAATGTACCGATGATATCAATATTCTGAGTTGTTGTACCCGTCATCTAAAAAAAAGCATACAAGTGTTTTTTATAATAAAGCTCGATTTCAAACATAAACTGAAAGTTAAATAAAACGATACAAATGAGAAGAAAAAAAAGAGTTATATAAATAATCTTCTATTTTGAAATGGATATAAATAATCTTCTTGTCGATTCGGCTCCGGCGAGTAGGGGAGGGGTTTTTGCGCCGACGTTAGGACTGTTGTTGAGGATGAGGTTGTGTGGCTGTGGGCGAGTCGGGCTGTGTGGGTTTGTCGGATTGAGTGTATGATTGTGTGGGTTGGGCGTGGTTGTTGGTGGTGATGGGGGTTTTAGTGGTGGGTATGTTGTCTTTTTGCAGGCGGCTTCGACGACTCAGCCTTGGACGGGACGCCTTTGGTACTTTGCCGGTGTTTTGTTGTTGTGTATAAGTTTTTTCTTGTGTTTTTTCGTTTTAGTTTTAGTTGTGGTGTTAGTTGTAGTTTTTCGCGGTAGTGTTAGTTTTGTTTGTGACTGCACTCACTGCATTTGTTGCTTTCCTGGCTTCGGTGGTTTGGTCACCTCTCTCGGTGTGAGGTCAAGTGGAGCATCTCACTGCTCCCGGCTAGTTAACTTGTCCTAGCCTTCAAATCCTCGTTGTCGCCTTTTCTGGGGTTCAGGTGACGTGCTTCCTGTGGTAGGAAACCGGTGTATGAAGATCGCTTGTGCAGCTTTGTCCTGTAATTCGGTGGAAATTGACCAGTGCTTCATCATCGCTTCTTCAGTTCGGCTATTTTGGCATGCATTGGGTTTTGGAGCGTGAAGATGAATCAGCAGTGAATGAATTGCTTAAATGTGATTGGATTACTTTGATTGTTTAGATGTTCTGTTCCACTACACTTCGATCGTCTATTTGCCGGTGTTATTTATCTTTTTCTTCACCTCCTCGTTGTATACAGTTGTTCTTTTATCAAAAAAAAACTACGATTACTCGCATTCCACAAAAATACAAATTATTCTTCCCTCTAAAGAATTACTCTTTACCATCTACACTCGCAACAAAACAAACAAACTCATCCTCACTCCTCATCCATCACCATCATCGGCGTCGCCGCCGATCTGCTCATCTCCTTCTTTGTCTCATATCCGTACCATCAGATGCCTCACTGCCTCCATTTTCTCAGATTCCTCAGCTTCGTTATCACTCTGCGTTAACCAGCCGCTTCTTATATTCCTCAGATTCGGACTACTTTGACTTCACTTCGTTGATGAACTCTGAATGAGAGCTTCACAAATGCCGACGAACTTCAGCCTCTCCTCCATTATCTTCTGCTTCGCAGTGTTGTGTGTGAACGGTGGCGCAATGAAAACTGGTCGCCGGATCCTCCACCAGCCGTTCTTCCCAAACGGACTAGCGTCTCCACCTTCATATCCGCCCTCGCCGAAGTTACCGTTTACTCCATCGACTCCTGAAAACTCTCCGTTCTTCCCGACCTTACCATCCCCGCCGCCTCCGCATCCACCTTCGACGTTCGTCTCCTTCCCGGCCAACGTATCCTCGCTCGACGTTCCTCACTCGACCAGATCCAAATCCGCTTCGCCGAAGCTTGTCGCTGTAGCCATTGTCGCGCTGGTCGCGGCGGTGTTGTTCTCGGCCGCGGCTGTGTTTTGGTTCTGTAGGAGGAAGAGGTCGGTTGAGGATGATAAAACGCAGAGATCGGAGAGCTCGCATCTCACGCTTCCGCCTAATCCGCCGAAGCTGAGGAATCCGTCGGCGACGAGTTCGGAATTTCTGTATCTAGGTACGCTTGTCAACTCTCGCGCAATAGAAGAGCAGCAGCGCGCCGGCGGTGCTCATTCGTCGAGAGGGACGAATAATCTGAGCAGCGGATCAATTTCTCGGAAGTTGGACTCGCCGGAGCTCCGTCCGCTTCCGCCGCTGGTAAGACAACAACAGCTGCAGCATCAGCAGCAGACAGAGCAGCAACAGCCAGGGGATGCGCAGACAGGTGATGTGAGTTTTAACAACGGGGAAAATAATGAGGAGTTTTACTCTCCGAGAGGGTCGTTGGGCCGCCAGAGTAGCTCGATCGGGGCTAGATCTGGGTCGAGGAGAGAGTTTTTCTCGGCTGTGGAGATGGATAAAATCCAGGAGAAGATTGGTAAGCCAAGCTCGTCTTCCTCTTCTTCGTCATCCGCTTCTTCTGGTTCTCCAGCCAGGTCTGCCTCGATTAGCATTTCGCCACCAGCGAGCTTGAGTCCCCGACGACCTAAATCACCCGAGCTTTTGGTTATGGCTACTCCACCATTGCCGCAACCGCAGAATCTGAGGCCTATTATGACTTCTCAGTTTGATTCTGAATCCAACTCCTCGATGTCTTCGTGGCCTGCGCTAAATAACAACGCAGTTGACTCACCTAGTTTATCAAATGATTCTGATGAAAGGTTAAGATCACTTCCGGAAGTCCCAAGTTCTGTGCAAGGTCCTTGTTTTGCGCCACCTCCCCCTCCCCCTCCTCCACCGGCGATGATGCAATGGGAAACTCCCAAGCCTTCTCCTAGGCAGGTGGGTCAGCCTCCTATTCTTAAGCCACCGGTACTTGTTACACCTTCCAGGCCTGTGGTGACAAGTTCTAACGAGGTGTCACCAATGGAATTGCCCTCAGCAAAATCTGGCACTTCTGAGAGCAATGAAGATACCCCAAAGCCTAAGTTGAAGCCATTACACTGGGATAAAGTTAGAGCCAATTCTGATCGTGAAATGGTTTGGGATCAGCTGAAATCCAGCTCCTTCAAGTAAGACGTACTACATTTGTTTTCCATTAATTTTCACTTCTAAGTATGTTGTGTCTGCGTGTATCCTCTGAGACATTGATTTAGTAGCAGTTTGTATTATTTTTTCTCTTTGCTTTGGCCTGCTTCGTTAATGATTCTTATTGTCTGTTTATTGCAGATTAAATGAGGAGATGATTGAAAGTTTATTTGTTGTGAATCACTCAAATTCAAATCAAAAGGAAGCAGCTAGGCGTCTTGTGCTTCCCTCTCCCAACCAAGAGAATCGGGTTTTGGATCCAAAGAAATCCCAGAACATTGCCATTTTATTGAAGGCGCTCAGTGTGACCAAAGAGGAAGTTTGCGAGGCACTTTTAGAGGGTGAGTTACAGACTTATAGTGATTCTGCATGCTTATTGGTGATTGTTTCATCTTTTTGTGGGGCTTTGAGTTTGGGGTTAATGTCTGTTGAGGGTATATTTAAAGCTGAATCTCAAATGGCGTATTTGGGCTGGCCTATGAATCGTTATGTTGATCCAAATGTTTGCATCATGATCAAAACATAGCTGGTCTGGTTCTAAATCACAAAAACTGGTGAATGATGGTTGGCGATCTTGACCTTTGAGTGGTCTTTTTTCCTTTCATCAGAGGCCTATTTTTTGATCCATGAAGTATGATGCCTTCCACATGTTCTAAGCCCTTTTCGTGACTGTTTATAGGCAATGCAGAATCTCTGGGAACTGAACTTCTTGAAAGTTTATTGAAGATGACTCCGACTAAAGAGGAAGAACGGAAATTGAAGGACTATAAAGATGATTCACCATTCAAACTTGGTGTTTCTGAGAGATTCCTCAATGCAATGCTTGATATACCTTTTGCTTTTAAGAGGGTGGATGCATTGCTGTATGTAGCCAATTTTGAATCTGAGGTTGAGTACCTCAAGAAGTCTTTCATGACTTTGGAAGTAAGTTATACCATTTACTTAACCTTCTATCTGTGGCCTTCTACTTTCCAAACACCATTTTGTCGTAAAGCATTCAAAATATACTCTAAGCACACATGCATTCTGCCTTGTTCTAAGTTTCAACTTGTTAGTTGGGTTCACACTTCACAGTAAATCATTCTCATGTTAAAGATGGGATTGGTAGTAGTGCAAAGCAACTGTGGGATCTTACATGAAATGAATGTGACTTTCTTGGATTCTCTTTTGTTTAACAAATGGATGCACTTTCATGCTTTTTGGAAAGGCACTTGATCTTTCTTGTTTTATATCGAAATCCCCTGAAAAAAAAGCTTTCATTCAGATATGACATCAGTTTCTTTTAAAGCCTGGGGATTCTTCGTCACACATTGAAGACTGACTCTAACTCTAGCATCCTGTAACTTGTTTTCATAGAAGTACATTTCTTCCTTGAGAAGGTATTCAGATAGTTTTCTGCAAGTTTGATAATGTGAGGGCTGAGGCTCATCAATTTTTTACATTTTGTTTGATTATGTCCTTCTTGATCACCCATCTGCAAGAAATAGTTGCATTTTAAGATAGCTGATATTTATGAGCCAGGGAGTAAATTGTATGCTATTGGGGTGTTTGTATTTAAAGCTTAACACCTTTTCATTCATTTATTCATTTCAGACTGCTTGTGATGAGCTGAGAAGTAGCAGGATGTTCTTGAAGCTACTTGATGCTGTACTCAAGACTGGGAACCGGATGAATGTTGGGACAAACCGCGGTGATGCACATGCATTCAAGCTGGACACACTTCTCAAACTTGTAGATGTCAAGGGAGCAGATGGAAAAACTACCCTGCTGCATTTTGTCGTCCAAGAAATCATAAAAGCAGAAGGAACTCGCTTATCTGCAGCAAGTCCACCTCCTCCATCCACATTGAACGAAGACGCCAGATGTAAAAAACTTGGCCTGCAACTGGTCTCCAGTCTTGGCTCAGAACTCTCGAACGTCAAAAAGGCTGCCACCATGGATTCTGACATTCTGAGTTGTGATGTCCAGAAACTCTCCAGAGGAATTGAAAGAATCAAAGATATAGTAAAATCAATAGAAAGTGTTGGGTTGCCAAATGACAGCAAAAAATTCTCTGAATCCATGAACAGCTTCATGGAGAGAGCGGAAGAGGAGATTATCAGGATACAAGCCCAAGAGAGTGTAGCATTTTCTTTAGTCAAGGAAATAACCGAATACTTCCATGGAAATTCAGCAAAAGAAGAAGCTCATCCATTCAGAATCTTCCTGGTGGTAAGAGACTTCTTAACTGTCTTGGACCGTGTATGCAAACAAGCCGGTACAATAAATGAGCGGACAGTCATCAGCTCTGCCCACAAATTTCCTGTCCCGGTGAATCCAACCCTCCCCCCACCTGCAGTGTTTCAGCCAAAACTAAAAATACAACATGATTCCTCATCAGGCGATGAAAGCTCGTCTCCTTAGGACCTCAATGTCTTTCTCAGGTACACATTTTTGCTGTTCACCCCTGGCGGAAGTTGATAAATGATTTGGGGTTTTTCATATCAATATTTAGGTAGAATATCAGCTAATATTACTTCAATTATGTACTCTTGTCCATCCTCCATTTTCCCTGTATAAAATTGGATGTAAACAGTTTTTGAATTCTGCAGCACCCTACCTGTTTCGATACTCTCCTTTGTTCTGATAATATAATTCAACTCAACTTTAATCACCCTCTAATGCTTATTAATGCACAACAATGTCAATTTGAATATTTCTAAATAGATTTTACAAACTATCAAAAAAAAAGATTTTACAATAATAAAAAATGATTTTGAAAGTAAAATGAATTATTAGATGCAATAAACATTCTATGTAATGAATGAATGTTATTTTCCTTTTTGACAATACCATGTCAACAACAAAGGATGCCAATTTTACATATCATAAAATTCTTAAGAAGAAGGTGCACTTGGGGGTCAACTTGAGCCTAACGCTGCGAACCCTCCACCTTTCATCATCTGCTTAAACTCCTTGTAATTAACCATCCCATCCCCATCCACGTCCACTTTCCGAATCATCTGCTTACAATCCTCGATCGTCCGCCCTTGCTTAAGCCCCAAGGAAGCAAGCACAGACTTCAGCTCCTCAACGGTAATAAACCCGTCGCCATTTTGATCAAACACATTGAAAGCCTCCTTCATATCTTCCTCTTCGTCCTTCTCATCCATGATGGTTTGGTATAACGATCCGAATTCGTCAATATCAACGTACCCATCTCCGTTAACGTCTATCTTCTCGATCATCTGGCTCAGATCGGAGTCTACTATGAATATCCCTAGCTTCTCTAACGAGTCGTTCAACTCTTTCTTTGTGATTTTCCCATCACCGTTCCTGTCGAACATCTGAAAGACTCGCTTTAGCTCCGCCGGATCCATTAGCAACGAGAGGTTCAATGTGGTTTTCCAAATCAATTATAACAATAATGCCCAAGATGTGTTTTGCAAGGATTTTACATAACTGGGCAGGGAAAAAAAGAAGAGAATGGTGAGAGGTTGAGACAGGAGTTGGAGAAAATGGTTGGCGAGATGCTCAGGCTAATGAATGGTTTGTGTTGTGAGAGAATTCTATTTTAAGAGAAAATGTCTCCACGTTGTTAGGTTGAAAATTGTGGCTTTTGAGCGATAGGCGGGTGTTAATACCCAAATACCCTCCCTCTCCGTAAAAGTCACCATGGTCATTGCAATTTGTTGGTAGTTATTATTATAAAATCACGTGTAAATATTGTTGTTAATTGTTTAATAACAAGATGTAGTTTTTCACTCTTAAAGTTTCACTCGACGTAAATATATGTTATGCTAATTTTGGTTTTATGGTAAGAATTTAGGAAGAAGTTATCAATTTTTAGCATTCCCTCTGACATGCGGAATGAAGATTATAAAAAAAATTTGTTGAATCATTATCGATTATCTCATATTATATTGCTCCATTTAGCTGCTTTCTTTAGCTATTGCCTATTAGCACTCCTCAAGAAACTTGTCTGAACGGTTAATATGTTGATAGTGTTATGAAAGGGTAATGTGGTATGCTCATACATGTTTTACCTCCTACCCTACTACATCCTACAACAAGCAACAAGCTTGTCAAGCCAAAAAAATTGTGCAAATTTGTCTCCTCACTTGTGCTATAAATAGCATGCTTGGATGAAGTAAATGAGGTCATCCCTTTAAACCATTTTAGCATAATAACATGATTAAGGTAGTTTTTTTTATTATAAGGATTAAGGTAGTTGAACAAACAAACGACTTCCACAAATCTTAACACTTTTTTTTATTCATATTCTCATCATAATGTACGCCAAGACAGAGTTATGAAATCAATGATGGTGGCATATTAGCACTCCTCAAGAAACTTGTCTGAACGGTTAATATGTTGATAGTGTTATGAAAGGGTAATGTGGAATGCTCATACATGTTTTACCTCCTACCCTACTACATCTTACAACAAGCAACAAGCTTGTCAAGCCAAAAAAATTGTGCAAATTTGTCTCCTCACTTGTGCTATAAATAGCATGCTTGGATGAAGTAAATGAGGTCATCCCTTTAAACCATTTTAGCATAATAACATGATTAAGGTAGTTTTTTTTATAAGGATTAAGGTAGTTGAACAAACAAACGACTTCCACAAATCTTAACACTTTTTTTTATTCATATTCTCATCATAATGTACGCCAAGACAGAATCATGATTGAGTTATGAAATCAATGATGGTGGCATATTAGCACTCCTCAAGAAACTTGTCTGAACGGTTAATATGTTGATAGTGTTATGAAAGGGTAATGTGGAATGCTCATACATGTTTTACCTCCTACCCTACTACATCTTACAACAAGCAACAAGCTTGTCAAGCCAAAAAAATTGTGCAAATTTGTCTCCTCACTTGTGCTATAAATAGCATGCTTGGATGAAGTAAATGAGGTCATCCCTTTAAACCATTTTAGCATAATAACATGATTAAGGTAGTTTTTTTATAAGGATTAAGGTAGTTGAACAAACAAACGACTTCCACAAATCTTAACACTTTTTTTATTCATATTCTCATCATAATGTACGCCAAGACAGAATCATGATTGAGTTATGAAATCAATGATGGTGGCATCTTAGGTAACTGAATCTTTTAAAATTGTTCTCGCTTATTTTCACATGTTTTTTTATAAAATAAATTTGGAATAAAAAATCATCTTTATTTTCAATTTTTTTAGGGATTTTGCAAAGTGGTATAAAAATCACCGAAAAATGAAATATTTTTCACGTGGTTATACAATGATAAATAATCTCGATACGATTAATTTATTTTATTGTTATAATATATATGTAGCAAGAAAACTATATTTTACTTTTGCGGCGATATTTACCATCACAGTTATATCCAAAAAATCGTTGAACTATCACCTTGGAAACTCTTTTCAAAAATTGTTGCATAACTATTGTATCACCTTGGCAAGAATTTACAGCGGTTATAAAATACTGTATAATTTCACTGCATATATGAACCAAATTTGTAGTGAAGTTAGTTCCTAATTCTCACTCGATTTGAAATTTTATTTTCCAATTTACTCATTTTCTGTTGAGTGCGGTTCAGAACAACGTCTTTAACTTAGACGTTATTGGTATAAGCTCCTTAGGTGTAGACGTCTTAATTTTTCATAGACGCATAAGCGTTGATTGTTCTAAAAATAATTTAATTATACATGATTATGATTGACCGCACATGCCTACATCGCACAACAGAAAGTGAGTAAATTAAGAATCAGTTTTTCGAATCGAGTAAAGTGAGAACCAATTTGCTCAACTTAAACAAATGAACTCTTTTAATAAAAACTTACCTTACATTACACTACAAATTTGGGCCGAGTTGTTCGACATCAAAAAAATGACGCAAAGGCGTCGAAATTGTATCGTAAGTTCGTCAGTGCTACGACAAAAATCAATAATGTCGCACAAACCTATGTCGCAAGAGGTGTACGACAGCTCTACGACACAAATTGTGCGACACACCTAAGTCAACTGTGCGTCAAAGTGTCGCATATTTATCTCATCCCCGTCGCACAAACTGTGCGACATATATGTTACACTATTACGACACCATTGTCGTACATATGTCGACAATTTGTCGCATGCTTTGTACGACACAATTTCGACTTTTGTACGACACACACAAAGTGTCACCGGTTGTTAACCGGTACTAATTACAATTAATTTAATTCACTAATTATTAATTTAAAAACAATTAATTTAATAATAACATTAATATTTTTCAATAAAATCACAGAAATTAAATAACTTAGTATACACAAATTTGTCATTAATACAATGTGGAACAAGTTCACCACACAACCAAAATGATGCTTACAAAGTTCAACTTGCCAAAAAATTTAGCAAAAAGATGATTGAAACAAGCAGATGATCCTAATCTGTTTCTTCATCTGAACTCACCTCGTCCTCGTCAAGTGAACTGATGGAGCTCGTACTCGCTGCAGGCAAGAGTGCTTTGATTGAGGAACAAGGCTATAGTCAGCCGGGGAGCTCATCGCAACTTTTGCCAAGTCGAGGCACAGAAGGTCATTGTCTTCTACATCCTCCATTTACTACTTTGTCTTCCATTTACTATTCTCTTAGCTTGTGGCCGTGTTCTTTAACCAGAGTTGCAACAACTCTTTGAGGCGGCAATGATCTCCAATGATCTGTTACAGATTATGTGTAATCAGATATTAAATAAACAGAACATACAAATACAAACAATGACAGAGTTGTAATAACATACATAACAGAGTGATGATATAAACATAAAATGCAAATAGTAATAATACATATCTTGTAAAACATAACACATACAAACTGTAGTTTCAAAGATTATAATCAATAAGATACAAACATTAACACACATTGCAATATAAAATGTAGTTTCAAAGATTAGTACAACAAAACTTAATAACACAACATCACCACAGCACAAATAACATAGTAACATATAGTAATAGCAAAGCATCAAAGTGAAAAACAAGTTGGAGCTCGCCTGGCTAGGAACAACCTGGTAGCGAGAACCGTTAACCATGAGGTGGCTGCAACTTCGAGCTCTGTTCATAAGAAAAACATGAAATCAACGAAGGAAACATTACAAAATTTAATGAAATGAGATGGGACTGAGAGGTTACTCTTCCAAGGCCATTAATATCAGCCTTTAAATTCAAATTTCAAAATGTTAGTGCCTTTGACAGATTATGGTAGACAGTAGACACAGTTTAAAGGAGAAAAATGCCTAAAAGCCTCTAACTGCATAATCAATAATTTTGGAGACTTCACCTATCAAGTTTAAAACTTGGAATAAACAGTGAGCGTGAAATACCAAAACTTGGAATGTTAGCCTTGAATATTCTTTGAGTGCTTCCAAGATATACTCTCTAGTTTTAATTGTAAGCAACTCCTCGAAATCAGTTTCAATCTGCATAAACCAATAGACTAATAAAACTTGGACATGAGAAACTATGACACCAGAACTCAGAGTCGGCTAGGTGAATATCATACTTTGCAAGTGTTTTCACTAGAGAAGATTCCTTGCTTACCTCTCATTTCCATTTGATACACTAATTTAATACCTGAAACAAAACAAAAATCTTCTCATCAAACACACAGGATCAAGAGTGAAGAATTATGCAATTCACACTTACTTTTGTGCCCTTACTTTGTGATTATCAGCATCCTAATTAGCCATGACCACATCTTCATCCAACTAAAAACTGAAATGACAAAACACATGAAACAATCCTTCTCAGTTCTCAGTAATGGCTCAAATAATTTAATAACAAAAAGTCATATCTTCAAATGTTTCGATACATGTTGTGCGAAATGAACATGTACATCAAACAAGGTTATAAAAAACATTGAAAAGAAACACAAAGATCACATAAAAAAATATGAAAAAAATTTATAATACATGTTGGAGCTTGGTCGAGCTGTTTCTCTGAGGCTGTGCATTTCATCAAGTCGGTTAATGACTCTGTATAAAAATCAAACCTTAATCTACAAGGACGACAAAGATAAAACAGTAACCACACTTCACAAATCCAAACATGGTACAACGAACATGATAACTGAACACTTAAATCATCCACAGCCAAAATACTCTTAACAAATTCGAAATTCATAAACCTTGTAATTTCGAATTCGAAATTCAAACCCCAAATCAACTAACAATACACAAAATCCTAAATTCTCAAAAATCTAGATCTACAATACCGCTTCAAATCTGGGGATGGCGGATGCTGATTCGTCGGTCGCTCGTCTGTAATTGATTGTAAATTTGAGTTTTAAACAAGAAGAAACCCTAAAAGTTAAAATCATTACCTTCGATTGGCGCACGGGCCGTTCGAGTGCGGAGTCTGAGTCATTCGGTGCCCGGATGAGTGACGATGCTTGGGATGATTGGTGGCGGTTGGGTGTGCGCGGATGAGTCGGCTGCTGGTGTCGAAGGAAACGAAGAGGAGCTTGAAGGACGAAGGAGAAGTCGCGATTTATGTTTAACTTGTACAATTATTATTTAAATTATGCGACATATTTGTGTCTCATGTGTGTCGCACATAAAAGGACAAAAGCGATTTATATGTGTCTCATATGTGTCGCACATAAAAGACAAAAGCAACTTATATGTGTCGCACATAAAAAGACAAATGACTAAAGTGTCGCATACCTGTCGTTTTCTTGTCGTATTATTCGTTCGACACCAACAAAATGTCGTATACATTGCGTCGTAAAACTGATCCAAAATTTGTAATGTTATTTTAATATCATAAAAACTATGATGGAAAGATAAATAAAATGGAAACACAAAATTTTTGTTTACATAAAAGTTGTACAAAAGACCTTATACTCAAATGCTATTTCTAGATCTTAATTTTTCTCGATAAATCAGACATAAATTTTATTTGTTCACAAATTTTATTTTCATCCCTTAGATTTATAATGAACCAAATATATAAGACCATACTTCCTTTCTAAGTAAATGGATAGTGAATACTGAATTTGATCATGCTCCATCTAGGAAAATTATGAAAACATTTAATTAGCTGCAAACAAAGTTTTTTCTTTCAAATGACATGTTTGAGTTTCAACATATCCAAAATGACTCAAATGAGTTTAACATTTCAATTTTGGCCTGTTTTTAACAAAATCGAATCCCCAGGATTCGATTTTATGTGCAAACGAGAGAACGTGCGAATGAGAGAACTCCACGCCTTCTCGTTTGCACATAAAATCGGATCATGGGAATTCGGTTTTATTTAAAACAGGCCAGAACTGAAATGTCAAACTCACATGAATCATTTTAGATATATTAAAACTGCAAAAACTCCTACAAACGTACATTATGGATATGGATATGGATATCATTAGAGCTATTTCAGCAAATATAGCACCATTTCGAAGAAGGTAAAATACAAGTAATTTTTTATTAAGTATTCGAAATAGTATCTTCTTGTTATATTTTTTAATAAACCACTTTGCATGTGGGGTTGTAGCCGAGTTGGCTCATCACTTGGCTTCATAACCAAGTGATCATGAGTTCAACTCCCCACAAATGCACCATTCCCACCAATATTTGGTGAGGAATTTCCTCCATTCACAGGAAGTGCTTCCTTCGCCACGGCTCTGAAGAAAGGCTTCGCCCGTGAGGCAGTTGATTGCTCGGAGATATGCTTCGAAGTGGATGAGTAAAGACGCCGCAAGGCTTGCGCTTCAATAGAGATTAATGTACTAAATTAGCTTGAGAATTTCAATAGACTTGTACAATACATGTATACATCTCATCAAAAAAAATAAAAATAAACCACTTTGCTTTCATCCATATAATACTATAAAAATATGAAGTTATGCCACAATTTAGCGATCAATATATAATTACCAGAATAATTTTTATCACAATTTTTAGTTGATATGGATTGCCATGATTTGAAGATATTCTTATTATTTCAAAGGGAAAATGACAAATAGGGGGTATGAACTACCACTCATTGACAAATTACGGTCCGAACTATGAAAATTGACATTTAAGGACAATTTTAAAATATTTTAATGTTCAATTTCACAATTAAGGGCAAGCCTGTTTTTTCAATTCATTTGTTTAGTTAACTTTGTTAATTGACAAAGTGATATTTCATCAATTAAGTGTTATATACTTATATGATGATCAAATTTTTTTGAAATTGCCCTTAATTGTCAATTTTCATAGTTCGGACCGTGATTTGTCAATGGATGATAGTTCGTACCCCTATTTGTCATTTTCCCTATTATTTCAAATTCAAATTGATTTCATTCTCTAGATGTAAAAATCATTAAATTCACGTTTCACCATACATATCAGATTGCGATGATTATCCAAATCTAGAAAAAAAGATAAAATTTCAAATAAAAAAGGAAAATCTATTCAACCGCTATTCACCACCGCTATTCACCACCGCATCCACATTTTACTTACCCTGCACGCAACCGCACTCGATCCACACCCAATAATTGCTTTTCTTCCTTCATCGTCAATCCGATCCTCTCTGTACTCGAGCTGGCACCATTGTCGTCATCCTCCACACCTCTCTGTCTTCTCCCCCGACTTCTCCATAAACCCTAATCAAACCCCCCCAAAACCACTTCTCAATCTGCTCCGCCGTTTTCATGCTCTGACCTCTGACACCCGATTTCAATGGAGTTCATAAATTTAGCTAAATTTCCGCGCCATCCCATACGGATTTTGCTCACCCTGTTCGTCTTCGTAACTTTGGTTCAGTCAAGATCGAAACTTGAGACAGTCTACGATGCGCTGACGGCCAACGGTATGCCGATCGGCTTGCTGCCGAAGAACGTGAACGACTTCGCGATCGACGAGACTGGAAAATTCGAGGTGCATCTGGAGCAAGCGTGTAATGCAAAATTTGAGAGCGAGTTGCATTACGATAAGAATATTACTGGGAATTTGAGTTATGGGAGGATAAGTAATTTGACTGGAGTTCAAGCGCAGGAGCTGTTTTTGTGGTTTCCAGTGAATTCGATTCATGTTGATGTGCCCAGCTCTGGTTTAATTTACTTTGATGTTGGTGTGGTTTTCAAGCAGTTTTCTTTGTCCTTGTTTGAGAGCCCGCCTGATTGCCTCGCTGTTGCGTCTCCTGGTATAGAGCTAATGTCTGTTTTTAAGGTATAATTTTATTCGGTTTTGAGTGTTTGATTCTGATTTCGCACTGCAGTTGAATTGTTTAGTGAGATGACTATCTTGCATTGCACAGATGTTAAGAATTTAGTAGACTTAGAAGAAGAAAAAAAATTAGCGTCATTGTTGGCTAAACAGATTTTTCATCGATAAAAGTTTCGGGATTGTACTTGTTGATTAGTTTGACATCTGCGAAAAATTCTCTAAAATCGCCATTTTCTGATTCAGTTTGAGAATTTTGCTTTGTTTGTCTGCTTCGTGAGTTGTTACTAATTAGTTTAGGGCATAATAATAGGAAGTGAAACAGACTTGAAAAAAAAATCTCAGCATGATTTTATATATTATCGGTGAGCTAGTTAACCATGTAGTCTTCGTATTCATATTGAGTGTGGAGAAGTTTCCATTTGCTGTGGCTATAAATGTGTTTGGTGAGTATAATAAATACGAAATTACTAAATGTATGTAAAAGACAGGTTTCAGTGATGCCTCTGTCGCTGCCTGATGCTCAAACATTCTAATTACTAAATATTTTTATGCAGGGAAAAAATGGGATAGGACAACGTCAAGCTCCC
Source organism: Rhodiola kirilowii (assembly GCA_033675215.1). Taxonomy (NCBI): domain Eukaryota; kingdom Viridiplantae; phylum Streptophyta; class Magnoliopsida; order Saxifragales; family Crassulaceae; genus Rhodiola; species Rhodiola kirilowii. The sequence continues at coordinate 53,913,750 of CM066201.1, forward strand.
CATGATGAAATTGGAAGTGCCGACATGTAGAGGTTGAGAAGACTTCAAACAGATTTTTGTACACATCTATCCAGTTTACACCTCATCAAGTCGTTCTTCAATTGTGTACTTTGTATTCCTTATCTCCACAATCACAGAGGCAAAGTATGCAAGTTAGCCAAGCCAATATTCGTCAACACAAAATTTAAAAGAGCCACACAAATAGAACGCGAAGTGGGTGATGTTCTGCCCTAGTTTAAATGTCACTGTTTCACATACAGAAGGTAAGGAAGGCTTTACGGGAGGTTTCAGGTCAAGGTCATGGAGTTTCATGTGATATATTTACAGAAGTTCATGTTGCATTTTGTCTTATTTTTTTTATACATTTATTGGGAACATAAAAGGAGTTCCATTTTTGCAGTATCATTCTTATTAATGTACAAAAAACTTATTTCCTGGTCATAAATGAAAATTATACATTTCATCGTAGTAATATTATACGGGAAAGTAGCGCGGCCCCTCGAGGCTGATGGAGTAACTTGAAAGAGTTAGCTTGAAATTATCATAAAATTATAGAATAGGTCGAAAGCGTAGACTGTCCATATGCAATTCCGTTTCTGTATGAATTTTTATCTTTCAGAATACTGTCCTGAGTTTTATGTTGTTTTCCAAGTTACTGAACGTTCATTTATTCCTCTTAAGTATCCTCTAGTTTTTCTTAGGTTATGGGGGACAACTCTGGATAGTGAAGCCCTTGGCAAGTTAAAGAAGATGTTAGATAAATTTCATAAGTCGAGGAACGTGAAACTCAACTCATGTTAATCAAGTAAATAATTTACAGAATAAATTAAACCTACATTGATGACTCTGGAACTTCACATGAGAACTTTGCTACTTACATATCACTGTTTTGCCGCACAAATTTTGGCCACTAAGATTTTGAGAGATGAATGATACTGAAGTTAGTGTGTAAGAACGGGGACCACTACCAGAGTAATATAGCGTCGTACATAACCGATATACTTATTAATAATTACAAATCATTCCTCTCAAAAGAAGTGTAATTATCAAACCGGTATCTACACATATTATATTTCTATGATCATGACTTCAATTATACTCTAAAGTCAATTATATAATAGATCACTTTAATATATGACTTATAAATATGATAGCATACACATCACTTTATATTTACATTATGATCTTAACATAAGATTATATAAAATAATCCAACAATCTCCCACTGGATCATACATGTAAATTCGAACAGATGTGTAACCTTATGAGCTCAAAATTCGCTATCACATAGAGTATACTCGAAATAATCTCATCAATCAATTATACTGACATAGGATCAAGCCAGCATTCGCACGAAAACTCATCCGCAACATCAGAATGCTTCGTCTACGATTCTGAATCAATATGGTTTAGTTTGTGGATCACCAAAGCATTGTTGATTGAGATGCACGATTCCGTCAAAACCTTTTGATTTAAAGCTTCGCGGATTTGTTGATGAATCAAGAATTTGGGGTTCTTGCTGAATTGTGAGTTCAGTAGATTTTTGTGAAATTGTGATTTCAGCGGGTCAAAAGACTATGATTCAATATGGTTATAAAAGGTCAAAGTCACGAATGAGAGTATTAAATGCACGAACATGAGTGTTAAATCTACGAATTACGAGAATATAATCCACGAACACGAATATTAAATCCACGAACATGAATATTAAATCTACGAACACGAATATTAAATCTACGAACACGAGTAATAAATCCACAAACATGAGTATTAAATCCCCGAACTATAATGTTCGCTCTAGTTTGTCTAATTCGAAGTATTAATAACTCACAAATATTTTACGATGAAATTTAGTTCACCTAGGTTTAGAGTTTCAGGTCTATGTCGACCTATTGTTTTGAAAAAAATAATAATATTGATAACCGATTATTGTTTCCTAATTTTTAGGAATTATGATTTGTTTTTTAATTATTCAAATTTAATTAAGGAGTACGTTGACGAACAAATCCTTACGTAGTTATATTTCGAATTAATCAATATACTAAATATCTAAATTTATGGACCTTTGATTAATTAAATTCAACGAATATCATTTGTTCTAAGTTATGATGAAAACTATGATATCTTTCCAAACTTTTAAGTTACTTTTTATTCTCATCAGTAGTGGGGGTATCAGTCAGTATTATTAGTGCGTTGTTTCATTTTGATTTATTCCAAATATATTCACTCAAGCAATGAAATTATTTGTAACTCTCTAATAAAACTGGCATGGGATAGGGTTAATTAATAATAATACAAAGTCTTGTAGCTTGTTTTGAATGATGGAACGATGAGTTTTAATGATTCAGACTTTTATCTATGGAAGTGTAAGATGAAAGATTTCGTAAGTGAAACGACATAGTGTAAGATTCGACATAAGAAAGACGAGAACAAGAGGCCAAGCATGAATAATCACATCAATGATGATTGTGTCGTCGCTAATATATTCTTTTTTTTTAATTTAAAGAAGGTGATTTGATTTCAATTCAAAAAGAGAGATGATACAAGTCCACTAGCCCAAATAAAAACAGGGCACTCAACCAAAAGATGACCTAATCCACGGGCACAAAACAAAACAGGACACACAACTAAAAAGAGGACCTAAACCACGGACAACGACCAAAGACCGAGGGCCTCTCAACCAGGACACAAGACACGACACGACAAACGCCAACACCCTGCTAGTTCCATCTGCCTATCCACTATGTATATTCAATAACACAAGGCTTGTTCAGAATAGCACTTAGCTTGATCTTAATATTCCAAATGACAGTATTGTTGGCGGTAGCATCTTGGATGTACTCATGTCTAAAAATCTTGTAATTTCTACACTTCCAAACTTCAAACATACAAAGAGTGAGGCATGCAGCAGTAAATTTTGTTTTGTATCTGTTTGGATTTTTACTCTTAAACCATGCAATAATAAGCTCCCACTCCTCAAGGCAGTTCTCAACTCCAAGAAAATTCATAGTCTTGTTGAGAATCGATCTTGAGAAATTGCAGCCAAAGAAAAGATGATCCCTAGTCTCCGGTTCATCTCCACAAAGAGGGCAAATAGCGTCAACTTCCAAACCCATGCGTCTCAGCTTATCTCTAGTCAATAACCCGTCTTTAGCTATGAGCAAAGCATTAAGAGAGCACCTAGGGACATTAAAATCATTCCAAACCATCCGTAGCCACTCCGGCTTATCAATATGACTAGTGATCGTATCATAAGTATCCTTGACATTGAAACCCGACCCCCTGCCGATCCATTTGGGCTCATTATGCTCAATCTGAACACATTTGAAGCTCAAGTTCCTGCAATTCAATAACCTCTTTAACACTCAAGAGTTGCTGTGATTTATGCTAGGATGCCACCAATTCCTACCCTTAAGCCAATAGGCTTCTAACCATTCCATCCATTTGTTCCTTTTTCTGTTCTCTATATCCCACAAATGAGATAAAGCTAAAGCATCATTCATATTCCTTAAATCTTTGATGCCCAAGCCCCCTTCACCTTTGGTCTTGCAAACTGCCTCCCAGGAAGCAAGATGGCATGCTCTACCATTAATACTCCCTTTCCACAAAAATTTAAAGCAAAGCAAATTGATCTCATCAATAATGTATTTAGGCAGCAAAAAAAATTCTCGCCCAGTAATAAATGAGAGACTGCAAAACAGATTTAATCAATACAACTCTTCCGGCTCTAGATAAAAACCTGTTGTTCCAAGAATCAAGTCTTCTTTTAACCTTTTCAATGAGAGCTGAGCAGTCATTACCTCTTAAGCCTTTGGAGTTCAAAGCAACTCCAAGATATTTGACTGGTAGGCTGCTGATTCTAGTGTCTATAAAGGACTCAATGACGTCTTCTTATCATCTTTCATCCCAGCTACAAAAATCTGACTTTTGTCCAAATTTATAGACAGACCTGAGCAAGCTAGAAAGTTATCAACCACTGAACGAATGGTTTGAACTGCCTCCTTCCTGCCATTACTGAAGATAAACAAATCATCTGCGAATAATATGTGACTGAGCTTTATTCTGTGACATTTCGGATGAAAGTAGAAGCCATCTTTTCTAGTAAGAGCATTTAAGGACCTTGATAAATATTCCATGACAATAGTGAATAAGAAAGGAGATAGTGGATCTCCCTGTCAAAGCCCTCTCTTTCCAGGAAAATAGTCTACCAACTGCCCATTGATGGATATAGTGTTGGAACCCATAGGTTTTGATGATCACAAACACTTAGTTAATATTCTATCTAAGTGTGCAGAAATCAATCTAATAGATCGAAGATAGATTAAAGATTGAACTACCACAGGACGGTTGAATTAACAGCATTCTAAAGATCAGACGTGGCAAGTTCTATGTAATGAAGAGACGGATAAGAGGAAGGTTCTAGAAGCCATCTTGTCTCATTAGAAGACAAACCCATTGGGTTTGTAAAGTTCAGATGGGCCAGGGCATTGGGCCCAGATGTTAAGTCACGGAAAACCCTATATAAAGACCTAGGGGTTGACATGTGGAAGGTGCGGATTCCAGAGAGAAAACGGCGACTTCCCAGGAAATAGAAGCTACTGCATTCAAAGAGCAAGGCTTGGGAGAAACCGCACACACGGAGGTTTGAGGTCGAAATGATTACTTTGTCGGATTGAGTAGAGGTCATCAAATAGAGTCTAATAGACCTAGTTTGTAAACCCTACAAGTACATCGGAATATAAAGTAATCGTTTTCGAAAATCCTTTCAGTGGAATATGAAAGGTAGTGGTTTTCACCTTATCATTGTTGTGATAAGGTTTCCACTATATATCCGTGTGTAGTATTCTTCAGTCATTTACATTCCTGCATTACTATTCCGCTGCTATCTGAATATCAGACGGTAAACCAAGTCTGAGACTTCCGTCTGATAGATTGCTAACACTAATCGATTCAACATAGAGTACCATGTGGACTTGATGCACATTAACATCCAAGTAATAAATTTCGTAGGAAAACGAAGCCACCATCATACTTTCCAAGAAATCCCAGTTTATTGTATCGTAAGCCTTTCTAAGATCAATCTTCCAGGATAGTCTCTCACTGATATTCTTTCTCCCATAACCAGATAAAATCTGTTGAGCCAAGGAAATATTACCAACTATAGATCTGTCGAAAATAAAGGCACCCTGAGTTGTGTCTATTAAACCTGGGAGAACTCCTTTCAATCTGTCGGCTAAGATATTGGCAATAACTTTATAAAAGACATTGCAGCACGAGATGGGTCTGAGGTCCTCAGGTCTAGTAGCTTGATGAGTCTTGGGAATTAAAGCTAGAACGACTGAATTAATTCCCGACGGCAAATCATTGTACTTGAAGCAGTGTCTAATACTCTGGCATAATTCGCGCCCAATCAACAACCAATTCTTCTTGAAAAAACCAGCAGAGAAACCATCCGGCCCGGGGCCTTGACAAGTAGTAGTTTGTATTGTCAAAAACAATTTATAAACCGGTAAGTACCGGGTCGTCCAAGGAGCAATTGTAAACCTAAGATCACTATTCAATTTTACTCAATAAGTCTATTTCCTAAACGATTGTTTGGGATGTGATTATCAATTATCAAGCAATAATAGTAGTTGAAATGGAATGGTTGTTTTCAATGGTTTTAAAGGTGTTCCTAGGGTACTACTTCCCTCCTTGGTGTACTAGACTCTCTATAGGCACAATTTTCATGCAAGAACAAGCAATGTAGTGATTAGATTAAAGCGTGCGACTATTAAACCAAATTCAATCTCTCGATGTTCTTATTTGATTTAAGGGAGAGGCACCTCGCACGTGAGCTTCAATCGCTAGATGTTTTTAGCTCACGTCCAACTCAAGTTTCTCAATCATCAACGCTAGTTGAGTGATCAATATCCAAGAGTGGTGAAGACCAAGCCTATCTCGATGCTAGGATAGGTCACGCTAGTGATCACCACCTAACAAGGGTGAACCTACCTTCATTCTAGAACTCTTAGTATCGTTCGCTAGAACACTCAACTTCAAATTCATGTTTCTAGATCACCTAGGCATTTTATCAAACACTTGGTGGGCATAGAGTTGACATTTTATCCAAGTAGATTCACAACCATAATAAAAGCTTCATTTATACATGTAATCAATAGATGATAGAGTTTTACACACCAAGGAGGTCTATAGACCCTTAGAAACTAGAAGGGACTACTCACTACTCATGTTCATAGACAAACAATAGTAGTGGGTTACAAGGAAAATGAAGAAAAACAAGATGAGTAAGGAGCTAGGATGAAGAGTCCCCCTATATCCTTGGAGTGCTTCCACTTGATGAATGATCTTCAAAAACCCCTTGTCTTCTCTCTAAAACCCCCAGATCTTTCTTCAAAAACCCTTAGTTTCTATTTATAGCAAAGCAGTAAAACTCCTGTCTTGATATCCCAACCGGCCGGCTCAACATGTGTGAAGGATTCCCAGCCGGTCGGCTCGCGCAGGGGAGGCTTTGCTTGAATTTTCTGAGCTTGGGAGCCTGCCGGTTGAGATTGGTAGGCTTATTTGAGCCGGCCGACTCAGTACCTTAGAGCCTTTTGTCTTTTTTGTTTCGACTCCAACCGGGCGATTCAACTTAAGGCCAATATTCGAGCCGGTCGGTTGGATCTCCATCCTGGGTACTTTTTGCTCTAAAAGCTTGGTTTTTCTTGCACTTTTGATCTTCGAACTTTGTCATCAAGGGATAACTGCTTTTAACCTGAAACGTAAGAATAAGGGTCAATGAGCATTAAATTAGCACCAGGAACGGAACAAAACTCATTGTAAAAGGAGAGATAAATAAGTCGAGAATTCGACTCATCAAAACACTCCACACTTAGAGTTTGATCGTCCCGATCAAACAATAAGAACAAGTCAAGAGGGGACAAGGGTGAGTCATAGTGTTATCCTAGAGCAACTCTCATTATTAGTAAACAAACTCCTTTTCGTAGGTGTTATGGGTGCATTAAGCGTATGCACCAAGCCTTTAAACCCCTAGGCTACCCTAGTGGACGAGTTATAGTCTCGTGAGAGTTTTCAGAAATGGGAATACTCACAAATCCCACATGCGTTTATCCCATAAGAGTGAAAGCAAGAATGTTTAACAATTAAGGCATGGATATCTCAAAACTTACTTCACATCCCAAACTAGCATCACAATCACTATACATTTCAAGAGAGTTTTCGAACCCTTTAAGCTCACATGTGGGTGCACATTCAAGGAAGTCAATACTAGCGCTATCAAGTGCCTAACCTAGAAGTCTATTCATTTTTGCAGCAAGGCTCTTTTTGCACAAAAACATCGATCGATCACCTATGCTAGCTAGGGCTAGTCCACGAGCTCACGATATAACTCATTTCCAAGTTTTAGACGCTAAAGTCGTAATCCATAAGGAAAGAGGAGTTTGACAACAAGAGTTCTTAAAAACAATCATAAACCACCCGATAGCTTACGTGAAATCACAAGGGTCGTCCCTAAGTCCAACTTGCTAGCACACAATGTACGTGGTGAACTCACACATGTAAGAGATGATGGAAGGGCATAAAGTCAAGTTTAAGTGGCTTTTATTTGGCCTTTGGCCTACAAATGCTTTCGAGGGGGAACTTTTCTTCCTAACCCCCGGCATTTGTATATTTTTGAAGCAAAACTTCTCTTGTACTTCGAGAAAGATTTTAGTCGGGGCTTTGCCCTCTTTGACCATGTAAATTTTTTTCTTGAATGGGGCTTTTTTTAATTTTATTTTTATGATTCATATGCCCTCTTTTGACTCCACACTTAAAACTTGACAATATGCCCAATGTGAATATGGAATGTGCGAGAAACAACCACAAACAAGGCACTAATCAAGAGAACTAAAGTCACCTAAAAGCAATCGAGAGATTTAAGTTTTTCATGAGGATTTCAAAGTGTGCTTGCTAAAAACTTTTCAAAGTATGCACAAAAAATACTTAGATTTCTAGATAGGCACAAGATAGCAATGAAAATTGATTCACGAGAATATGCATTCAATAGAACTAGCTTGGTTTTAGACTCTAAATCATGTAAAAGGGAAATGCAAGCTAGTTGTGACTTATAGAAGTTGGGAATTGATAGTCACAAGCCTTTGGTAGTATAACACTCAAGAAAAATTGGGATAAAGCATGATGTAAGTGTTCATTTTCAAAAGATATGCATGGTATAAACATGTGAATATTGCGCCTAATCCAAACACTCCACACTTAAAAAGAAGCTTAGTCCCTAAGCGCAAGAAATGATAAGATAAATGCAAAGGCGCAAAGGAAACTCCCCTCGTTTGAAGAATGTAGTTATCCCCTATATGTCCAACTCCAACCCTGTTCAATAAGGGCGTTCCCCTTGATGGCAATGGAAACAAAGAAGGTCAATGTGCACTAGCATGAGTATTTTCATAAAAGTAATAAAATGACACAAGTGACAATCAACATCCTCATAGCATAACATATAATATCCAAACAAGGGTACAAACAAGAGTCAAACAACCAAAATGCGCACCAAGGCGACTTTAATATCCCAAGCAATCCAACACATCAAAATAGAGCAAGTCAAACAATATCACAAGGTTCATGGAAATGGAAATGCAAATAGCCACAAAATGGAAGCAATGTCACAAGTCAAGCATCAAAATGGAGCATCATCATCCTCCTCTTCTGGGCTAGCAAACTGATCTTCCTCTGCATCAAATCTGGCGGTAGAGACAAGAGGAGGAGCGTGGAACGGGGCAGGGGCAAAGTGAGGAGTATAGCCAAATGGTTGAGATGGGTTAGCATTAGTACTGATGGAGGGAAAACTCATTCTCTCGGCGATGGTGGTGAGAGTGGTGCGCACCTACTGAGCCTCCTGATGAGCAAACTCCTCTAAGCGATCCATCCCTATCCTCATATCAACAACATCCGTAGAAAGCCTATCAAACCGTGAAGTCCACTCCGCACTAGTAGGTGGTATGCTCTCGGATGAGGGGTCCTCATTGGTGGTGGGAGGGACGGATGGCCTAGGGGATGATGGTGGTGATGGTGTGAGGGGGTAGTCTCGGTACCTTGATATGAAGGCGGCTTTGCTCTTTCTAGCTTTCTTTTGGACCTCCTCGATGTGTGGTTTGTCATCATGATCCCAAAGCATTGTGCCGGGCTTAAGGAAGTGGCTGCGCCTCATAATGTCGACATCAAGGATCTTTTTCGATGGCACAGGGCATCCCGGATGGTCAAAACTGAAGTTACAGTTCATAGCTATCAATGTGATCAACGATCCTCCTCCAAGACCGGCATTTCTTGAACCTTTCTTCATAGAGTCCTCAAATCTCGTGGTGAGGATTGAAATCCAATTAGGCCTATCCACAGTATCGATAACCATCATTAATCTAATATCTGGAGTTGTCACCGCGCGAGCTAGCTCCCCTCGAGTGTTTATTCCAATGGCAATGAGATGGTGAATCACCTTCCACATTGGAGCATTGATTCCTGTGGAGTTGTATGACGAAACGAACCATTCATTCCTCCCTGAGATTCTCTTCCAGAATCTGGTTCTATCATGATCATTGTAGATCTGTTGCCCACTTAGCGGATGCCATAAATGCAGCCATTCTAACAATTCGTTATAGGTCACCTCAAATTCCTTACCACCAAGGATAAACCTCCATTTTGCCACGCTCCCCCTCCTCTCCGCTTCAAACGTGCACAGGAATTCCTCCACTACTCTTTGGTAGGATCCCGGATCATCCATAAGAAAGAAACCTAAACCGCAACGAGTTAATTTATTTTGTACCTCATCTTCTATTTTGAGTTTGTCGAGCAACTCCCAATCGGGATAAGAGGTCGGGATGGCTAGTTTCTTTCCATTGACAATGCACTAGTGCCTATCCTTATGCTCTTGCTTCTGAAATTGGAGCGGTTCCGAGAATGGATACGACGTTGGGAGCAAGGCCAAAGCCAATTCCTCATTAGCCTGAGCTGCTGGAGGAGGCTGTATCTGATTCATAACTTCCCGAGCTGGACCCTTGCCTTTGGAGGCTCTTGAAGATGATTCACCTTTCGAAACCTTATGTTTCTTAGGTGGAGGCGGAGTAGGGGATGTCTTGGGAGGAGAAGGGCTATCATCCATGATCAAAGCTCGCCTCTTGGTAGCCTTGCGCTGAGGATTGCTCCTCCTTTGAGCATCCTCATCCCCAATTGAATCAACAAATAAATGGGAATGACTAGCTTTGGTCGAAGCAGTGGGCTTTGACGCAGCACGAGCATTGTCTCTAGCCATGGCTGGGTTGTGGAGTGCTGCTGCAGAATGGAGGATGCCGGTTGAGTCGAGGGTTTTGATGAGCCGAGGGTTTGAGATTGGGATTTTTGATTCTAGGGTTTCAGATGTCGAACGGAGTGGGCTAGGCGAGCGATTGATGATCAAACGGAGGGGTGCTGATGGCTGAGGGAGTGACCGGCGACGAGGATGCGTCGGGTGGAGGGGATGGTGCTCGGACTGGCGGCGAGGGTTGAGCGAAGGCTGAGGTAGTCGGGTTTCGGGTTGAGGAAGAGTGAGATGAGTGTTGCGGGATTTCAAATTGAAAATGGGGCTTAGATATCGTGATTTGAGCCGGTCGATTGAGAAATATGGGCAAAGCGAGCCGGTCGGCTCAAACACTCAGAGGGTTCAAGCGATGAATGCAAATTGGAGCCGGCCGGTTTTAGTGATGAAGGCAATTGGGAGCCGGCCGACTCAAATGCTCAGAGAGTTGAGGGACTTTGAGGCAAGTTGAGCCGGGCGGTTGAGTTTGATGCTGCCTTCCGAGCCGGCCGGCTCAGGTGCTCAGAGAAGACTGATTTTTAAAAATACACCAAGCATTCGAAATATTAGCACGAAAATGAACACTTACAACGGGCTACCTCCCGTGAGGACCTAGTTTAACGTCTTGGCAAAGACCGAGCCGAATCTCCTCATGGAAAATTTAGAAATGCATTTTAGGAGGCCTCAATCGGTTAAGTCATGTAGGGTGATCGTGGTGTTCTCGGGATCTAGGGGGCTCCATGATAGAGCTTGAGTCTTTGCCCATTGGCTTTGAAAATTTCCCCTCTTGAGTTGAACAAGTTGACATGCCCGTCCTCAAACACCTTTTGAATTTTGAATGGACCCGTCCATCTTGACTTTAACTTTCCCGGGAATAACCTCAATCTTGAATTGAATAGTAGGACTTGGTCCCCTTCCTTAAACTCTTTCCTCAAAATCTTCTTGTCATGCCATTTCTTTTGCTTTTGCTTGTAGATTTTGGCATTCTCATACGAGTCAAGTCTTATTTCATCCAACTCGTTCAAGTCCAATAGCCTCTTCTCTCCGGCGGTTTTTAAGTTAAAATTTAATTCTCTAACCGCCCAAAATGACTTGTACTCTAGTTCAACCGGTAGATGACAAGGTTTCCCATAAATGAGCCTAAAGGGAGACATCCCTATAGGTGTCTTGAAAGCGGTCCTATATGCCCAAATAGCATCATCCAATTTTGAGGACCAATCCTTTCTAGAACTTCCCACCGTCTTTTCAAGGATAACCTTGATTTCTCTATTCGAAACTTCAACTTGCCCGCTAGTTTGAGGGTGGTAAGGTGTAGCAACCTTATGGTAAACCACATATTTCTTTAAAAGTGCCCCAAATTGCTTTTCCTTGAAGTGAGATCCCCCATCACTAATAATTGTCCTTGGGACTCCAAATCTAGGGAAGATCACATTCTTGAAAAGTTTTGCTACGACCTTGGCATCACAAGTTGGGGAGGCTATAGCTTCAACCCACTTGGAGACATAGTCAACCGCTACGAGAATGTAGCGGTTCCCATAGGAGGGAGGGAAAGGACCCATGAAATCGATGCCCCATACATCAAAGATCTCCACTTCTAGCATTGCTTGTTGGGGCATCTCGTCCCTCTTGGAGATATTACCACTCCTTTGACACTTATCACAAGCCTTCACGAAATTGTAAGCATCCTTGAATATTGATGGCCAATAGAGGCCACTTTGAAGAACTTTAGCCGCGGTCTTTGAACTCCCTACATGGCCTCCACAAGGGAAAGAATGGCAATGGTGCAAGACTCCTTGTATATCCTCGTCGGCTACACATTTCCTATAAATACCATCCGAGCAAAGCTTGAAAAGGTGGGGCTCATCCCAATAGTATCTTCTTGCATCATGCACAAACTTCTTCTTTTGATTGTAGTTCATGCTTGGAGGAAGCACTTCACAAACCTTGAAGTTCACTATATCGGCGTACCATGGAGTAGGGACATTTTCTATCCTCATCAAGTTTTCACCAACAAAAGAGTCCTCAATAGGCAACTCCTCACTTGAGGTCTTCTCCCTCAAAGGTTCAAGTCTAGAAAGGTGATTGGCGACTAAGTTCTCTACTCCCTTCTTGTCTTTGATTTCTATGTCGAACTCTTAAAGTAGGAGTACCCATCTTATGAGCCTAGGCTTAGCATCTTTCTTAGAAATTAGGTACTTGATGGCGGCATGATCGGTATAGACTATGGTTTTGGATCCCACCAAGTATTGCCTAAATTTCTCGAAGGCGTAGACAATAGCTAGCAACTCCTTCTCTGTGGTGGAGTAGTTTGATTGAGCTTGGTCCAAGACCTTGCTCGTGTAATAGATCACATGTAGCTTCTTGTCTACTCTTTGCCCTAGAACAGCTCCAATGGCATAGTCACTTGCGTCGCACATTAGCTCAAAGGGGAGTTTCCAATTGGGAGGTTGGATGCCAGGAGCGGATGTGAGGGAAAACTTTAGCCTCTCAAAAGCTTTAGCACAAGGATCATCAAACACAAAGGGTGTATCAATATGCAAGAGATCGGTCAATGGCTTGGCAATCTTAGAGAAATCCTTAATGAAGCGCCGGTAGAACCCGGCATGCCAAGAAAGCTTCGGATTCCCTTAACGTCTCTAGGGGTGGAAGTTTTTCAATTACTTCAATCTTTGCCCTATCCACCTCAATTCCCCTATTAGAGACAAGATGCCCAAGCACAATTCCTTCTTGTACCATGAAATGGCACTTTTCCCAATTCAAGACTAGATCGGTCTCAATGCATTTGTGAAGGACCCTTGAAAGGTTCTCTAGACAAGAATCAAATGAGGAACCATAGACCGAAAAGTCATCCATAAATACTTCCATTGTATTTTCAATGAAATCGGAGAAAATGGCCATCATGCACCTTTGGAAGGTTCCCGTCGCATTACATAGCTCAAAGGGCATACGTCTATACGCATAGGTTCCATAGGGGCATGTGAAGGTGGTTTTCTCTTGATCTTGAGGATGAATAGGGATTTGAAAGAATTCGCTATATCCATCAAGGTAACAAAAATATTCATGGTTGGCTAGTCTCTCAAGCATTTGATCTATGAAAGGGAGTGGAAAGTGATCCTTTTTGGTGACTTTGTTTAGCTTACGGTAGTCAACACACATACGCCATCCCGTGACGGTGCGTGTAGGGATTAGTTCATTCTTTTCGTTCTTGACTACCGTCAAGCCACCTTTCTTAGGGACTACGTGAATTGGGCTTACCCATTCCGAGTCGGGAACGGCATAAATGATTCCCGCTTCCCTCAATTTAGTTATCTCCTTAAAGACAACTTCCCCTAACGTAGGGTTCAACCTCCTCAACCTCTCTCGGGTTGGTCTAGCATCATCATCCAATGTAATTCTATGCATGCATATATCGGGGCTAATCCCTTTAAGATCATCAATGGAATACCCAATAGCCCCCCTACGCTTTCTAAGCACATGCAAAAGTCAAGAGGTCTCAATCTCATTCAAAGAGGCATTCACTATTACGGGAAAGGTAGAGTTTGGACCTAGAAATTCGTACCTTAGACTTGTAGGTAGAGCCTTAAGCTCTATCCCACAAGGTCCCTTACCTTCTCCTTTCTCCGTTTCTTCTTTCTCATCATCTTTTTCCTCTTTTTGTTCCTCCTCATCCATCATCAACAAGTCCATCATAGAAACACCTATGCTTTCATCACTCAAGAGTTCTTGCTCAATAGAGGTTAGTTCATCACAAGAAAAATCATTACAAACATCAAGCAAGTTGCAATCCAATGAATTACTAGGGGCACTACATGCTTGTCTTAGATAGAACTTGATTTTCTCTCCCCCTATTTCAAACTCTAGCGAATCATTTATGCAACTTATCATCGCCTTAGTAGTTTTCAAAAATGGCCTTCCCAAAATGATTGGGATCTCTCGCTCCTCCTCCATCTCGAGAACAAAGAAATCCACCGGGATGTAAAACTTCTCCACCATCATGGGCACGTCCTCTAGGATTCCACTAGGGATCCTAGAGGCCGATCCGCTAGGCGTAGACTAATGGAGGTAGGTACGAGAGTTCCCATATCAAGTTTCTTATAGAGGGAGTAGGACATTAATGAAATACTAACACCTAAATCACACAACGCCTTGCTTATGTTAACATCACCAATAGTAATAGGAATTGAAAACGACCCCAAATCTTTCTCTTTCTTAGGCATATGATTTTGCACAATAACACTACTGATGGACCATAATTATACGAATCATAAACACAGTTAAACCCACTAAATTAGACTGTTTGTCTATTTAACTTTTGCTTGTTAGTTCCGATTTATATCTACAGGGTATTTTGGACTCTAGAGAGAAAACACGCTAAGGAGGAGTTTTTAAGCTGAAAATGAAGTACGAGTCATTCCAGGTCACGACCATGCTACACTCAAAATCAGCCTTAACATCCTTCATGGAACCGACTTGGAATCACTCAAATATGCTAGAACAGTCGGAGTTTGGACAAGAACGCAATGCAAAGGCACCGAGCCCGGTAAAGGCCAAACAAGGGCAATTTCAATCGTTTTGGGATTTCGACCATGTTCCAAGCAGAATTTAGCTTAGGTTCCTTCTTGAGATCATCTTAGAATGACATTTTCATTCAGAATACACTCTCCAAAATCCAAGAAGCTCCGGTCAAATTTCGGTCAAACCGATGGCTTTTGAGGAACAAATATCTTCCGATGGCTTTTTGCCATGGGCGGCTAGCTTGCTCCCCACTCCACTCCATGGATGCTTGCCATGCACTCCTCCTTCCTCCTCCCTTAGGCTATAAATACATGCTTCCCCTCTCATTTGTAATCCATCCCAAAAATGTGGAGAGCTTCTCTCTCTACAAAATCCAAAATCCAAAAATCAACATTTCACTTCTCTCTCTAAGTTTGTGTTACTTTGTAAGTTTGGTTTATGAAATAATACTCTTGTTGGTTCTTGAGTATTATAACGGTTTGAAATTATAATACTCCTGTTGGTTCTTGAGTATTATAATACTGTAGAGAATACTCCTGTTGGTTCTTGAGTATTCCACCCCCTCCCCTCTTACTGTTTTCAAAAACCCCCGAGTATTTAGCTATGGTATCCACGTCTATGGATATTCGTAACTAAACTCTTTATTCGGTTAAAGGGGTGTACTTGTATTGTAAAATATTTTAGACATTGCACCTAGTGCATCTTTGTGTTCAAAACTTGTTCTATGTGCCATATATAGTTAGAATTTCCAAGGTTGAGTGGAAGCTGTAACAAGCAAAGCTCTTCCGTGCGAATTCGTGAACATACTCGGTAAGTGGAAGCTGTAACAAGCAAAACTTATCTGAGGAGTTCGACTTATCTGAAAAACCATTTTGGGAAATCGTAACAGAAGATCAAATGGATGCACATAAGGCTAAGATACTTTGAAAGGAGGAATTAGTCTTAAGTAGAACAAGTGTTTTAAACGATGTTGCAAGTCTTGCGCTTAGAAATGGCCTCGATTCATCTTTGAACACTTAGTATGATCATTAGCGGTCAATGATAAACAACTATGATACAAGGCCCCTGAAACTGAATGTTTTCTTTGAATTCAAAACCCCCTGTATTTACTTTTATAAATTGCTCAATCATCTGCAATCACAAACCGCTCATCTACCGGAGGACTCACCAATCACGCATCACCCACTGTAAGTCTTCTTCCTTTAAATTCAGTATTTACTTTCTGTAATTTACTTTTCCGCACTCAAAACCAAAAACAACCAAAAAAGTCACTTAGTCATAACCGCTAAAACTCAATCAACCTTAAAACACGCTCCCTCGCTGTACAAATCCCTTAAAGAACAACGTATCCCCCTAATTCCTTTGGGTTCGACCCCTACTTACCACTTACTACCCAGTAGTGAAGTCGCGAGTAGCGGAAAATATAAATTTATTTGTACAGAGAACATTGCACCTAACGACAGTGCAGTGGGCTCCGTCAAATTGGCGCCGTTGCCGGGGAGTTGTGCATCGGAATAGTTGTTCTATTTTGTTTTTTCTTTTTTTTGTTTTATCATGCAATTCACTAAGTCCTACTACTACGGAATGGAACCTTGGAACAATGAGGAGTTTTCCCCACCACCTTTCAAACTTGAAGTCCGCGAGAAGATCAACAACATAAAACAATCCCGGGTTGAAACTTTGGACGAGTACTTAGCGTACTTTGACTCCATGTTGATAAGCTGCCCGCACCATGGATTCACCAACCACGATCTTCTTCAAAGGTTTCTCAATGGGATGATACCACAAGAGTGGAATTGGCTAAATGATGCAGCGGGAGGCTCGGTGAACAACTTAGACATAGATGATCTTTGGAACTTAATAGATGATTTGGCCGCAAGGTCAAGACAAAGACAAGATCAAGCCATGCAGAGCGAAGAACTGGACAACATAATGCACCAAATCAGGGCCAAAACCGACGTATGGGCAGCAGAAAACGAGCTGGCAGCTAGCACCCAGCAATTGGCCGCAGACATACAGCAATTGAGTGCCTCGATGCACCAATTCACGGCCAAAACCGAATCATGGGCAATAGAAAAGACGGCTGAACCCGAGGAGCCGACAGAGAATGAAGAATCATGGGTGGCTCAAAAAGAAGCATCAAACCAGCTCTGGGACCTCATTAACAAGCTGCCCAAAACAGACCCGGTCCTTATCACCAATCCATCCGAGGAAATCACTGTCCTAACTACCGAGCCAACAGAAGTCCCGAACCTCACTGCCAAAGCGGCCGAAGAAATCAAGCCAGGCCCGGTCCTTGCGCTCAGAGCACCCGAGGAAGTCCCGGACCTCATTGCCGAACTATCCGAAAAAGACCTGGTCCTCACTGTCGGAGCACCTGAAACAGAACCAGTCCTCATGGTCGAAGTGCCCCAACTTAACCCTTCGTGTCTTATACCGATCATAGCCACCAAAGATCATATAATCAATGATGATGAGGTGCACGGGGAGTTAGAGGAGGAGCATGAGCCAAAAAAGCCGACAAAGGAACTCTCACTCGTCACAAGCCAAGGAAAACCGCCTGAAAACTCACTCGTTCCAAGACAACCATCCATCACTGCCACAATGAAGAGGATTGGCAGAGGCGCATGCTTAATGTCGCCTACATTTAATGGCACAAAACCAAACTTCCAAACTCGCAAAAGTGCCAACTATTCAAACATGAAGAAGCGGCAAAGACATGGGCCGAAGGAATGGAAACCCGGAAGGAGTAACAAGCAAGCACGACCCATTGGACTAGCAGCTATGGTCAATAAAGCCTCACCCTTTCAAATCAAAAGAGCTACCGAGAAGAAGTTCGACCTCAAGCACCCATGGGATCCCTACTTATGATCCAGGAATGAGGTATCGTCGAGCCAACGACGTTAAACAAAGGCACTGGTCGGGAGGTAACCCGACACCTATCTTACTTTCAGTCATTTAATTTATGTCATTTAGTTTTTTTTTTCATTCTCACCTTTCCTGTATATATTTGCTTGCATGACTTTTGAACTAAGCCTTGCTGAAAGGCACGCCTTCGTTCAAAAGTGTGGGGTGAGAACCGCCTGTGTACATAACATGTTATTCTTTTTCCTTTTTCCTTAATATTATCTTTTTGAAAATATGAACTTAAGAATGTGAAAAAGATAGATCATAATTCATGCGTTAACCTTGTGAAAATTCAACTGTTTAAAAACTTAGAATGTAACTTCTCATTTGTCCCTTTGTGCTGAGATAAACTAGGGATGTGGAGTTGACATAAACTTCCCTAGAGAGGCTTGGCAAGCACTCGAAGGATCGAATCAAGCTATATGGTTTTCGAAGTCAGTGGAAGCTGCACTTCGGGTTTCAGTGAAGATTGAAGTCATCTCCGCCATGCAGTGTTTATGCAAAAAGAAAAAAAAGGCGAGGACGGGAATCAGACCGTCCTCTCTCTAGTCAAAGTAGCCGAGAAAATAGATGAGCGACCCTTATCTTGACCCGCGCGAAACGGCAAGGATGAGAGGAGCGGGGAGGTATTTCCATAGGCTTGCGTGCGATGATTGGACCTCCCAAAAAGGCTTGAGAAAATGGACTAGCAAGCCACAAAAAGGCAAAAAGCTCGAAGAAGCAAATCAAGAGGCCAAAGGCCCAAAATTGTGAAGGTTTTAACCGAACAAAAAAGTGAAGTACTCAAAGGGTCAAATCAAAGGCCAAAGGCCGATTCACTACAAAAGCTGTCCCTCGCCAAAAGAAAATCAACGACCAAACCATTGAATTCCGAATCGAATCACGTGCTAGAGAAAGCTACAAGGAAACCATATAGTGCGAGACGGTCCCGAGGATGCAGTCCAGGAGCCTAAAAAGGGCTCTCCCGAAACATCCAAAATAATTTGCATCTCAGCACGAAGGTACACGTATCAAGTTTCTTCTAAGTATTTACACGGTTTAATTTAGTAATAAGTAGTAATGCATGAATTAGGATAAATCTAGTCCCACAGTCTCACTTTCATATTTTAAAAGTTTTTACATGGATTGTGTGTGCCGCTCTTTAATAGCATTGTTCGGGACGAACAACTAAAAGTGTGGGGTGATCTGATGGACCATAATTATACGAATCATAAACACAGTTAAACCCACTAAATTAGACTGTTTGTCTATTTAACTTTTGCTTGTTAGTTCCGATTTATATCTACAGGGTATTTTGGACTCTAGAGAGAAAACACGCTGAGGAGTTTTTAAGCTGAAAATGAAGTACGAGTCATTCCAGGTCACGACCATGCTACACTCAAAATTAGCCTTAACATCCTTCATGGAACTGACTTGGAATCACTCAAATATGCTAGAACAGTTGGAGTTTGGACAAGAACGCAATGCAAAGGCACCGAGCCCGGTAAAGGCCAAACAAGGGCAATTTCAGTCGTTTTGGAATTTCGACCATGTTCCAAGCAGAATTTGGCTTAGGTTCCTTCGTGAGATCATCTTAGAATGACATTTTCATTCAGAATACACTCTCTAAAATCCAAGAAGCTCCGGTCAAATTCCGGTCAAAACGATGGCTTTTGAGGAACAAATATCTTCCGATGGCTTTTTGCCATGGGCGGCTAGCTTGCTCCCCACTCCACTCCATGGATGCTTGCCATGCACTCCTCCTTCCTCCTCCTTCCTCCTCCACACATTTCCTCCTCCCTTAGGCTATAAATACATGCTTCCCCTCTCATTTGTAATCCATCCCAAAAATGTGGAGAGCTTCTCTCTCTACAAAATCCAAAATCCAAAAATCAACATTTCACTTCTCTCTCTAAGTTTGTGTTACTTTGTAAGTTTGGTTTATGAAATAATACTCTTGTTGGTTCTTGAGTATTATAACGGTTTGAAATTATAATACTCCTGTTGGTTCTTGAGTATTATAATACTGTAAAGAATACTCCTGTTGGTTCTTGAGTATTCAGTAGGAATTGTGAATACTCCTGTTGGTTCTTGAGTATTCCACCCCCTCTCCTCTTACTGTTTTCAAAAACCCCCGAGTATTTAGCTATGGTATCCACTTCTATGGATATTCGTAACTAAACTCTTTATTCGGTTAAAGGGGTGTACTTGTATTGTAAAATGTTTTAGACCTTGCACCTAGTGCATCTTTGTGTTCAAAACTTGTTCTACGTGCCATATATAGTCAGAATTTCCAAGGTTGAGTGGAAGCTGTAACAAGCAAAGCTCTTCCGTGGGAATTCATGAACATACTCGGTAAGTGGAAGCTGTAACAAGCAAAACTTATCTGAGGAGTTCGACTTATCTTAAAAACCATTTTGGGAAATCGTAACAGAAGATCAAATGGATGCACATAAGGCTAAGATACTTCGAAAGGAGGAATTAGTCTTAAGTAGAACAAGTGTTTTAAACGATGTTGCAAGTCTTGCGCTTAGAAATGGCCTCGATTCATCTTTGAACACTTAGTATGATCATTAGCGGTCAATGATAAACAACTATGATACAAGGCCCCTGAAACCGAATGTTTTCCTTGAATTCAAAACCCCATGTATTTACTTTTATAAATTGCTCGATCATCTGCAATCACAAACCGCTCATCTACCGGAGGACTCACCAATCACGCATCACCCACTGTAAGTCTTCTTCCTTTAAATTCAGTATTTACTTTCTGTAATTTACTTTTCCGCACTCAAAACCAAAAACAACCAAAAAAGTCACTTAGTCATAACCGCTAAAACTCAATCAACCTTAAAACACGCTCCCTCGCTGTACAAATCCCTTAAAGAACAACGTATCCCCCTAATTCCCTTGTGTTCGACCCCTACTTACCACTTACTACCCAGTAGTGAAGTCGCGAGTAGCGGAAAATATAAATTTATTTGTATAGAGAACATTGCACCTTAACGATAGTGCAGTGGGATCCGTCAACTACATTCCGCATTTAGATTTACCGAGCTAATTTCAGAAATTTCACGCCTATGTGAGATAACATCCTTAAGAAATTTACTAGAAAGGGGCATTTGGGATATTACCTCGGAGATTAGTAGTGTCACATTGATCTTCTTCATCATCTCCGCGAATTTTTGGAAGTGTGACTCATTGTTCTTCTTTAGTTACCTTTGAGAAAATGGCATTGGGGGTGTGTATGGTGAAGGCTCCTTAGTTGCATCTTTAGCTATTTCTTTCGTTGAGATCTTTGAGGGAACTTCCTTTGGCATGGGAATTTCTTGTTCGACCTCCTCCTCGCCCTCTTCAACAATGATGGGCATCCTTGTGCTCGCATCCTTTTCCTTGGGCGAAGGGGGTTTGTAGGCGGTTCCACTCCTCAATGTTATAGCATTCACGTGCTCATCTTGATGGAAATCCGGCTTGGAGGGAAGTTTCCCTTGATACCTCGTGGAGCCACTAGCTTGTTGTGCGATTTGGTTCTCTAACATCTTATGGTGAGTAGACATCTCATCCAACCTTTGGTTGATTGATTAAAACATGAATTTATTTTCTTGGGAGGCCTTGAATTGATCATTAGCCATTTTGAGTTGATCTTGAACTAGCTTGTTTCGATCTTCAACTCCCTCTTTTTGACCCGCAATGAGTGAAGCTAGCAATTGAGTCATAGTTGTGTCTTCCTTAGGGGGTTGTTGGGTTTGAGCTTGTTGTTGAGGTTGGCTTGATTGCCCTTGGTAGGTTTGCCTTTGATGGCTTTGCCCTTGCCTTTGGAAATCTTGGTTCTTTGGGGTGAAACCGGGAGGAGTATTGGTCTTTTGGCGCCAATTGGGATCATATTTGATTGGCTCGGTTGTTTTGTATGAAAAATTGGGACGGTCCCAGTCTCTCCCATAGCTTGCTTGATTCCTTTGCACGAAATTAACGTCCTCATCATCTTGGGTCTCTTCTTGAGGGAAGGTGTGAGGGCAATCATCTTCTTTATGAGAGGGGCTTGTGCAAATGGCACATACACGAGGTTGCTTTTGAGATTGCTTCACATGTAGCACACTAAGTGAAGTGGCTAGAGCTTCTATCCTCTTGTTGAGTGCACAAACATCCTCTTTCGAGTTTACTTCCTCCACCTCTCTTGTTTTGCTTTGCTTCTTGGGGGTATATGTCCTTTCACTTCCCCATAAGTGAGAGTTCCTTGCAATTTTGTCTATAATTATCCCTCCTTGGGTGGGATGAACCTCCATAAATGCACCACCCACGGCTTGATCGATTTGCCTCTTTGAGTCGGCATCCATGCCTTGATAGAAAATTTGAATGAGGGTAGGCTTGTCTATGTTGTGGTGAGGGCATTCTCTTTGGAGTTCCTTAAAACTTTCCCATGCTTCGTGGTATGTCTCATCTTCCCCTTGCACAAATGAGTTGATCAAGTTCTTTAGCCTTTGTGTCTTCGCCGGTGGGAAGTATTGAAGGAGGAAAGCTTGGGCTAGCTCGTCCCATGTCGTGAAAGTGTTACCCGCATGGCTCCATAGCCAATCCTTGGCTTTCCCCGTTAGAGAGAAGGGGAATAGCCTTAGATATATGTTTTCCTTGGGAACATTGTTCATCTTGAACGTCTCACAAAGCTCGAGAAAAGATGTCAAGTGGACATTGGGATTTCCTATCCAGGTGAAGGCGTTGTTGCCCACCATGTTGATCAACGCCGGTTTGAGTTCAAACTGAGGTGCATTAACTCCCGATGGAGCTATCGGCGATTGGAAACCGGTGAGGCTAGGAGTGGAATAGTCTTTTAGGGGCTTCTCCCCGTTGGGCTCCTCATCGCGAGGTAATTTTGCCATGGGTGGTGGTCTTCTTTTACGGGGTTGCCTCTTGTTGCGAGAGCCTTGTCCTTTGGCTCTCTCTTGATCCAAGAAGTGTTTCAAAGCTTGATCAAAACTAGCGTTCACTTTTTCCTTTCCCTTGGACCTCGTTTGCATTCAACCGAAGCCTACAATTAAGAACAAAGGAATCCGTTAAGCCACAAAATGCGACACAAGTAATAGCAAGAAAACCAAGTGAAATAGTCCAAATCTTGTAAAATCTACTCTAGTTCCTTAGGTTAATGCGTTGCTCCCCGGCAACGGCGCCATTTTGACAAGTAGTAGTTTGTATTGTCAAAAACAATTTATAAACCGGTAAGTACCGGGTCGTTCAAAGAGCAATTGTAAACCTAAGATCACTATTCAATTTTACTCAATAAGTCTGTTTCCTAAACGATTGTTTGGGATGTGATTATCAATTATCAAGCAATAATAGTAATTGAAATGGAATGGTTGTTTTCAATGGTTTTAAAGGCGTTCCTAGGGTACTACTTCCCTCCTTGGTGTACTAGACTCTCTATAGGCACAATTTTCATGCAAGAACAAGCAATGTAGTGATTAGATTAAAGCGTGCGACTATTAAACTAAATTCAATCTCTCGATGTTCTTATTTGATTTAAGGGAGAGGCACCTCGCACGTGAGCTTCAATCGCTAGATGTTTTTAGCTCACGTCCAACTCAAGTTTCTCAATCATCAACGCTAGTTGAGTGATCAATATCCAAGAGTGGTGAAGACCAAGCCTATCTCGATGCTAGGATGGGTCACGCTAGTGATCACACTACTACAAACGATGCATTATGCATCGGTTTTTTTGATATTATGCATCGGTTTTGGTTCCAATGCATAATGAAGCGATGCATAATGTCTGACATTATGCATCGGTTTTTTGAAATAACCGATGCATAAAGTCTAACATTATGCATCGGTTTTCAAAAAAACTGATGCATAATGTCATACTTTATGCATCGGTTCTCAAAAAAACTGATGCATAATGTAAGATTTTTTTTTTGCATTTTTGGCCTATAAATTGCTCAAATCAACCTGAAAATTCGTAAATAAATTTTATAAATACACTTGCTCATATCCAAATCTTAAAATACTTTTTATTCAACCAAAATATAACATTTCATAAATGATATCACATTTCATACACTTGCTATGTATCAACATTACCATGTTCCAAAAATAAGCATATTGTAACAAAAACAAATCTTAAACAAGCAAAAAATACTCAACACGAATTTGTTGAAGACTGAATGCTTGGAGCCACCGTGATCTAGAGCTAGGAAGTTTCTCAAACTCGAACACACTCACTTCTTCTTGAATCACAGCTGAGTAACCCCAATACTCCGTGAATCACAGCTCTCTAGTGCTGTAAAAACAAAATTCCAAGTAAACAACGAGTAACTTAAGTTTTCAATGATACCCTTGAAATAACTTAAGTTAACATGTCCCCCTGTTTCATTTTTGAGACAAGTTTTTAAACTCCCTTCCTATGAACATAATTGGAAAAAAATGATTGGTGATATATAAAAAAAATTATGAACAGTAGAGACCACTGAAGGAAGTGAAAAAAAGAAGAAGGAATAAGTAGTTTAACAAGACACTAGAGGAGTTGTCACCAGTTATTACCGTGGGTATTGTTACTATGACAAATTCTGTTGAATCGGTGTTGTGAAACAGCTCCCACACTTTTACCATTCTTTCTCGAAGTTTTTCTAATTTGTCAGCCTACAAATCACATTGAGAAACAAAAAGTTTATGTGACTTACGTTCTAAAATTCCAATGAAGTCCTGTCTAGTTTAAAGTATGCTTACCGAGCTTTCCTTGTCTGATTCTTGGCCAAAGACGGACTTGATTGCAGAAGTTGCTGAAGCTAACTTGTGCTTTAACTGTACAAATATTAAATAGGGTTTGTGACAAGCGTATTTTTAACCCTTTATAGTTGTCAAAGTATTAGTTTTAGGGGTCAAATTGCAGTCAAACAAAATTTATAATCCTTGGTAAGCCAAGGGTCGATCCTAGGAGCAATGCGTGTGAGTACTAGGTAACAAGTGACCTATTTAGCTATTCCGAATGACAAAGGTTTGATTGTTTGTAAATTGCAGAAATTAAATTGTAGAAAATTAAATGTTGTGTTTTTATCAGAGAAAGAATCCCAGAATCCGTACTTCACCCGTGCTAACCCCACTAATCATGCAATCATTCTACGTTAATTATTCATGCTATCGAATATGGAATATAACCGAAATAACACTAGACAAGCCGCCCATCCACGGATCATTGTCTAGATTAATCTCCATCGTTGAACGCCGCCCATCCACGGATTATAATGATTTCGATTTATTAAATTAATGGTTTTCCTATTAAATCATGTAAACATGACCTAACATCAATTTCATGCAATCCGGTTAATCCCTAGGGCCCATCCACCTTTCGGCATATAACCTAAATACGTTCTACCAATGCAAACATACCCTTTGATGTAAATACATGCATAGAACGATAAAATTAAGCACGCAATGAAATTGAATATTCAAATCGCATAAATAATAAACTTCAATTGATCACATGAGAGTTAGGGTTACATAGCACGGGATCCGTAGGATCCCGGAATAGAGAGGACTACTCACTATTCATGGTGATTAACCAAAAACAGTGTAAATTAAAGGAAGAAACGAATAAACCGTAGACGATTAGCTCGTTGATCCTCACGATGAAAGCTTGTCTTCTCTCCCAAGTTAGGGTTTTTCTCCAAAGAATCAACAACCAGTCTATTCTGATAGTGTTTCCTTATATAGACCGTCTAAAAAGGCTGAAAAGCCCAAAAATCGAACTTAGAAACAACTTGTAATCTTTGCCAGCCGACGGTCCCGTTACAGCCGTTACAGCCCAGTGTGTAACGGCTGTAACGGTTGAAGCCCAAATCTCGGATGCGTTTCATAGCCGTTACACCCGTTACAGCCTGGTGTGTAACGGCTGGTGAGCTTGTAACGGGCAGTGCTGGCTTAATTCTGGTTTTTGGCCTTTTCGATCGATCTTTCCGTTCTTTCGACATTTCGACTCCAAGGAGCGATGATACGTCGATTCTACCTGAAACACTAGAGAAAGACATCAAATATAGACAATTTGCCAGGAGAATGAGCGAAATCCTTCATCGAATGTAGCGAATGATTAGTCGAAATATCGACTGATCAAAACACTCCACACTTAGGATTTGTTCGTCCCGAACAAATGTCGAAAATATGGCAGAATAAACACATGGGAGGATGCAATGTTCCATGACCATGAACTACCTACTCAAGTGACATGTGATCAATTCTAACTAGACATAAAAATCAAGAGATAACTCACTGTCGTAGAGGACACGAATGCATTTAGCATATGCATCAAGCCTTTAAACCTATAGGCTGCCCTAGTAGGACGAGTATAGTCTCGTGAAGGTTTTCAGGAATGGGACTACCTACAAATCCCCTATACAACTAACGTGCATGCATGCATGATGCTCAACAAGTCATAGTAAAGTCATGTCATACTTCGGATTCATCGTGTTACCTCAACTTCAAGACAAACATCTTCATCAAAGTTTCAGACAATCATAGATTAAACGAGTTTGCATTCAAACGGTCAGTACACATGACTAACAAACGCCTCATCACAAGTTCTAAATAGTTCTATAACAACGGGATAAGTATGAAGAGTTGCACAAAACATGCTCGCCATTCACCTATGCTATCTAGGGATAGTCCACGGGCTCTTGGCGCAAAGCTCATTCTCAAGTGCCAAGGACTAGGCAATGACCCGTAAGAGAAGAGGAGCCTGGCTTAATAGTTTTTCTGAAAAATAGTGCGAAAAATTGCATAGGAAATTTCAGTGCAAGCACGAGGATTGTCCCTTAGACTATAGTATATGAATTCTCAGGGTAAGCTATGATTTGCATGCGGCGAGAAGGTGGATTTACACTATATCAAGCGGAAGGGAGCAGAAATTGTTTCAAGAGTGTTTTCCATATACCAGGGGTGACTTTTCTCACCATGGTCCTTGGTATTTTCTGCTTTCGCAGAATTCAACAAGAGCAAATTTTTTTTTGGTTTTCTTTCAAAAACAACTATGCTTGGGGCCAATGTTTCACCCACTCTCCAGAATTGAGAACTTTGTTTTTGAGGGGAAAACTTGAAGGTCAATTGTCTAACTCCACACTTAAAGCTTGACATAGTGTATGAATAAAGGCGGGTGCATGCAAATCACGACGAGGGTAGAGAACCATATACTAGTACTAAGGTCACCTAGAAAAAGATATGCAATTTTAAGCTTTTGAAAGTTTTGAAACGGTGCCTACTAGTATCAAGTCTTAAACATGCTTCAAGAAATACGTAGAACATGTGATAGGCGAGGGTTAGCAATGATACTGACTCAAGAGAATGCACGTACGAGTAAAACTATTTCAAGTCCTAGATTTTGAATCCAAAAGAATGTCAATCAGTCAAGGAGTATCGTAGAAAACGAGGATTTCAATCGCAATACATAGACAGTTGAGCATGTACAATTAGCGAATATGATATGCAATGCATGTGACTATGCGCTACCCACTCCACACTTAAAATCGAGCTTAGTCCCTAAGCGAAAAATATAAAATAAGAAAAAGTGCATAGGAACTTCACTCGTGCGTGGTGACGCGATGTCTATAGAGATTAAGCGATGACTGTTGAGTGAAATACGACCCGTGAGCTTGTAGAGTGAGAATAAAAATATAGAGCTGCACAAGGTATAAGTTAGCATCGATAATCGCAAGATGAATAGAAAAATGAATGATGTGAGTAAAGGTGAACAACAATAATGGAATAACTCAAACATCAAATAAAAAGAAAGCAGTGAATAATATTCAAAAGTCAGCGTACAAATAATGAACATGAAATGCATAAACAGACTGACAAATGGCAAAAAGAAAATCAGCAAAATAAAGAAAATGTAAGGGGAACTAGCTGGCCCCATCGTCTTCGGCGTCACCATCAGATCCAAACAACCGGTCAACACTGTCGGCTCGCGCGGAGGGGAGGCTACCCTGACCTGAGCCCTATCAATGCGTCGTTTCTTTGCTCCACCAGGGAGCTCGGGGTTGTGCATCCACTGCCCGTCTCGCCCAATAAACTTGTAGAGAGCAATCTGGTCCATATTCAGGGGTAGGTACATGTCAGTCCCCTCCAGTGAGCTAAGGTCCCATCCTCGAGATTCGGCGAGCGCAGAAATAAAGAGACCACCGCCCATGGCCTTGTTGGAAGTCGATGTGGCCCATACCATCATCATTCCGCTGAGGATCTGAAAGAAATCCACTGGCCGTCCTCTGCTGAGGGAGATCATGATATCAAAGTCCGGGTTGTTGATCACAGTGGCGCCCTCAAAGCGAGTATTAATGCTCAAAGCCACAAACCGATGAATAATCTTCCAGACTGGCTCCTTGATCCCAGCAGAGCCCCAACCGGATCGGAAGTAGTAATCAAACCCAGAAATAGCCTTCCAAAACTCATATCGCTCCTCAGTAGTGTATTCCCCACAAAAGCCCTCAATGGAGAATCCCAAGACCTCACAAACTTCGGCCTTGGACATAGTGTATTGCCGCCTCCCAAACTGAAATTTCCAGTGCGTCACCCTCAAAGGACTACCCTCAATTTCAAACGTCGCCATAAACTCTTCCACTAACAAGGGATATGTGGGCAATAGACGGCGCGTGAACAATATGTCTAAACCAGATGCAATAAACATGCGACGGCACTGTGGCAAAATTTCCAATTCTAATTTCTCTAGAGTGGTCATGCAAGGGACAAGGGTAGGCCGTACCGTTTTCTTAGACAGAATGCTTTCGAACCGGTCCCGGGGCGCAGGCGCAAAACGGCCGGTGGTAGCCAGTGGGTAGACCTGGGCTTGGACGGGTGGTGGTGCCGGAATAATGGCACTGGACGTGGGACGGCTGGAGCGGTTGGCTTGTGGTTGTCTATTGCGAGCCATGGAGGGATTGAGCTGACGGATTGGAGGGATGGTGGTCGGACGAATTGGAGATGGTCGACGGGAATGATGGGTGGTGGGGTGGTCGGATTAATTGAGGTGGTAGGACGAATTGGAGATGGTCGATGGGAATGATGGGTGGTGGGGTGGTCGGATTAATTGAGGTGGTAGGACGGACGATCGGACGGATTGGTTGGACGGATGAGGTGCGGCGGAGGATCAAACGGCGGACTGGGGAATTGAGTTTGTGAAATTAGGGTTTGGAATTTGGGGAAGAAGAAGACTCGGCCTGCCCGTTACAACCGACTGTAACGGGTGAAACGGGTGTAACGGGTCGGCTTAGATTCTCGGATGAAATTCATACCCGTTACAGCCGTTACAGTCCATAGTGTAACGGGTGTAACGGGCACTCCTGAAACCTCGGCTATAATTCATGCCCGTTACAGCCGTTACAGTCCAGGGTGTAATGGCTGTAACGGCTCATCAGCAAACCCCCTTTTTTTTTAGAAAGCCGAACGCCGTTCACTCCACACTTCGATTCCTGCACAGTTCACACATAAATCGTACAATGCAAAATGCAAATAACTAAAACTTACAGTGCGGGTTACTCCCCGAAGAGACCTAGTTTAACGTCTTGGCGAGACACAGGTAGAGAGGTAGGACTAGGAGCATTCTCGGGGAGTCCCGTGCTGAGATCCCTTCCCGAGAAGTAGGTTGTCGTCAATCCCGTCAGGAGGTGCAAGATGCTTCAGAACGTGGTAGTGCTTGAGGCGTTGCCCATTGACTACCATTATTTTTCCTCCTTCGACGCTGATTTCTACATGCCCGTCTGGATGTGCTCGTTCCACTGTATATGGGCCACTCCATTTAGTGCGCAATTTTCCAGGAAATAATCTAAGGCGGGAGTTGTACAGCAAAACTCGCTCGCCTTCGTTGAATTCTCTGCGCACGATCCTCTTGTCATGCCATTTCTTTGTTCTCTCCTTGTAAATCCGAGCATTCTCATAAGAATCTAGTCTAATTTCATCGAGCTCGTGCAGTTGTAGTATTCTCTTTTTGCCGGCTGCCTTCATATCCATGTTCAACTCGCGAATAGCCCATAACGCTTTGTACTCGAGTTCGACCGGCAGGTGGCAGGTTTTTCCATAGACTAGTCTGAATGGACTCATACCGATAGGCGTTTTGTATGCAGTCCTGTATGCCCACAGCGCATCATCTAGCTTGGACGCCCAATCTTTCCTGTGGCTCGAAACTGTCTTTCCTAGAATGCTCTTGATCTCTCTGTTAGAGATCTCAACCTGTCCACTAGTCCGAGGATGATAAGGGGTGCCAATTTTGTGGTAGACACCATACTTCTTCAACAGTGTTTCGAAATTTCTTTCCTTGAAGTGAGAGCCACCGTCGCTGATAACTGTTCTGGGCACTACGAACCGAGGGAAAATCACCTTCTGAAACATTTTTATAACAACCTTGGCGTCGCAAGTGGGAGTAGCAACTGCCTCAACCCACTTAGAAACGTAGTTGACTGCTACCAAGATGTACTGATTACCGTAGGAAGATGGAAATGGTCCCATAAAGTCTATCCCCCATACATCGAAAAGGTCCACTGCAAGAATACTCTGCTGGGGCATCTCCTGCTGCTTAGAAATATATCCAGTCCTCTGGCACTGATCACAGGCTTTTACGAACTCATGTGCATCCTTAAACAGCGAAGGCCAAAAGAACCCGGACTGCAGAACCTTTGTGGCTGTTTTCGAACCAGCCCCATGTCCACCGTACTGGGATGAATGGCAGCGTTCCAGAATATACGGGATCTGATCCTCGTCCACACAAGTCCTATAGAGACCGTCAGCACATAATCGATACAAGAAAGGATCATCCCAGAGGTACCTTTTAACGTCGGAGAGAAATTTCCTCTTCTGGTTGTGCGAGAGGTCGGGAGGGAGGATTCCGCAGGCCAGGAAGTTAACGAAATCTGCGTACCACGGGACATTGTCCACATCAATGTGCATCAGCTGTTCGTCCACAAGAGAGTCATTTATCGGAAGCTTGTCCTCTTCGCGGTCGAGCTCTCCTAGCTCGAGGCGTGACAAGTGATCTGCAACCAGATTTTCTGCACCCTTCTTGTCCCTAATCTCAATGTCGAATTCCCGGAGGAGGAGGACCCATCGAATAAGACGAGGTTTGGAGTCTTTCTTCGACAGCAGATACTTGATAGCAGCATGATCGGTGTAAACTATGGTCTTTGAACACAATAGGTACTGCCTGAATTTCTCGAAAGCATAGACAACAGCTAGCATTTCTTTCTCGGTGGTAGTGTAATTGACTGCTGCTCCAGCGAGGACCTTGCTGGCGTAGTAAACTACGTGTAGTTTCTTGTCGATGCGCTGCCCCAAAACTGCTCCTACTGCGAAGTCACTAGCATCACACATTAGTTCAAACGGCAGCTCCCAATCGGGAGGCTGCACTATAGGAGCGGAAGTAAGAGCAGTTTTTAGATTATTAAAAGCATTAAGACATGAATCAATAAATTTAAATTCAGCTTCCTGGCAGAGTAGGTCAGTGAGTGGCTTTGCTGTCTTCGAAAAGTCCTTGATAAATCGTCTGTAAAATCCAGCGTGCCCGAGAAAGCTCCTGATTCCTTTCACATCTTTCGGTGGGGGCAGCTTTTCAATCACCTCTACCTTTGCGCGATCAACCTCGATGCCTCTGTGAGAGACCATGTGTCCTAGTACTATACCTTCCTGCACCATAAAGTGACACTTCTCCCAGTTCAAAACCAGGTTAGTGTCAACACAACGACGAAGAACATCAGTAAGGTTAGATAGGCTGAATCAAACGAGGAACCATACACCGAAAAATCATCCATGAATACTTCCATGGTGTGTTCCAAAAAATCAGAAAAGATAGCCATCATGCAACGTTGAAATGTGGCTGGCGCATTACAAAGACCAAACGGCATACGTCTGTAAGCAAAAGTGCCAAAAGGGCAAGTGAAAGTAGTTTTCTCCTGGTCCTCGGGGTGTATAGGGATCTGGAAAAATCCACTATAACCGTCGAGGTAGCAGAAAAATTTATGCTTTGCTAGACGTTCTAACATTTGATCAATAAAAGGCAAAGGAAAGTGATCCTTAAGAGTGGCCTTATTCAATTTCCTATAATCAATGCACATACGCCAACCAGTCACAGTACGAGTAGGAATCAATTCATTATGCTCATTTCGTACAACAGTAAGACCTCCCTTCTTAGGGACTACGTGCACAGGACTAACCCACTTACTATCAGCTACAGAATAAATGATGCCGACATCTAATAATTTCAGAATTTCTTTCTTAACAACATCATTCAATTTGGGGTTCAAACGTCTCAAGGCATCCCTACTAGGCCTAGCATCGTCCTCAAGGTTAATTCTATGCATGCACAAATCTGGGCTAATCCCCTTGAGGTCGTCTATAGAATATCCTAGGGCTGGTCTATGTTCTCGCAAGACAACAAGCAATTTCTGGGTCTCTACATCAGTCAAGGATGCATTAACAATCACCGGGTAGGTTGAGTTAGGGCCTAGAAATTCATACCTGAGACTTGCAGGTAGAGGTTTCAGCTCTACCGCGTAAGATTCCTTACCTGTGTCTCCTGCGGCATCAGCTGCATCCGCACCCTCTATGCTCATGGCGTAGACATCCATCGGTATAGGGCAGCTTGGCACAACCTTGTAAGACTCAATAGAGGTTAGTGAAATTGGCTGATCAACATCAGCAGAGTCTAACACATCACAATCAGCAAGAAGACTAGAAGTTCTGCACATGTCAGGTAAATAAAAGACAACACGTTCGCTGCCAACTCGCAAAGCTATAGAACCCCTATCCATGTCAATAACAACCCTAGCAGTGTAAAGGAATGGTCTACCAAGTATAATCGGGATGTCGGTGTCCTCTGATATCTCTAGCACGACAAAATCAGCAGGGATATAAATATTCTTCACCTTAACGGGTACGTCCTTCAGAATCCCTTTCGGGAGTCTACAAGAACGATCCGCAAGGCGAATGGAGATGTTAGTAGGACAGAGAAAACCCAAGTTCAGTTTAGAATACAGAGAATATGGCATGATAGACACACTAGCACCTAAATCACACAATGCACGACGAATAGTAAGACCACCAATATCACAAGGAATAGAAAAACTCCCTGAGTCCTTAAGCTTAGGCGGCATGGGAATGTGCATGGCAGCACTGCACTCCTCACTTAGATCTACTGTCTCGGTGCCATCTATTTTCCTCTTTCCAGTCATGATCTCTTTCATGAATTTAGCGTATGTAGGAATCTGCGTTATAACATCAGTGAAAGGCATAGTGATGTAGAGAGTACGAATCTTGTCCACGAATTTCATGAATTCTTTGTCTCTCCTAGCACCCTTGAGACGCTGAGGGTATGGGACTGGAGGTTTGTAAGGAGCTGGCTCCACTGTCTGCGCAGAATTTTCTTCTCGGTTTTCAGCTTCCCTCGATGTTTCACCTTCATCAAGTGCAGAATTCAAGGCTGATTTTTTCTGCAGGATTTCGAGTAGTTTGAGCTGGTATCATTTCGAGTTGCTTGCCACCTCGGAGTGTGATGGCATTCACCGATTCCCTGGGATGATGCTCTGGTTTCGAAGGGAGTTTCCCAGGTTCTCTATGTGCTGAATCCGCTTGTTGAGCAACCTGATTTCCTATCATCCGGATTGTCTGTTCGAGCTCTTTCACTCGTCTTTCCTGCTCTTGAGCCCTCCTTTCTGCCTCTTGAACTCTTCTATCTGCTTCTTGGGCTCTCCTTTCTTGATCTGCCATGAACTTAGCCATCATGCCCTCCAGGCCAGACGATTCGCTAGTCTCCTGTTGCTTGGGCTGCTGCGGCTGATATGAATAGCCTCCTGAGTTCTGATTTTGCTGCCCTTGTGCTTGGTTATTGTACTGAGGCTTCGGCTGATAGGAGTTGTTGCTTTGCTCTTGAGGTCGGACGTTGTATTGCCCTCGTGGCTGATACGGTGCATTGCCTTGCTGCTTTTGTACGGGAAACCAGTAGGCGCCGGGTTCTGGGGCTTGTAAGACAAGTTAGGATTATTCATGTTCGGGTTATCCCACCTGTTCGTGGGTGGTCCATAGCCGGGACCAGCCCCCTGATTATTCTGCCCGACGTAGTTTGCGTCCTCCTGATTACCGTTTTTGTCATCTGTTCCGATCACCGGACAACTATCTGCATAGTGAGAAGGAGAGCCGCAAATCTGGCAGTACACACCAATGTGAGCGACGTCTGAGGACTTCATGCTGTTTGCTAGCTTCATATTCTGCATCTCGGTGGCAAGTATCTTCATTGAATCAGCCAACCGAGCAATGTCATTAGTGCTCTCGGCTTGGCAGAGGTCCTGCACACCTTTCCTGTCTCTAGGGTTACCTCGATCACTCGTCCAGAGGTGGTAGTCTTGAGCTGCCCTTTCTATAATTTCATAGGTGTCTTCTAGCGGGACTTGGTTCAATCCCCCACCTGCCGCCTGATTGATTAAGGTACGCATCCCTTGATCGATCCCCTGATAGAAGGTGTCAATAATCTGCCACTGCTCTAGATTGTGGTGTGGGCACATCCTTGTCAGCTCTTTGTACCTCTCCCAAGCGTCGTACAGAGTCTCACCATCAATAGACCGAAATGATATAATCTTATTTCTGAAATGAGCTGTCTTTGATGGTGGGAAGTACTGCTGAAGGAAAGCTTCGGCCAGCCTATTCCATGTAGTAAACGTGCCCTCTGCATGGCTATCTAGCCATCTGCTGGCTTTGTCGGACAGTGAGAATGGGAATAGCCTGAGGTAGTAAGACTCTGAAGGGACCCCATTGGTCTTCACTGTATTGCACATCTGAACGAAACGCTTAAGATGCTGGTGAGGGTCTTCATTAATCCTTCCTGAGAATTGACTGTTCTGCACCATCTGAATGAGACCGGTTTTCAGCTCCCAAGTATTTGTTTCTATTCCGGGCGGTGCAATAGCGGACTGAAATCCAGTGACACGTGGAGTAGTGTAATCCCCAAGAGTTCTGCGCACTGGTTGTTGCACTCGTGGTGGCTGTCCATCTTCGATCCCTCTGTTCAACAAGTCTTCATTCATAGCCATTGCTGCAAAGTTACGGTTCAGTGCTCGTAGCTGCCGAGCTTCGTTCTGGGCCTGACGATTAAACCTTCGTTGGACCGGTGTTTCGTCGTCTGAAATCTGAATCTGCTTTTTCTGTTTGAGCGCTTTCCTTGGCATGAACTAGGTAGAACCTGCAAAAACCAAGAAAAACTGTGAGCGAAGAAATCACAACAGAAAAATCAGAAATCAAGTAAGGTGGAATAGTCTAAACTACACGAGTTAGATCTAATATCACACTAAACGCTGCTCCCCGGCAACGGCGCCATTTTGACAAGCGTATTTTTAACCCTTTATAGTTGTCAAAGTATTAGTTTTAGGGGTCAAATTGCAGTCAAACAAAATTTATAATCCTTGGTAAGCCAAGGGTCGATCCTAGGAGCAATGCGTGTGAGTACTAGGTAACAAGTGACCTATTTAGCTATTCCGAATGACAAAGGTTTGATTGTTTGTAAATTGCAGAAATTAAATTGCAGAAAATTAAATGTTGTGTTTTTATCAGAGAAAGAATCCCAGAATCCGTACTTCACCCGTGCTAACCCCACTAATCATACAATCATTCTACGTTAATTATTCATGCTATCGAATATGGAATATAACCGAAATAACACTAGACAAGCCGCCCATCCACGGATCATTTTCTAGATTAATCTCCATCGTTGAACGCCGCCCATCCACGGATTATCAATGATTTCGATTTATTAAATTAATGGTTTTCCTATTAAATCATGTAAACATGACCTAACATCAATTTCATGCAATCCGGTTAATCCCTAGGGCCCATCCACCTTTCGGCATATAACCTAAATACGTTCTACCAATGCAAACATACCCTTTGATGTAAATACATGCATAGAACGATAAAATTAAGCACGCAATGAAATTGAATATTCAAATCGCATAAATAATAAACTTCAATTGATCACATGAGAGTTAGGGTTACATAGCACGGGATCCGTAGGATCCCGGAATAGAGAGGACTACTCACTATTCATGGTGATTAACCAAAAAGAGTGTAAATTAAAGGAAGAAGCGAATAAACCGTAGACGATTCGCTCGTTGATCCTCACGATGAAAGCTTGTCTTCTCTCCCAAGTTAGGGTTTTTCTCCAAAGAATCAACAACCAGTCTATTCTGATAGTGTTTCCTTATATAGACCGTCTAAAAAGGCTGAAAAGCCCAAAAATTGAACTTAGAAACAACTTGTAATCTTTGCCAGCCGACGGTCCCGTTACAGCCGTTACAGCCCAGTGTGTAACGGCTGTAACGGTTGAAGCCCAAATCTCGGATGCGTTTCATAGCCGTTACACCCGTTACAGCCTGGGTGTAACGGGTGACTCTTCTTGTAACGGGCGACTCTGAAAACTCGGGTAGAAAACACAGCCGTTACACCCGTTACAGCCTGGTGTGTAACGGCTGGTGAGCTTGTAACGGGCAGTGCTGGCTTAATTCTGGTTTTTTGGCCTTTTCGATCGATCTTTCCGTTCTTTCGACATTTCGACTCCAAGGAGCGATGATACGTCGATTCTACCTGAAACACTAGAGAAAGACATCAAATATAGACAATTTGCCAGGAGAATGAGCGAAATCCTTCATCGAATGTAGCGAATGATTAGTCGAAATATCGACTGATCAGTGTGCCAGGTCAAGCATCATAAAAACAATCAAATAAACCAGGAAATGTAAAAGATATCAATTGTTTATCACTAAGAAGATGAATACACCGTGCCAACTGTTTTTCATCTTTGATTTCCAACTACAGCGGCTAAAATAAAATAACACATTCTGTTAAAACAGACAAATAACACATTCTGTTTGCTTGTGTGAGTTCAAATTTACCCGTTCCAAGAAACTGCAATAGAGCATTGGACAGTTTCACAGGAGCAAGGAAACCTGAAATCACTGAGTTATACCAAACAAGTTTCTCAGCAGCTGTTCAAATCAAAAATATAATTCAACTAATTAATCTTTTAACGCCATAACCCATCACCTTATCTTGCTTTCCATAGGATTCATCGCAAAAGAATTTCCTTATACCAAGCTTGGTCGAACATAGGCCCAGAGGCCATCTATACAATCATCCCTTTGCACACAAAAAAACATGTTTCATATATTTCTTCTCATTCATGTTATACTAAAAGGCCCAACAAACGCAAATCAGATATCTAAACTTCTCAAAATTCAGATTTAGTGCACAAAACAACAACTAATCTGCTGGAAACTAACAAAATGGTTTGGGAGTTGAGGAAATACCAAAATAGCAGTAGTTTCAATGCATCATCACTTTCCCCAAAAATCAAGTCCAAGGTCTTTAAGCTGGAGTTTCAATGCATCGTCACTTTCTGAAAACCATTCATCCTATCAGAAAAAGATAATCAAACACCAAACACATCGTTCACAAAATTTCCCCAAAACTCAATCAAGTAGAACACACATTCACCAAACCGACTTAGAGACGCTGACTTTCTCTAAGCTATTGAAGTCATCAATCAACTAGCAATTGAAACAAACCGATCTAGAGAATGGTAGAATGATTTGCGGAGTGGGCGACGAAGGACGAGAGGCGAACAGCGACGGTGAGCGGAGTGGGCGACGGAGTTCGACTGGCGAAGAGGAACGGTGAGAGGATGAGGGCGACTGGCGACTGGCGAAGAGCGGATGACGGCGATGGTAAACAAACGATGAACCGATGAGAGCGAAGAGCAAAAGAGAGCGAAGAGCGCGATTGGCGAAGAAAGATTGTTTTAAGTTTAGGGTTTAACATATGCATCGATTCACACAAAACCGATGCATAATGTCACATTATGCATCGGTGATGGACCATAATTGTATGAATCAAAAACACAGTTAAACCCACCAAATTAGACGCTTTGTCTATTTAACTTTTGCTTGTTAGTTCTAATATTTTTCAACAGGGTATTTTGAAGTCTAGAGAGAATACAGGCTAAGGAGGAGTTTTAAAGCTGAAAATGAATTACGAGTCATTCCAGGTCACGACCAAATTCTGACTTTCAAGAACCGGACGTGGAATCACTCAAAACAAATCCAACCGAAGGGCAACCAGAGTCAGTCCGGAGTTGAAAGGACCGATGGCTTTTTGGGATAAGCTCACAAAACACACTCCACCACTCCCCTTCCTCCACATGGGCGGCGGCTAGAGGCTTCTCCTCTCCTTGCAAGCCATGTGGCCGGCGGCTTTGGGAGGAGATGACATCACCCGATGGCTTTTGCTTCCTCCTCTTCCCTTGTGACAAGTGGCTTCTTCTCATCCACATCCATGCTCTCCCTTAGCCTATAAATAAGACATCTCCTTCCCTTTGTAATATCATCCTCATCCCAAAAATAAAAAACACTTATCTCTCTAGATTTGGGCACTACTCTTGTAAACATTTGTTTTAAATCTATAATACTCCTGTTGGTTCTTGAGTATTCTAGTAGTTCTTGAGTTTACTCCTGTTGGTTCTTGAGTATTCTCCTTTACTTACTGTCTTTCAAAAACCCTCGAGTACTTAGCTATGGTATCCACCTCTATGGATATTCGTAGCTAAACCCTTCATTCGGTTGAAGGGGTGTACTTGTATCATAAAATGTTTTAGACCATATTCTTAGTGCCTCTTATGTTCAAAACTTGTTATATGTGCCATATATTAGGTTAGAACTTCCAAGGTTGAGTGGATGCTTGGAATGGCAAAACTCTTCCGTGGGGTTCGTAAACATACTCGGATAAGTGGATGCTTGGAATGGCAAAGCTTATCTGAGAAGTTTGACCTCTTTTAAACACCATTTGGTTGATCGGGAATGATTGATCAAATGGATGCACACAGGCTAATATACCTTGGAATGGGGTATTAGTCTAAATAGAACAAGTGCTCTATGTCTTGGAATGGACTAGACAGTGTGGCAAATCGAGTGCTTGGAATGGCCTTGATACACTCTTGAATACTTAGTAGGATCATTAAAGGTCAATGATAAACAGACTAGGATACAAGGCCCCTGAAGCCGAATACTTTCCTTAACTTAGAACTTTACCTGCACTTACTTCCTCAATATCAACTGCAATATCAACCGCTTACTATCCGCAAGACTTGTCCTTCACGCAACCACTCACTGTAAGTCTTTCCTTTAATCAATTACTTTCTGTACTTTACTTTTCTGTCATTTACTTTTCCGCACTAAAATCCCAACCAACCCACTTACTTTTCTGTACTAAGACTAAAATCAACAACCAACCACTCACCTTTCATCGCTAAAACCTCAATCCACCAAAAATCACGCTCCCTTTCAGTACACTCCTCAAAGAGCAATTGTCCCCCTAATTCCCTTGGGTTCGACCCCTACTTACCACTTGCTACCCAGTAGTGAAGTCGCGAGTAGCGGACTTATAAATGTATTCTTGACTTTTGCACACGACGACTGTGCATCCGTCAAAATTGGCGCCGTTGCCGGGGAATTAGCCTTCGGATTAGTTGTTCTTTTCCCTTCTCATCTCTTCATCACACTATGTATGCATGGACAACGCGACATCTTCCTCTGTTCGGAGGTACGGATGGAGAAGACCCCGTGATACATTGCCAAAACTTTCACCAGATTTGCCACCACATAAAACCTA
Organism: Rhodiola kirilowii; assembly: GCA_033675215.1. NCBI lineage: Eukaryota > Viridiplantae > Streptophyta > Magnoliopsida > Saxifragales > Crassulaceae > Rhodiola > Rhodiola kirilowii. The sequence goes on from CM066201.1 coordinate 53,953,129, forward strand.
AAAACGAAATGTTAGAGGAAATTAAGTTAAAATGCTTCAAATTTTCTTTAACTGACTTCGCGACAATTTGGTATTACACATCAACCGCTATGCATGCTGAATATTATGTGGACCTTCGCACTCAATTCCTGAAGGAATTCTCCCCCCATCCTTACGACATGACACCCGCGAGAAGATCATCTGCCTTCAACAATCCCGGGATGAGACTTTAGATGAATACTACACGTACTATGACACCATCGTCTCACGCTGCCCGCACCATGGATTCATGGAGGTGTTTCTTCTTCAAAAATTTCTTTGTGGGATGAGGGATGATGAGTTCTCAAGGATCAATGACGCAGTGGGAGGATCAGCCATGCACTTATCCCTGACTCAAATATGGGATGTTATAGACGACTTGGCCGAAGCCACAAAACGAAGGCCAATGCCCCGACCTAATAGAGGAATACAAAGGATAGAGGCTAGTCCAGAAGGGAATGAAGAAGACATTACAGAGGACGAGATGGACGAATCAGATGCAGAAAGCTCTGAAGGAGAGCCTACATTAGAGATCACACCCGAGCCATCAGAAGAAACTCCCGAGCCATCAGAAGAATTAGATACAGAAAGCACCGGAAGCAACGAGGAAGAAGTCCATAATACTGGCGAGCTGCCCGAGTCATACCCAACTATCATTACCAAAGCAGCCGAGACCATCCGAGACCGGTTCCTCACAGACAGACAGGACGGGACAGGACCAAGCCTTAAGATGCAAGCTTCCTAACTTTTTCCCTTGATCAATAAACAAATTACAGAAAACTATGTGATCAATGAAGAGGCTAAAAGGAGGTAGGAAGAAGGGCCTAATCAGAATGACTCCTTGATGGAGCAATTTTTCGCCACAACTAGACAAGGCAGCCCTGAACAGAAGAGAACCCAATTCAAGAGACTAGTAGTGAAAGGTCCCTCGCCTTCTCAGAGACGATGGAAGGAAAAAACCACCAGAACCATGGGAACTGGACCCAAGCCCATCACCCCCCAAAAACCCAGGAAAAGGCAAGGCTAGAAGCAATGCAGGAGCCGCGACAAAATTTGACTTAAGCCGCCCATGGGATCCCAACTGGTGATCCCAACTGTCGAGCCAACGACGTTAAACAAAGGCACTGGTCGGGAGGTAACCCGACACCTATCTTACTTTCAGTAATTTTCTTTTCTGTCATTTAGTTTTTACCATAAGTCGCTCTCACCCACTTTTTGTATAGAAGGAATGTCTAACATGTAGGAATCGGTTTTTGGAGCAAGATCAGATCAGCCAGGCAGCTTCCGAGAATTACCGGGCCTGCGCTGAGAGTTCAAGGCCCCAGCCTAACTCCCTCGATTATCCAGCTCCGAGGCATGTCGTTCCACGACATGACACAGTAAAAGGGAGTTCAGTTCTTCTCTTTTCCTTAATGTGATTTCCTTCTTGTGTATATATTTGCATGACTTTTGAACTAAGTCGTGCTGAAAGGCACGCCTTCGTTCAAAAGTGTGGGGTGAGAACCGCCTGTGTACATAACATGTTTTTCCTTTTCCTTTTCCCTTAATATTATCTTTTTGAAAATATGAACTAGAGAATGTGAAAAAGATAGATCATAATTCATGCATTTACCTTGTGAAAATTCAACTGTCTAAAAACTTAGAATGTAACTTCTCATTTGTCCCTTTGTGCTGAGATATACAGGGGATGTGGAGTTGACATAAACTGCCCTAGAGAGGCTTCGCAAGCAATCGAAGGATCGAATCTAACTATATGGTTTTCGAAGTCAGTGGAGCCTGCACTTCGGGTTTCAGTGAAGATTGAAGTCATCTCCGCCGTGCAGCGTTTATGCAAGAGGCGGGACGGGAATCAAACCGTCCTATCTCTAGTCCTAGTAGCCGGGAAAATAGATGAGCGACCCTCATCTTGACCCGCGCGAAACGGCAAGGATGAGAAAGAGCGGGGAGGTATTTCCATATGCTTGCGGGCGACGATTGGACCTCCCAAAGAAAGGCTGAGAAAATGGACTAGCAAGTCACAAAGAAGCAAAAGCTCAAAGAAGCTAATCAAAGGCCAAAGGCCAAAATTGTGAAGGTTTTAACCGAACAAAAGTGAAGAAACTCCAATTCAACATCAAAGGCCAAAGGCCGATTCACTACAAAAGCTGTCCCTCGCCAAAAAGAAATCAAAGTACTCAACTCAGTGAAACCCGAACCGAATCACGTGCTAGAAAAAGCTACAAGGAAACCATATAGTGTTAGTCGATCCCGAGAATGCAGTCCAGGAGCCTGAAAAGGGCTATCTCCCGAAACATCCGAATTAATTTGCATCTCGGTACGAAGGTACAAGTATCAAGTTTCTTCTAAGTATTTACACGGTTTAGTTTGGTAATAAGTAAGTAATGCATGAATTAGGATAAATCTAGTCCCACAGTCTCACCTTCATATTTTAAAAGTTTACTTAGATTGTGTTCCGCCCTTAAAAAGCATTGTTCGGGACGAACAACTAAAAGTGTGGGGTAATCTGATGGACCATAATTGTATGAATCATAAACACAGTTAAACCCACCAAATTAGACGCTTTGTCTATTTAACTTTTGCTTATTAGTTCTGATATATATCTATAGGGTATTTTGAAGTCTAGAGAGAATACAGGCTAAGGAGGAGTTTTAAAGCTGAAAATGAATTACGAGTCATTCCAGGTCACGACCAAATTCTGACTTTCAAGAACCGGACGTGGAATCACTCAAAACAAATCCAACCGAAGGGCAACCAGAGTCAGTCCAGAGCTGAAAGGACCGATGGCTTTTTGGGATAAGCTCACAAAACACACTCCACCACTCCCCTTCCTCCACATGGGCGGCGGCTAGAGGCTTCTCCTCTCCTTGCAAGCCATGTGGCCGGCGGCTTTGGGAGGAGATGACATCACCCGATGGCTTTTGCTTCCTCCTCTTCCCTTGTGACAAGTGGCTTCTTCTCATCCACATCCATGCTCTCCCTTAGCATATAAATAAGACATCTCCTTCCCTTTGTAATATCATCCTCATCCCAAAAATCAAAAACACTTATCTCTCTAGATTTGGGCACTACTCTTGTAAACATTTGTTTTAAATCTATAATACTCCTGTTGGTTCTTGAGTCTACTCCTGTTGGTTCTTGAGTATTCTCCTTTACTTACTGTCTTTCAAAAACCCTCGAGTACTTATCTATGGTATCCACCTCTATGGATATTCGTAGCTAAACCCTTCATTCGGTTGAAGGGGTGTACTTGTATCATAAAATGTTTTAGACCATATTCTTAGTGCCTCTTGTGTTCAAAATTTGTTCTATGTGCCATATATTAGGTTAGAACTTCCAAGGTTGAGTGGATGCTTGGAATGGCAAAACTCTTCCGTGGGGTTCGTAAACATACTCGGATAAGTGGATGCTTGGAATGGCAAAGCTTATCTGAGAAGTTTGACCTCTTTTAAACACCATTTGGTTGATCGGGAATGATTGATCAAATGGATGCACACAGGCTAATATACCTTTGAATGGGGTATTAGTCTAAATAGAATAAGTGCTCTATGTCTTGGAATGGACTAGACAGTGTGGCAAATCGAGTGCTTGGAATGGCCTTGATACACTTTTGAATACTTAGTAGGATCATTAAAGGTCAATGATAAACAGACTATGATACAAGGCCCCTGAAGCCGAATACTTTCCTTAACTTAGAACTTTACCTGCACTTACTTCCTCAATATCAACTGCAATATCAACCGCTTACTATCCGCAAGACTTGTCCTTCACGCAACCACTCACTGTAAGTCTTTCCTTTAATCAATTACTTTCTGTACTTTACTTTTCTGTCATTTACTTTTCCGCACTAAAATCCCAACCAACCCACTTACTTTTCTGTACTAAGACTAAAATCAACAACCAACCACTCACCTTTCATCGCTAAAACCTCAATCCACCAAAAATCACGCTCCCTTTCAGTACACTCCTCAAAGAGCAACTGTCCCCCTAATTCCCTTGGGTTCGACCCCTACTTACCACTTGCTACCCAGTAGTGAAGGCGCGAGTAGCGGACTTATAAATGTATTCTTGACTTTTGCACACGACGACTGTGCATCCGTCAATCGGTTCAAATAAAACCGATGCATAATGTGCATATTATGCAACGGTTTCATTATAAACCGATACATATAGCTGAACCGATGCATATTGTAATTTTTTTGAACCGATGCGTAATGTCCTGTCTGTAGTAGTGTCACCACCTAACAAGGGTGAATCTACCTTCATTATAGAACTCTTAGTATCGTTCGCTAGAACACTCAACTTCAAATTCATGTTTCTAGATCACCTAGGCATTTTATCAAACACTTGGTGGGCATAGAGTTGACATTTTATCCAAGTAGATTCACAACTATAACAAAAGCTTCATTCATACATGTAATCAATAGATGATAGAGTTTTACACACCAAGGAGGTCCATAGACCCCTAGAAACTAGAAGGGACTACTCACTACTCATGTTCATAGACAAACAATAGTAGTGGGTTACAAGGAAAATGAAGATAAAACAAGATGAGTAAGGAGCTAGGATGAAGAGTCCCCCTATATCCTTGGAGTGCTTCCACTTGATGAATGATCTTCAAAAACCCATTGTCTTCTCTCTAAAACCCCCAGATCTTTCTTCAAAAACCCTTAGTTTCTATTTATAGCAAAGCAGTAAAAATCCTGTCTTGATATCTGATGGACCATAATTATACGAATCATAAAGTCAGTTAAACCCACTAAATTAGACTGTTTGTCTATTTAACTTTTGCTGGTTAGTTCCGATATATTTCTACAGGGTATTTTGAACTCTATAGAGAAAACACGCTAAGGAGAGGATTTTACGCTGAAAAGATATTACGAGTCAGTCCAAGGTCACGATCAGACGCTGAATGAAGAAATCTCAAGATCCTAACGTAGAATCACTCAAAACAAATCCAACCGAGGAACAACCAAAGTCAGACCGGAGCAAAATTGGACTGATAGTTTTTTGAAAACTACACAAAACTCACAAAAACTCATCCTTATCCCATGGTGACCGGCGGCTTTGTGCAAGAGGTGGCCAAAGCCACCTCCTCTCCTCCTCCATGACCGGCTACCCGGCGGCTTTACCTCCTCCCCTCCTCTCCACAACTTTGTGACACTTGTCCTCTCCTCCACCACATCTTCTCCTCCTCCCCTTCTATAAATAGAAGCTCCTCCCTTTGTATTTCATCATCCCACAATCCATAATTCACTTCTCTCTCTAAGTTTGGTACATTTGTAAGTTTGGTTTTCAATATATAATACTCATGTTGGTTCTTGAGTATTATAGTTCGGTCTTGAGTACTCCTGTTGGTTCTTGAGTACTCAAGCTTTTCTTTATTTTTGAGTACTCTTGTCGGTTCTTGAAGTACTCACCCCTTTCCCTTACTTACTGTCTTTCAAAAACCGTAAGTACTTAGCTATGGTATCCACCTCTATGGATATTCGTAGCTAAACTCTCTATTCGGTTGAAGGGGTGTACTTGTATTATAAAATGTTTTAGACTATTTTAGTGTTTTTTCTCTATATTCAAAACTTGTTCTATGTGCCATTTATTAGGTCAGAACATCCAAGGTTGAGTGGATGCTTGAAATGGCAAAGCTCTTCCGTGGAAGTTCGTGAACATACTCGGGTAAGTGGATGCTTGAAATGGCAAAGCTTATCTGAGGAGTTCGATCTCTCTCAAACACCATTTGGATAAATCGGAAAAGACAATCCAAATGGATGCACATAGGCTAGTATACCTTGAAATGGGGTGCTAGTCTAAGTAGAACAAGGGCTCTACGTTTTTTGCAAAAGATTAGACGGTGTTGCAAGTCGAGTGCTTGAAATGGCCTTGATTCACTTTCGAACACTTTTGCAAAAGACTAGACAGTGTGGCAAATCGAGCGCTTGAAATGGCCTTGATGAACGTTTAAATACTTAGAAGGATTACTAAAATGATAAAACAGGCTATGATGCAAGGCCCCCGAAACTGAATGCTTTCCTTAAATTACAAAACCCCCTGTATTTACTTTCCTAGTATAACTGCCTTAATCAATTGCACTCACCATCCGGAGGACTCGCAAATCATGCATCACCCACTGTAAGTCTTTCTTTTTTATTTTTCAGTATTTATTTTTCTGTAATTTACTTTCCGCACTAAAAACCAAAACAACCAAAAAAGGTCACTTAGTTATAACCACTAAAACCCCAATCAACCTTAAAACACGCTCCCTCGCTGTACGATTCCCTTAAAGAATAACTTATCCCCCTAATTCCCTTGGGTTCGACCCCTACTTACCACTTGCTACCCAGTAGTAAGGTCACGAGTAGCGGAATATAAATTTATTTGTGCACATTGCCTCGCGACAAGGCAGTGCTGTCAATATCCCAACTGGCCGGCTCAACATGTGTGAAGGATTCCCAGCCGGCCAGCTCGCGCAGGGGAGGCTTTGCTTGAATTTTCTGAGCTTGGGAGCCGGCCGGTTGAGATTGGTAGGCTTATTTGAGCCGGCCGGCTCAGTACCTCAGTACCTCAGAGCCTTTTGTCTTTTTTGTTTCGACTCCAACCGGGCGGTTCAACTTAAGGCCAATATTCGAGCCGGCCGGTTGGATCTCCATCCTGTGTACTTTTTGCTCCAAAAGTTCTATTTTTCTTGCAGTTTTGATCTTCGAGCTTTGTCATCAAGGGATAACTGCTTTTAACCTGAAACGTAAGAATAAGGATCAATGAGCATTAAATTAGCACTGGGAACGGAACAAAACTCATTGTAAAAGGAGAGATAAATAAGTCGAGAATTCGACTCATCAGGCCTTCTCATTCCCCATTCTATTCAAGGCTTCCCAAATTTCCTTATCTGAAGCTTCCTTTACAAGATTTCTGCAAAGGGAACTATCCAGGAGAGGGCCTTGATCAATAACTTGTTGATTCAGTGGGTAGTTGGTACCGGTAACACTGAGGATTTGTCTGAAATACATGCTGAATTTAGCTTTAATCACGTCCTCCCTTGTAGAAACAGCACCTTCATTTGTCGTGATCGAAATAATCCTACTTTTGATACTTCTAGATTTCAGCATAGAGTGGAAGTATCTTGTGTTGGCATCTCCTTCTTTCAACCACTTAGCCTTCGCTCTCTGTTTATAGAAGAAGATAAACTTATAGCCTTTGAGTTTTCGATCTTCAGTGGCCCACTTCTTTTCATCATTGGTCAAAAGGTCATTCAAAGGATCTCTATCCAACTCCATCTGAAATTTAAAAAGCTCCTGCCGAGCATTCTCCACTCTAGCATCAAGACCTACTGTATGAGGCCAACATTCCCTTTTCAACATAAATTTTATCTCCTTCAGCTTAGATTGAATCATGTAAAGGGTTCTGCTATCTCTCCCCTTCGACCACACTTCCCTGACCGTGTCCTCATACCCTTCAATAGACTCCCAAAAGTTGCAATATTTAAACATTTTTCTTCTCCTACCTGGATTCCCCAAGAAACAATCACTGCAGAATGGTCAGACAGCCCCGCAGGAAGGAAGATGGCAGAACTGTCACTGTTCTCTTCTAGCCATTTATCGTTCCCCATAGCTCTATCAATTTTGCTCCATATTCTGGTTGCAGGGGTCATTTGCTTGTTGGTCCATGTAAAGAAACAGCCACAATGATCAATATCAATCAGATTGGTTTTTGAAACAAAGTTGCTAAAATCCTCTATGTCCCTATTTTTAATTCTCGCACCATTAAGCTTCTCGTTAGCTTTAAGGACACTGTTACAGTCCCCTAAAAAAGCCAACTACCCTTCTTACTCAAAATTTCTACTTCTAGCTGCTTCCAAAAAGAGCTTTATCTTTGCTGTCATTACTGGCATAGACTATAATCACATTCATCCTCTTTTCCTCTACCTCAATATCACACAGAGTATGAAATGAGTAGATTTTTTAATACTAACTATCTTGACGATATCTTTATTCCACAAGATCATTATAGCCCACCCATTGTGCAACTCACTAATCTCTGCCTCCCAACTATCTGAAGGTTTACAAGCTAAACTCGCTTCTACCCATTGACGGAGCCACCGCACCGTCGTTAAAGTGCGATGTCTCTGTGCAAAAATAAATTTATAAATCTGATACTCGCGACTTTACTATTTTGGGTAGTAAGTGGTAAGTACGGGTCAAACCCAAGGGATTAGTTGATAGTTGTTTTTTCAAAAAGGGAAAATTAAATAAGACAGTTTGGAGGTTGGTTGTGGTTTTAGTACTGAAAAGTAAAGTGCTGGAACAGTCAATTTCAAGATCAACCGCAGACACACGTTTGATACTGGCTGCACGCTGTGTTTCAAGCGTGTTGCGTACCAAAGGTTATGCCGGGCTGATGTTGATAAAGTCGGTAGTAAAAGTAAAGTGCAGAAAGTAATTGCTTGATGGACAAGACTTGCGGAAGGTAAGCAGTTGATATGGACTGAAAGTAAGCAGTTGATATGAGACTGAAAGTGAAGTAACAGGTGATATTACAATTAAAGGAAAGATTCGGTTTTAGGGGCCTTGTATCATAATCTGTTTATCATTGACCTCTAATGATCATACTATGTGTTCAAAGATGTATCACGGCTATTTCTAGCACATGACTTGCCACATCATTTAGAACACTTGTTCTATTTAGACTAATTCCTCATTTCGAAGTATCTTAGCCTTATGTGCATCCATTTGATCTTCAGTTACGATCAACCAAATGATTTTTTAAAAGAGGTTGAACTCCTCAGATAAGCTTTGCTCGTTAAAGCCTCCACTTACCCGAGTATGTTCACGAACCCCACGGAAGAGCTTTGCCCGTTAAAGCATCCACTCAACCTTGGAAGTTCTAACCTAATATGTGGCACATAGAACAAGTTTTGAACACAAAGAGGCATTTAAGAGAAGGGTCTAAAACATAGTATGATACAAGCACTCCCCTTCAACCGAATGAAGAGTTAAGCTACGAATATCCATGGAAGAGGACATCATAGCTAAGTGCTTGAAAGTAAAAGTTTTCAAAAGACAGGAAAGTAAAGTTTTTGAAAGTAAAGACAGGAAAGTAAAAGGAGAATACTCGAGAACCGACAGGAGTAAACTCAAGAACAGGAAAAGTAAAGACAAGCTTGAGTACTTCAAGAACCGACAAGAGTACTCAAGAACAACTTGGAACTTCAATATCAAAGTGGTGTGTTTTACATGGATTGTGCCCAAAAATCTAGAGAGCTTCTCTCACTAACCAAGAACTATGGAGCTTTGTGGATTGTGGGATGATGATACAAGGAGATGAAGGCTCTATTTATAGGCATGGGGAGAAGATGAGAGCTCAACACATGTCACAAGGGGAATGGAGGGGAGAAAAGCCGCCGGGGTGAGGTGGAGGGGAGAAGAGCCCCCCCCCCATGTGTCACTTCCATGGCCAAAGCCGCCGGGCTAGGTGGAGGGGAGTGGGTGAGAGTGTTTTGTGATCTTTTTCCCCAAAAGCCATCGGATCCTTTCAGCTCCGGACTGACTCTGGTTGCCCTTCGGTTGGACTTGTTTGAGTGATTCCAGGTTAGGATCATGAAAGTTGTACAGTCGGAATCTGGTCGTATCCTGACTCGTAATCCATTTTCAGCTTTAAAACTCCTCCTTAGCTTGTATTCTCTCTAGACTTCAAAATACCCTATAGATAAATATCGGAACTAACAAGCAAAAGTTAAATAGACAAAGAGTCTAATTTGGTGGGTTTAATTGTCTTAATGAATCATATAAATATGGTCCATCACCCATTTATTCTCAGCTAGCTTGACCTCTAACACTCCTACGAAATCTAGTCTATCTCTACTGATCCAAGATCTTAATTCAAATTTTTTTAGAGGGTTATTAAGACCTCTAATATTCCACGAAGCTGCTTTAACCATTATAAAGAAATATTTTTTTGGTACCTCCCAATTTCGCAACTGAACGCGCGTCGTCAGAAACATCAAATTTAATATTTATAATTCTCCTGCTATTAACTAGTGTAGCGGCAAGCAGGGTCGAACTCAAGGGAGCTGGTGTTGCTGAAGCTGTATCTAAAAACAATTAAGAATGAGGGGTTTTGTAAGCAAGTGTAGTAAAAAGCACAGGAGAAAATAGTATGAAGAGAATTCAATCAGTAAAAGCATTCAGCTTAGGGTTTCTATTGTGACATGTTTATCATCGACTGCTAAATATCTAATTTCAAGTTCCTAAGTGTGGTTACTCCAGTTTAGGCAATAACCCAAAGTATTCTGTTTCAGGCAATACACCACAATCTAATCCGGGTAAGGCATTAGACTTCTAGTTCTCCTAAATTCAATAATCTGGGATAGGCATTATTTAATCTAGGTGTTCTTACTCGTCTTTACGGGAAAGTCTCAAACGAGTATTAACGATAAGAACTGAATTACTTGGCTAAGCTTTACGGGTAAGTCTCAGCTTAGCTTCACAATTCAACCCTTAATATTAAGCACAAGAACCAGAGAAACATAAAATTACATTAAGAATAAAGTCTCAAAACATAGTCACAATGTACAGAACCCTAAACCGAATTAAAGATTTAACTACACATGATTGAAATAAAACACATAGTGAAAGTAGAAAATTCTTCTCTCTCGTCGAAAGCTTCCGTCTTCTCCAGAGCCGTCTTGGTCTTCGTAGAATATGAGATGATGGAAACCCTAACCCAAAGATCTTAGTTATAGCAAAACATAGGGTTTCCAAGTCTGTTTTTGGGCTCAATTTCCAAGTTTCGGACTTGTTGACGTCATCAAACACGTTGCTGACATCAGCGGCTGCGTTCGTGGGAAACATTAGTACCGCGTTCGTACTTGACATTAACGTTAACGTCTCTTGCGGACGCGATCCGCACTGAGTCTCGACTTCGGCTATTGATTTGACCATCTAAACGACCTCGGATGCTCTTGGTGTGAACTAGAGAGTTGTAGGGAATTGAGTTAGCTACGCAACGGCATATGACTCGTATTTTTCTGATCAGCGGTTCATTCCCAGCGCTCCGTCGAAGGTCCAAAGGTCTAATCTGAAACTGTGATGTTTTGGCATGAAAAGCCATCTTTTATGCGTGTTTTCCTCCTAGAGCTTCCGAAACACCTGAAATGCAAAACAACAATAAAAAGTAACCGTTCGCATAATAAAGTGTCGAAATAGATGGGATTAGTTGACTCGACGAATCGTATAAATACGACTCATCAGCAACCTTGTCATTTTTCTTCATCTTTCTAGCTTCCTTTTTGGCCCCTTTGTCACCTTCCTTGGATTTGGAAGAGAAGCTGGACTTTGCTATATCATCTGAATCTTTGCTATCCTCTCCTCCTGACCTTTTTCTTTCCTTTTGTCTAGCCCTTTGAATAGAGCTTTTGGAGAGATATGGTTTAAACTCCCCCATTTGACCATCCTTTACACCCAACAGTTTCAATTTAGCAACAACATCAGCAACACCTTGACCTGCCTCCTTGTTTACTTCCTGAGTTTCCGGGACAAAAATAGATTCTTCTAGCTCTAAGATAGCCAGCGAATCTTGCGCCTCAGGTGATTCTGCCTCACCTTCCATCTCATCTTGCGTCTCATCCCTATGATCTTTCTCCTTAGCAAACTTGATCTCTTGCTCTCTCATCTGAGCAATCATCATTTCCATATTAGGTTCTGGGCATTTTGTAATAACATGTCCATAATTGAAACAATTTGTACACCGATGGGACTTCCACTCGTACATCACTGATTGAACAAAAGAGTTTCCATAGGGATCCTTATATTTTATGACATCTTTAAACTCTTGATCGGCATACATTTCTACACAAACTCTCGCAAAATTCAGCAGTGCTCCTTCCGCCGTAACTGCATCAGTGCATATGGGTCTGCCCAACTGCGAACACAGCTTACGGAGGCTTCTAGGATCATATAGATGAGCTCTAAGGCCTGGCAATCTTATCCATATTGGTAGAGCATCTACACTTTCGCACTTATAAGTCTCACTCTCCGACCACTGCTTGACAATAAGCGGTCTGTTATCGATTGACCAAGGGCCCCCACTTAATATTTCTAATTGCTTCTCTTTTGTTGCACACTTGAAAACAAATATACCATCATTCAGCTGTGAAACCTTCACTACCAACTTGTCTCCTCATTTCATCCTTGTGTAACTCCTCATTCTTCCTAGGTTAGGTGAAAGTCCAAAAACAAATCCTGCTAACGCATTAGTGAATTTGCTGATTATGTCGTTCCATTCTTCTTGGTTGAAACTGCATTCATCAGTCGCCTGGCCGACAACATCGAACCCAAGCGGCACACCTTGTTCTCGATTCCTGGTTATTACCTTCGCTGCCCAATTTTTTTTGTTTTGATTCAGCCTGTCATTCAGCCCTTTCGTCACCTCCTTTTGCCTCTCCAAGTCTGGTTTCCCCCTTTTTGTGTCGCATCTCTGACTTCCTCTCGCCTCCCTTCTCCTCTATCGGAGTCCTCACCTCGAGCTTCCTTCGAACCACCTGCCAAGAGGTTGTTCTCCCTAACCCTGAATAAAGATGTCGCGCCCTTCTGAACCGCGGAGGCTGGCGGCTCTGCCATTCGCCTCCCGAACCTCATGTCGGTGGACCTTACAAGCCCTAGAAACCCACTATGCGCGCGCGTACTTCTCCCTAGGCGCGTGTTTTGCTTCACGTCGTTTGCCTTGTTGTTTAATAATCTCTTCACAGTCGTTAATATATTCTTTTTATTAACGACTGTGAAGAGATTATTAACGTCACATGAAATGGTAATGGATATTTTATAATCTTATTTTATTTTTACGAAAAATACAGTTTGGGGACCTGAACTATCACCATTTTTCAACTTGTGGGCTGAACTATAAAAACTTTCAAACAAGGGGCGAACTATCGAATAATTTTCTAAACAAGGGGCACCGTCTAACGCCGTTAGAGTTTTCACTAACGCTGTTGGACGGCGTTAACTCCGTTAGTTAATGCCGTCCAACGGCGTTAGTGAAAACCCTAACGGCGTTAGACGATGCCCTTATTTAGAAAATTGTTTGATAGTTCGCCTCTTGTTTGAAAGTTTTTATAGTTCAACCTACAAATTGAAAAATGATGATAGTTCAGGTCTCAAACTAAACTTTTTTTCCGTTATTTTTAATAGTCAAAATGAATTAATAATAATCATAAGGTATTTTTATTACAAATAATAATCATAAGGATATGTACTTGAAAAGAATTGATGATTTGATTGAATTGAATAAAATTATATACGGAGTAGTTCACATCATCTTTTTGGACTTTTAAAAAAAAAATTGCTAGTGGGAAGAATAAAAGTACGAAACTATGCGATTGGTTGGTTCCATCTCCCCAAAATTATCCACAAGATTCGAACCGTCAAATTGAGCCGGATAAAACTCAGAGAAACGCGTCAGTGGCCGGGTGCAATACGTAAGAACCAATAATCGAACCTTTCGAATTGAGCCGTTAAATCGAGAGGAACCGTTCTTCTTTCCTCTCTCTCTGGCTCTCTGCTACGTTTTGAATTTCAACACAGATGGTAGCGTTGGATCAGTAAAGAGCAGATCGGCCGGGAAGCGTCATGAGCGGCGCGCGACTATGCTCGCTGTTGAGCGAATTAGGGTACGAAGGTGCCGACGCATTGGACCCCGACAGCTTCGAGTGGCCGTTTCAGTACGACGACGCTCGCCCAATCCTCGACTGGATCTGCTCCAGTCTCCGCCCTTCCAATGTCCTCACTCCTTCCGAACTTTCACAGTTATGTTTCCAATTCATCTGCGGTTAGTTTTTACATTAGGAGACAGTTTTTGAGTAGTTGGTGCCAGTGTCGAATGGCGTTGGATGATGAATTGTAGTTCATTTTGGTAACTTGGAAAGACTGAATTGAATTTGGATAATTGGGAATTCGAAAATTCAGCTTTGAATTGACATTATGGGATAAGTTGCCTGGTTAGGTTTTGGGATGGCACTCTTGAATGAAGTTTGCATTTATGTAGTCGTGAGAAAAATTGACATTCCCTATAACAGTTAGCATACCTCTGTCATTTTGGTTGAAAAAGTGACGATTGTCATTGGAATTTACCTTTTGAAGTTAATAAAAAAGTGATGGTTTTGCTTGTGTGTATCACCCAGCCTGAACATCAACACAGAATGTGTTGCTGTGAGTAGGTAGCTGATAGTCATTACAGTGGACTAATGCGTTAGGTTAGTGGGCTAAGTATTGCAATCTGTTCATCTGCAAATTAATATTTCATTGATGACACTTATTGGATTGCCGTCCTTAACATCATGGTCGACTTTTGGTCCTTAACTTGCTGCTTTGGAACTCAGGACTCATTAGTACTTTCTTGTTATACGTGAAAGTATGTGCACACACTTCTTGATAAGTCCCTACACCTGTTTGTTTTCTTATCATCTGAACGTTTTACTACAGGTATGAACAGTTTGTGTTAGAAGGGACGCTGTTGGAGGTACTTATCTCATCAAGTTTTCAAAGTACAGTTTGTTTCAACAAATCTAAGCATTTCCATGACATATTCTCTTAGATGAAGGACTTGTTCACGAATCCATTTTATCTAAACATAGAACAAAACAAACATATATGCATACTTATTTTCTCAATCTCAACAAATATGTCTTGACAGGGGGAGGATTTGGATTTTGCTTATGATAGTATATCAGCATTTTCCATCCAGAGAGATAACCAAGAGGCTATATTTGGCGCTGAAGAAGGCCTAAAAGATATTAGGTAATTAGTGTTGGACCTTCATAATCCTTTCTCATTAGTATTTTCTGTTCATCCTGGACTTCGATAGTTTCCAACCTCTTGAACTTGACTGGGTAACTATTGCCTGAATTGTATTTAGTTTGACGAAATCAAGAAAACAGATGATATCCGTATAGGTACTTTCTTCAGGTGTATTGAGTTCCTGGAAAAAGAAGGTTAACAACTACATGAAACAAATGCAAATTTAAAATTAGGATTATGGAAATGGATTACAGATTTACTTTGAAGATACTTGTTATATTAACATTGCTCTTAGTTTTCTTTGATATGTTAAACGATCTTAACATATAAAAAAATGAAAAATGGAGGAAAAAAGGGCCTTGTCAGTTTGGATTCTATACTTTTATTCACTTACTGCATTTTCCAAATGAAAATGAGATGATGATTTGACAAAGTGGGTTGTCAGTTTTTAAAACCTTTGCAGTATAGATGATTAAATGATCAGAGGAATTCCGTTGCCCATCTCATGGCTCACTTGCACATTGAAGGGTTATTTCTAATGACTATATTAGTATTATATAGTCTAGGATCAAGTTTAAAATGCTCCATCATGTTGCCACATTTCTCAACTTTATGTTGACTCAGATAATAAAATTGTATACCTCTTGCTGCCTCAATAATGAGGTTATACACGTTCCTTATGATGACCTGTGTGCATCACACTGATTACTGAACAAGCATTTGTTTTAGGGATGCAACTTCATCATACAAGACTGAGGCTATGGAGCTGCAAAGACAACGTAGGCATCTACAGTCCCAGTTTGATATGCTTACTGGGCAGGCATCAACATTGATTCAAGGTAGAAGGGCTAGAGTGGCAGCAACTAGTGCTGTCAATGGACAACTAACAATGATTGATGACAGCCTCTCATCCCGGAATTTACAGGTAACCTGAAATCTAGAGGTAGAGCCATGTGTAATAGTTCTGGGATTCAAAACAGGGTTATGTCGTCGTGTCAATCATGCTTCATGGATTATGTTCTCATTTTTCATTGCATAGTTTGACTTTATAACTTTTTTCTCCAAGTTAGCTTGGAAGTCGTCTTAGTCTGTCAATAGAATGTCCACTGTTGTCAAGTCGCTCGACTAGTCGACCAAGTCATTTTCCCCGGGCCGACTAGAATCCTCGACTTGGTGAATTGCGACTTGTTCGACAGATAACCATCTCTCTCCTTCGACGAATACCTGGTTCGTCTTCGACGGATACCTGGTTCGCGGAATGTCACCACGAACGGCGACCCGGATCGAGAATTCATAAAATGTAGCTTCATGGCGGCGGGATATAGGGTTTTACTGTTCTCGGGACATGAGGAAGATGATGAGCAGTATTAATTGTTTTATTTATATAACATAATAGTCCTTTAAGTTTTTAATGTTACATTTGTACCCCAGTTATTATAATATCTTTTCATATTGCACCAAAAACATCCAAAAATGAAAGAATATATTTAAACAATAAAAATATGCATGTTTAAAAAATATATTTTGCATTTTTGTACTCTATAATCTGAATTTAGTATTATTTTTCTCATTTTATACATAATCCCCTATTTTATTATATTTGAATTGTATATGTCGACTAGTCAATGACTAGTCAGCGACTAGTCAATGACTAGTCAGCGACTAGTCGACTAGTGAGAACCCTCTCAACTCGACTCGACTTGTCGACTTGACAACCATGAGAATGTCATTACATCAATTTATCTGAAGCTAAAGCTCAATACACATCTTCAATTCTTTTCAAGCATCGCATTGGAATACATGTCTAATGAAAACGGCTTTCCATTTTTCACTCAAAAAAAATTATTCACTCCTTAAGCTAACATGCTATGAGGTATAAAAGAGGCCACTGAACAATCTAACCACTTCTTGACTTTTTACTATCAATTAGATGAATGCGGTTCTAGGAAGGATTGCGTCAACAACACAGGAGTTGGCTCATTATCACTCGGGGGATGGTATGCATTATCTTTTAGCTGTGCTATATATGCACACAAATTATGAATAAAAACTAGTCATGTAAACTTGAGTATTATACCAAACATGAAATTTTGAGGTTTATTTGAGCATTGATAGCTCTGATGCTCTAGTGAATCCATGCAGAGGACGGAATCTACCTCGCTTATGCTGATTTTCATCCTTACTTGCTTGGAGATTCAGCATGCATAAAGGAGCTAAATCAGTGGTTTGTTAAGCAACTGGATACCGTATGTCATTCTAAATTGTTTGCTGCTCACTGTTTGCCCTTTGTAATGTTTTTGGGAACTTGTCCTTTAAATTTTTTTAATTAATTGATTCTAGTCATCAACTATGAAACATGTATGTGTATCATTTGTATTCTCCTCCTTCCTACTGGCTCATTCTTCCATTCAGAAATTCTTGCAAAATTTTAAGATTGTTTCTTTGGAAACTTCAATTAGTAACTAGTTAATGCCCATAGTTAATTAACATTTGATTTATCACGTATCTCTGGTCATATTTTTAACTATGATCACCATCTAGTTTGATTAATTTGTTACACATAATTGTTTTTCATTGCTGCATATTATGACCCCTGTAGGGTCCTTTCAGAAGAGTTGCCGAAGAGGGCAAAGCTAAATGTTCGTGGGTGAGTCTTGATGACACATCCAATACATTAGCACAAGGTATTCACCTACATCTTATCTAGTTTTTAAACTAGCATAGGATTATATTTTATTTGCGGAGTGTACCCAGTTGGTGTTTAGGTAGGAGTTCATACTGTGACAGGTGTCGTTGTACCTGTGCAAAAATAATATTTCTTTTTCCGACTAGCAAGTGGTAAGTCGGGTCGTATCCACAGAGATCGGTTGAGAATCTGTTTCACTAAGTAAAAACGTAACAATGGGGGGGGCGTTTGAATGCAACAAGTAAATAAAACGCAGCAAACAACTCTGATTAAAAGAGCAATCGTCACACAATTCGGGTGTCAAATATCAAAGAGAAGTGCAAGCTAGAACTTTCGATTGTGATGCAAGACAAAATCATTAACCTAACCGTTTTAATTTCTAATGTTTTAGAACTTATAGCTCCCCGCTAGGTTGCACTACAAGTTGTCCTAGGGTGTCAATCCTAGTGGTATATTACTAGTATCCTAGTTTGCTATCCCCGCTAGGTTGCTAGTAAACTGTGATAATCGGAATCAACACACTAACAGAAGCTCCCCCGCTAGGGTTCCACTTATGCTAGCATATCAAATTCATAAACAAGCATCGTAATATAACGCAAAACATAAAGATAAATATAGGTTTCAAGTCAAAACATCACAATGTCGAGTCCTAGCCTACACGTATGAGTTTAGCTACTCGCAATGGAATACATCATCATAGTTGTTTGAATGTAATGAAACGAAAATACTTATGATGAATTCTCCACCAAGCTGCAGCTCAACTCGAACACTTGAATCCGTGTCTCTTTTCTCTTCTGAAATTCGATGTCTGGTCGCTAGGGTTTCGTGCTTATTTATTCTCTCTTTGGGCTCCAATAATGCAATTCAAAATTAGGAAATTTTGACTGCCAGCTGGCGGGCGCGGACGCCTCCTGATTTACGACCCGCGGACGTCTCAGCAATTATGGGAATTCATAATACGTCCGCGCCTCTAATGCTTAAGCCCTCCGCGGTTTGCACTGACAAATTCCAAGCGCCTCGGACTTCATTTCTTTCCGCGCCAAACATCTTCAAATAAGCTCCTTTTAGCCGGTATTCCTTTCATGGTCTCCGAGTGTACCTGAGAACGATAACTACACACAGGTAGTGAAATAATATACAGGTAACACTAAGAGACGGGGTTTTAACATATAAAATAGTCGTACAACTACGACTCATCAAACTACCCCACACTTGAACTTGTTCGTCCCGAACAAGAATAAAGCCACGGAATGAATTACAATGTACTAGCCATGCTAATCCTTACATCTCAATCTCAAATACAGCAATTAATCTTATCATGCTTAAGAATCTAACAATGCGAGTATAGATAGATTTTTCGATACTTGTTACCTCGCGAGTTGCAATTCAAACGACCTTGGATGTTTGGGAGATAGTCCCCTATAGGTACCACGGACATTGCATTCTTTTCTGAGTTCTGGTCTTCAGAATTGAGTCAGCGGCTTTCTCTGACACATGATTTATTCACTGCTTTCATACTGCTGAGTCTTGAATTCTTTAAATTGTATGGACTTTGATAAACGACACATCTTTGCTTGAATCAATCAGATTTCTGATTTTTTCTCTTTTTTTTTCTACTTGATGGTTTTGCCTTCGGCTTTTGAATTTGTTTCTTGTCCACATAATCATTTGCGCCCTTGAACCACTCCAATCATAGCCTTCGGATAACAGCATAGGAGTGCATCCCGCTCTTTTCTCATCCTCGTCTTTTCTGCATGAGGCAAGGTAGGGGTCACCCACCCATTCCCAGCTACTTCGACTAGAGATGGACAGTTCATTTTCTCTGTCCCGTCACCACTTCGAACGCATGAATAAACTTGTATACTTGGTGACGGAGCTACTCTCGGGACTAGGCTAGTGAAGCGTCAACCTCCACCGCTTTTCTCAATCATCAGAACCAAAAACTCAGAACTTCCTGCAATTTGCCGTACCTTTTTAGGACATTTCTGTCAACTCCACATCCCTGCATATCACAACTCGAAAGAACAAAGCATCGAAATTTTTTGAAATTTCGCATTTTTAGTCAAATGAGCACAATAGTCATAAAAAGCTGGAAATGAGATTTTCAACATATGAGAAAAGCATAGCAGTGCATCATCAGTTCATTACGAGTTCATCAAGACACATAACATGCGACATAAAAATTTAAAAACAGACACGACGCACAACTGACTCAACAACATCCCACCCCACACTTAGATGGATCCGTGTCCTCATGGTACTATGCAAGAGATGAGATGTATAACAAAACAGACTCAAATAAAAATAAAAATAAATAAATAAAAACGAACGGAACTGGTACTCCCCTAATGGTCCGGTGGTGGAGGTGGCTGCATGTATTCGGACGGAATAGCATGACCTGGATGCCATCCTGGGGGAGCAGAAACTGGGTGGAAGCCGCCACCCATTGCCATCATCATAGCCCTGTTCACATTAAATAAATGGTCAATCTGCGCCTGTGAATACTCTTCGGCTGTCTCGGTACCTGCTCCTCTGGTGGTACCACATTCAGTGGGACCTCTTCCTCGTCTCTTTGACGTCTCCTGCCCCCTGCAGCTCTTCCACGCCCTGGCGGTCTCCCTCTCTGTCGCGGTGGGCTGGGCGGTGGCCTAAGAGCTGGATCTGCAAAATACGTCCAACGCACTTCACCCTCATTGCTTACTCTATATGTCCTCCCAGAACCAAGTCTTTTACCGTCAGCTAATCCATAAGCAAGAATCCTGTGGCCTGGTAGTGCATCCATATCTGGGTGAAGATTGCGCAGCAGATAAGTTACCATGCCACCCACACTAACTGGCCCTCGAGGCTTAATGTTCTTCAAGTGATCACAGAAAAAATATCCCCAGTGTGGGACTACCCCTCTCACCAAAGAGCATAGAAGCGTCAGATCTCGTATCGACGGCTTATCATTGCCGTTCGCCCTCGCAGTCAAGGTCCTCGTCAAAATAAAATGTACTAAATACCAGAAAGAATCCGTGAAATGCTGTGACTGAAGCGTCGCTCGGTCTGTAGCGACCCGTCCCCGTAAGGATAAGGTAAGTGTCGCTGATTTCCGTCCCAAGCATGAAATTGGCGAAAGTCCCATCTCTCACTTCCGGCCACCCAAAGATTTCACGCAGCCGCGTCATCGTGCAATGGTGCTCTACACCTCTGAAAGTGTACCTGAATCCTTCATGCTCCCTAGGCCCAATGTAGTCGTAACCGGTTAGGAACTCACAAGTGTCTTCAATATCAGCATCACTACGGAGCGTGAGCAATCTTCGCCACCCACATCTGTCCAACAGCGCCCTGAACCTCTCTAAGAGTCCGCAACGCTCCAGAAAGTACCGCTCAACCCACATGGGCGCCTTATGTGCAAGCGCCATGAATGCCTCAAATCTCTGCTACCATTTATCGACGACAGCCAGAACTAGTGCCTCGGCATCAACAGGTGGTGGCTGAGCTCTGCGATCACGGGATGAACTAGCACGTGCCGATGTACGAGTCATCTTGATCTGAAAAAATTTTGAAATTTCCAAAATTCCGCGTACATCTTCTGCAATTAATCCCGCGGAGGCCTCTTGATTTTGCGATAATGTTTAAGACGTCCGCGCCTGTATATTCTTAAGACGTCCGCGTGATGACAAAAATTTCAGATATGCGCCCCGATCGAATTCCGTTCGCTAAGCCGACCAATTCCAAGTTCAATTTCAAAATTCTAAGCTTCGAACAACCCAAATCCAACAAACTTCGACTACTCCCTTCCACCGATTCAACCAAATTTCACTTTAATCCACACCAAACCCTAATCCAATAACAATCAAATCGGTAAGCCTCACCTCAGTCCGGCGGAGCTTTGATTCACCTGAGACTCGCGGACGGTTAATGTGGCGTACGAGCCTTGTGCTTCCTTTTGTGAATCGCGGACGGAGCTGTGCTTGAATTCTTTCAGCTTTTTTTTATTTTTCTTTTGTTCTGAAAACCCAGATCTGGAAAACACACAATTTTAACTTTTTGATGTCCCGCGGACGCCTTTGCAATTACGACCCGCGGACGTGTCTCGAATTTGCTAAAATGCTTTAGACGTCCGCGTATTTAAATGTTGAGACGTGCGCGATTTGCACTGATGTAGAGGTACTTTCTTCGTTTAATTCACGTGAAACCACCAGAAATAAAACATGCACTCGGGGCGCATTATCAGGGTATCAATTCCACTAACTAATCGACTCTTAACATGAATAAAATAAAAACACACCGGGTTGCCTCCCGGTAAGCGCCTTTGTTTAACGTCCTTGGCCGGACATTACCTTTATGGGATCACAAGTTAGGATCCCATGGCTGCTCCAAGTCATACTTACTGCTCATCATGCTCCTCTCTTCAGCACGTTCACTAGTTGATCTTTTTTCAATGCTCCGCCCAATATCAGGTGGCTTCGATCTCCAGTTCTTTTCTTTAGGTGTCCACCTCTTTTGCGCAGTCACCCCACACTTTTGTTTCTTTACTCCCTTTTTATCTGGTGGGCGCATTTTCTTTGTTACCTTCAGCTGCTCACTGACACCCTGAATCACACGCAACGATTCATCAGTTGTAATATCAACACAAGTCTTACCAGCAATCTCAGGTGGTTTTCCCGCACAAGGCTGGTGGTCATCCTCAAAGACACGAAACTCAGCCACCTTGCCACCATATTTCAGCTTAATAATACCCTCAGCGACATCAATCTCCGCCTTCATAGCAAACAAGATAGGTCGTCCTAGAATGAGTGTTGGTGACTCCTTAGTCTGGGTGTCCTCCATCTGCAAGACATAAAAATCTGCAGGCACAACAACTTCACCAACATTCACGGTTAAATTCTCAAGCAAACCATAAGGATGAACACATGACTTGTTGCCTAACTCTATAGTTAACTTGATCGGTTTCACCGGTCCAAGTTTTAATGAACAATATAAATCATAAGGCATCACATTAATAGACGCTCCCAAATCAATCAAACAGTGGGGAATAAGCGTGTTACCGATGCCACAGGTTACCGTGAAGGCACCTGGGTCTCTAGTTCGAGTGGTCAACGCTCCTTGTTTCCCTTGTTCCAATTCTTGCATTTGGACTTTGGTTCTCACGTCCTCATTCCTTTTCGGTTGAATGTCATTATTTATAGCTTCGTGGCTCTCTATAACCTGCACGGGAAATGGCAATTGCGCGAGAGGGTTAGAATTCAAAATCTGGAAACTGCTTACTTGACATTCCGCGCACGTCTCAAGATTTATTCCCGTGGAGGCCTCTTGATTTTGCCGTAAATCATAAGGCGTCCGCGCCTTAATGGTGGAGACGTCCGCGTTCTGCACTGAGGTAGCGTCCAAATCTTGCTCTTTTTTTACAGCCTTCATCTCCTCTTCATCCTTTATCACAATCACACTGACATTTTGTCTTGGATTGGGGATCGTTTGTGAAGGCAGCTTCCCTTTGTCTTCTCGTTGTTCGTAAACGGCGCTGGCAATTTGAGACACTTGCCTCTTTAGCTCGTTAATGTCTCCAGCATGGTGACCCATCTTTTGAGTGAGTTCCTTGAACATGCCTCTCACTTCATCCCTGAATTCCTTGATCGGGTCCTCATCTCCTTGTCTGATCTGTGGTGGTTTGTATGGCTGCTTTTGTGGGTATGAAGATTGCCCCACATCGTAGTTGTTGTTTCTTTGCCAACCACCATCGCTTTGCCTTGGCTGCCATTTGTTGTTGCCTTGATATCCATCATATCTCCTTGGTGGCAAATCTTCCTTGTATATGTAGTCCACTATATTCACGTCTTCTGTTCTTTCCTGAAAAATAGTGTTATCGTTATTTATTGGATTAAAAGTGGACTTGTTTACCTTACACTCCACTTGCTGATTGCCTTGTGGTTGTTGCGTCATCATTTGAGCCATCATATTCTTCAGTTCCTGCAATTCAGAATGTTCATTTACGTTAGCAACTGGTGCAGTTCTGTGTATTTCCTCTAAATACCTTGTGCCCTCAGCAACTCTCTCAATCAACTCCCATATTTCCTCGGGGTACATGTCAAGGATAGATCCCTGAGCGGAGGCATTTAGCATTCTCCTTTCCATTAGAACCATCTCATCCATGAAGTATTCAAGCAACATCCTTTGTGGGATTCCATGATTCGGACAACTCTCTTCCAAATGCCTAAACCTCTCCAAATAGTCAAACAACGTTTCTGCACGTCCTTGTCTAAGCATAGAGAGCTCCTTTCTTGTTTGAGCCGCCTTCGAATGGGAGTAGTACTTGTC
The DNA here is from genome assembly GCA_033675215.1 of Rhodiola kirilowii. Taxonomy (NCBI): domain Eukaryota; kingdom Viridiplantae; phylum Streptophyta; class Magnoliopsida; order Saxifragales; family Crassulaceae; genus Rhodiola; species Rhodiola kirilowii. The sequence goes on from CM066201.1 coordinate 53,976,913, forward strand.
CATGAATTTTCTTTGCATCTGATCCCATGAAGTAATTGAACCTGAAGGCAAAGACATTAACCAAGATTTAGCTTGACTTTCTAAAGAAAAAGGAAATGTCTTTAATTTAAAAATATTCTCCGGAATCGATGCTGATTTCATGGACATGCAAACTCCATGAAATTCCTTCAAGTGCCTCAGGGAGTTCTCATCGGGCGTTCCTCCAAACTTGGGCAAGTGGTGTATCACCCCACTCTTTATCTCGATGTCATCTGCGTCCTCATCCAGCCTAATGCACCAAGGCTCCTCATCAATAAATGGCGCGCAAACTCCTCTCATCGTGCGTCCCAAATCCCGACGCCTAGCTAACTGTCCATATTGATTTCCTCCACCGAGGTATTGTCGATCCATCTCTTCCTCGTAATCATCGTGTCTAGCTGCACGATGTCTAGCAAACTTATTCACAAATTGTTGATTCCTGGGGGGTGGTAATCTCTGATTAACAGCGGGCAGTCCTTGCCTCTGTTCCTGCATGTTATCTCCTTGTACACTACTTCGCTCTTCATTATCACGTTCAACACTTCTCTGTGACATTGTTACTTAAACAGAAAAATAATCAAGTGACAAAAAATAAAAAAAGACAATAAAATAAAACTAAAAGAAAGAAATACTTAGTGAGATTCTTCGTTACCAATCCCCGGCAACGGCGCCATTTTTGACAGGTGTCGTTGTACCTGTGCAAAATTAATATTTCTTTTTCCAACAAGCAAGTGGTAAGTCGGGTCGTATCCACAGAGATCGGTTGAGAATCTGTTTTACTAAGTAAAAACGTAACAATGGGGGGTTTGAATGCAACAAGTAAATAAAACGCAGCAAACAACTCTGATTAAAAGAGCAATCGTCACACAATTCGGGTGTCAAATATCAAAGAGAAGTGCAAGCTAGAACTTTCGATTGTGATGCAAGACTAAATCATTAACCTAACCGTTTTAATTTCTAATGTTTTACAACTTATAGCTCCCCGCTAGGTTGCACTACAAGTTGTCCTAGGGTGTCAATCCTAGTGGTATATTACTAGTATCCTAGTTTGCTATCCCCGCTAGGTTGCTAGTAAACTGTGATAATCGGAATCAACACACTAACAGAAGCTTCCCCGCTAGGGTTCCACTTATGCTAGCATATCAAATTCATAAACAAGCATCGTAATATAACGCAAAACATAAAGATAAATATAGGTTTCAAGTCAAAACATCACAATGTCGAGTCCTAGCCTACACGTATGAGTTTAGCTACTCGCAATGGAATACATCATCATAGTTGTTTGAATGTAATGAAACGAAAATACTTATGATGAATTCTCCACCAAGCTGCAGCTCAACTCGAACACTTGAATCCGTCTCTTTTCTCTTCTGAAATTCGATGTCTGGTCGCTAGGGTTTCGTGCTTATTTATTCTCTCTTTGGGCTTTCCAATAATGCAATTCAAAATAAGGAAATTTTGACTGCCAGCTGGCGGGCGCGGACGCCTCCTGATTTACGACCCGCGGACGTCTCAGCAATTATGGGAATTCATAAGACGTCCGCGCCTCTAATGCTTAAGCCCTCCGCGGTTTGCACTGACGAAAATTCCAAGCGCCTCGGACTTCATTTCTTTCCGCGCCAAACATCTTCAAATAAGCTCCTTTTAGCCGGTATTCCTTCCATGGTCTCCGAGTGTACCTGAGAACGAAAACTACACAGGTAGTGAAATAATATACAGGTAACACTAAGAGACGGGGTTTTAACATATAAAATAGTCGTACAACTACGACTCATCATACTGTCAAATAGTGTATTCCATTTCTACTGTTTTATGGATGATGTTTGACTCATAACTGATGGAGGTTTAAAGTTGGTGTCTTTTTTGTTTTGTTTTTTCAGTACAGAATGCTTTCCACATACTGTCCTGACTTTAAACTTTATGACTGTAACCATTTAATGTATCTGCCTTTTGTTCTCCTCCATTCCTGGAGCTCCTCCAGCTTGTTTAAATATGTGTATATTAATTTATATATTATGATGAACCACTGTCATTAAGGCACATGTACAATCAATTTTGTGAGGGTAATCTATAGTTAGCTAATAGAGTCTGGATGTGATGTTGCAGATTTAGAGAACTCTCATCATCAACGTGTTGCTGAGTTGCAGCGGCTTCGATCAATGTGTGAATTATGGGCTTATATTAATTTACCTTTCTGCAAAAACGTTATTTATTGTTCAATTTTATGTTAGTTGTCTAAATATGTCATTTTATATTAGATTTGGAACAAGTGAGAGGCAATGGGTTGAGGCCCAGGTAGAGAATACTAAGCAACAAGCAGTTCTAACAACACTAAAAGCTCAAATAGCATCTGATGAAGCTCACATTCACCTGGACCTTCACTCTCTAAGGTACAAGTCACAGTCACCAGCATCTATATATGTTGATCGAGCAGTGTGCTTTTATCCACATTCTCATTCATTTTGTGAGCCAAATGATGTTTATGAGCTGTTAAATAAATCAAACTGCATTTTATAAATGTTCACTGAGCATGCAGTTCTCTGATTTAGTCCTCACTGGTTTTCGGGCTGCATACTTTTTTGTCAAATAACAGTTTTTGATGATACTCTTCAATGAACATATAACTATCAGAAGTTCTTTCACCTAGTAGATTTTATCATGCCTTTGTGACATATGGTAATTCGTAGCACTTAGATACTGTATAAGTAATTTTATCAAGCCTTCATCCAGTATTATTTGCAAACACTTATTTGGCAAGGTGAGTAGGTGACTTCATCACATTCACATAAAGCATGATGAAAATGCAATATAACCCCCGCGGGTACATTAGCATATGTGAGCTGCTAGGGTAGTAGACATCCCAGTAATACATGAATTTTAGTGGACAAACTAATACGATGTACATGATTTGGTGCCTTGTATATAACAATGGTGTATAATATTTTTTTTATTCTTCGTTAACATGCATTTCCTGATTTGTCTTCGCTCAATCAGGAGGAAAGAGTCTGAATTAGTTGGAGAACTTTCTAGTCTCTATCAGAAAGAAGAAAAACTGTTATCCGAGGTTTGACTCCAAAGATCTTAATCTTGGTATATAAGAAAATAAATGTGGGCCATTATGCAAAGTTCTCTGCATGCAATCATCTTAAACAAAGCATTTAATTCCATGGGAAATATCTTTGAAGTGCTAATGCAGTCTATCCACTTCTGCATTAGTCTTAAAACTTACTCATTTCTCTTTACCCAGACCATCCCTGATTTGTGCTGGGAGCTTGCTCAGCTCCAAGACACCTATATTTTACAAGGTATAAAGAATGAAATTTTCCCTCTCTGATTTAGCGTCGCAATATACTTTTTAATCTCATCATGTGATGTGAAAATAATTTCCTATTCAAAGGTGATTATGATCTGAAGGTGATGCGCCAAGAGTGTTATATTAGCCGACAAAAAGCGGTAATTTCTCCTCATTTAGATGTCTAGAAATTTAAAGGAGTTCAAAAGAGCTTAAATTAAGAAAGTTGATTTTGTTGACTGGTTTTCCTTATACTCTTTGCAGTATATAAACCATCTCATTAATCTACTTGCAAGGCATCAATTTTTGAAAATTGCATGCCAATTGGAAAAGAAGACCATGCTTGGAGCATATTCAATGCTTAAAGTTGTTGAATCAGAATTACAAGGGTACTTTTCAGCAACCAAAAGTCGCATTGTAAGTTGATCACTTGTTTGGGTTTGATTTAATATTAGTTATACTGTGGCATTGCTTTTGGAATGTTAATTACTTTTTACGTTTAGGGTACACAGAAATGAACTTATGACACTTTATGATGTCACTCTCCGAATCTTATTAAGTAATCGCGATAACACTATCAGTGGGACATGGTGTAATTTTGAATTTCAACACTGTCATTAGTTTGTGTGGCCAACTGGCCATATCACCATGTTTAAATTGAAGGCACTCAGTTTTATAGTTGACACTAATATGCTTGTGTTTGTTAGCCAACCATCGTCCAAGTGGAAAATTCTAAATGCACTTTTTTGGTTCCTGATTCAATTATAGAATGAGTAATGGTTCCCTGTCCATCTTTTCCTTATTGTAGACAAACTATTCATGTAATCTGGTACTGAGGTTACAAATGACAATACCGTCACAATGTAGAATCATGTTTTTGTTACAGTTGCAATAACTGTTAAATAATATCTTCAGATATAAAAAATTGACCTCCACTAGGCCTGGTCCGCTGTATAGTTCTTCAAAAGTTGCAATCCACTGCAGGGTCACTGCCTGGCACTGATTCAAGCTGCATCCGACCTACCAGAACAGGGAGCCGTTGATGATCGGGATACCTTTTTGCACAGTATAAGAGACCTTTTGAGTCTTCGTTCAAGTAATTCCTGTATATTACGTGAATAATAACTATGATTGTGTAGTTTCCTTGGAGAATTTAAACATTCACTTTTTTCCTTGGCCAATTGTACCAGATGCTCATGTTGGGTTGTCATCGTATGTTTCTGCTCCTGGCATTGTCCAGCAGATATCTGATCTTCAATCAGACTTGCAAAATCTTCAATCCGAGCTTGAAAATACGCTTCCAGAGGATCGAAGTAGATCTATCAATGAGCTGTAAGTAATCTTACCCTCAAGTAGCCTATCATGGTCATTTACATGTGGTTCCTGGTTTACATTGTTAAATGAACATCCGATTAAATAAAGCATTTGATTTAGAATTAGCAGATAAAATCAGGTAATCATGGATTGCGCATTTTTCTAATTATAATGTGCTTTACAGTTGCACACTCATTCAAAATTTGCAACAGCTACTCTTTGCATCTTCAACTACAGCTCAGCCAATATTGACTCCTCGGGTATGCCGCCATCCATTTTAATGATTATTTCTATCTTTTTTTCTTTCTTTCTGGAATTCCCTAGGTGTTATAAATACAATTTAATTTTGTACGTCTTTGAAGATAGCTCTCATACTTTCTCATGACTCATCCTTTCCCACTCCTTCAATACTCATTACTTGATTGGTTGTACTTCGATAATTAGGCGTTGATGAAAGAGCTGGACGAAATCGAAAAGATGAATGTCAAGTTGTCTGCTGCAGTTGAAGAGGTGACACTCGAACAATGCAAGAAGACCGAGGTATATGTTCACACATAAGGATGCATAAGAACATAGTTTGATTAGAAGATACTCAGTAGACTTTATATGCCATTTTATCAAATATGGACTGTTTTGTTGAATTGGTTCCAACATTTGTTTTTTTCTTTGAGACTAATTACATGATTGAATGCAGATTGCAAAGCACCATGCACAAGAGGTGGGGCTTCAGAGGCGAGTTTTTGTTGATTTCTTTTGCAATCCTGATCGTTTGAGGAACCAAGTAAGGGAGTTAACTGCGAGAGTCCGAGCTCTTCAAGCGTCATAATCACCAAGTGATTCTTAAGCGTGTAATGTAGACTGCAGAAACATTGTTTTGTTTGACTAGTCCTTTTTAATGGTGAGATGTTATCTTGTTATAAAAAACTTGAATTAGTGCTTGATAAGGTGCACACAAGAAAATCGACCCAACTTCAAATTTTGTTGCCAGAGAACCAAATTCATTGAATACAGACAGAATTTGAAAGAGAGACTGAAGTAGACTGTTAGTTGCTACTCACATGTAGCTCGAGACTAAACTAATAACAGACGGCATCAAACAGACTATCAGATATAGAAAAAAAGAAGAAACATATCCAATTCCTCTGCCTACAAAATAGTTGATGTTGTCATCTTGGAAGCTCCGATCCAGCCACACGTGCCTTGCTAAACCTGGAGAGATTTGGTTTGGCATTTATACTCTTGAGTTTAAAATTTTCTCTTGCAGCTAGCTGAACAGGTTTCACCTTCTGTGTTGAAGTGGAACGGTGATAGCGACACCTAAATGAACCTGGATGGTTGGTTGGAGAACACATGCAGAGATTCTTCTTAGGCTCCTCCTGATCTGATTTTCCTTGCATCATATTCTTCACATCAACAGCTTTCCTGTTTCCCACTCTTGCCCGATTGACCTGGCTTGCCACACCCTTTATCTTGTTCATCCTGTTTCAAATCACAATCTGAGAATAGAGCCAATAGCTTGAAATTCAATTGACCACAAAAGATCTATAGTTAGATAGCGCCTAGCAGTGATAGTAGAATCAATAATGATCAGTTTATCAAATCAACACTAACTATATCCGACATGAAGATCATGAACCAGATGTCTTCCAGAACAACGAGAGCTAGCATAGTTAGAAACAAAGCATGAACTCCACAAAAACTACCACCGACAGAAAACTCGAACATCATAATTAATCAAAAGATTCTGGCCGTAGCTACAACTCCCTGCTCAACTTGTCTTAGGATTCTGCAACAACAGCACACTAAGGTTCTGCAACAACAGGATTTCGAGACGAATCTTGCCAAAAAAGCAAATCAAATCCAGGTTTCTTGTTATGTAGATTCCTTGCAACGCAAGAACTTCAATATCCATATCCAGTCGCGATTATTATTATATCAAAATCCACCAATAAAAAACATTTATTACCATTAACATCTACAGAAGCACAATTAATTTCCAAAAAAAAAAAAGAAGAAGAGAAATCCATTAATCGGAATCTCAGCCCCCTTACAATTTCATGTTTCAGTTCTACCAACTCATTTGTGAAGATTTTATGTCTACACCTAACTTAAAGTACATATGAACCTGAAGTTGATCTTTTGATTTTAAGTTTTAATTAAAAATGTTAAGAGAGAAGAGATCAGGTGCAAAGTACTAATTATTGTAAAAAATACAAACTAATCATCACCCTTGATTTTATAATTTCAATGAATGAGATTACGTGGAATTAATTATATGTAAATTCAAATTGTTATTAGAATAAGGGCAAATATGACATTCAACATCCTTAATATATTTATTTTATTTTTGTTTCATCGTAATTGATTTGCAGTTTCCTTATTCGTTGCGTGCAATCAGATCGGGCATCGGTTGATTTGGAGAGAACGAGATGACAACGCCGAATGGATTGATTTCCAGTGGACTTTACAAAATCGCGATTCAGATCTGGGTTGATTTGTACCAGGGGCGGATCCAGCTGGTGGGCTGGTAGGGCTGCAGCCCGGGTAGAATTTGTGCCTAATTTTTTTTTTTGGAGATTTGCAGCCGTAACCTGCGACGGGCGAAGGGAGAGACGGGCGACGGAGTTCATCTTCCTGTTGAACTTTCCCGGAGGTCAGCTCACCACCACTACCGACGTCAAAAGCTTTCCTAGCGAGATGACAACGCCGAATAACTGATTGATTTGTACTGCCCTTCGTCGGCATTAATTGATTGATTTGGACTGCCCTTCGTCGGCATCGGTTGATTTCAAGAGAGCGAGATGACAACGCCGAATAGAAATCCTAATCTTCTCAAGATGCGATTTCCAGATTGTTAACTTTTATGCGATTTCCAACATCATCCGATTAACTTTTACATCGTGGCCGATTGCAGCATCGGATGTTCGGCTGTGTTTTTATTTTCAGTGTTCGTCAAGAATTATACATATAATAAGCAATGTCTTAGTTACGTTGACTCATGAATGTAATTCGAACATGGCCACTCTGAGACTTCTATTTTGACTTCTATTTTTAGGTGATTGATTATATGAAGATCTGGGTTGCTAAAACAATAAAACGCCTCTCTGATATTGATGGTCCCTAACGATTACAACACTTCCGTTTGCAGGGCAGTGTATTTTTTTTATTACATGTGTTAGTAATGTTAGCAGTGTTAGCAATGTTAGATGAGGGTTTCGACTCCGGGTCTTTTTTGACACGCAGGGGGGCGCTCCCACCGAGCCACCCGCTTGACCTCCAGGGCAGTGTATTTTTAAGCGAAGAGAATAGCGACCTCTGTTGATTCAGGGCCAGTGTCGTTTACTATAATTAATTAATTATACAAATCCATAACGAATTATAGTCCAATTTTGACGAATTATGTCATAGTTCGTCAAAAGTGGACTATAATTCGTCAAGAAATATGATGAATTGTAGTACACTTCGACGAATAATGCTATAATTCGTCAAATGTAAACTAAAAGTCATCCAGAATTTGGCAGTATCATTGTATAATTAGTCATGGCATTTTATAATTCGTCACAACCATTTTATAGTTCGTCATGACCATTTTCGAATTATTCTTTTCGAAAACTGTCGATTGCATTTTGGGTTGAGTTCCATTGATGTCGAAAATGATCCAGAGTGTGAATAACTGAGTTCGACGAAGTTTTACTCCTTCAATTTGATCGAATTAAGTCCGATTTCTTATAATTTGTTATGCTAATTTTATAGTTCGTCATGACTATACACGCTCAAACTTTTATTATTTGACAATTCGTCATAATTCTTGACGAATTATAGTCCACTTTTGACGAACTATGACATAATTCGTTAAAATTGGACTATAATTCGTTAAGAATTCACCCATAATTTTCCAATCATTCCCACATTAACAAACACACCATCGTCGGGAGTGAAGCGGCTGTATGAGGCAGGAGGAGCTGCTGGTCGGGATCGGTACTCGCCTGAGGCGCAATCAGAGCGGAGAAGCGTGTAGCGCGTTGGCGCGGGGGAGAAGGTAACTGCTGACCGTCGTCGTACTTCGGCTTTCCGCCGGACACGTCGGCAGTGGAGTTGTATTGCTCTTCGTCGGCCATCGGTTGATTTGGAGAGAGCGAGATGACAACGCCGAATAGAAACCCTAATCTTCTCAAGATGCGATTTCCAGTGGACTTTACAAAATCGCGATTCAGATCTGGGTTGTTCATCGATGTGAGGAGAGAGAGAGAGAGTTGGATTTTGGTTTTTTTATGTGTCAATTATACCCTTTGAGTGAGTGATACACGTTCAAAATTCATTTATTAATTATTTTATTCTCATTAATTTATACCCATAAGATTATGCAAATCGATGGTGCTGATCATTTTGTATTTTGCACCAGATCTGGGCTTTGCACCGGATCTGGCCTCTTACTGTTAAACCACATTCAACTATTATTTACTTTTTCTTACATTGATCGACTTATTTTTCGACCACTAAACTATAAAGATAAAATACAATATATAATTATTGATTAAAATTAATTCCAAGTAATATAAATTTTATTATTAACAATTAAAATATATTTTATATTTACTTTTTTTACCACGATTAGAATTTTTTATACCTTTTATAGAGGGCCGCTGGATCCGCCACTGATCGCATACAAGATATTTCTCGAATACATATATATTTCTAGCTATTTGAAGCACATCCACGTAAATGGCACCACCCGAATATGAACTCAAGTAACTCGATGAAGCGCATGCCATCTCGCATCTCTAACTTTAAACCAACATTGACAAACACCTCCATGAAAGGACCTTAGCGGCTAGCGCTGTTTAAGCACGCCTCCGCGAGAAGGTAGTACCTGCAAACGTCCACAAGGGACAAGGAAGTGCAAAAAATCCACGAAGGATGTAGGAAGATTCCGCACCATAAGTGAAACTAGGAAAATTCCACAAAATTGTGGAAAGGAAAAGTGTCACAGTGGGTAGACCTGCACAAATTCGGGTTCGAGTCGGGCTATTTGATATTTTATAGCTCATATAACCGGATCGGGCCAAACCCGCCCGATCCATTCGGGTCAAAATCTTGTCCAAGCCCGCCCTATTGCCAGATTACCCATCGGGCCAACCCGCTACAATTATTTATCGATATATTTTAGTTTTTTTAGCACATCTTGAATAAAAATACCATATTTTTAAACCATATATGTGCTCTAAGACACTACTTAAAAGGACATGTTTACCTACATCAAAATACTTCTTTTCTTCATGACATATTGCTTAATATTTTATTTTCTTTCAAAATTAATGAAAATAAAAATTAAGATTTACTTTGTATTAATGGGCATGTCCGTTTCGATGACCGGATGAACTGATCGATCCGGTCCGAATTTGTACAAATCTAATGGCGAATTTGCATAACACATTGCATATTTCAAGACAGGTACTCAACCAACTCATTCACCACGGCACCACCTTATCTTTAAAGTTTAAAGGCAACAAATTAATTTAATTTACAGTTTCCTCCCTATTGATAACATATTTTCAGATCAGCAATTAATTTAGAATCTCTATTTTTTTATTGTTTTTAGAATCTCTATTTAAGTATTGAATTTGACTAGTATCTAATTTCTTTTTACTTAAAAATCAAATAGCATGATCAGGTAGTTAAACAAAGTCATCAAGTCTAGTTTTTGGATTACAACATCTCATACAAATCAAGTACTACACGAATTTATTTTGTATATATTACATATACATTTATTACTCGGTACAATCTCTAGATTTTTGAAGTACGGCCACACCTGCGAATTTGACGAGAGAAGAAACAACGCTTCCACACCGAGACGGGACGAAAAACACACCTCCACAAATTATGGAAAAGAAAATATCACGGTAGATTCGAACCCTTAACCAAGTCAAATGCTCTACCAACTCAATCACCACCTTATTGACAAGCCATCAAGTCTAGTTTGCCATTACTAATTTTTCTATTCAGTTTAATTTCAAATTCAGTCTCAATTCAAGATGACACCTGTTGTATCAGAATTTTCATAACCGATTTTCTAAACAATTTCTTGAAACACACCCGTACACAAGCAGTGCTATATTAAGTTCAATTGAGCATCTTCTTTCTACCCATTGTTTTAACGCAGTTAAACTCCAGCTGAGCTCAACATTTAATTTCTACCATGTATGGTCCTGAGTAAAGACTTTGCAATGCAATACTGACAAACTTAGAATAGTACAAGAATGATAGTATTTCAGCCAAAACCATGGCCAGTTCCGATGGATGTTGGATCTTCTCTGCATCGAGTATCCGTATCTAGTGTTTGTTGCTGCTCCGGTAGTTACTAGCCTTGGCTCCGCAAAACCTTAGATAAGCAAATAATGTCAGTTAACGGCTTTGGAAAGAAAGATTCGAAGAAATCACGTTTTGAACATCAGGCTACAAAATGAGCATAGACCATTCGAGGGCCTATGTATGTTGCTTCATACTGTACATCACCAATAGCAAACATCTATCGGTACTCTGACCAAGAATATACAACTTCTGTAGGACAATACAGTAGTATGCTAATGTTCTAAGCTTTCCAACAAATAATAGTGTCAAAATTAGATACACACCCAAGTTTCACTTGGTGTACTTTCAACTGGTGGTAAACAATTAATAAGGGATTCCTTGTTTCCGAATGTCACAAACACACAATATCCTTGGAAATTCGATATACACAATATATGAAACATAGTTATCAGCAGCATTATCAAATAAGCTTTGTCAGCCCAGCAAGAAGAAAGTCATTGTGCTTCCATAACATATATGATGTTCGGAAACTAAAATCATCAATGCTCATATCAATTAGCTTCTAAAATCGCAAGCCTGCACTTCTTAAGAAAGTATGTTCATGCTCAACTTGACAACAAAATGTGCTATCAAAAAGCTATCAATGTACACGGAAAAAGGCCTCAAATTTACAGCCACATTTGCCTAACCTTACTAACACAAAACATAAGAAGTCGCAACTCCATGTCTCCATCAGACCAGCAAGAATCATATCAACTTCCTTACTCAAAATCCATTCAAGTTTTCAATCTTTATAATACCAAAAATGCAGAAACGGTGATGCATCAATTTTTTCAAGATAATAGAGATTGAAACTTACTTCAACAAAAAAAGAGCAAGACACCAAGAGGAGATGCCAAAGCTCTTTAGACTCCTCTGCTGTTATTCAGAAGAGATGACAAAGCTCCCAAAACAGCGAAAGCCAGCAACGGGCTCACATCCAGCGTATCGAAAATCGGAGGAATGATATTCCTAAACAGATTCAAATACGGATCACACAAATCCCTAATTGCCGAAAGCGGCTGTCTGTCCCAAGGAATGTTGGGAAACCAACTCAGCAAAACCCTAACCAACAGCACACCACTGTAAATATCCAACCACTTCGACAATCCAGCAGCCACCACCGTCAGTGGCGTGTTCAGCGCCCCACTCGGCCGGCTTCGTATAGCAGCGAAGAACATCGGCCCTACGGTACACACCAAGCTCTCCTGTAAAGACTGTAAGTTGGCCATCTCTTCCGGCGTCGGCGCGATGCATAGCCCCTTGATTTTGAGACCAAGCTGGCGGATGGTGGTGAGGATTGCGGCCGAAGCGGATACGGCTAGGGCTACGAAGGCCGATATGGTTCTGGTCGAGTCGGTGATTTTGGATTGAACCGCGTCTGAGTTGGGTTTCATGACCGGAGACTGGGATGAAGATGAGGCGGAAATACGAAGCGGTTTTAGAGTTAGGTGGGGACTGAGAGGTCGGAGCTTTGTGGGAAACGCGGCATTTTGTGAGAGGCGGATGGAGCCGGTGGTGGGTTTTAGGCAGCTGCGTTGGTGGTGGAGATTAGGGTTTTGGAGAATTAGGGGTTTGGAGGCCATTAGCGTCGTCGTCGTCGCCATTTTTGGTGGTTGAAAATCGAAGGTGAAGTTTTTTTCTGGAGAAGGCGATGATTTCTATCCTCTACCAATTTACAAAAATTACAAACCAACCCCTGAAGTTTATTTTCTCTACTCTATTTCGCAAAAGATGATTTTATAATTGAAATTGAGTCCTTATGGCATGAAGTTCAAATGTGGTGCTTTGCATTAACTTATCAATTATCATGTTATAAAGCATGACTACAGTCTACAGAAGCTTAGGAAATTATGATAGAGTTGGAGTAACTGAGGGACATTAGCAGAGAAGGGAACACTTGAGAGATCAAGAGTGTAAGACTTGAGCAGTAGCAGGCGTCGACCAGCCCTCCGTCCACTGCCATTTTTGTTAAGATTTTGTTCACTAGTCGAATAGGACTTGTCACAACTCTCCAATGCACAAGACGACGACATCCAAGAAATACTCCACGCCGTTGGTTTCCAAGCTTTAGGGTGCATATTCTGCGCCTCCCGTGTGGCCGCTGTCAGCAGCCAAAGGAGGCAGACTTGTTGGCGTTGAAAATTTTAGCTGCCTTCATTGATGTTTATGCTCGGTTTTTAGTTGATTTGCTACAACTATTTGTTCCGATATATATAATGAGCGAATCAAATACCAATCGGTTTTGAAAGATGGTGGATGTGCGGAGTGTCATGATGATGGTGGTTCAATGATTTGAGGGATGATTTGGAGCAATGATGGAATGATGAATGAATCACATATATAAAGCTGATTGCTTAGTTTTGATGAAAGAAATTGGTGGGAGTTTTTTTTTGGTTGCAAGGCATATGTGTTTGTGATTGCCATCATGAAAAGAAAACTTCTTCTACATTGGTTACTTAAGGCATCTGCACCGGTGAAAAACTTCAGCACCTTCTAACTCAATATTTCTCAGAAATTAAGCATAAAATTAGGAGGTGCTCTAGATGCTAGAACATCTCCTACTTCAGCATGTGAGAGAGCATGTCGAGCATGTCAATGCTTATTATAAACTAAAATGAAGGAAGTGTTTTTTTTGATTGGGGGTTAGTTAATTAGTAGTGTTTATTTGGGTCATAGGGACTTGGCTCATTCGTCAATCGGGGGAGCGTTCACCACTTGAGCTAACTCCTCGCCCTAAATGGAGGAAGTGTTATGTGAAGAGATGCTGAGGCTTTTCAACGGTGCAGATGCCCTTATATGCATTCATACAAAGATGAAATTCTATTGTCAATAGAAACTCTAACGCTAAATTGAACTTCTTCGTTAATTTTGTCGAACACATCATAATACACGAGTTCAAAAACTAAACATAATTAGAAAATTATCAACAGTTTTCATACTGTTCGTAAAGATTGTCCACGAATTTTATCTGAATACCTTATCTATTTGTGTTGAACACGAATCTTTCACGGATATATCATGAGTGAATTCTTTGAGTGTCAAGTTGAAGAGTGATTATTTTTATGCATCCACTTTTGGCGCCACTTAATAGGTAAGCATCCTTTTGAGTAAACAAATAAAACCTTTTGTTCTTCTCTTTAGGATGAAGCAAAAGCATACATTGACATTTGACACTACCAAGAGACAAAATGCACAATATTTATATGATACTCTATTTTGCTGGGTGTTCAAGAAAGCTCATTCATGAGTATATGAAAAATGATGCAAGCATTCGGTAAGGTAAGGCGCCTTGTAGGATTATTACTAATCCTCCCAGGATCACAATAAACGTGGCACACAATTCTCACTAATTTTGGTGGACTGTATAGGAAGAAAACAACTGATTTATTATACTGGAACGGAAACACACTCGTACAAATAAGCTAGGAAATACAAAAGAGATAAACTCTCAAATACACTCAAAATGATATACTGAAGAGAGAAGGAAGAGCCGAGGGATGATTTTCGCCTTCGACTGAAGCTTCTATTTATAGTGAAACCGAGGGAGTTGAGATCCGTATATGAAGGAAGGATAGGAAACTGTTTTCGTCTGACATTGGATTTGTAGGAGATGGGCATTGGAGTGTTGCAGGCAAAAGCAATTTGCAGGAGATGGGTCATGATATGAGAAATTGTGGGCTGATGTGATTGACATGACAACTCATGTCATGTCATGTCTCCTTGTATCAATTTTCAACACTCCTCCTTGCTACAAGATCTTGCTACTCCAAGCATATGTCGAAACAATTTAAACTTATCACTTGAGAGACCCTTGGTAAAGATGTCTGCAACTTGCTCATCAGTCCCGTAGAATTCTAACTCAATCTCACCATCTTTAACCAACTCTCGAATGTAGTGATACTTGATCACAATATGTTTGCTCCTGCCATGAAATACTGGATTTTTGGCCAATGTTATAGTCGACTTGTTATCACACAAAATCTTCATGGGGCCTTCCTGCTTATGTTTCAGGTATTCTAATATCCGTTGAAGCCAAACTGCTTGACAAGATGCGGTAGTCACTGCGATGTACTCCGCTTCAGCTGTAGAAAGAGCAACAACCTGCTGCTTCTGTGACGACCATGAAACCACTCCATCTCCTAGATAGAAAGCATAACCTGATGTACTCTTTCGAGTTTCCACATCACCGGCCCAATCACTGTATGTATATCCTGTCAGACAAAATTCTTCTGTGTGAGAATACATAATCACTAGTACCACTGATATATCGGAGTATGCGCTTTGCTGCTAGCAAGTGCGACTGCTGCGGTTGCTCCATGAACCGGCTGATAAGTCCAACTCCGTATACAATATATGGTCTAGTTGAAGTCAAGTATCGCAGACTTCCAACTATACTCTTGAAGTAAGTGGGATTCACAAGCTCTCCAGTACCTTCTTTCATCATCTCCGCAACTGGTGTTCGGACCGCCTTCATTCCCTTGGACTTAAATCTTTTCAAAATATCTTTGGTGTACTTCTTTTGTGAAATGAAGATTCCACTATCCGTCTGCTCAACCTTGATGCCTAAAAAGTAAGACATCAGTCCCATGTCAGTCATCTCGAACTGACGAGTCATCACTTCTCTGAACTCGATGAACATCTCTTGATAACTTCCTGTGAATATCAAGTCATCCACATACAAGCATACTATCAACATCTGTCCTTCAGCACTCGTCTTGATGTAGAGTGTGTGCTCGTAAGGACACTTCAGAAATCCGTTCTCCAGCATATACGTATCAATCCTCACGTACCATGCTCGCAGGGCATGCTTCAGTCCATATAATGCTTTCTTCAGCTTGTACACATTGTTCTCTTTCCCTCGTTCCCTCTTTGCACAAAGCCTGATGGCTGATCAACATACACCTCCTCTTCTAGAACTCCGTTCAAGAATACTGACTTCACGTCCATCTCGTGTATCTTCCACCTGTTCTGTGCTGCAAATGCTATAATCATCCGAATGGTATCCATTCTAGCAACTAGTGCAAATACCTCGAAGTAATCGATACCAGGCTTCTGCATGTATCCTTTTGATAAGTGAAATTCTTGACTAATATTCCTCCACTTTTATTAGATGTTTTGATTCGTTCTTAAACATTTTTGATGTCATTTAATCCTCTTCTTGGCCTTGTACGTGCAAAATTTCATTCCACCTCGGTGAGAGCCTCAAGGATCAAGTTCCGGCAAAAAGATGAAGTTTCGGAGCAAAAATATGGAGTTTCGGGCAAAACAGGGCATACCGACCTTTCTGGCTTATTTTGCATGCCCAGATCGCATACGGTGTCCGAATGGGTTGATCTAAAGCTTGATGTAAAGCTTAGTCAAAGGGCTACAACTCTCCAGTTTATGCCAAGACCTAATTTGGACGTTAAGACTGCGAAGAATCTGCCAGAAGTTTGCTGCCTATCCAAGCTCGCCCGAGCTCTGCACTTATGAGCAATCTTCCACGCCGAGCTCGCCCGAGCTCCACCAAGCTCGCCCGAGCCTCGCACATGCAGCCCTGTGAGTCTTCCAAGCTCGCCCGAGCCTCACCTGAAAAATCAGATTTTTAGCCTTTGGGTTATAAATATAAAGAGATGGTTTAGAGTTTCGTAGGGAGGTTTTTTGAGTGAAAAATCGAGGGTTCTTAGAGAGAAAAGACCAATGCTTCAAAGGGAGGATCATCCATTGAAGATTGAAGATACCAAAGATTGAAGAAGATCATCTACACTAGATTGGTTCATTCTTTCCTTATATTTTCATCTTTTGTGTACTCAATACATCTTGTGTTTGTCTATGAACATGATTTGTGAGTAGTCCTTTGTATTCTAGGGTCTTATGGACCTCATATGTGTTAAGACTCCTTATCTATTATGAATGAATGCTAGAATAACATGTTTTGGATGATTGTGGTTTACTTTGATTGAATGCTCAAACTATGCACTCTAGGTGTTTGAGAAAATGTCTAAGTGTATGGTTTTGGTATATGGCTTGAGTTAAGCACTCTAGGTGTTTGAGAAAATGTCTAGATGATTAATTTCTATGGTTCTTTGGTCAAGTAACCGAGAGGTGGACGCCAAAGTATCTAGATAACGAGTCATTAAGGAATCCTAGGCTAAGTAACCGAGAGGTGGACGCCAAAGGTTCTTGAAAACAAGTAAATCGCCCTTGTTAGGTGGTGTTCACTACGTGACCCATCCTAGCATTGAGATAGGCTTGGTCTTCACCTCTCTTGGATATTGATCAGTCAACTAGTGACGGAGCCCACCGCACTGTCGTTAAGGTGCGGTGTTCTCTGTGCAAAAGCAAATTTATATTCCGCTACTCGTGACCTTACTATTGGGTAGCAAGTGGTAAGTAGGGGTCGAACCCAAGGGAATTAGGGGGATAGTCGTTCTTTGAGGGATTGTACAGGACGGGAGCGTGATTTTAGGTTGATTGAGGTTTTAGCGGTAATAACTAAGTGACTTTTTGGTTGGTTTTTTGGTTTTTAGTGCGGAAAAGTAGATGACATAAAAGTAAAGTACTGAAAATAAAAGTAGAAGACTTACAGCGGGTGATGCGTGATTGGCAAGCCTTCCGGAACGTGAGCAGTTGATAGAGCAGTTTATACTAAGAAAGTAAATACAAAGGGTTTTTTTAAATCTAAGGAAAGCATTCGGTTTCTAGGGCCTTGTATCATAGCCTGTTTATCATTGACCTTTAGTGATCCTTCTAAGTATTCAAAAGTGTATCAAGGCCATTTCAAGCACTCGATTTGCACACACCGTCTAGCCCGTTTCAAGGTCGTAGAGCACTTGTTCTATTTAGACTAGGACCCCATTTCAAGGTATACTAGCCTATGTGCATCCATTTGATCAATTATTTCCGATCAAACCAAATGGTGTTTAAAAGAGGCCGAACTCCTCAGATAAGCTTTGCCATTTCAAGCATCCACTTACCCGAGTATGTTCTCGAACCCCCACGGAAGAGTTTTGCCATTTCAAGCATCCACTCAACCTTGGAAGTTCTGGCCTAATATATGGCACATAGAACAAGTTTTGAATAAAAAGAAGAGGCACTAAAAAGATGGCCTAAAACATTTTATGATACAAGTACACCCCTTCAACCGAATGAAGAGTTTAGCTACGAATATCCATAGAGGTGGATACCATAGCTAAGTACTTACGGTTTTTGAAAGACAGTAAGTAAGGGAAAGGGGTGAGTACTTCAAGAACCGACAAGAGTACTCAAGAATAGAGAAAAGTAAAGCTTGAGTACTACAAGAACCGACAAGAGTACTCAAGAGCGAACTATAATACTCTAGAACCAACAGGAGTATTATAGATTGAAAACCAAACTTACAAAGTGCCAAACTTTAGAGAGAGAAGTGTTTTTTGATTTTGGGATGTTTTACAAGTGAAGGGGAGAGGCTCTATTTATAGCCATGGGAGGAGGAGATGTGTGGAGGAGAAGGAGGACACACGGTACAAAGCCATGGTCTCTTCAAAGCTGCCGCTGGCCGGTCATGGAGGAGGAGCCGCCCCCCTAGGTGGCATAAGGAGGTTGGATGGAGCAAAAGCCGCCGGTCACAAGGAGGAAAGGTGGAGGTTTTGTGAGTTTTGTGATGTTTTCACAAAACTATTGGTACACTTCCGCTCCGGACTAACTTTGGTTGCTCTTCGGTTGGATTTGTTTTGAGTGATTCCATGTCAGGATCTTGAGATTTCTTCAGTCGGCATCTGGTATTGACCTTGGAATGACTCGTAATATATTTTCTGCGTAAAAACTCCTCCTTAGCGTGTTTTCTCTCTAGGCTCCAAAATACCCTGTAGATAAATATCGGAACTAACAAGCAAAAGTTAAATAGACAAACAGTCTAATTTGGTGGGTTTAACTGTGTTTATGATTCGTATAATTATGGTCCATCAGATCACCCCACACTTTTAGTTATTCGTCCCGAACAATGCTATTAAAGGGCGGCACTAAGTAAACTTTTAAAATATGAAAGTTAGACTGTGGGACTCGATTTATCTTAATTCATGCATTACTACTTATTACTAAATTAAACCGTGTAAATAAATAGAAGAAACTTGATACTTGTACCTTCGTGCTGAGATGCAAATTATTTTGGATGTTTCGGGAGATAGCCCTTTTCAGGCTCCTGGACTGCATCCTCGGGACCGTCTCGCACTATATGGTTTTCTTGTAGCTTTCTCTAGCACGTGATTCGGTTCGGGTTTCAATGGTTTGGTCTTTGATTTTCTTTTGGCGAGGGACAGCTTTTGTAGTGAATCGGCCTTTGGCCTTTGATTTGACTCTTTGAGTACTTCACTTTTTGTTCGGTTAAAACCTTCACAATTTTGGGCCTTTGGCCTCTTGATTTGCTTCTTTGAGCTTTTGCCTTTTTGTGGCTTGCTAGTCCATTTTCTCAAGCCTTTTTTGGGAGGTCCAATCATCGCCCGCGAGCATATGGAAATACCTCCCCGCTCCTCTCATCCTTGCCGTTTCGCGCGGGTCAAGATGGGGGTCGCTCATCTATTTTCTCGGCTACTTTGACTAGAGATAGGACGGTCTGATTCCCGTCCTCGCCTTTTTTCTTTTTGCATAAACACTGCATGGCGGAGATGACTTCAATCTTCACTGAAACCCGAAGTGCAGCCTCCACTGACTTCGAAAACCATATAGCGAAATTCAGTCCTTCGATTGCTTGCCAAGCCTCTCTAGGGCATTTCTATCAACTCCACATCCCTTGTTTATCTTAGCACAAAGGGACAGATGAGAAGTTACATTCTAAGTTTTTAAACAGTTGAATTTTCACAAGGTTAATGCATAAATTTAGATTTATCTTTTTCACATTCTTAAGTTCATATTTTCAAAAAGATAATTATTAAGGGAAAAGGAAAAACATGTTATTTATTTACAAAGGTGGATCTCACCCCACACTTTTGAACGAAGGCGTGCCTTTTAGCACAACTTAGTTCAAAAGCCATGCAAGCAGATATTATACGAGAAGGAAATGACATTAAGGAAAAGGGAAGAACAGAACTCCCTTTAAAGTGTCGAGCGAACGACATGGCATGAGGCTGGATAATCGAGGGAGTTCGGCTGGGGCCTTGAACTCTTGGCGTAGGCCTGGCTGGCTTAATGTTGCACCCAAGTCCGATTCCTGAATAGTCATTTCTTTTATGCACCAAGTGGGTGAGAGCGACTTATTGGTAAAAACTAAATGATAGAAAAATAAAAGACTGAAAGTAAGATAGGTGTCGGGTTACCTCCCGACCAGTGCCTTTGTTTAACGTCATTGGCTCGACAGTACCTCATTCCTGGATCACTGGTTTGGATCCCATGGGTGGCTCAGGTCGTATTTCTTCATTGCGCCAACCTTGATTCTTGCTTTGACTCTTCCTGGGTTTTTGGGGGACGACGGGCTTGGGTCCAGTTCCCATGGTTCTGGTGGTTTCTCCTTCCAACGTCATTGAGAAGGTGAGGGATCTTTTACTACTAGTTTCTTGAATCGGGTTTTCTGGTGTTTAGGGCTGCCTTGTCCAGTCATGGTGAAAACATGCTCCATCGAGGAGTCGTTCTGCTCAGGCCCTTTTCCCATCCTTTTTTTAGCCTCTTCATGGCTCACACCGTTTTCAGTGGTGTTTTGGACTTCTTCCCTTGTTGGCACCATCTCGAGTTCCCACGAGGGTTCTTCCTCGTTGCTTCCGATGCTTTCTATGTTTGATTCTTTAGATGGCTTGGGAGTATCTTCTTCATTTGTCTCTGGACCAGCCTCTTCTATCTGCATTCCTCTGTCAGCTTGGGGTATTCATTTTGTGGTTGCGGCCAGGTTATCTATGAGGTTCCACATGTCTGCCATGGATAAGTTCCCGGCTGATCTTCTCATTGCTTCGTTAATCCTTGTCAGCTCATCGGCCCTCATCCCAGGAAGAAATTTTTGAAGAAGAACTTTCTTCGTGAATCCATGGTGCGGGCAGCTTGAGACGATGGTGTCATAGTTCGTGTAGTATTCGTCAAAAGTCTCATCCCGGGATTGTTGAAGGCCCATGATCTTCTCTCGGGTTTGTTGTCGTAAGGATGGGGGGAGAATTCCCTCAGAAATGGAACGCAAAGGTCCACAAAATGTACTGCACTACTAGCGGTTGATGTGTAATACCAGATTGTTGCAAAATCAGTTAAAGAAAATTTGAAGCATTTAAGCTTAAATTCCTCTAACATTGATTTTCAGGTTTTATGTGTTGGCAAACGTGGTGAAAGTTTCGGCAGTGTTGTACTGGGTCTTCTCCATCCGTACCTCCGAACAGAGGAAGATGTCTTGTTGTCCATGCATATGTAGTGGGTAGCGTCATGAGAAGGGGAGGGAAAGAATAACTTATCCGACGGCTAATGTCCCGGCAACGGCGCCAGTTTTGACGGAGCCCACCGCACTGTCGTTAAGGTGCGGTGTTCTCTGTGCAAAAGCAAATTTATATTCCGCTACTCGTGACCTTACTATTGGGTAGCAAGTGGTAAGTAGGGGTCGAACCCAAGGGAATTAGGGGGATAGTCGTTCTTTGAGGGATTGTACAGGACGGGAGCGTGATTTTAGGTTGATTGAGGTTTTAGCGGTAATAACTAAGTGACTTTTTGGTTGGTTTTTTGGTTTTTAGTGCGGAAAAGTAGATGACATAAAAGTAAAGTACTGAAAATAAAAGTAGAAGACTTACAGCGGGTGATGCGTGATTGGCAAGCCTTCTGGAACGTGAGCAGTTGATAGAGCAGTTTATACTAAGAAAATAAATGCAAGGGGTTTTTTAAATCTAAGGAAAGCATTCAGTTTCTGGGGCCTTGTATCATAGCCTGTTTATCATTGACCTTTAGTGATCCTTCTAAGTATTCAAAAGTGTATCAAGGCCATTTCAAGCACTCGATTTGCACACACCGTCTAGCCCATTTCAAGGTCGTAGAGCACTTGTTCTATTTAGACTAGCACCCCATTTCAAGGTATACTAGCCTATGTGCATCCATTTGATCAATCATTTCCGATCAAACCAAATGGTGTTTAAAAGAGGTCGAACTCCTCAGATAAGCTTTGCCATTTCAAGCATCCACTTACCCGAGTATGTTCTCGAACCCCCACGGAAGAGTTTTGCCATTTCAAGCATCCACTCAACCTTGGAAGTTCTGGCCTAATATATGGCACATAGAACAAGTTTTGAATAAAAAGAAGAGGCACTAAAAAGATGGCCTAAAACATTATATGATACAAGTACACCCCTTCAACCGAATGAAGAGTTTAGCTACGAATATCCATAGAGGTGGATACCATAGCTAAGTACTTACGGTTTTTGAAAGACAGTAAGTAAGGGAAAGGAGTGAGTACTTCAAGAACCGACAAGAGTACTCAAGAATAGAGAAAAGTAAAGCTTGAGTACTACAAGAACCGACAAGAGTACTCAAGAGCAAACTATAATACTCAAGAACCAACAGGAGTATTATAGATTGAAAACCAAACTTACAAAGTTCCAAACTTTAGAGAGAGAAGTGTTTTTTGATTTTGGGATGTTTTACAAGTGAAGGGGAGAGGCTCTATTTATAGCCATGGGAGGAGGAGATGTGTGGAGGAGAAGGAGGACACATGGCACAAAGCCATGGTCTCCTCAAAGCCGCCGGTGGCCGGTCATGTAGGAGGAGCCGCCCCCCTAGGTGGCATAAGGAGGTTGGATGGAGCAAAAGCCGCCGGTCACAAGGAGGAAAGGTGGAGGTTTTGTGAGTTTCGTGATGTTTTCACAAAACTATTGGTACACTTCCGCTCCAGACTGACTTTGGTTGCTCTTCGGTTGGATTTGTTTTGAGTGATTCCATGTCAGGATCTTGAGATTTCTTCAGTCGGCATCTGGTCTTGACCTTGGAATGACTCGTAATATATTTTCTGCGTAAAAACTCCTCCTTAGCGTGTTTTCTCTCTAGGCTCCAAAATACCCTGTAGATAAATATCAGAACTAACAAGCAAAAGTTAAATAGACAAACAGTCTAATTTGATGGGTTTAACTGTGTTTATGATTCGTATAATTATGGTCCATCAACTAGCGTTGATGATTAAGACCTTGAGTTGGACGTGAGCTAAAAACATCGAGAGATTGAAGCTCACGTGCGAGGTGCCTCTTCCTTAAATCAAATAAAAACATCGAGAGATTGAATTTGATTTAATAGTCGCATGCCTTAATCTAATCATCTAAGACAATTATCTTGCATGAAATTGAACTCTTGGAGTCTAAAACACATATGAGTGAAGTAGTTCCCTAGAGTACACCTTTTGCCTTGGTAGTGACGTTATCTCTAGATTCCTTAGATTGTTTACATTGTTTATATACATTTGCTCTAGCAGCCACACCAAACCCAACCTTTCGCAATTAGAATAGACTTATCGGAACAAAATTGAATAGTACTCATAAGTTTAGACTTGATCCTTGGATGACCTGGTACTTACCGGTCTTATAAATTGTTTTAGACCAAATATCTTGCCTTCTCGATCACATCGATTTGAAGTGCAAATATTCCAACATTCAAAATGGTGCCGTTGCCGGGGAGAAACGCTTTAACTAAAGCACTAGAGTAGATTTTGTGAGATTTGGACTATTCTTGTAAATATTTTTCCTTTTCTTTTGTACATTCTTCACACTCATATCCCTTGCGAACTTTTGTTCTATTGTTTTGCGAGGATGGATTCATACAACCAACAAGTCTCTTACAATGAAGAATATTACCAAGAGGAGGAGCAACAAAATGCATATTGAGAAGAGCATGGCTATCTGACGGAGCGCACCACACCGTCGTTAATGTGCGATGGCTCTGTGCAAAAATAAATTTATAAGTCCGCTACTCGTACTCTACTATTGGGTAGTAAAGCGGTAAGTAGGGTCGAACCCAAGGGAATTAGTGGATAGTTGTTCTTTCGAAAATGAAAGTAAGACAGTTGGGGGTTGGTTGTGATTTTAGTACTGAAAAGTAAGTGGGTTGCTTGTGATTTTAGTACTGAAAAGTAAATGACTGAAAGTAAAGAAAGTAAATACTGAAAAGTAAAGTGCTTGAAGGACAAGACTTGCGGAAAGTAAAGTGCTTGAAGGACAAGACTTACTGAAAGTAAATGCTTGAAGGACAAGACTTGCGGAAAGTAAGCAGTTGATATGAGACTGAAAGTAAAGTGACAGGTGATGTTTTGATTAAAGGAAAGGATTCGGTTTTAGGGGCCTTGTATCATAAATCTGTTTATCATTGACCTTTAATGATCATACTAAGTGTTCAAAAGTGTATCAAGGCTATTCCTAGCACATGACTTGCCACACCGTCTAGTCTTTTGCAAGACAAAGAACTCTTGTTCTAGTATGTGCATCCATTTGATCATCATTCATGATAAACCAAATGGTGTTTAAAAGAGGTTGACTTCCACAGATAAGATGTGCTCTTCCGAGCCTCCACTTATCCACGGAAGATCACGAACCCATGGCAGAGCTTTGCTCTTCCGAGCATCCACTCAACCAATGGAGTTCTGACCTAATATATGGCACCTAGAACAAGTTGAACACAAAGAGGCACTTAAGAGAAGGGTCTAAAACATTTTATGATACAAGTACACCCCTTCAACCGAATGAAGGGTTTAGCTACGAATATCCATAGGGGTGGATATCATAGCTAAGTACTGAGTAAAGTAAAGGTTTTGAAAGACAGAAAAGCAAAGGTTTTTGGAAATCAAGACAAGGAAAGTAAAGGTGAGGATACTCAAGAACCAACAGGAGTAAACTCAAGAACAACAAGAATACTCAAAAACCAACAAGAGTATTCAAGATCAAAGTAAATGTTTACAAGGATTGTGCCCAAATTTAGAGAGATAAGTAACAAGTGACTTGTGTTTGAGTTTATTTGAATGAGGATGATGATACAAGGGGAGGAGCTTGGTATTTATAGGCATGGAGGAGGAATGAGAGCTCAACACATGTCACAAGGGGAGAAGAGGAGCAAATAGCCGCCGGGCAAGGTGGCATGGCCAAGAAGCCGCCGGCCATGTGGCTTCTCCACATGGAAAGCCACCGGCTAGGCGGAGGGGAGGAGAAGTGAGTGGAATGAGATCTTTCTCCAAAAGCCATCGGTTGGCATGTGACTCTAGTTGGTCTTCGGTTGCCCTTTGGTTGCCCCTTTGGTTGCTCCTTAGGTGACATCAAAAGATAAGCCATTTATACTTGGCATTTCACTTGTGTTATTGATCTTTGTTGGAATAAGTCATCGGGACTTAGTTGTGGCTTGATCAGAGTATTGTCGGGGTATGGTCAGTTCTGACTTGTAATCCACTTTCAGCGTTAAGAACTCCATTTTAGCTTGTTTCGTCATTACTCCTTGAAATAGCCTGTAGAACAAAAGTGAAACTAATAAGTAAAAGTCATCAAGATAAAGCATTCAATTTGGTGGGTTTAACTGTCTTAATGAATCATATAAATATGGTCCATCACTATCCGACACTGATGAGTCGTATTTATACGACTCGTCGAATCAATTAATCTCATTTATTTCGATGCTTTATCATGTGAACAGTTACTTTTTAGTGTTGTTTTGCGTTTCAGGTGTTTCAGAAGCTCTGGAAGGAATACGCGCTTAAAGACAGCATTTCGGTGCCAAATACGTCACATGGAGTTTGTGGAGGTCGACTCGAGAGCCAAAGTCAAGACTGATGAGCAGCCCAAGGGAAGTTTCTCCGCGAGGATCACGTACGCAGGCCATTTTAACTGTGGCATCCGCGGATGGTAAAATGCACATGACCCGCGATGCTAATATGTGAAGCGTCCGCGGCTGACGTCAGCAAATTGGGATTTGGATACCTGGACCAAAATGAAATAAGAAACCCAACTTTCTTATAAATTAGGGTTTCACAGCAGTTATCATCATTCAATTCCCAGCTTTGAAGAGAGAACAGCTCGAGAGAAGACGCAAGCTTTCAACAAGAGAGAAGAGAATTCCCTACTTTCATCATTCAAAATATTTGTGTTATTATTTCCATGGATATGAGTAGCTAAACTCCTAGTTCAGTTTAGTCATTGTGACATACGTTTTGAGACTTTATTCTTAATGCAATTTCTTGTTCCCTAGTTCTTGTGCTTAATTTCAAGGATTGAATTGTGAAGCTAAGTGGATACTTTACCGTAAAGCTTAGCCTAACAATTCAAACCCTATCGTTAAAACTTGTTGGATACTTTTTCGTAAAGACAGGTAGTGACACCTAGATAGAATAATACCTTTGCTGGGTTATTGTATTTAGGAAGGAACTAGAAGTTTAACACCTTTGCCGGGTTAGATTGTGGTGTATCCCCTTTGCCGGGATACTTTGGGTTGTTACCTTTTCCGGAATAACCACACTTAGAAACTTGAGATTTGATATTTAGTAGTCGATGATAAACATGTCACAATAGAAACCCTAAGCTAAATATTCTCTCTGATAGCAATCTTCGTGTTATTTTCTCTTTTGCACTATCTATTGCTTAAAACCCCCTTAATTATTTTACAGTTACAGCTTCAACAACACCAGCTTCCTTGGGTTCGACCTTGCTTGCCGCTACACTAGTTGTTCGCAGGAGAATATAAATATTAACCTTGACGCGTCAGACGACGCGCGTCTTAGCATATTGGGAAGAGCATGGCTATCCGACACATTCGTACTCTCCTTATCGGGATGATAGCCAATACTCATTTGAAGATGACACCTACCCTCCCTATCCTCTAAATCCTCAACCTAGTGCCAATGAACTCTTCTACAGAGATTTCTAAACTCCTTGAATGAAAATAAGAAGAAATATGAGAAGGTTAGACAAGAAAATGCCGAGATGCATGCCAAGACGATGGCTTCTTTACAAGCTTGTAATGCCAAGCTCCTCCAAGACAATCAAGACTTGCTTGGAACTTTTAGTGCCTCGACGCAACAATGGGGTCAATCAAATGAAAATGGGGACTTGATGATGAAGAAGAGGTTTCCAAAGAAGAAGTTCTTGAATCTAATGTCTCAAGGCAAGAATGGGATCAATCAATGGAGGATGAGTTCATGAGGGCCGCTCGCCAAGCTTTTTATGAGGCGTGTGATGGTGAATCTTGCACCGAGGATGAGTTGGAACATGAAAATGCATCACCCTTCACTACTAGCATGTTTCAAGATCGTTCGGTTGAGGACACACAAGATTTCACCATTTCATCACGAGGAATTCTTCAATGATGATGCCTCTTACATAGAGGAAATACCTCCTTTGAATGAAGAAGACCCCCTCTTTCCCGCCATTAGTGAGCTTGAATGTGAGCATGAATCTCTTGTTGAGATGATATAGAGGAAGAGCATATTGAGCCTCAAGAACTTCAAGTGTACGAAGACTTTGTTGAGGTATACATGGACAAGACTAGAGAGCAACCGAAGGACATTGAAGAGGGAGATTGAGAATTGGGCACCGAAGGTCATTATTGAAAAATTGAAGATGGGTGTGCCCATCAAGCTAGAGGCTAGTGTCGAAGACCTTTCTTTTTCACAAAGCCTCGGGACAAGTTTTGGAGCTTCCTACCATACTTTATGAGATTATTCAAAAGGAGCTCCAATGACCCCTTAATTCTAGAGGGTTCAACATTGATGAAGGGGTCGAACTTCCAAAGAAAAGTCCATTGTAGACTTGATGGGAAGAAATTCAAATGGGATTCGAAGGTGGATTGACACGCCAAATCCAAGGCCCCATGAGAAGGGATCCTAGCAAAGGACTTCTCACGAGTGATTCGATGGGGCGCTTTGCTACGTCTTTGCCAAGATGAAAAAACTAGGCCCTCGCGGGGGGAGGTAACCCGGCTTGTAAGTTGTCCATTCTTGTTCTTTATGTTTAAATGTTTGGCATGATTTTGAGTGGCTTAGAATCTAAATATGGAATGTGAAATGTGTGATTAGTGGGTCAAATTTTAAGTGTGGAGTGAGTTCTACTCACTCCAATTCCACTTCACATCGCCAAGCCCCTCCACCTCACCCTTATTTTATCTATGAATGATGATGTCGCCATTTAATGCTCATGTGCTTTAGAGAGTTTACTAGAGTGAAACTATTTTGTTATACCATGCTATGACTCTAGTTCCACACTTTCTTGGCACTTAAGGCACCTTGTGCACATTATGGAGGATGTAGATTACTTTCCTTGTTTGAATTCTATGATGCTTACACCATGATGTTATCATGTGACTTGTGATGCTCTCTTGCTTTTGCATGACCTTGTATGTCACTTGTTGTTTTTAACCTCTCATGTGTTCTTGTCATCAAGGAAGTTATTTGCACCATGTACGATCAAGTTTAGCACAATGGAGTATTTTCTATTGGCGGGGCACAAATACAAACGAGAGGAGTTCCTATGCGCCTTTATCTCATTTTCTTTATTGTTTGCGCTTAGGGACTAATCTAGCTCTTAAGTGTGGAGTGTGTAGTCACATAGTTCACTCATATCATGGCACGCCTATCATTTTTGAATGGACACTAGCATTCGTGTACTTTATCCCAATTTCATGAGTGTTTTTACTATTGAAGGCTCGTGACTATCACTTCTCAACTTCTATAAATCACATTTAACTCACATTTAACTTTTACTTGATTTAGAGTCTAGAACCGAAATAGTTCTAATGAATGCACATTCTTGTGAATCAATATTCATTGCTATCTTTTGCCTATCTAGTAATCTAAACATTTTTTGCGCATGCCTTGAACTTAGTTTTTAGCAAGCACACTTTGAAATCTTCATGAAAACTTAAACCTTTCGATTGCTTTTAGGTGACTGACGCGCGTCGTCTGACGCATCAAATTTAATTATTTAGTACAGCGGCAAGCGGGGTCGAACCCTAGAGAGCTGGTTTGTGAAACTGTTCCTGTATGCAATTAAAGAAAAGGGGGTTTCGTGAGCAAGTATTGTAAAAACACAAGAGAAACGATTAACGAGGATTTCAATCAGCGAGAAAATTCAGTCTAGGGTTTCTATTGTGACACGTTTATCATGGATATCTAATGATCAATTTCATATTTCAAAGTGTGGTTGTTTCAACAAAGGTAACAACCCAAGTATTCCGACAAAGGTAATATGCCACAACCTAACCCGACAAAGGTGTTAGACTTCTAGTTCTTCCCTAAATTAAACAATCCGACAAAGGTATTATTTAACCTGGGTGTTACTATCCACCTTTACGACAAAGTATCCAGTATATATTAACAGTAAGAATTAGTTGATCGACAAAGCTTTGAGACAAAGCATCCACTTAGTCTAGCAATTTAATTCATAAGAATGAGCATAAGAACTAGTGAAATATAACATAGCATTAAGAACGAAAATCTCAAAACGTGTTCACAACGTACGAAACCCTAAACCGAAGAGAAATTTAGCTACTCATTGTCATGGAAATAAACACAAATATTTTTGATGAAGAATAAGTAGAAAATCTCTGTATCGCCGAAAGCTTCACGTTCTTCGTCTTCCCCAGAGCTATCTCAAGTGTAGGAATGAATGATTATATTAGAAACCCTGCTTCTAATCTTAATATATAAGTTCTGGGGTTTCTAAATCTATTTCTGAGCCAAAACACAAAATTAGGAAACAGGCCCAAAATACTGCACCGACGGCCAACCGACCGGTTGGGAATTTGGCTGAAGTTGAACCGGTCGGTTGAGCTTGCTCTGCGAAGTCTGACTTCTTCTGACCCTTTGAGCCGGCCGGTTGAGGAATTGGCTTTGGGTTGAGCCGGCCGGTTGGGAGCAACTTCATGGGACTCCAATTTTTGGACCATCTGAGCCGGCCGGCTGAGTTTTGTGCACTCAGTTGAGCCGGCCGGTTGGGCACTGCTTCGAACGGCACGAACTCTCGGAGGGTCTGAGCCGGCCGGTTGAGCATTGGGCTGTGGTTGAGCTGGCCGGTTCCAGGCGTCAGACTTTTCCTTGCTTGATTTTCCACCCTAACGGGTCGGTTGGATTTTAACCATCTTCCCACCCGGTCGGGTGAATCTCCATTGTGATGTTTTTGGCACGACATGCCGTCTTTTAAGCGCGTTTCCTCCTAGAGCTTCCGATACACCTGAAATGCAAAACAACACTAAAAAGTAACTGTTCGCATATAAAAGTGTCGAAATAAATGGGATTACTTGATTCGACGAGTCATATAAATACGACTCATCAAACCACCCCATACTTAAACTTGTTCGTCCCGAACAAGAACTAAGTCATAGAAGGAAAATAAATGCACACCACAATTTCTTCGACGTCCTGGATAATGCTACATGAATATGAGTTGCTAGTCTAGACTCGCTTTTCAATGCATAACTCAGTCGCTACTAAGATTATCATGCTCAACATAGAATAAACTTGATACATGTTACCTCAGAGCTGAAAGCCAAACCAATTCGGATGAATGGGAGATAGTCCTCCTTAGACACATGATCTGCATTCGCTGTTCCGAACTCTCGCTATATGGTTATACTTCATTGATTTTTCTTGCACGTGATTCATTTTCAAGGTTTTCTGAGCTTTTCTTCTCTTTTTTTTGTTGGACAGCTTTGGTAGTGACTCTCTTTGGCCTTTGGTTCTTGATGTAACAATGATGTACTTCACTTTTTGTTGAGTGTATAACTTTCACAATTTGGCTGATTTTTTTCTTGAGCTTTGCTCCTTTATTGTGAACTGCTTGTCCTTCTTTTCCTTTTCTTTTGAGGAAGGTTCAATCATCGCCCGCAAGCATATGAAAATACCTTCCCGCTCTTTCTCATCCTTGCCCTTTTTGACGCGAGTCTAGATGAGGGTCACTCATCTTCTTCCCGGTTACTTCGGACTAGAGATAGGACGGTCTGTTTTCCCGTCCCTCCTACTCACATAAATGCTGCGGCGGCGGAGCTAACTCTGAACCATATCGTCTCGAAGTGCTAGCCTCCACGAAATCCACATAACCATATAACTCGAAATTTGGTCCTTTGAATGCTTCGTCAAGTCTAAATAGGACATTTCTATCAACTCCACATCCCTGTTTATCTCCACTCAAAAGGACACGTAGTAGGTTAAATTCACATGCAGTCACACAAATCAAATTTCACGAGAGAAACGCATCTAATCAGCTTGTCTGTTTCACATCATCAACATTCAATACTGCATATCCAGGAAATAGAGAGAAATTTCATACTTTCAATTTTTTTAAAAAGGGAAACGTGCTGACACAGTGCAAGTGCAAGAAAAATAAACGTGCTGACACAACAGACAGACTGACTCTCCCACCCCACACTTTTGAACAAAGCCGTGTCCTCACGGCACGACTTAAATTCAAAGACACACTATGCATGGCACAAACGCAGGGAGAAACAAATAGAGAGTAAAAGTGAACAGGCACTCCCCTCGTGTCGTTGCGTGACGGTGTAAATTCTGGTCAACCAAATTGGTCCACACTAAGGTGCACTGTTTCCTGCATGAAGAACATCTCCTTTTTCAAAAGACAATGTGACTCAAGACTCAAATAAACAGAAAATGAAATAAAAAATGAAAACATTTGCCGGGCTGCCTCCCTACGAGCGCCTTTGTTTTACATCGTTGGCTCGACGTTACCTCTTTAGGGATCACAAGTTAGGATCCCATGGACGTGTGAGGTCAAATTTCACCTTAGCTACTCCTTCAGTCTGCCCAAAGTCCTAAAATAATGGTGTGCTCGGGTCTGCTCTCCATCGATCAAGCGGGTTTGCCTGCACATCCTCTCGAGTCTACGAGGAAAACTTGCTCATGGCTACTTCATCTGCTGCACAATCAATCTCGGCCGGTGGGTCTGGATTTAGGGCACCAAGGTATGATGTATTCACGATATCCGGTGGTTTCTTCATGCATGGACGGTCGGCATCCTCGTAGATATGAAAATTTGATGCCTTGCCACCATACGCAAGTGACAATAAGCCTGAGCCCATGTCAATCTTGGCCTTGGTGGCGAAGAGGAATGGCCGTCCCAAGATAAGTGCTGGAGGATCATCGTCTCTAGCATCTCCCATCTGCAAGACATAGAAATCTGCAGGAACAACAAGGTCTCCTACTCGGAGGGTTAGATCATCTAGCAAACCATAGGACGAATACATGATTTATCCCCTAACTCTACCAATAGTTTAGGGGGCTTTAGTGGTCCCAACTTCAGTGAATGATACAACGAATATGGCATAGCATTGATGGCAGCACCCAAATCAATTAAACAGTGATGTATTTGAGTCTCACCGATACCACAGGTGACTGTGAAGGCACCTGGGGTCCTTACTCTTTCCAAGCGGTACCTCATGACTCGTAGCGAGCGGGTGCTCCATTGCTGGGTGATGGACCAAAATTATACGAATCAAAAACATAGTAAAACCCACCAAATTAGACTGTTGGTCTATTTAACTTCTACTTGTTAGTTCCGATATATTTCTACCGGGTATTTTGGCACTTAGAGAGAAAACACGCTAAGGAAGAGTTTTTAAGCGGAAAATGAAGAACGAGTCATTCCAGGTCACAACCATGCTACACTCAAAATCAGCCTTAACATCCTTCATGGAACCAACTTGGAATCACTCAAATATTCTAGAACCGTCGGAAAATGGACAAGAATGCTAGGAAAAAGCACCGAGCTCGGTAAAGGCCAAACAAGGGCAATTTCATCGGATTTGAGATTTCGACCATGTTCCAAGCGGAATTTGGCTTAGGTTCCTTCTTGAGATCATCTTAGAATTACATTTTCATTCAAAATACACTCTCCAAAATCCAAGAAGCTCCGTCCAAAGCTCCGGTCAGATCCGGTCAAACCGATGGCTTTTGTGAAGATCACAAGCTTCTAGAAGGGATGCTCCTCCTCACATGGGCGGCTCCTCCCTCACATGGTGGCTCCTCCACTCTCCTTGCTCCACTTGTCACAACCACCACCCCTCCTCCCTTAGCCGCCGGCGGCTCCTCCTTCCTCCTCCATGTGGTGGCTTCTCCTCCACACATCTCCTCCTCCTCTCTCCATGTGACAAGTGCAAGCCATCTCCACCCTCCATCTCCATAACTTAGCCACTAAGTTTCCTCTCCCATGGCTATAAAAGGAGCTCCATCCCTCATTTGAATCATCCCACATCCCATACTTGTACACACTTTAGAGAGAGAGAGGGCTTAACCCTCCTCTCTTCATTTTCAATAAAATTGTTCTTCGCTTTGGAAATAAAGGATAGCTCCCTTGGTGCTTCAACGGTTGTAAGTATTATTTTTAGTATTTATTCAACTGTTTTATTTCCTTAGTTATAATGTTTAGCGTGATGAATAGTAGCTAAACTAGTTATTCGGTTGAAGGGGCGCGCTTGTATTATAAATGTTTTAGACTTTACTCTTAGTACACCTTTGTATTCAAAACTTGTTCTATGTGCCATATATAGTCAGAGTTTCCAAGGTTGAGTGGAAGCTGTCACAAGCAAAGCTCTTCCGTGGAAATTCGTGATCATACTCGGTAAGTGGAAGCTGTCACAAGCAAAACTTATCGAGGAGTTCGACTTATCTAAAACACCACTTGGTCAATAACGTAACTGGGAGATCAAGTGGATGCACTTACAGCTAAGATACTTCGAAAGGAAGAATTAGTTTTGCTTAGAACAAGTGTTGTTTTAAATGATGTTGTAAGTCTTGCGCTAGAAATAGCCTCGATTCATCTTTGAATACTTAGCATGATCATGTCTTGCGCTAGAAATAGCCTCAATTCATCTTTGACCACTTGGTATGATCATTAGCGGTCGATGATAAACAATTATAATACAAGGCCCCTAAAACCGAATACTTTCCTTACAATCCATTATCAACTGCTGTAATTTACTTTCAGTTCCCAAAACACTCAAACCCAACCCCCAACTGTATTTACTTTCGTGACAATCCCGTAAAAACAACTAATCCACACTGACTCCTTTGGGTTCGACCCCTACTTACCACTTGCTACCCAGTAGTCTAGTCGCAAGTAGCGGACTATAAATTTATTTGCACATTTGCTGTGACGACAAGCATCTGTCAAATTGGCGCCGTTGCCGGGGAGTTGTGCATCGGAATAGTTGTTCTATTTTTTTTTCTTTTTTCTTTTATCATGCAATTCACCAAGTCATACTACTACGGAATGGAACCTTGGAACAATACGGAGTTTTCCCCACCACCCTTCAAACTTGAAATCCGCGAGAAGATCAACAAAATAACGCAATCCCGGGACGAAACATTGGATGAGTACTTATGGTACTTCGATTCCATTGTGACGAGCTGCCCGCACCATGGATTTACCAACTCCGATCTTCAAATAAAATTTCTCTGTGGAATGTTGCCACATGAGTGGGACCAGCTAAATAATGCAGCAGGAGGATCAATGTGGGACTTAACCGTGGATGATCTTTGGATATTA
This sequence comes from Rhodiola kirilowii, assembly GCA_033675215.1. Classification (NCBI taxonomy): domain Eukaryota; kingdom Viridiplantae; phylum Streptophyta; class Magnoliopsida; order Saxifragales; family Crassulaceae; genus Rhodiola; species Rhodiola kirilowii. The sequence continues at coordinate 54,011,311 of CM066201.1, forward strand.
ATCAATGATTTGGCCGCAAGGTCAAGACCAAGCCAAGATCAGGCCGAGCCAATCGAGGACGGTATAACGGAGCTGGCATCTAGCATCCAGCAGTTGGACAACACGATGCAACAAATCAGGGCCAAAACTGAACTATGGGCGGCAGAAAAGGAGCTGGCAGCTAGCACCCAGCAATTGGCCACAGACATGCAGCAATTGAGTGCATTGATGCACCAATTCACGGCCGAACCCGAGGAGCCGACTGAGGATGAGGACCTGCAAATGACCAAAGAAGAACTGCCCCAATCAGACCCGGTCCTTATCACCAATCCATCCGAGGAAATCACTGTCCTAACTGCCGAGCCTACAGAAGTCCCGAACCTCACTGCTGAAGCGGCCGAAGAAATCAAGCCAGGCCCGGTACTTGCGCTCGAAGCACCCGAGGAAGTCCCGGACCTCATTGACGAACTGTCCGAGAAAGACCTAATCCTCACTGTCGGAGCACCTGAAACAGACCTAGTCCTCATTGTCGAAGTGCCTCAACTCAAACCTTCGTATTTTATGCCGATCATAGGCACCGAAGATCATATAATCAATGACGATGCGGTACAAGGGGAGTTGGAGGCCGAGCATGAGCCAAAAAAACCGACAAAGGAAATCTCTCTCGTCACAAGCCAAGAAAAACCACCCGGGAACTCAATCATTCCAAGACAACCATTCGTAGCTACCACCAAGAAGAGGCCTCACATGGGAACATGCCTGTGGTCGCCGATGTTTGAAGGCACAAAACCCAACCCCAATCGTAATTAAATTCTGCATAAGCTTCATTAAAGAACAATTAATCCACACTGACTCCCTTGGGTTTGACCCCTACTTACCACTTGCTACCCAGTAGTTAAGTCGCGAGTAGCGGACTTATAAATTTATTTGCACATTTGCTGTGACGACAAGCATCTGTCACTGGGTCGTTTTGCTCATGCCTTGCCTCCAATCTGCCTCCTACCTCATCCTTGTCGATCGTATGGTCCTTAGGAGCTATTACCTGCATAGAAAACGAAGGCAAAGGGTCAGTTTTAGAACATATATCAGTGGGGACCGCGTCTGCAGTAGACGTTACGGTCGCGTCTCGTTCAGACGTTATAACCACTTTATGTTCAGACACTAGCATCGAGCTAATGTCCATTGTAGACGCGATCATTACTGACTCTGGCTTGCTTTCTTCATTTTCTGCATCAATGTGCCCGTCGAGCGCGAGCATCCTGTTCACCCAATAAGCAGACTCCTTAAGTGCTGCGTTCACATCCACTACTGCCAATGTGCTGAAATTCCCTCTCGGATTCGGCACTGGCTGCGATGGTAGCCTTCCTGGATCTCTCTTCAACTCAGAAACAGTTTGAGCTAGGTTAAACATCTGCTTACCCAGCTCTGCTAAAGTTTCATCGTTCTTGGCCTGATTCTGGTGCACAGTGGTGGCCAATTGCTGGGTGCTAGCTGCCAGCTCCTTCACTATCTCCTCCAGAGACTTGCTGCTACTCTGATTACTAGGGCCTGCCTGATTGTAATTCTACCCTCTTTGCTGATACTGACTCTGGTTATTGTAGCTGCCCTGATGCTGACGATATGGTGGGCGATAGTACTGCTGCTGAGGCTGTTGGGGTGCCTGATTGTTGTAATGTTGGAATTCACCCACTACATTGACATTTGCCTGTATATCCTCCTGTAGACTGGGATAGGCATCTTTCTTATGACTCGTTGCATCGCAAAACTCACAAGGCTTCACCTGGACCATCTGATTCATCATGAGCTTCTGCAACATCTCCTTCAGTTCTCTCAGCTCGTTAGATGCTGGGGTCTCAGCCTTTGCAACATGTCTAGTCCGGCTAAATTCAGCCTCCTCGTCTGTCTGGTCATCTTCTACAGCAAGATGTTCTGATGTTCTGAATTTGTAGCGGGAGCAGAAGGTTGTTTCGGGTGAGCTGTAACATCATCATCATTAGACTTACTTGTTTCAGGTGATTCTGTCACAACATCTTTCACGACAACATTGACAGATTCCATAATGGCTCTAGTGCGCTTGTTGTAGACTCGGTAAGCACGACTATTGGTACTCTCGATCTCTAAGAATGTAGCATTGACTTCCAAAGATATGAAAGTACTTCACCGTCGGTTTCTTCCCTTTCCACAACTCATAGCAAGTCTTCTCAGTGCCAGTTCGAATCGTCACTCTATTTATGACATAGCACGCTGTATTCATAGTTTCAGCCCAAAACTTCAATGGTACTTGCTTTGCATGGATCATCACCCGAGCCATCTCTTGAATAGTTCTATTCTTTCTTTCGACAACTCCATTCTGCTGTGGAGTGATTGGGGAAGCGAACTGTTGAGCTATTCGTCTTTGTGTGCAAAAATTAGCAAGAGCATTGTTCTCGAACTCCTTTCTATGGTCGCTTCTCACAGCCACTAAGTGTTCTCCTTTATCTTCTCTTTCTCACTCCAGTCAGGTGCATAGCTGAACAAATGCTTGAACAACATCTGATTTGTCTCGCATAAAGCTTGACCAAGTGAAGCGAGAGTAGTCATCAACACAGACTAGTACGTACCTCTTTCCAGAATAGCTCTCCACTTGCATAGGGCCCATCAGATCTATGTGTAACAACTCCAGGGGTCTCCTCGTGTTGATCTGAGTAGTGCCTTTGTGAGGGACTTTGATCTGCTTCCCTATCTGGCAGTCTCTGCAGATGATGCTCAGGTCGCCTTATACTTTAGGAATATCACGAACTAGACCATCAGTGGCAACCTACTTTAGTGTAATTAGATTCAGATGTCCCATCCGCTGATGCCATATAGATTCATCTCTTCAGTTTTGCTCAATAGACATGTTGTTTCAGCAGTGGGTTGACCAAGATTCAGCAGGTAGCAGTTGTTTGAGGATCTTCTTCCATTGAGTATTGGTTTATTCTTGTTGTTTGATGAGTCGTATTTATACGACTCGTCGAGTCAACTAATCCCATCTATTTCGACACTTTATTATGCGAACAGTTACTTCTTAGTGTTGTTTTGCATTTCAGGTGTTTCGGAAGCTCTAGGAGGAAACGCGCATAAAAGATGGCGTTTTTTGCCAAAAACATCGTAGTGCCAGATCAGACCTTTGGACGCTCGACAGAGTGCTGGGAATGGACCATTGATCAAAAAAATACGAGCCACATGCCGTTGCGTAGGTGACTCGATTCTCTATGACTCTCTAGTTCACACCAAGAGTATCCGAGGTCATCACGGAAGTCAAATCCAGAGTTGAAGTCGGAACTAGCACGCAGAAGAGGAACCAGACTCAGTGCCGATCGCGTCCGCAAGAGACATTAGCTCTAACGCTAATGTTGTGTACGAACGCACCCATTACGTTGCCTAAAAATGCGACCAGACGACGTGGGCTGACGTCAGCATGCCGTTTGATGACATCAGCAAGTCCAAATCTTGATAATTCTAGCCCAAAACCAGATTTGGAAACCCAGTTTACTATAAATAAGAAGCTTGGGCTAGGGTTTTCAGTATCAAATCATCAGAGAATTATTCGAGACGGCTCTGGAGGAGAAGAACGCGAAGCTTCGACGAAGAGAAGAATTTCTACTTTCATTATTCCAAAAATATTTGTTTGTTTTTCCTATGGATATGAGTAGCTAATTTCATTATTCGGTTTAGGGTTTAATATATTGTGACAAAGTTTTGAGACTCTTTGCTTAATGCTATTTTCGTGTTCGACTAGTCCTTGTGCTTATTTATCCCGGACTGAAATGCAAGGTTAAGCGGATACTTGGAATGGTAAAACTTAGCCGAGCAACTCAGCCCCTATATTTGCTGCTTGTTTGATACTAGACCGTTAGAGCGAGTAGTTGCACTTAACCTGATATAACCTAGAATGGAGTATTAGGTTTGCTAGAACTAGAAGTCTATAACCTGGAACGGATTAGATTGTGGTGTAGGCGCTTGGAACGGCCCTACCTTGGGTTATAACCTTGAACGGAGTAACCACACTTAAGAACATGAAACTAGATAATTAGAAGTCAATGATAAACGAGTCACAATAGGAAACCCTAGACCGAATACTTCCTCTAATTGAATACCCTTCGCTTTATTTTCTCTTGCACTTGTTTACAATAACTCACAAATCCCCAAGTTCTTTGTTTACAGAATGACTTGACCTCACCAGCTCTCTAGGGTTCGACCCCTACTTGCCGCTTTACTAGCTTACAGTAATAAAAATTATAAATTCAAATTTGACTTGCACGACGACGCCTGTCAAATTTTGGTGCCGTTGCCGGGGAGCTGCGCTTCGGTGAAGTTGTTTCTTTTTATTTTTATTTTTATTATTTTTATTTTATTTTTATTTAGCTATTTTTGTGCTTCGCTACTCGTTCACGATGTCTCGTGCAGGAAGTCTGTTCGGTGATGACCAGAACAACAACAGCAACAACAATGAGATTGCTCCAGTCAATGAAAATAACGAGGTGATACCCTCATTCTATGATGATCCGGAGCAACTCATTCGAGACCAGAACCGTGCGGACAGGGAAGCCGCCAGAATGAATCAAAGGCCACCAGTGGCACAGAACAATGTTGCCCCGAGGGAACCACCAAGGCAGCCGCCTCCACCGCCTACACAACAACTGCCACCCCAGCCGCTCATCAAGGAAGAGGCCCAGTATGAAGGAGAATACTACTACCGCGAACCCACCATCGGGGAGCTGTCTGCTCCGAACTTTCGGAACCAACCGTGGTGCATCTACGAGGGGCCAGAACTAGAGAGAATAGTAATCAACACGACAGTCGTGCACCATCTTTCAAGTTCTCAGGACGCCAAGGAGAGTCGGCCACCACGCATCTTCAGCGTTTCCATGGCATCTGCCAAAACCTCCGACCATACGGAGTCGAAGTGGAAGACTTTAAATTAAAGGCCTTTTACTTCTCGTTAATTGATGCAGCTAACGATTGGTTTTTGTCTCTGCCATCAGGTAGCGTCCAGACATGGGACCAGATGCAGAAGAAGTTCCTGGCCAAATACTACCCAGCCGCCAGAGCGATGCAGGTTCGCAAGCAGCTACATGATCTTAGACAAGGGCCTAACGAGTCGATGTACGACTATCTAGAAAAGTTCAACCACTTGGAACAGAGCTGCTGCAACCTTGAACTTCTGGAGAAGCTTGTCATTGAGTACCTACTCGATGGCCTGAGATCGTTCGACAGGACACTCCTAGACGCCTCGGCTGGAGGCACGATCATGAACCAACCCCTGGGCAGAATAAGGCAGTTGGTCGCGAACGTGGCTGAGAACGCAAGGTTCAGAGAGGAGACCACTCGGCAGGAGGAATTCAGCCGGACCAAGAATGTTGCAAAGGCCGACACCCCGATGAATTTAATGGCCGAGGAGATGAAGCAGATGAAGGAGAGAGATGCAGCAACTGATAAGGAGGCAGCCGGTCCAGGTGAAGTGACAAGCGTCGTCGTGCAAGTCAAATTTGTATTTATAATTTGTCCACTACTCTTGGCTAGTAAGGCGGCAAGTAGGGGTCGAACCCTAGAGAGCTGATGAGGTTACTTGTTGTTCTGTAAAATATAGCAGTTGGGGGTTTGTGAGTGATTTGGAAACAAGTGCAATAAAAGGAAGTAGCGAAAGATATCAATTAGAGGGAATATTCAGTCTAGGGTTTCTCTTGTGACATGTTTATCATGGATATCTAATGATCAATTCTATATTTCGATGTGTGGGTGTTCCGACAAAGGTAACAACCTAAGTATCCCGACAAAGGTGATACGCCACAACCTAACCCGACAAAGGTGTTAGACTTCTAGCTCTCTCCTAAATCAAACAACCCGACAAAGGTGTTATTTAACCTAGGTGTTACTATCTACCTTTGCGACAAAGCATCCAGTAAATATTAACGATAAGAATTATTTGATCAACTAAGCTTTGTGACAAAACATCCACTTAGTCTAGCAAGTTAATTCATGGGAATAAGCATAAGAACTAGCGAAATATAAAATAGCATTAAGAACAGATATCTCAAAACGCATTCACAATTATGAAACCCTAAACCAAATGGGAGGTTTAGCTACTCATGTCCATGGAAACAAAATACAATAATAATGAAAGAAGGAAAGGGAATTCTTCTCTATGCCGAATGAAGAACTAGAGAGAGGATGGCCGAAGTTGCTGCTCGATGGAAGGATGATGAGCTGATGGGATGATTTGAAACCCTAGACCAAGGGGTCTTATTTATAAGAGAAGCTAGGGTTTCAAAATTTCCAATTCAAACCGGCCTAAATCCGCTTTTGGCCAAGCACAAAAACCAATTTAGGACACATGTCCAAAACCGACTTTGCTTGGTGAGCAAGTAAACTTGGTGACGGAGCCCACTGCACTGTCGTTAAGGTGCAATGTTCTCTGTACAAATAAATTTATATTTTCCGCTACTCGCAATTACACTACTGGGTAGTAAGTGGTAAGTAGGGGTCGAACCCAAGGGAATTAGGGGGATACGTTGTTCTTTGTGGGATTTGTACAGGATGGGAGCGTGTTTTAAGGTTGATTGAGATTTTAGCGGTTATGACTAAGTGACTTTTTTGGTTGTTTTTGGTTTTGAGTGCTGAAAAGTAAATTACAGAAAATACATACTGAAAAGTAACAAGAAAGACTTACAGTGGGTGATGCGTGATTTGCGAGTCCTCCGGTAGATGAGCGGTTGGTGATTGCAGATGATCGAGCAATTTAAAAGTAAATACAGGGGGGTTTTGTAATTCAAGGAAAACATTCGGTTTCAGGGGCCTTGTATCATAGCCTGTTTATTATTTTAGTAACCTTTCTTAGTATTCAAACGTGAATCAAGGCCATTCCAAGCACTCGACTTGCAACACTATCTAGCCTTTTGCAAAAGTGTTCGAAAGTGAATCGAGGCCATTCCAAGCACTCAACTTGCAACACCGTCTAGTCTTTTGCAAAAGTCGTAGAGCACTTGTTCTACTTAGACTAATACCCCATTCCAAGGTATATTAGCCTGTGTGCATCCATTTGGTCTTTCATTCCCGAGCAACCAAATGGTGTTTTAGAAAGGTCAAACTCCTCAGATAAGCTTTGCCATTCCAAGCATCCACTTATCCGAGTATGTTTACGAACCCCACGGAAGAGCTTTGCCATTCCAAGCATCCACTCAACCTTGGAAGTTCTAACCTAATATATGGCACATAGAACAAGTTTTGAATATAGAGAAAAGAAACTAAAAGAATTAAAACATTTTATAATACAAGTACGCCTCTTTAACCGAATAAAGAGTTTAGCTACGAATATCCATAGAGGTGGATACCATAGCTAAATACTCGGGGGTTTTTGAAAATAGTAAGAGGAGAAGGGGTGGAATACTCAAGAACCAACAGGAGTATTCCCAATTCCTACTGAATACTCAAGAACCAACAGGAGTATTCTCTAAAGTATAATACTCAAGAACCAACAAGAGTATTATTTCAAACCGTTATAATACTCAAGAACCAACAGGAGTATTATTTCAAAAACCAAACTTACAAAGTAACATAAACTTAGAGAGAGAAGTGAATTGTTGATTGTGTGATGTTACAAATGAGGAGGAGGAGCTCTCCTTTAAAGCCAAAGGGGAGGAGGATGGAGGGTGGAGATGGGAGGCATGTGGTTTTGATCCAAGGGAGGAGGAGATGGGGAGGAGCTTGTGGAGGAGAAGGCCACACATGTCAACTTCCCATGGCTCACAAAAGCCGCCGGTTGCAATGGGAGGGGAGGGAGGAAGCCGCCGGTTGCAAGGAGGAGGGGAGGAGGAAGGAGGGGGTGAGTAACCCCATGACTCACCTCTTCCTTAAAGCCGCCGGTCACCTTGGCAAATGGATGAGTTTTGACAGTTTTGTGCAGTCTTTTCACAAAACTATCAGTCCAATTTTGCTCCGGTCTGACTTATGTTGTTCCTCGGTTGAATTTGAATTGAGTAATTCAATGCCAGGATCTTGAGATTTCTTCGTTCAGTGTCTGATCTTGACCTTGGAATGACTCGTAGTATCTTTTCAGCGTAAAATCCTCTCCTTAGCGTGTTTTCTCTCTAAGCGCCAAAATACCCTGTAGAAATATATTGGGACTAACAAGTAGAAGTTAGATAGACAAACAGTCTAATTTAGTGGGTTTTACTGTGTTTTTGATTCGTATAATTATGGTCCATCACTTGGCCAACAAGTCTTGTAGAACCTTCATGTCCAAATGTATTGACGAGCCGAGATTTGTATGGCTTGGACTCGGCTGGCTGATATTCATTGAGGACGAGCCGAGATTTGTGGTTTGGCCGGCTTTGGCCTGGAATGGCCTGAAATGGCCTGGCGCGGTTCGGACTTGGGACCTGTCCTGACCTCGAACTGAGCTGCTCGGTTCTGGACTTGCGTGGCCAGGGACGCGGCCTGGTTCTCCTCGGGCATTTTGTCTGGGGAGTTAGATCGTCTGAGTTATTGGGCATTTCAAACAACTTAGTCGAGCGACTTGGTTTCGGTGCCTATCAGCGCGCGGGGCCTTTGCTTTGGAATTGGGCCAACTGCCAATCTGCTCGGGCGTTCTCCTTAGATTAGTGACATCGTCCGATTTATCTACTATTTTGATCAACTTGCTCGAGTCGGAATTGTCAGATCAGCTCATTTGTCCGAGCGACGCTAAACAGCTCGGCTGGGGTCTTCGGCAGATGCGCGGGCCTGCTCGGTCCTTCGGCCTCGGACGTTGCTCGGGCGCTACTCGGACGCTGCTCGGGCGCTGCTCGGACGCTGCTCGGGCGCTGCTCGGGCACTGCTCGACCAAAACTGCCTTGTGATGTTTTTGGCACAAAATGCCATCTTTAATGCGCGTTTCCTCCTAGAGTTTCCTAAACACCTGAAATGTAAAACAACACTAACAAGTAACTTGTTCGCATAATAAAGTTTCAGAATTGGTGGGATTTGTTGACTCGATGAGTCGTATAAATACGACTCATCAAACCACCCCACACTTAAACTTGTTCGTCCCGAACAAGAACTAGGTCATAGAAGGAAAATAACTGAAACACCACAATTTCTTCGGCATCCTTGATATTGCTACATGAATATGAATCATTAATCTAGACTTCACCTTTCTTTGCATATCTCGTTACTAAGAGTATCATGCTCAACATGGAAGTAATTGATACGTGTTACCTTTGGGCCGAGATCCAAATAATTTCGGATGAGTGGGAGATAGTCCTCTTTAGACCCATGATCTGCACTCGCTGGTCCGAACTCTCGCTATATGGTTATACTTCATTGCTTTTTCTTGCACGTGATTTGTTCGAGCTTCAAGGTTTTCTGAGCTTTTCTTTCTTTATTTTGTTGGACTGCTTTTGTAGTGACTTTCTTTTGCCTTTGGCTCTTGATGTAAGAATGATGCACTTCCACTTTTTTTTCTGTTGTATGAAACTTCACAATGTGGCTGATTTGTTTTGCTTGAGCTTTGCTCCTTTATTGCGAATTGCTTGTCCTTCTTTTTTTCCTCTGAGGAAGGTCCAATCATCGCCCGCAAGCATATGGAAATACCTCCATGCTCTTTCTCATCCTCGTCCTTTTTGACGCGAGTCAAGCTGAGGGTCACTCACCTATTTCCCCGGTTACTTCGGACTAGAGATAGGACGGTCTGTTTTCCCGTCCCGCCTTCCTACATAGACGCTGCAGTGGCGGAGCCAACTCTGAACCATGTTGTCTCGAGTGCTAGCCTCCACGAAATCCACATAACCATATAGTCTGAATCCGGTCCTTTGAGCGCTTTGTCAAGTCTCTCTAGGACGTTTCTATCAACTCCACGTCCCTGTTTATCTCAACTCAAAAGCACGTAATAGGTTAAACTCACATGTTAAAGCACAACTCAAATTTTACGAGAAAATGCATGTAATCGGCTCTATCTATTTCACATCATCAACATTCAATACCGCATATCCGGGAAATAGAGAAGAACTCTGTACAAAATTTTAAAAATTTAAGGGAAACGTGCTGACTCTATGCAGGTGCTAGAAGTAAACGTGCTGACACAACGAATGACTCTCCCACCCCACACTTTTGAACAAGCCGTGTCCTCACGGCACGACTTAAGTTCAAAGACACGACTATGCAAAGCACACAAACATAGGGAATAAGCAAAAAGAGAGTAAAGGGTGAACAGGCACTCCCCTCGTGTGGTCGCGTGATGTGAATCCCTCTTCCAAGGTTATTTGACATTCTAAACACTTCTGTCAAGCCAGAATTTCCAGATAATGAACTTCGGTCGAGGATTTTGGCAGTGTGCCCATTCTGTGCGCACAGGGCCCCGGTCGGTTGGGCCTCCGGATGACTTCACCAGGACACTATGGGATTCTTCACATGTCTCGATAAATTGGCCATTCTAAGACTAACGGCCGAGTAAGAATCTCCAATTGGCCAGTTTGGCTCGAGGCTTTCCTCCATGCCCAGGTTCTGCGCCCGCAGGGCCTTCAGTCAGGCCTGCTCCACGCTGGCTCTGCTCGGTGGGCCGGTATTGGGGCTTGGCACCCTCCACACTGAGGTGCATGTTTCCTGCATAAAAAAGCATCTCCTTTCCCAAAATACAATGTGATGAATATGACTCAAGACTCAAATAAACTGAAAATAAGTAAATAAAACTGAAAAATCGATAAAAGTGCCGGGCTGCCTCCCTGCGAGCGCCTTTGTTTTACGTCATTGGCTCGACGGTACCTTGTTACATCTCAGTGGTGGGCTCGGCTAGGTCAAATTCCTCAGCGGGTGCTTCGATTTCGCCTTGGTAATGCTTCACCCGTTGCCCATTGACCTTGAATCGGTTCCCATCCTTTGGGTTTTCCAGTTCGAGTGCTCCATGGTTGAAAACTTGTGTGATTGTGTAAGGGCCTGTCCATCTGGAGCACAACTTGCCAGGCATCAGCCGCAAGCGTGAAGAAAAGAGGAGCACCTGCTGACTAATCTCGAATGTTCTTCAAAGAATGAACTTGTCGTGATATAACTTGGTCCGTGCCTTGTAGTCTGATTGGCTCTCATAAGCCTCTAGGCGCAGTTCCTCAAGATCACATAGCCGCAACTTCCTATCCAGCCCGGGTGCCTGCAAATCGGGATTGCACTTCTTGAGCGCCCAGTAGGCCTTGTGTTCCAGCTCGACCGGGAGGTGGCATGCTTTCCCGTACACCAACCGAATAGATGAGGTACCTATCGGTGTCTTGTACGCTGTCCTGTATGCCCATAGTGCCTCGTCCAACCTTTGGCTCCAATCCTTCCTGGTCGGGTTCACCATCTTCTCTAGAATCCCCTTTATCTCGCGGTTGGAGATCTCTGCTTGTCCGTTCGTTTGGGGGTGATTGGCCGTGGATGTCCGGTGGTAAACATGGTAATGCTTCAAGGTTGCGGCCATCATCCGGTTTCACAACTACGTCCCTTAATCACTGATTATGGCCTTAGGCACTCCGTATCTGCAAAAGATGTTAGTGCGCAGAAAATCTACAACTGTTTTAGCATCATCGCACCTAGTGGCCTTAGCCTCTACCCATTTAGACACATAGTCCACAGCAACAAGAATATAAGCATAGCCACACGACACAGGAAAAGGACCCATGAAATCAATGCCCTAAATGTCAAAAACATCATTAACAAGAATCGGTACTTGGGGCATCTCATTCCTAGCCAAAATATTACCTACACGTTGGCATTTATCACATCTCTTACAATGATTGTATTCATCTCGAAATACATGCGGCCAAAAGAAACCACTGTCTAAAATTTTCCTAGCAGTCCTTCTCGGACCAAAGTGACCACCACATGCATGCTCATGAAAAAAACTAATAACCGAAGCAATCTGATCATCAGGAATGCACCTTCTAAGTATTTGGTCTACACCAATTTTCCACACATAAGGGTCATCCCACACATAAAATTTCGAATCATGCTTCAGTTTCATGCATTGAGCTCTCGAGTAAGAGGGTGGGAACTTACCTTCGACCAGGTAGTTCGCCATGGAAGCATACCATGGTACCTTACCTGTGAGGGCATACAAGTTCTCGTCCGGAAAGGTCTCGGTGATCTTCCCGGCCTCCTCTTCTCGGACCAATCGGCTCAGGTGGTCGGCCACGGTGTTTTTTATCCCCTTCTTTTCTTTGATCTCCAAGTCGAACTCTTGTAGTAGCAAGATCCACCTAATGAGCCGCGGCTTAGCCTCCTTCTTTGTCATCAAGTACCTAATAGCAGCATGATCAGAAAAGACAACTACCTTAGTACCAAGCAAATATGATCTAAACTTCTCTAAGGGAAACACCACGGCTAGAAGCTCTTTCTCGGTGGTTGAGTAGTTCCTTTGAGCTGCATCCAGAGTCCTCGAGGCATAATAGATCACAACTGGTTTCTTGTCCACCTTTTGGCAGAGAACAGCTCCTACTGCATAGTCACTTGCGTCGCACGTGATTTCGAACGGCTGGTCCCATTCTGGTGCTTGGATGATGGGCGTGCTGGTGAGGGCCTGTTTCAACTCATCAAAAGCTGCCCTGCATGGTCCTGTAAAATCAAAGGGAACATCTTTTTGCAAAAGATTAGATAAAGGCACCGCCTTCTTAGAACAATCCTTAATGAACCTACGATAGAAACCAGCATGCCCAAGGAATGATTTAATGTCACGCACCGTAGAGGGATAAGGCAGGGTAACAATCAAGTATATCTTAGCTTTGTCAACCTTAATACCCTCATGTGAAACTATATGACCTAGGACCACACCATGAGTAACTATAAAGTGACACTTTTCATAATTGAGTACCAAATTCATAGAAACACACCGTGCTAAAACCGTACTCAAGTTATCTAAACATGCATCAAAAGTGTCACCGTATACTGTGAAATCATCCATGAACACCTCTATGAACGTACCTATCATGTCTGAGAAGATACTAGTAACTACCCGTTGAAAAGTGCCAGGTGCATTACATAAGCCGAATGACATTCGGCGAAAAGCAAACGTACCGAATGGGCATGTGAAGGTCGTATTTTCCTGGTCCTCGGGTGCTATGGGAATCTGATTATACCCTAAAAAATCCATCTAGAAAACAGAAATAGGGCTTACCTACCAACCGGTCCAGCATCTGGTCAATGAACGGAAGAGGAAAGTGATCCTTGCGCGTGACTGCGTTCAGCTTTCTGTAATCGATGCACATGCGCCATCCGTTCTTGACTCTGGTCGTTACCATCTCGCCCTCGGCATTCTTCTCAACCGTAATCCCGGTCTTCTTCGGAACCACATGAACCGGGCTTACCCATTGACTATCCGAGATCGGGTAGATCATGTCTGCATCCAGCAACTTTTGAATTTCCTTCTGGAAAACCTCCGTCATGATTGGGTTCAATCTCCGTTGAGGTTCCCTCGAAGGCTTCGCTCCATCTTCTAGCAAGATGCGATGCATGCACACAGCCGGGCTTATTCCCCTGATGTCTGCGAGTGTCCATCCAATGGCCAACTTGTGGTGACTCAACACGTCGACCAAGCGTCGCTCCTGATCTGCCCCTAGGCCGTTCTTGATGATGACCGGCTGTGTGTCATTCTCTCCCAAGAATGCATACTTCAAGTGCTCGGGCAGAGGCTTCAGTTCCACCTTAGGTGCCTGCACAATAGAGGGCAAACACACGTTAGATTTAAATAACCGAACTGTATTAACCTCATACCTCGGTGTGAGTGGCCGTGCAATCTCCAATTGGGACAGTGCATCCAGAATAACCTCGAAGAACTCGTATGAGTCCTCATGTGAATATATGGCTCTCTCGAGTGTGAGCTCGAGTGGGTGTGCTCCCCGTTCTGGTTGTACCTCCTGGACTAGGTCGTCCAGTGTATCTAGGGCATGCACTGCCTCAAACTCCAATGGGTGCTTCATGGCCCAGAAGATGTCAAAACTGAACACCTCCCCTTCTACCTCCATGGAGAGAGTTCCACTGTTGCAATCAATCTTCATCTTGGACGTCTTGAGGAACGGCCGACCTAGTAGAATAGGTGCATGATCTGTCGGGCCGCAATTCTCCATCTTGAGCACATAAAAGTCGGCCGGGAACACTAGCTCGTCCACCTGCACAAGCACATCCTCAATTTTTCCCCCGGGCTGCTTGCATGATCTGTCCGCCAGTTGTATAGTGAGTCCTGCAGGTTCTAGAGGACCAATACGAAGACAAGAATATATAGAGTATGGCAAGACATTAATAGAGGCACCAAGGTCAAGCATGCAATTTTCTATCCGAATATTACCAATCGTGCAAGGGATAGTGTAGGTGCCTGGATCATCGCATTTGGGAGGTACCTTGTGCTGAATGACAGCGGACACGTTCTTGCTCATCAGCTCCTGGTCGTCCCGAGCTGATCGTCGTCGGTTGGTGCACAGCTCCTTTAAAAACTTGGCATATCTAGGAATTTGCTTGATGGCCTCAAGGAGTGGGATGTTGATTTCGACCTTGCTGAACAGTTCCCACACCTCCTTGTCCATAACGTACTGCTTAGGAGCCCTGACCTGCATGGGAAATGGAAGAGGAATGCTAAGGTTAGAGTTCTCGGCCGCGGGTATCGGGCTTGGTCCGAGCGTCTCGGCCGGTTCTTCTTCGGGCGCTAGCGGGCCGATGTCCTCTGTTGGCTCGGTGGGTTCGGCTGTGGGCTTTCTCCCGCTCCTGAGCGTTACTGCATTGACATTCCCTCTTGGGTTCGGAATGGTCTGTGATGGGAGCCATCCTGGGTCATTGACAGGCGTCGTCGGTACCTGCAAATTTGAATTTATAATTTTCCTTACTCTTGGCTAGTATAGCGGCAAGCAAGGGTCGAACCCTAGGGAGCTGGTGAGGTTACTTGTTGTTCTGTAAAAAGAAAGACAATTGGGGTTTGAGAGGGATTTGGAAACAGGTGCAGAAATAGGAAATAAACTGAGAGATATTAATCAGAGAGAAAATTCGGTCTAGGGTTTCTATTGTGACTTGTTTTCATCGACTACTAACAATCTAATTCAATGTTTCTAAGTGTGGTCGTCCCGACAAAGGTGACTTCCCAAATAACCCGACAAAGGTGTTATGCCACAACCTAACCCGACAAAGGTGAAAGGCTTCTAATTCCCTCCTAAGTTAAACAACCCGACAAAGGTGTTATTTAACCTAGATGTGCTATCTACCCAAACGACAAAGTATTAGGCAGATAATAATGATAAGAAATATTGATCAACTAAGCTTTGCGACAAAGCATCCACCTAGTCTAGCAATAACTCATGGAATAAGCACGAGAACTAGTAAAACATGGAATAGCATTAAGAACGAAGTTTCAAACAATAGTCACAATATATGAAACCCTAAACCGAACAAGTGGTTTAGCTACTCATATCCATGAAAAAACAACAAGACAATAATAAAGGAAAGAATGATCTTCTTCGAAGGAAGAGGAACTTGAGAGAATGGCCGAAGTCGCTGCTCGATGGAAGGATGATGAGCTGATGGATGATTATGCCCTGCCCAAGAGGTCTTATTTATAGGAGAAGCCAAGGACCTCGAAGTTTCCAATTGAAGTCGGCCCATAAACGGTTTTAGGAAACATGTCCAAAAACCGACTTTGCTTGGCTTGTAAGCTAACTTGGCCAACAAGTCTTCTAGAACCTTCACGCCAAAGAACCGACCTTCCTTAGATGAGATTAGGAAAGTCCTAAACCGCCATGCCTAGGACGAGCCGAAGTTCCACCGACTTGGCCCGGTGGCCGGGCTTTTGTCTTCGGAATTGGGTCGGCCACCGATCCGCTCGTGCGTTTTGTCTGGGAAGTGAGATCGTCCGAGTTATTGGGCATTTCAAACAACTTGGTTGAGCCGGATTTGTCAGATTCGCCCGTCTGGTCGAGCGACTTGGTTTGGTGCCTATCAGCGCGCGTGGCCTTTGCCTTGGGTGTGGGCCAACTGCCAATCTGCTCGGGCGTTTTCCTTGGTTTTCTGACATTGTGCACCTTATTTGCCATTTTGATCACTTTGCTCGAGGTGGATTTGTCAGATGAGTTCGTTTGCCCGAGCAACTTGAATTTAGTGCTAGATTGCTGATAGCGCTAAAATATATGCATTTTAGGCAACCTCTATGCTTATTGTTTCGATCATTTTATTACGATTTCACTTGCTATTTGATGCTTTGTGGTTCATTTCATGCAAATTACAGAGTTTAAGCTGAGAACACAAGTGAGTAGCATTTTGGAGCAAACTGAGCAGTTTCGGAGCAAAATACGGTGTTTCGGGGTAATACCGAGCATATTGACCTTTGCGACTTGTATTGGACCCCGAGGGCTCATACGGTGTTCGATTAGGCTGATCTTTAGCTTGTTGGAAAGCTATTTCAAAGGGCTACAACTTTGTAGTTTACACCAAGATCAGATTCGGATGGTAAGAGGCTCTGAGGTGCCGAACCGGCCGGTTCAATTTTGTTCACAATCTGAACCGCCCGGCTCAAATGGTCAGAGACTCCAGAGGAAGCCAGCCACAAGCCGAACCGGCTGGTTCAATTTTGTTCACAATCTGAACCGCCCGGTTCAAAAGCCCAGAGAGTAGTAGGTCAAACCTCCCCTGATTGAACCGGCCGGTTGAGGATCCTTCATGCATTTGAACCGGCCGATTGAGTCGTAAAGACAGGATTTTTGCTGCTTTCTATAAATTGAAACTTAGGGTTTTTGAGAAAAGGGGCTGATTTTTGGGGGAGACTTTTGGGCGATTTTGGGAGGCTTTTAGCAGAGATTTTGGAGTCATCAACAACAAGAAGATTGAATCATCTAGTGCTATTGAATCTCCATATTGGTTTTGAAATTCTAAACTCTACTTTCTACATGGTTGTTTGCACTTCTATTGTGGATTTTGTTAGTAAACTCACTATGAGTGAGTAGTGACCTTGATTGGGGATTATGGATCCCCTAGACATGATTGTGATGATATAAATACTATTGATGTCAATATTGAATGAGTTTGCACATTAATCTTCTTCATTTGAACTAAGTGTTAAGAGTTGCCCATAAGGTGTTTGTGAAATGTCCTCAATGGGAACTTAGCTTAATCTCATGTTTGATGTAGCTCACGTTGATCAACATGACTTTAATGAAATGAATGAAGAGGCATTAGAGTTTTTGTGTTACATGGCGATACTTAAATTCTAATGAGAATAGCTTAAGTTTAACAAGAATGTGTTTATCTAGTCAATAGAGCGCAATTGTGAGACTAGAAAAGCATGTTCTATAGGGCTAATAGAGCGCGAGTGTGAGGTCCTATGCGAGGTGTAACCTCTTTATCCTAAGTTGTAGCGCGAGTTGAACTTAGTGTGAATGTTACATGGCTAAAATCTACTAATGTGCATGCAAATTCATAATTGACATCCAATATCATTGTCACGATAATTGTCTAGGTGGGGAAGTAATCCCTAGTCATCTTTGATTGATTGTTTACTTGTTCATTGCTAAAATCTCCCTTTTGGATAGTAAATCATTGCTATCAACCTCTTTCGAGGAACAAATCCCCCCCAAAACCATAAACATTCTAGATTTAATCTTTAGCATTATTAGTTTAATCACCTATCTTTTGGGTACGACCTTGGGTTTCCCAAGTCAATACAAATTGTTTTGATTAATCGTGATTAGCATAAGTATTTGATTTACTTATTGAATATTTACACTATATTTACGAGCGATCAAATGGCGCCGTTGCCGGGGATAGGTTAATTAACTATCGTGCTATTAGATCATCTAGTTTTGTTTGCTTTTCCTTACTTGGTAGCCATTGCTTGTGTTGATCTTGATTGTGCTTATTTCTTTTGCCGCTCATTGCTAAGAATTTCTTTTGTTCTCGCAGGCAATTGAATGAACACAAGATTTGAAGGAAAGAAACACGTAGCAACCGGTTCTTCTTCAAGTACTTCTAGACCTTCTCAACCTACCGTTAAGAGAGGAAGAGGTAGACCTCGCAAGAACCCTCTACCTCCATTGGTTCCTATTGCTCCACCGGGTATCCAAGATCAAAGACAAGAACTTGTTATGGAAGATGAAAATGAGAACCGCCCGGTTCTTCAAAGGGATAACCGTGATCGTCGAATTGATGGGGATGGAATATAAGATCCTCCCGCTAGAAACGACAATTCTAATGAGGATGATAGACGCCCCGCTCGGAATCCTCGTGTCCCTCACAGAGAAGAGAGAAACTATAGATACGACGAAGAGGAAGAGGATGAGTGGCCCGTGGGAGATTACATGACTCCCACCCTCGAGGGAAATGGTTCAGTTATTATGCCTCCCGACGAAGACGCTTTTGATTTCGACGTGAAATCATCCCTAGTGCACATGGTTACCAATGATCAATTTCAAGGGGCCGGGAATCCCTCCACTCATCTAACCAACTTTCAAGAATATTGCCGGACTGATGAGCCGTATTTATACGACTCATTGAGTCATTAGTTCCCACCATTTCATTCACTTTATTATGCGAACAGTTACTTTTTAGTGTTGTTTCGTATTTCAGGTGATTTGGAAGCTCTAGGAGGAATCGTGCTTAAAAGACGGCTTTTGAAGCCAAAAACATCGCAGTGGAAGAACGGAGCCAAAAGAGAGCCGTGAACAGTGTTTTTCGGCTCGTGAACAGTAACTTCGGTGTGAACAGTAACTCCGGCATGAATAGTAATTCCGGCGTGAACAGTAACTCCGGCATGAATAGTAATTCCGGCGTGAATAGTAAATCTGGCGTGAACAGTGATTTCGGCCGTGAACAGTACTTCGGGGAAAAATCCGAATTTCATGCTGAGTCCAAGCCCTAGCGTCCAAGTCCATTCGTCCGGCCCAAAAGCAATGTGAAATTAGGGCAAACTTACACCTAGGGTTTTGGAATCATCTAGAAGATTCAAGGTGGCTTGAAGATCAAGCAAGATTACTTTGGAAATATTTCCATAATAATCTTTGGTGCCTATTTTGGAAGTTTTAGGGTTTCTACAAACTCTATATAAGGATGTGCATACTACACTAGAATTCATCCCTTCAACACACAACAAACCGTGTGCTCTCCTCCTTGGCCGTGCACCACCTTGCTCCGCCCAGCTCCTCCGCCGTCCGCCGTAGCTCAGCCCTCACGGCAGCAGCTCCTCCGTGCCCTAGTTGCTCCATTCTCGGTTGTTTCTAGTGAAGTTTCTTCCTTTTATTACTTGCATTGTTTCATCATGATCATGTGTAACTAAACCTTCTATTCGGATTAGGGTTTATTATATTGTGACTATGTTTTTGAGACTTGGTTATTAATGCTATATTCTATGTTTTACTAATTCTCGTACATTAATTCCATGAAATATTGTTAGACTAGACGTATACTTTGTCGTGAAATCTAGTTGCGCATATTTCTACATTAGTCATCTATCTAATACTTTGTCGTTTAGATAGGTAGTACGACTAGGGCAATTAACACCTTTGTCGGGTTAATTAAACCTAGGGGAATTAGGTAGTGGCATAACACCTTTGTCGGGTTATTTGGGAAGTCACCTTTGTCGGGACAACCACACTTAAAACATTGAATTAGATATTTAGAAGTCTATGATAAAACAAGTCACAATCAAACCCTAATCTGAATATTTCCCCCTGATATTTACAACCCAGTTTATTTCGTGATTTACAGTTTTTGCACTAACAATTACTCTCATTCCAGTTTCTTGTCTTTCTCCATTACAGAACAAAGTAGTAGCTATCTAGCTCCCTTGGGTTCGACCCTTGCTTGCCATTGTGCTAACCCACAGTTCATTGCGAGGAAATTATAAATTGTTTTTGCGCAGGTACGACGACAAGCCTGCTCAAAATGGCGCCGTTGCCGGGGAGCTAAGCACGGTGAAACTTTTGTTCTTCTTTTATTTTTCGTTTATTTTTCTTCTTGCTATTTCGAAATTTGTTACTCGGTGAATTCATATTCAATTGTTCGAGATTTTGTTTTCCATTCTATTCGATTTCCATTTTCTAGCTCTCAGAGGGTTCTGTCACCAAGACTTACGAGTCTAAGGATTTTGGGTTTTAAGTGGGACCGCTGTGACCCCTCCACTCTCCTGGGGACCCTTTGTTGCTAGTCTGTTCTTGCTATTACGGTGTTTGCTAGACCGGTGCTTGCTATTTCTTGTAACATGTCTCACGCAGGAAGTAGCGTAGGTGGCAACAGTCACAATAATGATGAAGTCAACCAGAATGTTCAAGGAGTACAAAATCAGGGGCCTATGGTCCAGAATGGAGAAATCAGGGGGGCTATCCCTGAACAGCTTCAGCAGCAACAACAACCACCACTCAACCCCCACCAATACCCCCAGTACCCTCAGTACCCGCCGCCATATCAGCAGTATCCACCACCACAGTACCCACAGTATCCGCAACCGCCCTACCCTCAATACCCACCACCATATCCACCACTACCATATCATCCACAACATCCATACCCACCACCCCAGAGACCTCCACGCCAGCAGGTAGTTAGAAACGATGAGGAGGACGAAAATGAAGGACCTACTATGGGCGAGCTCTCGGTTCCTAGTTTCAGAGACCAGTCATGGCCAATTTATGAAGGACCAGACATCGCAGCCATCACAATCAGCACCTCAGTCGTCCACCACTTGCCTAAGTTCTCAGGAATGAAGGGAGAATCTGCCACGTCTCACTTGACGCGCTTTCACGGGATATGCTTGAACCTCAGGCCACATGGAGTCGAAGTGGATGATTTCAAACTGAAGGCCTTCTATTTCTCACTACAAGATGCCGCTACCGATTGGTTCCTATCTTTACCCTCAGGCAGTATTTATACATGGGAGCAGATGCAGAGGCAGTTCGTCAGCAAGTACTATCCAGCAGGGCGTGCAGCACAAGTCCGGAGACAGTTGCAAGAGCTCAAGCAAGGCCCAAACGAGACCATGTACGAGTACGTAGAGAAATTCCTTGCCTTGGAGAAGAGTTGCTGCAATCTAGAGCTGCCAGAGAAATTGATCATAGAATACATGCTGGATGGACTTCGCAGGATCGACAGGAAGTTACTTGAGGCCTCAGCTGGAGGCCAACTCATGAACATGACCCCAGCCAGAGTAAAGCAGAAGATCATATCGGTGGCAGAGGGCGAGCGATTCCAAGATGAGACTGCAACAGAGGACGAGTATGCCCGAACAAAGAACGTATCAACAGTTGAGCCCTCTATCAGTGATGTGTTCGCCGAACTCAAAGAAATGAGGGAACTGATGAAGCATGTAGTCCGAAGGCAGCCAGTCCAGGTCAACCCATGTGAGTTTTGTACGTCTACAGATCACAAGACAGACGAGTGCCCTACCTTACAGACAGACGTCCAGGGCGATGTGAATGCAGTGGGCAATTATCAGAATTACGGCAACCAGGCAGGCCCATTCAAGCAATATGGCGCAGCAGCACCAAATCAAGGAACCTGGAAGAACAACTATCAGCAGAACCAGACTCAGCCAGCACGTCCGAATATGCCTCAGCAGAATTATCAGACTCAGCAGCCCTACAGACATCCTAACAGTCAATATCAGCAGAATGCACCAGGACAGTATCAGCAGAAGGGGCCGAATAATAATCAGGCTGGTCCAAGCAATCACGGTTCCAACAAGTCCATGGAAGAAATGATGAAGGAGCTGAGTATGACCGTGACCCAGTACATGGCCAAGACCGACGGGGCAATAACCGACCTTCAGAAGCAGATGTCCCATGTGACCGCAGCAATCTCCAGGCTCGATAACAACGCTGGACGGCTCCCCTCACAGAAAGTTCAGAATCCAAAGGGGAACGTCAATGCGGTGACATTAAGGAGTGGAAGAGCAACAGGGCTAGCAGAGACCGAGGATGAGACAACCGAACCTAGTGCCCCCATCCAGGATGAGCCCGGACCAGACCTAGTCCCATCGGTTGAGGCCGTTCGGCCAATTCAGGTACCCATTACCGAAAACTCTAATGTCCAGATACCTTTACCTTTTCCTGTGCAGGTTCGAGCTCCGAAGAAGTATGTGATGGACAGAGAAGTGTGGGAGTTATTCAGTAAGGTGGAAATCAACATCCCACTCCTTGAGGCCATCAAGCAGATCCCGAGGTACTCCAAGTTTCTAAAGGAGTTGTGCACAAACAGACGAAGAGGAACCCAGCCCAACCAGGAGCTCATGAGCAGGAATGTTTCAGCGGTGATTCAGCGCAAGGTGCCACCAAAATGCGGTGATCCAGGCACCTACACCATCCCCTGCACGATCTGTAACATTAGGATAGAGAATTGCATGCTTGATCTCGGTGCATCTATCAATGTTTTACCTTATTCCATATACTCCTGTTTGCGCATTGGACCTCTTGAGCCTGCAGGTCTTACCATACAGCTGGCGGACAGGTCATGCAAGCAGCCCGAGGGCAAGATTGAGGATGTACTAGTACAGGTGGGCGAGCTAGTATTTCCAGCAGACTTCTATGTGCTCAAAATGGAGCATTCTAGCCCGACAGACCATGCGCCGATCCTACTCGGTCGGCCATTCCTGAAGACGTCGAAAATGAAGATAGATTGTGACACTGGGACACTGACCATGGAGGTTGAGGACGAGATGATCAGCTTTGACATCTTTAGGGCCATGAAGCATCCCACAGAGTATGAGACAGTCCACGCTTTAGACACCTTGGATGACCTTGTCCAGGAGGTACATCCAGAGAGACGGACAGACCCGCTAGAGGAAGTCATTGAGGAGGCAGTATACTCGCCCAAGGATTCTTATGAGCATACAGAGGCGATCATGGATGCCCTAGATCAGCTAGAGATCGCCCCACCACTCACATCGAGGTATGAGGTTAATGCAATTCGGTTATTTAAATCACAAGTGTGTTTGCCTTCTGTTGTGCAGGCACCTACAGTTGAATTGAAGCCTCTACCTGGCCATTTGAAGTATGCATTCTTAGGGGAGAACAGCACGCTGCCAGTCATCATCAAGAGCGGCCTAGAGGCAGATCAGGAGCGTAGGTTGATTGGAGTACTGACTGAGCACAGACAGGCAATTGGATGGACACTAGCCGACATCAAGGGAGTCAGCCCTACTGTCTGTATGCATCGGATTTTGCTGGATGATGGAGCTAAGCCCTCGAGGGAACCTCAGCGCAGATTGAACCCTATCATGATGGAGGTGGTCCAGAAGGAGATTCAGAAGCTTCTGGATGCTGATGTGATTTACCCGATCTCAGACAGTCAGTGGGTAAGTCCGGTACATGTCGTACCAAAGAAGACAGGAATCACAGTGGAGAAGAATGCCGAGGGCGAGATGGTGACTACACGAGTCAAGAATGGATGGCGCATGTGCATAGACTACAGGAAGCTGAATGCAGTTACGCGCAAGGATCACTTTCCTCTTCCATTTATTGACCAGATGCTCGACCGCTTGGCAGGTAAGCCTTATTTTTGTTTTCTAGATGGTTTTTCAGGCTATAACCAGATTCCCATAGCACCCAAGGATCAGGAGAAGACGACCTTTACATGTCCATTCAGTACATTTGCTTTTCGCCGGATGTCTTTTGGCTTGTGTAACAAACCCGGTACTTTTCAGCGAGTCGTTACTAGCATATTCTCTGACATGATAGGTTCGTTTATTGAGGTGTTTATGGATGACTTCACTGTGCATGGTGACACTTTTGATGCATGTCTAGATAATTTGAGCATGGTACTTGCACGTTGTGTTTCTATGAATTTGGTGCTCAATTATGAAAAGTGTCATTTTATGGTTACTCATAGAGTTGTACTCGGTCACGTAGTCTCACATGAGGGGATAGAGGTAGACAAGGCTAAGATAGATTTGATTGTTACTCTGCCATATCCCTCTACAGTCTGTGATATTAAGTCATTTCTAGGGCATGCTGGTTTCTATCGTAGATTCATTAAGGATTTCTCAAAAAAGGCACTGCCTTTATCTAACCTTTTGCACAAAGATGTTCCTTTTGAGTTTACAGATCAGTGCAGGGCAGCATTTGACGAGCTGAAGGAGGCCCTCACCAGCACGCCCATCATTAGAGCTCCGGACTGGACTCAGCTATTTGAGATTATGTGTGATGCGAGTGATTATGCTGTAGGAGCAGTTCTTGGTCAGAAGGTGGACAAGAAGCCCGTGGTGATCTACTACGCTTCGAGGACACTGGACATGGCCCAGAAGAACTATTCAACCACAGAAAAGGAGCTGCTAGCCGTGGTTTTCGCCTTGGAGAAATTTAGATCATATCTGTTATGTACTAAAGTTGTTGTCTATTCTGACCATGCAGCTATCAGGTACTTGATGACGAAGAAGGAGGCAAAACCGAGGCTCATTAGGTGGATCCTGCTCCTACAGGACTTTGACGTGGAGATCAGGGACAAGAAGGGCATAGAGAACACAGTTGCAGATCACTTGAGCCGTCTTGTCAGAGAGGAGGATGCCGGACAGATTACCGAGACGTTCCCAGATGAGCACTTGTATGCTATTTCGGGTAAGATGCCATGGTTCGCTCCTCTGGTGAACTACCTGGTAGGAGGTAAGTTCCCGCCCTCGTATTCTAGGGCACAGTGTTTGAAACTGAAGCATGATGCTAAATACTATGTGTGGGATGACCCGTACTTGTGGAAAATAGGCGTAGACCAGATTCTTAGACGGTGTATCCCTGATGATGAGATTGCTTCAGTTATCAGTTTTTGCCATGAATTAGAGTGTGGAGGCCATTTCGGCCCTAGGAGGACTGCAAGGAAGATATTAGATAGTGGATTCTTTTGGCCACATGTTTTTAGAGATGCCTACGATCATTGTAAGAGATGTGATAGATGCCAGAGAGTAGGTAACATTTCGGCCAGACAGGAGATGCCACAGGTCCCCATATTAGTGAATGATGTGTTTGACATTTGGGGGATAGATTTCATGGGTCCTTTTCCCGCTTCATGTGGTTTTGAGTTTATCTTAGTTGCAGTTGATTATGTGTCCAAATGGGTAGAGGCCAAGGCCACTAGATGTGCTGATGCTAGGACTGTCGTAGACTTTTTGCGCACTAACATCTTTTGCAGGTACGGAGTACCTAAGGCTATTATCAGTGATCAGGGGACGCACTTCTGCAACCGTATCATGACATCCACACTGAAGCACTACCATGTTCATCACCGGACTTCCACAGCATATCACCCCCAGACGAATGGGCAAGCGGAGATCTCCAACCGCGAAATTAAGGGAATTCTGGAGAAGATGGTAGGACCGACTCGGAGGGATTGGAGCCAGTGGTTAGATGAGGCATTGTGGGCGTACATGACAGCTTACAAGACCCCGATAGGCACATCGCCTTTTCGGTTGGTCTATGGGAAGGCGTGCCACTTGCCAGTGGAGCTAGAGCACAAGGCGTATTGGGCACTGAAGAGGTGCAATCCAGACTTACAGGCAGCCGGGTTAGATAGGAAATTACAGTTGTGCGAGCTGGAGGAGTTGCGCCTCGAGGCTTATGAGAGCCAAACAGACTACAAGGCACGCACCAAGCTCTATCACGACAAATTCATTCTCAGGCGCACGTTTGAAGTCGGACAGCAGGTGCTCTTGTTCTCATCACGGTTACGACTCATGCCCGGGAAGTTGAGGTCCAGATGGACCGGACCTTACACGATCGCTCAGATTTACAATCATGGGGCACTGGAGTTGGAGAACCCAAAGGATGGGCATCAGTTCAAGGTCAATGGTCAGAGAGTTAAGCACTACCACGGAGAGATCGAGGTACCAGCCCAGGAGTTTGACCTAGCCGAGCCAGCTGAGGTTCCCGCTGATGAGGTTCCCATTGATGAGCCTCCTGACACTTAGAGGAGGTACTGTCGAGCCAACGACGTTAAACAAAGGCGCTCGCAGGGAGGCAGCCCTGCACGGTTTGCACTGCATTTTCATTTCTTTTTCTTACCTGTTTTATTTATGAGTCTTTATTATCACATTGTACCTTGGAAAGGATTTGGTTTCATTTTGTAGGGACCTGACTTAGTCGGCCGGAAATTCCCCTTGCGAGCTACGCATGTTACCCACTCGCCTACGCATTTTAGCTTGGCCGAATACCATTGATCCGGACCCAGTCTTCGCGTACTACGCACTTTGCTTGCGGAGCTACGCATTTTAGTCCGCCAGGAGCGCCCCTAGGTCCGAGTTCAGCCGACTACAGTCTTCATCCCAGAGGAGTATTGTTCTAACCCTTTTCCTTTCCTTATCTTTTTATTGCATGCATTTGTGAGTCTTGATTTAAGTCGTGCCGTGAGGACACGGCTCATTTCAAAAGTGTGGGGTGGGAGAGTCAGTCATTGAGTCAGCACGTTTCCCATGATTTTTAAAATTTTTTGTACATGATTCTTCACTATTTCCTAGACTTGCAGTATTGGATAATGATTAGGTGAAATAGATATAGCCGATTATATGCATGTCTTTGGTGAAAATTGATTTGTGCGGCTAACATGTGATCTTAAAATCTTTGCGTGCCTTTGTTAGTTGAGATAAACAGGGATGTGGAGTTGATAGCAATGCCCTAGAGAGACTTGACAGATCATTCAAAGACCGAACTCAGGATGTATGGTTATGTGGAGCTTGTGGAGGCTAGCACTTCGAGGCAACATAGTATGAGTCTGCTCCGCCACTGCGGTACCTTTGCGGTTGGTCGGGACGGGAATACTTCACACCGTCCAAGCTCTAGTCCAAGTAGCCGAGAAAATAGGCAAGCGACCCTTGACTTGACCCGTGTCGAAAGGACGAGGATGAGTAAGAGCAGGAAGGTTTCCAATCCGAGTAACCGGGAAAATAGACGAGCGACCCTCGGCTTGACTCGCGTCAAAAGGAGAAGGAACCACGGTTCGAGCAAATCACAATCCGCACTACAAAGCAACAAATCCACAACCCATTGTGATAGTCCACACGTTTCTCATGTGAAAGCATCATTGAAATCCCAAATCAGATGACACTATAGCTGGCCGAAAAGCACTCAACACTTTGAAGCTCGAATGAATCACGTGCAAGAAAAAGCAGCAAAGCATAACCATATAGCAGCGAGTTCGAGTCCGAGAATGAGGGTTCATGGGTCTAAACAGGGCTATCTCCCGATACATCCGAATTGGTTTGCATCTCGACCCAAAGGTAACACGTATCATTAACCCCATGTTTTTCGCACGATGATATTAGTAGCAAGCATGCATAACTGGCGAGATCTATAGTAGCTTAATTCATGTCCATGTAGCTCGTCTAGGATGACCGAAGCATTGTGATGTTTACATTAGTCGTTCCTCTTATGACCTAGTTCTTGTTCGGGACGAACAAGTTTAAGTGTGGGGTGGTTTGATGAGCCGTATTTATACGACTCATTGAGTCATTAATTCCCACCATTTCATTCACTTTATTATGCGAACAGTTACTTTTTAGTGTTGTTTCGTATTTCAGGTGATTTGGAAGCTCTAGGAGGAATCGTGCTTAAAAGACGGCTTTTGAAGCCAAAAACATCGCAGTGGAAGAACGGAGCCAAAAGAGGGCCGTGAACAGTGTTTTTCGGCTCGTGAACAGTACTCCGGCGTGAACAGTACTCCAGCATGAATAGTAATTCCGGCGTGAATAGTAAATCCGGTGTGAACAGTGATTTCGGCCGTGAACAGTACTTCGGGGAAAAATCCGAATTTCATGCTGAGTCCAAGCCCTAGCGTCCAAGTCCATTCGTCCGGCCCAAAAGCAATGTGAAATTAGGGCAAACTTACACCTAGGGTTTTGGAATCATCTAGAAGATTCAAGGTGGCTTGAAGATCAAGCAAGATTACTTTGGAAATATTTCCATAATAATCTTTGGTGCCTATTTTGGAAGTTTTAGGGTTTCTACAAACTCTATATAAGGATGTGCATACTACACTAGAATTCATCCCTTCAACACACAACAAACCGTGTGCTCTCCTCCTTGGCCGTGCACCACCTTGCTCCGCCCAGCTCCTCCGCCGTCCGCCGTAGCTCAGCCCTCACGGCAGCAGCTCCTCCGTGCCCTAGTTGCTCCATTCTCGGTTGTTTCTAGTGAAGTTTCTTCCTTTTATTACTTGCATTGTTTCATCATGATCATGTGTAACTAAACCTTCTATTCGGATTAGGGTTTATTATATTGTGACTATGTTTTTGAGACTTGGTTATTAATGCTATATTCTATGTTTTACTAATTCTCGTACATTAATTCCATGAAATATTGTTAGACTAGACGTATACTTTGTCGTGAAATCTAGTTGCGCATATTTCTACATTAGTCATCTATCTAATACTTTGTCGTTTAGATAGGTAGTACGACTAGGGCAATTAACACCTTTGTCGGGTTAATTAAACCTAGGGGAATTAGGTAGTGGCATAACACCTTTGTCGGGTTATTTGGGAAGTCACCTTTGTCGGGACAACCACACTTAAAACATTGAATTAGATATTTAGAAGTCTATGATAAAACAAGTCACAATCAAACCCTAATCTGAATATTTCCCCCTGATATTTACAACCCAGTTTATTTCGTGATTTACAGTTTTTGCACTAACAATTACTCTCATTCCAGTTTCTTGTCTTTCTCCATTACAGAACAAAGTAGTAGCTATCTAGCTCCCTTGGGTTCGACCCTTGCTTGCCATTGTGCTAACCCACAGTTCATTGCGAGGAAATTATAAATTGTTTTTGCGCAGGTACGACGACAAGCCTGCTCACGGACCTATAAGCCGAGGAATACACCCGTTGAATATGTCTACTTGAAATTATTTCCTTCGTCGCTATATGGAGATGCCAAGGAGTGGCTACAAAATCATGATCCGGGGACTTTTCGTACTTGGGACCATTTAGCCACGGCTTTTCTGAACAAGTTCTACCCTCCTTCTAGGACCAAGAAGTTCACGGACTTTATTCTAACATTCTCTCAAAGGGACAACGAGCTCTTCCACCAAGCTTATGATCGGTTTAAACACTACTTGAGGGAGTGCCCTCATCATAATTTTAGAAAGGCCGATCTAATGCGTTACTTCTATTTGGGGATGAGTAAGGAGGCTAAGAATCAAATGGACACGGCTAGTGGAGGCGCTATAATGGAGTTACCGGCTAACCAAGGTTTTAAGGTTGTGGACAAAATAGCTTCGAACTCCGATAAATACCAAGGAGTAGACCACAAAAAGATGGCCAAGTCAAGGGATGACTCCTCAAATTCTGCATTGAGGGCCGAAATAGCCGAATTGACAAAGAAAGTAGAAAATATGGTGTGTCAAGCGAACTCCGTTGAGGCAACAAAGGCTAAAGCCAAAAAAGAAAGAGTCTCGGCGCACCAATCATGCTTCTTGTGTTCTAGTACAAGGCACTCTACCAAAAATTGTCCCGAAGGGAAATATGAAGAAGATGATGATGGCTATGAGGAGGCGCATTTTGTCAACCAACAAAGAAACTACAATCAAAATGCGAATCCTACCACTAGAAATTATGAGCCTCCGCAAAAGAGGATGTCTAATGATTCTAACTTCACCTCAAGGCCTCAAGGGCAAGGAAATCATCAAAGCAATTATCAAGGGAATAATCCAAGGCAAGGGTATGGTTCTAGCTCTAATCAAAATCAAGGACAAAACTCATATTCAAACCAAGGGCAGAATTCTTATTCGAATCAAGGCCAAGGCTCGAATCAAAACTCTCAATATTCTCAAGGAAACTACCAAAGGCCCTATCAAGCCAAGCCTAATACAAATGACCAAGGAAATTCTTCCTCTAACTCTCAAGATAATCCTATGATGGCGATGATGGCACAAATGCTAGAGAGCAACAAAAAATTGGAGGCTAAGATAGATGAAATTGCGGCCGAAAACAAAAGACTTTCTAAAGAGAGTGCTCAACAAGCCGTAGCATTGAGGCAAATGGGGAAACTTCCCTCTCAACCGGATGTAAATTCGACCGATCATTGCAATGCCATTTTTCTTGAAGGTGAAGAGCATTCTATCATGCATGCAAATGCCATAACATTGAAAAGTGGAAGAGTCCTCCCTAATCCTCGAAGAGAGCCGAGTCCTAGTGACAAAGAGATTGAATTGGAAATTTCCCACAAAAGTCCTGACATTGAACTTCAAGTTCCTACAGAAAAAGAAAAAAAAAGGAAGAACCGGTTTTGATGAGGAAATATGTGCCGATGGTCCCATTCCCTCAAAGGCTCAACAAAAGCAAGTTAGATGTTCATTTCCAACGGTTTGTGGAAATGTTAAAGAAGTTGTATGTCACTCTTCCATTCCATGAGGTAATCACTCAAAATCCCACCTATGCAAAGTTCTTAAAAGATATTGTGTCCGGTCGTAGAGTTATTGAAGAACCTAGCATGGTAGCCTTGAACTATGAGTGCAGCGCCCTTTTCTCAGAACAAATACCTCTGAAGATGAAAGACCCCGGCCGATTCACCATTCCATGTTCTATTGGCGCAGTGAGTTTTGAACACCCACTAGCCGACCTTGGTGCTAGTGTAAGTGTCATGCCTCTAGCGACTTATTACGAGCTTGGGCTAGGAGGAATGAGAGCTACCAAGATGGTGATGCAACTCGCCGATGGAACCACAAGGAAACCCAAGGGATTAATCGAGAATGTTCCTATAAAGATAGACAAGTTCCACATACCTTGTGACTTCGTGGTGATGGACACGGGGAATAATGCCAACACTTCCCTTATTTTTGGGCGCCCTTTCTTGGCCACCGCGGGTTTCAAAGTTGATTTGGGGAAGGGGAAGTTGACCCTGAAGATAGGGGGAGAAAAGATTAAAATAGAGAGGCCTTTGAGTGAACAAGTGGCTACACAAGAGCTTTGTGATTCGAATGAGCAAAAGAGCGCTAAGGCCGAGGATGTTGAGATCCGGAAGATGACCAAAAAGGATTTGTACAAGTTGATTGATCCCGATGAGGACCCCTCTCTTGATCACTATAAGCTGCCTTCACACAATGATGGAGTAAAAAGGAAAGCAAATGCTAAAACGGTGAAGAGGGAGAAGCAAGCATCACGTTGGAAAAGAGCTATTAAGCAAGTTGCTTGCAATTCTTCAAAGAACCCGGATTGACCCCTCCACTTCTCAACAATTCCGCTTGAGGGGGGATCTTAGCAAAAGACTCCTCAAGTGTGCTTCTTATTCCTTACAAGGAGGTTCGGCTCCGTCTTAGCCAAGACGTTAAACTAGGCTTGTGAGTGTTTTCTCTCCCGATCTTTGAGTATATCTATTTTGATTGGATTTCTATTTGTTTCGTGCAAGAATTTGAGGATATGAACTATGCATGTGTGAATGCCTATATTTGATGATTTCTTAACATGTGCTTGGTTAACTAGATGCCTTGATAGGGCATAAGTGTGGGGTGCCCATGTTTCGACTATACGAGATAGTTGTGCTTGCTTGACGTGCTTTCATGTGTGAAATCCAATCAACTTGTGTGTTTAAGGGAAAACATTCACATTACTGCACAATTCATCCAAAAATTTCAAATTATTAATGGAAACAAAAAGTCTAGGCAAGGCTACATTTTTGAAAAATTTCATTCCAAATTCAACTAGTCGTGCATGATTTTACTTGATTGATCCTTTAGATGACTAATGGATTGGATTGTTGATTTTCATTCTTGAGGATCAAAGCATCTACTAGCCATTCTTTATCATTTATTCTAAGCTTTTTCTCGTTGAGACTAAAGAGTTGATCTTTGAAAGCATAAAATCGAAATGATTTATAACTCCAAAACCCTTGCATGCCATGATTGCCTTTAGGTGACCTTAGTGACCTTGCTTATCTAGTGGATTTTATCTCGTTGGTTTGTCATGCTCCGTTTTAAACACTTAGCCCTTTGTCAAAGTTCTAAGTGCGGGGTCAAAAGAGGGCAAAAAATGGGCCCCAACAAAAAAAATATATATGCTTTATTCTTATGGTCAAAAGAGGGCAAAGCCCGGACTAAAAACTTTCTCATGTGCACGAGAAGTTTTGTGCAAAACATACAAATGCCGGGGGTTAGGGAGGTAAGTCCCCCCTCGAAAGCATTTGTAGGCCAAAGGCCATTTGAAAAAAAAACAGAAAAAAAAATAAGAAGCACTTAGACTTGACAATTGGCTATCCCGCCATTCTCTCGCATGAAAACCAATAAGACAATTGAAGCTCACTAGCAAGAATTCACTAAGGGACGAACCTCGTATTCTTTTATACTTAGGCATGAAGTGATTTGCAAGTATTTACAAAAAAATATAATGTTGGAACTCCTCTTCTCTTATGACTAAGTGACCTTTGCGTCCTAGGCTTGAGAATGAGTTCAAAGCTCACAAGCCAATGGACTAGCCTCCTTGCTAGCATTGGTGAGTGATCCAACAAGATTTCTTTGCAACGATTAGATTGTCTTCTTGAAGTCACTAATATAGAAAACGACTAGAATCCTTGATTAAAGATTTATTAGTCTTTGCTTTGATTTGCTTGAATGTCCTAATTCATGAATTTCTACAAATATTCGAAAAGGACTCATGTAGTGATTGAAATGCACGTATCTAGTTGAATACATTATGAACTTCATGGAAAACACCTTGCCTAGTACTTTGACAATTGTGAGCTTAAAATGTCTATTGGATGATTGTTCTCTTTGTGGGATTTGTGAGTATTCTCGTGTCTGAAAACTCTCAGGAGACTACAACTCCTCCACTAGGGTAGCCTAGGGGTTTAAAGGCTTGGTGCATTCGCTAAATGCACTCATGTCACCTACGAAAGTGGTTTATCGAAAGTAGTATTTGTTTCTTAGTGTTTTTAGTTAGTTTTCGTGATCATACGGAGATTCTTTGAACCGATCATGAGTGAGAAAAATGCATTATTGTTGTTGATATCTATGATTAGTTTGCTCGGGACGATCAAACGTTAAGTGTGGGGTGATTTGATAGCGCTAAAATATATGCATTTTAGGCGACCTCTATGCTTATTGTTTCGATCATTTTATTACGATTTCACTTGCTATTTGATGCTTTGTGGTTCATTTCAGGAAAATTACAGAGTTTAAGCTGAGAACACAAGTGAGTAGCATTTTGGAGCAAACCGAGCAGTTTCGGAGCAAAATACGGTGTTTCGGGGCAATACCGAGCATATTGACCTTTGCGACTTGTATTGGACCCCGAGGGCTCATACGGTGTCCGATTTGGCTGATCTTTAGCTTGTTGGAAAGCTATTTCAAAGGGCTACAACTTTGTAGTTTACACCAAGATCAGATTCGGATGGTAAGAGGCTCTGAGGTGCCGAACCGGCCGGTTCAATTTTGTTCACAATCTGAACCGCCCGGCTCAAATGGTCAGAGACTCCAGAGGAAGCCAGCCACAAGCCGAACCGGCCGGTTCAATTTTGTTCACAATCTGAACCGCCCGGTTCAAAAGCCGAGAGAGTAGTAGGTCAAACCTCCTGATGGACCATAATTGTATGAATCATAAACACAGTTAAACCCACCAAATTAGACTGTTTGTCTATCTAACTTCTACTTGTTAGTCCCGATATATTTCCACAGGGCATTTTAGAGATTAAAGTGAAAGCACGCTAAGGAGAGGATTTTATGCTGAAAAGATATCAAGAGTCAATCCAAGGTCAAGATCATATGCCGACTGAAGAAATCTAAAGGATCCTGACATGGAATCAATCAAAACAAATCAAACCAAAGAGGAATCAAGTCAGCCCGGGGCCAAAATACACTGACAGTTTTGTGAAAAGACTGCACAAAACTGTACAAAACTCACATATGGGCAAGATGACCGGCCACTTGAAGAAGAGGTGGCCAAGGGAGGAAAGCCACCCCATTCCACCACCTCCTACCGGCGGCTCCTCCCCCCTCCTCCCAAGATGACCGGCTACTTGGCTTGGAGGTGGCAAAATCCACCTTCCCTCCTCCTCCACCACCGCCTATAGGCGGCTTCCACCGCCCTCTCCTCCCCTCATTTTAATCATCCAAAAATTGTAAAAACACTTATCTCTCTAAGTTTGTTACTATGTAAATTTGGTTCGGTTTTGAAATAATACTCCTGTTGGTTCTTGAGTATTATACTTTAGGGAATACTCCTGTTGGTTCTTGAGTATTCAGTAGGAAATTGGGAGTACTCCTGTTGGTTCTTGAGTACTCCACCCCTTTCCCTCTTACTGTTTTCAAAAACCCCCAAGTATTTAGCTATGGTATCCACCTCTATGGATATTCGTAGCTAAACTCTTTATTCGGTTAAGGGTTCACACCCTTGTGCCAACATCTTGAGATTTTTGCACTCAATATTGTTTTGCGCTTCTCTAGTCTTGGAGATCGAGGTTGAGTAACACCTTTGTCGGGTTATTCAATCTTAGTCTTTGAAATCTAGTTAGAGTAACACCTTTGTCGGGTTATTCGAGCTAGAAAAAAGACTAGAAACCTAAGGCTTTGTCAAACTTGTTGTGGAGTACCACCTTTGTCGGGGTATTTGGGTTGTCACCTTTGTCGGGACAACCACATAACAACTTGACAGGTTAAGGGTGTGGAGTACCACCTTTGTCGGGGTATTTGGGTTGTCACCTTTGTCGGGATAACCACACGTAGAAGTGTAAAAGAAATCTATTGAAGTCAATGATAGATGTGTCACAAGAAGAGTCCCAAAACCGAATGCTTTCCCCCGATTCAAAACACCATGTGCATTTTACTTTCTTAGTATAAACTGCTCACCTACCGGAGGACTTGACAATCACGCATCACCCGCTGTAAGTCTTCTTTGTATTTTCAGTATTTACTTTTCTGTAATTTACTTTTCCGCACTAAAAACCAAAACCAACCAACCAATCACTTAGACGTTAGTATTAAAATCTCAATCAACCTAAAAAACGCTCCCTCGCTGTTCAATCCCCAACAGTATTCACTATCGTGACAAACCCGTAAAGAACACATATCCCCCTAATTCCCTTGGGTTCCACCCCTACTTACCACTAGCTACCCAGTAGTGAAGTCGCGAGTAGCGGACTTTATAAATATTATTTGTACATTTGCTCTGACGACAAGCATCTGTCACCTCCCCTGATTGAACCGGCCGGTTGAGGATCCTTCATGCATTTGAACCGGCCGGTTGAGTCGTAAAGACAGGATTTTTGCTGCTTTCTATAAATTGAAACTTAGGGTTTTTGAGAAAAGGGGCTGATTTTTTGGGGAGACTTTTGGGCGATTTTGGGAGGCTTTTAGCAGAGATTTTGGAGTCATCAACAACAAGAAGATTGAATCATCTAGTGCTATTGAATCTCCATATTGGTTTTGAAATTCTAAACTCTACTTTCTACATGGTTGTTTGCACTTCTATTGTGGATTTTGTTAGTAAACTCACTATGAGTGAGTAGTGACCTTGATTGGGGATTATGGATCCCCTAGACATGATTGTGATGATATAAATACTATTGATGTCAATATTGAATGAGTTTGCACATTAATCTTCTTCATTTGAACTAAGTGTTAAGAGTTGCCCATAAGGTGTTTGTGAAATGTCCTCAATGGGAACTTAGCTTAATCTCATGTTTGATGTAGCTCACGTTGATCAACATGACTTTAATGAAATGAATAAAGAGGCATTAGAGTTTTTGTGTTACATGGCGATACTTAAATTCTAATGAGAATAGCTTGAGTTTAACAAGAATGTGTTTATCTAGTCAATAGAGCGCAAGTGTGAGACTAGAAACGCATGTTCTATAGGGCTAATAGAGCGCGAGTGTGAGGTCCTATGCGAGGTGTAACCTTTTATCCTAAGTTGTAGCGCGAGTTGAACTTAGTGTGAATGTTACATGGCTAAATTCTACTAATGTGCATGCAAATTCATAATTGACATCCAATATCATTGTCACGATAATTGTCTAGGTGGGGAAGTAATCCCTAGTCATCTTTGATTGATTGTTTACTTGTTCATTGCTAAAATCTCCCTTTTGGATAGTAAATCATTGCTATCAACCTCTTTCGAGGAACAAATCCCCCCCAAAACCATAAACATTCTAGATTTAATCTTTAGCACTATTAGTTTAATCACCTATCTTTTGGGTACGACCTTGGGTTTCCCAAGTCAATACAAATTGTTTTGATTAACCGTAATTAGCATAAGTATTTGATTTACTTATCGAATATTTACACTATATTTACGAGCGATCAATTGCTCGGGTGGGGCCTGGGGTTTCTTGGGCGCGGCCTGGTCCTGCTCGGGCCAGAGTGTTGAGCTGGTCGGTTGGATTAGGGGTCACTTCCCACCCGGTCGGGTGAATTTCCGTTGTGCTATTTTTGGCATGAAATGCCGTCTTTTAAGCGCGTTTTCTCCTAGAGCTCCCAAAACACCTGAAATCTAAAACAACACTAAGAAGTAACTGTTTGCATGATAAAGTGTCGGAATCGGTGGGATTTGATGACTCGATGAGTCATATAAATACGGCTCATCAGTCATTCTTAAGCTCGGAGACCGTGGTGGCACTCTGGGATATCTGCTTAGTGAGCTCGGTGATGGCTCTATCATTCTTGGCCACAGTGATGGCTAGTTGCTGGGTGCTAGCTGCCAGCTCTTTCACCATATCCTCCAGCGACTTGTTAGGGCCTGCCTGATTTTGGCTCTGCCCTCGCTGCTGGTACTGCCCCGGACCGTTGTATCCTCCCTGATGTTGGCGGTATGGTGGACGGTAGTACTGCTGGGCCTGTTGAGGTGCGGCATGTTGTGCTAGCTCCCTCAGGGCATGGTTGTCTCGGTTGTCGTTCCTCCAGTTCTGCTCGTTGGTTGCTTGCCCGTACTGTTGACCTGGTCCAGCTCGATTTTTGTAGCCTTGGTATTGTTGACCTCGCCATTGTCATCTTCTACTATGGTCGGACAAGAATCCGTTTTGTGGTCTAATGAACCACAAAACTCGCATGGCTTTGCTTAAACCGGCTGCCTCCTCATCATCTGGATCATTATCTCCTTCATTTGTATTAGCTCTTCGGCCATTGCGTTTGATGGAGGCTCGGCCCTTGAGACGTTTCTGGTTCGGCTGAATTCTTTTTCTTTGTTGGACTCGTCTCGGAACCTCGCATTCTCGGCCACTTCTGTGATCTTCCTTCGCACATCGGCTGGGGACAGATTCATGATGGTTCCTCCAGCCGCGGCGTCCAGTAGGCTCCTGTCGAGTTGCCTCAATCCATCTAGCATGTATTCCACGATTAGCTTCTCGGGCAGTCCAAGATTACAGCAACTCTGTTCTAGGGCATTGAACTTCTCCAGATAATCGTACATCGTCTCATTCGGCCCTTGTCTGAGATCTTGCAGCTGCCTATGGATCTGCATTGCCTTACCCGCTGGGTAGTACTTGTTTAGGAACTTCTTTAGCATCTGGTCCCATGTCTAAATGCTACCTGAGGGCAAGGATATGAACCAATCGTTAGCAGCATCTATAAGTGAAAAGTAGAAGGCCTTCAGTTTGAAGTCCTCCACTTCGACTCCGTAGGGCCTGAGATTTTGGCAGATGCCATGGTATCGCTGAAGATGTGTTGTGGCCGACTCTCCCTGGCATCCCGAGAACTTGGGCAGATGGTGCACGACTGCCGAGTTGATGACTGATGAGCCGTATTTATACGACTCATTGAGTCATCAAATCCCACCAATTCCGACACTTTATCATACGAACAGTTACTTCTTAGTGTTGTTTTGTATTTCAGGTGTTTTGGAAGCTCTAGGAGGAAACGAGCATTAAAGATGGCATTTTGTGCCAAAAACAACACAAGGCCACTCTGGCCCGAGCAGGACCAGGCCGCGCCTAGCAGAGTCCCAGCGCCCCAGGCCCCAGCCGAGCTGTTTAGCACCCAAAATCAAGTTGCTTGGGCAAACGAGCTGATCTGACAAATCCACCTCGAGCAAAGTGATCAAAATGGCAAATAAGGTGGACAATGTCGGAAAACCAAGGAGAACGCTGATGGACCATAATTGTATGAATCATAAACACAGTTAAACCCACCAAATTAGACGCTTTGTCTATTTTACTTTTGCTTGTTAGTTCCGATATTTATCTACAGGGTATTTTGAAGTCTAGAGAGAATACATGCTAAGGAGGAGTTTTAAAGCTGAAAATGAATTACGAGTCATTCCAGGTCACGACCAATTTCTGACTTTCAAGAACCTGGCGTGGAATCACTCAAAACAAGTCCAACCGAAGAACAACCAGAGTCAGTCCGGAGCTGAAAGGACCGATGGCTTTTTGGGATGAGACTCACAAAACTCAAACTCACTCTCCTTCCTCCATGTGACCGGCGGCTAAAGCCACAAGCCACTCCTTCTCCTCCATGTGGCCGGCGGCTAAGGGAGAGGTGACATCACCCGATGGCTTTGAGCTCCTCCTCCCATCTTGTGACATGTGGTGGCTTCTCCTCCACATCCATCTCCTCTTCATGGCCTATAAATAGAGCCCTTCATTGCCTTTGTAATCTCATTCCAACATTCCAACATCCCACAATAATCATCTCATATCACAAGTTACTTATCTCTCTAGCTTTGTGGGCACAATCATGTAAGCACTTTACTTTGGAATCGAAGCTTGATCTTTAGCACTCTTAACAGTTTTTGTAAGTACTCTCTTCTTTACTTTACTGTCTTTTCAATTCAACAAGTTTACTTTCCTGTCTTTACTTTCGAAAACTTTACTTTATGTCTTTCAAAACCTTTACTTTTCCAAGTACTTAGCTATGGTATCCACCTCTATGGATATTCGTAGCTAAACCCTTCATTCGGTTGAAGGGGTGTACTTGTACCATACATTGTTTTAGACCCTATTCTTAGTGCCTCTATGTGTTCAAAACTTGTTCTATGTGCCACATATTAGGTTAGAACTTCCAAGGTTGAGTGGATGCTTAAAATGGCAAAACTCTTCCGTGGGGTTCGTGAACATACTCGGGTAAGTGGATGCTTGAAATGGCAAAACTTATCTGAGGAGTTCGACCTCTTTAAAACACCATTTGGATTGATTGGAAATGATTGATCAAATGGATGCACATAGGCTAGTATACCTTGAAATGGGGTGCTAGTCTAAATAGAACAAGTGCTCTATGACCTTGAAATGGGATAGACAGTGTGGCAAATCAAGTGCTTGAAATGGCCTTGATACACTTTTGAACACTTAGTATGATCATTAGAGGTCAATGATAAACAGACTATGATACAAGGCCCCTAAAACCGACTGCTTTCCTTTAAATATCAACTTTTAGTTTACCTTTCAGTACTAAAATCTCAACCAATCCACGCTACTCTCAGTAATAAAATCACAACCAACCCCCAACTGTCCTACTTAAAGAACAACTATTCACCTGACTCCCTTGGGTTCGACCCCTACTTACCCTTTACTACCCACTAGTAGAGTACGAGTAGCGGAGATATAAATTTATTTTGCACAGAGAACATCGCACCTTAACGACAGTGCGGCGGGCTCCGTCAAACGCCCGAGCCGATTGGCAGTTGCCTCAATTACAAAGGTCCGGCACGCGCTGATAGGCACTAAAACCAAGTTGCTCGACCAAACGGGGGAATCTGGCTCGACCAAGTTGTTTGAAATGCCCAATAACTCAGACAATCTCACTTCCCAGACAAAACGCCCGAGTGGAACCAGCCCTTGCCCAAGACATGCCTAGTTAGCCCGAGGCAAACCGAGTCAAGGCCGGCCCAAGCCAAGTTCGAAGTCACAAATCTCGGCTCGTCTTCTCCTCCTTCATTGGCGGTTTAGAGGCTTCTAGAAGGTCCTGGAAGAATCTGGAAGACTTGCAAAGCAACTTAGCTTACAAGCCAAGTAAAGTCGGTTTTAGGACATGTTTCCTAAAACCGTTTATGGGCCAACCTCAATTTGGAAACTTCAAAGCCCTAGTCTTCTCTATAAATACAGTCTCAAATCAAGAGAGAATGATCCATCATCAATTCGGAGCTCATCATCCTTCCATCGAGCAACAACAATTCGGCATAGAGAAGAAATCCCTCCTTTATTATTATTGTGTTTTGTTCTCATGACCATGTCTAGCTAAACTCATTATTCGGTTTAGGGTTTAATACATTGTGACGTTGTTTTTGAGACTTGTTGCTTAATGCTAATTTCGTTATTCTACAAGTTCTTGTGCTTAATCATCTCGGATTGAATTGTGAAGTTAAGTGGATACTTGGAATGGTAAAGCTTAACTGAACAATTCAACTCCCTTATTTACTGTTTGTTAGATACTATACCGTTAGAACAAATAGTTGCACTAAATCTAATATATCTTGGAATGGAGTATTAGGTTTGCTAGGACTAGAATTCTACAACCCGGAAAGGAAGTAGATTGTGGTGTAGGCGCTCGGAAAGGCCCTACTTTAGGTTATAACTTGGAATGGAAGTAACCACAGTTAGGAATTCGAAATCAGATAATTAGAAGTCGATGATAAAACAAGTCACAGTTGGAAAC
The DNA here is from genome assembly GCA_033675215.1 of Rhodiola kirilowii. NCBI lineage: Eukaryota > Viridiplantae > Streptophyta > Magnoliopsida > Saxifragales > Crassulaceae > Rhodiola > Rhodiola kirilowii. Next base: position 54,051,754 of record CM066201.1, read on the forward strand.
CCTAGATCGAATGTTTTTTCATATTGAATCACAACCTTTTATTTACTCGCACCTTTAACAATCTTCTCACCCCCAATTGTCTTTCTTTTCAGCCACAGAACAACAAGTAACCTCACCAACTCCCTTGGGTTCGACCCTTGCTTGCCACTACACTAGTTTCTCGCAAGGAAATTATAAATTCAAATTTGCAGGTACCGACGACGCCTGCCAATGACTATTCCTTCAAGCTCCGATCCTTTGTAGATGCACCACGGCGGATTCCAAAAGTTTGGTGCACACAGCTCCCCCATTTTGGGCTCTCGGTAGTAGTTCTCTCCTCGGTACTCTTCCCTGATGAGCTGTTGTGGCGGTAGCGGCCGAGGAGGTTGCAGAGGCGGTGGCAGCTGTTGTTGTGGAGGCGGTTGAATTGGTGGTGGAATGTCTTGGTTGACCTCATTATCGTTGATGTTATCACCGAAGTGGCTTCCTGCATGAGACATGGTAATACGAATAGGGGAAACCCTAATTTGAAGATTTCTAAAAAACAAAAAATTTCTAAAAACACTAAAAATTCGAAAAAAATAGTAAACGACTCCGAATGGCCTAAAAACACCCTACGCCGCGAGCAAAGCTCGTGATTTCTGATCTCCTCGTCGTTCCGCTCAGAACAAGGTATTATGGGCTGAAATCGGACACCTGTAGCTCGAATCCTGTCGTTTCGCTGTAAAACCGAAAAAACTAAATAAACACAAAAACTGAAAACCAAAAAGAACAACTTCACCGTATTGCAGCTCCCCGGCAACGGCGCCAAAATTTGACAAGCGTCGTCATGCAAGTCAAATTTGTATTTATAATTTGTCCACTACTCTTGGCTAGTAAGGCGGCAAGTAGGGGTCGAACCCTAGAGAGCTGATGAGGTTACTTGTTGTTCTGTAAAATAAAGCAGTTGGGGGTTTGTGAGTGATTTGGAAACAAGTGCAATAAAAGTAAGTAGCAAAAGATATCAATCAGAGGGAATATTCAGTCTAGGGTTTCTCTTGTGACACGTTTATCATGGATATCTAATGATCAATTCTATATTTCGATGTGTGGGTGTTCCGACAAAGGTAACAACCTAAGTATCCCGACAAAGGTGATACGCCACAACCTAACCTAGACAAAGGTGTTAGACTTCTAGCTCTCTCCTAAATCAAACAACCCGACAAAGGTGTTATTTAACCTAGGTGTTACTATCTACCTCTGCGACAAAGCATCCAGTAAATATTAACGATAAGAATTATTTGATCAACTAAGCTTTGTGACAAAACATCCACTTAGTCTAGCAAGTTAATTCATGGGAATAAGCATAAGAACTAGCGAAATATAAAATAGCATTAAGAACAGATATCTCAAAATGCATTCACAATTATGAAACCCTAAATCGAATGGGAAGTTTAGCTACTCATGTCCATGGAAACAAAATACAATAATAATGAAAGAAGGAAAGGGAATTCTTCTTTATACCGAATGAAGAACTAGAGAGAGGATGGCCGAAGTTTCTGCTCGATGGAAGGATGATGAGCTGATGGGATGATTTGAAACCCTAGACCAAGGGGTCTTATTTATAGGAGAAGCTAGGGTTTCGAAATTTCCAATTCAAACCGACCTAAATCCGCTTTTGGCCCAGCCCAAAAACCAATTTAGGAAACATGTCCAAAACCGACTTTGCTTGGTGAGCAAGTAAACTTGGCCAACAAGTCTTCTAGAACCTTCATGTCCAAATGTATTGACGAGCCAAGATTTGTATGGCTTGGACTCGGCTGACTGATATTCATTGAGGACGAGCTGAGATTTGAGGTTTGGCCGGCTTTGGTTTGTAATGGCCTGAGATGGCCTGGCGCGGTTCGGACTCGGGACCTGTCCTGACCTCGAACTGAGTTGCTCGGTTCTGGACTTGCGTGGCCTGGGACGCGGCCTGGTTCTACTCGGGCGTTTTGTCTGGGGAGTGAGATCGTCTGAGTTATTGGGCATTTCGAACAAGTTGGTTGAGCCAGATTTGCCCGTCTTGTCGAGCGACTTGGTTTCGGTGCCTATCAGCGCGCGCGAGGCCTTTGCTTTGGAATTGAGCCAACTGCCAATCTGCTCGGGCGTTCTCCTTGGTTTAGTGACATCGTCCGACTTATCTGCTATTTCAATCAACTTGCTCGAGTCTGAATTGTCAGATCAGCTCGTTTGCCCGAGCGTCTTGATTTTAGCGCTGAACAGCTCGGCTGGGGTCTTCGGCAGATGCGCGGGCCTGCTCGGTCCTTCGGCCTCGGACGCTGCTCGGGCGCTGCTCAAGCGCTGCTCGGCCAAAACTGCCTTGTGATGTTTTTGGCACAAAATGTCATCTTTAATGCGCGTTTCCTCCTAGAGTTTCCAAAACACCTGAAATGCAAAACAATACTAACAAGTAAATTGTTCGCATAATAAAGTGTCGGAATTGGTGGGATTTGTTGACTCATGAGTGCTATAAATACGGCTCATCAGTCGCGGACGCCGCCCTCCTCCGCGTGAGATTGAACTGCGCTCAGAAGAGAAAAGAACGGAGGTTTTTGGGCGCTCTTAAAGATAAATATATGAAACTTTGAATATTTATTTATTTTTATCGTACTTCAAGTTTCATTACGAAAGCTTTTAGAAGTTTCTATCTGACATTCATCTTTTGAATTATCTTTATAGTAATTACTAATTATCATTGTCCAATGTTGCTTCTATCTTAACTTTGTTAATATATCTCACTTTTACTTTACTAGAAAAAGAATATATTGATCCCATAAATCTAAGTTATTACAAAAATCTCTTTTATACATTTGTATTGCTTTATGTCTTCATATATATTTTCTCGCTATTTGAAAATAATAATTGGCTGCATCAAAAATAATAATAATAATTGGATATATTTTTCATTTTGCTTAATTTCGACTAATTCATTATCTTCTTTTTCTTTTCAATTTACGAAGCTTATTTTCAGTTTGCCCATTCTTTATTGAGCGCAACCAACGACATCTTAATGTCATAAATTTTGGGCCAAATCGGTCAGCGCATAAATGGCTGATCAATCTTGAGGGTCGTGAGCAAAACTACCTATTTATTATAATATGCGTTGGCGAGATTTTAGTTAACCTGAAATGGATTATCAGATCTAAGGCGCCGTTCGTTATTGTTAGGATCTGCAAGCAGCGATGATGAGAGAAAAACAAATGACTAATACGAGGACACCAAAATTTGATACCTAGTTCGTCATTACACCGTGACTACGTCTGAGATCACTAACAAGCCAAGGTTTTCACTATTATGAACTTTATAAACTTGACCAACTCAATAATCTAATCAGGCTCCACAACCCAATAGTTATAATGTCATGATGCTTAGACAAAAAAATGGACAAATTGATAATCTTTCAGAAATTAATTGAAAATGTTAGATAAACATAAATAAGCATGTAATAAAAGAGCAAACATTTATTTTATGGAGAAAATTTCAACCACCATGTGCAAAAATGAAAAAAAGAACAAGATACTTGTGTTTAATTCAATTCCTCAAGACTCTGAAAACATGTAAATAAATATGACTAACTTACTAATAAACATATATCTTTCAATCTCAGAAAAAACAATATGGTGAATGCCAAGGCTTCCGCGGTTGTTTTCATCTCCTTCCTCTTAATTTCAACTACAATCCCTTGTAAATTTTTAAAATTTTTACGACTCGAATATATTTGACTGACGGGCTATTTTCATAGAAAATCAATATGTCATTTAGAAGTTAATTTGCAAATAAAGGTTGTATTGAATTTTTCAGTTTCGCAAGGACAACCTCCAAAGATATGTGAGAATGATGACGATTGTATAATTCAGTGTGGAGTGCATTGTTGGGGTGAGAGTTGGTGCGAAAAAGGAATAATTTGCCATTGCTTGGGTTGCGGCAACAAGAGCAAATCCCTGTCGATTCAGGATTTCGACAATGAGAAAAATTTATCCAGTGTGAAAGAGTAATTTGTACTGCAGTTGAAAACATTAAATAAAACCTTGTGGTTCGTGTAATTGCATAAGCAGGAATGCTTATTTTAAAATGGTTGCAGAAGTGAAAGGGTCAACAATTAATTTTGCAGTCATTTAACTAAGAAATTGGCCGTTAAAATTATGTCATCAAAGTTCAAATCTACAAAAAAAGTGAAAAATGAAATACCACTTTTAAAAAGTGCATCTGAGTGAATCGAAAAAAAAAGTGCATCTGAGTGTACTCTCATTTTATTGGTTTTCACCTTACCGTAGTATGGAAACTTATCCTTTCACCTTTTATTATAAGATTACGAGTAAATATTTGGTATAAAATGTAAAGTTCGTTAAAATTGGATTATAATTTGTCGTCGAGAAACCAAAAGTATGACATAGTTCGTCACGAATTTATAATTCGTCACCGAGAAATTAATCATAATTGAGATTTAATCTCATCTGTCCAAATGACCAAATCAAGGACTATGATATGTTTGTATTTTTTTACAAAAATATGTTATTTGCACATATGATCTTTTTTCATAAAATAATAACCAAAATTGAGCGCAATGGAATCCTTCGTATCAATTGTAAGCCTTTGTTAAAATTTCATGTAGCTTTTTTTTGATAAAGAGGATCACCATAAAGGCTATAACACCATGACTATCGCCTACAAGGCACGGCAAAAGACGCCGACACTCGATCCACAAGTAAAAGACCAATATGCCCAGCTCAAGTCCTTGGGAATGACCACTACACCCGAAATTACTCGGCCTACAGTACAATCCGGTTTTTATCCGGCAAACATTACAACCCGGTTTTACCCGGCAAACATTACAATCCGGTTTTACCCGGTAAACATGACAACCCGGTGCTACCCGACCACATCTACCACCCGGTTTTACCCGGCGACAACTACACCCTGTACAAACAAGACCGACAACCCCGTTTTACCGGGCAAAACTACAACCTATACAGTCGGAGGTAAAACTTCATGTAGCTTATTGTTTCTAACTAGTTAGTTATCTACATTGCAGACATAATTCGTTGACATACTAGCTAAAACTTTCTCCCATACATGAAAAGAACAAGATATAATTACTGTTATCTAAGGAAGCAATGTCATAAAAATTAGGGAAAAGTACACATTGGTACCCTGAACTATCAGTCTTTTCCAATTGAAGGTTCAAACTATCAATTTTCCAATCAAGGGCAAAGTAAAAAATAAATTGACCAATTTTCGAACACCGAGCACCGTAACTTCACCGTGATTAAATTGCGAACTCAGTCATGTGAACCATGTTGAAAATAACACGATGATCTCATCATAAACTCTTAACGTGTTAAATCGATCTTTCTTCTTTAACACCAATTCACTTTTTTATTGAGTCGTTATTAACGAGATTCACATAATTGAGTTTGTAATTTAATCACGGTGAATATACGGTGCTCGGTGTTCGAAAATTGGTCAATTTGTTTTTTTATTTTGTCCTTTATTAGAAAAATTGATAGTTTAGACTTTCAGTTAGAAAATAACGATAGTTCAGAGCATCAATTTGTACTTTTTCCTAAAAATTAAGGTGCAATTTTGGTATTACACGCAAGCTGATTCATGTGTGTCAATCCTTCTAGTAAAGCTACCCAATGGTAACATACTAACATCAATACTTAGCAGTCTATGTAATTAATAATCAAACATATATTAATGCATCTTCAGGTCACATTCAACTGTTCATTCTCTTTGTGAGGTTTACTCTCTTTTGATTGTTAACTTTCGAGTTTTGAGAATATCTTCAGAATATGAATGTGAATCGGGAGAAAGTTATATCACTGAAGGCAGCTTAGCTTGCACATCATTGTCAACAAGAACAGCATAATTTCATTTGGATCTTTTGTTTCTACTATTGAGTCAAAAGTACAAACAAAAGTCAACCAAATGAAATCATGCTCTTAGCTTGACCAGTTGTGTTCCTAATTTACAGTCCTATTATTTGGAAAAAATTTCCAATTTGAGTAAAATTGGAATTTGGTCGAAGGTTTTCAATTATATACAATCTCCAAATTCAATTTCCAAAATAGACATCTTTACTAAGGCACCATTGATAAGAGCGCTTAATGTCCAGTGTCAGAATAAAGCGCCGTTGGTGAGAGCGCCGTTGGTGAGAGCGCCGTTTGTCCAGTGTCAAAATCGGCAAAAAAATATTGTTTCAACAATGTATGACTAAATCCTAATTTGTAAAGAAGTATATGTTGTAATTTTTGTGCTATTTATCTACAAAATCAGAAAATTACAAGCCCAAAAGATGAGTGACATCAAAAAAAAAGAAGAAAACATAATTCACGAACTGAGCCCTAAAGATGAAAACTTGACAACAACAAGTCGGGCAATGCAGCCTAAACCCTACATATTCGTCAACGTAACATGCAGCACGTAGAAACTGTGTCTAAAAGCAGAAAAATTAGACTTGAGAGAAACACATGCGTTGCAAACTGCAATCAAAATCGAGGATTAACGAACCAAAACCCTGGAGAAATCGTCATCGATCATGACTTTGAAAAATGAAATCAGTGGATCGCTAATACTCCCCATTCACTCAGATTCGGTTGATTTATATCGAGAGGAAGCGTGGCTGAGGAGGAAGGATAGCCGAAGCTTGACGGAAGACGATCTCGATGGGCTGAAGGCGTGTATTTTGCTGTCTTGTAATGCATTGGCGGTTTTTAGGCACTGTCATGGTTAGCGCTTTACTCTTATTTAGCAAATATTGCTGACTTAGCTTTTATTACCCATTTAAATTTGACACTGGGCTTAAGGCGCCGTTAAGGACAGCGCCTTGTGTTTTAGGCGCCTTTGCTAGCGGCGCCTTAGTGAAGGTGTCTATTTTGGAAATTGAATTTGGAGATTGTATACAATTGGAAACCAAATTCAAATTTTGCTCAAATTGGAAATTTTTTCTATTATTTGTAACCGTTAATCAAGCCATAAACCATCGATGCTATTTATATTTCACCGGGGAAAAGATACGGTGCAGCACAGCTAGGAGTGACGAAATGATCTCGGTTAATTAAGAATGACATCGTTTTCAACAAATAATTTTTGAAATGTAACAAAATGATATTGTTTTGATTGAAACGATATCGTTTACGGTATACCAGATGAAAATGTACCAGATTTCTGCTTGCTTACTGCTTTATATACTCAAATCCTTATTTCATTCATTTGCATAAATGATGTTTGCAAATTTTCATTTCATACATAGTACAACCTTATTTGACAGCAGCATATATTCCAAGCATGCTCTCTTTAAGGTCCATACTACCCGAGAGCTGATCAGAATAATTATGCTGAGGCAGATTTAAGATCGGTCGGGGCCGCATCTGATACCGCACTTGCGTTCGCAACGAAGCTGGAGTCTAGCGTTACGCTGGAGACAAGCAGTTTCGCAGGCGTCATCTTCAGGCCCAGCTTCCACTCCCATCTGTATCTCAGGTGAACCCATTAAGCACACCACCACCAGCAACACAGCTACCACCATCTTCATCTTCATGCCTTTGTTACTTTGCTTATCTAAACCTCCAACCATCATTCATTTTTATTACAGCTGGTTGATGTTGACCAGAGACTTGAAAAGTAGAAAAGTGTCTACTACTCATTAGGCCTGGGCGAAAAAACCCGAAAACCCGAAGCTCGAACCGAACCGAACCGAAAAAGTCCGAAAAAAGCCCGAATCGATAGGACAGAAAAAAGCCCGAAAATAGACCGAACCGATTGGACCAGTTCGGTTCGGTCTCGGTCTGTATTTTACCAAGGACCGAAAGCCCGAAAATAGACCGAAGCCCGAAAAAGCATGAAAATAGACCGAAGTCCGAAAGAAGCTCGAAAAAGCCCGAAAAAAACCCGAAAAAGTCCGAATTTTGGCCCGAAAAGCCCGAACCCGGCCCGAAGCCCGAAAATCGGGTTTTACTCGGGTTGGTGTTTTAAAAAGCCCGAACCCGAACCGAACCGAAAGTTCGGATTCCGAATCGATTTTTGGAAATTTTCGGCCCGAACAGACCCGAGCCCAGGCCTACTACTCATTACTCAATGTCCACTCCACTGCGCTTGTCCGACAAGTTTGACTCAAACATCTTATGTCACTTATTGAACAGAAACAAAATATATTATTAAGCGAATGAAGACAATAGAGTGACTGTAGTTTAGTGGTATGAATTCCACATTGTGGCCGTGGAGACCTGGGCTCGAATCCCAGCAGCCACATTTTTTTAATTTCTTTTCAAATTTGCAATTTTCCAGTCTAGGATAATAAAAATTTTGTTTTTTAAATTACCCACATTTTTCTGTTAAGGATTGCTTTCCTCGGCCACTTTACTCATGTATGTCCGACCAGGTATCCTCCACCACGTATAAAAACCATCAAATTCACAGTCAGCTCAGCTAGTAGCAACAAGAGAGCCCACAGCATACACAAACAGATAATCTCATTTTAGTCACACAAAAAAAGGCATATAAAACGAGACTACATGGACTGAAGCAGAACCTTTTGTACGTTTAACTGAACAATATCTCCGAAACGGCATCTTTGTGAACCTGGGGGAAACCGGGAAATGACACGACGGAAAAGCCAAAATATGCTTATAGTTCTAGAAAAAATCAAAACTCAAATCGGGAGGATAATGAAAATAAAACCATTCCCAGTTCCGTCGCATCAACTGCTGGATCCATTTCCTGATCATTTCAGTAACCGCAAACCCTTCAAGCAACTTGTAAGAAATAAGAACAAATTCTGAGCTTTGTTATCAGGAGCAGGAACTAGGTCCTGTAACCTTGACTTTGGAGATGCTGATTATCTTCAAGTAAACGGTCATACTCAAGAAGTAGATCTGCCGCTTGTTTTTGGAGAGAAGCCACGTGTACTTCAGCAGTCTCGAGCTTTTCATCCTTTACAGCAGACTCCAACTCCATCTTCTTCAGTTTTGCTGTTATAGCTGAGATTTGTTCTTGAAGGGTATTGACTTGTTTTGAAGATTTCTCTTCTTGTGCTTTTAGTTGGGCCCTTTCTTGTTCAAGCTTTCTGATTTCGTCTCTCAGTGCTCCGGTTGAGCTTCTTAGAGTGTGCAGTTTTTGGAGGTAGTGGTGCATCCTGTCGATTAAGAATCCAAGGAAAAGAGTAAAGCCTGCACAGTGAAGTAGAATGAGATCCCCATAATTACTTGTATAACGCAAGTGTTGGTATACTTCTTGAGAACCGGCTTTGCAGCCACGACAATTATATAAATTAACAGTTAAGTATCGAAAATTAGAGCTGCATTTTCTTAGTCTCTAGTCTCTGCAAATTGCATTGCATCACGAACACTGATATTTTTACACTGAAAAACAACCGCAAGTCTCAGCTAAAAAATTATAAAGCAACGGAAATCAAACAATGAAATAAAATAAGATAATAGTGATGCCTGGCGCATGGTGTCTCACTACTCTTCACAAAACATAAGATGCGGAAAAAGATAATTGGCCAGGCAGTCATTTACTGCTCTAAATGTGAGATTTCTGTATTTGACTGTAGTTTTATAATTTCCTACTCAGAATATGAGCTCAGAATTTCTGAATAAGCTTATCTGTAAGCAGTTGGCATCCTCCTGTTTCCTGTTTTATGGACTAGACCTAGACCAACATCTCTGGAACGCTGCGAGGAACCTCCTCAACCATGTAAACCTTATTTTCACTTGCCTCACTGAACCAATTCAGCACCCACCGCACCGACCTTAATTAATGATTACCCTTTTAAGGACTGGTCATACCACCTTCTTTAATCATATTAATTTAGTAATCCTTAATCTTACTACCTCAACATCGACAGTCAAATACTCAAATTAGTTATATAGGCTAGATACTGCGTACAGGTTACTAACGCTTTCATTAACAAAAGTCTAGCAGCTTTTAAGATAAATCGTCATAAATCATGATTCATGTCACATACAAACAAAAAGGTTTTGTTCCGTGCTAAAGTTAACTCGCTAGAGCACATTGATATAATGACACAAAACAGTAAGAGAAACCCCCTGCTAGCAATATGTATTCACCATGCCATGAAATTTCAACGCAATCTACTCCCAGTAAAATACAAGTAGCCTCAAGTACAACACAAAAAGACGTTAAACTCTAAGTATCCTTATCTCCACAAAGATGGATACTAAAAGCGAGTAAATTAATTAAAACTTCTCAAATAAGAAAAGCTCCAAATCGGTCTACACTCAATTTTAAGAAGAGAACGAATCATACCCATAAGTGAAGCCTCCAGCAGATGAGTCCTCCACAGAACTTGATCCATAGGAGACATGGTACCGAGCTTAGCACCTTTGTTCTGAATCTTCACAATGCTGATAACATTCGAAAGTAAAATCACAGACATGGTACAAGCAATAGTCTTCAAAGTAGCAGGACCTTTACCAATCTTAACTTGCTCCAGAAACTTCATGACCAGCTCTCTCAACGGACCAATTTTCACTAACAGAAGAAATGCCACAATCCCCTCTCCAAACAACACCAAAAACAACAATTGAATCATCTCGCTTCAAATTCAAACAATAAGATTTTCAAACTTTCTCTCAAATATCTGAAAGTTGGGTTCAAATCCTCATCATCTAAGCTCTGGAATTCAGCCAATCGACAACAAGATGTGATCTTTCCTCAGATAAAACAAACCCATTTCATCTGCGGCTGTAACGGAATCTGGGGGTTGGATTCCGGACAATTTGAAAGCTAATTTGACTTGACTTTGACTGAGAGCGGACTGAAGTAGACTAGTGGAGATGGATGAGTGACTGAATTGTATGAATATCGACGCTTCAAGGACGGAATCCAACCTCGGAGAAAATGGGTTTATGGTACAAATAAGGGTTTGTAGATCTGCGGGTAAGTACAGTGTTGGGAATTTTTCGGATCAGTTGAGAAGTAAAAGCTTTGCAGAGAGTGTATGGGCCGGAGAAAGCTTTGTTTTGTGTAAAAGTATTCTTTAATTAATCTGATAATTTTTTAATTTAAATGAATTAAAAGTACATGGTTTCATATTTAAATTTATAAATAAAGAGTAAAGATTAGATACAAAATGTATATTTTTATTGCAGAATATAAAGTTCTTTTAAATTAAAAGTACAATGTAGTTCGTCACGAATAATTTATAATTCGTCATCAAAAAATTAAGCATAAACAAGATTTAATATCATCTATCCAAATGACCAAATCAAGAGCTGTGATTGGTTTGTATTTTTTTTTACAAAATATGCCCTTTGCAGCGGATCGTTTTTCTATAAATAAATAGTTCTGAATTGGTATTTAAAAAAGACTTCTCCAATTTATTATAAAGACAATTTAATCATTGCTCTACGATAACGACACCATTTGATGAATTATTTTTGTCTAACCTCTAACGTCAATTGAAAAATGGGTGATAACTTCAAAACATTTATAAACCGATAAATTACTGGATCGAACCCAAGAGAGCAATTGAGATCATGCACCAGGAGATGTTGTATTTTTAATTTTTTTTTTCTATTCTTTTTGAAGATTTTTGAAGATTTTTGAGCTATGACTAATTCCTAATGAGCAAGTAACCGAGAAAGGGAATATGAATATAAAAGCGTTTCGACGGCTACTTCCTTCCCTAACATACACTATTGATCAAAAACATAATTTCCAAGAATCTAAGATGATAAATTCTTAAAACCTAGCCTAGAATTCAGAAGGATCAACTTTCATTGACATCCTATCCAAGTCTAAACTCCCTTACCTCGAATCTCACCCTTTCAACACTGTTGATTCTCATCTGTTGGAGATTTTAGGTTTATACATTGTAAAACAAGTATTAAACCTTGTAAAGATGTTTTATGGATAAATGGAACTCAATTTGAGCTCAGGTGATTTTCGGTTGTGTTATGATCTTTTCAGTCGGTCGACTGAAATGTTGGATTTGAACACAATCGGTCGACTTGATGGATGACTTCGAACTCAGTGGTGACCGCATCCTTTTGTTACATTAGGAGCCGCGTTTTGTTTAGACATTAACTCGTTAATGTCTTCACAGGACGCGACATGCGTAATGTCCATTGTAGACACGCAGCGACTTGATGTCGCGTCCTGTGTACACATTAACACTGGGTCGCGACCAACGCGTATTCTGGGCGCGCCGATAATGTCCTTTGTGGACGCGCGGAGCTGCAGTTTCCAAAATGAATTGGATAGTTATCCGATCGAAAACCGACGATTAACTGTTTTTTGAGAAGAACTTTCTTCGTAAATCCATGGTGCGGGCAGCTTGAGACGATGGTATCGTAGTTCATGTAGTATTCGTCCAAAGTCTCATCCCGAGATTGATGAAGGCTCATGATCTTCTCACGGGTTTCTTGGCGTAAAGATGGTGGGGAGAATTCTTTCAGGAACGGAACGCAGAGGTCTACGAAACGTTCTGCACTGCAAGCGGTGGATGTGTTGTACCATATCGTGGCGAAGTCGGTTAGAGAGAATTTAAAGCATTTCAGCTTAAATTCCTCTAATACTTTGTTCGCAGGTTTGATGTGGTGGCAGACGTGGTGGAAGTTTCGGCAGTGCTGTACTGGGTCTTCTCCCTCCGTTCCTCCGAACAGGGGCAGAAATCGCGTTGTCCATGCATGCGTAATGGGTGATGACATAGGGAAAAGAAAGAAAAAGAAAGGGGAGGGAAAGAACAACTATCCAACGACTGATTCCCCGACAACGGCGCCAATTTTGATGGATGCACAGTCGTTATGTGCAAACGTCAAGAATAAATTTATAAGTCTGCTACTCGCGACTTAACTACTGGGTAGCAAGTGGTAAGTAGGGTACGAACCCAAGGGAATCAGGGGAATAGATGTTCTTTGAGGGGGTTGTCCAGCGAGAAAGCGTGTTTTAGGTCGGTTGGTTGGTTTTAAAGCTACCAGCTAAGTGATTGATTGATTGGTTGGTTGGTTGGTTGGTTTTAATACTGGAAAGTAAATTACAGTTTATAATTAAAGATAAATGTTCGGTTTCAGGGGCCTTGTATTATATCCTGTTTATCATTGACCTTTAGTGAATTATCTAAGTATTCAAAGATGAATCGAGGCCCTTTCGTAGCGCAAGACTTGCAACATCGTTTAAAGCAACACTTGTTCTAAGCAAAACTAATTCCTCCTTTCGAAGTATCTTAGCTGTAAGTGCATCCACTTGATCTCCCAGTTACGTTATTGACCAAGTGGTGTTTTAGATAAGTCGAACTCCTCGATAAGTTTTGCTTGTGACAGCTTCCACTTACCGAGTATGATCACGAATTTCCACGGCAGAGCTTTGCTTGTGACAGCTTCCACTCAACCTTGGAAACTCTGACTTGATATATGGCACATAGAACAAGTTTTGAATACTAAGACTAGACACTAAGTTAATAGTCTTAAAACATTTTATAATACAAGTGCGCCCCTTCTACCGAACTACTAGTTTAGCTACTATTCATCGCGCTAAACATTATAACTAAGGAAATAAACAGTTGAATAAATACTAGAAATAATACTTACAACCGTTGAAGCGCCAAGGGAGCTATCCTTTATTTCCAAAGCCAAACTTTACAAATACATAACTTAGAGAGAGAAGTGTTTTTTTACAAGTGAGGGATGATTAAAATGAGGGGAGGAGCTCCTCCTTATATAGCCATGGGAGGAGGAGGAGATGGAGGCAAGTGTTGCATGGTGATTGGAGGAGAAAATGAAGGGAGGAGATGGCCACACATGGAGGAAGGAGAGGAGGAGCAAGGAGGAGCCGCCATGTGGAGGAGGAGCAAAGCCGCCGGTCATGGTGGAGGAGAGCCGCCGGTTGCCGGTGGTGGAGGAGGAGGAGGGGTGGCTTTGGCCACCTCTTGCCCAAGTGGCCGGTCACTTTGCCCATGTGTGAGTTTTGTACAGTTTTGTGCAGTCTTTTCACAAAACTGTCAATGTGTTTCTTCCCCGGGCTGTCTTGATTTCTCTCCTGATTCTTCTGATTAATTTATTACGAGTGCTTCAACGTCAGGATCCTTGATATTTCTTCAGTCGGCATATGATCTTGACCTTGGATTGACTCGTAACATCTTTTCTGCTTAAAAAGCTCCTCTTTAGAGTGTATTCTCTCTAAGCTCTGAATTACCCTGTAGAAATATATCTGAACTAACAAGCAAAAGTTAAATAGACAAAATGTCTAAATAAGGGGGTTATACTGTGTTTCTGATTCGTATAATTTTGGTCCATCAATTCCCGACGATGAAATTGCTTTTGTGCTTAGTTTCTGTCATGAGCATGCATGTGGTGGTCACTTTGGCCCCAAGAGGACTAGTAGAAAATTTTTAGAGTGTGGTTTTTATTGGCCACATGTGTTTAGAGATGCCTACGATCATTGTAAGAGATGTGACAGATGCCAGAGAGTAGGTAATATTTCTGCTAGGAATGAGATGCCCCAAATGCCTATTGTAGTTGATGATGTCTTTGACATATGGGGGATTGATTTTATGGGTCCTTTTCCTGCATCGTTTGGCTACTTATATATTCTTATTGCAGTGGATTATGTGTCCAAATGGGTAGAAGCTAAGGCTACTCGGTGCGATGATGCTAAAACTGTGGTGGATTTTCTTCGCACTAACATATTTTGCAGATACGGAGTGCCTAAAGCTATAATCAGTGATCAGGGGACGCATTTCTGTAACCGAATGATGGCAGCCACGATGAGGCAATATCATGTTCACCACCGCACCTCCACAGCTTATCATCCCCAGACGAATGGACAAGCAGAGATCTCTAACCGAGAAATTAAGGGGATTTTAGAAAAAATGGTGAAGCCGAACAGGAAGAACTGGAGTCAGAGACTTGACGATGCACTCTGGGCTTACAGGACAGCCTACAAGACACCGATCGGCACCTCGCCTTTTCGGTTGGTGTACGGGAAGGCGTGCCACCTGCCGGTCGAGCTAGAGCACAAGGCCTTTTGGGCGCTTAAGACGTGTAATCTCGACCTGCAGAAGGCTGGATTGGAAAGGAAGATACAACTATGTGAGCTAGAGGAGCTGCGCTTGGAGGCTTACGAGAGCCAATCAGACTACAAGGCGCGGACCAAGCTGTACCACGACAAGTTCATTCTACGACGCTCTTTTGAGATTGGCCAGCAGGTACTTTTATTTTCATCACGTTTACGACTAATGCCTGGCAAGTTGCGTTCTAGATGGACAGGTCCTTACACGGTCACGGAAGTTTTTAACCACGGGGCACTTGAGCTGGAAAACCCGAAGAATGGAGACCATTTCAAGGTCAATGGACAACGGGTGAAGCACTACCAAGGCGAAATCGAAACACCGGTCCAGGAGTTTGACCTAGCCGAACCTCCCATAGAAACATAAATGAGGTATCGTCGAGCCAACGACGTAAAACAAAGGCGCTCGCAGGGAGGCAGCCCGGCAATTCTTTCGTTTTTCTTGTTTTCCTCTTTTTTCGTGTGTTTTTGCGTCATGTTTGAGTCTTATTTAGTTTTCGTAATGTAACCGGTGTACTTTGACTTGGTTTTTTGTGGAAAAAGGCTGTTTTGCAGATGAATCTCGAGTAACATATAGTGCGCATCGCGTTTGCGCTCAGCATTAGTGGCGCGTTTCCGCTCAGCATTAAAGGCGCGTTTTGAAGAATCATTAAGGCGTTGACTGGATTATAACGTCAAGGGAAAACGTGGTGACCCGTTGACCAGAGTAAAAACCCTAATTTCGAGCTTCTCCCCTCATTCCAACCAAAACCTCACCTCTCTCGCTTGCACGCCCAAATCGCCCTAATTTCGAGTTTTTGAGACTTTTGCGCAAGGATTTTGGATCGCAACTCATTCACATCATCGTCATCGCCTCGCACTAGATCAACCCTCGCTCCAATTCATCAGAAACCAAGGTAACCTAAATCGATTCATTGTGAAGATTTGGTTTGTTGAAATCGGATTTCTTTGGCTGGTGATTATTGAATAGAGTACTGGAGGGGTATTCGGTGGATTCCTGATTGTATTTGGTATTCAAAAATGTGGATTTTTGTGATTCCCGATCGGACACCAAACGGAGAAGACGAAGTGCAGGTTCGGCGCGTTTTCCTTCATCATTACGGGAGCGTGTTTTGCCTTTACATTAAGCTTACGCTTAAAGAAAATGTGGCTACATTATGTCAAGGGAAAATGCGGTCAACGCTGCCAGAGTTGACCAAGTGGATTTTTCTTCGGTTTGAGCCGTGATTCGACATGGCACCACGAGTGCTCACATTCGAGGAGTTATATGAGAAGCTTATGGCCCGACGACACGTTCCGGGCAGATTTGTGGAGGCTGAATTTCTACGAAACAGTGGGTTTGAAGACCGAGTCCGAGATATGTTACAGGTGAGTGGATGGCCGGGCCTCCTCACCATCAGCAATGAGACGGATGTCGAAGAGACATGCGAATTTTTAGCTTCCCTCAACTATGTGGGGAGACAGGACCATCAGGGTATTCGCTATAGGCACAGAGGTGAGTTTCACCATATTCTCTCTGCCCAGGTGAGGCCAGCAGTTGGGGAATTCGTTCGAGATGAAGTTCGATTGGTAGACGCTTGGGCCAGAATCAGGGTGGAGGGTGAAGGTACATTTCGGCCATCTGATTCGAGGGAGATGAGTATTCGTGATCCTGCCCTATTTTATCTGCACAAGGTGCTGAGTAGTACACTGTTCACCAGAGACAACGGGGGCGACAAGGTTACTTTCCCCGACATGATCGTCTTGGATGCTCTCGACCGAGGGCTGCCACTAGATTTTTTCCACCTAGCATGCCATTTCAAGGAGCGTCGCCCATCACAAGGACCAGTCCCTTGTGGAGGGATAATCACATACATGCTGCGCCGTCTGCACGGGCAGCCGGACTTGGTAGATCATCGTTGCCTCCCTCCAGCTCTCTTTGACGCTTATTTTTTCAGGAAAGCTATTACCAGGCGTGCTCGCAGGAGGGAGCAGTATGCGTGGACTTACCATGATGATCCGCGGTATCACACGGCCATGCCTGTTGATTGGCGCAATTTTTCTGCACCCAGAGGCAGACCTGAATCTTCATCAGCCGCTGCCCGCCGACACCAAACCCGAGAGGTAGGGGAATGCTCCACAGCTCGACAGAGACGT
Organism: Rhodiola kirilowii; assembly: GCA_033675215.1. Taxonomy (NCBI): domain Eukaryota; kingdom Viridiplantae; phylum Streptophyta; class Magnoliopsida; order Saxifragales; family Crassulaceae; genus Rhodiola; species Rhodiola kirilowii. The sequence continues at coordinate 54,068,923 of CM066201.1, forward strand.
GCCAGAGTCCCAGAGCCATCAGCAGCTATCCCTCGTAGGCAACAACTAGACATGGCCTTTAACTTCGCTAGAGCTATACAGTTCATTCTGCCGCCAGGGACACAGCCGGTACTTGCCCCGCCCGGATGGGAGTTCGGAGATCCTATTCCTCCAGAGTTTGCTATTCCTCATCCAGCTTCATCGTTAGATTCTGACTAGGGGAGTACTTATTTTCCCTTCCTTGTTTCTTTTTTCTCTTTGTCAGAGTCAGTCTGTTATGTTTGCATTGTCTGTTGTCTTTGAATTAAAGTCGTGCCGTGAGGACACGACTTGATTCAAAAGTGTGGGGTGGGAGAGTCAGTTTGTTGCGTCTGCACGTTTGTTTTTGTTTTCTTGCATATTGTACTACGCCTACACGTTTCTTTTTGTTAAAAAAAATTTGAAGTATGAAATTTCTCTGTTTCTTGGATATGCAGTATTGAATTATGAGTATGTGAAATTTATGATCCCGACTACATGTATTTCTCTCGTGAAATCTGATTTGTGCTTTTACTTGTGAATTTAACCCATTACGTGTCCTTTGAGCTGAGATAAACAGGGATGTGGAGTTATAGAAATGTCCTAGAGAGACTTGACGAAGCATTCAAAGGACCGAATCTCGAGTTATATGGTTATATGGATTTCGTGGAGGCTAGCACTTCGAGGCAACATGGTTAAGAGTCTGCTCCGCCACTGCGGTACTTATGTGGTTTGGTGGGACGGGAAAACAACACACCGTCCAATCTCTAGTTCAAGTAGCCGGGAAAATAGACGAGCGACCCTCGGCTTGACTCGCGTCGAAAGGACGAGGATGAGTGAGAGCGAGAAGATGTCTAGTCCAAGTAGCCAGGAAAATAGACGAGCGACCCTCGGCTTGACTCGCGTCGAAAGGAAGAGGAATCACGGACGAGCAGTTCACAATCAGTATCTAAAAGGAAAAAAAAATCAATCAATTGTGAAGTTCTACACGCAACAAAAAGTGAAGTACATCACTGTTACATCAAAAGTCAAGTCACTACAAAAGCTATCTGAAAAGAACTCAAGCACCTTGAAGCTCGAATCAATCACGTGCAAGAAAAAGCAATGAAGTATAACCATATAGCAAGAGTTTGGAACCGAGAGTGCAGTTCATGGGTCTGAAAAGGACTATCTCCCAGGCATCCGAATTGGTTTGAATTTCGGCTCAAAAGGTAACCTGTATCAAAGTTAATTCTGTGTTGAGCATGATGATTTGAGTAACGATTGAGCCTTGCATGGAAAGGAGGAATTTAGACTAGCAATTCATGTTCATGTAGTACTATCCAGGACGTCGAAGAAATTGTGGTGTGCATTTATTTTCCTTCTATGACTTAGTTCTTGTTCGGGACGAAAAAGTTTAAGTGTGGGGTGGTTTGATGAGTCGTATTTATACGACTCGTCGAGTCAACTAAACCCATTTATTTCGACACTTTATTATGCGAGCAGTTACTTTTTAGTGTTGTTTTGCATTTCAGGTGTTTCGGAAGCTCTAGGAGGAAACGCGCATAAAAGATGGCATTTTAGGCCGAAAACATCACAGTTTCAGATCAGACCTTTGGACGTTCAACGAGACGCTGGGAATGGACCTTTGATCCGAAAAATACGAGTCATATACCATTGTGAAGGTAACTCAATTCCCTACAACTCGCTAGTTCACACCGAGAACAACCGAGGTCATTCAGAAGGTCAAATCCAGAGTCGAAGTCAGAACTGGCGCGCAGAAGAAGGATCGCAACTCAGTGCGGATCGCGTTTTCACGAAGCATTAGCAGCAACACTAATGTGTACGGAAAACGCGCCACTAATGCAAGGGGAAAACGCGCCAGGTCGGCGAGGGCTGACGTCAGCAGGCCGTTTGATGATGTCAGCAAGTCCGAATTTTGATAATTCCAGCCCAAAACAGATTTGGAAATAGCAGTTTAATATAAACAAGAAGCGTGGGTTAGGGATCGATCATCACATCACATACGAAGACTGGACAGCTCTGGAGAAGACGAAGAACACGAAGCTTACGGCGACACCGAGAATTTCTACTTCCTTTTCATCAAAAATATTTGTGTTTATTTCAATGACAATGAGTAGCTAAATTTCTCTTTCGGTTTAGGGTTTCGTACGTTGTGAACACGTTTTGAGATTTTCGTTCTTAATGCTATTTTATATTTCACTAGTTCTTGTGCTCTGATGGATGCACAGTCGTCGTGTGCAAACGTCAAGAATAAATTTATAAGTCCGCTACTCGCGACTTCACTACTGGGTAGCAAGTGGTAAGTAGGGGTGGAACCCAAGAGAGTCAGTGTGGATTAGTTGTTCTTTAATGAAGCTCATTGACGGAGCCCACTGCACTGTCGTTAAGGTGCAATGTTCTCTGTACAAATAAATTTATATTTTCCGCTACTCGCGACTTCACTACTGGGTAGTAAGTGGTAAGTAGGGGTCGAACCCAATGGAATTAGGGGGATACGTTGTTCTTTAAGGGATTTGTACAGCGAGGGAGCGTGTTTTAAGGTTGATTGAGTTTTAGCGGTTATGACTAAGTGACTTTTTGGGTTGTTTTTGGTTTTGAGTGCGGAAAAGTAAATTACAAAAAATAAATACTGAAAAGTAAAAAGAAAGACTTACAGTGGGTGATGGGTGATGCGTGATTTGCGAGTCCTCCGGAAGATGAGTGCAGTGATTAAGGCAGTTATACTAGAAAAGTAAATACAGGGGGGGTTTTGTAATTCAAGGAAAACATTCGGTTTCAGGGGCCTTGTATCATAGTTGTTTATCACTGACCGCTAATGATCATACTAAGTGTTCAAAGATGAATCGAGGCCATTTCTAAGCGCAAGACTTGCAACATCGTTTAAAACACTTGTTCTACTTAAGACTAATTCCTCCTTTCGAAGTATCTTAACCTTATGCGCATCCATTTGATCTTCTGTTAAGATTTCCCAAAATGGTTTTTAAGATAAGTCGAACTTCTCAGATAAGTTTTGCTTGTTACAGCTTCCACTTACCGAGTATGTTCACGAATTCCCACGGAAGAGCTTTGCTTGTTACAGCTTCCACTCAACCTTGGAAATTCTGACTATATATGGCACATAGAACAAGTTTTGAACACAAAGATGCACTAGGTGCAGGGTCTAAAACATTTTACTATACAAGTACACCCCTTTAACCGAATAAAGAGTTTAGCTACGAATATCCATAGAGGTGGATACCATAGCTAAATACTCGGGGGTTTTTGAAAACAGTAAGAGGAGAGGGGGTGGAATACTCAAGAACCAACAGGAGTATTCCCAATTCCTACTGAATACTCAAGAACCAACAGGAGTATTCTCTACAGTATTATAATACTCAAGAACCAACAGGAGTATTATAATTTCAAACCGTTATAATACTCAAGAACCAACAAGAGTATTATTTCATAAACCAAACTTACAAAGTAACACAAACTTAGAGAGAGAAGTGAAATGTTGATTTTTGGATTTGGATGATACAAATGAGAGGAGATGAGCTCCCTTTTATAGCCAAAGGAGAGGAGAATGGAGGGTGGAGATGATTTGCATCCAAGGGAGGAGGAGGAGGAGGAGGAGGAGATGAAGATGTGGTGGAGGAGCCACCACATGTCACATTCCCATGGTGGCTTGAAAGCCGCCGGTTGCAAGTGAGAAAGGGAGGAGGGGAGGTGACTTTTGGTTGTTCCTCGGTTGGATTTGATTTTGAGTAATTCAATGTCAGGATCTTGAGATTTCTTCGTTAAGCGTCTGATCTTGACCTTGGAATGACTCGTAATATCTTTTCAGCGTAAAATCCTCTCCTTAGCGTGTTTTCTCTCTAAGCGCCAAAATACCCTGTAGAAATATATCAGGACTAACAAGTAGAAGTTAGATAGACAAACAGTCTAATTTGGTGGGTTTTACTGTGTATTTGATTCGTATAATTATGGTCCATCAGATTACCCCACACTTTTAGTTGTTCGTCCCGAACAATGCTATTAAAGGGCGGCACACTAAGTAAGTTTGTTGAAATATGAAAATTAGACTGTGGTACTAGATTTATCCTAATTCATGCATTGCTTACTTATTACCAAATTGAACTGTATAAATAAATAGAAGAAACTTGATACTTGTACCTCCGTGCTGTGATGCAAATTATTCTGGATGTTTCGGGAGATAGACCTTTTTAGGCTCCTGGACTGCAACCTCGGGACCGTCTCGCACTATATGGTTTCCTTGCTGCTTTCTCTAGCACGTGATTCAGTTCGGGTTTCACTGGTTTGAGTACTTTGATTTTCTTTTGGCGAGGGACTGCTTTTGTAGTGAATCGGCCTTTGGCCTTTGATATGACTCTTTGAGTACTTCACTTTTTGTTTGGTTAAAACCTTCACAATTTTGGGCCTTTGGCCTCTTGATTTGCTTCTTTGAGCTTTTTGCGTCTTTGTGACTTGCTAGTCCATTTTCTCAAGCCTTTTTGGGAGGTCCAATCATCGCTCGCAAGCCTATAGAAATACCTCCCCGCTCCTCTCATCCTTGTCGTTTTGCGCGGGTCAAGATGAGGGTCGCTCATCTATTTTCTCGGCTACTTTGACTAGAGAGAGGACGGTCTGATTCCCGTCCTCGCCTTTTTCTTTTCTTTTTGCATAAACACTGCATGGCGGAGATGACTTCAATCTTCACTGAAACCCGAAGTGCAGCCTCCACTGACTTCGAAAACCATATAGTTTGATTCGATCCTTCGATTGCTTGCCAAGCCTCTCTAGGGCATTTCTATCAACTCCACATCCCTAGTTTATCTCAGCACAAAGGGACAAATGAGAAGTTACGTTCTAAGTTTTTAGACAGTTGAATTTTCAAAAGGTAAATGCATGAATTTTAGATCTATCTTTTTCACATTCTTAAGTTCATATTTTCAAAAAGATAATATTAAAAAAAGAAAAAGAAAAACATGTTATTTATTTATGTACACATGCGGATCTCACCCCACACTTTTGAACGAAGGCGTGCCTTTCAGCACTACTTAGTTCAAAAGCCATGCAAGCAGACAATTACGAGAAGGAAATGATATTAAGGAAAGGTAAGATCAGAACTCCCTTTTTGTGTCGAATGACATGGCATGAGGCTGGATAATCGAGGGAGTTCGGCTGGGGCCTTGAACTCTCAGCGCAGGCCCGGTAAATTCACGGAAGCTGCCTGGCTGATCCGATCGTGCTCCAAAAACCAATTCCTAAATAGTCAAATCATTCTATGCACCAAGTGGGTGAGAGCGACTTATTGATAAAAACTAAAAGACAGAAAATAAAAAGATAGAAAGTAAGATAGTGTCGGGTTACCTCCCGACCAGTGCACTTGTTTAACGTCGTTGGCTCGACAGTACCTTATTCCTGGATCACTGGTTGGGGTCCCATGGGTGGCTTAGGTCGAATTTCGCCACTGTTACTGTGTTGGTTTTTGCCTTGCCTTTACCTGATTTCTTGTGAGCAGATGTGCTTGTGTTAGAGCTCCATGGTTTTGGTGTTTTTTCTTTCCATTGTTTCTGAGAAGGCGGGGGACCTTTGACCATAGCTGCTGGTCTTGTTACTCTTTCGGTCTCCTTCGATAGGTCAGAAATCTGTGTACCGTGATCTGAGATATGTATAATGTCTGGCGGTTTCTTTGTATCCGTGCGGCTATTATCAATGTAGAAATGTGCGGTTTTGCCTCCGAACTTAAACGATAATGAGCCCTTGCCCACATCGATCCTTGCTTTAGTTGCGTAGAGGAATGGTCGTCCCAAGATTATTGTTGGAGGGTCGTCTTCGCTGGTCTCTTCCGTTTGTATCACATAGAAGTCTGCAGCAACGACGAGCTCTCCCACATGGATATTACATCTTCTAGCACTCCAACCGGACGGATGCACAATTTATCTCCTAACTCGATATTTGACCTGGGTGGTTTTAACGGACCAAGTCCTAATAAGTAATGTAAGGAGGAGGGCATGTCGTTGACAGCAGCTCCAAGATCGACTAAGCACTTATGAATCTGTGCTTCACCAATACTACAAGTGACTGTGAAGGCCCCTGGGTCTTTATCTCTTTCCGGTTGTGGCTCGTGATTTGAAGTGAGGGCTCTTTCTATTGTCGGGCCATTCTGCCCGTTCCATGGCTTAGGATTTGTATAATCGGATCCCTTGATATTTTGCTTCGAAGCATAAATATTAGTTGAGGAGTCCCACCTCAAATTGTTACTGTCATCCCATCCAGATGCTGGTATGTCAGAGTGTATGATCGGTGGTGGTGTTATACAAACGGTGAATGCGTACCGTCCATTGTCAGCATGCGTAGCCCATGTTTTTCTATCATTGGGTCGGTCTTCCTCTTGATTCCAATCAGGTCGACGCCTCCGGGCGAAGTGCTTGTTCGTGAGTTTGTAAGTTGGGGATCGTGCAACTTCTCCTAGCGTCGCCTTTTCGTTTGACCTTTTTATTATGCTAAGATTCGCCTTTGGGTTTTGGATTGTTTGTGAAGGGAGTCTACCAGGTTCATTAGTGAGTGTTTCCATTGTCGTGGCGAGCTGGGACATTTTTTTGGTTAGTTCTGAAATTGCCCCGTCAGTTTTCGCCTGGTATTGGTGTAGCGAAGTACCCAATTGATTAATGTTTCATGCGAGCTCCTTCATCGTGTCATCGAGCGACTTGCTTGGTTCTTGCTGATTGTTCGGGCCGCTTTGGTACTGATTTGGTCCTCTTTGCTGATATTGGCCTGCTGATGGAGTGTTCTGGTTATACTGCCGGTGGGGGGGGGGGGGGGTTGGTAGAATGACTGAGCTGGTTGAGTAACAGCTGGTTGTGCTTCCTTCTGAGAATAGTTGTTGTTACGCCAGTGACGGAGCCCCACTGCACTGTCGTTAAGGTGCAATGTTCTCTGTACAAATAAATTTATATTTTCCGCTACTCGCAACTACACTACTGGGTAGTAAGTGGTAAGTAGGGGTCGAACCCAAGGGAATTAGGGGGATACGTTGTTCTTTGTGGGATTTGTACAGGATGGGAGCGTGTTTTAAGGTTGATTGAGATTTTAGCGGTTATGACTAAGTGACTTTTTTTGGTTGTTTTTGGTTTTGAGTGCTGAAAAGTAAATTACAGAAAATAAATATTGAAAAATAAAAAGAAAGACTTACAGTGGGTGATGCGTGATTTGCGAGTCCTCCGGTAGATGAGCGGTTGGTGATTGCAGATGATCGAGCAATTTAAAAGTAAATACAGGGGGGGGTTTTGTAATTCAAGGAAAACATTCGGTTTCAGGGGCCTTGTATCATAGCCTGTTTATTATTTTAGTAACCTTTCTAAGTATTCAAACGTGAATCAAGGCCATTCCAAGCACTCGACTTGCAACACTGTCTAGCCTTTTACAAAAGTGTTTGAAAGTGAATCGAGGCCATTCCAAGCACTCAACTTGCAACACCGTCTAGTCTTTTGCAAAAGTCGTAGAGCACTTGTTCTACTTAGACTAATACCCCATTCCATGGTATATTAGCCTGTGTGCATCCATTTGGTCTTTCATTCCCGAGCAACCAAATGGTGTTTTAGAAAGGCCAAACTCCTCAGATAAGCTTTGCCATTCCAAGCATCCACTTATCCGAGTATGTTTACGAACCCCACGGAAGAGCTTTGCCATTCCAAGCATCCACTCAACCTTGGAAGTTCTAACCTAATATATGGCACATAGAACAAGTTTTGAATACAGAGAAAAGAAACTAAAAGAATTAAAACATTTTATAATACAAGTACGCCCCTTTAACCGAATAAAGAGTTTAGCTACGAATATCCATAGAGGTGGATACCATAGCTAAATACTCGAGGGTTTTTGAAAACAGTAAGAGGAGAAGGGGTGGAATACTCAAGAACCAACAGGAGTATTCCCAATTCCTACTGAATACTCAAGAACCAACAGGAGTATTCTCTAAAGTATAATACTCAAGAACCAACAGGAGTATTATTTCAAACCGTTATAATACGCAAGAACCAACAGGAGTATTATTTCAAAAACCAAACTTACAAAGTAACATAAACTTAGAGAGAGAAGTGAAATGTTGATTGTGTGATGTTACAAATGAGGAGGAGGAGCTCTCCTTTTGTAGCCAAAGGGGAGGAGGATGGAGGGTGGAGATGGGTGGCATGTGGTTTTGATGCAAGGGAGGAGGAGGAGGAGGAGAGGAAGATGTGGTGGAGGAGCCACCACATGTCAAGCTCTCCATGGCTCACAAAAGCCGCCGGTTGCAATAGGAGGGGAGGGAGGAAGCCGCCGGTTGCAAGGAGGAGGGGAGGAGGAAGGAGGGGGTGAGTCACCCCATGACTCACCTCTTCCTTAAAGCCACCGGTCACCTTGGCAAATGGATGAGTTTTGACATTTTTGTGCCGTCTTTTCACAAAACTATCAGTCCAATTTCGCTCCGGTCTGACTTTGGTTGTTCCTCGGTTGAATTTGAATTGAGTAATTCAATGCCAGGATCTTGAGATTTCTTCGTTCAGCGTCTGATCTTGACATTGGAATGACTCGTAGTATCTTTTCAGCGTAAAATCCTCTCCTTAGCGTGTTTTCTCTCTAAGCGCCAAAATACCCTGTAGAAATATATCGGGACTAACAAGTAGAAGTTAGATAGACAAACAGTCTAGTTTGGTGGGTTTTACTGTGTTTTTGATTCGTATAATTATGGTCCATCAGATCACCCCACACTTTTAGTTGTTCGTCCCGAACAATGCTATTAAAGGGCGGCACACTAAGCAAGTTTGTTGAAATATGAAAATTAGACTGTGGTACTAGATTTATCCTAATTCATGCATTACTTACTTATTACCAAATTGAACTGTGTAAATAAATAGAAGAAACTTGATACTTGTACCTCCGTGCTGTGATGCAAATTATTTTGGATGTTTCGGGAGATAGCCCTTTTTAGGCTCCTGGACTGCAACCTCGGGACCGTCTCGCACTATATGGTTTCCTTGTAGCTTTCTCTAGCACGTGATTTGGTTCAGGTTTCACTGGTTTGAGTACTTTGATTTTTCTTTTGGCGAGGGACTGCTTTTGTAGTGAATCGGCCTTTGGCCTTTGATTTGACTCTTTGAGTACTTCACTTTTTGTTTGGTTAAAACCTTCACAATTTTGGGCCTTTGGCCTCTTGATTTACTTCTTTGAGCTTTTTGCGTCTTTGTGACTTGCTAGTCCATTTTCTCAAGCCTTTTTGGGAGGTCCAATCATCGCCCGCAAGCCTATGGAAATACCTCCCCGCTCCTCTCATCCTTGTCGTTTCGCGCGGGTCAAGATGAGGGTCGCTCATCTATTTTCTCGGCTACTTTGACTAGAGAGAGGACGGTCTGATTCCCGTCCTCGCCTTTTTCTTTTCTTTTTGCATAAACACTGCATGGCGGAGATGACTTCAATCTTCACTGAAACCCGAAGTGCAGCCTCCACTGACTTCGAAAACCATATAGTTTGATTCGATCCTTCGATTGCTTGCCAAGCCTCTCTAGGGAATTTTTATCAACTCCACATCCCTAGTTTATCTCAGCACAAAGGGACAAATGAGAAGTTACGTTCTAAGTTTTTAGCCAGTTGAATTTTCACAAGGTAAATGCATGAATTTTAGATCTATCTTTTTCACATTCTTAAATTCATATTTTCAAAAAGATAATACTAAAAAAGAAAAAGAAAAACATGTTATTTATTTATGTACACATGCGGATCTCACCCCACACTTTTGAACGAAGGCCTGCCTTTCAGCACTACTTAGTTCAAAAGCCATGCAAGCAGACAATTACGAGAAGGAAATGATATTAAGGAAAGGTAAGATCAGAACTCCCTTTTTGTGTCGAATGACATGGCATGAGGCTGTATAATCGAGGGAGTTTGGCTGGGGCCTTGAACTCTCAGCGCAGGCCCGGTAGTTCACGGAAGCTGCCTGGCTGATCCGATCGTGCTCCAAAAACCAATTCCTAAATAGTCAAATCATTCTATGCACCAAGTGGGTGAGAGCGACTTAAAAAATTAAAAGATAGAAAATAAAAAGACAGAAAGTAAGATAGTGTCGGGTTACCTCCCGACCAGTGCACTTGTTTAACGTCGTTGGCTCGACAGTACCTTATTCCTGGATCACTGGTTAGGGTCCCATGGGTGGCTTCCTTCGCGAGACATGGTTGTTTCGAGCGCGTTTGAGAGTTTAAGAGAGAGGGAAAGAAAACAACTAATCCGATGGCTAACTCCCCGGCAACGGCGCCAATTCGACGGAGCCCCACTGCACTGTCGTTAAGGTGCAATGTTCTCTGTACAAATAAATTTATATTTTCCGCTACTCGCAACTACACTACTGGGTAGTAAGTGCTAAGTAGGGGTCGAACCCAAGGGAATTAGGGGGATACGTTGTTCTTTGTGGGATTTGTACATGATGGGAGCGTGTTTTAAGGTTGATTGAGATTTTAGCGGTTATGACTAAGTGACTTTTTTTGGTTGTTTTTGGTTTTGAGTGCTGAAAAGTAAATTACAGAAAATAAATACTGAAAAATAAAAAGAAAGACTTACAGTGGGTGATGCGTGATTTGCGAGTCCTCCGGTAGATGAGCGGTTGGTGATTGCAGATGATCGAGCAATTTAAAAGTAAATACAGGGGGGGTTTTGTATTTCAAGAAAAACATTCGGTTTCAGGGGCCTTGTATCATAGCCTGTTTATTATTTTAGTAACCTTTCTAAGTATTCAAACGTGAATCAAGGCCATTCCAAGCACTCGACTTGCAACACTGTCTAGCCTTTTGCAAAAGTGTTCGAAAGTGAATCGAGGCCATTCCAAGCACTCAACTTGCAACACCGTCTAGTCTTTTGCAAAAGTCGTAGAGCACTTGTTCTACTTAGACTAATACCCCATTCCATGGTATATTAGCCTGTGTGCATCCATTTGGTCTTTCATTCCCGAGCAACCAAATGGTGTTTTAGAAAGGTCAAACTCCTCAGATAAGCTTTGCCATTCCAAGCATCCACTTATCCGAGTATGTTTACGAACCCCACGGAAGAGCTTTGCCATTCCAAGCATCCACTCAACCTTGGAAGTTCTAACCTAATATATGGCACATAGAACAAGTTTTGAATACAGAGAAAAGAAACTAAAAGAATTAAAACATTTTATAATACAAGTACGCCCCTTTAACCGAATAAAGAGTTTAGCTACGAATATCCATAGAGGTGGATACCATAGCTAAATACTCGGGGGTTTTTGAAAACAGTAAGAGGAGAAGGGGTGGAATACTCAAGAACCAACAGGAGTATTCCCAATTCCTACTGAATACTCAAGAACCAACAGGAGTATTCTCTAAAGTATAATACTCAAGAACCAACATGAGTATTATTTCAAACCGTTATAATACTCAAGAACCAACAGGAGTATTATTTCAAAAACCAAACTTACAAAGTAACATAAACTTAGAGAGAGAAGTGAATTGTTGATTGTGTGATGTTACAAATGAGGAGGAGGAGCTCTCCTTTTATAGCCAAAGGGGAGGAGGATGGAGGGTGGAGATGGGTGGCATGTGGTTTTGATCCAAGGGAGGAGGAGGAGGAGGAGAGGAAGATGTGGTGGAGGAGCCACCACATGTCAAGCTCTCCATGGCTCACAAAAGCCGCCGGTTGCAATGGGAGGGGAGGGAGGAAGCCGCCGGTTGCAAGGAGGAGGGGAGGAGGAAGGAGGGGGTGAGTCACCCCATGACTCACCTCTTCCTTAAAGCCGCCGGTCACCTTGGCAAATGGATGAGTTTTGACAGTTTTGTGCAGTCTTTTCACAAAACTATCAGTCCAATTTCGCTCCGGTCTGACTTTGGTTGTTCCTCGGTTGAATTTGAATTGAGTAATTCAATGCCAGGATCTTGAGATTTCTTCGTTCAGCGTCTGATCTTGACCTTGGAATGACTTGTAGTATCTTTTCAGCGTAAAATCCTCTCCTTAGCGTGTTTTCTCTCTAAGCGCCAAAATACCCTGTAGAAATATATCGGGACTAACAAGTAGAAGTTAGATAGACAAACAGTCTAATTTGGTGGGTTTTACTGTGTTTTTGATTCGTATAATTATGGTCCATCAGCCAGCTTGGGTTGGTTGCTGGACCATACTGTCTGTTTTGTCCGGCTCTGTCATTACTGTTGTTGTTGTGTCCTTGGTATCCTCCCACTGCACTCACTTCTGCCGGTTCCTCTTCTATTAATGTCGGACATGCGTCAGTTTTGTGGTCTGTAGAACCACAGAACTCGCAAGGTTTTACCGGAACTGGCTGCCTTCGTAGGATTTGAATCATCATCTCCTTTAGCTGCTTCATCTCTTCAGGCATAGAATTCATCGATGTTTCAGCTTTTGCCACATTTTTTGTCCGAGAGAATTCTTCTTGCTGAGCTGTCTCTTCTCTGAATCGGGCATTCTCAGCAACGTTGGTGATAAGATCCCTTATGCCACTTAATGATAGATTCATCATGGACCCTCCAGCTGAGGCATCCAGGAGCATTTTATCTAAGGGTCTTAATCCGTTAATGAGATACTCGACGGTGAGTTTCTCGGGCAGTCCAAGGGTATAGCAGCTTCTTTCCAGGCGGTTGTATTTTTCCAGGTAATCGTACATGGTTTCATTGGATCCTTGCTTGATGTCCTGCAGTTGCCTCCTTACTTGCATCGCTCTTCCTGCTGGGTAATATTTGTCTAAAAACTTCTTCTGCATCTGAGCCCATGTTCTGATGCTTCCGGAAGGCAATGAAAGGAACTAGTCGTTTGCCGCGTCAATGAGAGAAAAGTAGAACGCCTTTAACTTGAAGTCGTCTACGTTCACGCCATTCGGTTTTAAGTTTTGGCAAATACCATGTAAGCGTTGGAGATGAGTCATTGCTGATTCTCCACGCGTTCCTGAGAATTTTGGTAAGTTGTGGGCCACTGAAGTGTTGATGGCGATATTTTCCAGTTCAGGGCCTTTGTGAATGCACCACGGCTGAATTTTGAAATCTGGTGCTGAGAGCTCTCCCAATGTAGGTTCACGGTAGTTGTTGTTATCTCCGTAGTAGTCATCGAAAGCGGGTTCTCGTCTCGGCACTTGTCGAGGTTGAGGGGGTGGTGGATATCTAGGGGGTTGTACTGGACCAGCTGCATTTCGGTCCTCGGGTGGTTCTTGATTTCTTCTGATTGCCTCCCTATCACGAGCTCTTCTGTTTCTGATGAGTTGTTCCGGATCGTCCACAAATGGAAGTGGCACCTCATCATTTCACTCATACAGGTTTATCTCGTCATCATCCTGATAGTCATGGTGGCTTCCTTCGCGAGACATGGTTAAAGCGCGTATTGATTTAAAGAACTTATCCGATGGCTAATTCCCCGGCAACGGCGCCAATTTGACGGAGCCCACTGCACTGTCGTTAAGGTGCAATGTTCTCTGTACAAATAAATTTATATTTTCCGCTACTCGCGACTTCACTACTGGGTAGTAAGTGGTAAGTAGGGGTCGAACCCAAGGGAATTAGGGGGATACGTTGTTCTTTAAGGGATTTGTACAGCGAGGGAGCGTGTTTTAAGGTTGATTGAGTTTTAGCGGTTATGACTAAGTGACTTTTTTGGTTGTTTTTGGTTTTGAGTGCGGAAAAGTAAATTACAGAAAATAAATACTGAAAAGTAAAAAGAAAGACTTACAGTGGGTGATGCGTGATTTGCGAGTCCTCCGGAAGATGAGTGCAGTGATTTAGGCAGTTATACTAGAAAAGTAAATACAGGGGGGTTTTGTAATTCAAGGAAAACATTCGGTTTCAGGGGCCTTGTATCATAGTTGTTTATCATTGACCGCTAATGATCATACTAAGTGTTCAAAGATGAATCCAGGCCATTTCTAAGCGCAAGACTTGCAACATCGTTTAAAACACTTGTTCTACTTAAGACTAATTCCTCCTTTCGAAGTATCTTAGCCTTATGTGCATCCATTTGATCTTCTGTTACGATTTCCCAAAATGGTTTTTAAGATAAGTCGAACTCCTCAGATAAGTTTTGCTTGTTACAGCTTCCACTTACCGAGTATGTTCACAAATTCCCACGGAAGAGCTTTGCTTGTTACAGCTTCCACTCAACCTTGGAAATTCTGACTATATATGGCACATAGAACAAGTTTTGAACACAAAGATGCACTAGGTGCAGGGCTGCTGGATAGTACTTGCTGATAAATTGCAACTGTCTCCGGACTGTCTTGAGCTCTTGCAACTGTCTCCGGACTTGCATTGCGCGGGCTGCTGGATAGTACTTGTTGATAAATTGCCTCTGCATCTGTTCCCATGTGTAGACACTGCCTGAGGGTAAGGATAAGAACCAATCTGAAGCGGCATCAATAAGTGAGAAGTAGAACGCCGTTTTGAAGTCATCAATTGGGGCTCCGTATGGCTTTAGGTTCAGGCATATCCCGTGATATCGTGTCAAGTGAGATGTGGCTGACTCTCCTTTGGTTCCTGAGAATTTAGGCAGATGGTGGACTACTGAGGTGCTGACTGTTATGGCTGCGATGTCTGGTCCTTCATAGATGGGCCATGACTGGTCCTTGATATTAGGAACCGAGAGCTCGCCCATAGTAGGTCCTTCATCTTTGTCCTCCTCATCGTCCCTGACTACTGGTTGGCGTGGAGGTCTCTGAGGTGGTAGGTATGGATGTTGTGGATGGTATGGTAGTGGTGGGTACTGGGGGTATGGCGGTTGTGGATATTGTGGATACTGTGGTGGTGGATACTGCTGATAAGGTGGTGGATACTGAGGGTACTGAGGATATTGCGGTTGGGGTTGGTTTTGAGGTTGGAGTGGTTGTTGTTGTTGTTGAAATTGTACCGGGATAGCCCCCCGGATCTCTCCATTCTGAACCTGTTCGACTTCTTCATTGCGACCATTGTCACCAACTACACTGCCTGCGTGGGACATGTTACGAGAATAGCAAGCACCGAATAACAAGAACAGACTAGCAACAAAGGGTCCCCAGGAGATTGGAGGAGTCACAACGGTCTCACTTAAAACCCAATCTCCTTAGACTCGTAAGTCTTGGTGATAGGACCCTCTAAAAGCTAGAAATTGGAAATCGAAGAATCGGAAAACGAAATCGAGACAGTTGAGATTAATGACTTAGGAAATCACCGAATAGGAAATCACCGAATAACAAGAAGTAACTAAAATAAACAAAAAAAAACAAAAACAAAAGAAAAAGAGAACAAATTTCACCTTGCTTAGCTCCCCGGCAACAGCGCCATTTTGACAAGTGTCGTTTTACCTGTGCAAAAACATTTATAATTCCTTACTCTAGACTGTGGGTTAGTACAATGGCAAGCAAGGGTCGAACCCAAGGGAGCTAGATGGTTACTACTTTGTTCTGTTAAAAAGGAAAAGTAAAGTAAAGTAAAGACAAGTTGGGGTTTGAAAAGGGTTTTTTGGAATGTAAGTGCAAGTGCAGAAAATAAAGACAAGGGGTTGTGATCAAGAGAATGGAATTCGGTCTAGGGGCTTTTGTTGTAGCTCAACTCATCATTGACCTCTAATGATCTTTCCTTGTATCCATAAGTGTGGGTTTATTCCATTTCAAGACATAAACCCTAAGGTAACGCCATTTCAAGCACTTACGCCACTTCTAGTTCTAGCTAGACTAACACTCCATGTCAAGATATGTTAGCCTAAGTGTAGTCGCTTGGTGTCAAGATTTATTATCGACCAAGCAACTAATGAGAGATTGAACTATTAGGAGGAGCTTTGCCATTTCAAGCCTCCACTCAACTTCATAGCTCAATCCGAATGGAATACACAAGAACTAGTTGCTAGACTAAGTGCAGAATTTGTTTCATATTTCAATGAGAACAAGCCTAATGAGGTAGTGAACCCACACGGCTAAACCTTGCCATTTCAAGCATTGGTTTAGCCTAGGTATTCATCCCCAAATCATTGGCACATGACTAGCAAATGAAATACAAGGAAGCATTAAGATCAAGGTCTCAAAGCCTTGTTACAACATTAGGGATCCCCAAACCGAATTGTGAGGGATTTAGCCACTCATGTTCATGGTAAGAACACAAGAGCTAAGGGATTCACAATCGGAATAAGAAGGCTCAATCTTAAATGTGTAGGATGAAAGGTAAAGTGCATACAAAAGTAAAGAAGGAGTAGAGAGAAGTTGGAGCTTTCAATATCAATAACAAGTAGAGAGAAGTGTTACAAGCTTGTGTTGTAAGAGATGAGAGGAAGATTAGGGATGGAGAGAGGAGCTCTCAACTCCAAAATGGGATGATAATTTCGTGTGCCTTGGCTCTCCTTATATAGAGCCATGAGCTAGAGGCTCCTCTCATTCTTTAATTAGATGCCCATGCCTTGTGGTCTTTTGCCCATTTGTTTTTCCTCCCACTTGTGCCACTTTTGCCCATGATTCTTTGTTCTTCATTGATATATGCATGAGTAGGGATGGGTTGTGCATGCTTTGTCTTGTGAAAGAACATGGGAAAGGGAGGCTTTTGGTTTCACTATGCAAAAGGGAACAAATCTGATTTTTGATGCTCCATGTGATGCAGTCAGCACTGATGCAGTCTGAATTTTATTGATTGGACTGCCCAAATGACCTCGGCTTCTCTTTGTGTCAACTGGAGAGTTGTAGGAAATTGAGCTATCTATGCGTGGGAATATTACTCATATTTTTCTGATCTATGATGAATTCCCAGCCCTCTGCTGAAGGTCCAGAGGTCAAATCTGACAGTGCGCTGTTTTTGGCCTTAAATGCATTCTTTTAAGCGTGATTCCTCTTTATGCTCCAAAATTGCCTGGAATGCAAAACAACATTAACAAGCACATGTTCGTATGATCAAATGTCGTATTTGGTGGGAATTGTCGACTCGATGAGTCGTATAAATACGTCTCATCAGCTACGAATATCCATAGAGGTGGATACCATAGCTAAATACTCGGGGGTTTTTGAAAACAGTAAGAGGAGAGGGGGTGGAATACTCAAGAACCAACATGAGTATTCCCAATTCCTACTGAATACTCAAGAACCAACAGGAGTATTCTCTACAGTATTATAATACTCTAGAACCAACAGGAGTATTATAATTTCAAACCGTTATAATACTCAAGAACCAACAAGAGTATTATTTCATAAACCAAACTTACAAAGTAACACAAACTTAGAGAGAGAAGTGAAATGTTGATTTTTGGATTTGGATGATACAAATGAGAGGAGATGAGCTCCCTTTTACAGCCAAAGGAGAGGAGAATGGAGGGTGGAGATGATTTGCATCCAAGGGAGGAGGAGGAGGAGATGAAGATGTGGTGGAGGAGCCACCACATGTCACATTCCCATGGTGGCTTGAAAGCCGCCGGTTGCAAGTGAGAAAGGGAGGAGGGGAGGTGACTTTGGTCACCTCCTCCCATAGCCACCGGTCATCCAAAGGGGAGAAGGGGAGGAAGCCACCCATGAGTCATCCTTTGCACCCTTAGCCGCCGGTCACTTGAAGAAATGAGTGAGTTTTGTGAGTTTGTGCAGTCTTCACAAAACTATCAGTCCAATTTCGCTCCGGTCTGACTTTGGTTGTTCCTCGGTTGGATTTGATTTTGAGTAATTCAATGTCAGGATCTTGAGATTTCTTCGTTCAGCGTCTGATCTTGGAATGACTCGTAATATCTTTTCAGCGTAAAATCCTCTCCTTAGCGTGTTTTCTCTCTAAGCGCCAAAATACCCTGTAGAAATATATCAGGACTAACAAGTAGAAGTTAGATAGACAAACAGTCTAATTTGGTGGGTTTTACTGTGTATTTGATTCGTATAATTATGGTCCATCACTTATGCAGAAATTAAATGCAATTGGTGTTGGGTTTAAGTGTGCTTTAGAACTGAAAGTAAATTACAATAGTTGATAATAGACTGTAAGGAAAGGATTCGGTTTAGGGGTTTCATATCATATCATCGTTCATCATTGACCCTTAATGATCCTACTAAGTGTTCAAAAGTGTATCAAGGCCATTTCAAGCGCTCGATTTGCACACACTGTCTAGCCCATTTCAAGGTCGTAGAGCACTTGTTCTATTTAGACTAGCACCCCATTTCAAGGTATACTAGCCTATGTGCATCCATTTGAACAATCATTTCCGATCAATCCAAATGGTGTTTAAAAGAGATCGAACTCCTCAGATAAGCTTTGCCATTTCAAGCATCCACTTACCCGAGTATGTTCACGAACCCCCACGGAAGAGTTTTGCAATTTCAAGCATCCACTCAACCTTGGAAGTTCAGACCTAATATATGGCACATAGAACAAGTTTTGAAATACTAAGTAGCATTAATCATAGAGTCTAGAACAGTTTATGATGTAAATACTCCCTATACGGAATACAAGCTTTAGCTACTTGTATTCATGTCAAGGAATACAAGCAAACTATTGCCTTGAATAAGGATACCGAAAAGGAAAATAACTTTAAAGTAAGAACAAAATATACAGAAAGTAATTTTGTACCTACAATAAGTGGAGGAGAGGAGCTCCTAAGCAAGATCCAAGCAAGGGAAAGTAGCTCCAAAGTGAAGAACAAGTGTTTATTGAAAGTGAAGAGAAGAGGGTTAAGCCCTCTATCTCTCTAAAGACTTGTGAAATTATGGGATACATTTACAAGGAGAGGGCATGCTCTATTTATAGGCTAAGGAGGAGGGGAAGATGTGGAGGAGGATGAAGACACATGGCATGAAGTTGTGGAGAGGAGTGGAGAGCAAGTTAGCCACCCATGTGAGGAGGAGGAGGGTGGCTTGGCCTCCAAAAGCCGCCCATGTGAGGAGGAGCATCCCCTTAGCCTTCTAGAACCTTGTGACCTTTTCACAAAAGCCATCGGTTTGACTGGAATCTGACCGGAGCTTTGGCTGGAGCTTCTTGGATTTTGGAGAGTGTATTCTGAGAGAAAATGTCATTCTAAGATGATCTCAAGAAGGAACCTAAGCCAAATTCTGCTTGGAACATGGTCGAAATCCCAAATCGGCTGAAATTGCCCTTGTTTGGCCTTTATCGGGCTCAGTGCCTTTGCATTGCGTTCTTGTCCAAATGCCGACTGTTCTAGCATATTTGAGTGATTCCAAGTCGGTTCTTGAAAGTTGGAATTTGGTCGTGACCTGGAATGACTCGTAATTCATTTTCAGCTTTAAAACTTCTCCTTAGCCTGTATTCTCTCTAGACTTCAAAATACCCTGTAGATAAATATCGGAACTAACAAGCAAAAAAAGATATCAAGAGTCAATTGAAGGTCAAGATCAAGCACTGAACAAAGAAATCTCAAGATCCCGACGATGAATTACTCAAATTAAATCCAAATGAGGAATTATCAAAGACAGCCTGGAGTGAAATTGGACTGATAGTTTTGTAAAGACAGTACAAAACCGTCAAGACTCATCCATATGCATAAGGTGACCGGCTACTTGGTGAAGAGGATGAGTCATTGGGTGGCAACACCTTCCTCCTCCTTGGGTGACCGGCGGCTCATCCCTCACATGGTGGATCCTCCACTCTCCTTGCTCCACTTGTCACCACCTCACTCCTCCCCTACCTAAGCCGCCGGCGGCTCTTTGAACCACCATGGGAAGATGACAAGTGGAGGCTTCTCCTCCACATCTCCTCCCCCATCTCCTCCACCCTTGGATGCTCCTCCACATGCCACCATCTCCACCCTCCATCCTCCTCCCCTTAGCCTATAAATATGGAGCTCCTCCTCCTCATTTGTAAGAAAAAATCCATACACAAAACACTTATCTCTCTAAATTTGGTTACTTTGTAAGTTTGTTCGGTTTATGAAATAATACTCCTGTTTGTTCTTGAGTATTATACTATAGAGAATACTCCTATTGGTTCTTGAGTATTCAGTAGGAAATTGGGAATACTCCTGTTGGTTCTTGAGTATTCCACCCCTTTCCCTCTTACTGTTTTCAAAAACCCCCGAGTATTTAGCTATGGTATCCACCTCTATGGATATTCGTAGCTAAACTCTTCATTCGGTGGAAGGTATTTTCTTGTATTATATAATGTTGTAATATCTTTTAGTTTCATTTCTTTGTATTCAAAACTTGTTCTATGTGCCATTTATAGTCAGAATTTCCAAGGTTGAGTGGATGCTACGAAAGGGCAAAACTCTTCCGTGGGGTTCATGAACATACTCGGGTAAGTGGATGCTACGAAAGGGCAAAGCTTATCTGAGGAGTTCGACTTATCTAAAACACCACTTAGTCAATCGTAACTGTGAGATCAGGTGGATGCACAGAAGGCTAAGATACTTCGAAAGGAGGAATTAGTCTGAAGTAGAACAAGGATTGCTTTAAACGATGTTGCAAGTCTTGCGCTACGAAAGGGCCTCGATTCATCTTTGAATACTTAGAAAAGTTACTAACGGTTTATTATATACATGTTATAATACAAGAGTACCTGAAACCGGATACTTTCTTTCAATCACAAAAACCCCCTGTATTTACTTTCCTAGTATAACTGTCCCGATCAACCACAACCATCAACCGCTCAACAACCGGAGGAATCGCAATCACGCATCACCCACTGTAAGTCTTCTAACCCTTATCTCTTTACTTTCAGTATTTACTTTCAGTATTTAATTTCTGTATTTACTTTTCCGCCCAAAAAACCAAAAACAGTAGTTTAATTACTCGCGCTAAAATCTCAATCATCATAAAACACGTCCCTGTTAGTAAAAGAACAACGTATCCCCCTAATTCCCTTGGGTTCGACCCCTACTTACCACTTCTGCCCAGTAGTTGCGAGTAGCGGACTTTATAAATTTATTTGTACAATTTGCTCTGACGACAAGCGAATTGTCAAATTGGCGCCGTTGCCGGGGAATTAGTTAATTAATCAGATAAGTTGTTCGAATCGATACGCACTTCAAAACGACCATGTCTCGCGAAGAAAGTCACCATGACTACCAGTATGACGAAGAAATAAACCTGTACGATCGAAATGATGAGATACCGCTTCCATTTATCGACGATCCGGAACAACTCATCAGAAACAGAAGAGCTCGTGATAGGGAAGCTTACAGACGAAACCAAGAACCACCCGAGGACCGAAATGCAGCTGGTCCAGTACAACCCCCTAGATATGCACCACCCCCACGCCCTCGACAAGTACCGAGACGCGAACCCGTCTTCGATGACTACTATGGGGATAACGACCATTACCGCGAACCTACTTTGGGAGAACTCAATGCACCGGATTTCAGAATTCAGCTGTGGTGTATCTACGAAGGCCCTGAGCTGGAAAATATCAACATCAACACTTCAGTGGCCCACAAATTACCGAAGTTCGCAGGAAATTGTGGAGAGTCAGCAATGGCCCATCTCCAGCGCTTACATGGTATTTGCCAAAACTTAAAACCGAATGGCGTAAACGTAGACGACTTCAAGTTAAAAGCGTTCTACTTTTCCCTCATTGACGCGGCAAACGACTGGTTCCTTTCATTGCCTTCCGGAAGCATCAGAACATGGGCTCAGATGCAGAAGAAATTCTTAGACAAATACTACCCAGCAGGAAGAGCAATGCAAGTAAGAAGGCAACTGCGGGACATCAAGCAAGGACCCAACGAAACCATGTACGATTACCTGGAAAAGTTCAACCACCTGGAGAGAAGTTGCTGTACACTAGGACTGCCCGAGAAACTCATAATTGAGTACCTCATTGATGGATTAAGACCCTTAGACAAAATGCTCCTGGACGCCTCAGCTGGAGGATCCATAATGAATCTATCATTGAGAGGAGTTAGGCAACTGATAAATGACGTTGCTGAAAATGCTCGATTCCGAGAAGAGACGACTCGGTAGGAAGAATTCTCCCGAACAAAAAGTGTGGCGAAGGCCGAAACACCAATGAACTCTATGTCTGAGGAGATGAAACAGTTAAAAGAAATGATGATTCAGATCCTACGAAGGCAGCCAGTTCCAGTTAAGCCTTGCGAATTTTGTGGCATGACGGACCACAAAACTGACGCATGCCCGACTTTAATGGAAGAGGAACCAGCAGAAGTGAATGCGGCAGGAGCAGACCAAGGGTACAACAACAACAGCAATGACAGAGCCGGACAAAACAGACAGTATGGTCAAGCAACCATCCCGAATTGGCATAACAACTATCCTCAGAAGAACGCTGATGGACCACAATTATACGAATCAAAAACACAGATAAACCCCCCAAGTTAGACTGTTTGTCTGTCTAACATCCACTTGTTAGTCCCGATATATTTCTACAGGGCATTTTAGAGATTAAAGTGAAAACACGTTAAGGAGAGGCTTTTAGCACAGAAAAGATATAAGGAGTCGATTCAAGGTCAAGATCATATGCCGACTGAAGAAATATCAAGGATCCTGACGATGAATCACTCATCACAAATTGTGCAGAGATGGAATCAAGTCAACCCAGTGCCAAATTACACTGACAGTTTTGTGAAAAGATAGTGCAAAACTGTACAAAACTCACATATGGGCAAGATGACTTGTGACTTGGAGAAGAGGTGGCCAAAGAGGAAAACCACCCCAAAACCACCACCCACCACCGGCGGCTCCTCCCTCCTCCTCCATGGATGACCGGCTCTCCTCCGCCCAATGAGCCGCCGCCATGTGGTGGCTCCTCCACCACATGTTCCTCCTCTCTCCACCTTGGATGACTTGATGACTTGCTTGGGAGGTGGCTTCCACCACCATTTGCTCCTCCACCACAACCACCCACCGGCGGCTGCTCCTCCACCACTCCTCCGCCGCCAAGTGGCGGTGCCTCCTTGGCTCATCCATGCCTCATTCTCCACCCTTGGATCAAATGAATCCTAGCCCTCCATTTCCTCCCATTTCTCCTATAAAAGGAGGCTCACCCCTCCTCATTTTATCATCCAAAACCATTCCATACACAATCACTTATCTCTCTACATTTTGTAATATTTTGTAAGTTGGTTTGGATCAATAAAGTTACGATATTTGGCTAGGCGCCCTCCTCCATGGACAGGCGAGGCTAAACTCCTCATTCGGCGGAAGGTATAATCTTGTATTATTTAATGTTTAATTAGCTTAGTTTATTTTCTTAGTATTCAATACTTGTTCTATGTGCCATATAAAAGTCAGAATGTCTCTAAGGTAGAGTGAACGATTTTGGGAATGTGACCATTAGGGGTCCAACTTCGTAAGCTCTTCCTTAAGATATTCGTGATCACACCCGGATAGGGGAGGTCGTAACAGACAAAGCTATCTGAAAGAGGTCGACTATATTTAAAAAACCATTATGGGAAACCGTAACAGGAGAGCAGGTGGATGCACATAGACTAGCGTACCTAACTGGTACTGGCGCTAGTCTAAATAGAACAAGTGTGATTTAGCCGATGTTGCAAGTCTTGAGCTATCGCTAGCCTCGATTCATCGTTTGAATACTTAGAAGATTTACTAAACTAATAAACATGTGATAATACAAGAATACCTGAAACCGAATACGCTCTTTCAATTGCAAACACCCCCTGTATTTAATTTCCTAGTATAACTGCTCAATCAAACACAACCACCAACCACTCACATACCGGAGGAATCAACAATCACGCATCACCCACTGTAAGTCTTCTAACCCTCAACTCCTTTATTTTCTGTATTTAATTTCAGTATTTATTTTCAGTATTTACTTTCCGCACAAAAAACCCAAAAAACCCAAAAACAGTAGTTTAGTAATTAGCAGTAAGTCCACACTCGACCTAAAATCACGCACCGTGTAAGCCGTAACGAACAATCTATCCCCCTAATTACCTTGGGTTCGACCCCTACTTACCCTTACTACCCAGTAGTTAAGTCGCGAGTAGTGGACATTATAAATTTATTTGTACGAGACGCATTGCACCCTAACGACAGTGCAACCGACGCTCCCGTCAAATTGGCGCCGTTGCCGGGGAATTAGCGAATGGATAGTTGTTCTTTTATACATAATCCGCCATGCCTTCCTACTACGAAAACGAGCCTTGGAACAATGAGGGGTATGTCTCGATACTCCGCGAAGAGATCATCAACATTAAGCAATCCCGGGACGAAACTTTGGACGAGTACTTGGCGTGCTTTGACTCCATGATGGAGAGCTACCCGGACCATGGATTCACCAGACTCAATCTTATTCAAATATTTCTCGGTGGAATGATGCCACTTGAGCGGAAAAGATTTAATGATGTAGCAGGATGTTCACTCAGGAAGTTAACCATAGGAGAGGCCTGGCGCCTCATCAATGATTTGGCAAAAAACATAAAACAGGGTCAGTGGCACCAAACTGAAGATATGGTACCAACGATGAAAGTGGACTCAGTACAGAACAAGCCCGACACCACACCCATTATAAGCTTGCCCGCGACAAAACCGAGAGAAGACATCAGTACAAGGGCAATAATGGATGTGGAGGCGGATCTAAAGGAACCAACAGTGGAGCCCACAGAGCCGACAAAGGATGAGGACTCTTGGATGGCCGAAGAAGAATTGCCCAAATCTGGCCCGGTCCTCATCACCAATCTACCCGAGGAAGTCCCGGCCCTACTTGACAAGCCAAATGAAGCCCCGGACCTCACTGCCAAACTAACCGAAAAAATCACGGCAGGTCCGGTCCTCACTGAAGAGATGCTCGAAAAAGACCCAGTCTTCATAGCCGAAAAACCCCTACCTGACCCTTCATGTTCTATAAAGATCCTGGCCACCGGAGATGATATGATCAATGATGATACAGTGCTAGGCGAGTTGGAGACAAAACATAAGCCAGAAGAGCCAAAGATGGAGCACTCACTCGCCACGAGTCCGGAAAACTCACTCTTTCTAAAACGGTCAATCATCTCTGCCACAAAAAAGAAGGTTAGCATGGGCACATGCTTGAGCTCGCTTGGCAAAAGACTGAACTTCCAGAACCGCAAGGATGCCAATCGGCCACACATGAAGAAACAGCAAAGGCATGGGCCAAGAGAATGGAAGCCGGGAAAGAGAAACAAGAGAGCTCGGCTTGATGAACCAGATGATTTGGTCAAGAAATCCTCACCCTCTCAAGGATATATGAAGAAGAAGCCTCTGGATCAAGGGAGAGCAAAACTGAGCCCGCTGCCATATGTGTTCTTTGGGCAAATCAAAAGGGCAGCTGTGAAGAAATTCGACCTAAGCCACCCATGGGATCCCAACCAATGATCCAGAACAAGGTACTGTCGAGCCAACGACGTTAAACAAGTGCACTAGTCGGGAGGTAACCCGACACTATCTTACTTTCTGTCATTTTAATTTTCAATAAGCGCTCTCACCCATCTTTTTGTCCAGAAGAAATGTCTTACATGTAGGAATTAAGTTTGGGAGCAAGGATCAGATCAGCCAGGCAGCTTCCGTGAATTTACCGGGCCTGCGCTGAGAGTTTAAGGCCCCAGCCGAACTCCCTCGATTATCCAGCCTCATGCCATGTTGATCACTCGACACCTTAAAGGGAGTTCTGCTCTTCTTTTTTCCTAAAGTCATTTCCTTCTCCTATATATATTTGCATGACTTTTGAACTAAGGCTTGCCTTCGTTCAAAAGTGGGGGGTGAGAACCAATGCATGTTTTTTCTTTTTAAAAAAAAGTATCTTTTTGAAAGTATGAACTTAAGAATGTGAAAAAGATAGATCATGATTCATGCATCAACCTTATGAAAAGGCAAACTGTTTAAAAACTTAGAATGTAACTTTTCATTTGTCCCTTTATGTTGAGATAACCTAGGGATGTGGAGTTGATAGAAATTGCCCTAGAGAGGCTTGGCAAGCACTTAAAGGATCGAATCAAACTATATGGTTTTCGAAGTCAGTGGAGGCTGCACTTCGGATTTTCAGTGAACAATTGAGTCAAACTCCGCCAGGAAGCATCTATGCAAAGGCGAGGACGGGAATCAGACCGTCCTCTCTCTAGTCAAAATAGCCGAGAAAATAAATGAGCGACCCTCATCTTGACCCGCGCGAAACGACGAAGACGAGAGGAGAGGGGAGGTATTTCCATAGGCTTGCGGGCGATGATTGGACCTCCCAAGAAGGCTGACAAAATGGACTAGCAAGTCACAAAGGAGCAAAAAACTCAAAGAAGAAAATCAAAAGAGGCCTAAGGCCCAAAAAATTGTGAAGGTTTTAACCGAGCAAAAGTGAAGCACTCAAAAAGACAGAGGCAGAATCACTACAAAAAAAAAGCTAGTCCCTCGCCAAAGTAGAAAAAAGAAAATCAAAAAGGCTCAACTCACTGAAACCCGAATCGAATCACGTGCTAGAGAAAGCTACAAGAAAACCATATAGTGCGAGACGGTCCCGAGGGTGTAGTCCAGGAGCCTAAAAAGGGCTATCTCCCGAAACATCCGGAATAATTCGCATCTCGGCACGAAGGTACACGTATCAAGTTACTTCTAATTATTTTTACAGTTTAAATTGGCAATAAGTAGTAATGCATGAATTAGGAGAAATCGAGTACCGCAAACTTAATTTCATACTTCAAACCAACTTACATAGTAACGCCCATATAAAGCATTGTTCGGGACGAACAACTAAAAGTGGGGGGTGATTTGATGGACCACAATTATACGAATCAAAAACACAGATAAACCCCCCAAGTTAGACTGTTTGTCTGTCTAACATCCACTTGTTAGTCCCGATATATTTCTACAGGGCATTTTAGAGATTAAAGTGAAAACACGTTAAGGAGAGGCTTTTAGCACAGAAAAGATATAAGGAGTCGATTCAAGGTCAAGATCATATGCCGACTGAAGAAATATCAAGGATCCTGACGATGAATCACTCATCACAAATTGTGCAGAGATGGAATCAAGTCAACCCAGTGCCAAATTACACTGACAGTTTTGTGAAAAGACAGTGCAAAACTGTACAAAACTCACATATGGGCAAGATGACTTGTGACTTGGAGAAGAGGTGGCCAAAGAGGAAAACCACCCCAAAACCACCACCCACCACCGGCGGCTCCTCCCTCCTCCTCCATGGATGACCGGCTCTCCTCCGCCCAATGAGCCGCCGCCATGTGGTGGCTCCTCCACCACATGTTCCTCCTCTCTCCTCCTTGGATGACTTGATGACTTGCTTGGGAGGTGGCTTCCACCACCATTTGCTCCTCCACCACAACCACCCACCGGCGGCTGCTCCTCCACCACTCCTCCGCCGCCAAGTGGCGGCGCCTCCTTGGCTCATCCATGCCTCATTCTCCACCCTTGGATCAAATGAATCCTAGCCCTCCATTTCCTCCCATTTCTCCTATAAAAGGAGGCTCACCCCTCCTCATTTTATCATCCAAAACCATTCCATACACAATCACTTATCTCTCTACATTTTGTAATATTTTGTAAGTTGGTTTGGATCAATAAAGTTACGATATTTGGCTAGGCGCCCTCCTCCATGGACAGGCGAGGCTAAACTCCTCATTCGGCGGAAGGTATAATCTTGTATTATTTAATGTTTAATTAGCTTAGTTTATTTTCTTAGTATTCAATACTTGTTCTATGTGCCATATAAAAGTCAGAATGTCTCTAAGGTAGAGTGAACGATTTTGGGAATGTGACCATTAGGGGTCCAACTTCGTAAGCTCTTCCTTAAGATATTCGTGATCACACCCGGATAGGGGAGGTCGTAACAGACAAAGCTATCTGAAAGAGGTCGACTATATTTAAAAAACCATTATGGGAAACCGTAACAGGAGAGCAGGTGGATGCACATAGACTAGCGTACCTAACTGGTACTGGCGCTAGTCTAAATAGAACAAGTGTGATTTAGCCGATGTTGCAAGTCTTGAGCTATCGCTAGCCTCGATTCATCGTTTGAATACTTAGAAGATTTACTAAACTAATAAACATGTGATAATACAAGAATACCTGAAACCAAATACGCTCTTTCAATTGCAAACACCCCCTGTATTTAATTTCCTAGTATAACTGCTCAATCAAACACAACCACCAACCACTCACATACCGGAGGAATCAACAATCACGCATCACCCACTGTAAGTCTTCTAACCCTCAACTCCTTTATTTTCTGTATTTAATTTCAGTATTTATTTTCTGTATTTACTTTCCGCACAAAAAACCCAAAAAACCCAAAAACAGTAGTTTAGTAATTAGCAGTAAGTCCACACTCGACCTAAAATCACGCACCGTGTAAGCCGTAACGAACAATCTATCCCCCTAATTCCCTTGGGTTCGACCCCTACTTACCCTTACTACCCAGTAGTTAAGTCGCGAGTAGTGGACATTATAAATTTATTTGTACGAGACGCATTGCACCCTAACGACAGTGCAACCGATGCTCCCGTCAAATTGGCGCCGTTGCCGGGGAATTAGCGAATGGATAGTTGTTCTTTTATACATAATCCGCCATGCCTTCCTACTACGAAAACGAGCCTTGGAACAATGAGGGGTATGTCTCGATACTCCGCGAAGAGATCATCAACATTAAGCAATCCCGGGACGAAACTTTGGACGAGTACTTGGCGTGCTTTGACTCCATGATGGAGAGCTACCCGGACCATGGATTCACCAGACTCAATCTTATTCAAATATTTCTCTGTGGAATGATGCCACTTGAGCGGAAAAAATTTAATGATGTAGCAGGATGTTCACTCAGGAAGTTAACCATAGGAGAGGCCTGGCGCCTCATCAATGATTTGGCAAAAAACATAAAACAGGGTCAGTGGCACCAAACTGAAGATAAGGCACCAACGATGAAAGTGGACTCAGTACAGAACAAGCCCGACACCACACCCATTATAAGCTTGCCCGCGACAAAACCGAGGGAAGACATCAGTACAAGGGCAATAATGGATGTGGAGGCGGATCTAAAGGAACCAACAGTGGAGCCCACAGAGCCGACAAAGGATGAGGACTCTTGGATGGCCGAAGAAGAATTGCCCAAATCTGGCCCGGTCCTCATCACCAATCTACCCAAGGAAGTCCCGGCCCTACTTGACGAGCCAAATGAAGCCCCGGACCTCACTGCCAAACTAACCGAAAAAATCACGGCAGGTCCGGTCCTCACTGAAGAGATGCTCGAAAAAGACCCAGTCTTCATAGCCGAAAAACCCCTACCTGACCCTTCATGTTCTATAAAGATCCTGGCCACCGGAGATGATATGATCAATGATGATACAGTGCTAGGCGAGTTGGAGACAAAACATAAGCCAGAAGAGCCAAAGATGGAGCACTCACTCGCCACGAGTCCGGAAAACTCACTCGTTCTAAAACGGTCAATCATCTCTGCCACAAAAAAGAAGGTTAGCATGGGCACATGCTTGAGCTCGCTTGGCAAAAGACTGAACTTCCAGAACCGCAAGGATGCCAATCGGCCACACATGAAGAAACAGCAAAGGCATGGGCCAAGAGAATGGAAGCCGGGAAAGAGAAACAAGAGAGCTCGACTTGATGAACCAGATGATTTGGTCAAGAAATCCTCACCCTCTCAAGGATATATGAAGAAGAAACCTCTGGATCAAGGGAGAGCAATACTGAGCCCGCTGCCATATGTGTTCTTTGGGCAAATCAAAAGGGCAGCTGTGAAGAAATTCGACCTAAGCCACCCATGGGATCCCAACCAATGATCCAGAACAAGGTACTGTCGAGCCAACGACGTTAAACAAGTGCACTAGTCGGGAGGTAACCCGACACTATCTTACTTTCTGTCATTTTAATTTTCAATAAGCGCTCTCACCCATCTTTTTGTCCAGAAGAAATGTCTTACATGTAGGAATTAAGTTTCATAGCAAGGATCAGATCAGCCAGGCAGCTTCCGTGAATTTACCGGGCCTGCGCTGAGAGTTTAAGGCCCCAGCCGAACTCCCTCGATTATCCAGCCTCATGCCATGTCGATCACTCGACACCTTAAAGGGAGTTCTGCTCTTCTTTTTTCCTAAAGTCATTTCCTTCTCCTATATATATTTGCATGACTTTTGAACTAAGGCTTGCCTTCGTTCAAAAGTGGGGGGTGAGAACCAATGCATGTTTTTTCTTTTTAAAAAAAAGTATCTTTTTGAAAGTATGAACTTAAGAATGTGAAAAAGATAGATCATGATTCATGCATCAACCTTATGAAAAGGCAAACTGTTTAAAAACTTAGAATGTAACTTTTCATTTGTCCCTTTGTGTTGAGATAACCTAGGGATGTGGAGTTGATAGAAATTGCCCTAGAGAGGCTTGGCAAGCACTTAAAGGATCGAATCAAACTATATGGTTTTCGAAGTCAGTGGAGGCTGCACTTTGGATTTTCAGTGAACAATTGAGTCAAACTCCGCCAGGAAGCATCTATGCAAAGGCGAGGACAGGAATCAGACCGTCCTCTCTCTAGTCAAAATAGCCGAGAAAATAAATGAGCGACCCTCATATTGACCCGCGCAAAACGACGAAGACGAGAGGAGAGGGGAGGTATTTCCATAGGCTTGCGGGCGATGATTGGACCTCCCAAGAAGGCTGACAAAATGGACTAGCAAGTCACAAAGGAGCAAAAAACTCAAAGAAGAAAATCAAAAGAGGCCTAAGGCCCAAAAAATTGTGAAGGTTTTAACCGAGCAAAAGTGAAGCACTCAAAAAGACAGAGGCAGAATCACTACAAAAAAAAGCTAGTCCCTCGCCAAAGTAGAAAAAAGAAAATCAAAAAGGCTCAACTCACTGAAACCCGAATCGAATCACGTGCTAGAGAAAGCTACAAGAAAACCATATAGTGCGAGACGGTCCCGAGGGTGTAGTCCAGGAGCCTAAAAAGGGCTATCTCCCGAAACATCCGGAATAATTCGCATCTCGGCACGAAGGTACACGTATCAAGTTACTTCTAATTATTTTTACAGTTTAAATTGGCAATAAGTAGTAATGCATGAATTAGGAGAAATCGAGTAACGCAAACTTAATTTCATACTTCAAACCAACTTACATAGTAACGCCCATATAAAGCATTGTTCGGGACAAACAACTAAAAGTGGGGGGTGATTTGATGGACCACAATTATACGAATCAAAAACACAGATAAACCCCCCAAGTTAGACTGTTTGTCTGTCTAACATCCACTTGTTAGTCCCGATATATTTCTACAGGGCATTTTAGAGATTAAAGTGAAAACACGTTAAGGAGAGGCTTTTAGCACAGAAAAGATATAAGGAGTTGATTCAAGGTCAAGATCATATGCCGACTGAAGAAATATCAAGGATCCTGACGATGAATCACTCATCACAAATTGTGCAGAGATGGAATCAAGTCAACCCAGTGCCAAATTACACTGACAGTTTTGTGAAAAGATAGTGCAAAACTGTACAAAACTCACATATGGGCAAGATGACTTGTGACTTGGAGAAGAGGTGGCCAAAGAGGAAAACCACCCCAAAACCACCACCCACCACCGGCGGCTCCTCCCTCCTCCTCCATGGATGACCGGCTCTCCTCCGCCCAATGAGCTGCCGCCATGTGGTGGCTCCTCCACCACATGTTCCTCCTCTCTCCTCCTTGGATGACTTGATGACTTGCTTGGGAGGTGGCTTCCACCACCATTTGCTCCTCCACCACAACCACCCACCGGCGGCTGCTCCTCCACCACTCCTCCGCCGCCAAGTGGCGGTGCCTCCTTGGCTCATCCATGCCTCATTCTCCACCCTTGGATCAAATGAATCCTAGCCCTCCATTTCCTCCCATTTCTCCTATAAAAGGAGGCTCACCCCTCCTCATTTTATCATCCAAAACCATTCCATACACAATCACTTATCTCTCTACATTTTGTAATATTTTGTAAGTTGGTTTGGATCAATAAAGTTACGATATTTGGCTAGGCGCCCTCCTCCATGGACAGGCGAGGCTAAACTCCTCATTCGGCGGAAGGTATAATCTTGTATTATTTAATGTTTAATTAGCTTAGTTTATTTTCTTAGTATTCAATACTTGTTCTATGTGCCATATAAAAGTCAGAATGTCTCTAAGGTAGAGTGAACGATTTTGGGAATGTGACCATTAGGGGTCCAACTTCGTAAGCTCTTCCTTAAGATATTCGTGATCACACCCGGATAGGGGAGGTCGTAACAGACAAAGCTATCTGAAAGAGGTCGACTATATTTAAAAAACCATTATGGGAAACCGTAACAGGAGAGCAGGTGGATGCACATAGACTAGCGTACCTAACTGGTACTGGCGCTAGTCTAAATAGAACAAGTGTGATTTAGCCGATGTTGCAAGTCTTGAGCTATCGCTAGCCTCGATTCATCGTTTGAATACTTAGAAGATTTACTAAACTAATAAACATGTGATAATACAAGAATACCTGAAACCGAATACGCTCTTTCAATTGCAAACACCCCCTGTATTTAATTTCCTAGTATAACTGCTCAATCAAACACAACCACCAACCACTCACATACCGGAGGAATCAACAATCACGCATCACCCACTGTAAGTCTTCTAACCCTCAACTCCTTTATTTTCTGTATTTAATTTCAGTATTTATTTTCTGTATTTACTTTCCGCACAAAAAACCCAAAAAACCCAAAAACAGTAGTTTAGTAATTAGCAGTAAGTCCACACTCGACCTAAAATCACGCACCGTGTAAGCCGTAACGAACAATCTATCCCCCTAATTCCCTTGGGTTCGACCCCTACTTACCCTTACTACCCAGTAGTTAAGTCACGAGTAGTGGACATTATAAATTTATTTGTACGAGACGCATTGCACCCTAACGACAGTGCAACCGACGCTCCCGTCAAACGCTCAACCATCTGTCCCCCAATCAGCTCACTCATCCTACCAACCTCCACACCGGCAGTATAACCAGAACACTCAATCAGCGGGTCAATATCAGCAAAAAGGACCAAATCAGTACCAGACTGGCCAGCATAATCAGCAAGAACCCACCAAGTCGCTTTATGACACAATGAAGGAGCTCGCAGGAAACATAAATCAATTGGGTACTTCGCTACACCAATTCCAGGCAAAAACTGACGGGGCAATTTCCGAATTAACCAAACAAATGACCCATCTCGCCACTGCGATGTCAACGCTCACTAGCAAACCTGGCAGACTACCTTCACAGACCATCCAGAATCCAAAGGCGAATCTTAGCATGATGAAAGAGTCAAACGGAAAGGCGACACTGGGAGAAGTTACACGATCACCAGCATACAGACTAACAAACAAGCACTTCAACCGCAGGAGTCGTCCTGATTGGAATCAAGAGGAAGACCGACCCAATGATGGTAAAACATGGGTCACGCACGCTGACAACGGACGATATGCATTCACCGTGTGTATAACACCGCCACCAATCATACACTCTGACATACCAGCATCTGGATGGGATGACAGTAACAATTTAAGGAATGGGCAGAATGGCCCAACAATGGACAGAGCCCTCACCTCAGACCATGAGCCACAATCTGAAAGAGATAAAGACCCAGGGGCCTTCACAGTCACCTGTGGTATTGGGGAAACCCAGGTTCATAAATGCTTGATCGATCTTGGGGCTGCTGTCAACGCCATGCCTTCCTCCTTATATTACTTGTTAGGACTTGGCCCACTAAAACCACCCAGGACAAACATCGAGCTGGGAGATAAATCGTGCATCCGTTCGACTGGAGTGTTGGAAGATGTTATACTCCATGTGGGAGAGCTCGTCGTTGCTGCAGACTTTTATGTAATACAAAAGGGAGAAACCAGCGAAGACGACCCTCCAACAATAATATTGGGACGACCATTCCTCTACAATACTAAAGCAAGAATCGATGTGGGCAAGGGCTCATTATCACTCAAGTTCGGTGGCAAAATCGCAAATTTCTACATTAATAATAGCCGCACGGCTACAAAGAAACCACCAGACATTATACCTATCTCAGAACGCGGTACACAGATTTCTGACCTACCAAAAAAGCATCAAGACCAGCAGCTACGGTCAAAAGTCCCCCGACTTCTCAGAAACAATGGAAAGAAAAGACACCAAAACCATGGAGTTCTAAACCAAACAAAACATCAGGCAAGGCAAAAACCAACACAGGAACGGTGGCGAAGTTTGACCTGAGCCACCCATGGGATCCCAACCAATGATCCAGAACGAGGTACTGTCGAGCCAACGACGTTAAACAAGTGCACTGGTCGGGAGGTAACCCGACACTATCTTACTTTCTGTTATTTCCAATAAGCGCTCTCACCCACTTTTTGTCTAGAAGGAATGTCTTTCATGTAGGAATTAAGTTTTTGGAGCAAGATCGGATCAGCCAGGCAGCTTCCCTGAATTTACCGGGCCTGAGCTGAGAGTTCGAGGCCCCAGCTGAACTCCCTCGATTATCCAGCCTCATGCCATGTCGTTCACTCGACACCTTAAAGGGAGTTCTGTTCTTCTTTTTCCTTAATGTCATTTCCTTCTCCTGTATATATTGCATGACTTTTGAACTAAGGCTTGCCTTCGTTCAAAAGTGTGGGGTGAGAACCAACTGCATGTTTTTTCTTTTTTTTAGTAGTATCTTTTTGGAATTATGAACTTTAGAATGTGAAAAAGATAGATCATAATTCATGCATCAACCTTATGAAAATGCAAACTGTTTAAAAACTTACAATGTAACCTCTCATTTGTCCCTTTGTGCTGAGATAACCTAGGGATGTGGAGTTGATAGAAATTGCCCTAGAGGGGCTTGGCAAGCACTTGAAGGATCAGATCAAACTATATGGTTTTCGAAGTCAGTGGAGGCTGCACTTCGGGGTTCAGTGAATAATTGAAGTCAACTCCGCCAAGAAGCATCTATGCAAAGGCGAGGACGGGAATCAGACCGTCCTCTCTCTAGTCAAAATAGCTGAGAAAATAAATGAGCGACCCTCATCTTGACCCGCGCAAAACGACGAAGACGAGAGGAGCAAGGAGGTATTTCCATAGGCTTGCGGGCGATGATTGGACCTCCCGAAAAGGCTGAGAAAATGGACTAGCAAGTCACAAAGAAGCAAAAAACTCAAAGAAGAACATCAAAAGAGGCCTAAGGCCCAAAATTGTGAAGGTTTTAACCGAGCAAAAGTGAAGCACTCAAAAAAGACAGATCATAAAGCCAAAGGCAGAATCACTACAAAAAGCTAGTCCCTCGCCAAAGTAGAAAAAAGAAAATAAAAAAAAGGCTCAACTCACTGAAACCCGAATCGAATCACGTGCTAGAGAAAGGTACAAGAAAACCATATAGTGCGAGACGGTCCCGAAGGTGTAGTCCAGGAGCCTGAAAAGGGCTATCTCCCGAAACATCCAAAATAATTTGCATCTCGGCACGAAGGTACAAGTATCAAGTTTCTTCTATTTATTTACGCAGTTTAATTTGGCAATAAGTAGTAATGCATGAATTAGGAGAAATCGAGTACCATAGTCTAATTTTCATATTTCAACAAGCTTACTTAGTGCCGCCCTTTAATAGCATTGTTCGGGACGAACAACTAAAAGTGTGGGGTGATCTGATGGACCATAATTGTATGCATCATAATTACAGTTAAACCCACCAAATTAGACTGTTTGTCTATCTAACTTCTACGTGTTAGTCCCGAAATATTTCCACAGGGCAATTGAGAGATAAAAGTGAAAACACGCTAAGGAGAGGATTTTATGCTGAAAAGATATCAAGAGTCAATTGAAGGTCAAGATCAAGCACTGAACGAAGAAATCTCAAGATCCTGACGATGAATTACTCAAATTAAATCCAAATGAGGAATTATCAAAGACAGCCTGGAGTGAAATTGGACTGATAGTTTTGTAAAGACAGTACAAAACCGTCAAGACTCATCCATATGCATAAGGTGACCGGCTACTTGGTGAAGAGGATGAGTCATTGGGTGGCAACACCTTCCTCCTCCTTGGGTGACCGGCTGCTCCTCCCTCACATGGTGGCTCCTCCACTCTCCTTGCTCCACTTGTCACCACCTCACTCCTCCCCTCCCAAAGCCGCCGGCGGCTCTTTGAACCACCATGGGAAGATGACAAGTGGAGGCTTCTCCTCCACATCTCCTCCCCCATCTCCTCCACCCTTGGATGCTCCTCCACATGCCACCATCTCCACCCTCCATCCTCCTCCCCTTAGCCTATAAATATGGAGCTCCTCCTCCTCATTTGTAAGAAAAAATCCATACACAAAACACTTATCTCTCTAAGTTTGGTTAGTTGTAAGTTTGTTCGGTTTATGAAATAATACTCCTGTTTGTTCTTGAGTATTATACTATAGAGAATACTCCTGTTGGTTCTTGAGTATTCAGTAGGAAATTGGGAATACTCCTGTTGGTTCTTGAGTATTCCACCCCTTTCCCTCTTACTGTTTTCAAAAACCCCCGAGTATTTAGCTATGGTATCCACCTCTATGGATATTCGTAGCTAAACTCTTCATTCGGTGGAAGGTATTTTCTTGTATTATATAATGTTGTAATATCTTTTAGTTTCATTTCTTTGTATTCAAAACTTGTTCTATGTGCCATTTATAGTCAGAATTTCCAAGGTTGAGTGGATGCTACGAAAGGGCAAAACTCTTCCCTGGGGTTCGTGAACATACTCGGGTAAGTGGATGCTACGAAAGGGCAAAGCTTATTTGAGGAGTTCGACTTATCTAAAACACCACTTGGTCAATCGTAAATGTGAGATCAGGTGGATGCACAGAAGGCTAAGATACTTCGAAAGGAGGAATTAGTCTGAAGTAGAACAAGGGTTGCTTTAAACGATGTTGCAAGTCTTGCGCTACGAAAGGGCCTCGATTCATCTTTGAATACTTAGAAAAGTTACTAACGGTTTATTATATACATGTTATAATACAAGAGTACCTGAAACCGAATACTTTCTTTCAATCACAAAAACCCCCTGTATTTACTTTCCTAGTATAACTGTCCCGATCAACCACAACCATCAACCGCTCAACAACCGGAGGAATCGCAATCACGCATCACCCACTGTAAGCCTTCTAACCTTTATCTCTTTACTTTCAGTATTTACTTTCAGTATTTAATTTCTGTATTTACTTTTCCGCACAAAAAACCCAAAAAACCAAAAACAGTAGTTTAATTACTCGCGCTAAAATCTCAATCATCCTAAAACACGTCCCTGTTAGTAAAAGAACAACGTATCCCCCTAATTCCCTTGGGTTCGACCCCTACTTACCACTTCTACCCAGTAGTCGCGAGTAGCGGACTTTATAAATTTATTTGTACAATTTGCTCTGACGACAAGCGAATTGTCACTCTTATGTGCAACGACTACCCCACCCCACACATTTGAACAAAGCCGTGTCCTCACGGCACGACTTAAGTTCAAAACACAAAAAGCAAGCAAACAAAGGAAAGGAAATGACATAAAGAGGAAGGGACGAACAGAACTCCCCTTATAGTGTTGTTGCATTGTCGTGACTATATGAGCAAACAACAAGGTTTGGAACTGGATGATCCGGTTGAAGCTCGAGGAAGTTCGGCTGGGAACTGGTACTCTCGGGCGCAGCCCGGTACTTCTCGGGCGCAGCTCTGTCTCGCTTGAACACGTCCCGGGCCTGGTACTGTTCCCTGCATGAAAAGTCATTTTTCCTTCCAAATACAAAAGGGGTGAGTATGACTCAAGACTAAAACTAAACGACATAAGTAAAATGAAACTGAATAACTAAACGACGCATAGAAAAACTAAATAAACCGGGCTGCCTCCTGGTGAGCGCCTTTGTTTAACGCCGTTGGCTCGACGGTACCTCACTCATGTGTCGTTGAGAGGCTCGGCTAGGCCAAATTCTTAGGCTGGTGTTTCGATCTCGCCTTGATATTGCTTCACCCTTTGCCCATTGACCTTGAATATGTTCCCATCTCTCGGGTTCTCTAGCTCTAGCGCCCCATGGTTGAAGACTCGTACAATCGTGTATTGGCCGGTCCATCTCGAGCGCAGCTTGTCGGGCATCAGCTTTAGTCGTGATGAGAACAAGAGTACTTGCTGCCCAACTTCAAATTTGCGCTGAAGGATGAACTTATCATTGTAAAGCTTTGTTCGCGCCTTATAGTCCATTTGGCCCTCATAAGCCTCGAGGCACAGCTCCTCCAGCTCGCACAGCTGTATCTTTCTATCCAGCCCGGTTGCCTTCAAGTCTGAGTTACATTGCTTGAGCGCCCAATAGGCTTTGTGCTCTAATTCCACCGGAAGATGGCATGCCTTCCCATAAACTAACCGAAAGGGAGAGGTCCCTATCGGCGTCTTGTAGGCCGTTCTATAGGCCCATAGTGCCTCGTCTACCCTTTGGCTCCAGTCCTTCCGCGCCGGCTTCACCATATTTTCTAGGATCCCCTTTATTTCGCGGTTGGAGATCTCCGCTTGCCCATTTGTTTGGGGATGGTAGGCTGTGGACGTCCGATGGTGCACATGGTAATGTCTCAAGGTGGCGGCCATTATCCGGTTGCAAAAGTGTGTACCTTGGTCGCTAATTATGGCCTTAGGTACTCCGTACCTACAAAAAAAGGTTAGTGCGCAAAAAGTCTATGACAGTTTTAACATCGTCGCACCTAGTGGCCTTAGCCTCTACCCACTTAGACACATAATCTACAACAACCAAAATGTAAGCATAACCGCATGATATAGGAAAGGGCCCCATGAAATCAATGCCCCAAATATCAAAGACATCGTTGACCAAGATGGGCGATTGGGGTATCTCATTTCTTGTCGATATGTTCCCTACCCTTTGACACCTATCACATTTCCTACACTTCTCATATGAATCTCTAAATACACTTGGCCAAAAGAAACCGCTATCTAGGATTTTCCTAGCGGTTCTTCTAGGCCCAAAGTGGCCACCACAAGCATGCTCATGACAGAAGCTAACGACTGAAGCTATCTCAATATCGGGGATGCATCTTCTAAGCATTTGATCTACACCTATTTTCCATAAATAAGGATCATCCCACAAATAAAATCTAGCATCATGCTTAAGCTTCATGCATTGTGCTTTAGAATAAGAGGGAGGAAATGTACCGGCTACCAAGTAGTTGACTATTGGAGCATACCATGGCACTTTGCTTGTGACGGCATAGAGGTGTTCATCCGGAAATGACTCGGTGATTTGCCCTTCTTCCTCTTCTCGGACTATCCGGCTCAGATGGTCGGCCATTGTGTTTTCTATGCCCTTTTTTTCCTTGATTTCCACATCAAATTATTGCAGCAACAGGATCCACCTTATGAGTCTTGGCTTGGCCTCCTTCTTCGTCATTAAGTACCGGATGGCTGCATGGTCCGAGAAGACAACCACCTTTGCTCCGTGATGGAGCATATTTATATGACTCATAAAGTACTACTAAACCCACCAAATTAGGCTCTTTGAGTGCACGGACATGTGCTTGTTAATCTGTATTTGCATTTCAGGCCATTTTGGAGTCTAAAGAGGAATCACGCCTAAAAGGGGAGATTTGCGCCCAAAAGCATGCCAAGTCATTTTTGGCCCAGCCAAGGACCGAGAAACCAGGTCCCCGCCCGAGCACGCCCGAGACAAGCGCCCGGTCCCGACCAAGGCCTGCGCCCGAGCAGAACTTCAAATCAGGCCACGACCACTCTCAGAATGCGTTCCGGCAAATCTAGCTCGAGCATTCATATTAAAATCACTTCAAAATTCTAGAACCATCGCCAAAAAGCTGAGAACGCAATGCCGAGGACTCAAGCCCGATCAAGGCCAAACAAGGGCAATTTTGGCCGTTTTGGGATTTCAACCATGTTCCGGGCAGAATTTGGCTTAGCATCCTTCTTGAGATCATCTTAGAATGACTTTTTCATTCAGAATACACTCTCCAAAATCCAAGAATCAGCGGCCAAAGCTCCGGTCAGATTCCGGCCATATTCCGGCAAACTCCGGCCATGCTCAGGCGAACCTCCGGTGATGCTCCGATCAAGCTCATCCAACCACCACCATGCTCCGGTCATTTCTTGCTCCCACATTCCGGTGAAGTCCAACTAAATCCAAACTACTTCATTCCGGTTGGCTTCTACTATTCATTTCGGTTGGCATTTGGAGTTCGGTTGCAACCAAACTGGCTGGCCTTTGGGGAGTGCCACCTACACGGCTGCTGCCCTTTGGAGAAAGCCGCCGGCGGCTTTGGTTAGAGCTCTCTCCCTTTGCCAAGTGGTTTGCTTTGGTTGAGCCATGTGCAAGTGATGGCTTTTGGCTAAACCAATCAAAATGAAGTGCTTTTGGGATATTTTCACATCTAAACTTAGCTCCCAAGTTTCCTTAGTCTATAAATAGAGGCCTTGCCTCATGTAATTGGTGTGCCACAG
Organism: Rhodiola kirilowii; assembly: GCA_033675215.1. Taxonomy (NCBI): domain Eukaryota; kingdom Viridiplantae; phylum Streptophyta; class Magnoliopsida; order Saxifragales; family Crassulaceae; genus Rhodiola; species Rhodiola kirilowii. The sequence goes on from CM066201.1 coordinate 54,109,201, forward strand.
ACATTAGGAAGTTGAGAGCTTATCTCTCTTCTTCACCGTTTCAATACCAAAACCTCTCTACATTTTACTTGTTCTTGTTCTTACTTTTGTTCTTTATTTCCAAAGCTTTCTTTACTTTCCTAGTCTTTACTTCACTTTGTTCTTGAGTACTCTTGTTGGTTCTTGAAGTGCTCAAGCTTTTCCTTGTCTTTTACATTCAAAAAACTTTACTTTTTTGTCTTTCGAAAAGCTTTACTTTTCAAGCACTTAGCTATGATGTCCCCTTCCATGGATATTTGTAGCTAAACCCTTCATTCGGTTGAAGGGCTGTGCTTGATCATAAAATGTTTTAGACCCTTCTCTTAGTGCCTCTTTGTGTTCAACTTGTTCTGTGTGCCTTATATTAGGTCAAAACGCTATTGGATGAGTGGAGGCTCGAAAGAGCAAAGCTCTTCCATGGGTTCGTGAACTTCCGTGGATAAGTGGAGGCTCGAAAGAGCACAGCTTATCCGTGGAGTTCAACCTCTTTTAAACACCATTTGGTTGATCGGAAATGATTGATCAAATGGATGCACATAAGCTAAGATACTTCGAAAGGAGGAATTAGCCCAACTAGAACAAGAGTTCTATGTCTTGAAAAGGACTAGACGGTGTGGCAAGTCAAGTGCTAGAAATAGCCTTGATACATCTTTGAACACTTAGTATGATCATTAGAGGTCGATGATGAACAGATTTATGATACAAGGCCTTTAAAACCGAATCCTTTCCTTTAATTAAAACATCACCTGTCACTTTACTTTCAGTCTTATTATCAACTGCTTATTTTCAGTCATTTACTTTCAGTACTTTAATTTCCGCACATTTACTTTCCAGCAATTTACTTTTCAGTAATTTACTTTCTATCGCTTATTACAAACCCTTTCAATATCAGTCCATACCAAAAGTATGTTGATTAAGTCGATATTGAATTTGACTGTTCCAGCACTTTACTTTCAGTCTTTACTTTCCGCAATTTAATTTCTCGCACTTTACTTTCAGTACCTTAACTTTCCCGCAATTTATTTTTTAGTCATTTACTTTCAGTTTAAACCACTCAAACCCAACCTGTAATTACTTTCATTTTTCATTTCTTTTCAAGAACAACTATTCCACACTGACTCTCTTGGGTTCGACCCCTACTTAACGCTCTACTATCCAATAGTGAGCCACTAAAGTAGTGGAACTATAAATGTAAATTTTGCAGCGTATCAACGACGCGCTGTCACTCCGAGTAGGTATGATCTGAATTTTTCTAGATCAAACACCACGGCTAAGAGCTCCTTCTCGGTGTTGGAGTAATTCCTTTGGGCAGCATCTAAGGTTCTTGAGGCGTAATAGATAACGACAGCCCTCTTCTTAACCCTTTGGCCGAGAACTGCCCCCACGACATAATCGCTAGCGTCACACATGATTGCGAATGGTTGGCCCCAATCCGGTGCTCGGATGATGGGTGTGCTAGTGAGGGTCTTTTTGAGCTCATCAAAGGAGTCCTTGCATGTCTCGGTGAACTCAAAAGGAACATCTTTTTGAAGAAGATTGGATAGCGGCAACGCCTTCTTTGAAAAGTCCTTTATGAATCTTTTGTAGAATCCAGCATGCCCAAGGAACGACTTGATGTCTCGCACCGTGGAGGCGTAAGGCAGAGTCATAATCAGGTCAATCTTAGCCTTGTCAACTTCTATTCCTTCTCGTGGGACGACATGCCCCAAGACCACACCGTGAGTTACCATGAAATGGCACTTTTCATAATTAAGCACTAAGTTCATTGAGACACATCGTGCCAGAACCGTGCTTAAGTTATCCAAGCAAGCATTGAAAGTGTCTCCATACACGGTGAAGTCGTCCATGAAAACCTCAATGAACGTCCCAATCATGTCCGAGAAGATACTAGTCACCACTCTTTGAAAAGTCCCCGGAGCATTGCATAATCCAAACGACATTCTTCGAAAGGCAAACGTGCTGAATGGGTAGGTGAAAGTGGTATTCTCTTGGTCCTCTGGTGCTATGGGAATCTGATTGTAGCCCGAGAATCCATCCAAGAAACAGAAGTAGGGTTTGCCCGCCAATCAGTCTAGCATTTGGTCGATGAATGGAAGATGGAAATGATCTTTTCTTGTGACGGCATTCAACTTCCTATAGTCAATGCACATCCTCCATCCATTCTTGACCCTAGTCCCAATCATCTTGCCTTCGGTGTTCTCCTCGACCGTGATCCTGGTCTTCTTCGGGACCACATGGACCGGGCTCACCCATTGGCTGTCTAAGATAGGGTATATGACATCCGCATCCAGCAGCTTTTGAATCTCCTTCTGGACGACCTCCATCATGATCGGGTTCAATCGTCGTTGAGGTTCCCTTGAAGGCTTTGCTCCATCCTCTAGTAGAATACGGTGCATGCATACAACCGGGCTTATTCCCCTCAAGCCCGCTAGAGTCCATCCACTAGCCAGCTTGTGCCGACTTAGCACCTCCACCAAATGACGCTCATGATCTTCCTCTAGGCCACTTTTGATGATCACCGGAAGTGTGTCGTTCTCCCATAGGAATGCATACTTTAAATGCCCGGGAAGGGGCTTCAATTCCACTTCGGGTGCTTGCACAATAGAGGGCAAAAAGATGTTAGATTTGAATAGTCGCACCTCATTGACTTCATACCTTGGTGTGAGTGGCTCTAAGATCTCTAAGTGGGATTGTGCCTCTTGTATGCTGATGGACCATATTTATATGATTCGTTAAGATAGTTAAACCCACCAAATTAGATGCTTTATCTTGACAACTTTTACTTGTTAGTTTCACTTTTGTTCTACAGGCTATTTCAAGGAGTAATGACGAAACGAGCTAAAATAGAGTTCTTAACGTTAAAAGTGGATTACAAGTCAGAACTGACCGTACTCCGACAATACTCCGATCAAGACACAACTAAGTCCCAATGACTTATTCCAACAAAGATCAAGAACACAAGTGAAATGCCAAGTCTAAGTTCCTCATCTTTTGATATCAACTAAGAAGCAACCAAAGAGGCAATCAAAGGGCAACCAAAGAGGCAACCAAAGGGCAACTGGAGTTATATATCAACCGAAGGCTTTTGGGGAGAAAAGATCTCATTCCACTCACAATTCTCCTCCTCCTCACCACATGGGCGGCTAGCCATGGAGAAGAAGCCACATGTGGCCGGCGGCTTTGTGGCTTTTGCCACCTTGCCCGGCAGCTTTGAGCTCCTCCACCCTCCTGTTAACATGTGGCTTGCTTCTCCTCCACATCTCCTCCTCTCCCCCTTGCCTATAAATAGCACATCCCCTTCCCTTTGTAAATCATCCCATTTTGTGTGCAAAAATCCATAGTCACTTGTTACTTATGTCTCTAGAGTTTGGGCACAATCCATGTAAACACACCACTTTGATATTAAAGCTCCAAGTTTGTTCTTGAGTACTCTTGTCGGTTCTTGAAGTACTCAAGCATTTCCTTTACTTTACGTTGTTCTTGAGTTTACTCTTGTTGGTTCTTGAGTATTCGCCCTTTTACTTTCCTTGTCTTTACTTTAAAAACCTTTACTTTTCCTGTCTTTCAAAACCTTTACTTTTCCAAGTACTTAGCTATGATATCCACCCCTATGGATATTCGTAGCTAAACCCTTCATTCGGTTGAAGGGGTGTACTTGTATCATAAAATGTTTTAGACCCTTCTCTTAGTGCCTCTTTGTGTTCAACTTGTTCTAGGTGCCATATATTAGGTCAGAACTTCATTGGTCGAGTGGATGCTCGGAAGAGCAAAGCTCTGCCAAGGGTTCGTGATCTTCCGTGGATAAGTGGAGGCTCGGAAGAGCACAACTTATATGTGGAAGTCAACCTCTTTAAAACACCATTTTGTTTATCAGGAATGATGATCAAATGGATGCACATACTAGAACAAGAGTTCTTTGTCTTGCAAAAGACTAGACGGTGTGGCAAGTCATGTGCTAGGAATAGCCTTGATACACTTTTGAACAATTAGTATGATCATTAGAGGTCAATGATAAACGGACTATGATACAAGGCCCCTGAGACCGAATCTTTCCTTTGATTCAAACATCACCTGTCACTTACTTTCAGTCTTACTATCAACTGCTTACTTTCCAGTCATTTACTTTTCGTAACTTTACTTTCAGTCCCATATCAACTGCTTACTTTCCGCAAGTCTTGTCCTTCAAGCATTTACTTTCCGCAAGACTTGTCCTTCAAGCATTTACTTTCCGCAAGACTTGTCCTTCAAGCACTTTACTTTTCAGTATTTACTTTCAGTCCCGTATTTACTTTCTTTACTTTCAGTCATTTACTTTTCAGTACTAAAATCACAACCAACCCACTTACTTTTTAGTACTAAAATCACAACCAACCCCCAACTGTCTTACTTTCCATTTTCGAAAGAACAACTATCCACTAATTCCCTTGGGTTCGACCCCTACTTACCGCTTTACTACCCAATAGTAGAGTAACGAGTAGCGGACTTATAAATTTATTTTTGCACAGAGTCATCGCACATTAACGACGGTGTGGTGCGCTCCGTCAAAATTGGCGCCGTTGCCGAGGAATTAGAAAATATCAATCGGATAATTGTTCTTTCTTTTTTCTTTTAAAATTTCAAACTCGGTTCTGTATAACCATGTCTCATGCAGGAAGCCACCATGACTATCAGGATGATGACGAGATAAATCTGTTCAATCGAAATAATGAGGCACCGCCTTCATTTCCAATTCTCGACGATCCAGAACAACTCATCCGAAACCAAAGAGCTCGTGAAAGGGAAGCCATCCGGAGAAACCAAGGCCTGCCCGAGGACCGAAATGAAGCTGGTCCAGTGCAACAACCCCCTAGACATCCACCACCCCCGCAATATTGACAAGTGCCAAGGCGAGAACCTGTATTCGATGAGTACTATGGGGATAACAACTTCCGCAAACCTACTATGGGAGAACTGTTGGCACCAGATTTCAGAAATCAGCCGTGATGCATCTACGAGGGCCCTGAACTAGAAAACATTGCCATCAACACATCAGTGGTCCACAACTTGCCCAAGTTCTCAGGAACTCGTGGAGAATCCGCAACGACTCATCTCCAACGCTTACACGGCATTTGCCAAAACCTAAAACCCAATGGCGTGAATGTAGACGACTTCAAGTTAAAGGCATTCTACTTTTCCCTCACTGACTCGGTGAATGACTGGTTCCTTTCATTGCCTTCTGGTACCATCAGAACATGGGCTCAGATGCAGAAGAAATTCCTGGACAAATACTACCCAGCGGGAAGAGCAATGCAAGTAAGGAGGCAACTGCAGCACATCAAACAGGGGCCCAATGAAACCATGTATGATTACCTGTAGAAATTCAATCGCCTGGAGAGAAGCTGCTGCACCCTTGGATTGCCTGAGAAACTCATCATCGAGTACCTCATTGACGGATTGAGACCTTTAGACAAAATGCTCCTAGATGCCTCAGCTGGAGGATCCATGATGAATCTATCACTGAGTGGCATAAGGAATCTCATCACCGACGTTGCTGAAAATGCCCGATTTAGAGAGGAGACAACTCGACAGGAAGAATTTTCCCGAACAAAGAATGTGGCAAAGGCTGAAGAAACACCGATGAACTCTATGCCACAAGAGATGAAACAAATGAAGGAGATGATGGTTCAGATCCTACGAAGGCAGCCTGTTCCAGTAAAGCCTTGCGAATTCTGCAGTTCTACGGACCACAAGGCCGACGCATGCCCAACATTAATAGTAGAGGAACCGGAAGAAGTGAATGCAGTGGTAGGATACCAAGGATACAACAACAACAACAGCAACGACAGAGCTGGACCAAACCGGCAGTATAATCAAGCGACCAATCCAAGCTGGCAGAACGACAACCATCTTTCGAGGGAGACACAACAAGCCGCACCGCAATTAGCTCAGTCATTCTACCAACCCCCCCACCGGCAGTATAACCAGAACGCTCCATCAGCAGGCCAATATCAGCAAAGAGGACCAAACCAGTACCCGACAGGACAATATCAACAGAAGGGACAAAATAAGTACCAAGCCAACTCGAGCAATCAGCAAGGACCAAACAAGTCGTTTGAAGACACAATGAAGGAACTCGCAGGAAGCGTAAATCAATTGGGTACTTCGCTACACCAATTCCAGGCGAAAACTGACGGGGCAATTTCAGATTTGACCAAACAAATGTCCCAGCTCGCCACCGCAATGTCCGCGCTCACTAATGAACTTGGCAGACTTCCGTCACAAACAATCCAAAACCCAAAGGCGAATATTAGCATGATAAGGAGGGCAAACATGAAGGCAGCACGGGAAGAAGCAGCACGATCCACAACTTACGAACTTACGAACAAACACTTCACCCGTAGGCACCGTCCTGATTGGAATCAAGAGGAAGACCGACCCAGTGATGGCAGAACGTGGGTCACTCATGCCGACAATGGACGCTATGCATTCACTGTTAGCATGACACCGCCACCAATCACACACTTTGACATACTAGCATCTGGGTGGGATAACAATGACGATCCAGACTCTGATGGTCCCAGATGGGATTCCCCAACTAAGATTTATGCATCAGAGCAAGGTATTTACCTAGAAGATCAGGAGTTAGAAGGGCCCGATCATACAAATCCAGAACCTAAGGATGGGCAGAATGGCCCGATAATGGAAAGATCCCTCACATCAGATCATGAGTCACAACCGGAAAGGGATAAGGACCCGGGGGCCTTCACAGTCACCTGTGGTATTGGTGAAGCTCAAATTCACAAGTGCCTAATCGATTTTGGGGCTGCCGTCAATGCCATGCCTTACTCCTTATATTACTTATTAGAGCTTGGCCCATTAAAACCACCAAGGTCAAATAGCGAGTTGGGAGATAAATTGTGTATCCAACCGGTTGGAGTGCTTGAAGATCTAATACTCCATGTGGGAGAGCTCGTCGTTGCTGCAGATTTTTATGCAATACAAACGAGAGAGACTAGCGAAGACGACCCTTCAACGCTTATATTAGGACGACCTTTTCTCTACGCCACCAAGGCATGGATCGACATGGGCAAGGGCTTGTTATCACTTGCATTTGGCGACAAAATTTCATATTTCTACATCGATGATTATGATGGCCGCCCAAGGACAAGGAAACCGCCAGACATTGTGCCTATCTCGGATCTCAGTACACAGATTTCTGATCTGCCAAGAGAGGCCATAAGAGTAGCCAGACCAGCAGCTATGGTCAAAGGTCCCTTGCCTTCTCAGAGACAATGGAAAGAAAAACCACCGAAACAAAGGAGTCCTGACCCGAGCACATCATCTCACAAGAAATTGGGGAAAGTCAAGGCAAGAATGAAAGTAGGCGCTCCACAACACTACGACCTGAGCCACCCATGGGATCCCACCTTATGATCCAGGAATGAGGTATCGTCGAGCTAACGACGTTAAACAAATGCACTGGTCGGGAGGTAACCCGACATCTATCTTACTTTCAGTCGATTAATTCCTGTCATTTAGTTTTTTGCCTTAAATCATTCTCACCTTTCCTGTATATATTTACTTGCATAACTTTTGAACTAAGTCGTGCTGTGAGGCACGCCTTCGTTCAAAAGTGTGGGGTGAGAACCACCTTTGTACATAGTTAGTTAACATGTTTTTTCTTTTCCTTTTCCCTTAATATTATCTTTTTGAAAATATGAACTTGAGAATGTGAAAAAGATAGATCATAATTCATGCATATACCTTGTGAAATCTCAACTATATGAAAACTTAGGATGTAACTTCTCGTTTGTCCCTTTGTGCTGAGATATACAGGGGATGTGGAGTTGATATAAATTGCCCTAGAGAGGCTTGGCAAGCAATCGAAGGACTGAATTTCACTATATGGTTTACAAAGTCTGTGGAGGCTGCACTTCGGGTTTCAAAGAAGATCAGAGTCATCTCCATCGTGCAGCGTTTATGCAAAGAGGCAGGACGGGAATCAAACCGTCCTATCTCTAGTCCTAGTAGCCGAGAAAATAGATGAGCGACCCTCATCTTGACCCGCGTGAAACGGCAAGGATGAGAAAGAGCAGGGAGGTATTTCCATATGCTCTCGGGCAATGATTGGACCTCCCAAAGAAAGGTTGAGAAATTGGACTAGCAAGTCACAAAGAAGTAAAAGCTCGAAGAAGCTAATCAAAGGCTGAAAGCCAAAGTTGTGAAGGTTTTAACCGAACAAAAGTGAAGAAACTCCAATTCAACATCAAAGGCCAAAGGCCAAAGGCCAAAGGCCAACTCACTTCAGAAGCTGTCCCTCACCATAAGGAAATCAAAATGCCCAACTCAGTGAAACCCGAACCGAATCATGTGCTAGAGAAAGCGACAAGTTAACCATATAGTGCGAGTCGGTCCAGAGAATGCAGTCCAGGAGCCTGAAAAGGGCTATCTCCCGAAACATCCAAATTATTTTGCATCTCGGCTCAAAGGTACAAGTATCAAGTTTCTTCTAAGTATTTACACAGTTTAGTTTGGTAATAAGTAAGTAATGCATGAATAGGATAAATCTAGTCCCACATTCTCACTTTCCTATTTAAAGTTTTTACTTGGATTGTGTGCATCTCTTAAATAGCATTGTTCGGGACGAACAACTAAAAGTGTGGGGTGATCTGATGGACCATATTTATATGATTCGTTAAGATAGTTAAACCCACCAAATTAGATGCTTTATCTTGACAACTTTTACTTGTTAGTTTCACTTTTGTTCTACAGGCTATTTCAAGGAGTAATGACGAAACGAGCTAAAATGGAGTTCTTAACGCTAAAATTGCATTACAAGTCAGAACTGACCATTCTCCGACAATACTTTGATCAAGCCACAACTAAGTCCCAATGACTTATTCCAACAAAGATCAAGAACATAAGTGAAATGCCAAGTCCAAGTTCCTCATCTTTTGATATCAACTAAGAAGCAACCAAAGAGGCAATCAAAGGGCAACCAAAGAGGCAACCAAAGGGCAACCGGAGTTACATATCAACCGTAGGCTTTTGGGGAGAAAAGATTCATTCCACTCACACTTCTCCTCCTCCTCACCACATGGGCAGCTAGCCATGGAGAAGAAGCCACATGTGGCTGGCGGCTTTGTGGCTTTTGCCACCTTGCCCGGCGGCTTTGACCTCCTCCACCCTCCTCTTGACATGTGGCTTGCTTCTCTTCCACATCTCCTCCTCTCCCCTTGCCTATAAATAGCACATCCCCTTCCCTTTGTAAATCATCCCACTTTGTGTGCAAAAATCCATAGTCACTTGTTACTTATCTATCTAGAGTTTGGGCATAATCCATGTAAACACACCACTTCGATATTAAAGCTCCAAGTTTGTTCTTGAGTACTCTTGTCGGTTCTTGAAGTACTCAAGCATTTCCTTTACTTTACGTTGTTCTTGAGTTTACTCCTGTTGGTTCTTGAGTATTCTCCCCTCTACTTTCCTTGTCTTTACTTTCAAAACCTTTACTTTTCCTGTCTTTCAAAACCTTTACTTTTCCAAGTACTTAGCTATGATATCCACCCCTATGGATATTCGTAGCTAAACCCTTCATTCGGTTGAAGGGGTGTACTTGTATCATAAAATGTTTTAGACCCTTCTCTTAGTGCCTCTTTGTGTTCAACTTGTTCTAGGTGCCATATATTAGGTCAGAACTTCATTGGTTGAGTGGATGCTCGGAAGAGCAAAGCTCTGCCATGGGTTCGTGATCTTCCGTGGATAAGTGGAGGCTCGGAAGAGCACAGCTTATCTGTGGAAGTCAACCTCTTTAAAACACCATTTGGTTTATCAGGAATGATGATCAAATGGATGCACATACTAGAACAAGAGTTCTTTGTCTTGCAAAAGACTAGACGGTGTGGCAAGTCATGTGCTAGGAATAGCCTTGATACACTGTTGAACACTTAGTATGATCATTAGAGGTCAATGATAAACGGACTATGATACAAGGCCCCTGAGACCGAATCTTTCCTTTGATTCAAACATCACCTGCACTTACTTTCAGTCTTACTATCAACTGCTTACTTTCCAGTCATTTACTTTTCGTAACTTTACTTTCAGTCCCATATCAACTGCTTACTTTCCGCAAGTCTTGTCCTTCAAGCATTTACTTTCCGCAAGACTTGTCCTTCAAGCATTTACTTTCCGCAAGACTTGTCCTTCAAGCACTTTACTTTTCAGTATTTACTTTCAGTCCCGTATTTACTTTCTTTACTTTCAGTCATTTACTTTTTAGTACTAAAATCACAACCAACCCACTTACTTTTCAGTACTAAAATCACAACCAACCCCTAACTGCCTTACTTTCTATTTTCGAAAGAACAACTATCCACTAATTCCCTTGGGTTTGACCCCTACTTACCGCTTTACTACCCAATAGTAGAGTAACGAGTAGCGGACTTATAAATTTATTTTTGCACAGAGCCATCCCACATTAACGACGGTGTGGTGCGCTCCGTCATATGCCCTCGGCCAACTCATACAAGTTCTCATACGAGTACATGGATCTATTGAGCGTGAGTTCGAGAGGATCCGCTCCTCGTTTCGGCTGGACCTCTTGGACAAGGTCGTCCAATGTATCAAGGGCATGTACTGCCTTGAACTCCATGGGATGCTTCATGGCCCTGAAAATGTCAAAGCTGAATACCTCCCCTTCTACCTCCATGGAGAGAGTGCCACTGTCGCAGTCGATCTTCATCTTAGATGTCTTGAGGAACGGCCGGCCTAATAGAATAGACGCATGGTCTGTTGGGCCGCTACTCTCATTTTTAAGCACATAAAAGTCGGCCAGGAACACTAGATCCCCTAGTTGTACAAGCACATCTTTGATCTTGCCCTCGGGCTATTTGCACAAATGGTCCACCAACTAGATAGTGAATCCTGCAGGCTCAAGAGGACCAATAAGAAGACACGAGTATATGGAGTATGGTAAAACATTAATAGAGGCACCTAGGTCTAGCATGCAATTTTCAAAATGAATATTGCCTATAGTGCATCGAATAGTATATGTGCCTGGGTCACCACATTTAGGGGGTACCTTCCGTTGAATAACAGCAGAGACATTCATGCTCATTAGCTCCTGGTCATCCCGAGTGCTCCTCCTTCGGTTAGTGCAAAGCTCCTTCAAGAACTATGCATATCTCGGAATTTGTTTGATGGTTTCTAGGAGTGGGATGTTGATCTCTACCTTGCTAAACAGCTCCCACACATCTTTATCCATGATATATTTCTTGGGAGCCCGGACTTGCATTGGGAACGGAAGATGGGCATTCATTTTGGAATTCTCGGTCCTAGGTATCAGGCCTACCCTGATTCTCGGTCGCTGGTACCGGGCGTGGCCTGATTTCCTCAGTCGCTGGTAGCGGGCGTGGCCTGATTTCCTTGGTTGCTGGTACCGGGCCTGGCCAGTGCGCTCCATGTGCGTCCAGTCCGAGAGTACCGAGAGCCTCAGACCTGGTCTATTCTTCTTAGGGCACCTTCGGGCTTTTGTCCTCCTCTGGCTCCGTGGGATCAACGACAAGCCTTTTCCCACTCCTTAAAGTCACGGCATTCACATTTCCCCTTGAGTTATGGACGGTTTGTGAAGGGAGCCGGCCGGGTTCATTCTTGAGTTCAGACATTGTGGTAGCAAGCTGGGACATTTGCTTATTCAGATCGGCTATTGCTCCATCAGTTTTTGCTTGGTTTTGATGCACAGTAGCGGCCAACTGCTGGGTGCTCGTGGCCAGCTCCTTTACCCTGTCCTCGAGAGACTTGCTCGGTCCTTGTTGATTGCTCGGGCCCGCCTGGTATTGGTTTGGTCCCTTCTGCTGATACTGGCCCGGTCCATTTTGGTTGTACTGTCGGTGGGGCGGTCGGTAGAACGGTTGAGCTGGTTGAGGGGTGGCCTGCTGTGTTTCTCTCAGAGGATGGTTGTCGTTCCGCCAGTTTTGCCCGGAGTCATTTTGCTAGTTTTGGTCGGAGTCATTCCGCTAATTTTTCCTGGTCGCTTGCCCATACTGCTGGCTTGGTCTGGCCCGGTTGTTGTTGTACCCCTTGTACCCGTCCACCACAATACTCACAAGGCCTCACTTGAGCCGGCTGCCTTCGCAGAATCTGGATCATCATTTCTTTCATCTGCTTCATTTCCTTGGGCATTGAGTTTACCGGGGCCTCGGCTTTTGCCACATTCTTGGTTCAGGTGAACTCCTCTTGCCGGGTAGTCTCTTCTTTAAATCGTGCATTTTTGGCCACTCTTGAGATTAGTTGCCTTATGCCACTCGGTGATAGGCTCATCATTGTTCCTCCAGCCGACGCATCCAAGAGCATCTTATCCAAAGGCTTTAGTCCGTCTAGCAAGTACTCAAGTATGAGCTTCTCGGGTAGCCCAGGATTGCAGCAACTTTGCTCCAACCGGTTGAACTTCTCAAGGTAGTCATACATAGACTCATTAGGCCCTTGCCTAATATCTTGCAGCTGCCTCCACACTTGCATCGCTCTTCCCGCGGGATAGTATTTGTCTAGGAACTTCTTTTGCATTTGGGCCCATGTTCGGATGCTACCTGAGGGCAAGGAAAGAAACCAATCATTAGCCGCATCAATAAGAGAGAAGTAGAAGGCCTTCAGTTTGAAGTCCTCTACATCTACTCCATATGGTTTTAAATTTTGGCAAATGCCATGCAAACGCTAAAGGTGAGTGGTTTCCGATTCCCCTTGAGTGCCCGAGAACTTGGGCAAGTGGTGCACCACAGCCGTGTTAATGGCTATATTCTCAAGTTCCGTCAACAGAGCTGGACCATTCCGGCAGTAGGAGACGGAATTACAACAAATTGGTGACGAATTTTTACAACGGATAAATATTAACGGTCCATTTATTTCCCAACGGATATATTAAAATTTAGTGACGGAATGGTAATGGAATGGTGGTGATAAATATTCCATCATCACGGCAGGACGTTTCCATCACTAAGTGACAGAAATACAACAAATTATCGACGAATTTTTACAACGGTTAACTATTAACGGTATCTTTATTCACCAAAAGAGAGCACTTAGTTTGGAAGCACCGTTCATGTCACCAAAAGACAGCGCTTAGTTAGGAAGCACCGTTCTATGTCACCAAAAGATAGCGCTTAGTTTGGAAGGGCCGTTCTACGTCACCTAAAGACAGTGCCTACCTGGTAAGCGTTATGGTAGTCATTAGGTGTCTTCAAAATATTTCCGTTATAATTGCAAAGCATTTCCGTTTGCGGTGACGACAAATTGACGAAAAATAGACGTACAAAAGAATTTCTTGTGCTGTGAGTTTTTTCTTTTAAAGATCCTTTTGGATTTCTTGTCTAGGTCTGTCAACCATGTTATTTTGTTATGTTTCATGATCAGCTCCATTCTGTACTCATCCGTCTTATTCAAAATTTCTCTCTCAAGTTGAGCAAAAAATACTAAAGAAGACGGAGGAGAACAGAATGGAGCTGATCATGAAATATTAATGGTAAGATTATTTATGAACCTATATTTTAACTGTGAAGAGACGAAATAGTAACAGAACATTGATGAAACATTTTCCGTTAAAATTGCGTTGCGTTTCTATTGCCGGTGACGGAAATTTGAGGGAAGACTGACGTATAAGTTATGCTTTTTGAATTTGTGTTCTATTTATTAATTTACCAATATATATGTGTTACCAATTATTAAAACATAACATGTATCAAAAAAAATTAATATAACATACATACAGATAGTAAAAAGTTTTACAATCGAAACATTGGAAAATATTATGATAATGAAGCACGTGACATTCGACTAATGTCAAGGAAGGTTTAGATATTATTACAATAAGGTCAATGACACATCAGGCCGGTGGGCTTTCATTCACGTACACCCGGATGAGATTTTTTCCAATAATATTTAGGATACATTTGTTGATCCCACCAAACTGAAACGTGGATTAGTTATCGTAAGTAAATTGATTAAATGTCAAAAATAAAAATAAAAATAAAAATTATACAATCGATAGTAGTATGAACCTTTTGTAGTACAAGGACAGAGCCAACTTTAATACTGGCTCGTGTTTTCTGATCCCATACAGTCGATCTATGAACGGTAGATCGTACTACTGGAGTAGGATCCTACATTGGATTTCTGTATATCTAATTAGAATGCAATTGCATTAAAAATAAAAATGAAAATAAGTGTACCTTTAAAGTAATGATGAATCCAGATTTGTCCATGTTCAATTGACATGTGTCAATGACTCCCAAAATCTGTCAAATGATTGTTGCATATCATAAAACAAATATGGAAGTTGCAAATGCGTTTGAAGATACGTTGTATTGGAACAGTACCTTGTCAGGCTTCTTTGTTCCGTCTTGTGTAAATTCGATCAGAGCCATATTTGGTACATCGATAGGAAACTCAGTCATCCGGGTGAATAACTCGCTGCAAATAAATTGCAATGCATCAAACCAATTTTTTTGTAAATTACGTACTATTTTCACCAGCTGAACTTGAATCCCCAAGTCGTTCAGCGAGATACTCTTGCGTTGTTTCTTCAGATATCTGGTCATTATCAACGCCTAATCTTACTCCCAGTTTTTCTCGGAGCAACTCGAGAACACGACCAGCAGGTCTAGGAATACGACGATGGGGATTCCTAGTAAGTAGGATTTTTGGGGTGGTTTTTTGTGTTTACATCAACGCGTCTTCCATTCAAACCTATAGGTACATTGTATTGTCGGTGGTATAAAAATCATCAAGTTTTCGTTATAATTCCATCATCTGTGTAGGAATTGTAACGAAAAATACATGGAAATTATGTTGGCATGCTTTATTCTTAACTAAAGTCAGTAATGTCTATTGATAACAAATTTCCTTCTATTTACCGTTACAATTCCGTCATCATTTACGGATTTGCAAGGTAATGCAGACGGAAAAATTGCAGTTAATAAAAGTTGTGATTAATGTCCTGCGACATCGCTCAATAATGATCGTCACATCATGTAGTAAATAATATATTAATGTTCTGAACATTTATTAGAACACGACAAGAAAATTTATACTATTAAGAAACATATACAATCGAAACGTACAAAAATATCAACAACCCAGGTGAAATTCTGATACAGAAGTACATCACATTACAAGATTGTTAAAAAAAGTTTCAGTATTTGTACATAAAGGTCTTAGTGACTGACGGAGCCCACCGCACTGTCGTTAAGGTGCGGTGTTCTTTGTGCAAAAGCAAATTTATATTACGCTACTCGTGACCTTACTACTGGGTAGCAAGTGGTAAGTAGGGGTCGAACCCAAGGGAATTAGGGGGATAAGTGATTCTTTGAGGGAATTGTACAGCGAGGGAGCGTGTTTTAGGTTGATTGAGGTTTTAGTGCGGGAAAGTAAGTGAATGATTGGTTGGTTTTGGTTTTTTGTGCAGAAAAGTAAATGACAGAAAAGTAAATACTGAAAGTAAAAGTAGAAGACTTACAGCAGGTGATGCGTGATTGGCAAGTCCTCCGGATTGTGAGCAGTCGATAGAGCACTTTATACTAAGAAAGTAAGTGCAAGGGGTTTTTTAAATCTAAGGAAAGCATTCGGTTTCGGAGGCTTTGTATCATAACCTGTTTATCATTAACCTTTAGTGATCCTTCTAAGTATTCAAAAGTGTATCAAGGCCATTTCAAGCACTCAATTTGCACACACCGTCTAGCCCATTTCAAGGTCGTAGAGCACTTGTTCTATTTAGACTAGCACCCCATTTCAAGGTATACTAGCCTATGTGCATCCATTTGATCAATCATTTCCGATCAAACCAAATGGTGTTTTAGAGAGGTCGAACTCCTCAGATAAGCTTTGCCATTTCAAGCATCCACTTACCCGAGTATGTTCACGAACCCCCACGGAAGAGTTTTGCCATTTCACGCATCCACTCAACCTTGGATGTTCTGGCCTAATATATGGCACATAGAACAAGTTTTGAATAAAAAGAAGAGGCACTAAAAAGATGGCCTAAAACATTTTATGATACAAGTACACCCCTTCAACCGAATGAAGAGTTTAGCTACGAATATCCATAGAGGTGGATACCATAGCTAAGTACTTACGGTTTTTGAAAGACAGTAAGTACGGGAAAGGGGTGAGTACTTCAAGAACCGACAAGAGTACTCGAGAATAAAGAAAAGCTTGAGTACTCAAGAACCGACAGGAGTACTCAAGACCGAACTATAATACTCAAGAACCAACAGGAGTATTATATATTAAAAACCAAACTTACAAGTTCCAACATTCCTGAGAGATAAGTGAAGTATGGATTATGGGATGAAGATTACAAAGGGTGGAGGCATGTATTTATAGCCTAAGGGAGGAGGAGGATGTGGTGGAGGAGGAGACACTTGGCAAGCTTTCCATTGAGGAGGAGAAGCCTCCCAAAGCCGCCGGTTGTGGGTGGTAAAAGGAGGAGAGCTTCCTCCTTTGGTTACCTCCTCTAAAAGCCGCCGGTCACCATGTAGGGGAGAGTGAGTTTTGTGAGGTTTTGTGATGTTTTCACAAAACTATCGGTGTATTTCAGCTCCGGACTGACTTTGGTTGCTCCTTGGTTGGATTTGTTTTGAGTAATTCAATGTCAGGATCTTAAGATTTCTTCAGTCGGCGTCTGATCGTGACCTTGGAATGACTCGTAATATCTTTTCAGCGTAAAATCCTCTCCTTAGCATGTATTCTCTCTAGACTCCAAAATACCCTGTAGATAAATATCGGAACTAACAAGCAAAAGTTAAATAGACAAACAGTCTAATTTGGTGGGTTTAACTGTGTTTATGATTCGTATAATTATGGTCCATCAGATCACCCCACACTTTTAGTTGTTCGTCCCGAACAATGCTATTAAAGGGCGGCACTAAGTAAGCTTTTAAATTATGAAAGTTAGACTGTGGGACTCGATTTATCCTAATTCATGCATTACTACTTATTACCAATTTGAACTGTGTAAATAAATAGAAGAAACTTGATACTTGTACCTCCGTGCCGATATGCAAATTGTTATGGATGTTTCGGGAGATAGCCCTTTTTAGGCTCCTGGACTGCATTCTCGGGACCGTCTCGCACTATATGGTTTTCTTGTAGCTTTCTCTAGCACGTGATTCGGTTCGGGTTTCAATGGTTTGGTCTTTGATTTTCTTTTGGCGAGGGACAGCTTTTGTAGTGAATCGGCCTTTGGCCTTTGATTTGACTCTTTGAGTACTTCACTTTTTGTTCGGTTAAAACCTTCACAACTTTGGGCCTTTGGCCTCTTGATTTGCTTCTTTGAGCTTTTGCCTTTTTGTGGCTTGCTAGTCCATTTTCTCAAGCCTTTTTTGGGAGGTCCAATCGTCGCCCGCGAGCATATGGAAATACCTCCCCGCTCCTCTCATCTTTGTTGTTTCGCGCGGGTCAAGATGAGGGTCGCTCATCTATTTTCTCGGCTACTTTGACTAGAGATAGGACGGTCTGATTCCCGTCCTCGCCTTTTTTCTTTTTGCATAAACACTGCATGGCGGAGATGACTTCAATCTTCACTGAAACCCGAAGTGCAGCCTCCACTGACTTCGAAAACCATATAGTTAGATTCGATCCTTCAAGTGCTTGCCAAGCCTCTCTAGGGCAGTTTATGTCAACTCCACATCCCTAGTTTATCTCAGCACAAAGGGACAAATGAGGAGTTACATTCTAAGTTTTTAAACAGTTGAATTTTCACAAGGTTAATGCATGAATTATGATCTATCTTTTTCACATTCTTAAGTTCATATTTTCAAAAAGATAATTATTAAGGGAAAAGGAAAAACATGTTACTTATTTACAAAGGTGGATCTCACGCCACACTTTTGAACGAAGGGGTGCCTTTCAGCACAACTTAGTTCAAAAGCCATGCAAGCAGATATTATACGCGAAGGAAATGACATTTAAGGAAAAGGGAAGAACAGAACTCCCTTTAAAGTGTCGAGTGAACGACATGGCATGAGGCTGGATAATCGAGGGAGTTCGGCTGGGGCCTTGAACCCTCAGCGCAGGCCCGGTAATTCCCGGAAGCTGCCTGGCTGATCCGGTCTTGCTCCAAAAACCGATTCCTAAGTAGTCATTTCATTCTATGCACCAAGTGGGTGAGAGCGACTTACGAAAAAAACTAAATGACAGAAAAATAAAAGACAGAAAGTAAGATAGGTGTCGGGTTACCTCCCGACCAGTGCCTTTGTTTAACGTCGTTGGCTCGACGATACCTCATTCTTGGATCATAAGGTGGGATCCCATGGGTGCTTGAGGTCGAACTTCTTCTCGGTAGCTCTTTTGATTTGCCCAAAGAACACATATGGTAGCGGACTCAGTTCTGCTCTCCCTTGATCCGGAGGCTTCTTTTTCACATATCCCCGAGAAGGAGAGGACTCCTTGACCATAGCTGTTGGTCCATTAAGTCGAGCTCTCTTGCTTCTCCTTCCGGGTTTCCATTCCTTTGGCCCATGTATTGGCCGCTTTTTCATGTCTGAATGGTCGGCATCCTTGCGGGTTTGGAAGTTTAGTATTGTGCCATTGAACATGAGCGACCTTGAGCTTGTTCCCATGCCAAGCCTCTTCTTTGTGGTAGAGATGATTGGCCATCCTTGAACGAGTGAGTTTTCAGCCGGCTTTTCTTGGCTCATGACGAGTGAGTGCTCCATCTTCGGCTCTTCTGGCTCATGTTTTGCCTCCAAATCCCCTTGCACCTCATCATTGATCACTTCATCTTCAGGGGCTGTGATCCGCATACAAACCGAGGGGACAAGTTGGGGGACTTCCACCACAAGGGCCGGGTCTTTCTCGAGCAGCTCTTTAGTGAAGACCGGGCTTGCCGTGATTTTCTCGGTTAGTTCGGTAGTGATGTCCGGGACTTCTGTTGGCTCGACAGTTAGGACTGTGATTTTCTCGGATGGATTGGTGATAAGGACCGGGCTTGATTTGTGCAGTTCTTCTTTGATGACCCTTGGCTTCGCATTGAGCATCTCATTGACCTGATTTGCAATTTTTTTTATGAGCGCCTTTGCCTCTGCCCAAGATTTCTCGGCTTCTGCCTTGTTTTTGTCTATCATGTTTGCCAGCTACTGGTTGTTAGATGCCAGCTCCGTTGTAACGTCCTCGAGTGGCTCAGCCTGATCTTCTCTTGGTCTTGACCTTACGGCCAAATTGTCTATTAGGTTCCATAGATCATCCATGGCTAAGTTATTCACCGAACCTCCCGCCGCATCATTAAGCCTATTCCACTCTTGTGGCATCATTCCACCTAGAAACCTTTGAAGAAGATCTAAGTTCGTGAATCCATGGTGCGGGCAGATCGTTACAAGGGAATCAAAGTACCATAAGTACTCGTCCAAAGTTTCATCCCGGGATTGCTTAAGGTTGTTGATCTTCTCGCGAATTTCAAGTTTGGAAGATGGCTGGGCTCTTTGACAGGGATAGGTGCCATAATTTGACAGGGGAAACTGATTTAGAAACTTGGCTCGAAGATTTTCATAACAGCTTTCATACTCTGCACATGAGTAATACCACTCTATTGCCGAGTCAGTTAAAGAAAGTTTGAAGCATTTCAGCTTAAACTCCTCTAACGTCTCATTCTCAGGTTTCATGTGGCGGCAGATGTGGTGAAACAGTTGGCAATGTATCACAGGGTCCTCTTCAATGGTACCTCTGAATTTGGGGAGACAGCTAAACATTTCAAACATAAGGTTGCTGCCCCCAACTTCCCAAGGTTCTATGTCGTAGTACGAAGACATGGCGAATTATGTACAACAGACAAAAGAACAACTATCCATTTGCTAATTCCCCGGCAACGGTGCCAGTTTTGACGGAGCCCACCGCACTGTCGTTAAGGTGCGGTGTTCTCTGTGCAAAAGCAAATTTATATTCCGCTACTCGTGACCTTACTACTGGGTTGCAAGTGGTAAGTAGGGGTCGAACCCAAGGGAATTAGGGGGATAAGTGATTCTTTGAGGGAATCGTACAGCGAGGGAGCGTGTTTTAGGTTGATTGAGGTTTTAGTGCGGGAAAGTAAGTGATTGATTGGTTGGTTTTGGTTTTTTGTGCAGAAAAGTAAATGACAGAAAAGTAAATACTGAAAGTAAAAGTAGAAGACTTACAGCAGGTGATTGATGGACCATAATTGTATGCATCATAAATACAGTAAAACCCACCAAATTAGACTGTTTGTCTATCTAACTTCTACGTGTTAGTCCCGAAATATTTCCACAGGGCAATTGAGAGATAAAAGTGAAAACACGCTAAGGAGAGGATTTTATGCTGAAAAGATATCAAGAGTCAATTGAAGGTCAAGATCAAGCACTGAACGAAGAAATCTCAAGATCCTGACGATGAATTACTCAAATTAAATCCAAATGAGGAATTATCAAAGACAGCCTGGAGTGAAATTGGACAGATAGTTTTGTAAAGACAGTACAAAACCGTCAAGACTCATCCATGTACAAGGATGACCGGTGGCTTTAGGAAGAAGGATGAGTCACTAGGTGAAAAGGATGACTCATGGGTTGCTCCTCCCTTTCCTCCTCCATGGTGACCGGCGGCTTCCCCCTCACAACCACCCTCCTCCACTCTCCTCCCTCCAAGTGGCGGCTCCTCCTTCCTCCTCTCCAAAAGCCACCGGTGGCTTTAAGCTCCACCACAAGAAGATGACAAGTGGAGGCTCCTCCTCCACATCTCCTCCCCATCTCCTCCCCATCTCCTCCACCCTTGGATGCTCCTCCACATGCCTCCATCTCCACCCTCCATCTCCTCCTCCTTTGGCTATAAATATGGAGCTCCTCCTCCTCATTTCATAAACCCCAAAAATTGTAAACACTTATCTCTCTAAAGGTTACTTTGTAAGTTTTGTTCGGTTTATGAAATAATACTCCTGTTTGTTCTTGAGTATTATACTATAGAGAATACTCCTGTTGGTTCTTGAGTATTCAGTAGGAAATTGGGAATACTCCTGTTGGTTCTTGAGTATTCCACCCCTTTCCCTCTTACTGTTTTCAAAAACCCCCGAGTATTTAGCTATGGTATCCACCTCTATGGATATTCGTAGCTAAACTCTTCATTCGGTGGAAGGTATTTTCTTGTATTATATATTGTTGTAATATCTTTTAGTTTCATTTCTTTGTATTCAAAACTTGTTCTATGTGCCATTTATAGTCAGAATTTCCAAGGTTGAGTGGATGCTACGAAAGGGCAAAACTCTTCCGTGGGGTTCGTGAACATACTCGGGTAAGTGGATGCTACGAAAGGGCAAAGCTTATCTGAGGAGTTCGACTTATCTAAAACACCACCTGGTCAATCGTAACTGTGAGATCAGGTGGATGCACAGAAGGCTAAGATACTTCGAAAGGAGGAATTAGTCTGAAGTAGAACAAGGGTTGCTTTAAACGATGTTGCAAGTCTTGCGCTACGAAAGGGCCTCGATTCATCTTTGAATACTTAGAAAAGTTACTAACGGTTTATTATATACATGTTATAATACAAGAGTACCTGAAACAGAATACTTTCTTTCAATCACAAAAACCCCCTGTATTTACTTTCCTAGTATAACTGTCTCGATCAACCACAACCATCAACCGCTCAACAACCGGAGGAATCGCAATCACGCATCACCCACTGTAAGTCTTCTAACCCTTATCTCTTTACTTTCAGTATTTACTTTCAGTATTTAATTTCTGTATTTACTTTTCCGCACAAAAAAACCAAAAAAACCAAAAACAGTAGTTTAATTACTCGCGCTAAAATCTCAATCATCCTAAAACACGTCCCTGTTAGTAAAAGAACAACGTATCCCCCTAATTCCCTTGGGTTCGACCCCTACTTACCACTTCTACCCAGTAGTCGCGAGTAGCGGACTTTATAAATTTATTTGTACAAATCGCTTTGACGATGAGCGCTCTGTCAGTGATGCGTGATTGGCAAGTCCTCCGGATCGTGAGCAGTCGATAGAGCAGTTTATACAAAGAAAGTAAGTGCAAGGGGTTTTTTAAATCTAAGGAAAGCATTCGGTTTCGGGGGCTTTGTATCATAGCCTGTTTATCATTGACCTTTAGTGATCCTTCTAAGTATTCAAAAGTGTATCAAGGCCATTTCAAGCACTCGATTTGCACACACTGTCTAGCCCATTTCAAGGTCGTAGAGCACTTGCTCTATTTAGACTAGCACCCCATTTCAAGTTATACTAGCCTATGTGCATCCATTTGATCAATCATTTCCGATCAAACCAAATGGTGTTTTAGAGAGGTCGAACTCCTCAGATAAGCTTTGCCATTTCAAGCATCAACTTACCCGAGTATGTTCACGAACCCCCACGGAAGAGTTTTGCCATTTCAAGCATCCACTCAACCTTGGAAGTTCTGGCCTAATATATGGCACATAGAACAAGTTTTGAATAAAAAGAAGAGGCACTAAAAAGATGGCCTAAAACATTTTATGATACAAGTACACCCCTTCAACCGAATGAAGAGTTTACCTACGAATATCCATAGAGGTGGATACCATAGCTAAGTACTTACGGTTTTTGAAAGATAGTAAGTAAGGGAAAGGGGTGAGTACTTCAAGAACCGACAAGAGTACTCGAGAATAAAGAAAAGCTTGAGTACTCAAGAACCGACAGGAGTACTCAAGACCGAACTATAATACTCAAGAACCAACAGGAGTATTATATATTAAAAACCAAACTTACAAGTGCCAACTTTCTAGAGAGATAAGTGAAGTATGGATTATGGGATGAAGATTACAAAGGGTGGAGGCATGTATTTATAGCCTAAGGGAGGAGGAGGAGACACTTGGCAAGCTTTCCATGGAGGAGGAGAAGCCTCCCAAAGCCGCCGGTTGTGGGTGGTAAAAGGAGGAGAGCTTCCTCCTTTGGTTACCTCCTCCAAAAGCCGTCGGTCACCATGGAGGGGAGAGTGAGTTTTGTGAGGTTTTGTGATGTTTTCACAAAACAATCGGTGTATTTCAGCTCCGGACTGACTTTGGTTGCTCCTTGGTTGGATTTGTTTTGAGTAATTCAATGTCAGGATCTTAAGATTTCTTCAGTCGACGTCTGATCGTGACCTTGGAATGACTCGTAATATCTTTTCAGCGTAAAATCCTCTCCTTAGCGTGTATTCTCTCTAGACTCCAAAATACCCTATAGATAAATATCGGAACTAACAAGCAAAAGTTAAATAGACAAAAAATCTAATTTGGTGGGTTTAACAGTGTTTATGATTCGTATAATTATGGTCCATCAGTGATATCATGCCGGGCTCTCATCAATGTACACACGGAAAAGATTCATTCCGGTAATCTGTAAGATACAGTTGTCTGAACAACCCAACCATACGGAAACCTAACATTGTTATCATACAACCAATATATGAAATGTTCCTAACAAACATAGACATGTACATAAATCGTTGTCCAATGAATACCTATTTAAGAACGAGGACAGATCCCACTCTAATACTTTCTCGTGTTTTCTTTGCCATTACAGCCGTGCTATGGACGGTTGCACGTACTACATCGGTTGGATCCTAAATTTCAACTAGTGTATATTTATCTAAATTGAAATGGAAGTAAATATTGAAGGGGAGCATAAGTGTACCAGAGCCATCCATGTTTAGTTCACAGTTGTCAATAACTCCCACAATCTGTTGCAAATACTCAGGCATCAATAAACAGTACTAAAATGCAACGGAATAAATGTTGTTGTCGAGTAGTACCTTATCAGGCTTCAATGGACCGTTAGCTGTAATTTTGATAAGTTGCGTAATTGGTACATCGAAATCAAACTTAGTCCATCAGCTGAATAACTCGCTTGTGGTAAATTGGAATGCATCCAGCCAATTTTGTTGGTGAAACAAAGATTATTTTCACCTGCTGGAATTGATTCCGCCGGTCGTTCAGTTAGATACTCTAGCGTAGTTGCTTCCGCTACGTGGTTGTTATCGTCGCTCAATCTGACACCGGGTCTCTCTCTAAGCACCTCGGGAACACGACATGCATGACCAGAAATGCGACGATGTGGATTTATATTTGGCCCTTCAATTTGCATTATCTGTGTATGGCTTACACACATTTATATTAATTTCAGAGGGCTACCACCAATTATAATATATGATGGTACAATTTCGATGGTTTTCTGTGGTTGTTTCGTCACCAGTGACGGAAATGTGACGGAACATAGACGAAATGTGTGTCGGCAATTTAATGAGCCATACAAAATTTTGTGTGATATACATAAGCTAATTTACACTATGTGCACATATATATGAACAAAATAGCACAAAGTTTAATCTCAAGCGATATTTTGTATTAGATACATTAACGTTATTTGAATTGCATTAATCTATTGAAAAAATTAAACAACTTAAAAGGAAAGTTAACTTCATTAGATACGTTAAACATCAATAACATAGTGCTGATTTATTCAGATGATGCAGAACGCTAATTTCATAAAGGCAACGAGTTTTTAATTCTTGATTTCCATGTGACCCATGGGGTGACGGCTAGTCAACTTCTTCGTCACCTTCACATGGATTTGCCTTTGAAGAGGAACCTTGTCTACTAATGTCTTCATCCTCTCTGTATTTTGCCCAACTAAACCTATGCTCACCTAAACAGTCCGAGTCATTATCACAAGGATAGATAAAATCTCGAGCGGAACAAACATATCCTTCAGAACTGCTTGATTCTTCTTCAGACATCTCAGCAAAAAACATTCAGCTGCAGAATTCAAACTCATTATATGAAATTGTTGGGATGAAATTTTAAAGACAAGCTAATACTTTAACTTATAGGGTGGATGATGTCTGATTCCGTCTTATTTTAGTTATTAGTCCATGATGCTACAACATCGCTTAGTTATAAGCGTTGTTTAAAGGATGAAACGAGACAACGCTTTCATTATAAGCGTTGTTATAATAGAAATAAAACAACGTTTCAATGGAGGCGCTGTTATAAATAACTGAAAACAGCGCTTTCATCAAGAGGCGCTGTCATAAGTGTAGTAAAGACAGCGCCTAAACAGGAAACGCCCTCGTCTATTTAACCCTAAAAATTACTTCTCTACACATTTTTTTACATACTAGTAACTTCCATTTACACCGATTTCTTCGCCCTCCATACGCATCTCACTCGCAGCGGAGGTTAAATTTTGTCGCCCAGGTATTTCATTATTTTGTCTTCGTTTATCATAAGTTTTTGGCGATATTCATCCCGGATTGAATTTACCTTACTAATTGTTTTCAATTTCGTAGTTACGTTTGTGTGTAACCTTGAAAAATGGCTGATTCCGGCGACGGGATGCATTCACTTAGTTAGGGTACTCAGTTCAGGCACCTAGTTGTTATTCGAAAAAATTTCCAATTTAAGCAAAATTGGAATTTGCTTTCCAATTGTACACACAACTCAAATTCAATTTCCAAAATACACACTCTCCTTTAGGCGCCGTTGCTGAGGACGCCTAACACATTAGGGAAATGGAACTATCGACGGTGAAATAGGGAAATGATTCAGAACCTGCATTGGTAATGTCATACAGTTTGCTAACATATTAAATGCACAATGTGGTATATATACATAATTTGTGTGTTCGGTACTTGCAGGTCTTGCTGCCAAAAAGCAGGTGCCAATTACATATGACAATTGGAAGTCAGCACCTAAGGAGCAGAGGGAGTTGGTGTGGGAAGAGACTTTGGTCCGGATTATTATCTGTGAAACGAGTGTTAACTTTCTACTTTGTTCAATTAGAGTGACATCCTTAATTTAGTCACCCAAGTAACTCATTAGAGTGACATCCCAAAATGTTTAGTCACCTACATACTTGAGCGACAGAGGATATTAGGTTCAATCGCTTGCACACTTGGGCCACATTTCTGGGGCTACAGACCTTGGGCGATATACTGTTAGTCACATATGTTCCTGGGCGACTAAAAATGAACTTAGGCGACTCATTTGATTCAGTCGCCTGACATGAAAAATGGTGTAGTGACTGTTGCACATTTGAAGACATCTTAACAACAACCAAATAATGCTAAAAAAAATAAGACACAATGCTTTCAGATGCTTCTTTTTTGCCAATCTTGTGACAAAAGACCAACACACATAGAGTTACCTGACCTATCATCCTTGTGAATCAGCCAGTTAACAAGTGTTAGGCCTTGAAATGTCAACTGAGCGCAAAAATATCCTTCTTACCTGGGATACAAATTGACTCTGTCTTCACATTATGAATATCCACAAACATGTGGCTATTACTCACATGAAGTTGAAAAACAGGAGAGACTTAGCCCACTCAAATCGTATATGCATACATACATATTGACATTATGTCTCAATCATCCGTACTGTATAAACCCTAAGTCAAATTCATCATCAACAGCATGATAATCGAGAAGACGATAACAATCAAATTGAAATTTTATTTACTTTTGCAACATTCAACTGGAGTCCAAACCATAAGAATTTTGCCAGAAAATAGAAAAAAAGGTTCATAACAAAACCCTAGATTTGAAAAAACACAGATGAACATGGTTCGGATGATGATCAGTTGATGTCTGAGCTTCAAGAGAAGGTCGAGCACGTTCGAACTGAAGGTTCGGACTAAGGGGATCGAGGTGAACTGCTGTGAACCTCGGTTGCAAATCTTAGAGACGGAGTATTAAAGGCTAGGCAATCACAAGGTGTAAGCATAAGTACACGTGTAAGCTCTAAACTCGTAATAAAGATTTGTGTCCCTTCTAGGGTGTGGGAAACCCCCCAGAGTAGGCGGAGCTAAACTGTGTTATCATTCTGTGCGTGCTTCTGTTATTTGTTCTGTCTGCTGAACTGTTGTGAAGGGAGTTCAAGGTCTGTCTCAACTGTACCTTGAACACAAGCTTGAACAGGGTGTAGAATTTCAAAATTAATGAAATATTTTCATCATAATTAATTAAATATCTTCATCATACTTGATTTTTGAATTAAAATCTTCCATAATTTACGCAACAGGTTATTCCTCTGTGCGTTGCGTAAGTATACAAGTTGTCCAACATAAGTAACACTACGCAACGTATGTCGCTAGTTACTTTAGATAATGTTGTATGATTACTGATGGACCATAATTGTATGAATCATAAACACAGTTAAACCCACCAAATTAGACTCTTTGTCTATTTAACTTTTGCTTGTTAGTTCCGATATTTATCTACAGGGTATTTTGGAGTCTAGAGAGAATACAGGCTAAGGAAGAATTTTAAAGCTGAATATGAATTACGTGTCATTCCAGGTCACGACCAAATTCCGACTTTCAAGAACCTGACGTGGAATCACTCAAAACAAGTCCAGCCGAAGGGTAACCAGAGTCAGTCCGGAGCTGAAAGGACCGATGGATTTTTGGAATGAGATCACAAAACTCACATCCTCTCCCCTCATGCCACCTAGCCAGCGGCTTCCTCCCCCTCTCCTCCTCTCCTTGCATGCCACATGGGGGGCAGCTAGATGAGATGATGACATCACCCGATGGCTTTTGAGCTCTTCCTCCCATCTTGTGCCAAGTGTTGTGATCTCCTCTTCTCCCTTAGCCTATAAATAAGACATCTCCTTCCCTTTGTAATATCATCCTCATTTAAAAACATCCTCCATCACAAAGCTCTAGCTTCTCTCTAGATTTTGGGTGCAAATATTGTAAACATTTGTTTTAAATCTATAATACTCCTGTTGGTTCTTGAGTATTCTAGTAGTTCTTGAGTTTACTCCTGTTGGTTCTTGAGTATTCTCCGTTACTTACTGTCTTTCAAAAACCCTCGAGTACTTAGCTATGGTATCCACCTTTATGGATATTTGTAGCTAAACCCTTCATTCAGTTGAAGGGGTGTACTTGTATCATAAAATGTTTTAGGCCCTACTCTTAATGCCTCTATGTGTTCAAAACTTGTTCTATGTGCCACATATTAGGTTAGAACTTCCAAGGTTGAGTGGATGCTTGGAATGGCAAAACTCCTCCGTGGGGTTCGTAAACATACTCGGATAAGTGGATGCTTGGAATGGCAAAACTTATCTGAGGAGTTTGACCTCTTTAAAACACCATTTGGTTGATCGGGAATGATTGATCAAATCGATGCACATAAGGCTAATATACCTTGGAATGAGGTATTAGTCTAAATAGAACAAGTGCTCTATGTCTTGGAATGGACTAGACAGTGTGGCAAATCAAGTGCTTGGAATGACCTTGATACACTTTTGAATACATAGTATGATCATTAGAGGTCAATGATAAACAGACTTTGATACAAGGCCCCTGAAACCGAATACTTTCCTTAACTTAAAAACATCACCTGCACTTTACTTTCAGTCTCAATATCAACTGCAATATCAACCGCTTACTCTCCGCAAGACTTATCCTTCAAGCATCCCACTTGCTGTAAGTCTTCTCCTTTTACTTTCAGTACTTTATTTTCAGTACTTTACTTTCTGTACTAAAAAACCAAAACCAACAAAAAAGACACTTACTTTTCAGCACTAAAACCTCAATCAACCTAAAATCACGCTCCCTTTCTATACAAAGAACAACTATCCCTCTAATTCCCTTGGTTTGACCCCTACTTACCACTTGCTACCCAGTAGTGAAGTCGCGAGTGGCGGACTTATAAATTTATTCTTGACTATTGCACACGACGACTGTGCATCCGTCAATTACACTTATGCGACAACTACATACATGTTGCTATTGCTGCTGTTGCATAAAAGATTTTTCGTAACAAATCTCGGTCTGCTGCTAACGTATGTGTTGCATTTATTACATTACGCAATGCATAATGGTACGCTGGATTTGTTTGTGTTGCATTTTGATTCTTATGGAACACGTAACATAAGTAACAAATGTGTCGTCGTTGCAAGATGGCTTATGCTACGTAGTATATGCAACATCGTGTCATTCCTCGTTGCATTTGTGTCAAAATGGTGTAGTGATTCAAGGATTTCTATCTCATCTATGATATTATGGGTATTGATGTTTTTTATGTGATGATTATTAGAATATGGGCTGAACCCTTTGAAAAACTTGGCGGGCATGCAACGAAGGGACAACTTCAGATCAAATTCATTATGTTTGTTCCTAGAAGAGCACCCTTTGGCATCTTTGACATTCATAAGAAGATGAACATCATCAAGCTCTATGTCAGTAAGTTCTTCGTCATGGATAATTGTGAGAGACTCACCCCTAAGTGCTCTAGATTTATCAAGGCTGTCGAAAATTCTGATCACTTATTTCTCAGCATACTTTGTCATATTTTATCGATGAGCAAGATGGGATGTTAGAATGACGCCTATTCTATGACCAATGAGAGCAAGGAGGCTGCTGGTAAATCTCAGAGCCTTGAAAAGCTGAATAAGAATGGAGATGCAGTGCTTATCATGCTCGACATGAGGTATGAGTATGAGTATGGGATAGGCCGGTTTGGAACAACATTCCATTCTGCTGGCTTTGGTGTCTTGGTGGTGCGCTACCTCAACAATTTTTTCATGTTTTCATTGCCAAGACCACCTGAAATCGCATCTCCTATTGGCTTCCGTTGTCATTTTGGTTTTCATCGCCAAGACCGCCAGAAGTAGTTGACCTTGAGGACAAGGTCGATTTTAAGAAGGGACGAATGTTACGGACGGGAATAATAGGAAACATAAAGGATGCCTTTGTATTTTGATATAACTTGTTTAATATAAAATAAGTGTAATCAGACTTCAGAAAGCAATCAATCAATTAAACAATGTCTAGTCTATTCCATATAGTTCTTCCCCTTCATCTAAACCCTATTTCCAACTTCGTCTATCTTCTCCCCCATTACTTCAGTTTCTCGTCCCAAATCGTTGGTGTGATACCTACCCGTATCACGTTCACTTTTTAAGTCTTAAATATGGAGATGCAATGTTTGATGTGTAATCATGAAGTTCTTTTAGTAAAATTCAGTCTGCGATGAATTGTGGTCATGACATGTTTCTATATTGCTATTGCAGGTGTCATTTCTCCTTGCTTTTGTTCCAGTATTCGTAGCTTGGATATATTCAGAGTACTTGGAGTACAAGAAAAATTCCGTCACCTTTAAAGTGTGAGTTCTGTATACAAACCCTCTTATTCGTAGCTTGGATATATTCAGAGTACTTGCTATGTGTGTATTTTTGTTGGCTCGTTAGGTTAGCCGACTATGTGAGGGAGATCCCAGAGTGGTATCCCTCAGACAGATGGTAGCGGAAATTAGCTCTCGTATAGGAAATATAAAACAGATAGTAAATGCTCACGATTTAGAGTGGAAACCTTACTGCAACCTTTGCAGCAGGCTGAAAACCATATGCCTTCTGGACAGTTCCAGAAGGGCTTCAAGATCTGTGTTATTGATAAAGGAATATGCTTGCAGTTTGTTACACTTGTCTCACGCAGTGACAACTAACAAAACTACTCAATTCGAAGGATCAACTAACACGATCGTCTTCTCCGCATACAGCAACACTTGTCAGCTCCGGAATTGATCACTCTTCAATCTCCGATCGCTTTCTCCAAAAAGCCGATTTGCTCTCTCCAAAAGATGCACTTCAAACGGAAGACTCTTCCTCTTTTTATAGCGTCTTCAAGTCGGCTGATCTGATCTCTGTCCCAGATTCGATTGCTATCCAGCAGATGTGATATGGTTAAGATATTTTCATATCTTAACCCTGTCACATATTTCCTTTCTAAATCTGGCGTGTATCTTCTCTTCATATATACTAGACGTATATTCATGTATATATTGACATCAATATTCCTCATCAAATATTACATGCATATACTCGTGTATCTTCGATTTGTATCTGAATATCTTCCCAGATCCGATCTTGTCATAAGTCGGGTTGCCTCTCTCATGGAACGCATCTCTCTCGCAGCTCTGCTCTCTCTCAGAGATGTCCAGTAGATCTGATCTACATCAGAGATTCGATCTCCATCAGATATTTGATCTCCATCTTGCAGATCTGATTCTGTTAAGATATTGCCATATCTTAACTCAATCAACTATTTCCCTTCCATATCCAGCTCGTATATTTCCATATCATATCTTGAGTATATCTACTTAGATATTTCCATATCATATCTTGAGTATATCTGTTCAGATATTTCCATATCACATCTTGAGTATATCTGCTGAGCTTGATCTCGTCTATCACGCAGATCTCATCTCTTTCGTAGCGCTGAGCTCTCTCAGAGATGTCCAGTCACGTTTCTCTCAGACAATCTGGACCCTGTGACTTCTTAGACAGATTTGTGATTTCTGCACACTCAAGTCAAATATTAGCTAAGTGTTTGTTATCATCAAAACACAAAGGGTCTAACAAATTCCCCATTTTTGATGATGACAAACACTTCTCCACAAATAAGAAATCACATGCAACTATGACAGGGAAATCACATCACAATTCCCTATAGCAGCTAGCTACTTCAGAGTTTGGTCGCTAAGGTTTTATTTACGTCTAGCAAGCGTAGTTCCCCCTCAGATAGACACCCGCTTAAACTATGGTACTGATTTTCCCCCTTAGTGAATGCACACATATTTCTTCCCCCTTTTGGCATCATCAAAAAGATTTGCAACCAAGGACACAGAGTAATGGAAAGAAAACATTTCAGTCATGCCAGCAAGTCATAAGTGTGTCACACGGACACCACACATCCAAGCAGGGAAATCAAAATGCACAGAGAAATCGAACATGAAATTCAAAAAGAAACAAATTCAAAAAGCAGGGAGAGATATGGCAGGGTTGGCAAAGAGTGGGATCCATGAGACAGTCCAGACTAAGCATCATTTTGGGACGGAACCTTCAACTGGTCCACAGTCTCCATGGCAAGGCTCTTGATCTGCGATGGGAGCCCTTCCAACACAGCCGTCACACCACCCGAGTCTACCTCTACTGCCAACTCCATGGTTGCTAACCTCTCCTTCACATCCTGCAGCTCAGACCTCACCTCCTTTAATGAAGACCGACCTCCCTGCATCTCAGTTCGAGCTTCCTGAACCTCAGATCGAAGCTCCTTCAACAATGACATCATCTCGTCCATACTATCAGTGGGGAGAACAACTTCTTCACGCACAGGGTCAGCAACGAGAGTGACGGAGCCCACTGCACTGTCGTTAAGGTGCGATGTTCTCTGAGCAAAATAAATTTATATCTCCGCTACTCGTACTCTACTATTGGGTAGTAAAGGGTAAGTAGGGGTCGAACCTAAGGGAGTCAGGTGAATAGTTGTTTTTTAAGTTGGACAGTTTTGGGGTTGGTTGTGATTTTAGGACTGAGAGTAGGGTGGGTTGGTTATGATTTTAATACTTGAAAGGTATAGTGACAGTGGATATTACAATTAAAGGAAAGCATTCGGTTTCGGGGGCTTTGTATCATAGCCTGTTTATCATTGACCCTTAGTGAACAACTAAGTATTCAAACGTGTATCAAGGCCATTTCAAGCGCTCGATTTGCACACACTGTCTAGCCCATTTCAAGGTCGTAGAGCACTTGTTATATTTAGACTAGCACCCCATTTCAAGGTATACTAGCCTATGTGCATCCATTTGATCAATCATTTCCGATCAAACCAAATGGCGTTTTAGAGAGATCGAACTCCTCAGATAAGCTTTGCCATTTCATGCATCCACTTACCCGAGTATGTTCACGAACCCCACGGAAGAGCTTTGCCATTTCAAGCATCCACTCAACCTTGGAAGTTCTGATCTAATATATGGCACATAGAACAAGTTTTGAATACAAGGAGGCACTAAGAGTATAGCCTAAAACATTTTATGATACAAGTATTCCCCTTCAACCGAATGAAGAGTTTAGCTACTACTATTCATGGCACTGGACATCATAACTATGAATTTGGAAAAACAAGGGTTTTGAAAGACAGTAAAATAAATACGAAAATACTTACAAAACCGTTGAAGCGCCAAGGATCAAGCTTTTGATTCCAAAGTAAGATTACATGATTAGTACCCAAACTCTAGAGAGAAGTGAGAGCTTCTCTCACTAACTTATGGATTGTGGCATGGGATGATGAATTACAATGGAGAGGAGCTTGTATTTATAGGCCAAAGGGAGGAGAAGGTGCGGTGAGGATGAAAGCACATGGCAAGCATCCATGGGAGAGGAGTGGATAGCAGGCTAGCCGCCCCATGTGAGGAGGAGCCTCCTCCCCTTAGCCGCCCATGTGAGGAGGAGCATCCCTTGTGAGGAGAAGCTTCCCTTTAGCCGCCCATGTGAGGAGGAGCAAGGAGTGGATGTGAGTTTTGTGATGTTTTCACAAAACTATCGGTGTAATTCAGCTCCGGACTGACTTTGGTTGCTCCTCGGTTGGATTTGTTTTGAGTGATTCCACGTCAGGATCTTGAGATTTCTTCAGTCGGCATCTGGTCATGACCTTGGAATGACTCGTAATATATTTTCAGCGTAAAAACTCCTCCTTAGCGTGTATTCTCTCTAGGTTCCAAAATACCCTGTAGATAAATATCGGAACTAACAAGCAAAAGTTAAATTGACAAACAGTCTAATTTAGTGGGTTTAACTGTGTTTATGATTCGTATAATTATGGTCCATCAGATCACCCCACACTTTTAGTTGTTCGTCCCGAACAATGCTATTAAAGGGCGGCACACAATCAAGTAAAAACTTTAAATATGAAAGTGAGACTGTGGGACTTGATTTATCCTAATTCATGCATTACTACTTATTACCAAATTAAACCGTGTAAATAAATAGAAGAAACTTGATACGTGTACCTTCGTGCTGAGATGCAAATTATTTTGGATATTTCTAGAGATAGCCCTTTTTAGGCTCCTGGACTGCATTCTCGGGATTGTCTCGCACTATATGGTTTTCTTGTAGCTTTCTCTAGCACGTGATTCGGTTCGGGTTTCAATGGTTTGGTCTTTGATTTTCTTTTGGCGAGGGACAGCTTTTGTAGTGAATCGGCCTTTGGCCTTTGATTTGACTCTTTGAGTACTTCACTTTTTGTTCGGTTAAAACCTTCACAATTTTGGGCCTTTGGCCTCTTGATTTGCTTCTTTGAGCTTTTGCCTTTTTGTGGCTTGCTAGTCCATTTTCTCAAGCCTTTTTTGGGAGGTCCAATCGTCGCCCGCGAGCATATGGAAATACCTCCCCGCTCCTCTCATCCTTGCCGTTTCGCGCGGGTCAAGATGAGGGTCGCTCATCTATTTTCTCGGCTACTTTGACTAGAGATAGGACGGTCTGTTTCCCGTCCTCGCCTTTTTTCTCATTTTGCATAAACAC
This sequence comes from Rhodiola kirilowii, assembly GCA_033675215.1. Classification (NCBI taxonomy): domain Eukaryota; kingdom Viridiplantae; phylum Streptophyta; class Magnoliopsida; order Saxifragales; family Crassulaceae; genus Rhodiola; species Rhodiola kirilowii. Next base: position 54,143,509 of record CM066201.1, read on the forward strand.
TGCATGGCGGAGATGACTTCAATCTTCACTAAAACCCGAAGTGCAGCCTCCACTGACTTCGAAAACCATATAGTTAGATTCGATCCTTCGATTGCTTGCCAAGCCTCTCTAGGGCAATTTCTATCAACTCCACATCCCTAGTTTATCTCAGCACAAAGGGACAAATGAGAAGTTACATTCTAAGTTTTTAAACAGTTGAATTTTCACAAGGTTAATGCATGAATTATGATCTATTATTTTCACATTCTTAAGTTCATATTTTCAAACAGATAATATTAAAGGAAAAGGAAAAGAAAAACATGTTATGTACATAGGTGGTTCTCACCCCACACTTTTGAACGAAGGCATTCTTTTACGAAATGACTTAGTTTAAAAGCCATGCAAGCAGAAAATTATGAGAATGAAATCACATTAAGGAAAAGGGAAGACCAGAACTCCCTTTAAAGTGTCGAGCGGACGACATGGCTTGAGGCTGGATAATAGAGGGAGTTCGGCTGGGGCCTTGAACTCTTGGCATAGGCCTGGCTGGCATGATGTTGCACCCATAACCGATTCCTGAATAGTCATTTCATTCTATGCACCAAGTGGGTGAGAGCGAATTATTGGAAAAATCTAAATGACAGAAAATAAAAGTACTGAAAGTAAGATAGGTGTCGGGTTACCTCCCGACCAGTGCCTTTGTTTAACGTCGTTGGCTCGACAGTACCTCATTCCTGGATCATAAGTAGGGATCCCATGGGTGCTTGAGGTCGAACTTCTTCTTGGCAGCTCTTTTGATTCAAGAGGGTGAGGCTTTATTGACCATAGCTGCTGGTCCAATGAGTCGTGCTCGCTTGTTACTCCTTCCGGGTTTCCATTCTTTCGGCCCATGTCTTTGCCGCTTCTTCATGTTTGAATAGTTGGCACCTTTGCGAGTTTGGAAGTTTGGTTTTGTGCCATTAAATGTAGGCGACATTAAGCATGCGCCTCTGCCAATCCTCTTCATTGTGGCAGTGATGGAGGGTTGTCTTGGAACGAGTGAGTTTTTAGGTGGTTTTCCTTGGCTTGTGACGAGTGAGAGTTCCTTTGTCGACTTTTTTTGGCTCATGCTCCGCCTCTAACTCCCCTTGCACCTCATCATTATTGATTATATGATCTTCGGTGGCTATGATCGGCATAAAACACGAAGGGTTAAGTTGGGGCACTTCGATCATGAGGACTGGGTCTGTTTCAGGTTCTCCGACAGTGAGGACCAGGTCTTTCTCGGACAGTTCGGCAATGAGATCCGGGACTTCTGTAGGCTCGGCAGTTAGGACTGTGATTTCCTCGAATGGATTGGTGATAAGGACTGGGCCTGATTTGGGCAGTTCTTCTTCTAACTCCCAAGGATAATCTGAATGGAGCTCTTCTTCAAGCAACCATGGGTCCTCGTCCTCTGCCGGCTCCTCGGGTTCAGCCGTCCTTTCTATTCCCCATGATTCGGTTTCGGCCGTGAATTGGTGCATCGAGGCATTCAATTGATGTATGTCTGTGACCAATTGCTGGGTGCTAGCTGCCAGCTCATTTTCTGCTTCCCATAATTCGGTTTGGCCCTGATTTTGTGCATCGTGTTGTCCAGTTCTTCATGCCACATGGCCTGATCTTGTCTTGGTCTTGACCTCGCGGCCAAATCGTTTATCAATTTCCAAAGATCATCCATGTTTAAGTTATTTACCGAACCTCCTGTCATTAAGCCAATTCCACTCATATGGCATCATCCCATCGAGAAATCTTTGAAGAAGATCTAAGTTCGTGAATCCATGGTGTGGGCAGCTCGTCACAAGGGAATCAAAGTATGATAAGTACTTGTCCAATGTTTCGTCCCGAGATTGCTTAATGTTGATGATCTCTTCGCGGACTACAAGTTGGAAAGATAGCGAGAAAAACTCTTCATCGTTCCAAGGCTCGTTTTGATAGTACATTGACATGGTGGAAAGTGTGACGAGGAAATGAAAGGGAAGGAACAGAACAACTAATCAGTTAGCTAACTCCCCGGCAACGGCGCCAATTTTGACGGAGCCCACTGCACTGTCGTTAAGGTGCGATGTTCTCTGAGCAAAATAAATTTATATCTCCGCTACTCGTACTCTACTATTGGGTAGTAAAGGGTAAGTAGGGGTCGAACCTAAGGGAGTCAGGTGAATAGTTCTTCTTTAAGTTGGACAGTTTTGGGGTTGGTTGTGATTTTAGGACTGAGAGTAGCGTGGGTTGGTTATGATTTTAATACTTGAAAGGTAAGGTGACAGTGGATATTACAATTAAAGGAAAGCATTCGGTTTCGGGGGCTTTGTATCATAGCCTGTTTATCATTGACCCTTAGTGACCAACTAAGTATTCAAACGTGTATCAAGGCCATTTCAAGCGCTCGATTTGCACACACTGTCTAGCCCATTTCAAGGTCGTAGAGCACTTGTTCTATTGAGACTAGCACCCCATTTCAAGGTATACTAGCCTATGTGCATCCATTTGATCAATCATTTCCGATCAAACCAAATGGTGTTTTAGAGAGATCGAACTCCTCAGATAAGCTTTGCCATTTCAAGCATCCACTTACCCGAGTATGTTCATGAACCCCACGGAAGAGCTTTGCCATTTCAAGCATCCACTCAACCTTGGAAGTTCTGATCTAATATATGGCACATAGAACAAGTTTTGAATACAAGGAGGCATTAAGAGTATAGCCTAAAATATTTTATGATACAAGTATTCCCCTTCAACCGAATGAAGAGTTTAGCTACTACTATTCATGGCACTGGACATCATAACTATGAATTTGGAAAAACAAGGGTTTTGAAAGACAGTAAAATAAATACGAAAAGACTTACAAAACCGTTGAAGCGCCAAGGATCAAGCTTTTGATTCCAAAGTAAGATTACATGATTAGTACCCAAACTCTAGAGAGAAGTGAGAGCTTCTCTCACTAACTTATGGATTGTGGCATGGGATGATGAATTACAATGGAGAGGAGCTTGTATTTATAGGCCAAAGGGAGGAGAAGGTGTGGTGAGGATGAAAGCACATGGCACGCATCCATGGGAGAGGAGTGGAGAGCAAGCTAGACGCCCCATGTGAGGAGGAGCCTCCTCCCCTTAGCCGTCCATGTGAGGAGGAGCATCCCTTGTGAGGAGAAGCTTCCCTTTAGCCGCCCATGTGAGGAGGAGCAATGAGTGGATGTGAGTTTTGTGATGTTTTCACAAAACTATCGGTGTAATTCAGCTCCGGACTGACTTTGGTTGCTCCTCGGTTGGATTTATTTTGAGTGATTCCACGTCAGGATCTTGAGATTTCTTCAGTCGGCATCTGGTCGTGACCTTGGAATGACTCGTAATATATTTTCAGCGTAAAAACTCCTCCTTAGCGTGTATTCTCTCTAGGTTCCAAAATACCCTGTAGATAAATATCGGAACTAACAAGCAAAAGTTAAATTGACAAACAGTCTAATTTAGTGGGTTTAACTGTGTTTATGATTCGTATATTTATGGTCCATCAGAGAGCCACTTCAACAACATCTTCTTCTACAGGTGACGGGGTCGGGGAGCGTGGAACAATCCATCCTTCTCCTGCAGAGTACTCCAGACCTCAGCAATCACGCTCAAAAGTAGGAGCAAGAAGAACACCAACTGCGTTACAGGACTCATGATCTTCTTCTCATAATGTGTGCGACTCCACTGAATACACTAACCATCACCAGAACTGATCTTGCAGCACTCGTGGACTATTGTCCATACCTCATGTTTCTATCACCGCAACGGCAAGGCCTTCATTCTAGCCTCTTTTAAGTTCACTCTCCAACCAAATCACACTACTCTCTCGCTGACATTTTTGATGCTCAAAGATATCCTTCCAAGTTCATACTGGCACAATTCCCAGTACTTTTTTCCAAACAAATGCAACCATCCTCCATCATGTTGCATCCTCTCCATAATTTGATCAGAGTCAAGTACCTCGGCATCAACAATGCCGGAGTAACATTTCCCTCTAGCAATGTAACAAACAGTCTGCCTGCAGGTCCACTTTGCTACATTTTTCATACAAAGTCATCAACACAGCAACTCAGCGCGCTTGTCATCATACATCAAACAAGTGAGCTCCCTTTTCTTACATTGATGATGTCTAGCCTTAACTCATAGGACTCTTCCCCATTCATGGTTATTCACAACTATTGGCATACTTAGTCAAAGCTTCTTCTGAATTTGCTTATCTCAGCATGGCAGACAGTGTAAAATAGGGCATCATATTCCGATAGCTACTGAAGAGGTCATCATCATTGAGACAATCTTCCTCCATTCTTTCACCCCACTCTGTTAAAACAAATTTGTAGCCATCAAGCTTACCAACTCCAATTTCAAAGTCTTCAAAACTACATAATATCGTGACCTGCTGACTCAAGGGAAAGTCTCCCACTGGTACTCAATGTCCTTCTGGATGATTCTCCTCACCCACGCCTCAAACGGCAGGCTTACTGCCTCGTTCCCTTACCTCCATGAGTCACAACAAGAAACATCTCGATGCTGCTGTTTCCTAGCTCCAAACAAGCACTTCAAACTTCAAAAACCAGCTTCACTGCACATTGCAAAACAAGAACTCTTTACTTCCTCATCACCTCCGGCCAGCACTTCACCCTTGCATAAGACGGATTGAGAAGCTGTCCCAGATGCTTCTTGCAAGGCATCCTGACATGCCTTTCTTGTTATTTACTTCAACTAATAAAACCGGATGCATCTCCAATCTCTTACATAAAATCAGAAGCCCCATATTCAAAATCAATGGCCTTAGAAACCCAAGCAGGTCCTGCCTCCACATACTCAGCTTCTATAAATCAACCCTCATAAAGCTCAAATCCTCTCAAATGCGTGTGCCTCAACTTTGACTTCGATACCAGCCAACGTAGTCAAAACATATGATGCCAACACCTGACCACAAATTGCTTGAATAGTCCCTGTGAAGATAAACAAGCCATAGACTTGCACAACACTTTTGCCAATTAAGAGTTTCGCAAGTCCGCTGCCTGATGAATCAACTCATCATACTCGAACATCGAACTATCCGCGACAATCTTTTCTTCACCATTGAGCCAATCACCATCCCATCTCAATGACAGCGCTTTCAATTCACTCAAATGAGGAGTCTACTACTCCACTACTGTTAAAGAGATTGTTTCCCAGCCAAAGTTGAACCTTCCAGAGTGATAACTCAATCTGACCTGTCTCATGGGTACGCAAGGTTTTTGGTATGGTGTGCTAACTTTACCCAAATGGTACAAATAACACCACAAAAAATCAGGAAAAAACAAATAAGATTATCCAAACACATTTTTATCATCTTCATACCTGGCGGAGCCCACCGCACTGTCATTAAGGTGCGGTGTTCTCTGTGCAAAAGCAAATTTATATTCCGCTACTCGTGACCTTACTACTGGGTAGCAAGTGGTAAGTAGGGGTCGAACACAAGGGAATTAGGGGGATAAGTGATTCTTTGAGGGAATTTACAGCGAGGGAGCGTGTTTTAGGTTGATTGAGGTTTTAGTGCGGAAAAGTAAGTGATCGATTGGTTGGTTTTGGTTTGTAGTGCGGAAAAGTAAATGACAGAACAGTAAATACTGAAAGTAAAAGTAGAAGACTTACAGCAGGTGATGCGTGATTGGCAAGTCCTCCGGATCGTGAGCAGTTGATAGAGCAGTTTATACTAAATTTGAAAGTAAGTGCAAGGGTGTGTTTAAATCTAAGGAAAGCATTCGGTTTCGGGGGCCTTGTATCATAGCCTGTTTATCATTGACCTTTAGTGATCCTACTAAGTATTCAAACGTGTATCAAGGCCATTTCAAGCGCTCGATTTGCACACACTGTCTAGCCCATTTCAAGGTCGTATATCACTTGTTCTATTTAGACTAGCACCCCATTTCAAGGTATACTAGCCTATGTGCATCCATTTGATCAATAATATCCGATCAAACCAAATGGTGTTTTAGAGAGGTCGAACTCCTCAGATAAGCTTTGCCATTTCAAGCATCCACTTACCCGAGTATGTTCACGAACCCCCACGGGAGAGTTTTGCCGTTTCAAGCATCCACTCAACCTTGGAAGTTCTGGCCTAATATATGGCACATAGAACAAGTTTTGAATAAAAAGAAGAGGCACTAAAAAGATGGCCTAAACATTTTATGATACAAGTACACCCCTTCAACCGAATGAAGAGTTTAGCTACGAATATCCATAGAGGTGGATACCATAGCTAAGTACTTACGGTTTTTAAAAGACAATAAGTAAGGGAAAGGAGTGAGTACTTCAAGAACCGACAAGAGTACTCAAGAATAGTAAAGACAAGCTTGAGTACTACAAGAACCGACAAGAGTACTCAAGAACTAACTATAATACTCAAGAACCAACAGGAGTATTATAGATTGAAAACCAAACTTACAGAGTGCCAACTTTCTAGAGAGATAAGTGAAGTATGGATTATGGGATGAAGATTACAAAGGGTGGAGGCATGTATTTATAGCCTAAGGGAGGAGGAGGATGTGGTGGAGGAGGAGACACTTGGCAAGCTTTCCATGGAGGAGGAGAAGCCTCCCAAAGCCGCCGGTTGTGGGTGGTAAAAGGAGGAGAGCTTCCTCCTTTGGTTACCTCCTCCAAAAGCCGCCGGTCACCATGGAGGGGAGAGTGAGTTTTGTGAGGTTTTGTGATGTTTTCCCAAAACTATCGGTGTATTTCAGCTCCGGACTGACTTTGGTTGCTCCTTGATTGGATTTGTTTTGAGTAATTCAATGTCAGGATCTTAAGATTTCTTCAGTCGGCGTCTGATCGTGACCTTGGAATGACTCGTAATATCTTTTCAGCGTAAAATCCTCTCCTTAGCGTGTATTCTCTCTAGACTCCAAAATACCATGTAGATAAATATCGGAACTAACAAGCAAAAGTTAAATAGACAAACAGTCTAATTTGGTGGGTTTAACTATTTTTATGATTCGTATAATTATGGTCCATCAATACCTCGTGTGGAATAACTCCAGAAAAATAGCACATCAACGGGCTCATAGGATTATCCCACATGAAGATAGGCTAGGGTTGGTCTAGAGTACCTCCTGGGCTTATAATATGGGATCAACTATGGAGGTCTCTTTTGAGCAGAAAGAAGATTCAGAATTTCATGTTTTTCAATCCCTAATGCAGTCATCAATCACATAACTAGCATGCATGGAGACAATGTGAACACAACTTAATTTTTCACTAGCACAGAATATCCATGTTAAATTCTCCATCAGACGTGACTTGTATGCATCTAGTCTAGCCAATCACTAAGGGAGCGACATATGAGCATAGCTCTAAGGAAGAGAAACCATACCTAGTTCAAGCCTCAGCTTCTCGTAGGGTTCCATGTGTGATGCCTTTGTGAATATGTCTGGTATCTGTCCCTCAGTTCTGCAATATTCCATCTCCACTATTCCCTTTTCAACACAGTCTCATAGACAGTGATATCGAATCTCTATATGCTTAGTGCGTGGAAACTACACAAGATTTTTAGAGATATTAACAGCACTAGTGTTATCACATAGAATTTTAGCACAATCAGTAATAACACCATAGTCACTTAGCTGTTGCCTGAGCCATAGCAGCTGCGCACAGCAAGCAGCAGCGGCAATGTATTCCACCTCTCCTCTGGCATATCCGTGGGACAGTGGAAACTGTGACAATCTCTTATACCATGCGCGGGGTGCTTGCTTCAACCCATACAGCGCCTTGTCCAAGATATGGACATGATCAGGGTGAGTGTGATCCTCAACCCTGGTGTCTGGCTCATATATACCTCCTCTTTAAGTACTTCGTTCAAGAAGGCCGTTTTCACATCCATCTGCTGTATAGTGAAGCCATGGTAAGTAGAATAAGCAATTAATAATCTAATTGCTTCTAACCTTGCAACTGGGGCGAATGTCTCATCAAAGATTATCCCTTCTTGTTGGTTGTCCCCTTTGACCACCAGGCGGGCTTGTTACTCACTACCACTCCCTTGTCGTCCATCTTGTTTCAAAAGACCCATTCCATCCCTGTTACATTCTTGTCCTTTGGCCTAGGACCCAACCGACATACCTTGTTCCTCTCGAACTGGTGTAGCTATTCTTGTATGGCATTGACCCATTCTGGATCCTTGAGCTCTTCTGATACTGTCTTTGGTTCTGCAAGAGAGACAAAGGACGCAAATCCACAAAAATGATACAAATTATCTAGATTTACCTGATCCTGCGATATGTAACACTGGTGGTCCCTCGGCCTTACCGGTGGCTGTATAACTCTCCCATCGCTTGTAGTCCTGGATTCCCCCTCAGTGCCCGGAACATCCCCTGTCCAGATACCAGGGTCAGGGCCTCACTTCTGTGAGAGAGAGATTAGTTTTTACGAACCCAGACAAGCTTGGGCTTACTGGGTTTTGTGACAGTTTTAATAGCAGAAGGAAAATTTAAAGGACGGGAATCATTATCATCAGCGAGATTGATTCTCCTCCTGGGAGTTCTCCTGGGTCGTCCGTCGATAGCTGTGTCATGGTGAGATCGAACCCATTCAGCTCTATCTTCCCTTCTATGAGGAGAACCCTTTCTCCTAGGGACATAAGCAGTACTGGCCTTTCTCTGATAGCTGTGACTCTTCTCGTTGGCTTCTTTCCATTTCTCACAGTCTGATCTGTAATGGCCTGGGTGACCATAGTGCCAGCAGACACGGTAATAGAGACTACCAGTTTTCTTGTGTCTCTCTAAGGACACGGTTCTCCTGTTTCTCCGTGCCTGAAAGTCGGTCGAGAAAGGTTGACGATTGGAACTCATCTTCTTCCACATTTCAGAAGCCTTCCCAGCCTTGAAAGGTCCAGAGTCACTGTCATGGAGATGACTCTCCTTCGGAAATATGGCTGCTCTTCCCACTTGACTAGTAGCTTCCAGCTTTTTCACCTGGCGGGAGCTCTCTCCGACTTCAGTCATCAATCCCTTTCCTTTGGCAATCCTTCTGTTTGCTGCCTCTTTGTCAGTTTCTTCCATATACCCAAGTCCAGGTCTGGAAAACTTTCTTTTGTAGTCTTGTTTTACCTCCTCGACCTTTTTGGCTTCTAGTTCTCGAAGCCAGATTTTCTTTCTCTCAGCCGCTCCTTGTCTGAGATCTGCCAGAGTCTGACGTAGCTCATCGTTATCTAACTGGAGCCTGGCCAGCTCTGCGTTTGACTCCTCTGTTCTGATGTCTGTTGACTTGGTGTCGTCAATCCTTAAGCGCCTCAGTTCGTCACTCAAGGCATGGACTTGTCAGTTCCTTCCGTCACCCGTGGAACATTTGTAGACATGCTCCCTCATTTCTTTCTCAAGTCTCATGGCTTTGGTTGACCATAGACGATTGTTCTCCATATCATCCTCATGTTCATCTTGCATTACCTCAAGCTGTTCTTTGAGACTCGTAATCTTCTTCAGCAGTTCAGCAATAGTCTCTACAAAATCAGATTCACTGAAGACTTCATTAATAAAGGAATCGATATCATTTACCTCACTAGTGGTGCTACGCGCCATTAGACATGGCTCCTTAGCTCGCTTCCCAATGCTGCGTTCTTCATCTGAGTCACCCCAGGCAGCGAACATGGCATGAGCTTCCTTTGGGGCAAGTGGTTCACCCTTCATTTTGCTGTAGCAATCTCTAGCAATATGCCCCTTTTTCTGGCAGTGATGGCAGGTTCTTCCTTCCTTTGCTCCTGCCTTTGTCCTACTTTCTTCTCTGCCAGAGTTTCTTCCATCAGAGAGACCTCTGTTGAAGTTCTGCACTCTCTCTGTGTTTGTCATCTTGAAGGCTCTCGAAAGGAGATCAATCTCCTCATCCTCACTTGTAGATGGCATACTCACCTGTGCTATATCCAAAGCCTTCTCAACTTTCAATGCTATAGCTTGAGATTCGCCTGCTTGCCTCCTAGCCATTTTTCTCTCTGCTATCCCAGCTTGACTTTGCAGATTCGCTACAAGTTCTTCCAAGGTGACATCTTTGATCCCCTTCTGAGCCTGGAGACCTGTAGTCACTGTATCCCATCTGGAGCTAAGAGCTTGCATGAACTGATGAGTTACTTTCCACTGTGGAAGCTTCTCATCTAGAGAGTTCAGCTGTGCGACGATTACTTGAAATCTGGTGTAGAAGTCCTTTAAAGATTTGTCCTTCGTTGTTCGACAGATTCGTAATCCTTTGTGGCAGCTAGGATTCTGTTCCTTTTTATATCTTCGTTTCCCTCGTACAGTCTAGCAAGGCCATCCCACTGCTCCTTCGCAGTTTTGTACACAGCCATCTTCACCTGATCTCCTTGTGAGAGGGCCATGTATAGAACCTTCTTAGCCCTGGCATTCTGCTGGAGAGCTTTGTAATCAGCATCTGTGTAGTCGTCTTTCTCCTTCTCTTTCGGTTTGGCAGGATCTATCACATCCAGAATAGGGAAGTTACCCTTTTCGAATACTTGCCACACCTTCCCAACCAGGGAACAGACGTGAGCTTCGAACTGATCCTTCCACCAGTCATACTGTCCCGGACTGAGCACCGGCGGCTTCCAGAACGAGTCGCTTCTGTTAGACATGATTTCCTGCAAAGGCTAACACAAAATCTAGAGCTTCCCGGCTCTGATACCAATTTTTGGATCGTTAGATTAGCCAACTATGTGAGGGAGATCCCAGAGTGGTATCCTTCAGACAGATGGCAGCGGAAATTAACTCTTGTACAGGAAATATAAAACAGATAGTAAATGCTCACGATTTAGAGTGGAAACCTTACTGCAACCTTTGCAGTAGGCTGAAAACCACTTGCCTTCTGGATAGTTCCAGAAGGGCTTCAAGATCCGTGTTATTGATAAAGGAATATGCTTGCAGTTTGTTACACTTGTCTCACACAGTGACAACGAACAAAACTACTCAATTCGAAGGATCAACTAACACGATCGTCTTGTCCGCATACAGCAGCACCTTGTCAGCTCTGGAATTGATCACTCTTCAATCTCCGATCTCTTTCTCCAAAAAGCCGATTTTCTCTCTCCAAAAGCTGCACTTCGAACTGAAGACTCTTCCTCTTCTTATAGCGTCTTCAAGTTGGCTGATCTGATCTCTGTCCCATATCCGATTGTTATCCAGCAAATGTGATATGGTTAAGATATTTCCATATCTTAACCCTATCACATATTTCCTTTCCAAATCTGGCGTGTATCTTCTCTTCATATATACTAGACGTATATTCATGTATATCTTGACATCAATATTCCTCATCAAATATTACATGCATATACTCGTGTATCTTTGATTTGTATCTGAATATCTTCCCAGATCCGATCTTGTTATAAGTCAGGTTGTCTCTCTCACGGAACGCATCTCTCTCGCAGCTCTGCTCTCTCTCAGAGATGTCCAGTAGATCTGATCTACATCAGAGATTCGATCTCCATCAGATATTTGATCTCCATCTTGCAAATCTGATTCTGTTAAGATATTGCCATATCTTAACTCAATCAACTATTTCCCTTCTATATCCAGCTCGTATATTTCCATACCATATCTTGAGTATATCTGCTCAGATATTTCCATATCATATCTTGAGTATATCTGCTCAGATATTTCCATATCACATCTTGAGTACATCTGCTGAGCTTGATCTCGTCTGTCACGCAGATCTCATCTCTTTCGTAGCGCTGAGCTCTCTCAGAGATGTCCAGTCACGTTTCTCTCAGACAGTCTGGACCCTGGGACTTCTCAGACAGATTTGTGATTTCTGCACACTCAAGTCAAATATTAGCTAAGTGTTTGTTATCATCAAAACACAAAGGGTCCAACAATTTTATTACGTGCTCTATGAAATACTTTCTTCGGATAAAGTCTAGTTTGCTGGTCCTCATACATTTTTCCATAGATGGTTGGACTAACAAAAGTTATACTTTGGATGTAGCCGTTCTGATATCAATTTAGTTCAGCTGGGAGTGATGCGATAAAAGAGGATGACAGAGCTGTGCTACTGGAAGGTGGAGGCACTACACCATTTTGCTTGCTAGGCGACTGAATCAAATGAGTCGCCCAAGTTCATTTTTAGTCACCCAGGAACATATGTGACTAACCGTCTGTCGCCTAAGGGTAGTGGCCCATCTACTGTGGGCCAAGTCTGCAGGCGACTGAACCTAATATCCTCTGTCGCTTAAGTACGTAGGCGACGGAACCTAATTGGGCCTGTCTCCTGGACCTCAGGCGACACACTCATATGGATATGTCGCTCAAATGGTTGGGCGAGTGAATTAAGGTCAGTCACATAGGACTTTAAATAACTTACTTTGGATGTCACATAAACATTGTAGAAAATCCACTTTTTTTGTTACATTTTTCTGGTCATTTCTGTTACATTAAACATCCTTATTTCATAATAAACTAAGACATGAACAAGTTACATTATAACCCAGCTTAGTAGATTGCTTTCAAAAAGATACATAATTCAACTACAAGTTCAAAACAACCATCAAAATACAAATATTCTAGTGTTCTGAAAAGTTAAGTTCCAAGCATGAGCATCAAATAGATCACTAAACTTCAGTAACATATCAAGGTCGCATCACACCATAGCTCGCTCCATCCGTAACATTGTTACTTCCTGCCCCTCCTCGCACTAGCTCTTAAAGCGCCCGCATTTTTTCTTCTAACATTAGTATCCTCTCATCTTTTTTCAATGAATCCTCGTTGGCCCTATTCAGCTCCTCTCTCATTTGTGAAGTTTGGGCAGACACTCTAGCTCCACCTCTAGGGCGTGGAGGCTTCCTAAAGGATTTCCCAACACCAGAAATTCGGGTCCCTTTTTTCTCGCCAACCGCTTCACTAATGATAGCGAATTGGATTTCCTCTGAGAGAGGTTCCTCTAAGGAGCTCCCGTCTTCATCAACCATATTAAGAACCTTGTTTTCCATTTCCTCCTGCACAAAATTTAAAAGAACTTTTAAACTACAAACTGAGATAGTTATATAACTACAAGATAAATCAATATGTATGCCACGAGGAGCGCTCAAATGTTATGGCTTCCTTAATGTGTTATGTGTTACGGAGCTTCTGATTGGTTAATGAAAAACAAGGAACCAATCAGAAGCGAGGAACACCGTAACTACGGTGCACCCTCACCCACCCAACCCCCCATGCTTGTGAGGTGCACCATAAGAACCGTGTTCCTCACCTCTGATTGGTTCCTTGTTTTTCATCAACCAATCAGAACTTCATAACACATAACACATTAGTAAGCCATAACATTTGAGCGCGCCCCTGTATGCCACATAACAACCACTGTGAAATTATCATGACAAATCGCATCACTAAGCATCATTATGTATCGATGTATCAATGTATCAATATATAATGATAAAATGTATGCCACTGCCAATAGGTTCCACTATTATTTATACGTACTATCACAAAACAACAATTAACGTGGCACCAAGCAACCAACAAATCTCACACTATTATTTTCTACACAGTCATTTCAATTAGGTAATCTATACCATATAACAATTCCATTGTCAAACAACACCAACAATAGTAAAATTTAAGAAAAGCAACCAAAATACCACTATTTTGGCTGCTGCTGGTTTACCCGCGTACGCCTCGCCATAAACTGCCACGTGAGGTGCCTTGTGTCCTTGAGCAATTGTGTCTTAGCCCTATGAGCGAAGAGGACCTTCCCAGAGCGATGATTCATCTTCTTTGATCGAGTATAACTCATGTTTTTGGATATTGCCTGTTGGAATAAGTAAAGAAAATCAGTGCTTCATTTAAAAAAATAAAATCAAATGAAAACCACAAATTACCTATTGTGCTAGCTCGTTAAAATGGTATACGAGCCACTACCACTGATCACGACGATCGATAAACTCTAAAGGGACTTCTTTACCGTAAATTTTCCAGTGTTCCCTACACTTGGACTTCCAGTCTTTGTATCTGTCCGCTGCATCGCCTCTGATGTAGTTCCACATCCTAGTAATATCTGGCGAAACTTCAAAATGAATCTAAGAAAAAGATGTAACAAGTCATATTGTTAATAATACTAAGAGTAAATGTAAATACATGAATAGAATTATAGTTAATGTATCAAGTACTTACAGAGAGATGGTCATAAACAATATTCCCCGTATCCTCGTTGTTAAGTTCCGCATTGCTAGGTGCTAACATCGGTATCTTTTCTCGCACACAGCTTCCAATTGCATGGATCAACAAATTATATTGATCTCGATTGTCAGAGCCTAAATATTCAGTGCCACTCGATATTACAATTTTTGTGTGACCCGTCCTTCTTTCGATGCCTGCTGCTTTCACACCATTCACTAATCCGTGTTTCCTTATATTAGCAGGATCTTCAATTTCTACACAAAACATAACTAGTAAATGCTTAGCATGTAAAGATAAATGAATAACACCGTCAAAAAACAAAAAACAATGACAAAGAAGTTGAAAACCAACCTGATACTTTCAATCCTTTGTAAGGAATGCTCCTTGGATCTTCCGGTATAGTAAATTCATCATCAATATCAATTTCATCAGGAATGAAGGCTTGACCTTCAGATACAGCTGCATTCGAGTTTACGGAACTTAGAGGGGGCGGTGATGGTGGAGGGAGTCGAGGTTCTATGTGACTGGTTATGGTGGAGTGTGTTGAATTCAAGGTGAGTTTGCAGCTGGCCTAACCGGTGAAGCTAGCCTAACAGGCACTGGGGCAGATGGTGGTGGATTTAGGGGTTGAGGGTAGACTTATCAGTTCCTTGGAAGATTTTTAGATGGCCTAGGGCTTCGACAAACTGATATAGGCATTTGATGAACTCCTGACGGTGGAGCAGGAGCAGGTGAAGCTAGCCTAACAGGGGCTGATGGTGGTGGATTTAGTGGTTGAGGGTGCTTAACTTCTCGGCATATACAAACATATTTAGACGGCCTAAGGCTTCGACACAATGATGGTGGATGAGCAGGAGCAGGCGAAGTTGGTCTAACCGGCACCAGATTTAGTTCCGGTGAAGTTGGCTGTTCAAGTACTGGATCTGGTGCGGGCAGTGGAGGTTTGGGGATGGTGGTGCGGGTAGTTTTAGGATGCCGCTTGATAGGATTGATTGGTGGACTATAGCCGTTTGGTGGACGCCGACTTACTGGAGACCGGAGTTTCATAGTCTTCCGGCTTGCGTTGTTAATTTCTTGTAGCGTTTTCCTCTTTTGTGGAAGCATGGAGATCGAAAGAAGAACGCTGGAGTGGAAAACGAAGAACGAAAGCGGCGGCAAAGTGGAGAACGAAGAACGAAGGTGAGAAAAGTATGATTTGTTTTTAGGTCAAGTTGTTCGAACAAGTGGTAATATCGGGCTGAGGCTCAATTTTTCATTCAAGCGTCGATTTCCAAATTTACCATTTCACAAGTTCACCAAATTGAAACTTCCCACCAAACCAATTCAAGCATAAACTAATTGACCAAATTGAAACATCTCCAAACCAAACATGAATTCACCAATTCACCTGACCAACATACACTTTAACAACTGCATCAAAAAAATACACTTTAACAAGCACTTTAAACTGATTGAAAAACTTATTAATCTTCGTAATCATCTTCATCTTCATTCTTATCTTTTTCATCTTCATCTTCATCATCATCTTCATCTTCATCATCATCATCATCATCTTCATCCTCCTCATCATCATCTTCGACTATTTCATTTGCATCTTCATCTGAATAATCATCTTCTGTTTCATCATCTTCATACCTTTCCTCAAGGGGTTGATCATCAACTTCATTTGCATCATCATCAAAATAATCATTGTGAATACCATCTACGAGAATATTTTGTGTTGTATCTTCTTGATATGCTTCATGTATTGGTAATATGTTTTCATCGAGCGGAAGTGATGTAACATTGTAAGTTCCTCTTGGCGCCACCAAGTTAACAACTTTCCAATTATCGCCTACTTTTGGATCGTCTAAGTAAAAAACTTGTTTTGCAGTTGAAGCAAGACAATAAGGCTTATCGTCATACCAACTTGTCGAAGTGTCAACTGAAAGTAGTCCATGATCAACCCTTGTGCTCTCTCTCCGAAGGATCCGTATTAAACTACTTGCATCTGAAGACAATAACGAGCATTCCTTCTGCATACTTAAGTTCAACTATATTTTCCATAATACCATAAAACTTAACTCCATCTTTATATTATAATAAATCAAATATGAGTAAAAATCTTGTTTTGCAGTTGAAGCAAGACAATAAGGCTTATCGTCATACCAACTTGTCGAAGTGTCAACTGAAAGTAGTCCATGATCAACCCTTGTGCTCCCTCTCTCCGAAGGATCCGTATTAAACTACTTGCATCTGAAGACAATAACGAGCATTCCTTCTGCATACTTAAGTTCAACTATATTTTCCAGAATACCATAATACTTAACTCCATCTTTATATTATAAGAAATCAAATATGAGTAAAAATCTACACAAAACTAATTAAGGAGACATGTATACAAACAAATATGTAAATCAAATATGACCTGCTATGACCATTACTCCATTGTTTTGTGTTTTCAATTTGCGATTTCGTTCCCAAATCACAAATTTTATGCCGTTCACATCACACTGCGAATAACAGTTGTACGCTTGTGGTTGACATGCTAATATGTGGAGTTCGCGATCATATCGTACGCTTCCTCTCTTTTGTAGAATAGGCATCTGTAGAATTCAATTTCAATCAATATTAGCAAAAAAGTACAAATAAGCAAAAACTGCAAATAAGAGAAAGAATGAAAATGAAAGCATAAATAAAAATTACCCAATTAAGAAAATATGGATGAAAATGAATCAATCGTGAATCATCACTACTATTAGGATACTCTTCGTCGAATGTATTTCTGTGGTATTCAATGTAATCTTTAGCTTCTTCACAATGTTCTATCACACACCAATGGGTGATAGAAACTTCTTTCTTGCTGAGTTTTACATTAGGGAGGAAACGCAATGGCTTGATGACATTAGAAACAACTTTAAGTTTGAACTTCTTTCTATCTTGTACGTTTGATTCCGCAGAGGTACTACTAGTGTCTCCCATGTACGATTTACAATACCTCACACACTCGGCTGTGATGTATTGCTCGGCAATGCATCCTTCAGGATATCGTGTGTTTCTGACACATTTCTTGTACTCACCTAGTTGCTTGCAAATATCAAATAATTAGAATGCCGAAGAATGAAATAATTAGAAAGTACATATTTGAAGTTCTTACCTTTCCATCGGATACATCCAGTTGAAATGCACAGGACCCTTAAGTAAAACTTGATCAGGTAGGTGTATCATAAGATGCACCATGATGGTGAAAAAAGCTGGTGGAAAAATCTGCTCTAACTGACAAAGAATCATCACAATATCCTCTTTTATCCTCTCAACATCTACTTTATTTAACTCTCTGCAACATAGCTTTTGAAACCATTGAGATAGTGACACAAGAGGACTGACAACATTATACGGTAGATAAGGTCCAATAAAGACGGGAAGTAATCGTTGTAGAATCACATG
The DNA here is from genome assembly GCA_033675215.1 of Rhodiola kirilowii. Classification (NCBI taxonomy): domain Eukaryota; kingdom Viridiplantae; phylum Streptophyta; class Magnoliopsida; order Saxifragales; family Crassulaceae; genus Rhodiola; species Rhodiola kirilowii. The sequence goes on from CM066201.1 coordinate 54,161,066, forward strand.
GTAGTCATGTGTCTTCAATCCATTAAATTTTTTGTCATCCAAGTTAATCTTATTTTTGAAGCTGCCGACATAACCAAATGGATAGTTGGCATCTTTCATGATCTCAAGTATTTCAATCTTGTGTTCCGGTAACACGGTGTATGGTGCTTGAGAAACTCTATCTTTTCTTGAAGATGGCCCTATGATTTTCGTCCATAGATGCTTACGAACTCCCTGCTTCTCTAAAACTTCTCGAGCCTTGACATCATCTTTAGTCTTCCCTTCAAGGTCAAGAATGGTGCCAATTATGTTATCGAAGACATTTTTCTCAATGTGCATTACATCAAGCGAATAGGGTTGACTAAATGTTTCCCAATAAGGCAACTCATAGAATATGGTTTTGTGCGACCAACAAAGCCTCTCCGTGGTACTTTTAGGCTTCAACAGTGGATGCAAGCTAAGTGTCGGATATTCATGCTTATCTATCTCCTCCAAAATTTCTCTACCTGACAGTGGTCGCGGTGCATCCCTCCACTCAATTTGACCTTTAAATTTATCTTTTTGTTTCTTCCATATGTGAGTTTTTGGAAGCCACCTACGGTGCCCTTGATATGACATTCTACCCGCTAAATATTTAGCATCAACGTCATCCAAACATAAGGGACACGCTTTATACCCTTTTGTATTTAGGCCTCCCAACATGCCTAAGCCTGGAAAGTCGCTAATCGTCCACAATACGGCAGCTTTCATAATAAATGATGATCCATCATGACGATCATATGTAGGAACCCTAGTATCCCACACTATTTCGAGCTCATCAATCAACGGCCTCATGAAGACGTTCAAACATTTACCAGGAGACTTAGGACCAGATATGAGCATACCAAGTATGTTAAACTCCTTGTTCATACACATAGAAGGTGAGAAGTTGTACGACATCACAATAATAGGCCAAGTGCTATGAGGAAGACCGGAAACTCCAAACTAAAATTCTGTCACATGTTCAAGGGGTAGATGAGACAGACCTTGTACACCCTTTTAAATAGTTCCGCACATAGAACAGAGTAGAGGAACACACAGAATGATACCCAGTTCGACTTCGCCTACTCTGGGGGGGTTTCCCACACCCTAAAGGGACACAAATCTTTATTACGAGTTTAGAGCTTACACGTAGACTTACGCTTACACTTCGTAATTGCCTAGCCTCTAAAACTCCATCTCTCAGATTTGCAATCTTGGTTCACCGCAGTTCACCACGATCCCCTTCATCCGAACCTTCTGTCCGAACGTGCTCGACCTTCTCCAGAAGCTCGGTTGCTTTCTCTCGAAAGCCAGTTGGTCTTTGTTGTGTGCAGAGGTAGGATCAGTTCCCGGCAGTCTGAACAGCACACTAGTCAGACTGTACCTATGCCGATGGATTTCCAGTGGGGAAAAACAAACGGCTGTCGCTTTCTTCTTCTCCGATCGGTAGAATGCATTAGTGTGTATGTTGATTCTAAAAGCGATACAGATATGGATGCACTAGCATTCTATTTATATGCATGGGCGGGATCCAAATCTGTTTAAGATATTCTCATCAAATATTTAGGAAATATTCCTAAATATTCGATGTATATCTTAATCCAATCTTTGATATTTCTTCCACGCCAAGTCAGCCATCCTTCTTGAAAACGGATGAGAAGATATTCGTTTAAATATCTAAAGCTCTAAATCTTCGCTGGCCGACTTCAGTTCAAAAAGATCTTCGATCTTTAGAACCATCGGGAAACCTTCCTTGCATCTGCTCCACGCTGTACATGAGTGCTAGGATGTGTTCGAACTCCCCCTGAACTCCTGCTCGAACTGTCCAAAGACGTTTTGCCAAATACATGCCACTCAAGGGAACATCACAAATGGATTAAATCCATCAGTTGCTAAACCGAGTTGCACATTTCTAATTTCTTTTGCGAATTCTAGAAATTCTCTATCAAAGTTTTGTCATACTTCTCCATCCGTGGGATGCCTTAAAAGACCTTTATCACTCCGATCTATTCCCCCATGCCAACACATTTCTTTTGCTGTTTGTGGAGACATGTAAAGATGTTGTAATCTAGGAGTTAAAGGAAAATATCTTACAACTCTGTTTGGAATCTTGCTACCCTCAGTATCTGTGTACCTTAGCTCATTGCATGCGGGAACGAAAATTGGTCACCTCAAAATACTCCCCCTTTTTGCCACAAACTGGCAAGGGGTCCAATCTAGTTTGAACAGCAAAGCAAACTGTGCCAGAACAAGCACAGGCAATACGAAAGTTTAATTGAAATAGAGTTCAGAGAGTTTGAAATCAAGGACCTTCATGCAGACGACTCATCGTCAGTGTCATCATCTGTATCTATGGCCTCAGTTTCACCTTCGCTTGGGTAGCTGAGGGCACGAGCTAGCTTGTTGATGCGCCTGCGTTGTTCCTTGTCATTAGCAATAATGGCATTCAGATCCTTGAGCAGCTTACTCCTCTCGTCACGGCCTATCCTGGCTCCCCCTTACCTTGAAGACTCTGTGACATCCTTCCCTCTCTGATTTGGCTCTTTAAGATCGTTCACATGACGGCCTTTGAACAGTTTGTGATCAACAGTGAACTCATGTGGGGTCTCGGTGAGACAATCACTTGAGGTCTTCAAGTCTGGAGCTTGATAGATGATCAACTCATATATCAAGGAAGGGAAACAGATCTGATGGAGAGATCGTTTGAGGAAGCGTGTTCGGCAATCAGTTTGAACATGACTCTTCCCAGGTTGAACTTCAACTTGTTCCCGATCTGATATATCAATTTAGCCACATCCTTGATGACCGTGGACCGGTGAGACGAGGGTCTCCAGTTGAACACGGTAATGAAGAACAACATCGAGTAGAAAGTTGAAAGATCTGTTGTATGCACGATAGTGTTAGGCCGCTAACAAACTGAGCCGCAGTGATGGTGTCCACAATCTTCTCAAACACCGGTTCTTCTTTATCTATCACCGGGTCATCCATGGAGAAATACACATTGATGAGCTCGGGGTCAATTCTGATCTTCCTACCTCAAACAAAAAACACCCCACATTCTGAGTCTCCGATGACACCAAACCGAGGTGGGAGGTTAACAATGGCCTCTCAAACAAGCTGTTTGTTAAAAGGTTTACTTCTTGATAGGGTCCGGAACAGACTTGATTGCTTGAGAACGTCAACCACCTCCTTCACTTTGTAGCGAGATTCATCAAGGATCCTTTCTGGAATGATCTTCCTCTTCAGTACAATCAGGAGATGGGTCTTCACATCTTTTAGCATCTTCTGAGACAATAGATGGAACTCCCCGTTTTTGCTTTTTGGAAGCATCGCCTCCCCCTGTATCCTGGCTTGCCTCTGCATCATAGACAGAGTCCTTCTTTCCTGGGCTCTCAACAGCCACCTTTCGTTTTCCTTTGCCCTTCGTGGCCTTTTGAGCTTAGCAAGGGGAAATGAGTCCTGAGCATCCTCTGAAGGAGTGTCTGACAGGGTCACTGCCTTGGGGACTGACCGAGCATCATTCTCCATCTCTGCATCAGGAAAGGCTGGCAAATCCTCCTCCACACGAGCTTTCTCCAAGTGATCGCCAATCTGGACGTGGAGTGGAGGTGACTCTTCCTCTGAGGCTTTAATTGTCTCCTCCTCTTCAACTGCGTCTGGGACATGGTGCTTCTGGGGTACAACTGTCTCAACTCCCGGCCAACTCTCAGAAGAGCCAGCGTCTGGAACACTTCCCTCCTTTGCAGCTTCTGACTTGTTGCCAGGAACACAAACTTCAACCCTTTCATCCTGGGTTTCTGAGCACTGATCTGTCTTTTCCAAAATAGGAATCTCAGATTCCCCCTCCTTTTGCAGATCTTTGACAACCTCATCAATATCCTTGTACATAGGCTTGCTGGACGCACATAACCAGTGGCATGGATCTTCTCCCTCCATGCTCTCGAGCCACCAGCAACCTTGGACATAGGCTTGCTAGGTTTCCCTTCTTTCATGATTTTGAACGCTTTGTCACCAATCACAGCCCTACTGGCTTCACCACCCTTCTCAGACACCACATTCACAACCTCTTCCATTATAGTATTTTCAACAGCAGCGACTTGCACAGAAACGGAAGAAACCATCTGAGTTTTAGGGTTTGGAATTAACTCAGAAAGGGGAATAGCCGGTGGAGGAACAAACTTGGTGATGTCGAACTAGCATCGATTGGATTAGACGTATCCTCCGCGGCAAGCGAGGGCACCATCTTCTGCTTTGCAGCAGGTTCTGGTCCTTGCTTTCCACCGTTCCAGAATTAGGGATTTCTAGGGCTGCTCCTCCGATAGTCTTCTTTGCTTCAGGCATTGTTGTAGTATCGGCATGTAAAGGCGATGCCTTTTTCACTTTCGGCACCTTCGATTTTGGAATTATGGGCTTTGCCGCCAGAGCCTTGGAAGACTGCATGTTCTCCTTCTTCTTTTTAGAAGAGTTGACACTGAACTTGAAGGATTTTCTGGTGTTCACCATCTTCGCCGAAGAGATGAAAGATTGAGAGAGTTTGCAACAGGCTACCGTTCTAGGGTTTGGGAAGAGAGTGAGAAGAGCCACATACGAAATTGATTTGATTTTTGAAATCAAGGTCAGTCGTTTCAACTTCCCAAAACCGTCCTCGAGAATATCCTCTTTTTCCTCAACGGCTCGAAACAAATCTTCAAGATATTTGATTCAATCTTCAAAAGTCATCCTTCTGTTCCATCTCTCTTGCAAGAGTGATCAGTCCAACTGTTTTGCTGGAGTTTCGCCTGTAACTGACCACATTCTGGAACACTTAGTAATTGACAACACATAAACCCAAGGAGGGTCTAAGTGTTTCAAACCGTACAGCATCCTTCTGTATCACCTGGCATCCAAGCAGGTAGTTCATCTCTACAACCAAGCACAGCACGAACTCCTTCTGCATCTGTGCCACGAACTGTTCCACCAGCTTATGGGCGTTGAATCCAACCATTACATCGTCAATATAGATTTGTGTGAAACTTAGATCTGACCTGGTGCGCTTAACCAACAGGGTCTTATCCACTCCCCCTCTCATATATTGATGGTTGACGAGAGACTACTTGAGGATAAACAATTTGTGAAGTCGAGTTCAGGTAATTTGGGGCACATCGTTCACACAATCTAGAATGTATATCTGCCCCCCGTAGCTCTCAACCTGCATCGGACCCATAAGACCCATATGGATCAGTTCCAATGGTCTGCTAGTACTGATCTGCGAGGTGATGGGATGCGAGGCCTTTATCTGTGACCCAATCTGGCATTCTTCACATATCACATTTACGTCGCCTTTCGTATAGGGCGTTCCTCGGGCAGGTCCAACTGAGTAGATCTTCATCATGGTGAGATTCAATTGACCCAGGTGCCTGTGCCACAGTGTCATTTCACTCACTTGACTTGTAAGCTTGTCTGGTGTAGCAACTGTTCCAATAGTATCTAGGAGATAACCATTATTGGTTGCCCAGTATCCTCTCATCAGGGTGCCTCCTTCCTTATCCCACACGTGACATGAGTCGTGAGTGAAACTGACATGATGTCCATCACCACATAGTTGACTGATACTGATAAGATTCATTTTCAATCCTTCCACAATAAGAGTATCCTTGAGATCAGGGAGATCCGGAACCTTCAATGTCCCACAGCCGATCACCTGACCCTTTCCTCCATCTCCGAAAGTGACAAACTGTCTATTTGTAATATGTCAAATGTGCGTAAGGAGTTTAGGATTACCTGTCATATGGGTGGAGCAACCACTATCGAAGTACCAGTGATCTTTCTCTATGTGGCATGATACGCTGAACACAGCCATACATACGGTATTGCTTGCCTTTGGAACCCAGACTTGTCGCATTCGAGGTTTCTTCTTGTGTCCCATGGTTCTTTGTTCAGCAAGAAACAAGCGACACCTTGGTCTGATGTGTCCAATCTGGTAGCAGTACCAGCATGTCCTGGAATCTTTCCTCTGATTTGAAGGCGAGCTGAATTGATCTTTGCGAGTTCTTCTTTGACCACCAGTGGCTTTTCCTTGGGACAGATCAACTTTTTGTCTAGGATGTTGTCTCACCTTCTGTTCTGGGTTCTGTTCAGTCACTGGTTTTGCTTTAACAAAGGTAGTTCCTTTTGAGCTACCTTCTTCAGTGTATCCCAACCCTCGATGTCCAGATTCCATCCTCTAGGCCTTGAGGATCTCATTCAAATATTTAGAGCCAAAGTTTAACATCCTTACCGACTGCTTGAGCCGATTGAGCTCCTTCTCAGCGGTTGAGCGGTCCATCTTTTCAGATTCCAACTGAAGCTCCAGTGACTCCACTTTCTTTAGAAGGAACACCTCCTTGTGTTTCAGATCAGTGATCATTTTCCTTAGGCCTACCATGCCTATAGGATGAGTTTCATGATCTTTCTCCATGTCGACTTTCAGCAAGGAGACCGTACCAAGGAGTTCCATTTTCTTAGCTAGCAGACACGATCTTTCCCGTTTCATTTCGGTCAAGTGAGTATTCAGCAAATCGACCTTACCTTGGAGTTCCACCTTCTGTGTGACCAGAATCTTGACCTCCTGCCACATTTTATCCTTCTCTATAGTCAAGCTCGCAACTGTGTCATTCAGTTTTTGTTGACCTTGATCAGCAGCAGCCACTTCTCATATAGCTCTTTGTAAGTTTCAGCCAGAGTTTCCTCTGTGAGTTCTTCATTATCACTGTCTGAGGAACTGTCAGCTGGGTGTTCCAACTGAGAGGACATGTCTTCACTGGCTTTGCTGCATTCTCCTAGAGTTGTGACAAATGCCACAAAGTTGGTGGTTTCACTCCCCTCCTTTTCCCCATCTAACTCACTGTCGCTGAAGCTAGCGACCATTGCCTTCTTCTTCATGAGGGTGTTTGCGCATTGTGCTTGGATGTGACCAAAACCTCTGCATTCATGGCACTAAATCTCTTTCCCTTGTTCAGAAGAATCTTGCCTCATATCACTGGTCCTTGATTTGCCATTTTTCTAGTTTCAAAAATTATTGGAGGAAGACTGACCTTGTTCTGGACCACGTCTATTGATCTTCCGCACCATCCTGCCACAATTCTGAGCCATCATAGCCAGTTGCTCAGTGGTGCAGGCAGATTCATGTATGTCTTCGGACACTTTTGCTTTTAGGGGAATTCCCTTCACATCTCAGGGTTGGACTTCGTGATTCATCTCGTAAGTTCTGAGAGAGCCCATCAGCTCGTCCAGTTTCAGCTTAGAGATATCATGCATCTCCTCAATGGCAGTGACTTTCATGGAAAATCTCGGAGGGAGCGCTCTTAAGACTTTACTTGCCATTCTTTCTTCATCAATATGTTTTCCCATAGCAGCAACCTCGTTTGACAGATCCAGAACTCTAGCATTGAACTCAGGGATGGTTTCACTATCCTTCATCTTCGTCTCCTCGAATTTGGTGTCACAATCTGCATTCTTGAATTGCGAACTTTGTCCATGCCTTCATAAGCCATTTGGAGAATATCCCAAGCCTCCTTCGCCACTTCACAGTTAATGATCAGTTTCATCACGTTTTCATTTACTCTAGAGAAGATTGCATTCATAGCCTTTGAGTTTCCCATAGATGCTTTGTCCTCCGCATCAGTCCATAGAGCTTCTGGTTTCGGAACAACTTCTCTAGTGAGGTTGTCCATCATGGGTTCAGTCCATCCAGTTAAGACTGCCTTCCAAGCCCTTTCATCTGGGGCTTCCAGGAGGCATAGTTTGATCCTTCAAGCAGTGGGGGTCTGGTGGTGCTTTGTCCTTCCTTCAGAGTCATCTTGAACAGTTCAGGATTCCACTAAGTGTGTCGAGTGTCAGCTCTGATACCAATAGAAATTTTGTCACTTGTTCAAGCTTCTGTTCAAGGGGTAGATGAGACATACCTTTTACACCCTTTTAAACAGCTCCACACACAGAACAGAGTAGAGGAACACACATAATGATACCCAGTTTGGCTTCGCCTACTGTGGGGGGTTTCCCACACCCTAAAGGGACACAAATCTTTATTACGAGTTTAGAGCTTACACGTGGACTTACGCTTACACTTCATAATTGCCTAGCCTCTAAAACTCTATCTCTCAGATTTACAATCTTGGTTCACCGCAGTTCACCATGGTCCCCTTCGTCCGAACCTTCTGTCCGAACGTGCTCGACCTTCTCCTGCAGCTCGGTTGCTTTCTCTCAAAAGCCAGTTGGTCTTTGTTGTGTGCTGCGGTAGGATCAGTTCCAGGCAGTCTGAATACTACACTAGTCAGACAGTACTTGCACCGACGGATTTCCAATGGGGAAAAACAAACGGCCGTCGCTTTCTTCTTCTCCGATCGGTAGAATGCACTCGTGTATATGTTGATTCTAAAAGCGATATAGATATGGATGCCCTAGCATTCTATTTATATGCATGGGCGGCATCCAAATCTGTTTCAGATATTCTCATCAAATATTTGGGAAATATTCCTAAATATTCGATGTATAGCTTAATCCAATCTTTGGGAAGATCTTTGATATTTCTTCCACGCCAAGTCAGCCATCCTTCTTCAAAACGGATGAGAAGATATTCGTTTGAATATCTGATGGACCACAATTATACGAATCAAAAACACAGTAAAACCCCCCAAGTTAGACTATTTGTCTATCTAACATCCATCTGTTAGTCCCGATATATTTCCACAGGGCATTTTAGAGACTGAAGTGAAAACACGCTAAGGAGAGGATTTTATGCTGAAAAGATAACAAGAGTCAATCCAAGGTCAAGATCATATGCCGACTGAAGAAATATCAAGGATCCTGACATTGAATTGACCAGAATAAATTAATCAGAAGAATCAGGAGTGAAGTCAAGACAGTCCGGGGAAGGAACACACTGACAGTTTTGTGAAAAGACTGCACAAAACTGTACAAAATTCACATATGGCAAGATGACTTGGTGGCTCCTCCTTGGCTCCTCCTTGCCTCCTCCTCCTCCCTTGGATCAAACCAATCTCCACCACCCATCTCCACCCATTTTTCCTATAAAAGGAGGTGCTCCTCCTCCTCATAAATCATCCCAAAAATTGTAATCACTTCTCTCTCTATATTTTGTTACTTGTAAGTTTGGTTCAGTTTTGAAATAATACTCCTGTTTGTTCTTGAGTATTATACTGGAAATTATAATACTCTTGTCGGTTCTCGAGTATTATAATACTGTAGAGAATACTCCTGTTGGTTCTTGAGTATTCAGTAGGAATTATGAATACTCCTGTTGGTTCTTGAGTATTCCACCCCTTTCCCTCCTACTGTTTTCAAAAACCCCCGAGTATTTAGCTATGGTATCCATCTCTATGGATATTCGTAGCTAAACTCTTTATTCGGTGGAAGGTATTTTCTTGTATTATATAATGTTGTAATATCTTTTAGTTTCATTTCTTTGTATTCAAAACTTGTTCTATGTGCCATTTATAGTCAGAATTTCCAAGGTTGAGTGGATGCTACGAAAGGGCAAAACTCTTCCGTGGGGATTCGTGAACATACTCGGGTAAGTGGATGCTACGAAAGGGCAAAGCTTATCTGAGAAGTTCGACTCATCTAAAACACCACTTGGTCAATCGTAACTGTGAGATCAAGTGGATGCACAAAAGGCTAAGATACTTCGAAAGGAGGAATTAGTCTGAAATAGAACAAGGGTTGCTTTAAACGATGTTGCAAGTCTTGCGCTACGAAAGGGCCTCGATTCATCTTTGAATACTTAGAAAAGTTACTAAAAGTTTATTATATACATGTTATAATACAAGAGTACCTGAAACCGAATGCTTTTCTTTACTGTTAAACCGCAATCACCAACTGCTGATCTACCGGAGGAATTACAATCACGCATCACCCACTGTAAGTCTTCTTTGTATTTACAGCATTTAATTTCTGTATTTACTTTTCCGCAATCAAAACCAAAAACCCCCAAAAAATCACGTAGTTAATTAGAGCGCTAAAATCTCAATCAACCATAAAACACGCTCCCCCCAGTTCAATCACCCTAAAAGAATAGCCTATTCCCCTAATTCCCTTGGGTTCGACCCCTACTTACCACTTACTACCCAGTAGTGTAGTCACAAGTAGCGGATATTATAAATTTATTTGTACAGAGGACACTGCACCTTAACGACAGTGCGGTGGCCCTCCGTCAAATTGCCGCCGTTGCCGGGGAATTAGCCGTCGAATAAACTGTTCTTTTCTCTCCCTCCATCTCTTTTAAATTCTCGCGCTCGAAACAACTATGTCTCGCGAAGGAAGTCATCATGACTACCAGGATGACGATGAAATAAACCTGTACGAGCGAAATGATGAAGTGCCACTTCCATTTATGGATGATCCGGAGCAACTCATCAGAAGCAGACGAGCTCGTGATATGGAGGCCATCAGACGAAACCAAGAACCACCCGAGGACCGAAATGCAGCTGGTCCAGTACGACAACCCCCTAGATATCCCCCACCCCCTCGCCCTCGGCAAGTTCCTAGACAAGAACCTGTCTTCGATAACTACTACGGGGATGACAACTACCGTGAACCCACCCTGGGAGAACTTTCGGCACCAAATTTCAGAGTTCAGCCATGGTGTATCTACGAAGGACCTGAGCTAGAAAACATCGCCATCAACACTTCAGTGGCCCACAGCTTGCCAAAATTCTCAGGAACTCGTGGAGAATCAGCAATGACTCATCTCCAGCGTCTACATGGGATTTGCCAAAACCTCAAACCAAATGGCGTAAACGTAGACGACTTTAAGTTAAAGGCGTTCTACTTTTCCCTCATTGATGCGGCAAACGACTGGTTCCTGTCATTACCTTCCGGAAGCATCAGAACATGGGCTCAGATGCAGAAGAAATTCTTAGACAAATACTACCCAGCAGGAAGAGCAATGCAAGTAAGAAGGCAACTGCAAGACATCAAACAAGGGCCCAACGAAACCATGTATGATTACCTGGAAAAGTTCAATCACCTGGAAAGAAGCTGCTGTACCCTTGGACTGCCTGAGAAACTCATAATCGAGTACCTCATTGATGGATTAAGACCCTTAGACAAAATGCTCCTGGATGCCTCAGCTGGAGGGTCCATAATGAATCTATCATTGAGTGGTGTTAGGCAACTCATCAACGACGTTGCTGAAAATGCCCGATTTAGAGAAGAGACAACTCGGCAGGAAGAATTCTCCCGAACGAAAAATGTGGCAAAAGCTGAAACATCGACGGGGCCTATATCTGAGGAAATAAAGCAGTTAAAAGAAATGATGATTCAGCTCCTACGAAGACAACCAATTCCGGTAAAACCTTGCGAGTTCTGTGGATCTATAGACCACAAAACTGACGCATGTCCGACATTAGTAGAAGAGGAACCGGCGGAAGTAAATGCAATAGGAGGATATCAAGGATACAACAACAACAACGACAGAACAGGACAGAACAGGCAGTACGGTCAAACATCCAAACCAGACTGGCGTAACAACAACAGCTATCCTCAGAAGGAAGAACAACCAGCTCAGTAATACCACCAACCCCCCCACCGACAGTATAACCAGAACGCTCCAGGACAATATCAGCAAAGAGGACCGAATCAGAGTCAGCACCAAACCGGCCTGAATAATCAGCAAGAACCAACCAAGTCGCTCGATGACACGATGAAGGAGCTCGCAGGAAATGTAAATCAATTGGGTACTTCGCTACTCCAATACCAGGCGAAAACTGACGGGGCAATTTCTGAATTGACCAAACAAATGTCCCAGCTCGCCACTGCAATGTCAACACTGACCAGTGAACCTGGCAGACTTCCTTCACAAACCATCCAAAACCCAAAGGCGAATCTTAGCATGATAAAAAGGTCAAACGTAAAGACAACCCTGGGAGAAGTAGCACGAGCCCCAGCCTACAAACTCACTAACAAGCACTTCCACCGTAGACGTCGTCCTGACTGGAATCAAGAGGAAGACTGACCCAATAATGACAGAACATGGGTCACGCATGCTGACAATGGACGGTACGCATTCACCGTCTGCATATCACCACCGTCAGTCATACACTCTGACATACCAGCATCTGGATGGGATTACAATAGCAATGAAAGGGATGAACAGAATGGCCCAGCATTGGGAAAAGCCCTCACTTCTGATCATGAGTCACAACCAGAAAGAGATAAAGACCCAGGGGCCTTCACAGTCACCTGCGGTATTGGTGAGACCCAAATCCATAAGTGCTTAGTCGACCTTGGGGCTGCTGTCAATGCCATGCCTTCCTCCTTATATTACTTACTAGGACTTGGTCCATTGAAACCACCCCGATCAAACATCGAACTAGGAGATAAATCATGCATCCGCCCGGTTGGAGAACTGGAAGATGTAATACTCCATGTGGGAGAACTCGTCGTTGCTGCAGACTTCTATGTAATACCAATAGAAGAGACCTGCAAAGACGACCCACCAACAATAATATTGGGACGACCATTCCTCTACGCCACTAAAGCAAGAATCGATGTAGGCAAGGGCTCATTATCACTTAAGTTCGGCGGCAAAATTGCACACTTCTACATTCATCAGAGCCGCCCGGACACAAAAAAACCGCCAGACATAACGCCTATCTCGGATCACGGTGCACAGTTTTCTGACCTGTCATTAGAGACCAAAAAAATAACAAGACCAGCAGCTATGGTCAAAGGTCTCCCGCCTTCTCAGAAGCAATGGAAAGAGAAAACACCAAAACCATGGAACTCTTACTCCAGCAAGAAGTCAGGACAAGTCAAAGCAAGAAACAACACAGGAACGGTGGCAAAGTTTGACCTCAGCCACCCATGGGACCCAAACCAGTAATCCACAACGAGGTATCGTCGAGCCAACGACGTAAAACAAGTGCACTGGTTGGGAGGTAACCCGACACTATCTTACTTTCCGCACTTACTTTCAGTACTTAGTTTTAAGCTTGCATGACTTTTGAACTAAGGCACGCCTTCGTTCAAAAGTGGGGGGTGAAAACCGCCTGTGTACATAAATAACATGCTTGCTGTTTTTCTTTTTTTAGTAATAGTATCTTTTTGAACATATGAACTTAAGAATGTGAAAAAGATAAATCAGAATTCATGCATTTACCTTGTGAAAATTCAAACTGTTTAAAAACTTAGAATGTAACTTTCCATTTGTCCTTTGTACTGAGATAACTAGGGATGTGGAGTTGACATAAACTGCCCTAGAAGGACTTGGGAAGCAATCAAAGGATCAGATCAAACTATATGGTTTTCGAAGTCAGTGGAGGCTGCACTTCGGGTTTTCAGTGAATAATTGAGTCAAACTCCGCCAAGAAGCATCTATGCAAAGGCGAGGATGGGAATCAGACCGTCCTCTCTCTAGTCAAAATAGCCGAGAAAATAGATAAGCGACCCTCATCTTGACCCGCGCAAAACGACGAAGACGAGAGGAGAGGGGAGGTATTTCCATAGGCTTGCGGGCGATGATTGGACCTCCCAAGAAGGCTGACAAAATGGACTAGCAAGTCACAAAGAAGCGAAAAACTCAAAGAAGAAAATCAAAAGAGGCCAAAGGCCCAAAATTGTGAAGGTTTTAACCGAGCAAAAGTGAATCACTCGACAAAGTCAAATCAAAGGCCAAAGGCCGATTCACTACAACAAAAAAGCAGTCCCTCGCCAAAGAAAAAATCAAGAAGGTTCAACTCACTGAAACCCGAACCGAATCACGTGCATGAGAAAGCTACCAGAAGACCATATAGTACGAAACGATCCCGAGGCTGCAACCCAAGAACCTGAAAAGGGCTATCTCCCGAAACATCCAATATAATTTGCATCTCAGCACGGAGGTACAAGTATTAAGTTTCTTCTATTTATTTACGCAGTTTAATTTGGTAATAAGTAAGCAATGCATGAATTAGGATAGATCGAGTACCACAGTCTAATTTTCATATGCCAAATCCGAACCTAGAACTTACGCCCTTTAATAGCATTGTTCGGGACGAACAACTAAAAGTGGGGGGTATTCTGATGGACCACAATTATACAAATCAAAAACGCAGTAAAACCCCCCAAGTTAGACTGTTTGTCTATCTAACATCCATCTGTTAGTCCCGATATATTTCCACAGGGCATTTTAGAGACTGAAGTGAAAACACGCTAAGGAGAGGATTTTATGCTGAAAAGATAACAAGAGTCAATCCAAGGTCAAGATCATATGCCGACTGAAGAAATATCAAGGATCCTGACATTGAATTGACCAGAATAAATTAATCAGAAGAATCAAGAGTGAAGTCAAGACAGTCCGGGGAAGGAACACACTGACAGTTTTGTGAAAAGACTGCACAAAACTGTACAAAATTCACATATGGCAAGATGACTTGGTGGCTCCTCCTTGGCTCCTCCTTGCCTCCTCCTCCTCCCTTGGATCAAACCAATCTCCACCACCCATCTCCACCCATTTTTCCTATAAAAGGAGGTGCTCCTCCTCCTCATAAATCATCCCAAAAATTGTAATCACTTCTCTCTCTATATTTTGTTACTTGTAAGTTTGGTTTGGTTTTGAAATAATACTCCTGTTTGTTCTTGAGTATTATACTGGAAATTATAATACTCTTGTCGGTTCTCGAGTATTATAATACTGTAGAGAATACTCCTGTTGGTTCTTGAGTATTCAGTAGGAATTATGAATACTCCTGTTGGTTCTTGAGTATTCCACCCCTTTCCCTCCTACTGTTTTCAAAAACCCCCGAGTATTTAGCTATGTTATCCATCTCTATGGATATTCGTAGCTAAACTCTTTATTCGGTGGAAGGTATTTTCTTGTATTATATAATGTTGTAATATCTTTTAGTTTCATTTCTTTGTATTCAAAACTTGTTCTATGTGCCATTTATAGTCAGAATTTCCAAGGTTGAGTGGATGCTACGAAAGGGCAAAACTCTTCCGTGGGGATTCGTGAACATACTCGGGTAAGTGGATGCTACGAAAGGGCAAAGCTTATCTGAGAAGTTCGACTCATCTAAAACACCACTTGGTCAATCGTAACTGTGAGATCAAGTGGATGCACAAAAGGCTAAGATACTTCGAAAGGAGGAATTAGTCTGAAATAGAACAAGGGTTGCTTTAAACGATGTTGCAAGTCTTGCGCTACGAAAGGGCCTCGATTCATCTTTGAATACTTAGAAAAGTTACTAACAGTTTATTATATATATGTTATAATACAAGAGTACCTGAAACCGAATGCTTTTCTTTACTGTTAAACCGCAATCACCAACTGCTGATCTACCGGAGGAATTACAATCACGCATCACCCACTGTAAGTCTTCTTTGTATTTACAGTATTTAATTTCTGTATTTACTTTTCCGCAATCAAAACCAAAAACCCCCAAAAAATCACGTAGTTAATTAGAGCGCTAAAATCTCAATCAACCATAAAACACGCTCCCCCCAGTTCAATCACCCTAAAAGAATAGCCTATTCCCCTAATTCCCTTGGGTTCGACCCCTACTTACCACTTACTACCCAGTAGTGTAGTCACAAGTAGCGGATATTATAAATTTATTTGTACAGAGGACACTGCACCTTAACGACAGTGCGGTGGCCCTCCGTCAATATCTGAAGCTCAAAATCTTCGCTGGCCGACTTCAGTTTGAAAAGATCTTCGATCTTTAGAACCTTCCAGAAACCATCCTTGCGTCTGCTCCACGCTGTACATGAGTGCTACGATGTGTTCGAACTCCCCATGAACTCCTGCTCGAACTGTCTAAAGACGTTTTGCCAAATACATGCCACTCAAGGGAACATCACAAACGGATTAAATCCATCAGTTACTAAACCAAGTTGCACATTTCTAATTTCTTTTGCGAATTCTGGAAATTCTTTGTCAAAATTTTGCCATACTTCTCCATCCGCGGGATGCCTTAAAAGACCTTTATCACTCTAGTCTCTTTCCCCATGCCAACGCATTTCTTTTGCTGTTTGTGGAGACATGTAAAGACGTTGTAATCTAGGAGTTAAAGGAAAATATCTTACAACTCTGTTTGGAATCTTGCTAACCTCAGTATCTGTGTACCTTGGCTCATTGCATGCGGGACAACTTTCAAAAGCCATGAATTCTTTGTAGTACAAGATACAACCTTTCTCACATGCGTGTATTGTCTCATAACCTAAACCCAAGTTCTTCAAAACTTTTTTCACGTCTTGGTAAGAATCAGGGTAATTGTTTTCTTTAGGAAGTGGTAATTTTGTGAGACGTAATATGTCATTAAAACTCTTGTTGACCCACCGATTCTCCACTTTTGCTTGCATTGTCTTTAAAATCATCTCAAGCACCATCTTTTCACTACCAATGTATACTGGAGTTTGGGCTTCCGCAACAAGATTTTGATACTTCTCATAAGCAACTTCTCCAAGATGATCAACCTCAATGGCATCATTCATCACATCGTTGTGAAAGTACGGAAAAGTGTCATGTAGCATCTCCATAGTAGGATTACAATTATGTGTCTGACTTTGTGAGCTACTTTCTCCACTTCTATGCATCAAGTATTGTTGTCTCACCGCATACATTGCACGTCCATTACCAACTTCACCGTGCGACGTCCATGTGGTGTATCCCCACATCATACCATGTTGAATTAAATGCAAGTAGACTTCGTCCAATGAAATTTTCCTTTTATGTAGTTTACAACGTTGACATGGACATAGATGTTTAGGATCAACGGAATTCTGCTTAACAAAATCAATGAAATTAGCAATTCCCTCGATGTAACGAGGATCACATCTTTCTAAGTTCATCCAACTTTTATCCATTTAAATCTGTAAGAAAAACAATGATTAGCTGAATTGAACAAGAACTAAAATTAACAACAAATTAATTTGGACTACCAAATTGAGGACATTTGACCTGCCAGATTTAGTTGACAAATAAATTGAAATCGTTGGACTAAAAACTATGCACATATGAGTAATCATTTATATGAAGGAAAAAAATTATCATGAACAATTCAACTTTTGTCATCTCCACTGGGACATTTTTCAACGATTTATAACCTCAAAAAATTATCAATTGTTCTATTTTTCAACTCAACAATGATTTCAACAACTCAACATCTCCACTGGAATCATCTCCAATGATTCCATTTTTCAAACTGTAGTGAATATGGATCGGAACAATAAAACAAAATCTATCAACAACAACAACTTGAAATAAAACCAGAATTGAAAATGGAAGAAGATGACTACCTGCTATTTCCCTTGTGTCTGAGGTTTTAAGGAAGAGCTCCAATATTGCAAAAATGGAAGAGAGCTCGTACGTACTGTGTGTTACAAAGTTACTTTTACTTCATTAAATGGCAAGCTTCTTAGGCAACTAACATTGCCAATATCAGTCACCTGGAATTTTGTTTCTAGAAACCCCGTACAAAGGTAGTGTGCGGCTTTTGGGACTTATTAATGTGGTTAATTTTGAAAATAAATTTTTGATATTTAAGTGACTAACTTTAATATGGTTGATGAGCACTAGTCGTGATTGTGCAAATCAAAGATTAATTTGTAGTGTCCACTAACTTGAACTCACTAGTAAACTAGTAAAGTAGCAAGTAGGGGTCGAACCCAAGGGAAGTATATCAAATACTCGTTGTTCTTTGTGCAAAATGTAAAGGAAAGTAAGTGCAAGGGAGTTTTGAAATGGTTTTATTGAATGTAAGTACAAGTGCAAGTAAATAACAAAGGATTGTGATCAATAGAATGGAATTCGGTCTAGGGGCTTTTGTTGTAGCGCAACTCATCATTGACCTCTAGTGATCTATCCTTGCATTCATAAGTGTGGGTTCATTCCATTTCAAGACATGAACCCCAAACTAAGGCCATTTCGAACACTTACACCAACTTCTAGTTCTAGTTAGACTAACATTCCATTTCAAGATATGTTAGCCTAAGTGTAGTCGCTTGGTGTCATGATTTATTATCGACCAAGCAACTAATGAGAGATTGAACTATTAGGAGGAGCTTTGCCATTTCAAGCCTCTACTCAACTTCATAGCTCAATCCGAATGGAATACACAAGAACTAGTTGCTAGACTAAGTGCAAAACTTGTTTCACATTTCATTGAAAACAAGCTCAATGAGGTAGTGAACCCATACCGCTAACCTTGCCATTTCAAGCCTTAGTTAGCCTAGGCATTCACCCCCAAATCGTTTGCACAAAACTAGCAAATGAAATACAAGGAAGCATTAAGATCAAGGCCTCAAAGCCTTGCTACAACATTAGGGGACCCCAAACCGAATTATGAAGGTTTAGCCATTCATATTCATGAAATGAATATGAGAGCTAAGAAGCATAACCGGAATAAGAAGGCTCAAACCCAAAATGCGTAGGACAAAAGGTAAAATGCGTAACAAGTAAGGGAAGGAGTAGAGAGATGTTGCACTTTCCAATTTCCAAGCCAAATGACAAGAGTAACAAGGATGGATTTTTGTGAGATTTTCGAATATCCTTTATCAGGGCCAATGGCCTCTATATATAGAGAATGAGGAGGATTCTAGGCCCTTGGATGAGACTTGATCTTCAAGTTTGAGTGGCATAAGTGATTTGGCACAAGCAATGGCCCAACCGACTTTCCTCTTTGGCCTAGGGGTCCTTGGCATTGGTGAAGGTTGCCTTGGAGTGAGCACATGCGAGGCCATGTCAGCCCTCGAAGGACGAGCCGAGAACTGCAGTGGGGCCCGCTTTTGGCCCTTGGTTGAGTCGAAATGGCTTGGTCTTCGGCCAAGGGCAATTTTGCTCGAGCGTTCGGCCTAAAAATTGAGATCCTCCGAATAAGTGGGCATTCCAAACAACTTGATCGAGCCAGTTTTCCAAGATTCGCCCGTTTGGTCGAGCATTTTGGTTCTGGTCCTTTCAGCGCATGGGTTCCTTGCTTGAAGCTGGGCCAACTGCCAATCCGCTCGAGCGTTTTCCTTGGAAAGGAGAAATCCTCGGATTTGTCTTCTATTTGAATGACTTTGCTCGAGATGGAATTGAGAAATTGGCAGGTTTGCTCGACATACTTGATTGTGGACCTTGGAGGCTCGGCAGGTCATGGACAGGTCCTCGGGCGCAGGCCTCGGGCACTCGGCGCAGGCCTCGGGCACTCGGCGCTCGGGCGCATGCCCTGGTGTTCTCGGCGTTGGGAGCTCGGATGAGCACTCGGGCGGCCGCTCGGATAGGCGCATGGACGCTCTGATGAGCTCTCGGGCGTGCGCTCGGATAGCCGCTCGGATAGGCACATGGACACTCGGATGAGCGCTTGGGCTTGCGCTCGGATGGCCCGGTAGCGCCCGTCCTCAGCTCCTCGGACACGCCCGGCCTTGCGCCTGGTTTTCTCGGCAAGCCCAGCTTAGGTCCTTGAGTTCCGGCTGAGGTCCTTAGGCCCCCATTTCACCCCAAATCATCTTGTGATGCTTTTGTGGCCTAAAATGCCATTGTTAAGCTCATTTCCTCTTTAGACTCCTAAAGGCCCTGAAATCCAAAACGACATTAACAAGTAAATGTTCTCATGATCAAATGTCGAAAATGGTGGGATTTAATGACTTAATGAGTTGTATAAATACATCTCATCATACCACCCCACACTTGAACTTGTTCGTCCCGAACAAGGCCTTTAGTCACAAGAGGAAAACACATATGCAAACGTCACAAGTCTTTCTCGGCCACTATATAAATGCTAGTCTAGACTTCTCCTTTCCATGCATTCTCGATCATTACTCAAGCATTTTGCTAAAACATGAGATTCAACTTGATACATGTACCTTTGAATCAAGATGCAAACCAATTCGGATGAGTGGGAGGTAGTCCTTTTTAGGCCCATGATCTACACTCTTGGATTAGGATCTTGTTACATGGTTATACTTGTTGCTTCTTCTAGCACGTGATGAATTCAAGCTCAAGGGTTGAGTCCTTTTGATACTTTTCTTGGACATTCTTGTAGTGAACTTGGCCTTTGGCCTTTGTATGACTTTGATGATCTTTTCACTTTGTTTTGGGTAGACTCTCACATGAGATGATTTTTCTTTCTTTTGAGCTTTGCTCCTTTTGTGATTTTCTTGTCCGTTCCTTCTTGGGAGGTCCAATCATCGCCCTCAAGCATATGGAAATACCTCCCCGCTCTTTCTCATCCTTGTCGTTTCGTGCGAGTCAAGATGAGGGTCACTCATCTATTTTCCCAACTACTAGGACTAGAGATAGGACGGTTTGATTCCCGTCCCACCACTTGCATAAACGCTGCAATGGTGGAGTCAACTACAACCACGAGTCTCAAAGCGCAGCCTCCACAAGTCCATATAACCATGTAACTCGAATCCCCGATCCTTGAGTGCTTTGTCAAGCCTCACTAGGACATTTCTATCAACTCCACATCCCCTATTTATCCCAACTCATAAGGTCACATAAGAAGTTAGATCACACGATAGTCGCACAATTATAATTTCATAAGAGTCATGCATGTACTAGGATCCATCTATTTCGCATCATGAAAGCTCAAATCCCCCATCCCTACGCATTTTATTCACCAAACTACGCATTTTATTCAAAAAATTTAAAATTTTCAAAGGGAAACGTGCTGACTCATGCATGTGCAATAAAATAAACGTGATGACACAACAAACTACTAAACACCCCACCCCACACTTTTGAAATGAGCCGTGGCCTCACGGCACAACTCAATCAACACAATCAAGCACATAATCAATGGAAAAAAAACAAGGTAAAAGAGTGAAACGGGACTCCCCTCGTATGCCATGAAGTGGCAAGGCGTGGACTAGCATCGGAAGCTCATGGGGAGCTAGGTCGGGCTCGGTCTCTCAAGTGAGCCTCGGCTTTGGGTGCGTCCCAGTCTAGGACCGTCGCTGGGTTCCTCGGGCCTAAGGTCTCGGTCTCCTTTGGTTGCTCGGTTCTGCTTAAAATGCGTAGCAGAACCGGCAAAATGCGTAGCACTTGGGAGCCCGACCTACAAAAACATCCTTATTTCTTTCCAAACATAAAAGAGGGTGAGGGTTAGAAAAAAATGCAAGAAAATACTGTAAAATGCCGGGCTGCCTCCCGGCGAGCGCCTTTGTTTAACGTCGTTGGCTCGACGGTACCTCCTTCAAGGAGGTTGTGGTGGCACGGCTAGGTCAACTTCTTGGGCTGGCGGACTGTCCTCTCCATAATAATGCTTAACCCTTTGCCCGTTGATTGTGAATTGACTTCCATCGGCCGGGCTCTCTAGCTCAAGTGATCCATGATTGTGGACTTTAGTCACCTTGAAAGGCCCGGTCCACCTAGATCGCAACTTGCCCGGCATCAACTTAAGTCGCGAAGAGAAAACCAAGACTTGTTGCCCCACCTCAAATGAGCGCCGAAGGATGAACTTATCATGGTAGAGCTTAGTGCGCGCTTTGTAGTCGGTTTGGCCCTCATAGGCCTCTAGGCGCAACTCCTCAAGCTCATTCAATTGCATCTTCCTTTCAAGCCCGGCCGCTCCAAGATCCCAACTGCATTGCTTTAAGGCCCAATATGCCTTATGCTCCAACTCCACCGGAAGGTGACACGCCTTACCATAGACTAACCGAAAGGGAGAAGTCCCAATGGGTGTCTTGTAGGCCGTCTGATATGCCCATAAGGCGTCATTTAACCTTTGACTCCAATCCTTCCTTGTGGGCTTTACCATCTTCTCAAGAATCCCCTTAATCTCGCGGTTGGAGATCTCCGCTTGTCCATTTGTTTAAGGGTGGTAAGCCGTGGAGGTTCTATGATGGACGTGATAGTGTCTCAAAGTGGAGGCCATCATCCTTTTGCAAAAGTGTGTGCCTTGATCGCTTATGATGGCCTTAGGCACCCCATACCTACAAAAGATGTTAGCGCGCAAGAAATCCACAACAGTTTTAGCATCATCACATCTAGTAGCTATAGCCTCTACCCACTTCGAAACATACTCCACCGCAACAAGGATATAAGCAAATCCACATGAAATAGGAAAGGGCCCCATGAAATCGATGCCCCATATGTCAAATACATCATTAACCAAGATGGGCACTTGGGGCATCTCATTCCTAGCCGAAATATTGCCAACTCTTTGGCATCTATCACACCTCCTACAATGCTCATATGAATCTCTAAAGACACTAGGCCAAAAGAAACCGCTATCTAGGATCTTCCTAGCGGTTCTCCTAGGCCCAAAGTATCCAACACAAGCATGCTCATGACAAAAGCTAATAACAGAAGAATCTCAATATCGGGGATGCACCTTCTAAGCAATTGATCAACACCTATTTTCCACAAGTAAGGGTCATCCCACACATAGAACCTAGAATCATGCTTAAGCTTCATGCATTGTGCTTTAGAGTAAGAGGGAGGAAATGTACCTCCAACCAAGTAGTTCACAATAGGGGCATACCATGGAAGCTTGGCCGAGAGAGCAAAAAGATGCTCGTCAGGAAATGTCTCGGTTATGGCCCCGAGCTCCTCCTCTCTCACAATTTGACTCAAATGGTCGGCCACGGTATTCTCTATCCCCTTCTTGTCCTTGATTTCCACATCAAATTCTTGCAACAACAAGATCCATCGAATCAATCTCGGCTTTGCCTCCTTTTTAGTCATCAAGTATCGAATAGCCGCATGATCCGAGTACACTATCACCTTGGTCCCAAGCAAGTAGGACCTAAACTTCTCTAGTGCAAAGACAACGGCCAAGAGCTCCTTTTAGGTTGTTGAGTAGTTTCTTTGGGCCGAGTCTAGTGTCCTTGATGCGTAATAGATTACCACCGACTTCTTCTCATCCCTTTGCCCTAGGACTGCCCCAACGGCATAGTCACTAGCGTCACACATAATCTCAAAGCCCTTGCTCCAATCCGGAGCACGAATGATAGGTGTGCTAGTGAGGGCACTCTTCAACTCGTCAAATGCCTCCTTGCATTTCTTGGTAAACTCAAAGGGCACATCTTTTTGCAAGAGGCTAGACAAAGGCAAAGCTTTCTTGGAGAAGTCCTTGATGAACCTCCTATAGAAATCGGCGTGTCCAAGAAATTATTTGATATCTCTCACTGTGGAAGGGTAGGGAAGGGTCATAATCACATCAATCTTTGCCTTGTTCACTTCCATTCCTTCCTTAGAGACAATGTGTCCCAAAACTACCCCATGGGTGACCATGAAATGGCACTTCTCATAGTTAAGGACTAGGTTCATCGCGACGCATCTTTCAAGCACCACGTCCAAGTTCCTTAGGCATGCCTCAAAAGTATCACCATGAACCGTGAAGTCGTCCATGAATACCTCGATA
This sequence comes from Rhodiola kirilowii, assembly GCA_033675215.1. Classification (NCBI taxonomy): domain Eukaryota; kingdom Viridiplantae; phylum Streptophyta; class Magnoliopsida; order Saxifragales; family Crassulaceae; genus Rhodiola; species Rhodiola kirilowii. Next base: position 54,184,375 of record CM066201.1, read on the forward strand.
AAGCTCCCAATCATATCTGAGAAGATACTAGTCACCACTCTCTGAAATGTGCCCGGGGCGTTGCATAAACCGAAGGACATCCTCCGAAAGGCAAATGTGCCGAATGGGCATGTGAATGTAGTCTTCTCTTGGTCCTCGGGAGCTATAGGAATCTGATTGTACCCCGAGAACCCATCAAGAAAGCAGAAGAATGGCTTGCCCGCCAACCGATCTAGCATTTGGTCGATGAATGGTAAGGGGAAGTGATCCTTCCTTGTGACGGCATTTAACTTCCGATAGTCTATACACATCCTCCACCCATTCTTGACCCTTGTAGCCACCATTTTGCCCTCGGAATTCTCCTCAACTGTAATCCCGGTCTTCTTGGGAACAACATGAACCGGGCTCACCCATCTACTATCCGAGATAGGATAGATCACATCCGCATCTAGCAACTTTTGGATCTCCTTTTGGACCACCTCCATCATAATGGGATTGAGACGTCTTTGAGGCTCTCTTGATGGTCTAGCCCCATCCTCCAATAGAATCCTATGCATACACACGGCCGGGCTAATGCCCCTTAAATCACCCAAGGTCCAACCGATTGCCACCTTGTGCCGGGACAACACCTCTATCAATCTCCTCTCTTGGTCCATCTCAAGACCATTCTTGATGATGACCGGCAAAGTCCCATTTTCCCCCAAGAAAACATACTTCAAATGATCGGGCAATGGCTTAAGCTCTACTTCGGGCGCCTGCATGATAGAAGGTAAACATGTGTTAGTCTTGTAAAGACGGATCTCATTGACCTCATACCTCGGTGTAAGTGGCATAGAAATGCCCAAGTCGGTCAAGGCGCCTTCCATTCCTTCGGCCAAGTCAAAAGAACTCTCGGCCGAGTACAATGCTCTATCAAGCACAAGCTCTAGGGAGTCCAATTCTCGCTCCGGTTGGGCCTCATGGGCTAGATCATCCAAAGTATCTAAGGCATGCACGGTCTCAAACTCCAGTGGGTGCTTCATGGCCCGGAAGATGTCAAAGCTAAACACTTCCCCCTCAACCTCCATAGATAACATTCCACTTCCACAATCAATCTTCATCTTGGAGGTTTTGAGGAAGGGTCGTCCAAGTAGTATAGGGGCATGATCATTGGTGCCACAGTTTTCCATCTTTAAGACATGGAAATCCGCCGGGAAAACTAACTCTCCAACTTGGACTAGAACGTCCTCAATCTTTCCTTCGGGTTGCATACATGACCGGTCCGCCAATTGGATGGTGAGTCCGGCGGGCTCAAGAGGTCCAATCCGAAGGCTAGAATAGATGGAGTATGGTAGAACATTGATTGAGGCTCCAAGATCCAACATGCAATTTTCGATCCGAATGTTGCCTATCGTGCAAGGAATGGTGTAAGTGCCCGGATCACCACATTTTGGGGGCACCGTCCTTTGGATTACCGCCGAAACATTTCTACTCATCAACTCTTGATCAACAAAATTCCCCCTTCTTCGGTTAGTGCATAGTTCTTTCAAGAACTTAGCATATCTCGGAATTTGCTTGATGGCCTCCAATAGGGGTATGTTGATCTCAACTCGGCTAAAAAGCTCCCAAACGTCCTTGTCCATTACATACTTCTTGGATTTCCGGGCCGGGACAGGAAATGGCAAAGGAACGCTCAACTTTGTGCCTTGGGCCTCGGGTCTTGGTACCGGGCTTGGTCCTATTTCTTCGGACGCATGAACCGGTCCCTGCCGCAAGTTTTCGGATGGACGCTGAAGAACCGGGCCTGCTGCCCGAGGAGCTGATCCGGGCGTTCCAATCGTCTGGGACGCGTCTGCTGGAGAACGGACGTTTTCGTCCGAGGCAAGCGCCTGAGGTGCGTCCGAAGATCCGTGTCTGTCCTCAAATGCCTGATCAAGACCGGCTGGGTCCTCTTCATTTTCCTTTGGGCATTCTTCTTCCCTTGGCATTTCTAGCTCATCAACAAGTTGTTTTCCACTTCTCAACATCACGGCGCTCACATTACCTCTTGGGTTTTGCACGGTTTGGGAGGGAAGCCGGCCGATCTCCTTCTTCATTTTGGACACGGTTGGTGAGTTGGGACAACTGTTTTTGGATCTCGGCTATTTGCCCCTTGGTCTCGGCATGATTTTGTTGGTTCATGGCTTGATGTATCTCAATGGTGGCATTCATGTGCATATTACTTGCGGCCAATTCCTTCATCATATCCTCCAAGGACCGATTTTGTCCAACCGGGCTCGGGCCGCCTTGGTTGTGACTAGGGCCCGGTCGGTTTTGCATAGGGCCTCCTTGTTGGAATTGCTTTTGGGGAGGCCTATAGATACCCGGGGCAGCTTGAGGAGCGGCTTGTTGATGGTGGGATTGTTGAGCAAAGTCCTTAGGAACACCATGGCGCCAAGTCTCACCGGCCGGTCCTTGTCCATAAGGGCGACTAGGTCCGTACCGGTTTTGATACCCTTGGTAATCGCCTATGGCATTCACGTCCTCATGGCCCTCTTCTAGCAACGTTGGGTAAGAATTCGTTTTGTGGTTCATCGACCCACAAAACTCATAAGGTTTGGTTTTGGCCGGTGGTTCCCTTCTCATCAAATGTACCATCATTTCCTTCATTTGTTTCACATCCTCGGAAAGTTGGCTTGTAGGGGCTTCGGCCTTAGCAACACTTCTAGTACGAGAGAATTCCTCTTGACGACTATTAGCCTCCTCAAAACGTGCATTTTCGGCCACCTTTCCGATCAAGGCCCTTATTTCTCTTAGTGTAAGAGTAGACATAGATCCTCCGGCCGATGCATTCAAAAGCATTTTATCCAAAGGCTTGAATCCATCCAACAAGTACTCAATTAGGAGCTTCTCGGGAAGTCCTAAATTGCAACAACTCCCCTCCAGTTGGTTGAACTTCTCAAGATAGTCGTACATCGACTCATTCGGCCCTTGTTTCAACTCTTGCAATTGCCTTCTCACTAGTGAGGCTCGGCCAATGGGGTAGTACTTGGCCAAAAATTTCGATTGCATTTGGGCCCAAGACTGAATACTACCCGACGGCAAAGAGAGGAACCAATCAATGGCCGAATCCATTAGAGAGAAGTAAAATGCTTTCAACTTGAAGTCATCTACTTCTACTCCATGGGGCTTGAGATTTTGGCATGTGCCATGAAAACGTTTGAGATGGGAAACCGCGGACTCTCCTTGAGTACCTGAGAACTTAGGCAAATTGTGCACAACTCCGGTGCTAACCAATATATCCTCTAGTTCCGGACTCTCATAGATACACCATGAATGGTTTCTAAAGTTAGGAGCCGAAAGTTCCCCCATGGTGGGTTCTTGATAGAACACATTCTCAAAGTTCTCATATTGCGCCCTCGGGGCATGTTGTTGAGCATGAGGTCTAGGGTGAGGCCGAACCGGCTGCCTATGGCCATTTCGGGCTTGGTCCTCGGGCTGCCCATGGTCCCTCTCGGCCGCATGCCTTCGCCTCATCTCACGAAATTGATTCTCGGGGTTCTCATAGAATAGAGGGGCCCCGTCGCCTTGGTCCATATCATTGTTCACCACATCCTCATCAAAATTGTCACTATGATGAGACATGGTTCACAAAGGCCAAGCACGAGAATCAAAGAGAAAGAACAAAAGAACAACTTTCAATGATTTCACTACCTCCCCGGCAACGGCGCCAAAATTTGATGAGCACTAGTCGTGATTGTGCAAATCAAAGATTAATTTGTAGTGTCCACTAACTTGAACTCACTAGTAAACTAGTAAAGCAGCAAGTAGGGGTCGAACCCAAGGGAAGTATATCAAATACTCGTTGTTCTTTGTGCAAAATGTAAAGGAAAGTAAGTGCAAGGGAGTTTTGAAAGGGTTTTATTGAATGTAAGTACAAGTGCAAGTAAATAACAAAGGATTGTGATCAATAGAATGGAATTCGGTCTAGGGGCTTTTGTTGTAGCGCAACTCATCATTGACCTCTAGTGATCTATCCTTGCATTCATAAGTGTGGGTTCATTCCATGAACCCCAAAGTAAGGCCATTTCGAACACTTACACCAACTTCTAGTTCTAGTTAGACTAACATTCCATTTCAAGATATGTCAGCCTAAGTGTAGTCGCTTGGTGTCATGATTTATTATCGACCAAGCAACTAATGAGAGATTGAACTATTAGGAGGAGCTTTGCCATTTCAAGCTTCTACTCAACCTCATAGCTCAATCCGAATGGAATACACAAGAACTAGTTGCTAGACTAAGTGCAAAACTTGTTTCACATTTCAATGAAAACAAGCTCAATGAGGTAGTGAACCCATACGGCTAACCTTGCCATTTCAAGCCTTAGTTAGCCTAGGCATTCACCCCCAAATCGTTTGCACAAAACTAGCAAATGAAATACAAGGAAGCATTAAGATCAAGGCCTCAAAGCCTTGCTACAACATTAGGGGACCCCAAACCGAATTATGAAGGTTTAGCCACTCATATTCATGAAATGAATATGAGAGCTAAGGAGCATAACCGGAATAAGAAGGCTCAAACCCAAAATGCGTAGGACAAAAGGTAAAATGCGTAACAAGTAAGGGAAGGAGTAGAGAGATGTTGCACTTTCCAATTTCCAAGCCAAATGACAAGAATATCAAAGATGGATTTTTGTGAGATTTTCGAATATCCTTTACAAGGGCCAATGGCCTCTATATATAGAGAATGAGGAGGATTCTAGGCCCTTGGATGAGACTTGATCTTCAAGTTTGAGTGGCATAAGTGATTTGGCACAAGCAATGGCCCAACTGACTTTCCTCTTTGGCCTAGGGGTCCTTGGCATTGGTGAAGGTTGCCTTGGAGTGAGCACACGCGAGGCCACGTCAGCCCTCGAAGAACGAGCCGAGAACTGCAGTGGGGCCCACTTTTGGCCCTTGGTTGAGTCGAAATGGCTTGGTCTTCGGCCAAGGGCAATTTTGCTCGAGTGTTCGGCCTGAAAATTGAGATCCTTCGAATAAGTAGGCATTCCAAACAACTTGATCAAGCCAGTTTTCCAAGATTCGCCCGTTTGGTCTAGCATTTTGGTTCTGGTCCTTTCAGCGCGCGGGTTCCTTGCTTGAAGCCGGGCCAACTGCCAATCCGCTCGAGCGTTTTCCTTGGAAAGGAGAAATCCTCTGATTTGTCTTCTATTTGAATGACTTCGCTCGAGACGGAATTGAGAAATTGGCAGGTTTGCTCGACATACTTGATTGTGGACCTTGGAGGCTCGGCAGGTCTTGGACAGGTCCTCGGGCACAGGCCTCGGGCACTCGGCGCAGGCCTCGGGCACTCAGCGCAGGCCTCGGGCACTCGGCGCTCGGGCGCATGCCCTGGTGTTCTCGGCAGGGACTCGGTGTTGGGAGCTCGGATGAGCGCTCGGGCGGCCACTCGGATAGGCGCCTGGACGCTCGGATGAGCGCTCGGGCGTGCGCTCGGATAGCCGCTCGGATAGGCGCATGGACACTAGGATGAGCGCTCGGGCTTGCGCTCGGATGGCCCGGTAGCGCCCGTCCTCAGCTCCTCGGACACGCCCGGCCTTGCGCCTGGTTTTCTCGGCAAGCCCAGCTTAGGTCCTTGAGTTCCGGCTGAGGTCCTTAGGCCCCCATTTCACCCCAAATCATCTTGTGATGCTTTTGTGGCTTAAAATGCCATTGTTAAGCTCATTTCCTCTTTAGACTCCTAAAGGCCCTGAAATCCAAAACGACATTAACAAGTAAATGTTCTCATGATCAAATGTCGAAAATGGTGGGATTTAATGACTTAATGAGTCGTATAAATACGTCTCATCAATGGTAAAACATGTTAATCACCTACAATAGTTCAATCGACTTTGTTATGTAGTGGCATAGGATTCAGTCGCTGACAGCGCGTCGTTGAACGCTGCCAAATTTACATTTATAAGTTCCACTACTGTGGCCTTACTATTGGATTAGTAAAGCAGTAAGTAGGGGTCGAACCCAAGAGAGTCAGTGTGGAGTAGTTGTTCTTGAAAATAAAAGAAAAATGAAAGTAAATACAGGTTGGGTTTGAGTGAGTTTTAGATGGAAAGTAAATGACAGAATTGAAAGTGCTGAAAGTAAAGTGCTGAAAATAAAATGCTGAAAGTAAAGTGCGTATAGTAAGTGCGAGAACAACCGAGTTCAATATCAACCATACAACATACGTTTTGGTTTGTCGCACGCTGTGTTTCAAGTGCAATACGTACCAAAATGTTATGTTTGATTGATGTTGAAAACTGCTGTAATGAAAGTAAAAGTGCGGAAAGTAAAGTACGTGAAAGTAAGGTGCTGAAAGTAAGAACTGAATTTAAATGACAGAAAAGTAAAGTGCGTATAAGTAAGGATGAAAGATATTCAGTCTAGGGTCTCACATTGTGACACTTCCATCATAGACTTACTTTGTGTTCATATGTGTGGGTTTATTCCATTTCAAGATATAAACCCTTAAGTAAGGCCATTTCAAGCTCTTACACCACAATCTACTCCAAAATCAAGACATAGACTTCTAGTTTAAAAGTGCAGCCACTTGATCTTTCATTTCCGATCAACCAAGCGACTTAAAGGGGGTTTGAATCACTCGGAAAAGCTTTGCCATTTCAAGCATCCACTTAACTTCGTTGTTCATGAACTCCACGGAAGAGCTTTTCCATTTCAAGCATCCACTCAACCGTGTATGTTCAAACCGAATGAAGGGCACGAGAACTAGTTTACACACAAAGAAGCATTAAGCTTAAGTCTCAAGATGCATACACAAGTATGGACACCCTTGACCGAATATGCTTTAGCTACTTGTATTCATGTCAAGGAATACAAGCACCATGCTTATAAAAGTAAAGAAAACTGAAGAGAAAACAAGGGAAACCGAGAGCTTTTTGTAACCAAAACCGTGAGCAAGTAAAGGAAAGAACGAAAGCCGTGGCTTTGACAAGGAAAGTAAAGAAAGCTTTAGCTACTTGTATTCATGTCAAAGAACATTTATATATATGTGAGTATGTGACCGAACGAACATTTTTGGCGAATCAAAAAAGGTATAGAAGGTACCATAATTAATAATGGTTGATAGTATTAGTCCAGCTTTATGGGACAATTATATTGCTTTTCCTTATACCCATTATCATGTAGTTCAGATGTTACCAGTCACGCTTGCAGCTATCTAAGTCTTTCGTGCTGAAATATCAAACATCTACTCAGCATTTTGTGGGGAGCTATTTTATCTTGTAGTCAATTTGTCGTTTCTAAACCTGAGCGTAGGCATGATTAAAAAAAAGTATGTATGTTCAAAGTTGTTTCTAGAAAAACTACTCCCTTGAAGGTTCAACACTGATTTATGGTTATGGGAAAATGGTTTTGCACCCATCTTGAAGAACTGCAAATTTGTATGAGTGTGTGATGTGTATGTTTGCACGTGTTCTCATTGTCTTTCTTATTTATCGGGATGTTAACACTAGCACTTTTTGCAGAGCTACAATCGGGATTTATTCATTTTTATCTACTTCATTCTCATCATAGTTTCTGCAATGACTTCATTTAAAATACACACGGACAGGTCACCAATTACTGGCAAGGCAATCTTATACCTGAATAGGCATCAGACAGAGGAGTGGAAAGGTTGGATGCAGGTTAGTAGTTTCATTTAGAGAGATGGGAACGCGCTCGCGTGTGGATCTGACTTTTCAAACCAGATTTTGAATCCCGTCAGCTCCGACAGATTCGTCTGTCAGGGACAGCCCCTCTTTCAAGTCCATGACTCTGAATCATCTTCTAATGTGCCTAATCTGCCTTCACATGGTGCGAAAGATGTTTTTCCGGTGCAAGGGGTTAAAGAGGAGGTCATCGCCCCTGTTGCAACTTTGGCTTGGTATAACAGCAGTCTTGAGGAAGAAACTTTAGGTATTGAAGGAAATTTGACCTCCAAATTAGATTCCAAGGTAATGAAGGAAAGGAAAGTTAAGAGAAGAAAGAAGAAGGAACGCCTAGAAAGACTAAAAAGAAGCTATGTAGAGGCGCTGGATAAATCTGAGGTTGCTTCCTCTGTCCCTATTCAAGTGAAAGAAGTTTCAAGGTCAGGTGAACCTGCGTTGGGAATGATCCAGAGGAAGGAAGCAGAGAATATCCTTAAGTTTCCCAGGTTGGTAGGGCTTAAAACCAGTGTGTCGGGCGAGGAAGCTATCCAGATTCTATCGTCCAATATAGGAGAGAAGATGGGGGAATGAGCAGAGGTTGGAAAGGGAGACATTAAATGTCCGAGGAGCGTAACAATCTTTTCAAAGAGGGGCGAGAGAGGTGACCTTTAGCGTCTCTTGAGGTTGTTGGCCAGAGGTTTATTGCGGAGTGTGGCTGGAATCCTTCGGCAGGCTTAGTAGAGGTTTTCAGAGATAGCAGTGAGTCCTTTACAGGGTCTACTGAGTATTTCGAGAGGGCTGGCTGATACCGGGAGGCTATCATGTCAGCGGTGTTATTGGATACTCCTAGTGTTTAAGTGTCCCTAGTGGTCGAGAGAGTTCAGTAATAGCTGCTAAGTTTGTTATGGTCTATGGGGCACTTGGCATTATGCACAAGTACAACGAACTGAGTTCAGTAATAGCTGCTAAATTTGTTGTTTGCTTCCTGGTGGTCATATTGATGTGGAAGGTACCAGGAGTTTTTGAAGTGTTTTGGAGTCCGCTCACCTTCCTTGTTGGTTTGTAATTTTCCGAAGCTGCTAATCGTCTTCTACGCTGCTTTTTATTTCAATCAGTTGACGCATGAATTTCTTACAGGTTATAGGGATCCTGCCAAACCAAATCTTCCTCTCTTACATGAATGGCATTTTCGTTCCGGGCTTGATCGCTATATATGGATTATTGGAATGATATATGCTTACTTTCACCCTACTGTAAGTTTTGATATGATCTCTTATTAGGTTGCATCTTGGAACTTGGATGGTCTTTTTTGTATTGTAAAATCCGTACCCTATCGTAGTTGGGGTTCTTTTGTTATTCTCTTTCCCTCTGAGATCAAAATAATGATTAGTGGAATTGGCTAATATAGGTTGAGAAGTGGATGGAAAAATTTGAAAAAGCAGAAGTAAAATTCATGATATCTGTATTGACTTGTTATAAGATCAATTAAACCCAGTTAGGTTGATTAACAAGTTTAGGTCAAGTCTATTTAGGAATTGTTCAATTGGGCAAGATCAATCAATGGAAACTAAAGCAATGACACAAGACTTTTTACAAGCTTCGGTTTCCCTACTGCTTGAAGTCTCAGAGGGGAGACTCGCCCAACAATCCACTAATGATTCCCAAAGAGTTCTTGCACAATTACAATGTCCTAAAGCAAGCCAATGACCCTTAAACTGAAATCTACACTAATAGACAATAGTCCAATGCGGAATAGAACCAAGGAAGAACAGAAGACTCCCCTGGACTGAGTTGCGGCGAAGAACAGCGTTGCAGACGACTCCGGCGAGTTCGCCAGTCTTCTGGTCAATCCGCAGTAGCGTCTGACAAAGGAGGCCGAGAACGACTCCGATTGCTTAGGGCAAATCACCTAGAGTGCTCATTGATTGACCTAGATGAATGCGAGGGAAAGCTGCTTCACGAATCGCTCGAATTTTGGCTCTGTGTTTTCGATTTCCTTCGGGGTGACCTAAATCCCAATTCTGAGCTGCTTATATGCTGGAGGAAGAAGAAGATTAAAACGGCGACGTGTGGCTCAAATTCAAAACCGAAGAACGCGCTCCGCTCAAACGCTCCGCACGACGTCGTCCAATTAATTCAACCGAATTACCAGCTTTTGGCACCTGGACCAAAACGGATGCGTTTCCATTTAAACAGACTTAACAGCTTATGGCGCTTGGAACAAAACGACTGCGTTTTGTTCCCCTGAAGCAAACAATAGCAGCAGCTCCATCAGACTTGAAATCTGGCCAAAATCTTCCAATTCCTTTGAACCTGCAAAGCCTAGAAAATCTATACAAGATCCCTTAGGACATATTTACAGACTCTAGGACTCATTGGCTTACTTGTCTAACCTAAGGAGCACAAGTTAGGATTACTAAATCCTTACAATTTGCCCTCCTAATCCTAATGTGCAAAAACTTGGTTTGGGAACCATTTTGTGAAAAGTTGAGCAAGAACCAACCCCATCATCACTGACTCAATGCTACATATCCTCAAGGAACAACTTGGTTATGCAGGCTTTCCCTGCAAAACAGAAACTTATCAGTGGGCATAATTTTTTTGCCAAAATCTGCAGGGTTAATGTCTCCCAGAATTTTCCTGATTTCTATTTCTTTTGATTCAACTGTATCCCTTATAAAGTGGAACCTAACATCAATATGCTTAGTTCTCTCATGATATACTGGATCCTTACAAAGGTATAATGCACTTTGACTATCCATATGCAACACAGGAATTCTAGAAACACCTTGAATTTCTTTAATTAAACCTTTCAGCCAAATGGCTTCCTTAACAGCTTCAGTTGCAACAATGTATTCTGCCTCAGTTGAGGACAGAGCTACAATGGATTGCAACTGAGACTTCCAGCTAATGCAATTGCCAGCCCATGTAAAAAAGAAAGAGGTGGTTGATTTTCTATTATCCTTGTTACTAGCATAGTCTGAATCAACATATCCAACAATATCATGCTTTGTATTATAATCAGCATACATCAAACCAAAATTGGCAGTTGAAGACAAATATCTCAGCAAATATTTCATACCCAGCCAATGATTTTCACCTGGATTAGACATGAACCTACTTAAAACACTAATGGAAAAAGCAAGGTCGGGTCTGGTGCAAAGCATGGCATACATTACAGATCCAACAGCTACATCATAAGGAATCGTACTCATTTTTAGCTTATCTTCATCTGTTACAGGGCAGTCAGCCTTAGTTAATTCTAAGTGCCCTCCTAAGGGTATACTAGCTGATTTAGCAGATTTCATAGCAAACTTGTCAACAACTTTATTCAAGTAATCAGATTGGGAAAGATATATCTTCTTGTTCCTTTTGTCTATAATGATATTAACACCTAAAATCTTTTTAGCATGGCCTAGATCTTTCATATCGAAATGCATACTCAGATCATTTTTAACCTTCACAATGGCAGTTATATCTTCACTAATCATCAGAATGTCATCAACATAAAGAAGAACATAAAGTGGAAATTTGGTGTTCACATTTTTGAAGTACAAGCATGTGTCATATTTACTTCTCACAAAATGCAAACTAATCATACAAGAGTCAAATTTCTTGTTCCATTGCCTAGGTGACTGTTTTAGGCCATAAATAGATTTTTGCAAGTGACAAACAAAATCAGGGTGTTTTTTATCAATGAAACCTCTAGGTTGGCTCATAAAAATGTTTTCATGCAAATCACCATGAAGAAAGGCAGTCTTAACATCCATTTGTTCTATATGCCAGTCAAAAACAACAGTCATGGCAATCATTAATCTCAAGGTTTTGTACTTAACAACAGGTGCAAAGATATCATTGTAATCTATCCCTTCCTTTTGTGAAAAACCTTTGGCAACCAACCTAGATTTAAATCTGGGAGGATCAGTAGATCCAACTCCCTCTTTTAATTTGTAAATCCATTTACAATCAATAATTCTAGTTTTAGGAGGTCTAGGAACTAATTTCCAAGTGCCATTTTCTCTCATGGAATTAATTTCCTCATGCATAGATTTCCACCATTCATTAGCATTAGCAGAATTAATAGTTTGTTCAAAAGTTTCAGGCAGTTCATGCTTAACAAGTTCAGCAGCAATTAAGGCAAACTCAGCAATAGCAGCATGACCATGCAATTCATCAAAATTTAATTTACCAATAGCATCAGATCTAGGCACATCAGCAGTCATCATGTTAACATACCTCTTATTAGGGATTCTAATCCTAGGTTCTCTATCCCTAGTTAACATATAGTTACTAAGGTCAGAGTTGGGCATGTTAATGTGAGCAGGGACACCCTGGAAACTCACAGCATTATCAACAGATGCAGGGACACCCTGAACATCATCATCATAAGTAAAAGATGCAGGGACACCCTGAACATCTGCACTATCCACTGTTGCCTCATTATCTGAATGTAAATCAGCAGGGTCATGGGTACTAACCTGATCTCTCCCACCCAATTGGTGAGTTTGTAAGTTACCTGAAGGCTCATTGGAGCCTTGGGAGTCTGCCTCAGCTGGGCCAGCATTTTGTCCAGCATCATGTCCAGCATTTTCATTGAAAAGTCCCAGATCAAACTATTCATCATCAACATGTTCCATGCCTTGGGGAATTTCCTGCACATCATCAAAACTAGGAGGCAAGAAGCTGATCACACCAGTGGGTGTGTCTGGAGGGTTAGTTGCATGAGTGGACTGGTTCTTAAAATGAAAATCTTGTTCATTAAAGGTGACAGATATAGCAGTTATAACTTTGTGACCACCAGGAACAATTTCAAGAAGTTTATACCCTTTCACACCTTCAGGATAGCCAAGCATCACACACTTGACTGCTCTTGGCTTAAGTTTCCCTTGAGAAACTTTAGCATAAGTTGTACAGCCAAAAGTCCTTAGGTGATCAAGAGAAGGGGGTTTTTCAGACCATTTTTCTTGAGGAGTTTTAAAATTTATGGCTGAGCAAGGGGACCTATTGATTAGATAGGCTGCTGTATGAACAGCTTCTCCCCAAAGAGATGGTTTGAGCCCAGAACTGATGAGCATACACCTTGCCTTTTCAAGCAAGGTTCTGTTCATCCTTTCAGCCACACCATTCTGTTGGGGAGTACCAGGGACTGTGTGATGTCTCCTGATTCCATGCTCTGCACAATATTGATTGAAAGCCTTATTACAAAACTCCAATCCATTATCAGTTCTCAAGCATTTTACCTTAAGGTTAGACTGTCTTTCAACAATGATTTTCCACATTTTAAAGTTCTCAAAAGCCTCATCTTTAGATCTTAACAAATATAACCAGACTTTCCTAGAATAATGATCAATCATAGAAAGAAAATAGTTTCTTCCACCTATGGTTGAAACTTGGGCAGGGCCCCATAAATCAGAATGAACATATTCTAGAGGGTTATTAACAGTAAGAGATGATCTTTTAAAACTATGAGCATTCTTCTTTCCATACACACAGCTTTCACAGAAAAGCAACTTAGAAGGCACACAGTCAATCAGTCCATGCTTGTGCAGATAATGTAATCCATTATTGCCTATATGACCCAATCTAGCATGCCATATTTTAGTGAGGTTATCAGACTCAGTTGAAGCCTTAGAAACATTAATTTCAGGTGAGGTAACCACATGGTACAGGCCTCCCCTGTTAACCCCTTTGATGAGAACCTTTCCATCTTTAGATATTTATCTTATTCCATTGAAAGTCATAATGTGGCAGCCCATTTTGTAAAACTCAGATTCAGACAACAAGTTTCTCCTTAAGTTTGGCACCCATTTAACCTTTGTAAGAACTCTAGTCACACCATCATGCAATTTGATTGGCACAGTTCCTATTCCTTCAATTTTAAGAGATGTATGATATCCTAACATAACTTCTCCTGCATTAATATGCTTCATAGATGCAAATGCAGATTTATCATGGCAAGCATGCATGGTACACCCAGAGTCCAGAATCCAATCAAAATCACAAGTAGAACCAGAACAAACAAACAGTTCATTCTTATATTGAGGTCCCATTTCAAGCATATTAACTCTATTCTGATTGTCTTTAGCATTCTTTTCCTTTTGCTCATTTTTCTTCTTAAAACATGTATTAACCAAGTGACCAATTCTCCCACAGTGAGTACACTTTTTAGATAGGTATTCCTGACTTCTACCAGCAAGGTTATTGTTGGCAGAAGGGTTACCATTTTGCTGGGGAGGTTTGTTAAACTTCTTGTTCTTGTTCTTAGGCCTAAATTTAGTTTTAGCCATCATAACCTCAGACTTAGGCTCACCCTTAGTCTGATGTTTAGTTTTGAAAACCTTCAAAGAGTCATTCTTTTGAACAAGGGCTGACATGATTTTTGTCATGGTCAGATCATCCCTTGCATATTGAATGACATCCTTCAGATTTTCAAATTGAGGGGGAAGAGAGTTTAACAAAATAACAGCTTGGTGTGTTGGTTAATTTCATCATCACACCTTTTAAGTTCCTGAGTCACTTTTAAGAAGAAATCAAGGTTTTCTTGCAAAGTAATGGAAGTATCCATTTTAAAAGTAAATAGTCTAACCAAGAGGGATATCCTATTAGGCAGTGACTTAGCAAGGAATATGGACTCTAAGGCATCCCAAAGGTTTTTAGGATTAGTATGACTAACAACTTGCCTAGCCACATCATCTGAGAGTCGCAGAAAGATCTCAGAGTGTGCTAGGTCTCTTAACTTCCTTTTGTATCTCTCAGTTGCTTCTTCTTGCCAATACTCAGCCACAGCATCCCAGCATTTTTCTTTGATGAGGATTGCCTTCATTTTTGCCTTCCACATTGTGAAATCTGAGGTTCCATCAAAAGGAGTGACTCTAACCGGTTCAGCCATGTTTCTTGAGACAGATGGAAGTAAACACCAAGTTAGGTGTATCAAAAATAGCACAGCAAGCAGTTAGGACCCTTTTTAGCCAAGGAAATAACTATATGCACTATTATATTGCAAGAACCTAAAGTTATAGGTCAAGCACACAATAAACAGCAAGATTTGCTCTGATACCACGTTGTATTGACTTGTTATAAGATCAATTAAACCTAGTTAGGTTGATTAACAAGTTTAGGTCAAGTCTATTTAGGAATTGTTCAATTGGACAAGATCAATCAATGGAAACTAAAGCAATGACACAAGACTTTTTACAAGCTTCGGTTTCCCTACTGCTTGGAGTCTCAGAGGGGAGACTCGCCCAACAATCCACTAATGATTCCTCTTGCACAATTACAATGTCCTAAAGCAAGCCAATGACCCTTAAACTGAAATCTACACTAATAGACAATAGTTCAATGCAGAATAGAACCAAGGAAGAACAGAAGACTCCCCTGGACTGAGTTGCGGCGAAGAACAACGTTGCAGACGACTCCGGCGAGTTCGCCAGTCGTCTGGTCAATCCGCAGTAGCGTCTGACAAAGGAGGTCGAGAACGACTCCGATTTCTTAGGACAAATCACCGAGAGTGCTCGTTGATTGACCCAGATGAATGCGAGGGAAAGCTGCTTCCCGAATCGCTCGAATTTTGGCTCTGTGTTTTCGATTTACTTCCGGGAGACCGAAATCCCAATTCTGAGCTGCTTATATGCTGGAGGAAGAAGAAGATTAAAACGGCGACGTATGGCTCAAATTCAAAACCGAAGAACGCGCTCCGCTCAAACGCTCCGCACGACGTCGTCCAATTAATTCAACCGAATTACCAGCTTTTGGCGCCTGGACCAAAAAGGCTGCGTTTCCATTTAAATAGACTTAACAGCTTATGGCGCTTGGAACAATACGACTGCGTTTTGTTCCCCTGAAGCAAACAGTAGCAGCAGCTCCAGCAGACTTGAAATCTGGCCAAAATCTTCCAATTCCTTTGAACCTGCAAAGCCTAGAAAATCTATACAAGATCCCTTAGGACATATTTACAGATTTTAGGACTCATTGGCTTACTTATCTAACCTAAGGAGCACAAGTTAGGATTACTAAATCCTTACAATATCAGTCAAAGGAGCTATCATTGTCATTGCCTCAATAGTATGTTTCATGTCAATTTTATCAATTTGCTTCCATATATGACTAGATAAGCAATTTTTTTCAAAAAATCTCCGACTCTGATAAACTTCCGAAATTTCATAGGTTGGCTATCTTTGGTTTGAGCACGTATACAAGCTGGCCAAAATCTCCTCCAATAAGCTTCATCCTTATACTTCATTGATACTAATCACGTAAGCACCCCAGCTGTCCACAAATTATGTCACCTTACCAGGTGTCTTGCCAAGCTAGTTGATGATGACTTTCTTGTCTTGACTAGGGTCTACATATGTCTGCGAAATGTTAGTCGGAGTCTACGTAGCTACTCGTTGACTCTTTTAGCGTAAGTTCCTAGTTTTTCATCTATGAGGCGTTATTATGATTTCTGGATCGGTTCTTTTCCTTAAACATTTCTCTCTGTGCAGATGGCTTGGTGTTAATTTTATGGCATGTAGTTTGGCAAAACTTAGTATAGTTGTTCAAGCTGTTATTCAAGACTCGAAGAGACAACTGTCCTGAAACAAGTTGAAGCAGACGAAGTGTTTCCTAATTCTGATTACGAAATTCAGCCGACCGTTGGAAGAGCAAGGCGGTTGCACATCAGTGGACAGAAGTTGGAAGTTTCCAAATTCAGATTTAGAAACTTGTTTCAGCCGCTGTAGCACAACTTAGCCTGAGGATATTTCCGAGATCAGTTTTGGCAAGTCGGTGCATATGAATAATCGAAGATATCCTTGAAGTCGGTTGCTTGCGCTTGAAGTTATCTTATTCGAGAAGATTTTCGAAGATTGAAGATATTCGAAGATGGCCAATCGAGATCGAAGATTCAAATAAAGAATTATCTTCGAAAGATATGCGCGAAAGATTAGGAAAGGTTTCCTATGATTAGAGGCGGTTTAGTTTGAGAATCCTAATAACTTTAGTGTTTCTACCGCTCTATATAAGGAGGGCTAATGCTTAGGTATTAGTCAGCACTTACATAGAAATTACTCACGCTCACATACATTGAAGGGAGGTAGAGGTAATCGGCCGGAGAGCTAATCGTCACTGGTTACTCAAAGGCGCTCGAATTCAATCTGTGTTGGTGCTCGGCAGATTGATCGTGGAACAAAGCTGAAGGATCACGCACTGTTGTTCTGTTACTGCGCATTCAGGAGAAGGCGCTGGTTCTCACGGAGAATCGCATTGGTGGATACGGAGCTGGAGCAAAGTTCTAGGAGGAGACCTAGAGTGCAATTACTAGAGTGTTCGAGGCTTAGGATAGTTTAAGAGGGATTCTGTAAACGGTAACCCTGTACTCGCACCACTCAATTTTAGTGAATTGCTATCCATCAGGCTAAGAAGTCGCCCCCCCAGACGTAGACTCGTTAACGCCGAACTGGGTAACAACTTTGCGTGTTGTTATTTTTTCTGCACTACTTTTAAATTTCATATTAGTTGTTCTAGATATTATTCTGCACCCGACCAGAATAACATCTCATCTACCTGGGGAAGATTTCAATTGGTATCAGAGCAAATACTCGACACACAGAGTAGGATCCAGAGGTTGTTTGAGATGGATTTAAGAGAAGGGCAAAACATCACTCGTCCGCCGCTACTGGAAGGAAACAAATATGGCTATTGGAGAGTGCGAATGAAGGTCTTCCTAAAGTCTCAGGATGAATCAGTTTGGGAAACTGTTGAGAAGGGGTGGACACCCCCAGTCGTCACCAAAGCCGACAAAGTCACCCTTCTGACTAAAGACAAGTGACAAGAATCGTTGTCGTGACCTCGCAAATTTACAATTTATAAGTCCACTACTATTTACTATGAGCTAGCAAAGCGGTAAGTAAGGGTCGAACCCAAGGGAGCTGGTGAGGTTATTTGTTGTTCTTGAAAACAATAAGGAAGTAAAACAATTGGGGTTTGCAAATGGTTGAAAGTAAGTGCAAAAGTAAATAAGCGGAAGGTAAATAATCAAAGGAAGTATTCGGTCTAGGGATCTATTGTTACACATTCATCATGGATATCTAATGATCAGCTCCATATTTCAAAGTGTGGTTTTCCGGAAAAGGTAACTCCCAAGTATCCCGGCAAAGGTGATACGCCACAACCTTCCCTATCAAGGTGTTAGGCTTCTAGTCTTTCCTAGATCAAACAAACCGGCAAAGATGTCATTCAATTTAGGTGTTACTATCTACCATTGCTGTAAGGCATTCGGTAAATATTAACTATAAGGATCATTTGTTCAACTAAGCTTTGTGGCAAAACTTCCACTTAGCCTCGCATTTGATCCGTGGGAATGAGCACAGGACTAGCGAAATATGAAATAGCATTAAGTATAAGAATCTCAAAATGTGTTGACAAATACTATTGTGGCGTGTTCATCATTGACCTGTAGTGATCTGATTTTGTGTCCATGAGTGTGGTTACTCGATTTTAGGGTATAACCCGAAGTAAGGGCATTTCAAGCACTTACACCACAATTTACTCCATTTCAAGATGTAGACTTCTAGTTCTAGTAAGACTAATACTCAATTTCAAGATATATTACGCTAAGTGCAGCCACTCGTTCTCACGTTTCAGTATCAAACGAGCAGCAATAGAGGAATTGAACTGCTCGGCCAAGCTTTTCCATTTCAAGCATCCACTTAGCCTTGCTTGTTCAATCTGAGATAAATGGCACAAGAACTAATAGGACACAAAATAGCAATAAGTAAAGGGTCTCAAAACTTTGCCACAATATATAAAACCCTAAACCGAATAGGGAGCTTAGCTACTAGTATTCATGAAGAAGAATACAATAGCAAATGACCGAAAAGTAAAGAAGTGCTTTCTATTGTTAAAATGAAGAAGTAGTGAGAGGAGATCCGAGATGTGATCAGTTTTCTAGAGAGTTTCGAGCCTCCAACCGAGCTCCAAGGCTGCCCATTTCTTAGACTAAGAGGACCCATTTATAGGAAATGATCTAGGGTTTCCTCTAACTTGGCCACCAAGTGTTGATTGGCATAAGTTACTTGAAGAGAGCCAAAGTTCCACTGACTTTATTCCTTGAGCCCAAGCAGCTTGGCATGAGTCAAAGAGGTCTTGGCATAAGCCAAATGGTGTGCCTCGAATGACGAGCTGAGATTTGAAGGTGGGCCCAGTCTTGGTCTTGGAACTCAGGTGTGGACCTTGGATGCGGGCCAGTTTTCAAACTTCAATTCTCGGCCTTTGCGATTCGGTTTTGGCATGCTGGGATGATTCCAAACCGGGCCCAAGAATGTTGCTTGGCCGGAGCCTGGCCGGGTCCTAGAATGGCCTATTTTGGACTCGAACGAGGCCAAAAATTTGGACTTCAGTTCTCGGCCTTTTGGATACGGTTCTGGAATGCTGAGGTGATTCCAAACCGGGCTCATGACTGTTTCTTGGGCGGAACCTGGTCTGGGCCTAGAATGGTCGGTTTTGGACTCCTTGGCCTAAAATGTGGTCCTGTCCGGAACTCTTCGAGCCAAAGTGTGGTTCTTGGGCAGACCGATGCGGATCTCGATCTTGCTGATGTAATTATGGGGAACCCCAACTTTGGGCCCTATCAAACTTGCTCTGAACGGTCCTTGCTTTTCTTGGTCACTTGTGCCTGTGGACCGGCCAGGAATTCTCGGGCGCGACCTAGTCCTGCTCGGGCCAAAGTGGCCAAATGGCGGATTTGCTTGGAACTCCTCGGGAACTTCTCAGGCCAAAGTGTGGACTGGTCGTCTAAAATAGTCTTGTGATGTTTTTGGCACAAAATGCCCTTTTTAAGCCCGATTCCTCCTAGACCTTCCAAAATGCCTAAAATGCAAATACGACACTAACAAGTAAATGTTCTCATGACAAAGTGTCGAATTTGGTGGGTTTTGTTGACTCGATGAGTCGTATAAATACGGCTCATCAAACCACCCCAAACATACATGTTCGTCCCGAGCAAGGTCTAGATCATAAGAGGAAAATAACTGAAACACCACAAGTCCTTCGACATCCTAGATATGAATATGAGTCGCTAATCTAGACTTCACCTTTCCATGCATACTCAACCATTACTCAAAGTATCATGCTCATACATGGAAATAACTTGTTACATGTTACCTTGAGCCGAGATGCAAACCAATTTGGATGAGTGGGAGATAGTCCTCTTAGACCCATGATCCACACTCTCGGTTCCGAATTCTTGATATATGGTTATACTTCATTGCTTTTTCTTGAACGTGATTTATTCGAGCTTCAAGGGTTGAGTTCTTTTTGTTGCTTGGTTGGACAGCTTTTGTAGTGAGTTTGGCCTTTGGCCTTTGATGTATGAATGATGTACTTCACTTTTGTTGCGGGTAGAACTTTCACAATATGGCTGATTTTTCCTTGAGCTTTACTCCTTTGTTGTGAATTGCTTGTCCATTTCTCCTTTTCTTTTGAGAGGTCCAATCATCGCCCGCGAGCATATGGAAATACCTCCCAGCTCTTTCTCATCCTTGCCCTTTTTGGCGCGGGTCAAGATGAGGGTCGCTCACCTCTTTTCCCCGCTACTTCGAGCTAGAGATAGGACGGTTTGTTTTCCTGTCCCGCCTTCAGCATAAACACTGCAGTGGCGGAGTCAACCCTGAACCGATAAGTCTCGAAGTGCTAGCTTCCACGAAATCCATATAACCATATAGTTCGAAGTCCGGTCCTTTGAGTACTTTGTCAAGCCTTTCTAGGACGTTTCTATCAACTCCACATCCCTTTTTATCCCAATTCACAAGGGTACGTAGAAGGTTAAGTTCACATGTAGTCACACAATTCAGATTTCACAAGAGAAATGCATGTAATCGGCTCTATCTATTTCACATCATCAAAGTTCAATATCTCATATCTAAGAAATAGAAAGAAATTCATATTTTCAAAAAATTTAAAATTTCAAGGGAAACGTGCTGACTCTATGCATGTGCAAGAAATAAACGTGCTGACACAACAAACGACTCTCCCACCCCACACTTTTGAACAAAGCCGTGTCCTCACGGCATGACTTAAATGCAAGGCACATAATGCAAGCAAAACAAAAGGAAGGAACGACAGGTAGAGCAAAGGTCGAACAGTACTCCCCTTGTCATGTCGTTGAGTGTCGTGACTGTATGAGCAAACGATAAGGTTTGGACCGGCATGATTCGGTTGAAGCTTGAGGGAGTTCATCCGGGGCCTAGTTCTTCTCAAGCGCCACCCGGTACTTCTCGGACGCGGCCCGGTCCTTCTCGGGCGCTCCTTGGTCAAGGTCCAGTACTGTTCCCTGCATGAAAAAATCATTTCCCTTCGAAATGCAATGGGGTGAGTATGACTCAAGACCTAAACACAAACGACATAAGTAAATAAAACTGAAAAACGATAAAAATGTCGGGCTGCCTCCCGACGAGCGCCTTTGTTTAACTTTGTTGGCTCGATGTTACCTCTTTAGGGATCACAAGTTAGGGTCCCATGGGCGTGTGAGGTCAAACTTTGCCCCAGCTGCTCTTACAATCTGCCCAAAGAACTCATATGGCAGCGAGCTCGGTTCTGCTCTCCATTGATCAGGCGGGTTCGCCTTTACATCCTTCCGAGTAGGCGAGGAAACCTGGACCATAGCTTCTGGTCCATCGAGTCGTGCTCTCATGTTTCTCCATCCGGGTTTCCATTCAAACGTGCCATATCTCGGTCGCTTCTTTATGTATGAACGGTTGGCATCCTCGCGAGTTTGGAAGTTCAGTATCTTGCCATCAAACACAAGCGACATCAAGCATGTGCCCTTGCCAATCCTTGTCTTTGTGGCAAAGAGGAATGGTCGTCTCGGATCCTTACACTTTTCAGGCAGCGCTTGTTGACTCATGGCGAGTGAGTGTTCCATTGTTGGCTTTTCTGGCTCATCCTTCGCCTCCAACTCACCTTGCACCCCATCATTGATTACATGATTTTAGGAGGTGTGATCCGTATACAAAACAAAGGGGGAGGGTCCAGTTGGGATTTTTTGGCAGTGAAGACTGGGTCTGTCTCAGCCAGCCCGACAGTGGGGACCGGGCATGTCTCGCCTAGTTCTTCTTTAGGCATCAGCGGGTTCTCGTCCTCTGTTGGCTCGGTGTATTCTGATCTAGGCTCTTCCTCGCTGACCCTTGCCTCATTTTGGGATGGTAGCTTCCCCGGGTCTCTCCTTAGTTTGGACACGGTCTGGGCCCAGTCAGACATTTGCTTTGATAGCTCGGCCAAGGTTCCCTTGGTTCTGGCCTGATTTTGGTGCACCATGTTGGCCAACTGCTGGGTGCTAGCTGCTAGCTCCTTTACAACGTCCTCTAGCAGTTTGCTCGGCCCTTGCTAATTGCTCGAGTTAGGCATTGTTGTGGGTAAGCTTGTAATGGTTGTGATGCTGGGCTTGTTCTGTACTGAATCCATTTACACCATCTGCGCCTTATCTTCTATTTTGTGCAGCGGGCCTCGTCTCGGTCTTGACTTCTGTGCCTCATCATCTATCAAATCCCAGGTTTCGTCCACGCATAAGTCTTATATTGAACCTCCCGCTGCAGCATCAAGCATGCAATGCTCTAGTAGTATCATCCCACCAAGAAATTTGGTAAGAAGAGATAAATCCATGAATCCATGGTGTGGACAGCTTCCTTGAAGGGTATCGAAGCGCACATAGTTCTCATAGAGTGTTTCACCCGGGAATTGTGTAAGAGTAATAAGTTTCTCGCGGACTTCAAGTCGAAGGGATGGCGGAAAAAATTCCTCTAGGAACCGGGCTCGTAGACCTCAATAATTGCTTTCATAATATGCACGTGATGAGTAATGCCAAGATATTGCAGAGTCGGGTAGGGAAAACTTAAAATATTTCAGCTTAAATCCCTCTAATGACTCGTCTTTAGGCTTCATGTGGCCGCAGATGGAGTGAAACGTTTGTACATGTCTCACGGGGTCTTCCCCGATGGTACCTCCAAATTGGGGAAGATGTCGAATCATCCAAGAAGGCATAGTGGACCATAAAATGAAATAGAAACAAAAGGGAAAACAGTAAAAAGAACAACTTCACCAATGCACAACTCCTCGGCAACGGCGCCAAAATTTGACAAGAGTCGTTGTCATGACCTCGCAAATTATACAATTTATAAGTCCACTACTATTGGCTTACTATGAGCTAGCAAAGTGGTAAGTAGGGGTCGAACCCAAGGGAGCTGGTGAGGTTACTTGTTGTTCTTGAAAACAATAAGGAAGTAAAACAATTGGGGTTTGCAAATGGTTGAAAGTAAGTGCACAAGTAAATAAGCGGAAGGTAAACAATCAAAGGAAGTATTCAGTTTAGGGATCTATTGTTACACATTCGTCATGGATATCTAATGATTTACTCCATATTTCAAAGTGTGGTGTTCCGGCAAAGGTAACTCCCAAGTATCCTGACAAAGGTGATACGCCACAACCGTCCCTATCAAGGTGTTAGGCTTCTAGTCCTTTCCTAGATCAAACAACCCGGCAAAAATGTCATTCAATCTAGGTGTTACTATCTACCATTGCTACAAGGCATCCGGTAAATATTAACTATAAGGATCATTTGTTCAACTAAGCGTTATGGCAAAACTTCCACTTAGCCTCGCATTTGATCCGTGGGAATGAGCACAGGACTAGCAAAATATGAAATAGCATTAAGTACAAGAATCACAAAATGTGGTGACAAATACTATTGCGGCTTGTTCGTCATCAACCTCTAGTGATCTGATTTTGTGTCCATGAGTGTGGTTACTCCGTTTCAGGGTATAACCCGAAGTAAGGCCATTTCAAGCACTTACACCACAATCTACTCCATTTCAAGATGTAGACTTCTAGTTCTAGTAAGACTAATACTCTATTTCAAGATGTATTAGGCTAAGTGCAGCCACTTGTTCTCACGTTTCAGTATCAAACGAGCAGCAATAGAGGGATTGAACTGCTCGGCCAAGCTTTGCCATTTCAAGCATCCACTTAGCCTTGCTTGTTCAATCCGAGATAAATGGCACAAGAACTAATAGGACACAAAATATCATTAAGTAAAGGGTCTCAAAACTTTGCCACAATATATGAACCCCTAAACCGAATATGGAGCTGAGCTACTAGTATTCATGAAGAAGAATACAATAGCAAATGACCAAAAAGTAAAGAAGTGCTTTCTATTGCCGAAATGAAGAAGTAGTGAGACAAGCTCCGAGATGTGATCAGTTTTCTAGAGAGTTTCGAGCCTCCAACCAAGCTCCAAGGCTGCCGATTTCTTAGACCAAGAGGTCCCATTTATAGGAAATGATCTAGGGTTTCCTCTAACTTGGCCACCAAGTTTGGATTGGAATAAGTGACTTGGAGAGAGCCAAAGTTCCACCGACTTTATTCCTTGAGCCCAAGCGGCTAGGCATGAGTCAAAGAGGTCTTGGCATGAGCCAAATGGCATGCCTCGAATGACGAGACGATATTTGAAGGTGGGCCCAGTCTTGTTCTTGGAACTCGGGTGTGGACCTTGGATGCGTGCCAGTTTTCGAACTTCGGTTCTCGGCCTTTGCGATGCGGTTCTGGCATGCTGGGATGATTCCAAATCGGGCCCATGATGGTTGCTTGGCCGATACCTGGCCGAAGCTTTGTCGAGTCCTAGAATGGCCGGTTTTGGACTCAGATGAGGCCAAAAATTCGGACTTCGGTTCTCGGCCTTTTGGATACGGTTCTGGAATGCTGAAGTGATTCCAAACGGGGCTCATGAAGGTTTCTTGGCCGGAACCTGGTCAGGCCTAGAATGGCCTATTTTGGACACCATGGCCGAAAATGTGGTCCTGTCCGAAACTCTTTGGGCCAAACTGTTGTTCTTGGGCGGACCGATGCGGATCTCAGTCTTGCTGATGTAATTATGGGGAACCCCAACTTTGGGCCCGGTCGAACTTGCTCCGAACGGTCCTTGACCTTCTTTGTCACTTGTGGCCCGTGGACCGGCCAGGAATCCTCGGGAGTGGCCTGGTCCAGCTCGGGCCAAAGTGGCCAAATGGCGGATTTGCTTGGAACTCCTCGGGAACTTCTCAGGCCAAAGTGTGGACTGGTTGTCCAAAATAGTCTTGTGATGTTTTTGGCACAAAATTCCCTTTTTAAGCCCGATTCCTCCTAGACCCTCTAAAATGCCTGAAATGAAAATATGACACTAACAAGTAAATGTTCTCATGACAAAGTGTCAAATTTGGTGGGTTTTGTTGACTCGATGAGTGGTATAAATATGGCTGATCAACAAGTGGATAGAGGCTCATAAGAATGCTGAAGCGACAAACTCCAAAGCAATGAATGCGATATTCTCGGGAGTTTATGGAAAGAACTTCAAGATGATCTCCACCTATGAGATTGCGAAGAAAACTTGGGATATATTGCAAACTGCTCATGAAGGTACAACCAAAGTTAAAATTTCTCGAATGGAGACAGTCACATCAAAATTCGAAAATTTAAGAATGCAGGAGGATGAGACCATATCTGGCTTCAATACACGAGTTCTCGATATCTCTAACGAAGCATTCACTCTTGGAGAACCAATGACCGAAGAAACGCTGGTAAGAAAGGTGCTGAGATCTCTTACAAAGCGGTTTGCTATGAAAGCTCTTGTAGTTAAGGAAGCTAATGATGTAAAGACCATGAGGTTGGATGAACTGATGGGGTCTCTTTAGAGACATGAGATGGATATGAATGAAGAAGATCAACTCATGAAGAATAAAAGCATTGGTCTGAAAGCTGAAGTCTCACCTGCGCCAGACAAGATGGGGGATCTGTCAGAACAACAATTTGCTATGTTGCTAAAAACTTTGGGAAGTTCATGAGAAAGCAGTACAACAAAGGAACTGATTCTGGTCAGCCTTCCAACTCAAGATTCCAGAAGGATGGTAAATTCTAGAATGGGAATCAACCTGGAGACTCAAATCATGACAACAAAGGCAAAGGGATACAATGCAGAGAATGTGAAGGTTATGGACATATTCGGGCAGAATGTATCAATACACAGAAGAAGAAGAATGCCTATGTCATTAACTGGAGTGACAGTGAATCTGAAGGGGAAACCAACAATTTTGTTGCACTGTCCAGCAGTTTCATCCTAGCAGAAGACCAAAGTTGTAGAGAAGAGAAGAAGGCACCACCTGAAGATCGTAGTCTGCATTCTAGCTGCAGTGACAATGAAGAAATTACTGATGAGGAGATTGCCAACAACTACAAAGAGCAATACGAGGAGTGGTTGGTAGAAGTCAAGCGAAGCAAACAACTTCAGAAGTCTGTGGAAAATCTGGAAGAGACGCTGATGGACCATAATTATACGAATAAAAAACACAGTTAAACCCACTAAATTAGACTGTTTGTCTATTTAACTTTTGCTTGTTAGTTCCAATATTTATCTACAGGGCATTTTAGAGACTAGAGAGAATACACGCTAAGGAGGAGTTCTTACGCAGAAAAGATGTTACGAGTCATTCCAAGGTCACGATCAGACGCCGAATGAAGAAATCTCAAGATCCTGACATGGAATCACTCAAAACAAATCAAACCGAAGAGCAATCAAAGTCAGTCCGGGGCCAAAATACACCGACAGTTTTGTGAAAACATCACTAAACTCACACAAAACCTCCTCTTTCTCCTCCATGATCGGCGGCTTTTGGAGAAGGTGAGCCATGGAGGAAGCTCCCCTCCTCCCATGACCTCCAACCGGCGGCTTTTACCTCCTCCCCTCCTCCCTTGGATGAAACCATGTGGTTTCATCTCATCCATCCATCTCCTTCCCTTTTGGCTATAAATACAAGCCCTCACTCTCATTTGTAACATCCCAAAATCATAAACACTTCTCTCTCAAGAAAGTTTGGCATTTGTAAGTTTGGTTTTCAATATATAATACTCCTGTTGGTTCTTGAGTATTATAGTTCGGTCTTGAGTACTCCTGTCGGTTCTTGAGTACTCAAGCTTTTCTTTATTCTCGAGTACTCTTGTCGGTTCTTGAAGTACTCACCCCTTTCCCTTACTTACTGTCTTTCAAAAACCGTAAGTACTTAGCTATGGTATCCACCTCTATGGATATTCGTAGCTAAACTCTTCATTCGGTTGAAGGGGTGTACTTGTATCATAAAATGTTTTAGGCTATCTTTTTAGTGCCTCTTCTTTTTATTCAAAACTTGTTCTATGTGCCATATATTAGGCCAGAACTTTCAAGGTTGAGTGGATGCTTGAAATGGCAAAACTCTTCCGTGGGGGTTCGTGAACATACTCGGGTAAGTGGATGCTTGAAATGGCAAAGCTTATCGGAGGAGTTCGACCTCTCTAACACACCATTTCGTTTGATCGGAAATGATTGATCAAATGGATGCACATAGGCTAGTATACCTTGAAATGGGGTGCTAGTCTAAATAGAACAAGTGCTCTACGACCTTGAAATGGGCTAGACGGTGTGTGCAAATCAAGTGCTTGAAATGGCCTTGATACACTTTTGAATACTTAGAAGGATCACTAAAGGTCAATGATAAACAGGCTATGATACAAGGCCCCAGAAACCGAATGCTTTCTTTAGATTTAAAAAACCCTTGCATTTACTTTCTTAGTATAAACTGCTCTATCAACTGCTCACGATCCGGAGGACTTGCCAATCACGCATCACCTGCTGTAAGTCTTCTACTTTTACTTTCAGTATTTACTTTTCTGTCATTTACTTTTCCGCACTAAAAACCAAAACCAACCAATCAATCACTTACTTTTCCGCACTAAAACCTCAATCAACCTAAAACACGCTCCCTCGCTGTACAATTCCCTCAAAGAATCACTTATCCCTCTAATTCCCTTGGGTTCGACCCCTACTTACCACTTGCTACCCAGTAGTAAGGTCACGAGTAGCGGAATATATATTTGCTTTTGCACAGAGAACACCGCACTTTAACGACAGTGCGGTGGGCTCCGTCAGACGCTCAGGACAGAGGGTGCTGTGAAGCTAGAACATCCTCAGACAATCACTGATCTTAAAGCACAGTTGATTGAAGCAAAAAATGATCGTGCTGAGCTTATGCTTCAAAAGGCAGAGTTACTAGCAGTTATTTTCTCCTTAAAGATTCAGAATGAAAGAGAGCGGGGAGATCATCCAGAAATCTTGGATGATCTAAAGCAGGAAAATGATGCCCTAAAACGAAGAGAGGTAAACCTCCTCAATATTGTGGATGCCCTGAAATGTGGATTGACACAGGCAAACTTGCTCATGAGAAGACAACGGAGGAACTGAACAACTTGAAGAAATTAGTCAAAATGATGAATTCTGGAACAAAAGACTTAGACTCTATGCTGGGAGCGCAAAGGATTGGGGGCGGCCACAGAGGCCTTGGTTTCACTGGCGGACCTAGCTCAAGAGAGAAAACGTTTGTCGAAGCTGCCTCACAACCGCATCCTGCTCCAGTTGATCATCACCCACAAAGAAAAACCTTTGGTGTGTCACGACCACAAGTTGTTCCAACTGATTATCGCTCACAAAGAAAATCAACTCGGTATCCACCAAGACAGCGCGACAGGCGAAGATGTTTCTTTTGCAATCAAGTTGAACTCATCAAATCAAGGTGTCATGAATTCCACATGTCTCTAAGAAAGATGAAGCAAGTTCAGAAACCACGAATGAAGCAAGTTTGGAGAGTTAAGCAAAGAAGTGAGACATGTTATGTTGCTTTTAGTTCTACTAGTCATCTGAAGAAAGAAAAGTGGTACTTTGATAGTGGGTGCTCAAGACACATGACAGGAAATTCAGAGTTTTTGACCAACATTGAAGAACACAAAGGGAGTTCGAATGTGACATTTGGTGATGGAGTCGAAGGAAGAGTCCTTGGGAAGGGAATTTTAAATGTTCAAGGACTGCCCAGATTAAAAGAAGTGTTTCTGGTCAAAGGATTGCAGGCTAATCTGATCAGCATTAGTCAGTTGTGTGATGGAGAACACCATGTTCGATTCACACAGGATGAGTATGTGGTTTTCAACAAGAATAATGAACCAGTCCTCACTGGATTAAGGTCATCAAATAACTGTTATCTTCTGAATCTTGGTAAACCCAATGCTGAAACTACGTGCTTACTGAGCAAAATTGAAGAGATGAACTTATGGCATCAGCGGATGGGTCACGTGAATCTAAAGACTCTGCAAAAAATTGCCTCCAATGGTCTTGTTCTTGGAATACCCAAAGTTCAAGGAGAGCTAAACATTATTTGTGGAGACTGTCAGATTGGAAAACAAGTCACAGTCCTACACAAGAGCACCACTCAGATTAATACACATAAGCCCCTGGAGCTACTCCACATCGACCTAATGGGACCTATGCAAGTGGAAAGTTATTCTAGGAAGAGGTACGTGCTTGTCTGCGTTGATGACTTCTCTAGGTTCACTTGGTCTTGTTTCTTGCGAGAAAAATCAGATGATGTTCAAGCTTTTGTCCAACTATGCACTCGCCTGGAACGTGAACGAGAGGATAAAGATGAGCATATTGTGAAAGTACGAAGTGATTATGGGAAGGAGTTTAAAATGCCTCTCTTGCGGACTTTTGCTCAAAAAGGGGGATAACTCAACAATTCGCTTCTCCAATCAGACCTCAACAGAATGGAGTTATAGAAAGGAAGAATCGAACTATTCAGGAGATGGCGCGAGTAATGCTGCATGCAAAGAAGGTTCCTTTAAAGTTTTGGGCGGAAGCCATGAACACAGCATGCTATGTCATAAACAGAGTTATGATTCGATCCGGAACAGAGAAGACTTGCTACGAATTGTGGAAAGGTAAAAAACCCACGGTCAAGTACTTCCATATCTTTGGAAGCCAGTGCTACATTCTCAGAGATCGAGAGTATCTGCAGAAGCTGGACCCTAAAAGTGATGAAGGGATCTTTCTGGGATATTCTACTAACAGCAGGGCATACCGTGTCTACAACAAATGAACATGAGTTGTCATGGAATTTATCATTGTTGTTGTGCAAGACGTTGTGCCAGGAGCATCTGAGACAAATACAGCAGGTGATGATGATGTCCCACCTCATCCAGAACAACCTGCCATCACTTCTCCCAATCTAGAGAACAATACAGATAAAGATCCAAAACGACTTGCGACAAATGAACATCAATCAAAAGAGGATGCAGATACGGAAACTGCACCAACATCCCCTGCCCCTCCACGCATCCTTCATCCATCAAGAGCAGTTGAAAAAGTATCATCCCGTCAGTGAGGTGATTGGTGATCCTACAGAAGGCATAAAAACTCAAGGTAAACTTGTCAATTTTCATCAATTGGCTGGCTTTGAGTGTTTTACATCTAATATAGAACCCAAGAACATCAAAGAAGCCATCAATGATGAATACTAGGTTGTCACCATGTAAGAAGAACTCGATGAATTCCAGCGGAATGATGTATGGGATCTTGTTACGCGCCCGGATAATTTAAACGTTATTGGGACAAAGTGGATATTCAAGAATAAGTCGGACAAACATGGGAACATCACCAGAAATAAGGCGAGACTCGTGGCTCGAGGTTATACACAGATTGAGGGGGTACACACATTTTGGGCCGGCCGGTTGGGACTGCTCCGCGAAGACCCAAACTCTCTTAGGGTTTGAGCCGGTCGGATGGGAAATTGGCTTTGTGTGAGCCGGCCGGTTGGGAGCAACTTCTGAAGACTCCAACTCTTAGACCCTTTGAGCCGGCTGATGGACCATAATTGTATGCATCATAAATACAGTTAAACCCACCAAAATTAGACTGTTTGTCTATCTAACTTCTATGTGTTAGTCCCGAAATATTTCCACAGGGCAATTGAGAGATAAAAGTGAAAACACGCTAACGAGAGGATTTTATGCTGAAAAGATATCAAGAGTCAATTGAAGGTCAAGATCAAGCACTGAACGAAGAAATCTCAAGATCCTGACGATGAATTACTCAAATTAAATCCAAATGAGGAATTATCAAAGACAGCCTGGAGTGAAATTGAACAGATAGTTTTGTAAAGACAGTACAAAACCGTCAAGACTCATCCATGTACAAGGATGACCGGTGGCTTTAGGAAGAAGGATGAGTCACTAGGTGAAAAGGATGACTCATGGGTTGCTCCTCCCTTTCCTCCTCCATGGGATGACCGGCAACCGGCGGCTCCTCCACTCTCCCCCTCCTCCACTCTCCTCCCTCCACTTGGCGGCTCCTCCTCCATCTCCTCCCAAAGCCGCCGGCGGCTCCTTGAGCCACCATGGGAAGATGACAAGTGGAGGCTTCTCCTCCACATCTCCTCCCCATCTCCTCCACCCTTGGATGCTCCTCCACATGCCTCCATCTCCACCCTCCATCTCCTCCTCCTTTGGCTATAAATATGGAGCTCCTCCTCCTCATTTCATCATCCCCAAAAATTGTAAACACTTATCTCTCTAAAGGTTACTTTGTAAGTATGGTTCGGTTTATGAAATAATACTCCTGTTTGTTCTTGAGTATTATACTATAGAGAATACTCCTGTTGGTTCTTGAGTATTCAGTAGGAAATTGGGAATACTCCTGTTGGTTCTTGAGTATTCCACCCCTTTCCCTCTTACTATTTTCAAAAACCCCTGAGTATTTAGCTATGGTATCCACCTCTATGGATATTCGTAGTTAAACTCTTCATTCGGTGGAAGGTATTTTCTTGTATTATATAATGTTGTAATATCTTTTAGTTTCATTTCTTTGTATTCAAAACTTGTTCTATGTGGCATTTATAGTCAGAATTTCCAAGGTTGAGTGGATGCTACGAAAGGGCAAAACTCTTCCGTGGGGTTCGTGAACATACTCGGGTAAGTGGATGCTACGAAAGGGCAAAGCTTATCTGAGGAGTTTGACTTATCTAAAACACCACTTGGTCAATCGTAATTGTGAGATCAGGTGGATGCACAGAAGGCTAAGATACTTCGAAAGGAGGAATTAGTCTGAAGTAGAACAAGGGTTGCTTTAAACGATGTTGCAAGTCTTGCGTTACGAAAGGGCCTCGATTCATCTTTGAATACTTAGAAAAGTTACTAACGGTTTATTATATACATGTTATAATACAAGAGTACCTGAAACCGAATACTTTCTTTTAATCACAAAAACCCCCTGTATTTACTTTCCTAGTATAACTGTCTCGATCAACCACAACCATCAACCACTCAACAACCGGAGGAAT